>JAWHQI010000160.1:2505000-3757500 GCA_033032865.1 Dactylorhiza incarnata | reverse complement strand
ATAATTCAAACATTAGAAGGAACCCATCTTACCTTGGGCCCTTTGCTTTTACCATTATAGGGTTCAATGAAAGAATAAAAGGGTCTTTCATGATACCCTTTGGGATGATAGAGAATGGATTTCCCAAACCTCTTATCTTGATACTTGAAATGAGTATAAAATGTATCAAAATATAACAAATCAGCAGAATGTTTTATTATTCTAGGTTTTGCTCTAACCTTTTGGTTGAGATTATTTGACTTCTCTACATGATTCTTGCCTAGAGGTTTTTCCTTTTTATTTAGATTTACCTATTTAGGTTTGTCTATCCTATCTGGATGGTTGTTATCTCTACTCTTAGATGATGCACTCTTCTCACTTGGTTGGTACTCATTAGGTCTAACAAATGACACTGGATTTTTCCAGGCAGGTTTCTTAAGTGCTTCTGTGCTAGTGGAGGGCTCTGCTCCTAATCCTAGGTGATTAAATCTCATGGAGAGATTTTCTGTGATGTCTTTGAGCTTCTGACTCCTCCCATTGAGTGAGTCCTCAAAGACCTTTGCCTTTGCTAGCTTTTATTTTAGATTTGTGTTTTCCTCTCTAAGCTTGATCAATTCTAACTCTTTATTATTTATTTCATTTGTTAGATTTTGATTTATTAGGAGTATTTCATCTTTCTTAAGATTCTCTAATTCAGTTCTAGCTGTGTTTAACTCTTTTTCTACCGTAAGATGATCAATGCAAAATTCTTTAAAGCAAGATTTAAAATCATCAGAGCTGTAATCATATTCATCAAAAACAGATACCTGATCATCTTCATCATCTGATGACATCCCTAGTGCCATCATGCAAGCTGCTTCTGCTGCTGCTTCATCATCACTTTCAGATGATGAGGAGCTTAATTCTGCTTCAGAATCACTCCATGTTTCAGCAATGAAGCCTTTAGCCTTCTTCTTGTCCTTTCCTCTGAAGGACTTCTTCTTCTTCTCCTCTTTGTTGCTGCTTCTTTCCTTTGCTCTTGTGGGCACTTAGGAGCAATGTGCCCTGGTTTGCTGCAGGTACAACAAATAATCTCCTTCTTTGGAGTTTTATCATACCTGGGCCTTGTGTCCCTTTCTCCTCCTCGAGTCTTCAGTTTTGACCAATTTCTTGAATCTCCTTGCTAGGAGATTGAACATTTCATCTTCAGGAGTAGAGGGATCTCCTTTAGTAGCTTTCAGAGCAAGGCTCCTTTAGGTAGGAGCTGGAGTCATTTCCCTTTCTTCTGATTCAACCCTATTCTTCAGCAACATCTCATATGACTTAAGTTTTCCTAGCAAAGCTTCAGTTGAGATCTCTCTGTGGCACCTGGACTCTCTGATTGCCCAGATTCTGGAATCCCATGAGCTAGGGAAGCACATGAGAATTTTATTATTAATTTCAGTCAAGAATATCTCCTTGTCTAAGCTTCTGAGCTCATTAATGATGATGCTGAATCTGTCATACATATCAGCCACAGATTCTTCAGCTCTCTTTTGAAAATTCTCATACTGGATATGAGAAGGGACTTTTTGTCCTTTCTTTCATCAGCACTTGCTTCCACTATTGTGGTGAGTGAGTCCCAGATTTCTTTTGCTAATTGACATTCAGCAACCTTCTGGAAAATGTCATCTGACATTATTGACACCAGAATATTCATGGCCTTGGCATCACATGCCTTGACCTTCTTCTCAGCCTCTGTCCATTCCTTTCTTGGGACAACCTCTGTTGTTGAGGATTCTCCTGCCTTTTGTCTGACTGGAGCTGGAGGACCTGTGAGAAGAACATTATAGATATCTTCATCAATGGAATTCATGTAAAGTCTTATTCCGGCCTTCCATAGTGTGAACTTATTCAAGTTACACACTGGGGGTCTTGTAGAAGCATAATCCTTGGTACTCATTTTCTTAGAAAATATTTGTAATTAAGAAATAAGAGTAGGAGGTCTTTTTGATCAAGGTGTTAACCTTTTATTGATCAACCTCCCTTTGATACCAATTGAAAGTGCACAGTGTGCCTTTGAGAATCCTCTAGAGAGGGGGTGAATAGAGATTTAAAACTTATTTCTATTCTAACTGTGAAAAACAATAAAAATAAACTAAGGATATATGCACAACAAGATCACAGACAGAATAATAATGATGTAGGAAATAAAGTGCAGAATAAAAAGAACTTGGGACAACACAAAAAAGCAATCCAGAAGACACCAAGATTTTTATAGAGGTTCCCCAAAATGTGGGTACTCCCCTCTTCTACCACCTGGTAGGGATGCATCACTGTGCCTGAGTCTTTTGGTAAGGAGACTTTTAGAACCACTGATCTTTTGACAAGGAGATCATGAACCACCAGATCTTTTGATAAGGAGATCTTGAACCACCAGATCTTTTGATAAGAAGATCTTGAACCACTGAATCCTTTGAAGAGGGATTAATAAAACTTTTTTACAGAAGGAAATTAGAAAGAGAAAGAAGAAGAGGAAGGGTGTAGGAATTCTGTTTTCAGAATTCTTATGATGGCTGTATGAAGAACAACTTCTTGTATCTTTTCACTAGATCTGCTCTTGATGAACTTCTGCTTATGATGATGATAATTTTGCAGAAGCTATGTTTGTCAGATCCTTCTATCTTCTTTCTGATTGAACTCTGGCTGCTATATGATTCTGTTGATGAACAACCTTGTTCTGTTCTGTTTTTAGAGAGAAGGAGAGCAACAGTTATTTCTTCTCTGTATTTTCTTATATTAGGGTTCCTGTGAGATAGAGGAAGAAGGAGACCCAATGGAACAGTATGTCGTTTGTGAAGAATACTCTACCCTTCTCTTTCTTCTCTTGCCTTTTATTGTCCACCAACAGATTTGAATTTGTTTCCCTTTCTAGTGAGACCTGAAAAGGTACTCTGCTGTCGACCATCTATTTCTTTCCTTCTTTAATTCCCGACCCGTTCACCAACATTAAGCATGTTTCCAAGAAAGCTTTTTGTCCTCTTTTAGTTCTTCTTTCTATTTGAGGGCAATTAATGAGCCGTTAGAGAACGATCTTGAGTGAGGTGGGCCATGAGAGAGGGTTCAAAATGACAGCTGAAAAGGTTTCCCTTTTCAGACTGTATTCGACGTAACGTCGAGTTCTCTTCCTCTTTTATCGACGCACCTTTGAGTTCTTGTAGGGGCAGCTTCGAATTCATCCTTGCTCTGATTGAACTCAGGTAGTCGACATTGCGTCGATACCCAATCGACGTAACCGTCGAGTTGATGGCTTGGCTCTGAACTTCATTATCTGCGTCGAGATGAAGTCGACGTTGCGTCGACTTTGAATGGCTTCGATAAATACTTCCTTCTGCTCTGAGTTGAAGTAGAAGCTGCGTCGACTTCTCAAGATACTTCGACAAGTCCATGACCTCTACGTCGATATCTATTCGACGTAACGTCGACTTGAGTTACTTCTACAGAAGGGTAAACCACTTGGACTTCTAGTCAGAGTAGCGTCGACAATAATTCGAAGTTACGTCGAATTCTATTCGACGCAAATATTAACTTCACCAAATTTGTGCTTCTCTTAATATGGTCTTGACACCCTAGGTTGAGTGTGACATCCTAAAACATCTAATGATCAGATTACCCTCACTATACAATGGGTAATTCAATCCTAAGAGATAAAATCACTTTTAGTGAATTTGTTAAGTTAAATCAAAGGGGTTTTTCCCAACAACCGATCAATTTCATTTTGGTGAACCACACACGCCTCTCGTCACTCATCTCAAACCAGTCAAAGTAGTGATCCATGTCCATGAGCCAATCACTAAATGCCTTCGGGTTCAGGTGACCGTCGAAGGAGGGCGCGTCAATGCGGATACGCCGGGTGATTTCCTCCTCCTCTGGAGTCATCCCGCGGCGTGGCTCACGGTAGTCACCGTATTGATCATCAAAGTCGTAGTCGTATCCTGCATGAGGGGCTCGATCTCTACGACCAGGTGGGGTTGGTGGACGTGGAACATGAGGAGGACGGTGATTCCTCCCCGGATCTTGCCGATACTCGTAACCACGATGAAAATTCCCTCTCGCAGAAGGGGGGGGGGGCCTCGGTGAGGGATGTATCTACCACGTCTCTCAGGAGGAGGTGTAGCATCTCGGGGATCGTCATGATGCTCCTCGTCAGGGGGACGAGTTGCTCGACCTCTAGGTGTCTCTAACTGATCAACCCTTGTGCTAACCCTAGCGATATCGCCCTTAAGGGTTTCGAATTGAGCTTCCATCCGATCAAATCGATCGAGATCAAGTCTTTGAAACTCAGCGGACGTCATGTTCGACTGTGAACTGGCAGTCCTATCGTCAGTGTGATTGTAATTCGACATGGACTGACATAATCCCTATAACATGCAAGTGACCCTAACCTAGGGCTCTGATACCAATTTGATGCAGTGGTAGGTCGACTCGAGGTGGACTCACTAAATGCATTCCTATATGTAATGGAGAATGATGACAATGCAAGAATTGGTCCACTAAAAATTACAACAGTAATTAATTTTATATAAAAATTGACAGAGGCACATGCAACCACAAATTTTAAGTTAAAGAAACACAAGCTTATCCGCAAAGCAATCGAGGCGCAAATAATTTTAAGCACGCACGGAATGAACCCTGCAAATCAAACGATCGTAGATACTAATAGCAAATAATAATAAACATCCACTACAGGTATAGTGTCATACACAACAGTAGAAAATGACAACTCAAAACAACAACTTACGCGTGCAGGAGGCTGATGGAGATTATCCAAGGTCGTTACGATGGCAGGAGACGTCGAAAGATGGGCATGAACGTGGAAGAACTGCGGGAGGGGCTGTATAGAGGGTAAATAACTGCTGGGTGGGGATGTAACGGGCTGGTTAGGGGCAGAGAAGAGGTGGAGAAGGACTGCGACAATAGGGGCGAGGCTGGATGGAAACGGACGGCAGCAGGGAGTTAGTCTGGCGTCCGGAAAGGGGATAGGCGGTGCTGAGTGGTTGGAATGAGGGGTCTGGTTGATAGGAGAGTAGCCCAAAACAGGGCTGGCGGCTGCGGTTCAGGATGGGAGCGGGATTAGGTCACTGGAAGGGAGCGGTAACATTGGGGAGGCGGAAGAGGATGGTAGCGGCAGAGGCTGGCGGTGGAGGAATTGGTAGGGATGGTGGAGGGTACCTTGGAGTCGCACCAAGGGAGGAGGCAATGTTTCTCCGACGTCGCACCAGAGAAGAGCAAGAGATCGATGGTTCCAAATCGTAACCGAACCTTCGATAGCCCTCCCTTGAACCGCTTGCCGATATATATAACACTAAAAATCATAACTGCTGCATAACCGTAAGATCAACATGAGCACCTGAATCAGACGGGTCATACTGTTTGGGCCGATCGGGCGTCAAGTACAACCCAAAACATAAAAAGTAATATATGAAATTGACTCGGATCGACAATCTGGACGCAACCACGGACTCAGATCGTCCGACTGGGTAGCGGATCACCGTCTCTTGCGGGAATACACCCGTGTCAGACGTACGCCATCACTATTGGTGTGATGCTTGATGTTTGGGCATCTTAATCTAGACTTTTGGTGATTTATCGGCCGACACGACTTTTAAATATAACGCCTGCTATTTTATTTTATGTTATATTAGCAGACTAGCAACATATGTTTAAATCGCATATGAATATTATATTATGTATGTTTAAATCAATTAGACTTATTGTCTCGATTTTTTTAACGTTTTATTCTTACAACCAATTTTGTATAATTGTTTCACAATTTTTTAATTTTATATTACAAAAAATATGAAAATATTTAATACATTTATTACAAAAAATATGAAAATATTTAAATTTTCTTTATTTGCAATAAACTTATTGTTATCAAAATAAAATTATTGTATACTATTATTAAATATATTTTACAATGTATCATTTTGTATTTGTTAATAATATTTTATCTTAGATACTATTCAATTTTACTTCGTAATATAAATGACTCATTTTTTATCTATTTGTTATTTTATTTTTCTATTTTATAACATGTAATTATAGTTAGTATACATAAAAATAAAAAATTTATTTATAAGACATGAGAATCCGATATTTTAAAATACCCCCGACATGTCTATGACTTCAGACATCCGTCATTTAAAAACTCAATCCGATATGTCGCCGACATCCGATATTTAAAACATTGTATATACATACATATACATACATATATATACATACATATACATACATATATATATATACATACATATACATACATATATATACATATATATACATATATATACATACATACATATATATACTGTTGATGCAAAAGATCCAATAGCTCCACACAACTAAGGACACGAGAGGGTAGGGGATACTACGGATTGTTGGTTACTTGGAATCATGAGTGATTTGGTGAGTACATGGTAGGATGCCGCTAGTGGACTCGTGAGATCTCTAAAAGAGCTGTCGCTTGATCCAGGGAAGGTATTTACGGGAGCGTATTCTGGGTTATGCGAGTACTAGGGGGTCTTGGTTTAATTGGCGATTGCTTATAATTTAGACGGTCTAAGTAACGTTTCCAGGGTACTCGCGAGCTCCTCTTTTTTAGAGGAAGCGAGTGGTTTCAGGAAGATTGGACTGGTTTGCATGCCCTTCTAAGCTGCAGCTCTGGTCTATTTATAGGCTCGAGATCTGCCCTGTGGGCAACTCACTCTTTTTTGGGCTGCCTGTCTTCTAAGAAGGATGTAGCAGATTCTAGCATCTTCTAGAACATTCTAATTGGTGCTAGGATGGTCTAGAGATCTTCTGGAATACCTTTCCCCTAATTGGCGAATACTTTCATTGGGTGGCGAGTACTCTCCTTGGGGAGGCGAATGCTTCCTAAAAGGGAGGAGAATATTCCTTATGGGAGCAGTGTTTTAAATG
Organism: Dactylorhiza incarnata; assembly: GCA_033032865.1. NCBI lineage: Eukaryota > Viridiplantae > Streptophyta > Magnoliopsida > Asparagales > Orchidaceae > Dactylorhiza > Dactylorhiza incarnata. The sequence continues at coordinate 3,750,579 of JAWHQI010000160.1, read as the reverse complement.
CCGGCGGATATGTCCGACATGTCGGCCGACATGTCCCGTTTGAACAGAAAACGACTTGCATAATGAAAATATAAAGATTATGACATTTTGCAATATGTCGCCCGACATTTTGGATAAAATCCGCTATGTCGCCTGACATTTCGGATCAAATCCGCTATGCCGGCCTTAGAATCTTTTATGATTGAAGAGAAAATATTTATTTTTTGGATTAATTTATTTAATGTTTCATATGCTTTGCTATTCATTCATTTTACATGTACTTGTGAGGATATAATACCATAATAGTTAGAAATACTAGGTAATTGCACCCAGTTCAATTATAAAATGCTGTAACTAGCATTTTGTCTTAATGCTTACTGGTGGTGGAAAGAGCAGATGCATAAGAAACATACATCCAAAGTTGTTATAACTTATAATGTAAATATTTTTTAGGAATCCGACATTTTAAAGTGTCCCCGACATGTCTCCGACATCCGACATCTAAAAACTCAATCTGACATATCCCCGACATCCGACATATGCAACCTTGTATGGGAGAGGAGTTCTCTCTAAAGGGGAGGCGAATAATCCTTATAAGGGGAGGTGAATACTCTTTATGGGAGAGGCAAATTCTTCCCAAAGGGGAGGTGAATACTCCAGGTGGGGTGACTTGGATTGGTCATCTCGGAGGATGTAACTCCGGATAAGCGAGTACCCCTCTCACTATGGAGAATTTTGATGATATCTAACTTGCCTAGAAACAACAGGTATGGCGGAAATGGCACAACAGTTTTCCCCGCATTTTTTAAAATCTTCAAAGAGATTTCAGAAAAATTTGACCTGCGAGAACCATTCCACCATAACTGCGTACTTTTAAATATCAGATCGGTGACCATCTGAAACATGTTGAACTCGGCGAGTCTTTGTCTTCAAGACGCGAGTATCTTTCAAGATGGATAAAGTAAGTAAGGTATCTAGTTTCAGAGACCTTATCTTCTTGGTGAGAGTGAAGGAAAAAGTCCTTTCTTATGCTGCTGGCGATCTTGGAGAGGCCACGGAAACTAACAAGAAGAAATTGAAGAAGGTTAAAGCTCCTCGGGTTCTACCTTCAGCTGCGAAAACCGTGGAGACCATGAAGGAGGAAACCCCCTGCTTACTTTTTCAATAATCGATATCATGGACTCTCCTATCCCGATGTGTCCAACGTTGTTGTTTAGGAAAACATTCCTTCACTATCGGTTGAGGTGAGCATTCATAACATTTCTATGGTTTTGGTAAAATAGGTAAACAAAATCATAAGGTGCAAGTTCCTGAAATGAACTTGTGGGCATTTATGTTAAGACATGTATAATAGAAATGTAGAGTGTGAGTACCTGAAGAGGATTCACAGACATTTGTCTATATTCCTGCAAAGTAGGGGAATGTTAAGAAGGGTATAATGGAAATGTAGAGTGCGAGTACCTGAAGAGGATTCACGGACACCTGCCTGTATTCCTGTAAATGAGGAATGTTAAGACGAGTGTAATGAAAATGTAGAGTGCGAGTACCTGAAGAGGACTCGCGAACACCTGTCTATATTCCTGCAAAAGAGGAATGTTAAGATGGGTATAATGGAAATGTACAGTGTGAGTACATGAAGAGGACTCGTGGACACGTGTCTGTATTCCTGTAAAGGTGGAATGTTAAGACGAGTGTAGTGGAAATGTAGAGTGCGAGTACCTGAAGAGGACTCGTGGACACCTGTCTATATTGCTACAAAGGAGGAATGTTAAGACGGGTATAATGGAAATGTATAGTGCGAGTACCTGAAGAGGACTCGCGGAGACCTGTCTATGTTCCTGCAAAGTAGGAATGTTAAGACGGGTATAATGGAAATGTACAGTGCGAGTACCTGAAGGACTCACGGACACCTGTCTATATTTCTGCAAAGGAGGGGAATGTTAAGACGGGTATAATGGAAATGTAGAGTACGAGTACCTAAAGAGGGCTCGCGGACTCCTATCTGTATTCCTGCAAAGGAGGAATGCTAAGACATGTATAATGGAAATGTACAGTGCGAGTACCTGAAGATGACTCACGAACACCTGTCTATATTTCTGCAAAATAGGGGAATGTTAAGACGGGTATAATGGAAATGTAGAGTGCGAGTACCTGAAGAGGACTCACGGATACCTGTCTATATTCCTGCAAAGGAGGAATGTTAAGACGGGTATAATAGAAATGTACAGTGCGAGTACCTGAAGAGGACACGCGGACACCTGTCTATATTCCTAATAGGAGGAATGTTAAGACGAGTGTAGTGGAAATATAGAGTGTGAGTACCTGAAGAGGACTCGTTGACACCTGTCTATATTTGATGTGGAATAACTTATAGAAAACGGGTCTTGGGTAATTACGAATATTGGTTAAGAATTTAGTTTTGCACAATGAACCCGAGAGGGTGGGCTTTGAGTTAGTTAAATCTTATTTCGGCTCGATGGGCCTAAACGATTGGCGGAGAACTCTAACGCAGATCTGTCCACGTCGCAAGCGGATACTTTCTACTAGCTGCAAGGCTCGCAAATGAAAAGATAATTTTCACGACAATAGTGGGTGAGGGGGCATGAGAGGCATTTGTGGTAGATCACTTAAAATATAATTGCATAAAATTAATCTAATAGCCGGGGAGCAGAAATTTCACCTTTGCTTTTCCTTCAGGTCGGAACAGTGTGCTGACTGGGAGGGACTGGACTGGTGGGGCTCTGGCTCGGCAGGCTTACTGGCAGGGAAGAGTAGTAGTACCGGAGTTCGGCTAGGAGTTGGTGGGAGGTCGACGGGCTGGTTCAAGGGCGGAGTGGGTTGGACGACTCGAACAGGGAGACAAAGAAATGAGAGAGGGAGGTTGGCTCTGAAGAAGGCTCACAGGAGGTTGGCGACTGGTGTTTACGGCGTGGGGGAGAGATGTGGTGGCCGACGGGAGTTTTGGAGGTGGGGACGAGGTGGTGGCCGACCAGAGATTAGGAGATGGGGGGTCGTTTCTGGCGGCGGGAAAGGTGGCTGGGTCAAGATCGACGGATCTGGAGAAGAACAGGCGGGGTGTCGCAGGAGTCAGCGCGATGGACAGCGAAGTGGAGGCTCGGGCAGCACTGAACGGTGGTCTGCAAGCTCCGGGCGCTGGACGTCGTCTGCTTGAGGGAAAACGGGCTATACCGCGGGAGAGATAGCGTTGAATGTCTTGGTCCGGATGAGAAAACAAGAGATTGGCTCTGTTTTCCGTCTGTCCCGTTGCCTGCTCCATGAGGAGGGAGTGTATTTAATGGCTGCCGAAAAGAAACAGTGGGCTGCCAAATAAAGGCTGAAATGATGGCAGAAACTGTCAAAATTTAATGGCAGAATGAAAACTGCAGCCGGCTAGTAACTGTAGCAGCCGGTGAATTTAATAGCAATTAAGAGTCAGCTGGGATAATTCTAGGAGAATAAATTAGAAGAGATAACTAGGACGGTTACAAGAAAAATAGAAGTGAATTTTCTGTCCCCAAAATAGTTAATTTCAGATTATGGGAATCCTGAAATTAAACGATTAATAACTTTGTATTTTATGCAATTTCTCAGTTAATCAATTACCTCCATGCCCTCCCCTACACCATCGCCGGACCAATTTATTTAAGGTCCTATTGGCGGGTCAGACCAAGAGGCCAATATTAAACTGACAATAGTATATAAGTGATGAACACCGACAACAATATATAAGTGACGAACACGATCATACAACAATGTAACAAACATGCGATAATGAACTAGCGAAATGCGACGAACTAAACACACGAACAATCAAACAATTAATAATAATAATAATACTAATAAAAAAGGAATTAAGGAGATGCTCTTTCGGACGCATCAATTCCCCCGGAGTTGAAAGGACTTGACTCCGTCGAGTCATGACAAAAACCCGCAACGGAAAGATCGGGACGAAGACGACGAAGCTCCGCAACACTAATCCATGAACTGTCAGAAATACTCCTGCCTTTCCATGACACAAGGTAGCGTTGATATGTGCCAGTACGCGTCTGAAATTCTCGAACATCCAAAACCTGCTCAATCTCCTCCGTGATAGGTGTGGAAGGGGTCGTGGATTGGTGGTGGGTAAATTAGAGGGTGGACTGGAAGAGGTAATTGGAGGCTCACCAAAGAACGGCACAAGGTCGGCAACATTAAAAATAGGAGAGGTACCAAAGTCAACGGGTAAATCTAAAAGATATGCATTTGAACCAAGGCGTTTCTGTACCCGAAAAGGGCCAAACCTCCGTTGACGCAGTTTGTGATAAGTGCCAATGGGAAACCGCTCCTTCCTGAAAAAAGCAAGAACCCAATCTCCTTCTGAGAAATATAATTCTCGGCGATGTTCATCAGCCATAGCTTTTTATTTCTCAGAAGATGCTCGCAAACAATTAGCAATAAATTTATGCAATGATTTTAAGTGATCAATGTAAGTGAGAGCATCAAAAGAGGTTCTTTCAAAAGAGGGGAGAGCATGACGATCTAGTAGAAGGGGTATTGGTTAGCCATAGACTACCTCAAAAGGAGACTTGGTGGTAGAGCGATTCTTTGAGCTATTATATGCGAATTCAACTTGCGGAATGACCAAATCCCACTGCGTCGGATGTTCTCCCGCCAAACATCTAAGAAAATCGCCCAAACTTCGATTCACTACCTCAGTTTGCCCATCTGTCTGTGGATGTTAGGCACTGCTAAATTCTAACTTGGTTCCTAATTTTCCCCATAACGTCTTTCAAAAGTAACTCATAAATCGAGTGTCACGATCGGAGGTAAAAGTGCGGGGAATCCCGTGTAAGCGTACAATCTCGCGAAAGAAAATATCAGCCACGTGGGTGGCGTCCGAAGTTTTTTCACAAGGTATAAAATGAGTCATTTTTGAAAATCTATCAACGACCACAAAAATCGAGTCTACATTCCTTTTGGTTCGGGGCAATCCGACTATAAAATCCATAGAAACTTCATCCCACGGTCTCTCCGGAATGGTCAGCGGTGTATACAACCCGGTGTTTTGTACATGACCTTTGAACAATTGGCAAGTACTACAAGTGCGAACCAGGTTGGCCACATCCCACTTCATGTTTGGCCAATAGTACTGAGTGCTAGCAAGGTCGAAAAGCTTAGCTTGCCCAACATGTCCTCCTAAACCAGAGTGTAACTCACTAAGTAGGGTTTTCTGGAGTGGGCCTTCACAAATACATAGACGAGTTCCCCTAAATAAAAATCCTTCATTCAGAATAAATCTTGTTGAGGGATCGGTCCCATTAAATTGGCAAGAAGCCCAAATCTCACCAAAGTAAGGATCAAACGGGTAGAGTTCCTTCTGAGTATCTAAATTGAGGATATGCGGTTGTAGGGTTACTAAGACGAGCTCTACGACTAAGTGCATCCACGACCCTATTAGAGACACCAGGTTTGTGCTTCAGGTGGAAAGTAAACTCCTGAAGGAAAGCTGCTCATTTGGCGTGGCGACGCACCTCCTTTTGTGAATTCAAATAACGTAAAGCTTCATGGTCGGAATTTAATACGAACTCACGCTGAATAAAGTAATGCCGCCAGTGTCGGAGAGCCTGAACGATAGCATAAAACTCAAGATCGTATGTGGAGTAACGAGTTTTTGCTTCATTCTATTTTTCACTAAAAAAAGCGACAGGACGACCCTCTTGGCTCAAAACAGCTCCTATCCCAATAAGCGAGGCATCACCAACCACCTCAAAGATCTTCTCAAAATCTAGAAGCGCTAGTACGGGGGCACTAGTAAGCTTATCTTTCACAAGAGTGAAGGCGCGTTCGGCTTCAGCGGTCCAAACGAACTGACCCTTCTTGAGACAGTCAGTCACAGGGGAGATAAGGGCACTACAATTCCTAATAAACCTACGATAGAAAGAGGCTAACCCGTGAAATCCACGAGCCTCGATGATGTTCTTAGGACTAGACCAAGATCTAATAGCTTGAACCTTTTCAGGGTCAACTTTGATACCCTCGGAGGAGACAATATAACCTAAGAAAGTCAAACTATTAGTCAGAAAAGTGCACTTCTTAAGATTCATATATAGCTGATTCTCCAAAAGGATTTGGAGAACCTTCTGAAGGTGATCCAAGTGCTGAACAGAGTCAGTGCTATATATCAGAATGTCATCGAAGTAAACAACCACACAAACTCCTATCGAAGGCCGAAGAACTTGGTGCATAGGACGCATGAAAGTGCTCGGGGCATTGGAGAGACCAAAAGGCATCACCAGCCATTCATATAGTCCTTCTCTAGTTTTGAAGGCGGTTTTCCATTCAGGACGGATCCGGATTTGATGGTAGCCGCTCTTAAGATCTATCTTTGAGAAAACCTTGGATCCGCTAAGCATATCGAGCATATCATCCAATCGGGGAATTGGAAATTTATACTTAATGGTAATTTTATTTATCGCGCGACTATCCACACACATGCGCCATGTCCCATCCTTCTTGGGGACAAGAAGGGCAGGAACAGCGCACGGACTCATGCTTTACCTGATATGACCCCTTTTGATCAAATCAGTGACTTGCCGGTGATGCTCTTCGTGTTCCTTAGGGCTCATACGATAATGTGGCAAGTGAGGGAGGCTAACACCAGGCATAAGATCAATACAATATTGTATATCACACATAGGAGGGAGGTGATCCGGAAGCTCCTCGGGCATAATACTCGAGAATTCAGAAATAAGGGGACGGACCCTACTCCGGATCTCCGCATACTCTAGACGGGAATCCAGACCGGCTAAGATATAGACGACCTCACTTCCCTTCATCTCTTCCTGGAATTAGGACCCAGAAAGTAACATATGTGCTGAAGGAAACGAGACCGCCGCGAGAGGAGAAGGCGTGCAACTGCTAGGTGAAGAATACTCTAAGGGTTTGGGCAGAGGACCGTTCTTCTGGGGAAGAAGAACGATCTTACGCCCACTTCGCTCGAACGTATATGAATTCTTCGCTCCGTTATGAGTCACTTGTCTATCAAACTGCCACGGACGTCCTAACAAGATGCGACACACTTCTAAGGTCGCAACATGACACCAAACAGAATCTTGGTAAGAACTACCTATGGAGAACTCGACTAAACACTGATGCGTGACGGGAATAGTTATAGCACTCGTGACCCATGACAAGCTGTACGGTTTTCCCAAAGGTTGGGTCTTAAGTTTTAGCTTTTCTACCATGCGCTGCGGCACGAAGTTTTCCATGCTACCACTATCTATAATGATGGAGCAAAACTGCCCCTGAATGCGAGCGGTAGTACGAAAAATATTGTGTCTCAACCATTCGTCCTCAGTGGAAATTTTGGGGGTGAGGAGGTTATGTTGCATGACACATACTAAATGCTCAGCGTACTCTCCTTCTACCTCTACCTCGTCTTCGACTGTTGGATCAGGCTGGGAATCAGTGAGGAAGACTCCATACTCGGGTGCCTAATCCTCCTCGGATTCGACTAAAGCTACGAACTGCCTATGCGGACACTCAGAGGATTTGTGCCCAAGCTCCATGCACTTAAAACAACGAAAACCCCCAGGATTGGGCCGAGAACCGATAGTCTCTTTGCCTTTGGTAGGTGGCGGAGTAGAGCCACTAGTGGACCCTAAGGAACGGTTAACTAAGGGGGTTTTAGGGGTAGTGCTATGAGGCACAACACTAGGTAACCTATCTGAAATCCTAGGCCCTGAAGCCTTCTTCAGTAATGATGACTCAACACGGCGGGCCCTACTGGAGATCTCTCCTAAATCTCAAAAATCGTGAAGCTCTAACTGCTATTGAATTGCATAACGGAGACCGTTCAGGTAGCGAGAAACAGTCATATCATCTTCCTCTCGGATATCCAACCTACACTGGAGGATAAGAAACTCGTTGGTGTAGTCATCCACCGAGAGTTTATCCTGTCGTAAGTTATAAAATTTGCGATAGAGATTTTGGAGATAATCCGGGGGGACATACCGCTTTCGCAACTGAGTTTTAAATTCAACCCAGGTAGTAATAGGGGCTAGACCTAAAGTGAAACATGAGCGCTATAATTGACCCCACCAGACTAGTGCTGGACCCTTAAGCCTAAGAGTGGCGTACTCAACCCGACGATTAATGGGCATCTGTTTCCAGGCCATGAACCGCTGCATACGTTCACACCAATCTAGGCAACCTTCGGGCTCCACACGCCCCTCAAAATCTCCGACATCTAATGTAACGCCTGTAACCCAACGAGGAAGGTTTTGCAGTTCAGGAGGTTGCGACAAACACTCCTCCCCAGGATTTGGTGGAGGGGCCGGATTTAGCCCCAAGTGCCTAGCGGCCTCGAGATTATTGACGGACGTTCGTAACCCGTGCATGAATTGTGTGATATCTCCTACTTGTTGGGTGAGTGTTTCAGCCAACTGCATGAGATTGCCCATGCGCTGGTTTATGTCTTCGACACTCGCTTCTTTTTTTTCCACCCGACTCTCCATTGGCTTTGTTTTTTAGAGAGTGATTTTTTTAAAAAAATAAAAATGTAGTGAGCTTAAAGAGAAAAAGGAAAAAAAATGTTTAAGAAGTTTTGAGCAAAATAGGTTTTGTAAAAAAACTAAAATAAAACTTAATTTATTTTTTTTTAAGAAAAACTAAATCCTTTTTTTTATTAAACAAAATAAGCTTAGGATCGGCGATTCACGATAGAAGTGATTCGCACGTGCTCTGATACCAAACTGACGTGGAATAACTTTTAGAAAACGGGTCTTGGGTAATTACGAATATCGGTTAAGAATTTAGTTTTGCACAATGAACCCGAGAGGGTGGGCTTTGAGTTAGTTAAATCTTATTTCGGCTCGACGGGCCTAAACGATTGGCGGAGAACTCTAACGTGGATCTGTCCACGCCGCAAGCGGATACTTTCTACTAGCTGCATGGCTCGCAAATGAAAAGATAATTTTCACGAGAATAGTGGGTGAGGGGGCATGAGCGGCATTTGTGGTAGATCACTTAAAATATAATTGCATAAAATTAATCTAATAGCCGGGGAGTAGAAATTTCACCTTTTTCCTTCAGGTCGGAACAGTGTGCTGACTGGGAGGGACTGGACTGGTGGGGCTCTGGCTCGGCAGGCTTACTGGCAGGGAGTAGTAGGACCGGAGTTCGGCTAGGAGTTGGTTAGAGGTCGACGAGCTGGTTCAAGGGCGGAGTGGGTTGGACGACTCGAACAGGGAGACAATGAAACGAGAGAGGGAGGTTGGCTCTGAAGAAGGCTCACAGGAGGTTGGCGACTGGTGTTTACGGCGTGGGGGAGAGAGGTGGTGGCCGACGGGAGTTTTGGAGGTGGGGACGAGGTGGTGGCCGACTGGAGATTAGGAGATGGGGGGTTGTTTCTAGCGGCGGGAAAGGTGGCTGGGTCAAGATCGACGGATCTGGAGAAGAACAGGCGGGGTGTCGCAGGAGTCAGCGCGATGGACGGCGAAGTGGAGGCTCGGGCAGCACTGAACGGTGGTCTGCAAGCTCCGGGCGCTGGACGTCGGCTCCTTGAGGGAAAACGGGCTGTACCGCAGGAGAGATAGCGTTGGATGTCCTGGTCCGTACGAGAAAACAAAAGATTGGCTCTGTTTTCCGTCTGTCCAGTTGCCTGCTCCATGAGGAGGGAGGGTATTTAATGGCTGCCGAAAAGAAACAATGGGCTGCCAAATAAAGGCTGAAATGATGGCAGAAACTGCTAAAATTTAATGGCTGAATGAAAACTGCAGCCGGCTAGTAATTGTAGCAGCCGATGAATTTAATAGCAAATAAGGGCCAACTGGGATAATTTTAGGAGAATAAATTAGAAGAGATAACTAGGACGGTTACAAGAAAAACAGAAGTGAATTTTCTATCCCCAAAATAATTAATTTCAGATTATGGGAATCTTGAAATTAAACGATTAATAACTTTGTATTTTATGCAATTTCTCAGTTAATCAATTATCTCCATGCCCTCCCCTACACCATCGCCAGACCAATTTATTTAAGGTCCTATTGGCGGGTCAGACCAAGAGGCCAATATTAAACTGACAACAATACATAAATGACGAACACTGACAACAGTACATAAGTGACGAACACTGACAACAGTACATAAGTGACGAACACGATCATACAACAATGTAACAAACATGCGATAATGAACTAGCGAAATGAGACGAACTAAACACACGAATAAACAAACAAACAGTAATAATAATACTAATAAAAAAGGAATTAAGGAGACGCGCCTTCGGACGCATCGATAATCCTGCAAAGGAGGGGAATGTTAAGATGGGTATACTGGAAATGTACAGTGCGAGTACCCGAAGAGGACTCGTGGACATCTGTTTATATTCCTGCAAAGGAGGGGAATATTAAGACAGGTATAATGTAAATGCAAAGTGCGAGTACCTGAAGATGACTCACAGACACCTGTCTATATTCCTACAAAGGTGAAATGTTAAGACGGGTATAACGGAAATGTACAGTGCGAGTACCTGAAGAGGACTCGCGGATACCTGTCTATATTCCTGTAAAGGAGGAATGTTAAGACGAGTAATGGAAATGTAAAGTGCGAGTACTTGAAGAGAACTCACGGACATTTGTCTGTATTCCTATATAGGAGGAATGTTAAGAAGAGTGTAATGGACATGTAGAGTGTGAGTACCTGAATAGGACTCGCGAACACCTGCCTATATTCCTATGAAGGAGGGGAATGTTAAGACGGGTATAATGGAAATGTAGAGTGCGAGTACCTGAAAAGGACTCGCGGACATCTGTCTATATTCCTGCAAAGGTGGGGAATGTTAAGTTGGGTATAATGGAAATGTACAGTGCGAGTACCTGAAAAGGACTCGCGGACATCTGTCTATATTCCTGCAAAGGAGGGGAATGTTACGACGAGTACAATGGAAATGTAGAGTGCGAGTGCCTGAAGAGGATTCGCGGACACCTGTCTATATTTCTGCAAAGGAGGAATGTTAAGACGTGTATAATGGAAATGTACAGTGCGAGTACCTGAAGAGGACTCGCGGACACCTGTCTATATTCCTGCAAAGGAGGGGAATGTTAAGACGAGTATAATGGAAATGTACAGTGCGAGTACCTGTAGAGGACTCGCGGACACCTGTCTATATTCCTGCAAAGGAGAGGAATGTTAAGACGGGTATAATGGAAATGTACAGTGCGAGTACCTGAAGAGCGCTCACGACACATGTCTGTATTCCTGTAAAGGAGGAATGTTAAGACGAGTGTAATGGAAATGTAGAGTGCGAGTACCTGTAGAGGACTCCCAGACACCTATCTATATTCCTGCAAAGGAAGAATGTTAAGACGGGTATAATGGAAATGTACAGTGCGAGTACCTGAAGAGGACTCGTGGACACCTGTCTATATTCCTGCAAAGGAGGGGAATATTAAGACGAGTATAATGAAAAAGTAGAGTGCGAGTACCTGAAGAGGACTCGCGAACACCTGTCTATATTCTTGCAAAGGAGAAGAATGTTAAGACGTGTATAATGGAAATGTAGAGTGCGAGTACCGGAAGAGGACTCACAGACACCTGTCTATATTCCTGCAAACAAGATGAATGTTATGACTGTTATAAAGAAAATTTAGAGTGCGAGCACCTGAACAGGAGCTCGCGGACACCTGTCTATATTTCTGCAAAGGAGGGAAATGTTAAGACAGATATCTTGAAGAGGACTCGCGGACACCTGTCTATATTCCTGCAAAGGAGAGGAATGTTAAGACGGGTATAATGGAAATGTAGAGTGAGAGTACCTGAAGATAACTCGCGGAAACCTGTCTATATTCCTGCAAAGGAGAGGAATATTAAGACTGGTATAAAGAAAATGTAGAGTGCGAGTACCTGAAGAGGACTCGCGAACACCTGTCTATATTCCTGCAAAGGAGGGGAATGTTAAGACGAGTATAATGGAAATGTACAGTGCGAGTACCTGAAGAGTACTCGCGGACACCTGTCTATATTCCTGCAAAGGAGAGGAATGTTAAGACGGTTATAAAGGAAATGCAGAGTGCGAGTACCTGAAGAGGATTCGCGGACACCTGTCTATATTCCTGCAAAGGGGAGGAATGTTAAGACGGGTATAAAGGAAATGTAGAGTGCGAGTACCTGAAGAGGACTCGCGGACACCGGTCTATATTCCTGCAAAGGGGGGGGGGGGGGAATGTTCAGACGGGTATAATATGAATTCAAAGTCCGAGTACTTTAGGAGGAGGAACTCGCATATACCTGTCTATCTCTGCAACAGAGATGTTAAAAATAGGTACGATATTCATATAAAGTGCGAGTACCTGCAGAGAGGGGAAACTCACATACACCTGTATATCTCTGCAAGAGAGATGTTAAAAACAGGTATGATATGAATACAAAGTGCGAGTACCTGAGGAGGGGGAACTCACATACACCTGTCTATCTCTGCAAGTGAGATGTTAAAAACAGGTATGATATTAATACAAAGTGCGAGTACTTGCGGAGAGGGGAACTCGCGAACACCTGTTTTATCATGCATTTAGGAAACATAAGTAACCGATGTGTGCATAAAAAGGCAATGTCAGGTACCTGAGGGAAGCTGCTGGTGCTTGCCTACTTCTTGTACTATAGTTTCAAGAAATAGATATATACATAAAAACAGTAGTGTGAATACCTCAGGAGGGTTTGTTGATATTTACTCCACACATGCACTTGGAGAACATATGAAATATCATATTCCAACAAAGAAGATGTGAATACCACCGATGGTTGCTTATCTTGGACTACATATTTGATGATGGATGTATGACATCTTAATGTGAATACTGCAATAATATCCGTCGTTGTTGTAGAGAAAGCATAACATCTTTGTAACCTTAGTATTTGTATATTCCTAGAGCAATGAAGGAGGTAACTCCAAGTGTAATAAAGGATGGGGGTCCAATCTAGCTATATACAATTTTGACTCTTATGTATTCCGTCCAGCTCCTGTATATGCACCTATGAGTTCAATTTTTACATATTGGAGTGCTCTTGGAATTATTGTATACCTTTGATGTATCGGCGTTGGCGGACATGGCATCTATAACCGCGATATGTATAACCATCATTGGATTCTATTTTGTAAGCATGGAGCGTGCGGTTGCTAGAACCCCATCGAGATTATTTGTGAACCCATAAAAATATCCAGTAGTCTGAAGACGCGTATATATTGTACGATCTCATGTGATAACGTTGAGCTGAGAATTTCTTTCTTGGATTACAAGATATGTACAACACAAGATGGGCTTAATTATTAATAGTTGCACTCCGTAACTGTAAGTTATTAAGAGATAGCCATTCAAGGTTGCTCCTGATAGAGTTCAAGTCCTCACGGCTTGGCGTATATTAACTGCACATAGTAGGTAGCGAATTCCCGGCTATTTTAACATCAGGGGGGGGGGGTGATGATATATTCCTGAAGACTTACTCATTGCATTCAAGACATACACATACAATAAGGGGATTACGTGGTTAATCATATTTGGGCGAGGACGGACTTCATCTGAGTAACCGTATATCATGACAATTAATATTCAAGAAGGCCTCAGAGCTATAATGATTATCGATGATTGAACCTCGTGCGGTTATGATTCAAGTAGCCACATGCTACATTAGAATGATCATTTCCATGCATATTTTGATGTGGCGGATTCAGAAAGAAATATAGAGCATGTGAACTTTGTCCGCTTCTACTAGTGTTTCGAATCCATCTTCTACAAGCCGCCCATACTTTTGAGACTCAGAGGTTCTTGCATGCAATGCTATAGAATATTAAAGCATTCGTGGTCTTTACTTTTGATTTTTAAAACCCAAAATGTATCTTGAACAGCGAATCCATCGTCATCAACTACCCGACTTTATAAGTGGAGTCTGTAGAGGTTGTCATCTCGAAAACGGAGGGTGCAGACTCTCCACCTGCGCGAATGTTGACTCGTTGGAAGTGGTCACCGAGGAAAATGCCGCCGACATAGAGCATGAAGCAGTTGATGAGGAAGATAGCTCATCTTCGAAGACCGACACTGCATCTTGCAGATATAGCTCAGCCAACCCATCTTCTAAAATGAGACTCGTCATAAAAAGGCCAAAAGCGAAGATGTGACAGTCTCTTCCGACGTGGAGTGACATCTTTTATTTCATTCTCTTTTCTGACGAACGATCATGCAGAACCTTTTTGTAATTGTAGCCTTTTTACCTTTGCATGCTTAAAGAAGTGAGAGTATTTTCCTTCCAATCATGTCGTGTTCAACTTCTATGTTTGGACCTGCGAACGTATGTTCCATGTGTACATAGAAATACTTATGAAATAACGACGTACCTTTGTTTACACAGAGCGTGCAGATTCATGACCTATAATCTCCATATGTATAGTCATTACGCAATCCAATTTTTGCAGATATAAAGCACGCGGTCGCTGAATAGTAATCTCGATCATTCAAGTGCCGGAGAGATGCCCAATAACCCAAGTAACGATGATTGGTTCCCTCAAATGAGTATTTTGTCTTGTTTTTGTCCTCATTATTCTGACGAATTCAGTTCTTCTGATAGGCGAGTACCTTTCCTTTTGACAGGGATCCCTCACTACTAGGATGTTTCCGATGACGCTAGCCTTTATGAGAGCAGGAATGGCGAATTCGGTTGGCCTTGATCACACTTTCAGAGTTAAACTTTCGCATGACTATTTCTGAATGTTACTTTGGTGAGTGTTGTACATGAGTTTGACATTCTCTTCAATTGAATTTTATGATTGATGGATATCCAATCCGCCGTGATTCTATAAAGAACGAATATCAATCAAACGATATGTGAATTCTGTGCGCGTCCGATACCATAAAAAGAACTGAGTAATACTTGATTGCACTCGAAGAATATGAACACCAAAATAAGAGTAAGGATTAATTTCAGATAATATTCAGAAAGCAAATGCCGGAAATTACTCCACCATGACTTTCATAAAAAATAAATTCCTTTATAAGAAGTGAATACCCTGTGAACCAATGAGATCTTCAAACATCGTATGGGTGGATTCAGGTTTGAAGACATGCGAGTTCTTGCTACAACATAAATGGAATTCCAACGAACATATAAACGCCGAAATCGATTATAACACCTTAAACAACTTCATGGCGACTTGTATGCGCGAATGTCCATGCGTAGATATAGAAATACCTCTATAATACAAATAGAATTTCCAGAAATCTCATAGTCTGAATTTGAGTAAAGCACTTATTGCGATCTCTTCATAAGCGCGAGTACCCGTATGCAGATATACGAGTGCTTATATACAAACGGGCGAATATCCGATATGAAGGGCTGATAAATATATAGTTGACTTAATCCGAGATATGAGGCGAATTCATACTGGAATCGAGTTATATTGTCATGCTGATACAATTTCATCCTTAGAGCGAATATTCATATATAAATGGGCGAATACTCATATACAAATGGGCGAGTACTCGATATAAATACCTTCCTCTTTTGAGAACCATAAAAAACTAACTGTTAGGATGGACAAGTTGGGCATAAGGCATCCGTGGAGCTTTTCTCCACCGGGATCATCCAGTGGGGTTAGGGGTGTCCGAAGACAGAGCGCTCCTCCGAAAGGATGTCGGGGGGGGGGGGGGGGGGGGGCATAAGGCATCCGTTGCTCGGAGCTTGTCGTCAGAAAGACATCCTAATAGTAGTAATTTTCTCCTTTAAGAACCCTAAAAACTAACTGTTAGGATGGACCAGTTGGGCATAAAGCATTCGCGGAGCTTTCCTCCGTCGGGAACATCCAGTGGGGTTATGGGTGTCCGGAGATAGAGTGCTCCTTCGAAAGGATGTCCGGGGGGCATAAGGCATCCGTTGCTCGAAGCTTGTCCTCAGAAAGGCATCCTAACAGTAGTAATGTTCTACCCTCAACTTCTCAGAGACCTTGATCGCATAGATACCTACTGAGGTGAACCAGTTGGGCATAAGGCATCCGCCGGGATCATCCAGTGGGGTTATGGGTGCCCGAAGACAGAGCGCTCCTCCGATAGGATGTCCGGGGGGGGGGGGGGGGGGGTATAAGGCATCCGTTACTCGAAGCTTGTCCTCAGAAAGGCACCTTGGTTGTAGCTATATTTCTGTTAATTCCTGGCAGAGCTGTATTTCTTAGACCTGGACACTTAAAGTCCTCCGCATGAAACTGGATCCTGAGATCTCAGTTCAAGGGGGCTCAAGTAAGTTCCATCAATCATTTCTTTCAAAAGAAAACCTTCTTAAAGCTGAGTCCAGGAATGGATAAGAGAATTTTGGATTTTTATAAACAAAAATGGAAATAAAATTCTCGTAAAAGATGCAAGGATATCTTCAGGGGTAGAATCTCTTCAAGTCGTCGCTACTCCAAGTATTTTCAATGTCTTGACCGTCGTTGTTCTGCAGTCGATATCCTTCGTTCTTGAGGATCTCCTTCACAATGAAGGGTCCGTACCAGTTTGGATTGAGCTTTCCAACTGAATGCATTCTCCCGGCCGCATCCACTTTCTTCAAAATCAAATCCCCGACTGCAAATTGGTGACGGCCACATCTTCCCAAATGACTTCCACATTCTCCGGAATGAACCTCTTGGAGTACTCTCGGTGCTTTTTTCTCTGCTAGAATGAGCTCGATTGGATGTAGATGACATGTCTCCTGACGGAGGAGGTGGAGTTATATTCGAGGTAGAAGAATGAGATTGTGATCTTCTTGTTTGTCGGAAATTTCGAGGTGTAGATGGACGTCGACGATGAGTATACATCTCTTGTTGTGTCATTTGAGGATAGAAATCTTGACGAAGTTCAAAAATATGGTTTACATAACCAGTGGAAGGACGATCATGAAGTGGGTTCTCTTTCCGTTGCTGTATCACTTGGGAATGAGAGGATATGAAATTTGGGTTTGTATTCTCTCCTTCGATGAAGCAATCAGCTCTACTACTGAGGTCTCCATAGGACTTAGGAGGCTCGCGACGAACTTCAAATTTGAACAGTCCTTGTTGCAATCCGCATACTAAAGCAACTTGATACATCTTCTGATCAACTTCGTCGATGTCAAGAATTTCTGAAGTATCTAGTTG
This sequence comes from Dactylorhiza incarnata, assembly GCA_033032865.1. Classification (NCBI taxonomy): domain Eukaryota; kingdom Viridiplantae; phylum Streptophyta; class Magnoliopsida; order Asparagales; family Orchidaceae; genus Dactylorhiza; species Dactylorhiza incarnata. The sequence continues at coordinate 3,733,469 of JAWHQI010000160.1, read as the reverse complement.
CCTACCTAAATCATCTAGAGGGGGGTGAATAAGTGAGATCTGGGTCTTTTGCGGATTTAAAACTTGATGAAATTTAGAACACAGAAAAGCAAATCACAAACACAGACGACACAAGGATTTTATAGTGGTTCCCCAATCTTGGGTAGTCTACTTTCCGGCCTCGCCTATCTAGCACCACTGCTAGCCTCAGCTACTTCACTATATCTCAGATCAAAATGATCCTACAAACTCGGAGTCACCACTCCTACACCTCGGAGATAAATCTCCTACAAACTCGGAGACAACTCTCCTACAACTCGGAAGATAAACTTCCTACAAAGAAATAGAGGTTTGCATACAAGTAAAAAGATAAAAATACAAGTACAGATCTGAAATATTTTGATCTTCTTCCTTCTTGAGACTTGGAAAACTTTGGCTTGATGTTGAGGAAGAAAGCTTGAAATCTCAGATCTGAACTTCTAAGACTCAACAAGATCCAATAGACTTCTGTAGAAATTAGATCACTGATCTGTCGAATCTTTTCCTTCAAAGAGATCGGCTGATTGAGAGAGATGAAGTTCTTCGAAAATGGCAGAAGGCGTGCGACTCTTTTTGGTTTTTCGAAAGATTAGGTCAAGACGATTTCTGAAAATAACCTTTTATATGCAATCATGTCTAACGGTAATAAGTCTTTGATTTAAGGTAGAATCTCCTTAAAATAAGTCATACGTGACACTGACATAATCAGAGAATATTTTAAATCCCATCAGAAATAGACTTTTAAAACAGGTCCTGAAAAAAATAATATTTCTCGAGATCTAAAGGATTTCTCGAGAAACGACATGATTTCTCGAGAGAAGGTCTGCTACTTCTCGAGAAAAGGCTTAGAAGGATTTTTCTGGAAGACTGAAAAGAATTTCTCGAGAACAGAAATGACTTCTCGAGAAATGAATTTGATTTCTCGAGAACTGAAATTGGCTTCTCGAGAAATGATCTTGATTTCTCGAGAAAGGAATTGACTTCTCGAGAAATGACTTAGAAAGTCTTCACTGGAAATCTGAAAAGGATTTCTCGAGAACAGAAATGGCTTCTCGAGAAATGAACTTGATTTCTCGAGAACTGAATTTGGCTTCTCGAGAACTGAATTTGGCTTCTCGAGAAATGATCTTGATTTCTCGAGAAACAGATTTGATTTCTCGAGGAACAGATTTAATTTCTCGAGAAACAGATTTGATTTCTCGAGAAACAGATTTGATTTCTCGAGAAACATAATTGATTTCTCGAGAAATATACTTAGAAAAATTCTGAAACTTTTCCTTTCTATCTCTTGACAACCAGCAATCCTTCCAACTTTCAAACATCAAAGGTACTTGAAAATGAAGTGTATCCCAATAGAGAGATCACACATGAGTCAACACCATGTTCCACACAATGAGGGATTAAATTACATGATACTGTGCTTAATGACTCACTGTAATCTGACATTGGTCTACACTTGACAATAATAACCTGCAAGTACACAACTAGGAAGCACTACCTACATTTTATAACAACAATTCAACTTGGTTCAAGGGTGTCTTCTCATAAATCTAGGCTATTGTGGATACACTACCCAACAATCTCCCCATATTTGTAGAAGTCAGAACCCTATACACTAAGATGAATTGCATCAAGATAAAACATATAAAATGCACATAACAGAAAAAAAGAGAAGCACAACATAGACCATCAAAATAAAAAATTATACATATAATTAAGATTGTCTAGAATAAGTTTAAGTTCACACAATCTTTCTAATCAAAAGATTTGAATTGTCTCATTTTCCTTCCTTCAGCTGCTGCTCCTTCTTCTTTTCTTATCTCTGAAAGTAGGCTTCAGGCTTTGGGTAGTACTTAGGAGGTGGAGCTGGTGCCTCTGGATTTTCCCATCCATGAGTTTTGAAATGAATTCTTCTTCTGGTCATGCTCATTTCATACTTGTGCCACTCTTCTTGACTATAAAGATCTTGCACTTTCATTCCTCCCTGGTTCACAAGCTTGAAAGTCTTTAAGATAATGATCCTCGATGCAGGACTCCATTCTTCTGCATAATCTCCTGCAACTCCTTTTCCAGTATCTTCAGAACTTTTATCTGGAATTGATCTGCTTGCAGAAGGACCTTTCCCATATTTCCTTTTCCTGGAATCTGGCAATTTAGACTGCACTTCTGATTGATCTACTGGCCATACCTGTGTATAGCTCACTGGAGGAGCACAATCTGATTGCACTTCAGGTCTTGGTGAGAACTGGGGTTGTTCTGGATGAATGGCTAGCTCAGGGAAGATTTCATTATGTAACCAGACTGCTGTATTAGAAGTATAGGCATTGACATCTGATATTTGCTTTTGAACGCCAATATTTAATTGTTCAAATTGAGCAACCCACAGCTTCTGGAGTTCGGTCAACTGATTACCCAATACATCTGCCATCTTATCCTCCCCCTTTCTGACTTCTACAGAGAGGGTTTGGATCACTTCTTTCTTAAACTTACCACTTTCATCAATTATTTGAAAAGTATTGTCTTCTGCTTTTGTAGCTATGGAATTCTGAGCATTTTTTACCTGGACTGCTTCATTCATAACTTGACCCACACTTTCAATTGCGTGGTCCATTGTTTTGCCTCCAAGATTGACAAGCCTTTTAAGCTCATCAGTATTTGCCTGAATCTCTGCAAGTCCCCTGCTCATCTCTTTTTCTACAGCAGTGATTCTTGTATGCATTTCTTTGATGGAGCTCTCAAACTTCTCTCTTTGATTGTTCATCATAACTTCAATCTTACCAAGAAGAGTATCTTCAGAAAACTCTAGTACTGGAGGGGGTGGAGGAGGTAGAAAAGCAGTTCTCCTATCCTCAGGGATTTCTTCAAGAACAACTGTACTGTTTGCCTTGAGGGCAAAAGATGGAACCACATCCTCTCCCTCATTAGCTTGCTCAAGCTGAGCAGCCTTCCCTTTTTCCACAGTAATATCTGGAGCATCATCATCTTGGTCAGATATGACAATTTCCTTCTCCCCCTCAATGTCTGCTGGGGGTGGAGAGTTTCCTTTCACTGAATCATCATCATCAACATCTGCAAACTCAAGATCAGCCCCTGAGCCTGCCACATGGGCACTAGGGTTTTTCCCTTCATCTTCATCTCTTACTTCATCATCAAATGTGTCTTCAAGCACAACTTCAGTATCTTTCTCTGGTGGAGGAATACTATTTGCAGCAGCACCTACAGAGGATGGGACAACATCTTCAGCAAGAATCTCTGGGACAACTGACCTTGGAGCTATTTCCTTAGCTGGAACTTCAGGAACAACTGCATTCTGTGGAGCAGGGAGGTAAGCTGGAGAACCATTCTGATTGTTACTAACTCCAGAAGGAGCAGGCTCCCCCTTCGCATTTGCACCTGCACCAACTGACTTTTGAATTTTGATGTCCCATCTTTGTATGGTGGAAACATCTATCTTTTTCAAGTGGCGAAGAGCTACTCCCTTGGACATATCAAAAACTTCAGGATTGACCTGGTTCAGATACAAGGAAATGATCCTTGCAAAATTAGGAGCAAGGAGACATTCTTTAATTTTCACAAAAAGAATAGATGCCCAGTCACATTGTTTTCTGCAAACTACTGTTGACATCAGGCAGAAAAAATCTTCAGAGATATATCCCAGTCTTTCAGTCTTGCACATGAAGACCCTTGCAATTATGTCCACCAACAACTTCCCTACTTCATTCATGTTATGTCTTCTAACTGACTTGGATAATTTGTCTAATCCACAGAAAGATAAGGTTCTTGACCAGTCTTCATCTACAAGATCATCTTCAGTGCCCACTGTCGTCATCTTCAGAAGTTTGGAGATTGATTTTGAAGTCATCTTGATTTTCAGGTTATTCACAGCTGATTTCAGCACCCGACCTTCCCGCTTGACTTTGACATTCATGAAAAATTCCTCCACTTCCTTCGGCAGAATTCTGCAGGGGTGCTCCAAAACAAAGGAGAGACCTGCTGCCTCTAGGAGAAGATACAAGTTCTGAAAGTCATCTGAGATGGAGACTAGACCTGACGTTATCAGCTCACTGCCGATTCCGATCTTCGCTTTTGCTGGAGGAACCATTGGATCGCTAGAAAAAGACTGTGCGGGAGAAGGATGTCGCGAGAAGACGAAGGGTCGCTAGGTCTTTTCTCGGAAAGAGAATGCGTGAACTTAAAGTATTCGAGAGATCTTATTTATATATATGTTTTCGATTTTGACGGTTACAAAATTAAAAAAATATAGAAATTTTAATCTTGAGGCGCGTACCTGTCTTTTCGAATTCCAGAGTAGTGGATAGAATATAGGTCTGAAAAGGAAAAACTTCTTCTCGAGAAACAGTTGATTATTTCTCGAGAGGCCCCAGGAGTTTCTCGAGAGATCATGTCATTTCTTGAGAAATAAGATTGTTTCTCGAGTAATAAGCCGTTTCTCGAGAAATTTCAGCTGTTTCTCCACATGCTTCTGAGGTTTATGTCCCCATTCTCCACATGCTCCCGGATAAGATGATATCTTAACTCAATGTGCTTTGTTCGACTGTGAGAGACTGGATTATTTGCAATTGCAATAGCGCTGGAGGAGTCGCAAAACATTGGGATGTCCTTGAACTTCATATTATAATCTTTGTGCAGCTAGGCGGCATCAACGAGGTGGATTCCTTGCTTCTTTCCATGTTTTGCTAGCAACTAGAATGGATTGATCCTGTTCAAGGTGTTAACCTTGCAATCAACAACGACCCTCTGATACCAATTGAAGTATCTAGTTGCCTAACTAAATCACCTAGAGAGGGGTGAATAAGTGAGATCTGTGTTTTTTGCGGATTTAAAACTTGATGAAATTTAAAACACAGAAAAACAAATCACAAACATAGACGACACAAGGCTTTTATAGTGGTTCCCCAATCTTGGGTAGTCCACTTTCCGGCCTCGCCTATCTAGCACCACTGCTAGCCTCAGCTACTTCACTATATCTCGGATCAAAATGATCCTACAAACTCGGAGTCACCATTCCTACACCTCAGAGACAACTCTCCTACAAACTCGGAGACAACGCTCCTACAACTCGGAAGATAAACTTCCTACAAAAATAGAGGTTTGTGTACAAGTAAAAAGATAAAAATACAAGTACAGATCTGAAATATTTTGATCTTCTTCCTTCTTGAGAAATTTCAGCTGTTTCTTGAGAAATTCCAGACAATGACTTGAACTATTCTTGAAAATTCCTGATTTTAGCTTCCTTGATAATTTGAAGAATTGAGGGTCTTCTTGGCTTCAATTATGACTTATTTAGGGCTCCATATTGAGCATCCCAAGTTCTGTCTTGAAGAAAGAGAACTTGGTCAAATCCAGCTGCTTCGTGAAAATATCCGCAACTTGCTTATCTGTTGGGACATAACTGAGGTTGATGTCCCCATTCTCCACATGCTCCCGGATAAAATGATATCTTAACTCAATGTGCTTTGTCCGGCTGTGAGAGACTGGATTATTTGCAATTGCAATAGCGCTGGAGGAGTCGCAAAACATTGGGATGTCCTTGAACTTCATATTATAATCTTCAAGCTGATTACTTATCCATAGAAGTTGTGCACAACAACTGCCTGCAGAAATATATTCTGACTCGACGGTTGAGATTGCAACACAATTCCGCTTCTTGCTGCTCCAGGAAATAAGTCTCCTTCCAAGGAATTGGCATGTCCCGGAAGTGCTTTTCCTGTCATCCTTACTACTTGCAAAATCTGCATTTGAGAAACCAATCAGCTCGCTGTCATTACTTCTTGGGTACCATAAGCCATGATTTGATGTACATTTAAGGTATCTCAAAATCCTCTTTGCAGCGGTATAGTGAGATTCCTTAGAGTCCACCTGATATCTAGCACATACACATGTAGAAAATATTATGTCAGGCCTACTAGCAGTAAGGTAAAGCAAAGAGCCAATTATGTTTCTATACTTGGTTTCATCGAAAGGTTTCCCTTTCTCATCCTTGTCCAGAGACATAGCTGAACTCATTGGAGTCCTCATAGAGGATGCACTCTCCATTCCAAATTTCTTTATCAACTCCTTGGTGAACTTCGTCTGAAAGATGAAAATTCCATCTTTAGATTGCTTCACCTGAAGTCCTATGAAATATTTCAGCTCACCCATACTGCTCATTTCGAACTTCCCTTGCATAAGTTTGGAAAACTTCTTGCAAATGTTGTCATTCGTAGAGCCAAAGATAATATCGTCGACATAGATTTGCACTAGCAAGATCTTGCATTTTACTTTCCTAAGAAATAATGTCTTATCTATATTTCCTCTTGTGAATTTGTTCTCAAGAAGAAAGTTAGACAGCGTCTCATACCAAGCTCGAGGAGCTTGTTTCAAACCATATAAAGCTTTTTGCAATAAATAAACATAATCAGGGTGTTCAGGATCAACAAAACCTGGGGGTTGTTCCACGCATACTTCTTTTATATTACCATTGAGAAAATTGACTTGACGTCCGTTTGGTATACGGTGAATCCCTTGAATGCAACATACGCGAGGAACAACCTGATCGCTTCGAGCCTTGCTACTGGAGCATAAGTCTGATTGAAGTCGATCCCTTCTTCTTGTCTGTATCATTTCGCTACAAGTCTGGCTTTGTTCTTGATTATTGTTCCGTCTTCATCCAATTTGTTTCTGTAGACCCACTTTGTTCCAATGATATTCTTATCTTTGGATTTTGGTACAAGGTCCAAACTTTGCACCGCTTGAGTTGATTTAGTTCTTCTTCCATTGCAATTATCCATGAAGGGTCCTCATTTGCTTCTTGGAATTTCTTTGGTTCAACCTGCGAGAGGAAACTCAAATACATATTTTCATTAGTAGTACCTCTTCTTGTTCTTATTCCGTCACGAGGATCTCCTATGATCTGATCAATTGGATGATCCCTCAAATGTCTGAACTCTAGATTCCTTGCATCAATTGGGCCACCAAGAACTTCTTCTACTACTGGAGTGTCTTCCTCTACTTGGATTAGCTCTTCATCTTGGTGATCTTCCTCTTTAGATGAGGTTGGGGGAGAGATCTTGACGAAGTTTTGAGCATTTTCTTTAACTGGCTCATCCAAGCTTAAGTCTTGCAGCCTTGAACCTGCATCTTCAACAAAGTCATTAGAAGAGCTGCTTTGTAGCATGCTCGTCTTATCAAATACAACGTTAATGGATTCCTCTACAACCAGGGTTTTCTTATTAAAAACCCTATAAGCTCTACTATGGCTAATATAGCCTACGAAAATACCTTCGAAGCTCTTTTCACTAAACTTGGTTTTGTAATGCTTCCCGTTATTAAGTACAAAACATTTACTGCCAAAGATTCTAAAATAAGAGATGGTTGGTTTCTTGCCTTTTAGTAGTTCATAAGGAGTTTTTCATGGTTTTTATTGATGAGTGCTCTGTTTCGCACGTGGCAAACAGTGTTGACGGCTTCAACCCAGAAGTATTCTGGTAGTGAAGAGTCGCTCACCATTGTTCTACAAGCCTCAATGAGTGTTCTATTCCTTCTCCCAGCTACCCCATTTTGTTGTGGAGTTCGTGGAGAGAAAACTCATGAAAGATACCTAGGCTTTCACAGAAGTCTGTTATGGTCCCAGATTCAAATTCTGTTCCATGGTCACTTCTGATTTTGACCACCGAACAATCTAATTCATTCTGAATTTGCATGACAAACTTAGTGAAAATATCAAAGGTATCTGACTTGTGTTTTAGAAAGAATACCCATGCTAAACGTGAGTAATCATCTACAATAACCAATGTGTAAGACTTACCTCCTAAACTTCTAATTTGCAAGGGACCAAACAAGTCCATATGAAGCAGGTGTAAACACCTGGTAGAGTCTTTCCCAATTATGCTCTTAAAGTTAGCCCTTGTTTGCTTGCCTTTTACGCATGCGTGACAAGGTCTATCTTTAATGCACTTAACATTGGGCGTATCACACACTGAGTTTTGAGAAAATAATTTATTTATAGTTTTGAAATTAATATGTGCTAATCTCTTGTGTCATTGATCAACAAGAGATGCACTATCTTTTGCTAAAAAGCATACTGGTGTAGAGGAGGTTAAACAAAGAAAGTTTAAACATAAAATGTTTCTACAACGAGTGCCTGATAAAATCGTTTCTAAATTTTCTGCCGACTTTATCAAATACTTATCTTTACGAAAATCAACTATGTATCATTTATCACAAAGTTGACTTATGCTTATAAGATTATGTTCTAATCCTTCCACATAAGCCACATCTGAGAAGGATACTTTACCATTAGTAATCATACCATAGCCTTTAGTTATTCCTCTGTCGGATTCGCCAAAAATGACTTTTGGGCCGTTCTCAACTGGAATGTAATTCTGCAATAGGCTTCTTGTCCCGGTCATGTGCCGAGAACAACCGCTGTCCAAATACCAGATAGGATTTCTGTTGGCCTTTGGACATACCTGCAAAGACAGATCATTCTGCCTTAGGAACCCAAACAAATTTGAGTCCTTGGTCTTTGGTTAGTTGAGCACCACGTTGAACGTTAACATTGCGGGTGGTCTTCCTTGCAATGTTTACTTGTGGTCCCTTAAAATTAATCGGATTGAACCAGCAATCTACGGCAAAGTGACCAATCTTGCCGCAACACGAACAGTCAAATCTGTTGTACTTTCGCTTTGTATTCTCCTGCTTTACTTTTTGAACGATAGTTTTGGCAGGAGCATTACTTTTGGATGAGGATCCCTCATGAGTACAACACACACATGGTTTTGCTGTCTCCTTTGGCTTAGGTGCAACAGTCTTCATCATTGGTGCCTTCTTTGCACTAGGTCCATGAACATAAGGACCAAAATCTCTTAGATTTATTTCCTCATAAGGTGCTTTGAATACACTTACACCGAAGTTTCGGGGACGAGTCCACCCCTTGTAGTCGTTGACAGGCTCAAATTCAATTGGTCTAGTCAAGTGACCATAGGAGCTCTCCAAATCATAGGCATTTGTGGGAAAGATAACTTTCTTAAATGTCGTCTGATTCAGATTGACCTTCCCTTTCTCTTCGGCAGTAGCTTTCATAACAACCCTATCTTTCTTCTTGGCTCGGATACTCCTAGAAGATTTACTAGGGCCACCCACATGGCCTAATCCACTGCCACTTGCTTTAGCCAAGAATTTATCAATGATTGGAAGAACAGTTTTTGGCTGGGAGAACTTTTCGACTAGTTTTTTCTCAGCAGCTAGCTGTTCTTCCAGCTCTTTGATGATTTTCTCTCTCAGGGCAAGGAGCTCATCTGAGCTTTTGATCTTGTCTGTCAAGACTTGGATTTCCTCTCTGAGAGAGGTAAGTTGTGCAACTTCTTCCCTTAGATTGGATTCCACTTCCTTGAGAGACTTGATCTCCTTGGCCTGGGTTTTGACGACCTTTTGACATTTGTCAAAGCTCTTGAGCAATTCAGTGTGTTGGGCCATGAGTTCTGAATCCTCATCCGAGGAGTAGTCCTCTTGCTCAACTTAGGCATAGTCAGATTCAGACAAGATGGTATGAGAGTTTACCTTCCCTTTATACTGAGGTTCTTCTTCATTATCAGTCAAGGACATAAGCCCGAAGTAGGCTTCTTCTTCATCACCTGACTCATCTGAGTCACTGTCGCTGAGAGTTTTGGACTTCTTGGCGACAAAGCTTCTCTCAGTTTTCTTCTTCCCATGGGTGAACTTCTTTTCTTCTCTCCTTCCACCCTCTTTCTTCTTGTTAGGGCAATCAGTGATCATATTCCCTGGCTTGTTACAACAATAACAAACAACGTCAGAAGAAACATGTTTGTTCGGTTTAGACTTGTACCTGTCATGGCTACTTGAGCCCTTCCTGTGATGATCACCATCACGACGAGAATGTCTGTAGTATGAGGAAGAGGGCTTGTTCTTCATATGCCTTCTTTTGCTTAGCAACCTCTTGAATTGACGGGAGATTAGAGAGAACTCCCCATCTGACATTTCAGAGCAGGAGGAGCTAGTTTCTGACTCTTCTTCATCATCAGTATCTTGTGTCCTTATTGGTGACACAACTCTGCTTTTTTTAGAGCTCTCGGCCTTTAGGGCCAAGGTCCTCTCCTTGCCTGAGGTCCGACTCCCATCTTCTTCAGCTTTGCGGATGTTCATCTGCAGCTCATGGGATAGTAGCTTCCCGAACAGATTCTATGGATCAATGTTTGGTAGTTTTCCAAACTCCCTAATAACAACGATCTTGCTATCCCATTCTTTCGTCAGGGATCGCAAGAACTTGTCATTTAGTTCACCGTTTGTAAACACCCGGCTATAATTTCTTAGGCCGTTTACGATCTTGAAGAATCTTTCATAAGCATCGGCAATGCACTCCTTCTTGCTCTGCTTGAAGGCCTCATACTCTTGGTTGAGCAGAGATCTTCTATTGCCCCTTACCTCTTCGGTACCTTCCATGAGGACAATCAAGGATGTCCACATCTCTTTGGCAGATCTGCAGTGGATTAAGTTTTGCAACATTGAGTCGTCCACTGCACTGACAATTATGTTCTTCGCCTTTTTGTCCAAGGCTACGATGGCGATCTCATCCTTGGTTAAGTCCATCATTTTCTTAGGCACCTGAACAGTTGGGTCAATTGTAGAAGCAACCATAGGCACATGAGGGCCTTCTTCCACAACTTGGAAGATTCTCGGATTTGAGGCTTCCATGAAAAATCTTACTTTTTCCTTCCACATGAGGAAGTTAGCCTTTGTGCAGATAGGCAGCTTCAACGAGGTGGATTCCTTGCTTCTTTCCATGTTTTGCTAGCAACTAGAATGGATGGATCATGTTCAAGGTGTTAACCTTGCAATGAACAACGACCCTCTGATACCAATTGAAGTATCTAGTTGCCTACCTAAATCACCTAGAGGGGGGTGAATAAGTGAGATCTGCGTTTTTTGCGGAATTAAAATTTAATGAAATTTAGAACACAGAAAAGCAAATCACAAACACAGACGACACAAAGATTTTATAGTGGTTTCCCAATCTTGGGTATTCCACTTTCCAGCATCGCCTTTCTAGCACCACTGCTTGCCTCAGCTACTTCACTATATCTCGGATCAAAATGATCCTACAAACTCGGAGTCACCACTCCTACACTTCGGAGACAACTGTCCTACAAACTCGGAGACAACGCTCCTACAACTCGGAAGATAAACTTCCTACAAAGAAATAGAGGTTTGTGTACATGTAAAAAGATAAAAATACAAGTACATATCTGAAATATATTGATCTTCTTCCTTCTTGAGAAATTTCAGCTGTTTCTCGAGAAATTCCATACAATGACTTGAACTATTCTTGAAAATTCATGATTTTAGTTTCCTTGATAATTTGAAGAATTGAGGGTCTTCTTGGCTTCAATTATGACTTGTTTAGGGCTCCATATTGAGCATCCCATGTTCTGTCTTGAAGAAAGAGAACTTGGTCTCATCCAGCGGCTTCGTGAAAATATCTGCAACTTGCTTTTCCGTTGGGACATAACTGAGGTTGATGTCCCCATTCTCCACATGCTCCCAGATAAAATGATATCTTAACTAAATGTGCTTTGTCCGGCTGTGAGAGATTGGATTATTTGCAATTGCAATAGCTCTGGAGGAGTCGCAAAACATTGGGATGTCCTTGAACTTCATATTATAATCTTCAAGCTGATTCCTTATCCATAGAAGTTGTGCGCAACAACTGCCTACAGAAATATATTCTGACTCGGCGGTTGAGATTGCAACACAATTCTGCTTCTTGCTGCTCCAGGAAATAAGTCTCCTTCCAAGGAATTGGCAAGTCCCGGAAGTGCTTTTCCTGTCATCCTTACTACCTGCAAAATCCGCATCTGAGAAACCAATCAGCTCGCAGTCATTACTTCTTGGGTACCATAAGTCAAGATTTGGTGTACCTTTAAGGTATCTCAAAATCCTCTTTGCAGCAGTATAGTGAGATTCCTTAGAGTTTACCTGATATCTAGCACATACACATGTAGAAAACATTATGTCAGACCTACTAGCAGTAAGGTAGAGCAAAGAGCCAATTATGCTTTTGTACTTGGTTTCATCGAAATGTTTCCCTTTCTCATCCTTGTCCAGAGACATAGCTGAACTCATTGGAGTCCTCCTAGAGGATGCACTTTTCATTCCAAATTTCTTTATCAACTCCTTGGTGAACATCGTCTGAAAGATGAAAATTCCATCTTTAGATTGCTTCACCTGAAGTCCTAAGGAATATTTCAGCTCACCCATACTGCTCATTTCGAACTTCCCTTGCATAAGTTTGGAAAACTTCTTGCAAAGGTTGTGATCCGTAGAGCCAAAGATAATATCGTCGACATAGATTTACACTAGCAAGATCTTGCCTTTTACTTCCCTAAGAAATAATGTCTTATCTATCTTTCCTCTTGTTAATTTGTTCTCAAGAAAAAAGTTAGACAACGTCTCATACCAAACTCGAGAAGCTTGTTTCAAACCATATAAAGTTTTTTGCAATAAATAAACATAATCAGGGTGTTCAGGATCAACAAAATCTGAGGGTTGTTCCACGTATACTTCTTCTTTTATATTACCGTTGAGAAAACTGACTTGACGTCCGTTTGGTATACGGTGAATCCCCTGAATGCAGCATACGCGAGGAACAACCTGATCGCTTCGAGCCTTGCTATTGGAGCATAAGTCTGATCGAAGTTGATCCCTTCTTCTTGTCTGTATCCTTTCGCTACAAGTCTGGCTTTGTTCTTGATTATTGTTCCGTCTTCATCCAATTTGTTTCTGTAGACCCACTTTGTTCCAATGATATTCTTATCTTTGGATTTTGGTACAAGAGTCCAAACTTTGTCCCGCTTGAATTGATTTAGTTCTTCTTCCATTGCAATTATTCATGAAGGGTCCTCATTTGCTTATTGGAATTTCTTTGGTTCAACCCGCGAGAGGACACTCAAATACATATTTTCATTAGTAGTACCTCTTCTTGTTCTTATACCGTCACGAGGATCTCCTATGATCTGATCAATCGGATGATCCCTCAAATGTCTGAACTTTCGATTCCTTGCATCAATTGGGCCACCGGGAACTTCTTCTACTACTGGAGTGTCTTCCTCCACTTGGATTAGCTCTTCATCTTGGTGATCTTCCTCTTTAGATGAGGTTGGGGGAGAGATCTTGACGAAGTTTTGAGCATTTTCTTTAACTGGCTCATCCAAGCTTAAGTCTTGCAGCCTTGAACCTGCATCTTCAACAAAGACACTAGAAGAGCTGCTTTGTAGTATGCTCGTCTCATCAAATACAACGTTAATGGATTCCTCTACAACCAAGGTTTTCTTATTAAAACCCTATAAGCTCTACTATGGCTACTATAGCCTACGAAAATACCTTTAAAGCTCTTTTCACTAAACTTAGTTTTGTAATGCTTCCCGTTATTAAGTACAAAGCATTTACTGCCAAAGATTCTAAAATAAGAGATGGTTGGTTTCTTGCCTTTTAGTAGTTCATAGGGAGTCTTTTCATGGTTTTTATTGATGAGTGCTCTGTTTTGCACGTGGCAAGCAGTGTTGACGGCTTCAGCCCAGAAGTATTTTGGTAGTGAAGAGTCGCTCAACATTGTTCTACAAGCCTCAATGAGTGTTCTATTCCTTCTCTCAGCTACCTCATTTTGTTGTGGAGTTCGAGGAGAGGAAAACTCATGAAAGATACCTAGGCTTTCACAGAAGTCTGTTATGGCCCCAGATCCAAATTCTGTTCCATGGTCACTTCTGATTTTCACCACCGAACAATCTAAATTCATTCTGAATTTGCATGACAAACTTAGTGAAAATATCAAAGGTATCTGACTTGTGTTTTAGAAAGAATACCCATGCAAAACATGAGTAATCATCTACAATAACCAATGTGTAAGACTTACCTCCTAAACTTATAATTTGCAAGGGACCAAACAACTCCATATGAAGTAGGTGTAAACACCTGGTAGAGTTTTTTCCAATTATGCTCTTAAAGCTAGCCCTTGTTTGCTTGCCTTTTACACATGCGTGACAAGGTCTATCTTTAATGCACTTAACATTGGGCGCATCACGCACTAAGTTTTGAGAAAATAATTTATTTATAGTTTTGAAATTAATATGTGCTAGTCTCTTGTGCCATTGATCAACAAGAGATGCACTATCTTTTGCTAAAAAGCACACTGGTGTAGAGGAAGTTAAACAAAGAAAGTTTAAACAGAAAATGTTTCTGCAGCGAGTGCCTGATAAAATCTTTTCTAAATTTTCTGCCGACCTTATCAAACACTTATCTTTACGAAAATCAACTATGTATCATTTATCACAAAGTTGACTTATGCTTATAAGATTATGTTCTAATTCTTCCACATAAGCCACATCTGAGAATGATACATTACCATTAGTAATCATACCGTAGGATTTAGTTATTCCTCTGTCGGATTCGCCAAAAATGACTTTTGGGCCGTTCTCAACTGGAATGTAATTCTGCAATAGGCTTCTTGTCCCGGTCATGTGCCGAGAACAACCGCTGTCCAAATACCAGATAAGATTTCTGTTGGCCTTTGGACATACCTGCAAAAACATATCATTCTGCCTTAGGAACCCAAACAAATTTGGGTCCTTGGTCCCTTTTTAGTTGTGCACCACATTGAACGTTAACATTGCGGGTGGTTTTCCTTGCAATGTTTACTTGTGGTCCCTTAAAATTAATCGGATTGAACCAACAATCTACCGCAAAGTGACCAATCTTGCCGCAACACAACAGTTAAATCTGTTGTACCTTCGCTTTGTATTCTCCTGCTTTACTTTTTGAACGATAGTTTTGGCAGGAGCATTACTTTTGGATGAGTATCCCTCATGAGTACAAAACACACATGGTTTTGCTGTCTCCTTTGGCTTAGGTGCAACAGTCTTCACCATTGGTGCCTTCTTTGCACTAGGTCTAAGAACATAAGGACCAAAATCTCTTAGATTTATTTCCTCATAAGGTGCTTTGAATACACTTGCACCGATGTTTCGGGGACGAGTGCACCCCTTGTAGTCGTTGACAGGCTCAAATTCAATTGGTCTAGTCAAGTGACCATAGGAGCTCTCCAAATCATAGGCATTTGTGGGAAAAATAACTTTCTTAAATGTCGTCTAATTCAGATTGGCCTTCCCTTTCTCTTCGGCAGTAGCTTTCATAGTAACCTTATCTTTCTTCTTGGCTCGAATACTCCTAGAAGATTTACTAGGGCCAGCCACATGGCCTAATCCACTGCCACTTGCTTTAGCCGAGAATTTATCAATGATTGGAAGAACAGTTTTCGGCTGGGAGAACTTTTCGACTAGCTTTTTCTCAGCAGCTAGCTGTTCTTCCATCTCTTTGATGATTTTCTCTCTCAGGGCAAGGAGCTCATCTGAGCTTTTGATCTTGTCTGTCAAGACTTGAATTTCCTCTCTGAGAGAAGTATGTGTGCAACTTCTTCCCTCAGATTGGATTCCACTTCCTTGAGAGATTTGATCTCCTTGGCCTGGGTTTTGACGACCTTTCGACATTTTTCAAAGCTCTTGAGCAATTCAGTGTGTTGGGCCATGAGTTCTGAATCCTCATCGAGGAGTAGTCCTCTTGCTCAACTGAGGCATAGTCAGATTCAGACAAGATGGTATGCGAGTTTACCTTCCCTTTATACTGAGGTTCTTCTTCATCATCAGTTAAGGCCATAAGCTCGAAGTAGGCTTCTTCTTCATCACTTGATTCATCTGAGTCACTGTCGCTAAGAGTTTTGGACTTCTTGGCGACGAAGCTTCTCTCAGTTTTCTTCTTCCCATGGGTGAACTTCTTTTCTTCTCTCCTTCCACCCTTTTTCTTCTTGTGAGGGCAATCAACGATCATATGCTCTGGCTTGTTACAACAATAACAAACAACATCAGAAGAAACATGTTTGTTCGGTTTAGACTTATACCTGTCATGGCTACTTGAGCCCTTCCTGTGATGATCACCATCACGACGAGAATGTCTGTAGTCTGAGGAAGAGGGCTTGTTCTTCATATGCCTTCTTTTGCTTAGCAACCTCTTGAATTGACGACAGATTAGAGAAAACTCCCCATATGACATTTCAGAGCAGGAGGAGCTAGTTTCTGACTCTTCTTCTTCATTAGTATCTTGTGTCCTTATTGGTGACACAACTCTGCTTTTTTGGAGCTCTCGGCCTTCAGGGCCAAGGTCCTCTCCTTGCCTGAGGTCCGACTCCCATCTTCTTCAGCTTTGCGGATGTTCATCTGCAGCTAATGGGATAGTAGCTTCCCGAACAGATTTTGTGGATCAATGTTTGGTAGCTTTCCAAACTCCCTAATAGCAACGATCTTGCTATCCCATTCTTTTGTCAGGGATCGCAAGAACTTGTCATTTAGTTCACCGTTTGTAAACACCCGGCCATAATTTCTTAGGCCGTTTACGATCTTGAAGAATCTTTCATAGGCATCGACAATGCGCTCTTTCTTGCTCTGCTTGAAGGTTTCATACTCTTAGTTGAGCAGGGATCTTCTATTGTCCCTTACCTGTTCGGTACCTTCCATGAGGACAATCAAGGATGTCCACTTCTCTTTGGCAGATCTGCAGTGGATTATGTTTTGCAACATTGAGTCGTCCACTGCACTGACAATTATGTTCTTCGCCTTTTTGTCCAAGGCTACGATGGCGATTTCATCCTTGGTTAAGTCCATCATTTTCTTAGGCACCTGAATAGTTGGGTCAATTGTAGAGGCAACCATCGGCACATGAGGGCCTTTGTGCAGATAGGCAACTTCAACGAGGTGGATTTCTTGTTTCTTTCCATATTTTGCTAGCAACTAGAATAGATGGATCTTGTTCAAGGTGTTAACCTTGCAATGAACAACGACCCTCTGATACCAATTGAAGTTGCCTACCTAAATCACCTAGAGGGGGGGGGGGGGGGGGGGCAAATAGGTGAGATTTGCGTTTTTTGCGGAATTAAAACTTGATGAAATTTAGAACACAGAAAAGCAAATCACAAACACAGACGACACAATGATTTTATAGTGGTTCCCCAATCTTGGGTAGTCCACTTTCCGGCCTCGCCTATCTAGCACCACGGTTAGCCTCAGTTACTTCACTATATCTCTGATCAAAATGATCCTACAAACTCGGAGTCACCACTCCTATACCTCGGAGACAACTCTCCTACAAAATCGGAGACAACGTTCCTACAACTCGGAAGATAAACTTCCTAAAAAGAAATAGAGGTTTGTGTACAAGTAAAAAGATAAAAATACAAGTACATATCTGAAATATTTTGATCTTCTTCCTTCTTGACACTTGAAAACTTTGGCTTGATGTTGAGAAAGAAAGCTTGAAATCTCAGATCTGAACTTCTAGGACTCGACAAGATCCAATTGACTTCTGTAGAAATTAGATCACTGTTTTGTCGAATCTTTTCCTTCAAAGAGATCGACTGATTGAGAGAGATAAGTTCTTCGAAAATGGCAGAAGGCGTGCGGCTCTTTTTGGTTTTTCGAAAGATTAGGTCTGGACGATTTCTGAAAATGACCTTTTATATGCAATTATGTCTAACGGTAATAAGTCCTTGATTGAAGGTAGAATCTCCT
The DNA here is from genome assembly GCA_033032865.1 of Dactylorhiza incarnata. NCBI lineage: Eukaryota > Viridiplantae > Streptophyta > Magnoliopsida > Asparagales > Orchidaceae > Dactylorhiza > Dactylorhiza incarnata. The sequence goes on along the minus strand of JAWHQI010000160.1, from coordinate 3,715,824 downwards.
TAAAATAAGTCATACGTGGCACTGACATAATCAGAGAACATTTTAAATCCCGTCAGAAATGGACTTAAAACTGGACCTGAAAAAAATAATATTTCTCGAGATTTAAAGGACTTCTCGAGAAACGACATGATTTCTCGAGAGAAGGTCTGCTACTTCTCGAGAAAAGGCTTAGAAGGACTTTTCTGGAAGACTGAAAAGAATTTCTTGAGAACAGAAATGGCTTCTCGAGAAATGAACTTGATTTCTCAAGAACTGAAATTGGCTTCTTGATAAATGATCTTGATTTCTCGAGAAAGGAATTGGCTTCTCGAGAAATGACTTAGAAAGTTTTCACTAGAAATCTAAAAAGGATTTCTCGAGAACAGAAATGGCTTCTCGAGAAATGAATGAACTTGATTTCTCGAGAACTGAATTTGGCTTCTCGAGAAATGATCATGATTTCTCGAGAAACATATTTGATTTCTCGAGAAATGAACTTGGTTTCTCGAGAAACAGAATTGATTTCTCGAAAAATACACTTAGGGTCCGTTCGTTTGGACGGAATTGGCTTTCTGGAATTGGCATTGACGATTAAAAATCCAATTCTAATGTTCGACGCAACGGAATTTATGCGGATATTGATTTTCATGTGAAAACCCATGACTTTGACTATGAACTAAAAAATCAAATCGTTAATTCTTACCTCAGCCCATGGGTTTTCCGCATAATCGAGTGTTTTCGCAAGAGTTTTATGACCTACGCGCGCGTTTTTTGCCCGGGCGTGTGTTTTCGGCCGGGCACGTGTTTTTCGGTCGGGTGCGTGTTTTTCGACCGGACGTTAATTTTTCACCCAGGCGGGCGTTTTTTTCGCCCGGGAGCGCGATTTTTTTTGCTTGAGCGCGCGTTTTTCACACGGACGCGTATTTTTCTCCAGGGATGGTGTTTTTAGGCCTGCCGGGCATTTTTCTCCCGGACGCGTATTTTTCTCCCGGGCTGGCGTTTTTCGGCCCGCCGGGCGTTTTTTCGGCCGGGCGCGCGTTTTTCGACCCGGGCGCACATTTTTTGACCAGCGCGAATATTTTCAGTCCGGCGCACGTTTTTTCGCCCAGGCGCGTGCTTTCCAGCCGGGCGCGTATTTTTCCACCAAGGCACGCGTTTTTTGCCCTAGCGCGCACTTTTCGCCCGGGCGCACGTTTTTCGCCCGGGCGCACGTTTTTCGCTCAGGCGCGCGTGGCGCGCGTTTTTCGCCCCGGCGCGCGTTTTCCGCCCGGGCGCGCGTCTTCCGCCCGGGCGCGCGTCTTCCGCCCAGGCGCGCGTCTTTCGCCCGGGCGCGCGTTTTCCATGCGGGAACATGTTTTTTTGCCCGGCTGCACATTTTTCGCCAAACCACGTTTATTTCGGCCCGGACGCTCGTTTTTTGCTCAGGTGCGCATTTTTCTCCCAACCGCGCATTTTTTGCCCGGGCCGCAAAACGCACACCTCGGCCGAAAAATACTAGCTCGGGCGAAAATGCGCGCCAGTGAAAAAAATGCGTGTACGGGCCAAAAATGCACGTCCAGACAGTGTGCATCCGTGCCCAAAAATGCACTCCCAACCGAAGAACTCGCGATCGGGCAAAAAATACGATCATGGGCCAAAAAACTCACACCTTGCCGAAAAACACGCCTCTTGGAGAAAAATCCCTGCCCGGGAAAAAATGTGCACCTAGGCGAAAAAATTGCACTTGGGCGAAAAACGCGTGTCTTAAAACATATTATGCAATTTAATGTGTTCGGCGTTGTCGCCTATTTTGAGTTTTATAATATTATTGTATAATGTCAATTCAATACCAATTCCATCATTTAGCCGAACAACTTTTGTGCCTAAATTCAATTCTGTTGACTGAATTCAATCTTACAGCCGAACAACAAAATTGGAATTCTGTACAAAGCCAATTCATGTAAATATTGATTTTCGTCGAAAAGCCAATTCCAGAAAGTCAATTTCGTTCAAACGAACAGACCCTTAGAAAAATTCTGAAACTTTTCCTTTCTCTCTCTTGACAACCAACAATCATGTTGGAACATGGTCTTCCGCATCTCCTAGGTTTGAGAATTACAAATCCTATGTGTATTTGATCTTGTGTGTTTAAGTGTGCAGGATAACAAAGTCCACATGACTCAAGGATTACATAAGAAAGTTGCCCCCAAAGTTGAGCCATCAAATCCAACACTCCTACTAGCGCCGGCGGTAGTCCGAGCGCAGGCCCTAGCTTTCGCTCGACGAACTGTAAGCTGCGCTCGACGAAATGCTCATCACTGCGTTCGACGAAAATTCGTTCGACGAACTGTAAGCTGCTCTCGACGAAAATTTGATCGACGAAAAGAATGCTTAAGCGGAATTCCGGGAGCACATATAGAAGGAGATAGCGCCTGGCGGTATCCGATAGCGCAGGCGATAGCGCGGAGCACAGAAGGCAAGAGAGAATTATTTCCTCAGATTGAAGATTCTGCCGCGTAGAATGTCCTAAAATGGGATAGCGCCGGCGGTAGCACTAGCGCAGGCGCTAGCGCTAAGTCAAAAAGGACCCCTTGACTCCGTCTTCCTTATTCTCTTGAGATTCTAAATATCAGAGCTTCGTGCCACAGCATAGAGAGGAAGGTTCAGAGAGATACTCCCACCAAACGCTTAGAGAGCTTCTGAAGGAGGACTTTGTCACGCACTCACGCTACATCCGAAGAGGGATCACTTCAATCTCGCTTATTCTACAACGATCGTTCATCTCCGATTTCAGAAGTTTCTTAGAGGGAGTTTTTAATATTGTTGTTGTTATTTTATTTCATATCTTTTGTAACCGTTAGAGAATTCGCCTCGTGTTGGCGACTAGGTCTGGGTAGGACTTAGGGCAGAAATTCGCCTCGTGTTGGCGACTAGGTCTCGGGTGTAGGTCTAGGGGGTGCTCGAGGCCATATCCGGGGAAGGGTTGGCTAGAGCGGCTTGAGGCCGTATCCGGGGAAGGATCGGCTAAAGCCAACCGGTTCGTGGGGATACGAGTCGGTATAGAAAATAAAAAGAGTCTTTCATAATTCGCTTTGATTTCTAGCGTCATTGAAATCAAAATTTTGTAATCAATTTTATTAATAATAATCATGTCTCTCTTTGTGTAATAAAATTGATTTGTTTTTCATTTCTCTAAATTGTTTAGTATCCTCTCCTTTATTTTAAAACAAAACTAGATCGTTAAACAAAATCACTATTTTGATTTCTTATCATAAGTAAGTATTTCAAAATATAATATAAGTTTTTAAAATCCTTATTCACCCCTCTCTAAGGGCGCCTACCGATCCAACAAGTGGTATCAGAGCTAGGTTATTCCAAATCGGCTTAACAACCGGGAATAATGGCGTCTCATGATCTCGCTTCTACTAGTGGGGTAAATTTTTATGAAGAAGAAAAATCTCTTAAACCACCTTTATTCGAAGGTAGAAATTATAAAGGGTGGAAATTATTAATGGAAAAATTTATTAAAAATTTAGATATCAATGCATGGGATATAACAATAGTTAGACCAGCGAATGAATCAAATAAACAGGAACGTCATCTAAATGTAAAAGCCAAACATTATTTATTTTGTGCCCTATCAAATGAAATTTTCAAATTAATATATTGTTTTTCTAGGGCATACAAATTATGGAAATTTCTTGAAGAAATGTATGATTCTCCTTCTACAGGTATGGAACAATCGCAAGAACCGGAGAATATGCAAGCTTGCACAAGTCTTCCAGAATGCTCCTTTCATGACGGATCCATGAAGTGCACATCAAGTGAAAGAGAAGAAGAAATACTATTTTCGGAAGAGGAGTGCCAAAAAGATGTCAATAAAACGATATGCTCAAATTGTGCCTCTCCCGAAAGCAATGTAAGAAAATCAAATCCCATTTTCTGTACTTCTATTTCTACATTACAAATGCTTCAAACTACAAAGCGCAAAATTAAGAAATTAAAAAATGCTAATAAACATTTGTGCTTAGAAAATAAAAATTTAAAGGCAAAAATTAATGGAGAATCAAATTCTAATTTATCTAGTTCTACACATGGCTCCTTAGTTGAAACACCACAACTTGTGTAGAATATAATGAATTAAAAGAAAAGCACAAGAAACTTGAAAATGATTTTATTTTAGTAAAAGAACAAAATGAAAAATTATGTTTAGAAAATTCATCTTTGATAAATGATTGTGCTAAGTGTAAGGACTATAAAGTTGAAATTAAAGAAATGAATGAAACATTTGATGATGTTAGAGAAAATGATGTAAAAAGCCCATTTATGAGGCCCATTTAAGGAGTTCCCTCTTACTCTTGTTTAGTCCCACACCTTGAGATTGGAGTGTCTAGCCTCCTTCTCCTCCTATATATATGTGTATTCATACTTGTAATTTTTTAAGATTTGAATATATGCAAGGTTTATACCATTTCTCTACATGGTATCAGAGAGGTTCTGGTTCTAACCGCACCCCACCCTCCCTTGCTTGCGGTTCTGGTTCTAACCGCACCCCTACCTTGTTTGCAGTCTCCTGGTTCTAACCGCACCCCCTCCCTTGTGATCTCTCCTCCGCAGCCAACTCCTTGCATGTCCTCTCCTCGGTTCTTATAGACACCTTCTGACACGTGGGACCACCCGCTCTCCTCCCTCTCGCTGCTCGCAGCTCGCGCCTTCTTCCTCTGCTCTACTGCGATCTCTTCCTATCAGCGGTCTTGTTTTGCTCGCTCCGACTAACCGCAGCTCGCGTGGTTTCATCCTACTCTGCGCGGTCTCCTACTCGCGCTGCCTATCCGCAGCTCTGCTCCTCCTGCACGCTACTCGCAGCTCGTGCGGTGTTCATCTGCTCTACTGCGGTCTCCTCTTCTCAGCAATCTTGCTTTGCTAGCACTGTCTATCCGCAGCCCCGCTCTTCCTGCTCGTGCGAGCTTCTCCTAACCGCAGCTCCCAGCGGCCTCTTTTCTCCAGCGGGCTCCCTCTTACCACTGATCCCTGCAGTCGTCTATCCCGTGATCTCCCAGCGGTGTCGGGAACTCTACTCGCAGGGCGAGACCGTGCGACTTCCTCCCCTTCTCGCGCGATCTGCGCTTGCCGCTGTACTCTCTAGCCGCTTCCCTCTCCTGTGGTTCCCAACCCGCTGCGACCTGTCTCAGACCGGGCTCCCGCTGCGACCTCCCTCTGCCTCAATCCGCCCGGCTACTCTTTGCAGACCGCTCGATCTCGTCTTCTCAATGGTGGATCCAGTATCGGAGGAATCTCATACTACCAATATTCCCCCAGCCACAGTGGCCGCTCCTGCTCCTGATGTTCGGGATGAACTTCGGATTACAACTATCTCCCTCTCCGGGAAGTCCAACTTTGTGGAATGGGTTCACTCTGTTCGTCGGGTCTTACAGACAAAAGGGCTTGTTCATCACGTAACCCAGGTTGTTCCACTTAACCCCTCCAATGCCTGGCTTCGGGATGATGGTCGAGTGCAAACCTGGCTCCTCAACTCAATGGACAAGGAGCCTTATCGGATCTCTATGTATCATGAAACCGCCAAGGCCATCTGGGATGAACTTCACGCTTTCTACTCTGGCCAGAACAGCCTCCAGCATCTCTTTGATATCATCTCGGAACTCCAAACCCTTCGGCCTGGTGCTCCAGACCAGACGATCTCCCATGTTGCTCAGGTGAAAACTCTGCATGAGGCTTGGATTCAACATCAGCCTCCGACTGCCGATCTTGCTACTCAGAAAGCCCAGAAAGAGGCTGTAACAATCTCCATGTTGTTGTCCCATGTTCCACCACACTTGCATAGTGTTCGGGCTCAAATCCTCTCGTCTCCTACCACACCATCCTTATCTGATGTTTGCTCCATGCTGATCAAGGTCACACCACCATCCGAGGCTTCAACAAATTTTTCTCCCGTTCTTCTTCAGCAACCTCTCCTGCCAACTCCTCCTCCTGGTCGTGGCTCTTCCACCACGGGAGGACGCCACCCGTCTCGGGGACGAGGACGTGGTGGTCGCTCTTCTTTAAAGTGTACTTATTGCTCTCGTGAGGGTCATCTCGAAGCTACATGCTACCGCAAGCATGGCCTACCTCCGCATCTGGCCACCTCCGCTACTCCAGCTCCTTCTGATGCCCCTGACACTTCCAACCTTGGGGCACCTACTCGCCAGGAATATGAAGACCTTCGCACTCAGTTCCAGCAGCTCCAAGGCAGTATTAATAGACCATCTGGCTCGGTTGCCTCTTTCTCTACTCAAGGTATATCCTGTCTTTCTTACAGCTCTCACTGGATCGTTGACTCTGGAGCAACTCATCATATAACATCTCAGAAACCGCCTCGGTATTCGACAACCTCTCACCCGCCATCTATTATTGTTGCCAATGGCGACACTACCCCGGTCTATGGTGCTGCTGATCTCCACCTCACGCCTACCTTACTACTCTCCTCAGTTCTTCATGTTCCGGGCTCCCCGTTTAACTTACTTTTTGTTAGTCAGTTAACACGGGATCTCGACTGTTGCATAACTTTCTCCCCTTCATCTTTTGTTTTGCAGGATCGCCGTACACGGAGTACCATTGGTAGCGGTCGGCTGACGAATGGGCTATATCTCTTGGATCTCCAAACTATCAGTCTTTCTTCCATCTCCACTTCAGATTGGCATCGTCGTCTTGGGCATGCCCCCCTTCCGGTTCTCAAGAAAGCTCTGCCTGGTGTTTTACTCCGAGAGTTCACTTGTGAATCATGTATCTTCGGCAAGCAACATCGTGTTTCTTTCTCCCCTTCCTGTACCCGGAGTGATACTCCGTTATCTTTAGTTCATTCTGATGTATGGGGTCCGTATAGGATCCCTAGTGTATTTGGATATCGCTATTTTATCACTTTTATTGATGACTACTCGCGTGTTACCTGACTTTACTTTCTTCATGATCGCACTGAGATTACTTCTGTGTTCCGTGCTTTTTTAACTGAAATACGTACGCAGTTCTCGACGCCCCTTAAAATACTTCGCACCGATAATGCCCGCGAATACACGAGTCGGGCTTTCTCCGCTCTGTGCTCCGAGTTCGGTATCATTCACCAAACCTCCTGTGCCTACACACCTCAACAAAATGGCGTGGCCGAACGGAAAAATCGTCATCTTCTCGATACCGCTCGGTCCCTCATGTTCCAGATGCACATCCCAACAGAGTTCTGGCACTTTGCTATTGCCACTGCGTGTCACCTCATCAATCGCATGCCCTCATCTGTTCTCCGTTTTGCCACTCCACTAAGCCTTCTTCTTCCATCTACTACTCCTTTCCCCCTCACACCTCGAGTGTTTGGTTGTGTTTGTTATGTTCACAACCTCGGTCCGCCAGCAGACAAACTTGCCGCCCGTGCTACCCGACAGATGTTTGTTGGCTACACTCGAACTCAGAAAGGCTATCTATGCTACTCTCCTACAACAGGAAAAGTGACTGTCTCGGCCGATGTCACTTTCTGTGAAAATCAGCCATTCTACCTACCCCCCTCTTCCCAATCCATACCTTCTCCTACTACTCGTCCTCTCTATTCCTACCTCTGTCCAGTCACGCCTTCTTCTCCATCGTCACCTCCATCCCTGCCCTTGATCCATCCGCCCGTTCGCTATGTCTATTCTCGCCGTAAATCCAAGGATATTTCCCTGCCGGAGCCGTCTGCTACAAATGACACACCGCCCGCGGTCGATCCAGCATCTTCTTCTACGGCTCATCCTCTGGCTAACTATGTGTCTCTACACCGGCTTTCTCCACCTCTCCACCAGTTTGCTACTTCTCTTTCCTCCATCTCTATTCCTACCTCTGTGCAGGAGGCGCTTCAGCATCCGGGGTGGCGGGCAGCTATGGAAGAGGAGATGAATGCCCTCTGGGCTAATCACACCTGGGAACTGGTTCCCCTTCCTCCAGGACAACACTGTGTGAGTTGCAAATGGGTCTTTGCGGTCAAACAGAATGCGGATGGGACTGTTGATCGCTTAAAAGCTCGTCTCGTGGCCCGGGGCTTCACCCAGCAACAAGGCTTGGATTATGAGGAAACATTCTCTCCAGTAGCCAAACTCAACACTGTTCGTGTACTTATCTCCGTTGCTGTGCACCGGCGTTGGCCCCTTCTTCAGCTCGATATTAAGAATGCATTCCTTAACGGTGACCTGAAGGAAAGCGTCTTTATGAACCAACCTCCCGGGTTTGAGACCACGGGGGAGTCTCGTGGAGTTCGCGTCTGTCGCCTTCTAAAAGCTCTTTATGGTCTCAAACAGTCACCACGAGCTTGGTTTGATAAGTTCTGCAAGGTTCTCTTAGCACTTGGGTTTACTCGGAGCTCCGCCGACTTCTCTCTATTCACCAAGCATAGACCAACTGGCACTGTGATCCTTCTTGTCTATGTTGATGATATCCTGATTACCGGCGATGACCTCTCTGGGATACAACAGCTCAAGAAACATCTGAATTCGGCCTTCCAGACCAAGGATCTTGGGAATCTTAGATACTTCCTTGGGATTGAAGTCGCCCGACGACCCGATGGGTTGGTTATGTCCTAACGAAAGTACTGCATCGACTTACTTCATGAAGCAGGATACTCCGGGTGCAAACCTGCAGATACTCCTATGGATGCTAATCAGAAATTGTGTGCTGCTGGGTCTGACTCTGACCAGCTGCTTGAAAATCCAGAATATTACCGACGATTGGTTGGGAAACTGATCTACCTAACGTTTACTCGACCGGATATCTCGTTCGCTGTTGGTGTTGTGAGTCGCTTCATGCATACTCCGCGCACTTCTCACCTCCAAGCTGTTGAGCGTATTCTCAGATATCTAAAGACCGCTCTGGGGCAAGGCCTTGTCTACAAACCATCCAACTCACCATCTCTTCTTGCTTACTCGGATGCTGACTATGCCGGGTCCCCTGATGATAGGCGTTCCACGACTGGTTTTTGTACTTATTTTGGTGGACACCTCATAACATGGCGAAGCAAGAAACAGACTGTGGTTGCCCGCTCCTCGGCTGAGTCCGAATACAGGGCTATGACTGCTGTTGTGTCTGAATTAACATGGCTTGAAAGCCTTCTTGGTGACTTGGGTGTTAAACTTTCCTCTCCGACAACACTTCGGTGTGACAGTCAGGCTGCAATTCATATAGCCAACAATCCAGTTTTCCATGAGCGAACAAAGCATATCGAGGTTGACTGCCACTTCATCAGAGAAAAGGCTCAAGCAAAGAAGATAGAATTGGAGCATGTTCCTGCTGCAAGACAAATTGCTGACATCCTAACAAAAGCTCTTCCTCGGCCACTATATCTTCAGTTCTTATCCAAGCTGGGTGCCTACGACTTGTATGCTCCAGCTTGCGGGGGAGTGTTAGAGAAAATGATGTAAAAAGCCCATTTATGAGGCCCATTTAAGGAGTTCCCTCTTACTCTTGTTTAGTCCCACACCTTGAGATTGGAGTGTCTAGCCTCCTTCTCCTCCTATATATATGTGTATTCATACTTGTAATTTTTTAAGATTTGAATATATGCAAGGTTTATACCATTTCTCTACAGATGAATATAGAAATAACTATCAAGATCATATAAATTCAATAGTTTCCACTCTTAAAAATAGCACAATCGCTTATAATAAAGCTAGACATAATCTTAAAATCAAGAATGATGAATTAAAATCAAAAATCAAATTGCTTATGAAAATTATAAATAAAAATTCACAATATCAACAAATATCTAAAAGCAAGTTGAATATGAATATGAATATCGTAACTAAGTCTAATAATGAGAGTAAGAAACAGAAAGGATTTGTAAATCAAAATCACCATGATTTACAAAATTGTATATCTCCTAAATTAAATTCAAATATGCAAAAATTTCCTATGAAAAATGAGTTCAAATGTCATCATTATTTTAAGCTTAAATTTAATGAATATGGAAATTTAATGCAAAATTATAATATTAAACCTAAGTATGAGTGGAGACCCAGAATTAAAGATGGAACATTAACTCCACTTGAAAGGGTTCATTCGTACTTGTCTCCCCAAAAGTCATCTCGTTATATTTGGGTACCCAAAGGAACCATCCCACATGGTCCCCTTTGGATACCTAAAACACTTATTCATTAGGTATCATCAAATGCATGAAGTAGAAACTTTTCAAAATAAGATATACAAATTTCTACTTCATGATGTGCTTTAATGTCCTTTTTATTTTTCTCTTGTTGTTTTCCTTTTGAACTATCATAACCTGGTCATCTTATACAGTATTAAAAATATGATCTTATCTCTTAAAAGCTTAATATGTTTATAAAATCAAATTGATCAAAATTTAAAATCATATTTTATTTTGATGACCTATCTTTTATTCTTATATTCATCGCTTCTAAATATCTTATATTATCCATATGAATCAAACTCTAAATTTGCCATAAGATATTTCAAATTAAATCCAGTTATTAGGCTATTAAGATTTTTAGCCTTCACCAACAAGTGGTTTAGTGAAATAACATGATCTAAAAGAAAGTTCAAGATCTAAATAAAAACTCACCTTTCAATATGGTTGTCTTTGTTCACAACAAAAAATTATATTGTGTTCACTCCTTGATGTCAAACATGATCTAAACCATCACTATTGTTCACCTATCAAAAATCACACATATATATATCAAAATTCTTAATTAAAAGAAAATCACTAAAATGTATTGAAAAAATTTACCGTCATAATGAATATTGAATTCACAAGCACCACCATGATCTATTGATGTCCTTTGCTAAAATTCTTCAAAAACCATATATCATAATTCATATCAAAAAATCATCTAAAAACTACTATTTCTATCACATGTATATGAATTATATGATAACAATTGTCATTATAATTGTTTACCATGGTTAGTGTTATGGTGTATTATGTATGTATTGTGATTTATTTCAAGTTTAGACCTTTGAATCATCTTGATATCAAATCGAATTAAATCATCACTTCATTCTAGGTCTCTAAGTTGAAACACAATCAAACATTGATATAACATTAATCTCAAACTTATCATACTAACATTATCACCTAAAGCATATTTATGCCTATGTTAGGCTTTATATGTTTACCAAGATATACAGGCTGGGTATTCTCATCTAGGGCTTATCCAAGATATTCTTATGCATGAACATTATTTTTAGTCACTAAAATCATGCATATTTGATTTGTTCATTCGTGTCTTCTCGTGCTCACACTTCCTATCATTTTCAAACTACATTAGATTGACAAATATAAACCTTAGAAAAAATTAAAATTGAGATATAATAAATTATATCTCATGCAAATTTATTTGGTAAAGTCATATACAAAATCGCCAATGTTTCATGCAATTTGCACTATCTAGACATCTCCTAAAATTCTGAAATTTCAGCATGAAACTACTATTTGAACACTTAATCAAGATCAACAAATAAAAATTTCAAAATCATCAAAAATCATGTACTATTTCCCGCGCTAGCACTAACGTCGGCGCTAGCGCACCTATTTGTTTTTCTGTATTTTTAAAATTTTGAAAAATTCTTAGAAATATATTAATCTATGCGTACTATTTATTTTTGCACTTCTGCTTTTATTTTATTTTTGAAAAATCAAATACAAAAATACAAAAGCCAAATTACAAAAAAAAATAACAAGTATAAAAAATTATTATTTTGAACTTAACTTTTCTATTTATATGTGTCTTGCGAAAGGGTGATTTGAGTTATCATCCCATCATATCACCTAGTACCGGGCGAACCTCTCACAAGGTAGTCCTCGGGAAGTCCAAGATCAATCTTATGAGTTCAAACTTTAAATCAAAATTATTCTTCAAAAATATCAAAAATACTGTATAGACATCATTGAGAAAATCAAGCATGATTTAATCTATTATTTAGAACTTTTATAATGTTGCAATTTATCTTTTCAAACTACTTTGAACATTGCTTTCATCATGCTTTGATATATCTATTAATATGTGCATCAATTATATTGAAAAAGTTGTGTAGAACTAAGCTTAGCATGTCTCTAAGTATGAGTAAATGTTTTTTGTTTGATAATGATCGTTACTCACTCACTTATTTTGACATTGTCTACTTATGTGTTTAATCTAAGATTGCTTGTGTATGTTTTGTAATAATACAATGAATTAAAATTGCACAAGTATCTTACCTACACAACCTTTGTTTGCACTTTAAAAGTTAAGAAAAATGGTTATGTTTTTATAAATTATATTGGTTTGCAAAACAAGTGTATTCGGAGAACTTTGTACAAAACAAAAATCATAAAATAAGGTGACAAAGATAACTCCACCAAGCACTACTTGAACCTCCTGATAAGTCTTAATAAGCGTTGTGAGGTTGAGCACCTTGGAAAGAATAGTAAAGTATCTTGTGCAAACCATAACTTTCTTTCAAAATAAAAAACCACTTATTCTTAAGTACACCGGATCACTAGTTTCAATATTAAAATAAAATAAAATATGTGATCCCCCAAACACTACTTTGCACCCTGATAAGTCTTAATGAGCATTGTGTGTGCAAAGCACCTTGGTAGTTGTATATTTTTTTGTGCATTGAAGTATGTGGAAGTAAAATTATTTGTGTTTTATTGTGCTCTTACTTTACATATTTCTTGTATTTTTGATTAAATTATTTGTTTACTCTATTCAAAATATACTTATGTGCACATCATTATCTTCCATAACACTTCTTCTTATGAGTATTGGATCCTAATGCAAATTCTATACTACTCTTTATTTATGAAATGCACTAGATAACCTAGCATGCTTTCTACAATGTTTGATATGTTTTGAAATTATGAATTAAAATAACATTGTAGTAATCTCTTTTTGATAACATTATTTAATGTTTGGTTACATTATTGTTAAATTTAAAGATTTTAATTGAACAATGATTTACAAAAACATTTTCTTTATGAAATTTAACTCATATCTTTTTATGGATCATCATTGATTACAATAAGATGTTTCTTGTATTTCGATAAGTCTTCCGCATCATAACCATATAATTGTTTTACCTTGCGCTTTTATGCTTATTTAAAGTCTTTTATTTTGTGTGCATCATCACTTGAATCTTCAAATTCCTTTCTTGCAACAAGTGGTAGACTTGCTTGGTAAACTTTATATTGGTTGATTTTAACATGAATGTTTTTTTTTTGCTATAAAACTCTGATTTATTTCTATGAAAATATTATTACGCTAAAAACTCCGATTCATTAATGGATTTCAAAATAGCTATGTGAGTGTTTTCATAAATTCACATAAAAATATAAACCCATAGGCTATGAACTTATCACTAAAGTTAAACGCTTAAACGCTTTCAATAATTATTATCCATGACTTCATATCTCACCATAACGGGGGCGTAGGGTTGTGACATTAGATAACCTTATCTCTAGTCATGTCTTGTCCTTAACCGGGGAGGGTTCCAGTGGGGCCTTGCGAGGCACTGGAGGGAAATAGTGCTAGGGTGAGTTTTGTCTAGTGTTTGCATATGAGACTAACACCCCAACCTACGGCATGTATGCAGCTCCTCATGCCCATCCGTCACTTAGTACGGGGCTAGGGTGTAGACATATTGTCTGGGTAGTTTAGTTACTTGGAAATCATTACATTTTTTTGCTTAAAACTCTTATATAAAAAGGGGATGAACCAACATAATACTTGAAAATGTTATATTGCTAAAAACTCTGATCTATCTCCATAAAAATTATTCTAAAACTCCTTATCATTTCATTCTCTCAAAAAACTCGATCATGCCTTTATCTTATTATCAAAATTTTTTTGTGTTTTGCTTACTTACCCACTTTTGCTAATAACAAAAGGGGGAGAACTAACATGATAAATATAATCTGCTATCAAAATAGAAAACTAACATGCTTAATTAAGATGATAGCTTACATATTAGGGGAGCATTCACTTAGGGGGAACATGTATTTAGGGGGAGCAATTCTAAATGCTAAAATCGACAATTATCCTAAGTCATCACTCTCACACACACACAAGTAAGTTTCATCATGCATATATATTAATGCTCTGATTTATCATTAATGGATTTGTTATTATTAAAAGGGGGAGTTTGTTGGAACATGGTCTTCCGCATCTCCTAGGTTTGAGAATAACAAATCCTATGTGTATTTGATATTGTGTGTTTAAGTGTGCAGGATAACAAAGTCCACATGCTCAAGGATTACATAAGAAAGTTGCCCCCAAAGTTGAGCCATCAAATCCAACACTCCTACTAGCGCCGACGGTAGTCCTAGCGCAGGCGCTAGCTTTCGCTCGACGAACTGTAAGCTGCGCTCGACGAAATGCTCATCACTGCGTTCGACGAAAATTCGCTCGACGAACTGTAAGCTGCGCTCGACGAAAATTCGATCGACGAAAAGAATGCTTAAGCGGAATTCCGGGAGCACATATAGAAGGAGATAGCGCCTGGCGGTATCCGATAGCGCAGACGATAGCGCGGAGCACATAAGGCAAGAGAGAATTGTTTCCTCAGATTGAAGATTCTGCCGCGCAGAATATGTCCTAAAATGGGATAGCGCCGGCGGTAGCACTAGCGCAGGCGCTAGCGCTAAGTCAAAAAGGACCCCTTGACTCCGTCTTCCTTATTCTCTTGAGATTCTAAATTCCAAAGCTTTGTGCCACAACATAGAGAGGAAGGTTCAGAGAAATACTCCCACCAAACGCTTAGAGAGCTTCTGAAGGAGGACTTCGTCACGCTACATCCGAAGAGGGATCGCTTCAATCTCGCTTATTCTACAGCGATCGTTCATCTCCGATTTCATAAGTTTCTTAGAGGGAGTTTTTAATATTGTTGTTGTTATTTTATTTCATATCTTTTGTAACCGTTAGAGAATTCGCCTCGTGTTGACGACTAGGTCTGGGTAGGACTTAGGGCAGAAATTCGTCTCGTGTTGGCGACAAGGTCTCGGGTGTAGGTCTAGGGGGTGCTCGAGGCCATATCCGGGTAAGAGTTGGCTAGAGCGGCTTGAGGCCGTATCCGGGGAAGGATCGGCTAAAGCCAACCGATTCGTGGGGATACGAGTCGGTATAGAAAACAAAAAGAGTCTTTCATATTTCGCTTTGATTTCTAGCTTCATTGAAATCAAAATTTTGTAATCAATTTTATTAATAATAATCATGTCTCTCTTTGTGTAATTAAATTGATTTTTTTTCATTTCTCTAAATTGTTTAGTATCCTCTCCTTTATTATAAAACAATTTAGATCGTTAAACAAAATCACTATTTTGATTTCTTATCATAAGTAAGTATTTTAAAATATAATATAAGTTTTTAAAGCCCTTATTCACCCCCCTCTAAGGGCGCCTACCGATCCAACAAATCCTTCTAACTTCCAAACATCAAAAGTACTTGAAAATGAAGTGTATCCCAATAGAGAGATCACACATGAGTCAACACCATGTTTCACACAATGAGGGATTACATTGCATGATACTGTGTTTAATGACTCACTTTAATTTGACATTGGTCTACACTTGGCAATAATAACCTACAAGTACACAACTAGGAAACAACATCAAATTCAACAACAATTCAACTTGGTTCAAGGGTGACTTCTCACAAATCTAGGCTATTGTGGATACACTACCAAACAATTTCTTCTTGGAGTCTATCAATATAATGACAGAGGTTCAGATTTGGCTTGTTTTATTTGGAAAAGTGTCGAAGGACTGCTCTTTAGTTTCTTCGAGGTAGCAAATCGTAGAAAGAGTTCTTTTCGGAAGTTTGCAAATGAGTTGATAGATCGGGATGGTAAATGATAAAACCAATCTCTAGCTCTCCCATTAAGGGTCGTGTATAATAGTTTGCAGCGGATGCTATCAGATGGGTCTCGAAGGATGATGACCGACTTGAAATCTTGTAAATGACCGGCTGGATCTTCTCTTCCTTTGAACTGAGGAAGATGAGGAATTTTAAACCCAAGTGGAGCTTGTTTCCAACGGATGGTATCTGAAAAGGGCAATGGATCTTCTTCTTTTGAAGGATGTGCAAGTTCATCAACTCTCTGAGGATGCGTGCTCTAATGGGTACTCACTATCACCTTATGGTGATCGTGTGTAGGATTGGAGAATTCCTCTGCATCAGGTCATAACATGAATTCAGCATGGCCATTAGATGGCTTATCGCCAGGAGTCATCGTACCTATAGAGAGAATTTTTTCTCTTGAAGTGTTTCAACTATGGATTGTAGGCTTCTTAATTCGAGGTCCAACTTGTTCCTTATATCTTGTGCTTCTTCGTTATTTATATTCATTTCTTCTTTGTTTTCGTTGTCCAACTTGCTCACCATTGATATTATAAACCCCTCTGCGCAGAGTTTTCAGGGGTTCCGCTGCCCGGTCAACGGACGGGGGTTAAGGGGGCAGCGCCCAGGAGAGATTTTTTTATCTAGGCTCGGCGAGATCAATTTCCTAGATCTCGCGACTTATAGTTCAATATAGTAAGCGAGAACTTTTTGATAGAACTCACTACTTTTTATCAATATGGTCTGCGAGATTTGTTTGTTAGGTCTCGCTATTTCCTGTCCAACGCTGTCAGCGAGATCTATTTGCTAGAACTCGCAACTCCATGACTTATGATCTGCGATACCTATTTGTTAGCAATTGCGATTTCCTGACTTGTATGGTTCATGAGTTCTATGTTGGATCTCGCTAATCATCATGACACGTTCATCAACTATCCATAATTTGAAGGTCGCGTGTTGAACTGTTGATGCAAAAAATCCCCTACCTCCACACAACTAAGGACACGAGAGGGTAGGGGGTACTACGGATGGTTGGTTACTTGGAATCATGAGTGATTTGGCGAGTACATGGTAGGATGCCGCTAGTGGAATTGCGAGATCTCTAGAAGAGTCGTCGCTTGATCCAGGGAAGGTCTCTGCGGGTGCGTATTCCAGGTTATGCGAGTACTAGGGGGTATTGGTTTAATTGGCGATTGCTTATTGTTTAGACGGTCTAAGTAACATTTCAAGGGTACTCACGCGCTCCTCTTTTGTAGAGGAAGCGAGTGGTTTCAAGAAGATTGGATTGGTTCGCATGCCCTTCTAAGCTGCATCTCTGGTCTATTTAGAGGCTCGAGATCTGTCGGGCAACTCTCCCTTTTCCTGGCTTCCCGTCTTCTAAGAAGGATGTGACAGATTCTATCATCCTTCTAGGACATTCTAGTTGGTGCTAGGATGGTCTAGAGACCTTCTGGAATACCTTTCCCCTAATTGGTGAATACTTTCCATGGGGTGGCGAGTACTCTCCTTGGGGGAGGCGAATATTTCCTAAAAAGGAGGAGAATACTCCTTATGGGAGAGAAGAATTCTCCCTAAAAGGGGAGGCGAATACTCCTTATAAGGGGAGGTGAATACACATTATGGGAGAGACGAATACTCTAGGTGGGGTGACTTGGATTGGTCATCTTGGAGGATGCAACTCCTGATAGGCGAGTACCCCTCTCACTATGGAGAATTCTGTTGATATCTAACTTGCCTAGAAAGAGCGGGTAAGGTGGAAAATAGCACAACATATACATACATACATATATATATATACATACATACATACATATATATATACATACATACATACATACATACTTACATGTAGATACATACATAGATACATACGTACGTATGTACGTACGTATGTACGTACGTATGTACGTACGTATGTACGTACGTATGTACGTACGTATGTATACTGCGCCTGGAGGCATGGTGCGACGTTGGCATTGTTCGGGCGGGAGTTTCCTTTTATATAGAGTTTTTTTGTGTGTTTTTTCCAGAATTATGCACGGACGGATGACGCTGGTGCTGTTTATCGTTGGGTTTGCTTTTATAATATTATAGATTAAGATTTAATACATCCTAGCATTGATACATAGAAGTTTGAGATGATGCTTTATTAGTATCCAGTTTTCAAAACTACCTGAGCACTTAATGTCCTTGTAGATTCATCTCGTCCATCATATAAACTCAACCATTTCATGCTTTTCCATTGAACAATGTTTGTTTACTACTAGCATTCTTACAATATTTACTTTTTTATTTTATTCTCCTAGGTTCAGGTTCCTAGCAATGTGATTCATACGTATGACTTCCATATTGCATACAGCCATTCTTACATGGATCCTGTTCTTTATTTCAATGGGCACCAATCTGGTACATCATTTGCTCACCTGTTTCCTCTATAAGTCAAATGCTTAGTTGAAAACATATCTTCGTGTCAAATTACGTAGATGGACAACCTCTGGACTTGGATGAAATCCAAAAAGACTTGCCTGAATACTCGCAAAAACTTTTAACAGAGTCAAAATGGACATTCATTACAGTTGAGGTATGTTGAATGGATTTATTAATTTAGGAATCATCACTTGCATAATTTATTTATTCTTTTAATGATCAGCCTAACCACAAGATGATAGATTTCAAATCTCAATCTTTCAAATGTTTATGATTATGATACAATTTGTTAGCACCTACGCAACCAACATAAAATCAATTGGTTGTAGGTGGAAGCGCTCATGATCAATATTAAGCCCGCAACATGGATTTCCTGATGTGATATTATATTCTCAGCAGACCCTCACAACTGGGGGGGGGGGGGGGGGGGGGGGGGGGGGGGGGGGGGGTTGTCCTTTGACTCTTGATTTTGTTTTATTTGGGCGATTTGAGATTGGGTTAGTGGGTGTTGCGTGCACTATTTTCGTCCTATTTCTTAAACATCCGACTGAAAATCAAAATTTTTTGATGTATGGGAGGCTCTGTTTGGGGCTGCTGTGATGTTTGAGCGGTGGGGGTGTGATACTATGACAGTAAATGCAGTGTGGTCGTTCGCCTATGTTTGGAACTTATGTTATAGCTTTTTCAGCCCAAATTTCATTTTCTGGAGTCTGGGCGCTCACAACCGATAAAGTTTGACCACGCATGCATGACTGCGATGACCTTTTAGCCTAAAACATCATTTTTTTGAAAAATAGCGCTCGTGGTCTCACCTATCCAAATGCTATATACAGTATTCATAATTGCATTCACAACGCCACTGCTCTTCCACCACTCTTTCAAACAAGCCTCATGATCTATATCGAGTGCACAAGAGCCCATAAATTTTTCGATGTAGGATTATATTCTCAACAATGCCCCCTCGTGTGTATTGTATTTGGCCTCTAATACAAAATTGTTGGTTTATTTATTTATAGATTTAGCTACGTGAGAGTCAATGCCCCCTCGTGTGTATTGTATTTGGCCTCTAATACAAAATTGTTGGTTTATTTATTTTAGACTTATAATTAGAGTAGCCCACGTCTTATTAACTGCACGGGGCTGCATGAATTTTCCTACGTGGAATTATACTATTTACACAATATTGCCATGGAAATGACTGTTCATGATACTGACAGGAGCATCCTTATCTGCATCAACCATGGTATATGCTCCACCCCTGCGGAACTAGTGATTGGATGAAGTTGCTCCTGCATGGAAGAGCAGATGCAGCTAATCACCTGATTTCATGGCTGTCAGTGGTTGGCCAGGCAGTGGGGCTTAGGGTTCCTATTAGCTTGGTAAGTAGCTGTGTTAAACATGATTCTAGATGAATTTGTTAAACTAGATGTCATCAGTATATTCCTTTCTCCTTGCCCGTGTTGCTGAAAATCAAGTTGTCTAACATTGCTTATTGTTTATATCCTCAAGTATGGAATTAAATAGAGGTTTATGTTTATATCTTTTGCGTCACATAATTAGTTCTGCAAATAGCTAACTTAAAGTTCTATAAGGGTACGCTCGTTTGAACGGAATTGAATTTCTAGAATTTGCTTTTCGACGAAAATCAATATCTACAGGAATTGACTTTTGCAAGAATTTCAATTATGTTGTTTGGCTGCAGGATTGAATTCAGTCAATAGAATTGAAATTTAGGCACAAAAGTTGTTCGGCTGAATGATGAAATTGGTATTGGAATTGACATTATATAATAATTTTATAAAATTCAAAACGTGTGTCACTACCGAACGCATTAAATTGCATAACATGTTTTAAGATGGTTTTTTTTGTCCGGGCATGTGTTTTTTGCCCGGGCACGCATTTTTTCCCGGGCGTGGTTTGTTTGCCCGGGTGCAAGTTTTTCAACCCAGGAATGCGTTTTCGCCCGATCGCTAGTTCTTCGGTCGGGAGTGCGTTTTTTGTCCGAGCGAGTATTTTTTGCCCGAGCGCGTGCTTTTCGGCTAGGCGCATGTTTTTCGTACCGAGCAAAAAATGCGCAGCTGGGAAAAAACGCGCACCAAGGCGTAAAACACACGCCCGGTCAAAAAACACATGCCCCGACAAAAAATGCGCACCCAAGCAAAAAATGCGTGCCCGAACAAAAAGAGCACAATCGGGCGAGAATGCAGGCCCGAGCCGAAATTCACGTCGCTCGGAGAAAAATGCGCGTCAGGGGAAAAAATGCCCGCCCTGCCGAAAAATACGCGCACCATCGAAATATGCGCACCCGGGTGAAAAATGTGCTCATGATTGAAAAAATACGCGCTGGGGCGAAAAATGAGGGCCCGAGCGAAAAATGCGCGACCGGACAAAAAATTAAGGCCCAGTGGAAAACCGCGGGCCCGGGCGAAAAACTCGTGCGGGCAAAAAACGTGTGCCCGGGCGAAAACGTGCGCCCAGGTGAAAACACTCGATTATGTGGAAAACTCATGGGTGGAGGTAAGAACTGTCGATTTGATTTTTTAGTTCAAAGTCAAAGTCGTGGGTTTTCACATAAAAGTCAATATCTGCATAAATTTCGTCACGCCGAACATTAGAATTGAATTTCTAATGTCCAATGTTAATTCCAGGTAGTCAATTTTGTTTCGAACGAGCAGACTGTTGTTCGTTTGCACACTTGAATGTTGGAATTGAAATTTTAATGAATTTCATGGAATTCATTTTGAAATAAAGCCAACTCTTTTCGATCTATATAAGAATTGGATAATTTCGGTCGAGACATGTATTTAGCCCGGGGACGTATTATTTTACTAGGGTGCGCTTTTTTCGCCCGGGTCGCGCTGATTTTGCCTGGGCGCACTTTTTTTTCGTCAGTGCGCATCTTTTGCCCAAGGTTGCGTTTTTTCACCTGGGTGCGTGTTTTTTGCCCGAGAGCGCGTTTTTTTGCATGGGTGTACATTTTTCGTCGGTGCGTGCTTATTTGCATGGGCGTATGTTTTTTCGCTCAGACACGCATTTTTTGCCAGGGCATGCATTTTTTCTCCTGGGCGAGCATTTTTTGCCTAAGCGAACGTTTTTTAGCCAGGGCGAGTGTTTTTTTTGCCCGGGCGCGCATTTTAAGCCTAAGTGCACTTTTTTCGTCTAGACTCACATTTTTTGCCATTGCGCACATTGTTTTGCCGGGTGCGTGTTTTTTGACCGGGCTCCAATTTTTTGACCGGACGCGCGTTGTTTGACTCGTTGAAAATGTTAGGTTCTTAATGAATATTTGATTATTTATCGGCAATGATAAAAATAATAATTCTTAAATTAAATTTTATCTAATAAACGAACAACAAAATTGAATAATTCTACAATATTTTTTAATTTAGTTTATTGGGCGAACACTATATTTGGAATTAGAGAAATTTCAATTCATAGAATTGAAATTGTTCTCAATTCCAATATATAATTTGAATTATATCCAAACGAACGTGGCTTAAAGATTTTGATATAACATGCATGCACCAATATATAATTTTATATTCTATAACATGCATGCACCAAAATGGCAAAATCCTGTTAAAGCTTCCCCTAAGGAATTTATTTTGTGCATACATGTTATGAAATTTAAACTTATATAGGAGCTTTGCATAATTTCAAAAGATAGAGAGGGGTGCAATCTATAATTGAACAAACTTACAGGGGAGGTCCCGGTAAACAACCCCATTTTTTTCTACTTTAGGCTCAATTTAGAAGCCTCAATTTGGAAAACTAGTTTACTCGTGTATTTTCTACATGTCTTGGGTCTCCTACAACCAATTAATTTTGATTGGTTGAGTAAGTTCTGATATGGTGTTAGAAGAGGATAGGACCTACAACAAACTTGGGCATATTTGGTTCAACCAATTTGTTGCCTGACAAATTTTCCGCCATGCAACCACAGCCTCTTGGCCGCGGTTGCCATCCACGGTATATTTGTGGACTTACCGCGCTTGTGCGGAAGGCAGCTGCCCGTCTGTGACTCCCGCCAAACAGGTGGCAATCATGACCGCGCGCTTCCTGGATCTGCACCGCGGCAAATCTGCATCGCCAAACACAGCCTTAATATGGCCTATGCTTGATATACAATTTTGATTTCCAATCAATTGATTTTAGGTTGGATGTATATATCCTAATATGGCCCAATGGCTCGCTCAATGTCATCTGTAACCATTTGCAATTAGTGTAGATTGTTGGGTTCTTCACCTGCATCAAATTGTCTTAGGATCTGTTTGGGACAGCTCTGGCGGCTGGAGAAGCTCTTTCCCAGCCGCCAGAGCTGTTATTAAGCGCGTTTGGAACAGCTCCCTAAAAGAAGCGCTTTTCAAAGAGCGCTCCCAGCACTCTTATCCGAAAGCCCCCCCCCCCCCCCCCCCCCCCCCCCCCCCCCCCCCCCCCCCCCCCCCCGCGCGTTCCGCTCTGCAGGAATCGTTCCCAGCGCGTTTTAATGTTTGTCATGCTGATGAGTCTTCTTTCGCTCCCTCAGAGGATGAAGACCCTGCGGCGGAGGATGATATTGGAAGCGATATGGGTGATGCTGCTGGAGCTGAACAGATGTCTACAGTACGAGATAACATTGCCGAAGAAATATACGGGGCGCGTGGATAGCATTACCAAAGAATTATGTAAAAGACTATTGTTATCGGTTATCTTTTATTATTTTTTACGTTAAAAGCTGATGTATTTTTAAGTTCTAAAAGTTGTTTCTCCAAACAGCTAAGTTAGAAAATCGCTCTTCAAAGCGCACTTCTGCACAGAATACCCAAACACTCTGCAACTTTTCAAAACTGCTCCCCAGAGAGCTCTTTTAAAACAGCTCTATCCGGACAACAGCTTTTCAATCCGCCAGAGCTGTCCCAAACAGACCCTTAGATTGGGTCTTGACGTTTGAAAAGTACGAGACGCTGAAATGTGTTAAATTTTACCACTACCGGTTGCATTAATCAAGGTCATATGATTTGTGAACCTGCCGATGTGCATTAGAGTATGATTAATGGTATTTTTTTGATGAATTCTATTTTTATTTTGTAAGAATAAATGAGTGTTCTGGTTGTGCATTGGTCAGCAGCCAGCATCTATAACAATAGAGAATATTTAATTTAACTTGTCTTATATATTAAAAACTAGATCTATTTAGAGTAGATAAATTAAATTAAAGGGTTCAAATTTATTTGATGATCCTATTTCATAATCAACTCAAAATTTTCTTTTTATAACTATAGATAAAAAATAAGCCTATGCTATTAAACTCCGTGTAGGATGAATCATTATTGTTGCTGGTCGTTCAACGCTCTTCTAGGCCGGTCGAGCTGAACCGTCTTAGCTCGAGAGTGAGCCGAACACGCGCACAGTCAAAAATAAGAATCAACAGTAGACATCAAAGTTTTTACGTGGAAAACCTAGAAAGGGAAAAAACCCACAGGGACTAGCCCAGTTCTGAACAATCCACTAGTTTTGTGAGTTACAGAGAGAATTGGTTTTTGAGGGTGACAGGATACCGCTCATTACAAAGATTTTGCTAAGTCCTCTCAACACTTGGGAGTCAAGCCCGGTGAAGCATACTCGTGGTCAACCTTAAGCGCGAAAATTGGCAGAGCAGTTGTGAGTAAGCGCTGCGGAGCAGCCTGGAGAGGAGCGCTGGGGAGCATCCTGGAGCGGAGCGCTGGGGAGCATCCTGGAGCGGAGCGCTGGAGAGCAGCCTGGAGCGGAGCGCTGCGGACCAGCCTACAGCGGAGCAGCCTGGAGCGGAGTGCTGCGGAGCAGCCTGGAGCGGAGCGCTGCCGACCAGCCTATAACGGAGTGCTGCGAAGCAGCCTGGAGCTGAGCGCTACGGAACAACCTACAAAGGAGCGCTGCGGAGCAGCCTGGAGCGGAAAGCTGCGGAGCAGATCTAATCAAAGATGTTTAAGGGGTTCGCACCGGAGAGTTTGGGGCCCAACCGAGATCCTCCCAAAGTCCTTGAAGGAAAGCTGGAACGTTGGTGAAAATCTTCAAGAGGGAGCTTGAAGGTTGATGAAGATCCTCAAAGAGTTCTCGCAGGAAAGCTCAAGGGCTCGTTCTTCTCTCTATGCCAAAAATTGTCTTCAAATGGAGGCTTGACCCCCCCCCCCCCTTTTACAGTTTTGAGGAGGGCGTTCTGGTAACCGCGCCATGCCGATTCCTGAATGAGCGAATGAGAACGCTTGATTCGGGGAACACAAATCGTCAATTTTGAGGTTTTGACAAGTTTATCTCCCGGTCACACTGGGCAGCCCGGGAAGTCTGGCAGCCTCCCTGGTGGTGGTGGTGGCCGGCGATCGCCGCGGGTGATGGATAGTGGCGCGTTCCGTGGAGCAGGGATGACGGAAGCGCCTCTTGCGGACCATACGAGAGTGGAAGCACTTCCCGCGGAGAAAGAGCGAGCAGGAGCGCGAGAGCACTTCCCGCGGAGCAGGAGCGCGAGAGCGCTTCCCGCGGAGCAGGAGCGAGCTGAAGCATAGGAGCGCTTTCCGCGGAGCAGGAGCGAGCTGAAGCGCTCTTGTGGAGCGGGCGGGGGCGAAAGCGTTTTCTGCGGAGAAGGGAGAGGGAGCATTCTTTGCGGAGGAGGAGAGAGAGGGAGCGCTCCCCGCGGAGTAGGAGCGAGCTCCCTCCCGCAGAGCAGAAGTGAGCGGGAGCACGAGAGGGCTTCCCGCAGAGAGGGAGCGAGCGGGAGCGCGAGAGGGCTTTTCACGGAGAGGGAGCGAACGGGAGCACGAGAGTGCTTCCCGCAAAGCAGGAGCGAGCGGAAGCGCTCTTATAGAGCAGATGCGAGCAGAAGCGCTCTCTGTGGAGCGGGGAGCGGAAGCGCTCTCTTCGGAGTGGGAGCGAGCGGGAGCACTTTCTGCGGAGCAGGAGCGAGCGGCAACGCAACAGTACTTCCCGAGGAGCAGGAGCGAGCGGGAGCGCCTCCCGCGGAGTAGGTGCGAGCGGGAGTGCTTTCCTCGGAGCAGAATCGAGCGGGTGTGATTCCTGAGGAACAAGCTGGAGCGGTAGCGCGAAGCTTCTTACATACGGGATTAAAACTAGGCATAAATGTTGGAGCCGCCTTGCGGGCCCGGGCGAGGCTACGATGAGAAACACTTGGTCTGACTCAACCCGAATCATTTTAAGGGAACCCCATCAATTACCCCCCAGTTTTCAGAGGCCGAGATTTGCAATCAATAGTCCGAAAATTTCTACCACTCATCACGAGTCTGTGGGAGTGTGTTTCTCTATGGCGTCCCTCGCACTTTGCAGCCGGAAATTACCGCCTCACACTATCAGGCTGACTTGGTGCTCACTCAGACGCGATCCCTTCAGCTTATTCTGGAGCACTTAGGAAATTATATACCTAATTCAAAAAATGCTAAATATTAAAGTCTTTAATTATAATATTTTTATTTCCTACAATAAAAAATATTTATTCAAAGTTGGGAATATTGATTTTTCCTTAATGGGATTTGGTTATTAAGGGGCGCATTAATAAGAATTTGATTCCTCCTTAATGAGATTTGGTTATTAAGGGGCGCATTAATGAGAATATTTGATTCCTCCTTAATGAAATTTGGTTATTGAGGGGCGCATTAATGAGAATATTTGATTTCTACTTAATGAGATTTGGTTATTCAGGGGCACACTAATGAGAATATTTAATTCCATTATTTTTCCCTTTTCTTTACTAGTGTTGAAACTTTCAACCCCCTATAAATTACACTAGAGGGCATTGAGTTAAAGTGAAAAATTTCTTAGAACACTCGCGAGGGAGGATCGTCACCGCTTAGACAATTTTCATGGCCGCGAGAGAGGAGGTAAAATTTTATTTTTCATACATTGCCAATTTTGAAAAGAAAAAAAACCGCGCGGAAGCTCGCGTGCGACTGAGCATGTGTAAGGGGCGCAGGGGAGAGCACTTGAGCATGCCGCACCTCAAAGCGGCGCGGTGGGCCTAGAAAATGTGCAGAGGGCGTGGCCGGCGCGCGGCACCGCTGCGCCCCTTGCGAGCTGTCGCGCCTAGGGGAGCGCGACACTGCCGCGCTTCCCTTGCAGCCCCTGGCCTGCCGGGGGGGGGGGGGGGGGGGGGGGAGGGGGCGCTGCCGCGATTCCGGGAGAGAGACCTTGTATGACCGCGCTTTAGGGGGTGCTACTCTGCCACGCCCCTCGCGACCTATCGCGCTCGGGAGAGTGTGCGCCCATGCTCCACCTTGAGCACAAGACTTAACGCGGTTCGGAGAGTTGCTCCACCTTGCTGGTGTGTGTGGGACGTCTGTTCTTGACTTTATCTTTTCTCCCTTTTTTGTTCAAAATGCCCTTGGTTATGTGCAGGAACCAAGACGGAATGGCCAAGTGAGGCCTATGCGTATGTGCTCGACTTTGAACGTGGACCAGATTGAATCGTCCCAGAAACATTTTAATATTCCTGCAGGCATCGGGGTGAGGATTCCAATGCCCGATGAGCGGGCCCAACTCCCTCCTTCCAGCTTTATTACTGTGTCTGAGGGGTGATTCAAAGCAGGGTTTTGGGTTCCCCCGCCCTAGGAGGCTGTGGAGATCTTTCGCCATTGTGGGGTTGAAAGTGGAGGTTAGATCTTAAGTTACTCTAGAGGGGGGGGGGGGGTGAATAGAGTATTAAAAACTTTTCTTTAGTTTTTATAGCGGAATTAAAATAGTGTTATATATATGTGTAAGCAGTGTGAGATAAATGTATAAGCAGAAAAACTGAATAAATGAAAGCACACAGTACAGCACAAAGAAATAATCACACACAGAAGACACAAGGAATTTATAGTGGTTCCCCAATAAATCTGGGTAGTCCACTCTTCTACCACCCTTGGTAGGAGTCCACTAGGAGGGTTGATCAGGTGCCCTAACACCAAGGTGATTTTGATCAGGTGTCCACACACCAGAGAGCTTTTGATCAGCTGCTCAAAACCAACTAGATTTTTTGATCAGGTGTCTTGCCACCAAGGGGTTACACTTTTGAAGGGAGTATTAACCCTGTACAGGAGAGGTGAGAAAGAGTTACAGTGTTCTTCTCTGTCAAGATGCTGAGAGAAGACTCTAGTGGACTTGTTGTAAAGCTCCCCCTGTCTGATTGAAGTATTTGACAGATGATGGAGAAACTTTCTCTTGAAAACATAAATCTTCTGTAGCAGATTGATCTGGAAGAAAAGGTTCTTCAGATTTCTTGTTGCTCTTTTAGAAGACTTGAACTTGCAGCAGATATCTGAGAGATGTGTTGGGTTTTTCTAGAACCATACATCAAATGTAGGCGCAGCGGAAATAAAGAGAAACAACCCAAAAGACTTTGATCGGGCCATGAATATTGAATCAAGAAGTTAATAAAATACTAGGCAAAAATTACCTTGGCGGGATTGGATCAAATCCAACCTAGATGCTCCAAGAAGAAGATTGCCTTCGTCGGCTTTGCAAGAGTTCTCACGTAGAATAATGTCTACGTCTCTACAGCAGTTCACACGAGCCGGGAGATGAAGACTACACCTTGCGCTTCCACGGATTGCTAGATCCGCTTCAGGAAGAACAACACCGGCGACAATCGTCGGAGAGGAAGTCGGCGGAGGCGATTCAGACGGAACTCCTTCCGTCTAGGGTTCGAGCGGAACTCCTTCCGTCGGCTTCTATTTCGTAAGTAATGAGAACCCTAAAAGAAGTTATATTTATACCCAAAGGATAAACATACTTCTAGAAGAATCGTTATCCGCAGGCCACACAGCAGAATAGGGGCTTCTGTTACAATTCGTCGAGATTCCACGGAACAATCCGACGAATCCCGACGAATCCGATGAATCATATCAGACGGCACCATTTGCCGAGTTAATGATCTCGGTGACGATTCGTCGAGATTCCACGGAACAATCCGACGAATCCCGACGAATCCGACGAATCATGTCAGACGGCAACATTTGCCGAGTTAAGGATCTCTGTAACAATTCGTCGGGATTCCATGGAACAATCCGACGAATCCGACGAATTCTATCCGTGTAAACCCGGCGAATTCAGACAGCAACATTTGCTGGACTTCCCCCATTCTATATGGTGATTGGTAACCTTTACCAACATAGTCAATCTTCCAACTTCTCCACCTGCTCTTATGTGCGACCCTGCAGGCTCATATCGCGTTGGCAGTGACATTACATGTTTGACCACTTCTAGATCACAATGGTAACTCCAACAGTCTCCCACTTGATCTTGAAAGTATCAAACAAAAACCTCACAAACAATGAGCGGCATCTAGCAATGCATCATTGCTCCCCAAGCAATAAGAGTTCATAACTCATAAGCCTTTATGACCAATGTTCCAGCGTTGTCTTTGTCCCTTACATCCAGAAAGAACTAGAGGCATGGACCGTGTCACCCTCATAATAGCTCAATCCAAGTTTCTTGATCTAGAACGGACTTCCAGAGAATGGTGAGCTCAATATCACATATTGACTCAACCAAGCATGGCCATGCATTTCTCAGTCCAATTCCATCAAGGGGCCCATGGATGCAACTCCTGTTATATAGGAGGACAAATCCCATATCTGCTCACACCCAAACACCCAAATGATTCGTAACGTACCCAACGACCACCCTTATCATCAACCTTCTTCAAGGAAGACTTTAGATGACATCAAAGTACGCTCTTCCTCACTCGATGAATGCTGTGACTTCAGGTCAAAGGACCACAACACCATTGTCAAATGAGACCTACTTGTGACACTTTTAAGTAACAATCCACAAAGTAGTCTCAGGTTGGGTCTGTCCAGTACAACTTGTTCACTAACAAGTACCCACGTGATGACTTGATATCACAATATCATGACCTATGAGAACCGGTCATCAGTCAACACACATGCTAGTCTTAATGTATCATCGTCACCCTTAGCTTCTACGATGATACCTCGACCAGGGACCTTTTAAGAATGAAGCTTCGAAATCATAGGCTCTCACATTCAAGTCACGTACTTGATGTCCTATGGAAGCGAACATTCTAAGGGTATTTATCACGAATTTTATTCTATCATATAGAAACGGTATATCGTAATAAAAGAACTTGCCATTAATTGTAAAAGGAAATAATTGGTACACTATTCATCATATGAATAATAAACAGCCAACAGAATATATATATTTTACATGCAACCCACAAGACTCCCACTAGAGATGATCACTCAGGTATCGTATACCCATTGATCTAGTATGACCATCATGCTTTCTCTGCGCGAGAGGCTTTGTCAGTGGATCTGCAATATTCTCCTCAGTCGGCACTCTGCAAATGTTCACATCTCCTCGTTCGACAATCTCACGAATAAGATGGAACCGCCGAAGTATGTGCTTGGAGCGCTGATGGGATCTAGGTTCCTTAGATTGTGCAATTGCACCATTGTTATCACAGTAGAGAACTACGGGACCAACAATGCTAGGAACTACATCTAGCTCGCCGATGAATTTCCTAATCCATACATCCTCCTTCGCTGCATTAACCGCAGCGATATACTCGGCCTCAGTTGTAGAATCAGCAACTGTCTCTTGCTTGGAACTCTTCCAGCTCACAGCTCCTCCATTCAGGCAAAACACAAACCCTGACTGAGACTTCGAATCATCCCTATCAGTTTGGAAGCTGGCATCCGTGTAACCACTTACAACGAGCTCTTCCTCTCCACCATATACCAAGAATACATCCTTAGTCCTTCTCAAGTACTTCAGGATATTCTTTACGACTATCCAGTGACATTCACCAGGATCAGACTGATACCTGCTAGTCATGCTCAAAGCAAAAGAGACATCGGGTCGAGTACATAACATTGCATACATGATTGACCCAATTGCCGAAGCATATGGAATCAACTTCATGCGGTCCTTATCTTCACAAGATTTTGGACACTGGTCCTTAGAGAGATTTACACCATGAGACATGGGCAAAAATCCTTTCTTGGACTCAAGCATGTTGAACCGCTTCAACACCTTCTCAATGTACGTACTCTGGGTCAAACCCAGCAACTTCTTCGATCTATCTCTATAGATTTTAATACCGAGTATGTAAGTCGCTTCACCCAAGTCCTTCATAGAAAAGCAGTTCCCTAGGTTGTTCTTAACAACTTCCAGGGTAGGTATGTCATTCCCGATCAACAGTATGTCATCTACATACAATATCAGGAAGACAACAATGCTCCCACTGATTCGCTTGTAAACACACGGTTCATCTTCATTCTTGACAAAACCAAACTCTTTGATCTTCTCATCAAAACGAAGATTCCAACTTCTAGAGGCCTGTTTCAATCCATAGATGGACCTATTCAGCTTGCATATTTTAGTGGCTTCATTTGGGGATACAAAACCCTCGGGTTGTGTCATGTACACTTCCTCAAGGAGATTTCCATTTAGGAAAGCTGTTTTGACATCCATCTGCCAGATCTCGTAGTCATAATACGCAGCAATAGCAAGCAATATCCTAATGGACTTTACCATGGCCACAGGGGAAAAGGTCTCATCATAGTCAACACCATGAATTTGCTTGAAACCCTTAGCCACCAGTCGCCCTTTGAATGTCTGTACATTCCCATACATGTCGGTCTTCTTCTTGAAGACCCACTTGCACCCTATGGGTTGTACCCCTTCAGGTGGTTCCACCAAGTTCCAAACTTGGTTTGTATACATGGAGTCCATTTCAGATTTCATAGTTTCAAGCCATTTGTCGGAGTCCGGTCCATTCATAGCCTCTTGGTAGGTCGCTGGTTCATCATCATGATCCATAAGCAACACATTACCTATTTGAGACACGAGAAATCCATATCTCTCAGGCTCAAATCTTGGTCTACCAGATCTACGTAGGACTTGTGTCTCTTGAGCAGGTTCTCCAGCTACAACATCTTGTAGTCCTGGCTCAGAATCCAACTCTGGTTCATTCACTACTTGTGGTTCTTGAACTTCTTCAAGTTCTACCTTTTGCGTCTTTCTTGACAAGAACTCTTTCTCCAAGAAGACACCCGTCCTTGCGACAAACACTTTGCCCTCAGACGGTAGGTAAAAGTAATATCCTTTCGTTTTCTTAGGATATCCCACCAGATAACACTTATCTGATTTGGGTTCCAGCTTGTCAGGCATTTGACGTCGTACGTATGCCTCACAGCCCCAAATTTTAATGAATGACATACTAGGACGCTTCCCAGTCCATATCTCATATGGTGTCTTTAGAACCGTTTTCGTTGGAGCGCGATTCAGTGTTATTGCAGCAGTCTTAAAGCAAAACCCCAAAAGGAAACAGACAAGTCTGCATGACTCATCATCGACCGTACCATGTCTAACAGAGTACGATTTCTCCTCTCAGACACACCATTATGCTGCGGTGTCCTAGGTGGAGTGAGCTGTGATACAATACCACACTCTTTCAGATGATCACGGAACTCATGACTCAGGTATTCGCCACCTCGATCAGATCGGAGTGCTTTAACCTTTTTACCCAATTGGTTCTCCACTTCATTCTTAAACTCTTTGAACTTTTCAAAAGTTTCGGATTTGCACTTCATAAGATACACGTATCCGTACCTACTGAAATCATCAGTAAATGTAACGAAGTAGAAATACCCACCTCTAGCCATAGAACTCATGGGTCCGTATACATCACTATGTACTATACCCAAAAGATCCTCAGCCCTCTCAGTATAACCAGTGAAAGGGGCTTTAGTCATCTTGCCTAACAAACAAGACTCGCATCGCTCAAATGATTCATAATCAAATGAGTCCAATAGTCCATCTTTATGGAGCTTGGATATGCACTTCTCGTTTATATGGCCCAAACGACAATGCCAGAGATATGTAGGATTTGAGTCATTTGTTCTTAGTCTTTTATTATTATCTACATTATAGATCGGATGGTCCAGGTTCAAAACATAAAGACCATTAAACAATTGAGCTACAACATAACAAACATCATTCTTAAATATAGAACAACAATTATTCTTAATTATAAAAGAAAATCCAATCATGTCTAAGCATGAAATGGATATAATGTTTCTAGTTATAGCCGGAACATAATAACAATTATTAAGTTCTATTACAAGCCCACTGGGCAAAGAAAGACGGTAAACCCCTACGGCTACAGCAGCAACTCTTGCTCCATTGCCGACGCGCAGGTCCACCTCTCCTTTACTCAGCAATCTCCTCCTTCCTAGTTCCTGCACATTTGTACAAATGTGAGAACCACATCCAGTATCCAATACCCAAGATGAAGGAGCAGAAAGGTTTATCTCTATAACATAAATATTCGAAGCGGAAGTCATACCTCCCTTCATTTTCCACAGACCGTCAATGTACGAAGGACAATTCCTCCTCCAATGACCAGCCTTGCCACAGTGGTGGCATTTCCCTTCCTTCACGGTGCTCTTCCTTTTCAGCGCAGAAGATTTGGGCTCAAGATGTGACTTAGGTCCCACCTTCGTCTTCTTGAAGCCCTTTGCCTTACCCTTGCCTTTATGTACCATCAATATGGGACTAGCAGGCTTGGCCTTCTTCATGTTTATCTCGGCAGTTCGCAACATGCCTAGGAGCTCGGGCAGTGTCTTGTCTATTTCATTCATGTTGTAGTTCAAGACAAACTGCTCATAACTATCCGACAACGATTGCAGGATAAGATCTGTGGCCAACTCTTGACCCAGAGGAAAACCCAGTCTCTCCAGGTTCTCTATATACCCAATCATCTTGAGTACGTGAGTACCAACCGAGTCTCGAGCTCCCATTTTGCACTGAAATAATGCCTTTGTGACATCGAACCTCTCTTGACGAGCTTGCCCTTGAAACATTTTCTTTAGGTGCTCGTCAATCTCCTTGCACCCCATGTTCTCGTGTTGCTTCTGAAGCTCAGAGTTCATGGTGGCAAGCATAATGCACTCGACGTCTAAGGCGTCATCGGTATACTTCTTATAAGCATCCTTATCAACACGGGACGAGTTCCCGGTCGGCAC
This sequence comes from Dactylorhiza incarnata, assembly GCA_033032865.1. Taxonomy (NCBI): domain Eukaryota; kingdom Viridiplantae; phylum Streptophyta; class Magnoliopsida; order Asparagales; family Orchidaceae; genus Dactylorhiza; species Dactylorhiza incarnata. The sequence goes on along the minus strand of JAWHQI010000160.1, from coordinate 3,682,601 downwards.
CTCGGGGGCTTCTTCTTCCAAGACGTAGAGCTTTCGCTCTTGCCTGAGAACAATTCTCAGGTTCCTATACCAGTCCATATAGTTTGTCCCACTAAGCTTGTCCTTCTCAAGGATAGCTCTCAGGGACAAGGTGGAATGTGAACCACTTGCCATGGAATTCTACAAGAATTCATGCAGAATTTAATCAGCACCTTAATTTCAAAATACAATTTATTTTAATTTGGACTTCAATTAAATACTCCCACTCTTTTATTCAAATTGATAGCCCTCACTATCAATTCGGAGAGTCCATGCGAGCTACTCTCGTAGTGGACAAGATCCGTATTTCACCAACACCACGAGTCCGCTTTGGCGTTCCTCTCATAATGCGGTTATTTAGGTAGACAACGCTTGCCAATTGCATCCTCATGCAACTCTTGTATGGCTGGTGAATAACTCCTTATTCGCATCCATCATATGGTGCATGCCAACCCTATGCCTCTAGGCACTCAACCTTTGAGGTCACCTAGTTAAGTTAGACCCGATGTCGACAGTGGGATATCACATTTATCCGCTCGCACCCTGACCAAGATAGATTAATGCACCTTGCTTTGGCAAGCCCACACTTCATCGATCGAGGCAGGAAGAGTGTCATCCATCGGAAGGCATCCGAACACTTAATATTTGATGAAGGGATTTTAATTTTAATAATAGGTTAACATTTAACCATGATCAATATTTGATCAAAGTGCACATCCACAGAAAAACAAGCTTTCTAAAATCCACATGCATCCCTTATGTGCACAACATAAGACTATCAACCTTTGATAGACGAAAGGGCTAAATCTGGATATTTAGAACTCTTCCAAATCTTCAGATTTACATGCATTGGACAAAGGCAAAGACAACTCGACTTAAAGCAGTAGACAAGCTCGTCTCTCATCGTTGGATTCAAAATTCAAAACAATACAAGGGTTCATTAACCACTTGAGGGACGATTACTGCTAAGGAGACAACAATTTCTAACAATTAGAAATTACCACGAAATCCCAGACGTTCCTGGCGGGGTTCAATTTTTTTTTCAAAATCACCATCGATTTCCCATGGAAAAATCATCAACTTTTGATGTTCCAGGAAGAAATCTTGACATTTAGAACGCTTCTAAATACCTAGATTTGCACGTACTGGAACAACCAAACTTCTGAAACAACATTCATGACCAGAACCTCCCTCTGATACCACTGTTGGGTTTTTCTAGAACCATACATCAAATGTAGGCGCAGCGGAAATAAAGAGAAACAACCCAAAAGACTTTGATCGGGCCATGAATATTGAATCAAGAAGTTAATAAAATACTAGGCAAAAATTACCTTGGCGGGATTGGATCAAATCCAACCTAGATGCTCCAAGAAGAAGATTGCCTTCGTCGGCTTTGCAAGAGTTCTCACGTAGAATAATGTCTACGTCTCTACAGCAGTCCACACGAGCCGGGAGATGAAGACTACACCTTGCGCTTCCACGGATTGCTAGATCCGCTTCAGGAAGGACAACACCGGCGACAATCGTCGGAGAGGAAGTCGGCGAAGGCGATTCAGACGGAACTCCTTCCGTCTAGGGTTCGAGCGGAACTCCTTCCGTCGACTTCTATTTCGTAAGTAATGAGAACCCTAAAAGAAGTTATATTTATACCCAAAGGATAAACATACTTCTAGAAGAATCGTTATCCGCAGGCCACACAGCAGAATAGGGGCTTCTGTTACAATTCGTCGAGATTCCACGGAACAATCCGACGAATCCCGATGAATCCGACGAATCATATCAGACGGCACCATTTGCCGAGTTAATGATCTCGGTGACAATTCGTCGAGATTCCACGAAACAATCCGACGAATCCTGATGAATCCGACGAATCATGTCAGACGGCAACATTTGCCGAGTTAAGGATCTCTGTAACAATTCGTCGGGATTCCACGGAACAATCCGACGAATCCGACGAATCCGACGAATTCTATCCGTGTAAACCCGACGAATTCAGACAGCAACATTTGCTGGACTTCCCCCATTCTATATGGTGATTGGTAACCTTTACTAACATAGTCAATCTTCCAACTTCTCCACATGCTCTTATGTGCGACCCTGCAGGCTCATATCGCGTTGGCAGTGACATTACATGTTTGACCACTTCTAGATCACAATGGTAACTACAACAAGATGGATCTTGAAGAGGATGTTCTCAGAGAAAAGATGAGTGCTGCTTGAGGAAGAAGAAGACTGAGAATATTGACTGAGTGTTCTTCTTTTTCTTTCTCTATACTTGTATATATTCTCTCTCTGTATTCTGTAAGAATATATTTGAATTCTGTCAAGAGCTGAGACAATAATGTCTGTCTTGATATCTTCTCCTTTTGGAAATAGAATAATCAGCTTTTAATCCTTTCTTGGAATAACAACAATAACCAAACGACTTTGGCAGGTCCTTTAATTCCTTAGCCGTGTAAAATTCTTTTGCATTAATTGTCAACGGCTATTTCTGTCTTGGAAAAAGGAAAGAAAGAATATAATAACTGAATATAATATTCTTACTTATCTGTCTTGAATATGTCTAAAGATATTTGAATAGATCCGTTAAAGTCGTCGATCTGTATCAAAGAACTGATATTTTAAGGTATTAATTGATCTGGAATCAATATTTGTCGATCTGAGCTTTAATAAAGAATTTGTCGAGCGCTGACTGGAATTCGTCGAGCGCTGCTCAGAGAATGTCAAACGCTGGCTGGAAATCTGTCGAGCGCTGACTGGAGAACTGTCGAGCACTGGCTGGAAAACTGTCGAGCGCTGGCAGGAATTCGTCGAGCGCTGGCAGCCATTTGTCGAGCGCCGATAGCCATTTGTCGAACCCTGGGAACTTAACTTTTTCCTTAAGTTCTAGCTAATCTATCAGCCTAAAGACTTGACCCTTAAACTATACAATGGGGTCAACTTGATCCTAGTTCAACATATAGTGATCCTAGCCCAAATCAGTAATAGGGTTGTTCCAAGAATCTCCCCCTATTTGGGTTAGGATACTATTTGACAATCAATCAATTAAATACAATAGAAAAATAAACAGCAGAGCAAAAAATATATATCTGACAGAATGTAAATCCATTTCAGCAGATAGAATAAATCATAGTGCTCTGAGTTTAGAAATATTACAACAAAAAATGTTAAAAAGACACAATAAAGTCTGAACCTTTTCATTGATTTGCCGAGGGAGGCTTGAAAATGATTTTTCTGTTAGGATCTTCAGATTTCTTCTTACTTAAGTCGAGATCCTGAGCTCCCAGAATGGTTTGAGATTTGCTTTGAATGACAACTGCTTGTGGGTGCTGGATCATGAATTCTTCAACATTGAAAAGATTCTTTGATTTATACTTTTCAAATTCTTTTCTTCTATATCCTGACATAGTTGAATACTGAGAATAATCCTTTCCTTCAGCTTTAGCTTTATTTATCTGAGCTGTGGCAATTGATTCCTTGAATCTAGCCATCTGTGCTATTTCTTCAGCTTCTGTATCAACAGGAGAATAAGATATTTCATCAAGATCAGTGTCCTGTACTGAAGGTTGGTCAAAAGGAATATTTCTTTTTCTGTGCAAGGATCCATCAGATATATGATAATGTTGGAACAACCCTATTACTGATTTGGGCTAGGATCACTACGTTGTAACTAAGGATCAACTCGACCCCATTGTATAGTTTAAGGGTCAAGTTTTTAGGCTGTTAGAGTGGCTAGAACTTAAGGAAAATTTAAGTTCACAGTGTTCGACAAATGTCGAATGGCGTTCGACGAAAGTCTAGCATCATTCGACAAATTGTTCTCAGCATACTGAAGTATTATGGCCAGTTCCAGTGCTCGACATTCTCTGAGCAGCGTTCGACAAATGGCAAGCAGCATTCGACGAATCCCATCCATCACTCTTGCCCTATTCATTCTGACACCCCTCAACAACATGCCAATGTTGCAAACATCTTTGTACCAACTTCCATTCCATCCACTTCTCAATCATCTTCATCTCATCCACCTGAAATGTTATTCTACATTTCCAAACTGTTGCAGATCAAATTCTTGACTACATTGTTCCCAAGATAGATCAAATCCTGGATGCAAAACTTGCTCCAGTTATTCACATTCTTTCTAATCTTGACTCCACCTTGGATGCAAAACTTGCTCCAATTCTTCAAGCAATTTCTGAACTATCTTTACAATATCTTCCATTCCTTCCTCCTTTTCCGTCCCTTCTTCTAGGGGCCTAGATTCAGGTTCCCCTGAAGCTAGGCAGGGGGAGATGCCTTATGAAGAAGCTCCAGAAGCTCCTGTTTCAGAGGCCACAGTTTTTGTTGAAGATACAGCTCCAGTTTCAGAGGCTACAGTTTTTATTGAAGAAATAGTTCAAATTTCTGATTTAGATATGTTTGATTTGGTTGAAGTTCCAGTCATTGAAGAGATAAATAATATCTATATTCATCCCTCCCTAGATATTATTTCTTTACTGTCTAAGTTCAATTTTGTCTCCTCTAATCTGCCAAAATATCAAGATTATTCTAGAGCAATTGTTCCATACAGTGCTCCAATAGATAAAATTTTGCTGAATGAGATTATCAGCAGTTTTGCAGTTCAAATTGCAGATCCAGTTCCTGTTTCAGTTCCAATTCAAAGTCATGCAAATGAATCAGTTGAAATTTCAGAGGAAATTGTCAATAGTTTTGATGTCCCAACTTTTGTCTTTGATGAATCACCAATTCCAGATTTTGATGAAATTTGGAAAGCAGAAGATGAAGCTTTTGAAGCTGAAGAGCAAAAGACCAAAGCTCTTAAATTGGTCAATGATTTATATGATGATCCAATTCCTTCTTCTGATTCTGATGAAGAAGACAATGATAGTGATTCTGATGATACATTATCAAGGAAGAGAAAGAAAAGAAAGGCAAAGTCTTTGGCTGTCCCCAAGCCTCCTAACCCAGATAGTGATATTCCCTATTACATTCTTCATAATATCACTCTTGACAAGATACCCCTCACTGGATGAAGTTCTCCAGAAATGAAATTAAGAGGAGAAAGAAATTCAAGAAAACTGGTTATTATTCTAATAAGCTAGTTAGGTTTAATCCACCTCCACCTCCTCCTCCAGCAGGATCAGCAGGCTCAGCAGGACCTTCTTCTTCCTCTCAAAAGTTCACTACTCGGCAATCCAGTAAACCAGCTAACACAAGTGGTTATCAGAGTTCCTGGTCTTCAAGATTTTCTTCAACCCCTTCCAAAAATGTTTCCACAGTATATAAGCATACAATATCTGATGGATCCTTGCACAGGAAAATAAACATTCCTTTTGAAAAACCTTCATTGCAGGCTATTGATTCTGATGATAGGCCTTTGTCCCCAGTGAATACAGAAGCTGATGAAATAGCTCAGATGGCTAGGTTCAAAGAGACAATTGCCTCAGCTCAGATTAATAAGGCAAAAGCTGAAGGAAAAGACTATTCTCAGTTCTCAACCATGTCAGAGTACAGAAGAAAGGAGTTTGATAAGTATAAATCAAAAAACTTTTTCAATGCTGAAGAATTCCTGATGCAGTACCCACAAGCAGTTGTTGTTCAAGGTAGAGCTCAGACTATTATTGGAGCTCAGGATCTCTATATAAGCAAGAAAAAATCTGAAGATCCTAACAGGAAAATCATCTTCAAACCTTCATCAGCAAAGAAGTGAGAAAGGTTTAGACTTATTTATTTTGTTCTTGTTTAACATTTTGATTGTAATGATTATGAACTCAGAGCACTATTTTCTATTCAATCTGCTGAAATGAATTTTCATTCTATCAGATATAATTTTATGCTCTGCTGTTTATTTTTCTATTTGTATTTATTTGATTGATTGTCAAATAGTATCCTAACCCAAATAGGGGGAGATTGTTGGAACAACCCTATTACTGATTTGGGCTAGGATCACTATGTTTTAACTAAGGATCAAGTCGACCCCATTGTATAGTTTAAGGGTCAAGTTTTAGGCTGTTAGAGTGGCTAGAACTTAAGGAAAATTTAAGTTCCCAGTGTTCGACAAATGTCAAATGGCGTTCGACGAATGTCTAGCATCGTTCGACAAATTGTTCTCAGCAGACTGAAGTATTATGGCCAGTTTCAGTGCTCGACATTCTCTGAGCAACGTTCGACAAATGGCGAGCAGCGTTCGACGAATTCCAGCCAGAGCTCGACAAATTCTGTATTAAAGCTCAGTTCGACAAATACAAGTCTAGATTATTTATATCAGTTATTTGTCAACACTCTGAACACAGATCGACGACTCCAACAGATATATTCAATACATTTGGACGTATTCAAGACAGGCAAGTACAAATATTATATTCTTTAAATATATTCCTTATTTGCTTTGTTCCAAGACAAGGATAGCCGTTGACAATTAATGCAAAGGAGTATTTCACGGCTAAGGAATTAAAGGACCTGACAAAAGTCGTTTTGTCTTTGTTGTTATTCCAAGAAAGAATTAAAGACAGATTATTCTATTCCAAAAATAGAATATATCAAAGACAGACATTATTGTCTTATCTCTCTCGACAGAATTCAAATTAGCATTCTTGCAGAATACAGAAAGATAACAACAAGGATAGAAAAAGAGATGAAGAACATTTTGGTCTACTATTCTCAGTCTTCTTCTTCTTTCTCAAGCAACAATCATCTTCTCTCTGAGAACATCATCCTCAAGATCCATCTCTCAGATATTCTGCTGCAAGTTCAAGTCTTCTAAAAGAGCAACAAGGAATCTGAAGAATCTTTTCTTCCAGATCAATCTGCTACAGAAGATTTGTGTCTTCGAGAGAAAGCTTCTCCATCATCTGTCAAATACTTCAATCAGACAGGGGGAGCTTTACAACAAGTCCACTAGAGTCTTCTCTCAGCATCTTGACAGAGAAGAACACTATAACCCTTTTCTCACCTCTCTTGTACAGGGTTAATACTCCCTTCAAAAGTGTAGTTCCTTGGTGGCAAGACACCTGATCAAAAAATTTAGTTGGTTTTGAGCACCTGAACAAAAGCTCTCTGGTGTGTGGACACCTGATCAAAATCACTTGGTGTTAGGGCACCTGATCAACCCTCCTAGTGGACTCCTACCAAAGGGTGGTAGAAGAGTGGACTACCCAGATTTATTAGGGAACCACTATAAATTCCTTGTGTCTTCTGTGTGTGTTTATTTCTTTGTGCTGTGTGCTTTTATTTATTCAGTTTTTCTGTTTATATATATCTCACTCTGCTTACACATATATATATAACATTATTTTAATTACACTATAAAACTAAGGAAAAGTTTTTAATACTCTATTCACCCCCTCTCTAGAGTAACTTAAGATCTAACCTCCACTTTCAGATAATTGTATTCTGTAGAAATATTTCTGGAAGAGCTTGAAGGATGTCCTGAGGACCAAGATCTCTGATGACCACTTGTGCTAGCTAGTCTCCTTGATTGCTGAGGAGTGGATTTCTGAGAGGAGGAAAATGGTGCTGCTGAGCCTACTGCTGGAGGAGGAGGAGGATGGTTATATTTGACGGGCTTGTCAGAATAGTAACCAGTCTTCCTCATCTTGTTTCTTCTTTTGTTCTAATTCCTTGAGAATTTCATCCAATGAGGTGTATCTTTATCAAGAGTGATGCTATGAAGAACATAATAGGGAATATCACTCTCAGGGTTAGGAGGCTTGGGGACAACCTTTGACTTTGCTTTCCTTTTCTTTCTCTTTTTTGATAAAGTATTATCAGAATCACTATCACTGTCTTCTTCATTAGAATCAGAAGAAGGAATTGGATCATCATATAAATCATTGACCAATTTAAGAGCTTTGATCATTTGCTCTTCAGCTTCAAAAGCTTCATCTTCTGCTTTCCAAATTTCATCAAAATCTGGAATTGGTGATTCATCAAAGACAAAAGTTGGGACATCAAAGCTATTGATAACTTTCTCTGAAATTTCAACTGATTCATTTGCATGAGTTTGAATTGGAACTGAAACAGGAACTGGATCTGCAATTTGAACTGCAAAACTGCTGATAATCTCTTTCAGCAAAACTTTATCTATTGGAGCACTGTATGGAACAATTGCTCTAGAATAATCTTGATATTTTGGCAGATTAGAGGAGACAAAATTGAACTTAGACAGTAAAGAAATAATATCTAGGGAGGGATGAATATAGATATTATTTATCTCTTCTATGACTGGTATTGCAGATACTTCAACCAAATCAAACATATCTAAATCAGAAACTGAAACTGTATCTTCAACAAAAACTGTGTCCTCTGAAACTGGAGCTTCTGGAGCTTCTTCATAAGGCATCTCCCCCTACCTAGCTTCAGGGAGACCTGAATCTAGGCCCCTAGAAGAAGGGACAGAAAAAGAGGAAGGAATTGAAGATATTTTGGAAGATAGTTCAGAAATTGCTGTAAGAATTGGAGCAAGTTTTGCATCCAAGGTGGAGTCAAGATTAGAAAGAATGTGATGCACTGGAGCAAGTTTTGCATCCAGGATTTGATCTATCTTAGGAAGGATGTGATCAAGAAGCTGATCAGCAACAAATTGGAAATGTAGAAATAGAAATTCAGGTTGATGGGATGAAAAGGATTGAGAAGTGGATGGAATTGAAGTTGGTACAAAGATGTTTGAAACATTGGCATGTTGTTGAGGGAGGTCTGAATGAATAGGGCAAGAGTGATGGATGGGTGACTGATGGTCATCATGCATGGGAGATGGAGGTGGAGAAGTATGAGGAGGTAGAAGGGTAACTGAAGGAGGTGGAATGTCATCAATGAGTGTAGGAGAATTTGGAGGTGGAGTTTGTGCAGGGGAGAAATGCTGAGGTGGAGATGGGAGAGGAGGAGAAGAAATAAGAGAGAAGCTTCTGGAAGGGTTGAGGGAGTGACTTGTTCAGTCCTGGTGCCTTCAGAAGTTTTCTTTTGTGCAACTGCTCCTGGGTTCTTCTTTGGAACCCTAGCCCATTTAGCAAAGAGTGCTGAGGTCAGCTTCTTGCTAGCATTTATGGTTTGTTACCTTGGGAGAGACTAGAAGGTCTTGGTGCCTTTCCTGCAATACATTACCTATGATTCTTCCAAAACATACACTATCCTTAAATACCTTTTTCTTAATCAACTCAAAAAGTATTGATCCCCAATTAACTTTCTTCCTTTCCATTAAGGCCACCATCAATAGAAATTGGTGCCTTTTAATATAGTCATGACCTGTTGTCTTCCCTAACAACACTTTTCCAACAATATCAGATAAAAACTTATATTCCAAAGACAAGTTTTTCTTGAGCAGATGGTTAGGGTTTCCAGTAGAATGACCCATTTTAACCAAAGCTTCCTCATATTCCACAGAACTTATCTCTATATCATCATCACCATTCTCAAAACCAAAAACTTCAGATAAGATAGTTGGGGAAAGAGAGTCCTGATGACCTGAAATTGTTCCAGTTATGTTCTCATCCTTTAGCTTAGCCGTGTAAGCCCATTCTTTAATTTCTGCTGTATGCAACTTTATCCTCGTGCTCATGAACTTCTTCAACTGTTGCTCTTCAAAAAGTTGAAGAATATCCTTGAAGACTTGGTCGGATTGTGCGAAAGATTCCATGTCGATGTCAAACCCGACATCGAACTTCATCGAGTAGAGCGCGGCTTGAGAAATCGCCATTTGTACCTGCAAGAGAGAAAGATCAAGTGCAGAGGGGAACTGGACGGAAACGATTTCTGTAGGCGCGATCTATTAAGAAATAAAATAGAGATTATATAGACCGGAGAAGGGGGCGCATTTGTGGAGCGGTGTTCGGCAAAAACCTAATAAAAGCAGTAGTCGAAAAGACTTTATGTCTCTGTCAGACGGCGTTCGACAAAAAAAAATCTTTTCCGTCAATCACCGTTCGACAGGTGAGATTTTCTTTATCGATTCTGGAGTTAACAGGTTTTGTCGACCGTCGTTCGACAAATGATGCAAATTCGTCGTCCTCCGTTCGACGAATTTGGGGGATAAATAGAAATTAATTTTTTAACAGATTGAGTCTCCATCTATCATTCCTATTTGATTTATAAAGAAGATATGCTTCTTTTCATCCAAGGGCTTGGTGAAAATGTTGGCTCTTTGTAAATCAATAGGAATGAATTGTAGGCAAATTTTATTTTTATCCACATTATCCCTAAGGAAGTGGTGCCTAATTTCTATGTGTTTAGTCCTACTATGGAGAACTGGATTTTGTGCTATAGATATTGCACTACTATTGTCATAAAATATAGTTGAATTATTTAAGTTGACACCATAGTCTAGGAGTTGATTTTGTATCCACAATATCTATGAGCAGCAACTGCCAACAGCTATGTATTCAGCTTCAGCTATTGATGTGGACACAGATGTTTGTTTCTTACAAAACCAAGACACAAGCCTATCACCAAGAAACTGACAAGTTCCTGATGTGCTCTTCCTGTCTACTCTGCATCCTGCATAATCTGAATCTGAGAATCTAGTTAATTCAAATTCAGATGCTGTTGGATACCAAAGTCCTAGATTAGGGCAACCCTTTATATATCTCAAAATCCTTTTTATTAAAATTAGCTGAGATTCTTTGGGGTTAACTTGGAACCTAGCACAAATACATGTAACAAACATTATGTCAGGCCTACTTGCTGTTAAATAAAGTAGTGAGCCAACAATTGCTCTATATACTTTTGAATCAACAGGTTTCCCTGATTCATCATTATCAACAATAACATTTGAGGGCATGGGTGTTTTCATGGTGGAAGAATCAGACATACCAAATCTTTTCACTAATTCCTTAGCATACTTAGATTGGGATATGAAGATTCCATTTGGAGTTTGCTTCACTTGAAGACCAAGGAAGTATGATAACTCACCCATACTGCTCATTTCAAATTTAGATTGCATTAGATTAGAGAATCTTTTGCACAAATTTGAATCAGTAGAACCAAAAATAATATCATCTACATATATTTGAACTAGCAAAGTTTTATTTTTATGTATCCTGAAAAATAGTGTTTTATCTACTATGCCCCTACAGAAATTGTTTTCCAATAGAAAACTAGCTAAAGTCTCATACCATGCTCTAAGAGTTTGTTTGAGACCATAAAGAGCTTTCTTAAGCTTAAATACAAAAGAGGGTTGAGTTGGAGAGATGAAACCTGGTGGTTGTTCCACATATACTTCTTCTTTGATTTCTCCATTTAAGAAAGCACTTTTTACATCCATTTGATATACCTTGAACTTTTTATATGCAGCAAATGCAAGAAAAATTCTGATTGCTTCAAGTCTTGCAACAGGAGCAAAGGTCTGATCATAATCAATCTCTTCTTCCTGTGAATATGCTTGAGCTACCGGTCTTGCTTTATTTCTCACAATGTTGCCTTGTTCATCTAGCTTGTTTCTGAAGACTCATTTGGTGCCAATCACTGGATGGTCTTTTGGTCTAGGAACTAAATCCCATACTTGGTTTGTCTCAAACTGATTGAGTTCCTCTTGCATAGCAATGATCCAGTTGGGATCTTGTTCTGCATCTTGTAGAGATTGAGGTTCAATCTGAGAGAGAAAACATGTGTGCATCATGTTCTGATTTACTTGATTCTTGTTTGCACACCTGCTGAAATATCACCAATCACTTGTGATATTGGATGATCTCTAACTGTGATGTGGTCAACAGTTGGAGCTGGTTCAGCAATAATTTCCACTTGGGGAATTTGTTCAGCTGCTATATCCTGTGAAGAATGATCTGCTGTTATCTGTTCTGAACTTTCAGCAAAATCTGGGAGATTTTCTTCTTCACTCTCTTCAGCATTCTGCTATTCAGGATTCATAATTCCTTCTTTGTGTAGAGCTAATTGATCTAGCTGCTCACTTAATATAGGTACCTGCAGATTTTCTATGGTAGAAGGAATCTTCTCCTTGTAAAACATGTTGGTTTCATCAAAAGAGACATGCATAGATTCTTCTATTTTAAGAGTAGATTTATTATAAATCCTATATGCTTTACTGATTAGTGAATAACTTAAGAAAATTCCTTCATCTGATTTTGGTTCAAATTTCCTAAGGTATTTCTTATCATTATTGTGAATGAAACATCTACAGCCAAATGCTTTAAAATAGTTAACTTTAGGTTTCTTCCCTTTAAGTAATTCATAAGGAGACTTTCCCTTAAGTTTGTGTATCAAACTTCTATTCAGAATATAATTTGCTGTGCTAACAGCCTCTGCCCAAAAAGATAGGGGCAAATTAGCATCTGCAAGCAATGTTCTTGCTGATTCAATTAGAGTTCTATTTTTCCTTTCAACTACCCCATTTTGTTGAGGAGTTCTAGGAGCTGAGAAGCAATGCCTGATACCTTCCATCTCACAGAATTCTTGCATAAGAAGAGACTCAAACTCAGTACCATGATCACTTCTGATCAATGCAACTACAGTAGAGTACTCAATCTGTATACTCTTAAGAAAGTCTGTAAGAACTTTAAAGTTATCTGACTTTTCTCTCAAAAAGAACACCCAAGTGAATCTAGAGAAGTCATCTACAATAACTAGAGTGTAAGACTTCCCCCCTAAACTCTTTGTAGCAAATATAAGATTCTAGGTGAATCACTTTTAGATAATGATTTAAAGCTATTTTTAGTTTGCTTGCCTAGTTGACATGCCCTACAAAGACCTTCTTTCTTTTATGAACCTAAGGGTAAACCTCAAACAAGATTGTCCTTAGATAATTTAGCAATGGTCCTAAGGTTTACATGTCCTAATCTCTTATGCCAAAGTTTACTAGATTTGCTTACATCACTAAATAAACAAACTTCTGAAGTAGATGAATTAAAATTCACTAAATATATATTACCCTGCCTAATACCTGATAAAACAGTAATACCATCAGTAGATTTAATAAGACAATTCAATTTATTAATTGTTACCCGAAACCCTTCATCACATAATTGACTTATGCTGATAAGGTTATGCTTCAGTCCCTTCACATAAGCTACTTCTTTGAAGGTGACTTCTCCAACGTTGACTTTTCCATAGCCTTTGGTCTGTCCACAGTTGGAGTCTCCAAATATGACTTTTGGTCCAAGCTTTGCCTTTTAATTGTTCAGATTTGCCTTGTTCCCTGTCATATGTTTTGAACAGCCACTGTCCAAATACCATTTTTCACTTGTTTGGACAGCTGTGTACCTGCAAAGACATAAACATAAACTAGTTGTTTTTGACCCAGACTACCTTGGGTCCTTTTGTCTTATAACAATAATCAGGAATAAAGGACATTTCAGGCTGATCCTTATAGCCTTGTGGATGATATCTCCTTGGAGGTATAATCCATTCAGTAAAAGGATTCTTAGTGTGTTTAGAATTAGAATTCCTGAAATTCTGTGTATAATATCTGTTCGACAAATTTGAATAAATTCATCTACCGCCGTTCGACGAATGTACATGATTTCGTCGAACGCTGTCCATGTAATTACTATACTGAAAATCTGTTTTCAGTTTTCGTCGATCTCTGTTCGACAGATTTGAATCTTTCCATCGAGCTTCGTTCGACGAATTCTTCTGAATTCTTTTATTCTTAACATACTTGCTTGAACCATCTTTATTTGCTTCTACAGCAGATATGAATTTTATAGGTGTAGATAATATATTCTTCTTAACCAGATGTGGCTCACTTGATGAGGCACCAAAGCCCAGTTTGCTATTAAGTCTAGCATTAACTGTGCTTGTTATGTCCATCAGTTTGATGCTTCTCCCATTTAGGGATTCTTCAAACTTTTTTGCTTCAGACAGCTTGCTCTCAATGAGAACAATATGTTCCCTGGAGGCAGCCAAATCCTTTTTAAGGTTTATATTTTCTATACTTATAATTTTCATATCAGCTAGCTTACTTCTGAGTGAGATTATTTTGTTGGGAAAATGATTTCTCTTAACCCCTGAAAATGAGTAAAATATGAATTCCAAGAATGAAAAACAAGGCTAAGTAAATATGCGTCGAATAGTGTTCGACGCAACGTCGAAATGTAGTCGGCGTCTCTTTCAGATTAAGTCGAAGTAACTCTAGGAAGATTTCGACGTATGTGTTGTCGACGTTACTCTAATTTCTAGTCGACGCAACTAGTGAAGTCGACGCACCTTAGTCGACGCACCTTCTTTATTCACCTCTCGACGTCCAGACAGGATGTACTCGACGCTTGCGTCGAATGGCAATCGACGCACGTCGATTTATTTGACAGACTTAAATATGCACCAGATCTCTTTCCTTCTTTCAGTAAATCTGATTTGTATGGAATAATGTTAATATTTTATAGCCGTTCTGAATCATTCTTTCCTTCTATTTGATTCTTGGCTAATCTGGTTAACTCTATTTTGGATATTATTTTAAATCAGAATTCATTCTTTCCTTCTACAGAAATAAACATTATGGAAACATTTTTTCTTTCTATTCTCTCTAACTGCTAATTGAATAACCTCCTATAGTATTATGTTGAATTAACAGAGCTATAAATAAAGAGGAGGTCGGCAGAAAATAAAGAGAAGAGTGATCTACCACACACATTTGAAATAGAGGAAAAGCTCCCAAGAGAAAAGAGAGAAATTGAGAAAAAGCTCTGCAGCAACATTCAAGCACTTCTTCTTCTTCTGCTTCTGAAGTCATACTGCTGCAAAATCTGATAGCTCTCACAAAGAGAGAAAGGCTGCAAATCTTCTTCTCTCTATAGAAGAAAGATTCAATTCACTTCTTGTGCTTCCAATCTTCTTGCTAGGAAGAAGATTCTTTCTTGTTTTTTTATTTCTTCTCCTTTCTTTCTTTCTCACTTAAACATTGTAAAAGAGTTTTTAGGATCTCTCTCCAAAAAATTCAGTGTACTGGTTCTAAGAGTCTCCTTGTCAAAAGACTCAGTTGGTTCTAAGAGTCTCCTTGTCAAAAGACTCAGTTGGTTCTAAGAGTCTCCTTGTCAAAAGACTCAGGGTGGTTCTAAGAGTCTCCTTATCAAAAGACTCAGTGCAAGATAGTGAATTCCTACCAAGGGGGTAGAAGAGTGGACTACCCAAAGTTTGGGGAACCACTATATTTTCTTGTGTTGTGCTGTGATTTATTTTCTTGCATTTACTTTATTTTCTTGCATTTACTTTATTTTCTTGCTTAATTCTTGTTGGTGTGTGGGAAGCTCTAATCTGTGATCATACACATATATATTAACTTTGCACAAAATAATTTTTAAATCTCTATTCACCCCCCCTTTAGAGAATTCTAGTGAGGTTAATTGTGCACTTTCAATTGGTATTAGAGCCAGGTTGATCTAAAAAGGATAACTCCTTGATCAAAAAGATCCTACCTCTCATATATATATATTTTTCAAAACTATTTTATCATATGGCACAAATCAAAGATTATGCTTCCACCAGACCTCCAATGTGCAATCTTGAAAAGTTTGCAGTTTGGAAAACAAGAATTAGAATTTATATGAATTCCATTGATGCTGACTTGTTTAATATTACTATGACAGGTCCCCCAAAGCCTTATAGAAAGGATGCAAATGGCAATGTCACACAAACACTTGTTCCAAGATCTGAGTGGACAGAAGATGAAAAGAAGGCAAGAACATATGATCTAAAGGCCATTTTTCAAAAGGTTGTTGACTGTGAATCATCCAAAGAAATTTTGGGATGCTCTCACAAAGATGGTGGAAGGAAGTGCTGATGAAAAGAAAGATAAAAAGGCTCTATTGATTTCTCAATATGAGAACTTCCAAAAGAAGGCTGAAGAAAGCATCTCTGAAATGTATGACAGATTCAGTCTGATCATCAATCAACTAAGAGACTTGGACAGAGAAATCTCTCTCACTGAGATTAATGACAAATTGCTAATGAGTCTCCCTAGTTCATGGGACTCAAGAATATGGGCAATAAGAGACACAAGAGGACAACAAGAGATTTCAACAGATGCTCTCTTAGGAAAACTCAGATCCTATGAGCAATTGCTGAAAACTAGAGAAGAGAAGGAAAGAAGAGAAAACACTCCAATTTCCTCAAAAGGCAGGAACATTGCTCTAAAGGCAACAGAAGGAGGAACCCCTGTCACTGAAGAAGAACTATTCAGTTTCTTGGCCAGAAGATTTAAGAAATGGGTCAAGACAGATGGATCAAAAAGGAGGGAGTCAAAACCAAGGTATGACAAAACCCCCACTAAAGAATTATTTGCTATTCTTGCAGGAAACCTGGACATATTGCCCCAGAATGTCCAGAGAATGCTGAAACAGAAAAGGATCTAAAAAAGAAAGATCTGAAGAAAAAGGGGAAGAAGAAAGAAAGAGACTTCATTGCAGAAGTCTGGAGTGAAACAAACTCTGAGGATAGTTCATCCTCTAAGAGTGACAATGAAGAATCTAGGCAAGAAGACCTATGCTTAATGGCCTTTGAAGACTCAAAGAATGATGATAAATCATGGAGTGAAACAGGATCAGAAGAAAGCATATCTTCTGATGATGAAAAAGAAAAGAACCTCATTCTCATAGAGGAATCTGAGGATGAGGTAAGCATGTTTGATGAAATAGATTTTCAAAGTGATAACTTTAGAAATGATTTTATGAGAATGTATCTAGATCAACTAAAAGCAACAAAAGAAATTAAAGATCTAAAAGAACAAATCAATGTAGCTAAAAACCAGAGAAACACAGAAATTAAATCCTTTAAAGATTATGAATCAATAGCTAGCAGAATAGAAAAGGAAATAGAAAGGGCTAGAATAGAAAATCAGTTCCTTAAGGATAAAGTAACCCAGGCAAAAGCCTTTGAAGAATCAATAAAAATGAGAAGCCAAACTCTTGAAGAGATCATTGAAAAACAAACAATAAGACACAAGAATCTTGGGCTAGGGGCTGTGTTGAAACCAGTAACCCAGTTTCGATGTTCGCAAGGGGCATGCAGCTAACCCTTACTTGACCTGAGCGAGACCCTTGACCAGTCACTAAGAACCGAAGAACCTTGCCCTTGGAGAACACCTAAGTCCACAAACGGACCCCTTAAGCTGCATCGTGGAGGTCCCACCACATACCCAGAAGATCTTAGAGCACCCCCCTCCAAAGCCAATGCTGAGCCTGGGCACCCTGGAGAGCACTAAGAACCACCTCACCGTCAACCTTCGATGACAAGGGGAGGGGGGGGGGGGTGCTTGCTCACAAGACCACGCGAGGTAGGGGGTAGAGACCAACCCTTCCCAAGGTGCCCATGGGGGTCTATTTATAGACTTTCCCCAAAATGGACTGCGAATAGCCAAAATCGGACTGCGAATAGCCAGGATCCCCCCAAAGGGAGGAAACGGGCGAGTGGGGTGCTGCCCCTACTCGCCCCCTCAAGAGAGGTCGGGCGAGTGGGGGGCTGCCCCCACTCGCCCCCCTCAAGGGAGGTCGGGCGAGTAAGGGGCTGCCCCCACTCGCCCCCCTCAAGGGAGGTCGGGCGAGTGGGGGGCTGCCCCCACTCGCCCCCCTCAAGGGAGGTCGGGCGAGTGGGGGGCTGCCCCCACTCGCCCCCCTCAAGGGAGGTCGGGCGAGTGGGGGGCTGCCCCCACTCGCCCCCCTCAAGGGAGGTCTGGCGAGTGGGGGGCTGCCCCCACTCGCCCCTCAAGGGATCGGGCGAGTGGGGGGCTGCCCCCACTCGCCCCCTCAAGGGATCGGGCGAGTGGGGGGGCTGCCCCCACTCGCCCCCTTGAGAGGGGTCGGGCGAGTGGGGTGCTGCCCCCACTCGCCCCACTCATGGGATCGGGCGAGTGGGGGGGGGGGGGGGGGGAGGGGTTGCCCCCACTCGCCCCTCAAAGAGGGGGAATGGCCGAGTGGGGGGCTGCCCCCACTCGCCCCCCAAAGAGGGGGAATGGCCAAGTGGGGGGCTGCCCCCACTTGCCTTGCCAAGCCTTTTCTCCCTCCCTCGGGTCATTCCCTAGCCTTACTTGGTCTTGGTCGCTTCCGAGAGGTCGACCTGCTCATCTCGGTCACCTTAACCTCCGGTTTGTTTGGCGCGTCGCGGTCACTCTCCCTACCACGACCTCATCTGCGTCGGGTCACACCGGCTCGGAAAATATGAGGGTTGTACACAATCCCCGCTCTTTTCGAGCTTGACTCAAGCTCGGAAAGAAAGTCCAACCCACCTATTTGACGAGCAGGTGGGACCTGAGGGGAATCCACGAAGGGACCTGCCAACGGGATACCCCTGCCGAGTCCTTCGACTGAACTTGACTTGAGGCGGAACAGACCTTTCTCCACTAGACACCCTTCCTGTGAGCCGAGCGCAACAGGAGGTGGAAGGCAGATCTTTCTCCACTAGACACCCCTCCTGTGAGCCGAGCGCAACAGGAGGTGGAGAAAGCTCAACACCTTAGGTCGAATGGAACATGACCTGAGGTGGAAGAAAAACTCAACACCACTAGTTGAGCTGAGCTCGACTTGAGGCGGAAGGCAGACCTTTCTCCACTAGACACCCCTCCTGTGAGAAGAGCTCACCTGGAGGTGGAGGAAACTCCACACCTAACAGGGAGCCGAGCTCACCTGGAGGTGGAAGAACTCAACACCTATCAGGGAGCGGAGCTCACCTGGAGGTGGAGGAAACTCCACGCCTAACAGGGAGCCGAGCTCACCTGGAGGTGGAAGAACTCAACACCTAACAGGGAGCCGAGCTCACCTGGAGGTGGAGGAAACTTCACACCTAGCAGGGAGCCGAGCTCACCTGGAGGTGGAAGAACTCAACACCTAACAGGGAGCCGAGCTCACCTGGAGGTGGAGGAAACTCCACACCTAACAGGGAGCCGAGCTCACCTGGAGGTGGAAGAACTCAACACCTAACAGGGAGCGGAGTGGAGGTGGAGGAAACTCCACGCCTAACAGGGAGCCGAGCTCACCTAGAGGTGGAAGAACTCAACACCTAACAGGGAGCCGAGCTCACCTGGAGGTGGAGGAAACTCCACACCTAACAGGGAGCCGAGCTCACCTGGAGGTGGAAGAACTCAACACCTAACAGGGAGCCGAGCTCACCTGGAGGTGGAGGAAACTCCACACCTAACAGGGAGCCGAGCTCACCTAGAGGTGGAAGAAACTCAACACCTAACAGGGAGCCGAGCTCACCTGGAGGTGGAGGAAACTCCACACCTAACAGGGAGCCGAGCTCACCTGGAGGGGGAGGAAACTCCACACCCACCAGGGAGCCGAGCTCACCTGGAGGGGGAGGGAACTCCACACCTACCAGGGAGCCGAGCTCGCCTGGAGGGGGAGGGAACTCCACACCTACCAGGGAGCCGAGCTCGCCTGGAGGGGGAGGGAAATCAACACTTTCCCGAACTACCGGGGGCGGAGAACCAGTTCACGTCCCAGGTGCTTACCTTCACCGAGGGGCGGAGGGATTCAACCATCTTACCAAACCGATCGTCCTTCTTGAAATCTTACCTGCCGCGAGTCAACCCGATGAACCTCCCATCTATCGGCATGACTGAGCCTGGAGGATGGTCTATAGTCAGGGATCTTATCGATTGGAGGCGGAAGCACCCGTCCGCGTCCTAGGTACTTTAGCCTACCTGGAGGTAGAGGAACTCAACGCCTTCCAAATCCGACTGGAGGTGGAACTACCCATCCACGTCCTGGGAGTCTTAGCTCAACTGGGGGTGGAGGAACTCAACGCCTTCCCAATCTGACTAGAGGTGGAAGTACCCATCCACGTCCTGGGAGTCTTAGCTCAACCGGGGGTGGAGGAACTCAACGCCTTCCCAATCTGACTGGAGGTGGAAGTACCCATCCACGTCCTGGGAGTCTTAGCTCAACCGGGGGTGGAGGAACTCAACGCCTTCCCAATCTTACTGGAGGTGGAAGTACCCATCCACGTCCTGGGAGTCTTAGCTCAACCGGGGGTAGAGGAACTCAACGCCTTCCCAATCTGACTGGAGGTGGAAGTACCCATCCACGTCCTGGGAGTCTTAGCTCAACCGGGGGTGGAGGAACTCAATGCCTTCCCAATCTGACTTGAGGTGGAAGTACCCATCCGCATCCTAGGTGCTTACCTTCACTCGGACGCAGAGGAACTCAACGCCTTCCCAGTCCAGCTACCAAGTAGCGAGTCGACCCGATGAGCCTCCCATCTGCCGGCATGACTGAGCCCGGAGAATGGTCTCTAGTCGGGGATCTTACCGATCGGAGGTGGAAGTACCCGCCTGCGTCCTAGGTGCTTACCTTCACTTGGAGGCAGAGGAACTCAACGCCTTCCCAATCTGACTGAAGGTGGAAGTACCCATCCGCATCGTAGGTGCTTACCTTCACCCGGAGGCAGAGGAACTCAACGCCTTCCCAGTCCAGCTACCAAGTAGCGAGTCGACCCGATGAGCCTCCCATCTGCCGGCATGACTGAGCCCGGAGAATGGTCTCTAGTCGGGGATACTACCAAATGGGAGCGGAGTACCCATCCACGTCCTAGGTGCTTACCTTCACCTGGAGGCAGAGGAGCTCAACACTTACCCCAAACAACTTAGTCAAGGTGTTACCTGAAACCTCTTCATTCATCGTCGAGGAGCTACCTGCTTATTACAACGCGCCCCTCTGGGCCTACTTGGTCACATGCACCTTGACCATCTCTTTCATCATCTCCTCCACTTTCTCTGTCTTCTCTTTCCTTTCCTTTCTCCTGGTCCTTCCTGCTTCCCTGGTCAACCTGCAGGTGGGAGACTTGCCTCTGGAACCAATCTGCGTAGCTTCCTTGCGTCTCCCCGTGCTTTTGTTGAATCACGAACAGGGACTACGCCCCCTTCCTGGTGAGACGGAGGCATCCTCCCTGCCCCCTCACTTGGGGCAGCTGGCCCCATGAGAGCTGTTGAAGAGCGCTTGCGCTTAAAGGCTCAAGCCTTCCTCCGAGGCTGGCCCCTTCCCTTGCCAACACGCTTGCTCTATCTCCATCAAAGACGGCGAGGCGAGCACAGGTGTTCGCGATGCCGTGTACTCGCCCTGAGGGGGAGTGCAAACCGCAAGACTTCCCAGATTGACTTCCTGAACTCCTCGAAGTCACCTTTCTTCATGCACTCCCCGGCAGGGGTGAGTCCCCCAGCTCATCGCTTCCAGCCATGAGACTTGCCCAGAGCTTTCCGAACTAGCTGCTTCCACGCTCACCGCACCATAATGTTGAAACCAGTAACCCAGTTTCAACGTTCGCAAGGGGCATGCATCTAACCCTTACTTGACCTGAGCGAGACCCTTGACCAGTCACTAAGAACCGAAGAACCTTGCCCTTGGAGAACACCTAAGTCCACAAACGGACCCCTTAAGCTGCAGCGTGGAGGTCCCACCACATACCCGGAAGATCTTAGAGTGCTTCCCCTCCAAAGCCAATGCTGAGCCTGGGCACCCTGGAGAGCACTAAGAACCACCTCACCGTCAACCTTCGATGACAAGGGGAGGGGGGGGTGCTTGCTCACAAGACCACGCGAGGTAGGGGGTAGAGACCAACCCTTCCCAAGGTGCCTATGGGGGTCTATTTATAGACTTTCCCCAAAATGGACTGCGAATAGCCAAAATCGGACTGCGAATAGCCAGGATCCCCCAAAAGGGAGGAAACGGGCGAGTGGGGTGCTGCCCCTACTCGCCCCCTCAAGAGAGGTCGGGCGAGTGGGGGGCTGCCCCCACTCGCCCCCCTCAAGGGAGGTCGGGCGAGTGGGGGGCTGCCCCCACTCGCCCCCCTCAAGGGAGGTCGGGCGAGTGGGGGGCTGCCCCCACTCGCCCCCCTCAAGGGAGGTCGGGCGAGTGGGGGGATGCCCCCACTCGCTCCCCTCAAGGGAGGTCTGGCGAGTGGGGGGGCTGCCCCCACTCGCCCCCTCAAGGGATCGGGCGAGTGGGGGGCTGCCCCCACTCGCCCCCTCAAGGGATCGGGCGAGTGGGGGGGGGGGCTGCCCCCACTCGCCCCCTTGAGAGGGGTCGGGCGAGTGGGGTGCTGCCCCCACTCGCCCCACTCATGGGATCGGGCGAGTGGGGGGGTTGCCCCCACTCGCCCCTCAAAAAGGGGGAATGGCCGAGTGGGGGGCTGCCCCCACTCGCCCCCCAAAGAGGGGGAATGGCCAAGTGGGGGCTGCCCCCACTTGCCTTGCCAAGCCTTTTCTCCCTCCCTCGGGTCATTCCCTAGCCTTACTTGGTCTTGGTCGCTTCCGAGAGGTCGACCTGCTCATCTCGGTCACCTTAACCTCCGGTTTGTTTGGCGCGTCGTGGTCACTCTCCCTACTACGACCTCATCTGCGTCGGGTCACACCGGCTCAGAAAATATGAGGGTTGTACAGGCTGATCCCTCAATCAGCCTAATTCCATCCAACAAACCTGCTTGGATGAGCCCTCTAAAATTCACTAAACCTGTCAAATTAGACAACCAAGAAAAAGAATCACAACATAAGAAAGAACACCTCTCCAAGGAAATTGATGATACATCATATTATTCAGCTGATGACTCACAAACTTCATCTGAAGAGATAACTAAACCAAGAGAAACAACTCATAAAGAAGTAAAAACAGAAAAAGGAATAGTAAAAATCTATGAAGATTCAGTTACGTCGACTTCATATCGACGCATGCATAATAGTGCGTCGACATCTACTCAACGCAACCTCTCAGATGCATCGATCTCTTCTCGACGCTTAAACAAAAGTACGTTGACTTCCAATCGACGCAACTCTTTTTACGCGTCGAAATCAGATCGACGCCACCTGGAGAAAGCGCCGAATAGAAATCGACGCGACTATCAACATGCGTCGAATCGATATCGACGCACACATATTCAGAGCAACGTAAATGTCTTCCCTTCAAAAATCTCTCATCTAAACCCCTATTCAGGACCCATTCATCCTGATCAAAATTTCTACTCTAAACAATATTCCTATCCCAATCAACACTTCTATCCTTCTCTAAAATCAAATCCTTACAACTCTAAGACAATCAAATGCCATCTATGTAACAAACCCGACCACCTTGCCAAACAATGTTGGCATAATCAATCAAATTATATGAAAAGAAAATCAGTCCAAAATTGACTTAGAAACCTTTAGGAATAGGAAGAGACAAAAAGAAATAAGCACATATGTTGGTGCCAAAAATGGTACCTCCAAAATTCACACTAAAGGGGATGGGAGAAAACTGCGAAGTGTAGGTTATTGAGACAGAAGATGCTAAAACAAGAGGAAAACGATCACGAAAAGGCGATCACGAAAAAATGAGACCGCTTACACAGGTTGTAAGCTGGAGCCTCGGAGCCAAAAAGTCCTTTTCCTGGTACCCCTACCCCTCTATTTATAGACGAGGGGGCTGCCCAAACGGGCAGAACTGAAAACTACGGGCTGCCCGGGATACAGGAGAGCCAGGGCAGGGAGGAGGGGTGCAGATAACAAAAATAGAAAAAACAAAAAGACCGCTCGGTCTGGCGATCTCGGGCTTTTCTGACCGCTTGATACTTAGAAAAATCCTGGTTGAGAAGACATCTGCCGATCTGGGCGATCACCTTATTCGAGACCGCTGAGACCGGGAAAATTGAGCAATGAGAGGAGGTCGCGGGCTTTCTGGGCAAACATAATCCCCGCACATTTTTAAGTTGCACCTGGAACTTCAAAAATGTAAGCTTTGACCGCTGAGACCGCGACCATCATTAATGCGGCTTGGTCTATAAATACCGGCTGAAAACTTCATTTTGCAAGACATTGAGAAACTCCACTATTCGAGCGGTCTTTGATAATTAGGCAGGTGCGACCTTACAAAGATGACTATGCTTGATCTCTTAAAAGCTCTCCCGTCGAAAGCGAACTCTCCTGGGAAAAAGGAAAGCGTTAGCTCAAGGAAAGGAAAGAAAGCGCCGAAAACCTTAACAAAAGTGAGCACTTCAAAGGAGACCGCCCGATCCCCGCTAAAGAAAACTGAGCTTCCTGAGGGCCCGATTGTGCCGGTCTCTGTTGCTTCTGATCTGTCTAATACTTCTTCAGATCCTGTATGGAAATTGCCTGACTTTTCCATTTCTTTTAATTGTCAGAAATCCATGGAGGCACTGGGTCAAACATCTTCCAAGCTTCCTGAGACCGCCTCTACCGAGATCATTTTGGCTGGGCTGCGTCAGAAGGGAGCTGAGGCCGAAACCTTAAGGCAGAAGATTGCTGACCAGGAGATCGCTGCAAAGGACAGGAAAAGGAAGAATACAAGTCCATCTAGTTTAACTTATAAGAGGAGCAGAAGAAACGAGGAAGGAGGAGATGTGACCGCCATGGAGGCGACCAAATTTTCTGAATCCATCGATCTAGAAGACTCCGCTGATTTTCAGAAGGTGAATGCTAAGGGCGATCTCCCCTTCCTTCCCGCGGTCTCAACCTTACCAAGAGAGAATGATTCTGGATTAATCGCCTACCTTGATGAGGTTTCTTCTAACAATTCATCTTTTCATCATTGCAGGTGTTGGATCCCTTAGAGGCTTCAGCTCTCAGAAATGCCGCCGTTGATGAGGAGATCGCGGGCAGGGAGAAGGAGATCGCCGACGCAGCGATCAAGGCAAAAGAGGAGGAAAGGAAAAAGATAGAAATGGAAGAGATAGTGAAGAGGAGGAAAGAAAAAGTGGTAGAAGAGCAGAGGGAAAAAGAAGAGAAAGAGAAGGAGAAAGAAGAAAAAGATAAGAAAGAAAAGAAGGAGAAAAAAGAGAAGAAAAAGAGGGAGGATGAGGAGAAGAAGAGAGACAAGGAGAAGAAAGATAAGGAAAGGGAAGAAGAGGAGAAGAGGAGGGAGGCGGTCAGAGTTGCTGAGGAGAAAGCGGCTCTGATCGTTGGGGAGAAGAAGAAAGAAGCGGTCAGGGTTGCTGAGGAAAAGGCGGCCCTGATCGCTGAAGAGAGGAAAAAGGTTGAGGTCTTGCAGAATTCGGATAAAAACGGTGAGGAGACCGTGGAGAGGCCGCAGATTGCCAAAGAAAAAACTGTGCTTTCTAGCGGTCTCCCGGATGATTTTCTCCAGGGAGATCGTTCGAACAAGGTTGCATCAGATCGTGCGGTGGCGGCCTCGATTTCGCGAGCTGGTAAGAATAAAACGATTCTTCAGTCAGCTGAGTTCCCTCCATTTCCTACAGTTCATTTTGCTTCTCCTGAAAGAAAACACGGGATCGTTTTTATTGAGACCGACAATGTCTTCTTAAGTAACGAGGAATTAAAAAGGAGACGAAAAGAGGGAGAAAAAACGCAGAAAAGAGATTTGGAAAGAACGGATCTGGAACGCTTAAGGGGATCAGATCGTCTTTCTTTGACCGCAGATCCCGCGGTCACTAAAGATATCGGAAGGGCTTTACGTGACTGCGGTCTCGACTTTTTTCCAAGTACTCTTTCTGCTTATTAAAAAGTTTATCTGATTATATGCTTATGATTGAAATAATCCATCTCCTATGGCCGCAGATAACAAAAATGCTGAGATCGAGGAGGGAGAACTTCCTCGACCCATCGAGATCACTCCTCAGTTAACCAACATCCTTAATCCCATGTTCGAGGATGTTCGTTCTATGCTGATGAGGGAGCGGACGCAGAATGACCTGATCCGCGATCTTGAAGAAAGATTGCGTTCCAATGAGAAGAGGATTCATGAAGAATGCGATCTGAGGGTTGCCAAGATCGCGCGGGCTCTTAAGAAGGCTGAAAAAGAGGGTGAATACTATAGGGGAAAAGCTGCGGCGCTGTCCGCGGAAAATGAGAGGCTGAGGAGCGGTCACGGTAAGATGCTGATGCGACCGGGAGCCTCCAGCGATCATCCGGCGGAGAGACCGCAACCTGAGATTGTACTGATCCCCATGGAGCAGGTGGACAAGGAAATGTCGAAAATTCACCGGTCTGCAATGCTGGCTAACCACAGCCTGGTGTCGGTTATGGCCGCAGTGAACGACATGCAAGATGTCGCAGCTCATGTAGGGAGGAACAGGCCTCTTAGGAGATGAACATTAATCTTGAGACCGAGCGATCTCTATGCTTGAACAATATATCTTGTAATATTTTCACTGTTATAGTCCCATATCTGTGGCTGTTTTGTTTTAATATTGTCTTGATTTGTTAAATTTCGATCTCTTTATGCCTGGATTGTTTGTATTGCTGCTGCATTTTTTATTGATTGAGATCTCCTACCATAGTATGCTTTCATATTACTTTGCATAGGTCGGGCGGTCTGATCATGTTTTAGCTGGGCGGTCTTCAAGATGTAATGATTACGAAATGACCCTTGGTCTTCTATAAATAGCTGTCTTCATGATCTTTATTTTATGCCTTCTTGATTGCTCTATAAGCTCCGATCTCAGCGATCACTGAATATGGTGTCCGCTCGTGCTTCTTCTGCTACTATCTTCCTGAACGCCGATCACAAACAAGGACGTTTATCAAAGGATGAATACATTGAGTTTATAAAGAAATATATGATTCAAACTCAGGTGGTTGTGAGACCGCCAACTGAGCAAGAAAGGTTAAACTTTGTAGAGGAGAAGAAATTTATCATCCCCATCGATCACTTTGATAATGGGCTGAGGATTCCACTCCCTTGGGAATGGTTAGAGATTCTGGAATACTATGGCTTCGTGCTCGCCCAGCTGGCTCCGAACTCCATCGGTCTGTTTAATGTCTTCATCAATTATTTGAGATCGGAAAGAGTGAAATTCACAATGAATTTGTTCCGTGCAACCTTCACTGCGAAAATTTTGAAAGAAGGCAGAAAGAAAGAAGAATTTAAAGGATTGATGTATTTTTCAGCAGATGGAATAAAAATTCTGAACCTTCCTAATAAAATTTCTTTCTGGACAGAAAGATTCCTTGTCTTTGAAGGTGACCTTGGCGGTCTCAGGAGCTCACCCTCTCCGCGACCTGACAGCATTTTTAAGAAGATAAAGGCGGTCTCAGAGGAGGAGCTGAAGATTCTGGCCTTCTTGGCGGGCAAGAGGATCGATCTTGTTTATTATCTAGCGATCTGGCCCGAGATCGCCGAGATCGCCCCTGCTGAAAGTAAAATTTTCTTGCGGTCTCGAACAATTTCTTTTTATGTCTTTTGAATGTTTTTACTTAAAACCTTTCTTTACTTTTTAGCGAGCTTCGCGGTCCCTGCACTAGACCCTATCTCCCCAGCAGCAGAAGTTCTTACTCAGAGGGAGAGGAGGCTGAAGCGTGAGGCCGACGTGTTCGGCATAACTTCTGAGACCGCCGAGCAAGTTTTTCCCTTGGTGGGTTTTAAAAGAAAAATGAAGGATATCAAAGGAAAGCCTCTCCTCAAATGGGCGGCCTCAGGAAATTCTGTGAAGGTATCCACCGATTTACCCTTATGGAGCGGGAAGGTGACCCGTCACGCATATGCGGTCACTTCAGCTTTGTACGGGAAAAAGAACACAAATGAGATATTAAATATTGAGACCGATGCGCTTCCCGACCTCTGCGCTCAAGTGACTGCTAGAAGTACAATCTTGAATCACCATATGGGGCGGTCTCTTTGCAGCGCTCTGGACGAAATAACTGCCTTGCAAGAAGAAAGAAGAGTGAGAATTTTTCTTGTTTTATGAATGTGTTACCTGTGATCGTGCGGTCTGACATATATTTCTTTTGCAGCAATCTGAAAAAGCGGCTTACGATCCTGAGAATCCGGCTTTCCAGAGGGCTTTGATGCATCATATAAAAGAGACCGCCAACCAGGTGCTGGACGAGGTTCGTAACCGTGGTGGTTTTACTGAAGAGTATAAAGACGTCACATTTGCCGATCTCTTCCCTGACGCGGCACAAAGAATTGAAGAACAATCTATGACTGCTGAAGAGACCGCGGATGCTGCTGATGAGACCGCAGATCAAGAGGAAAATGTCGTGATTGAAGACGAAGAGAGCGGAAGCCGCTATACCCTTGGTCTGGATTCCAGTTCGAGCTCGAGCTCTGGATCTAGAATTCCAGGGAATAGTTTAGAAGAACCTTCTGCAGAAACCGATTCTTCTTCTTCAGGCGAGCGGTCTTCCAAGAGATCAAAGAAAGAGTGAATTGTAATTTCCCTTTTTCCTTTTCGGAGGCCGAGCGGTCTTGTTGTAATTGATATTTCAGAGTATATAAAATTTGATCTGTTGGGTTTTGCCTAAGTGCATGAGTTTATTTTTGATGCATATATTGATTTGTCCTTCTGAATCTAAAATCGGCATTCGATCTCAATGCCTTGAGTTTAACATAATTTAATCATTAACGAACTTTAAGTAGCGATCTCTTGGAAAAGACACCAAAGATATGATCAGGAAATAATCTTATTCACAATGGTTTTGCGGTCTCATATTACACAGATCGAAATATAAGGAAACTACAAGACAATGATTTGAACGCATTAGATTCTGGGTGATCGGCGCCCAAAGGTCTTCCAGGAAATCCGTCTGACGATCCCTTGGTAGTCAAAGGTTATTTCTTGAAACAAGGAAATAACTCCTTATGAATTTTCATTTCAGCGATCACATTATATTCAGACCGCCCTTTTGAAGAAAAAGATCCAACTTCCATTTGATGAGAAACAGAGCATCACGATTATTCCATGTAACTTTGAGTAACAGGGAAAATTGAAATCTCGATTTTGTTGAGACCGGGACGATCTCTATCAAGCTGGCATAGGAGACTCCTGAATAGCGACCTTAATTATCCTGAAAGAATTTCATCCGACGATCATAAACGATTTCATTCTTTGTAGGGAGGAACATGCGGTCTCATAAACTGCTGACCGCCCGATCCCAGTACAGGAATGAATAAGACCTTCATAGTAAGAAAAAATAGAAAAATGGATCTCGAAAATGACTTAAAGGGATAGTGCGGTCATGCCGCGGAGGCTATACCGACACTTCTTTTCTTAAAGGACCACTGAGTTTGTTGTAAATTTGCCAACCTAAGATTCAGGTGACGGTCATAGATGTTTCTTGCCGCCCCTTATCTAACCACGCTTCATCGAGTATTCGAGAGTTACAAATCAAAAAATGATCGGTAGGGCAGGTGTGGTCATGCCGCGGAGGCTACACCGACATTGCTTTCCCTGAAAGATCATTAAGATTATAACAATGTCCTTTTCAATGCATGACAGAGCTGAGCCAGCCACCTAGTCCTCCTTAAAATGCTGAGGTGTGCCAGATGTCAGCAAGGACCCGGTATCCCAAACTTCCACCGCTCGAGTTTGGTGAGCTACTGCTACACAGATTCGAAATCTCCCGGACATCTGTGGTCCTGGCAGAATTACACGTCGAGTTAACCAGTCGAGGGGGAAGATAGTAGGATCCGGCGATATCTCACTTGACAGGTTTTTGGCTTTTCAAAAATCAACTTATTTTTAAGATTTATCATCCAACACTTGTATTGCGAATGCCTTGGTGATACCTGCATGATGTTTAAGAAAAGAAAAGAGTGAGGATCAAGGAATGAGTGAATTAGGTACGAACATTTAAGAGAAGAAAAGCTTGAGATCATCTCCGCTCCAGGAATGGGGCAACTCTTCTCCTTCATAAGTTTGGAGATGGTAAGCACCATTTTTAAGCACATTCTTTACTACGAACGGCCCTGCCCAATTTGGATTAAGCTTTCCAATTGAACCAGCCCTTGCTGCTGCATCTACCTTCTTCAAGACTAGATCTCCAACAGCAAATTCTTTGGTTCTTACATTCTTATTGAACAACTTCGCCATTCTTCTTTTCACCTCTTCCTGTCTGATGATTGCAGTATCTCTCAATTCCTCAATTAAATCAAGGCTGCATTTTAACTTTTCATCATTTTCTTCCATCCACTCGATTTGATTTTGTTGCGCCAATAATACTCTTGGGCTTTTCACTTCAAATTCTACCGGAATAAGGGCTTCGGAACCGTGTGATAATTTGAACGGAGTTTCCCCAGTAGCAGAACTCGGAGTTGTCCTCAAGGCCCATAAGACGGAAGGTAGTTGTTCTGCCCAGTTGCCCCTAACGTTTTCTACCTTCTTTTTCAAGAGATTTATGATGAGTTTGTTGGCGGCCTCTACCTGCCCATTGCTTCTAGGATGATGCACGGAAGCGAAACGAAGCTCGATGCCAATTTGCTTGCAGAAATTAATAAGAGTTGAATTGTTGAATTGAGAACCATTATCCGTGATGATTGCCATTGGAATCCCGTGTCGACATACTATCTCTCCCCAAATAAAGTTTTTCACGGCTTGAGTGGTAATTTTGGCCAATGCTTTTGCCTCTATCCATTTGCTAAAATAGTCAATCATGACAATGATATATCGTCGCTGCCCACTTGCCATAGGGAAAGGCCCAATCAGATCCATTCCCCAAACTGCAAACGGCCATGGAGTTGCTATTGACTTAAGTTGTTGAGCCGGTTGATTTTGGAGAGGAGCAAACTTCTGGCACTTTACACATTTCTTAGCAAATTTCTCCGCATCCTTCCTCATCTGGGGCCAAAAATAGCCTTGCCTCAGAATTCTTTTCTCCAAAGTTCTAGCTCCAGAGTGACTTCCACATTCTCCAGAATGGACTTCCTGGAGGATCGCCGGACTCTCTTCTTCCGAAACACACCGTGCTAATGGCGATAGAAAAGTTCTTCTATAAAGCACTCCTGCAACAAGATAATAGTTAGCTGCTTTCCGCTTAAACCTTTTTCTATCTTCTATTGCTGAATGGAAATCTCCAGTCGAAAGATATTGAATAAATGGATCCATCCAAGACGGATGCTGATCAATCTCCATAACTTCTCCTTCTTCAATTGCTGGGCGAAACAGTTCCGAAGTTGTTCCTCCCGAGGGAAGTCCAAATTTTGCCAACTCATCTGCTTCTACATTTTCACCTCTTGGAATATGATTGATGGTAAAGCTCTTGAACTTTCCAACCTCGATTTTTACCAAGGTTAGATACCGCTTTAAAATACTATCTCTTGTTTCGAAAGCTCCATTTACTTGAGAAGCCATCACCAAAGAATCTGTGAAAACTTCGACATCGTCAATCCCCAGTTCCCTGGCAAACTTGAGACCGGCTAGCAAAGCCTCATATTCCGCTTGATTGTTTGTTACTTGAAAATAGAACTTCAGTGCTTGATCAAGCCTTACTCCATTTGGGTTGATTAAGATAACTCCTGCTCCGGAAGAATTTTTCCCTGAGGCTCCATCCACGAAGATTTTCCAGGCAAGAGGCACTCTGACCCCCTTCTGCGACTCAACTTCTTTAGCATCCACCATGAAGTCCGCTAAGACTTGAGCTTTGATTGCCATTTTTGGAACATAGGATATGTCAAACTCACTGAGCTCTATTGCCCACTTTGCCAATCTGCCTGAATGCTCCGGCTTCTCCAAGACACTCTTTAATGGAAGGTCAGTGACGACTAAAATCGAATGAGCTTGAAAATACGGTCTTAGTCTTCTTGCTGAAATTACGAGCATTAAGGCTAGCTTCTCTAGGATTGGATATCGAGTCTCTGCATTCTTCAAAATTCGGCTGACATAGTATACTGGAAATTGTTTCTTTTTCTCTTCTCGGACCAAAACAGAGCTTATAGCATCGGCGCCAACTCCCAAATACAGGAAAAGATCTTCCCCTTCTCGCGGGCTTTGGAGTAGAGGAATTGACGTTAACTGCTTTTTAAGCTGACTGAAAGCATCATCACACTCTTGAGTCCATTCAAACTTGGTCCCTCCCCGGAGGGTTTTAAAGAAAGGTGCACTTTTATCCCCTGACCGGGAGATGAATCGACTCAAGCCTGCCATTCTCCCTCCCAACTGTTGAACTTCTTTTGGGGTTTTGGGAGGTGGCATTTCCAAAATAGCTTTTACCTTATCTGGATTTGGTTCTAACCCTTCTGGAGTGAGGAGATGACCCAGAAATTTACCTCTGTTTGCTCCAAAAACACACTTCAATGGATTCAACCTCATATTGAAGGTTCATAGGGTTGCAAAAGTTTCCGAGAGATCTTTGAGATGAGAGGAGAAGGATTTGCTTTTCACCAAGAGGTCATCGACATACACCTCAAGGTTTCTTGCCTTCTGACTTTTGAAAACTGTATCCATCATTTTTTGGTAAGTTGCTCCAGCATTTTTCAACCCAAAAGGCATCACGAGATAACAGAAGCAACCATCATTTGTGATAAACGAAGTATGCGGTATATCCGGTTTATGCATCCTGATTTGGTGATAACCTGAAAAAGCATCTAAAAAACTCATAAAAGAATAACCTACCGCAGAATCCACTAAAGAATCTATCTGAGGCAAGGGATAGCAATCCTTGGGGCAAGCTTTATTGAGTTTGGTAAAATCGACACACATCCTCCACTTTCCACCTGGCTTTGTTACCATTACAACGTTTGACACCCACTCAGGATATTGGATCGGTTGGATGAACTTCGCCCTCAGGAGCTTCTCCACTTCCTCACGGATAGGTTGAGCCAGAGTGGCTGCAACAGTCCTCTTCCTTTGCTGAATTGGGATGACATTTGGGCTGATGTTGAGGTGATGGCAAGCAACATCTGGATCCACTCCAGGCATGTCGTCTGCCGACCAAGCGAAGATATCTAAATTTTGCAGAAGACAAGAGATGAGCTGACTCTTGTCAGCCTCAGATAATTCAGCGTTGATGGAGAGGCTCTTGCTCTCATCTTCCTCGCTGATCTGAATAGCTTAAGTTGCTTGGGCAGGCTCCAAGCGAACTCCATCTCTCACATCCTCCACCTCTTCTGCGACTTGAACTTGTTCAGGAACTTCGATGGATTCAGTCATCATAACTTCCTGGGGTGGAGAAGACATGATCATGTTGACCGTCTTTACATAGCATTCTCTAGCTTTCTTGGGGTCGCTCCTGATTCGATGTTGTTTGCCATTCAAGGCGAACTTCACCGCTTGATGATAAGTGGAGACAATGGCTTGATACCCGTTCAGGAAGGGTCTTCCGAAAATTGCGTTGTAGCTACTGGGAGCATCAACGACTATAAATTTGACCAGCCTTACTATTCCTCCGAGAATCACGGAGAGGGTGACGAGCCCTTCAACTTCTTTCTTTTCTCCTGAAAAACCATAAAGAGGTCCTTCAGTTGGTAGGAGAGTTTTACCTGTCTTTAACGCCTCAAAGGCAGGCTTAAAAAGCACATTGACTGAGCTCCCCGTATCTATTAGAATTTTTTCCACCGTATAATTTTCAATCACAGCTTTGATGACGACTGCATCATCAAAGGGATTCGCGGTCTGAGGAAGATCTTCATCTCCAAAGGTGACCGTCCCTCGAATCGGAGTCGAAGAAGTTGCGGCAACCTCTGACTGATAAACTCTCTTTAGACTTGCCTTTCTCGAGGACTCCGGGCCTGCACCCCCATGGATGCAGAAAAGGTTGCCCAAGGCACCCTCATCATTAGCGTCCACGCATTCGCTGGGAAAACCGATGTTGCCTAGATGGCCAACATCATCTACTTCCTCGCACTCCCAGTGAACTTCTGCTACCTCCTTGGCCTTGGAGGTTGAAGCTTTGGTAGAGTCATTCTTTTGAATGAGATCGCGAAGCTTTCCCTCCTTTAATAGTTTCTCTAAAAATAGGCGGAGAGCTCTACAATCCTCTGTCAAATGCCCTCTATCTCTGTGATACTCACAGTAGAGGGTTGGGTTTCTGGTTTTCGGATCAGAATTCAGCGGAGCTGGCCTCTTAAAAAAGGGCTGTTTCTGGAGAACTTGCAGCACTTCATTCATAGAAACACCAAAGTCTGTGAAGGACTCTTGGGATTCATTATAAAGTGAAGGAACGGGTAGAAGAGGAGGTTGAGCGTACTGGATCTGGTGGATGGGGGTGACTTGCGGAGCAGGAGTAGCAGGAGTTTGAAGAAATGAATTTTGAGGTGGGAAAAATTGATTACCTCGGTTGAAGCGGTTGTTGCGGTAATTCTTACCTCTTGGAGCTGGAGGTGGAATCTCTTGTTTAGTTTTCGAGGAAGATGGAGCAGGATAGAATCCCGCAGAGCCTTTCTGGGTGGCTCTGTTGGTCAGATTGCTCACATAGGTAGGGTTGTTGATCTCCCCTTCTATATAGCGATTGTCAATGCTGATCAGCTCCTGATAGGAGCCAGGCTCTTTGGTTGTGACTTTCAACTTCAGAGGACCCTCCTGCAGGCCGCTGATCAAAGCTACCATATAGAGTTCGGGGTCCATGTCTCTGACTCCCAAGATCTCCTTCTGAAAGCGATCAACGAAATGCGCTGCAGTCTCGTTGTCCCCTTGCTTAATTTTGAAGAGGGTCGCAGGACCACTCTTCCTTTTCTTTGCGGTGGCGAACCTCAGGAGGAGCTCTTGCCTTAGGGCGGCAAAGCTTGGGATAGACTGACAAGGCAGCTTATAGAACCATTCCATGGCTGACCCATCGAAGGAGGTGACCATCAGCTTGCACCTCACTCCATCTGAAATGTTCCTGAGAGCCACGACAGACTCGAAGGCTTGAAGATGACACATGGGGTCGGTCTCTCCTGTATACACAGGAAGACGGGGCTCTCTGAATCCATGAGGAATTGGATCCCGACGAATCTCATTAGTGAAGGGGGAAGGCTCCCCAAAAACAGAAGGTCCTGGAGGAAGAAAAGGAGCTGGAGGATCTTGAGGGTAAGCAAACCCTTCTTCAAAATTCAAGGTCTGAGCCGGAGGCCCCTGGGCTGCGGCTCGGAAAGAATTACGACGGGTGGCGAACTCCTCATGCTGAGATCGCTGAGGAGCTGCAGGCTGGAAAACGGGATGATCGCTAGGGTGACCGCTTGCCATGCGGTCAGGGGTAGCGATCTGAGGGGATTGAGGAAGGATCTTCTGGGAGATCGCGGCCAGAACCTGGTTCATGGTCTCGATCTGCTTCGCGGACTCCTGCTGAGTCCGGACAACTTCTTGTCGATCTCGAGCGGCCTCCTGCTGAGACCGCGCGATCTCTTGCTGAACAGCGGCAGCGTCCTGCCTAGCTCGGGCGGCCTCGCGAAGAGCCTGCTCTACGCGAAGCTCGAAGCGGCGCTCCATCGCCTCTAACGGATTGTGATCGGAGGGGGGAACACTGGGAGACCGCAAAGGATGACCTCTACGGCGATCAGCCATCTTGAAAGCCTGGATTTCACCTAACACTTCGAATATGAAGGTCGCGTGTTCGTTCTGTTGGTGCCAAAAATGGTACCTCCAAAATTCACACTAAAGGGGATGGGAGAAAACTGCGAAGTGTAGGTTACTGAGACAGAAGATGCTAAAACAAGAGGAAAACGATCACGAAAAGGCGATCACGAAAAAATGAGACCGCTTACACAGGTTGTAAGCTGGAGCCTCGGAGCCAAAAAGTCCTTTTCCTGGTACCCCTACCCCTCTATTTATAGACGAGGGGGCTGCCCAAACGGGCAGAACTGAAAACTACGGGCTGCCCGGGATACAGGAGAGCCAGGGCAGGGAGGAGGGGTGCAGATAACAAAAATAGAAAAAACAAAAAGACCGCTCGGTCTGGCGATCTTGGGCTTTTCTGACCGCTTGATACTTAGAAAAATCCTGGTTGAGAAGACATCTGCCGATCTGGGCGATCACCTTATTCGAGACCGCTGAGACCGGGAAAATTGAGCAATGAGAGGAGGTCGCGGGCTTTCTGGGCAAACAACATAGAGCTGTTCTGAAAAATTAAAAGTCACGTCGACTTATAATCGACGCACCATCGACGACTCAGATCAATAGGCATAATCGACGCATACGTCGACTATTATCGACGCGTACGTCGACTAGAAATCTCTTCATCCCAAAGCAGACTATATCGACGCTCACGATGAATCCCACTCGACGTAACATCGACTTGATAAAAAAAAATGAGCGGCAAGGCTGAATCATTTTCGGTCACATCCACTGAAGTACCTAATAAGCCTCGAATTGAGTCCTGTTTCGACGCTTCACCTGACTTAAATAGACTCTTCAGTTAGAAACCTTCACGACCTCTGCATCTTTTATTCTCCTTGCTCCTCCGTCCAGCCATCTCTTTCTCTCTCTTTCCCACTGATCTACAATGGCTCCAAAGATAAATTCTGGGTTCAACATTGACCTTGAGTCCTTCCAGGCTGCCGCAGAAAACTACAAGAGCATCATTGCTCTCTTCACAGAAGCTGGATTAGACAAACTCATCTCCACAAGGTGCAAGCTACTGGAAACAGAGCTCACAGAGCTGCTGACTCATGTTCAGATATCTAAACAAGGAGAAATCCAGGGAACACTATATGAGACACCTGTCTCAATCTCAGCAGAACATGTTAGGGCCACCTTTGATCTTCCATCAGGTATATCCTAATATCATCCTTATTTAAATGAAAAAGGGGAAGAAAATAAGTTTGAGAAGAATGACTAAATAAGTCTTAATTATCCACCTATTAGGTGATGAATCCATTGACCTCACACCTGATGAAATCAAGCATGTGCTCTCCACCATGAAATTCTCAAAAGACAGACCAATCCATCTGAAAAAGATAGACTTTTCAGATGAGTACAGATTGCTGGCAGATATAGTAGGGAAGATACTGCTATGCAAGATTTCAGCCCATGATGCAGTGCCCAAACAGCAGCTGAACATCATGGGGGCCCTTGTGCTGAAGAAGAAGGTGGATTGGGCCAGCTGTCTTCTCAAAATGATAGCCTCCAAATATTCCCACAAGGAAAATGCTTATATGAGAATCATGAGTCAGGTTCTCTTCTATTCCTTCCGTGATCTCTGTAGGTCAAAAGGAATTCCTATCCCTCCTGGAAAGAGGATGTCCATTGCCCTCTTCTCCAAATGGACCAGGCAAATTCCCAAGCCTGGTTCCATCCCTAAAAATACTCCATCTCCTCCTATCTCTCCTGCTCATCCTCCTCCTTCTCAAACAGTCACATCTTCTGTCCCAGCATCATCCTCACCAATACCTCCTCAATCACCTACTCAGCCTTCTTCTATCCCTCCACCTCCTCATTCAGATACACCTCATCCAGATAATAGACTACCCTCTCCTCCTCCTCCACCATCACCTCATCATCTCTCACACCATGAACCATCTGAATCCACTGAGGCTCTCATCACCCAGTGCATACAATCCACAGCTCAAAGATTCTAAGCAATGCTAGATGAGCATTGCTCCCAGATTCATTCCTCCATCCTTCACATGCACACCCAAATAGATGGGGTCAGTGCCTCTGTGCAAGATCTGAAGTCATCTCTCTCTTCCTCTAGAGTGACTAAGTCTTTCTTAACCTCCTTGGCCAAGAAGGTCAAGAAGGGGGAGAATCTAGATGAAAATCAGCCCTCCAATCCTAAATCTCCTTCTCACAAATCCCCTTCTTCTTCAAAATCTGACAGTCTTGCACTACTCAAGACAATTGGGAATGAGTTAGTACCTGAGCTCCATATTGATGAACAAACAATTGAGGTACTCAGCATAGCAAGAGAGGCTTCATACCAAGTGGTACTACTGCAAGGGGAGGGAAGCAGAGCAGAAAATGAGGCTGAAAAGGAAGAAGGTGAGAAAGAATTGAATACTGCTATAAATCAAGAAGAAAATGAACCAGCTGCTGAAACTGAAAAAGAAAATGAAGCTGATGCTGTGATGGCTGAAGAAGGGGCTCAGGAGTCAGGGGCAGGGGGAGCTGAGACCCTGGGGGAGCTGAGGAAATCACCTGCTACTGGGAAAGAGCAATCCACAATAGTATTCAAGAGAAAAAGAAAAACTCCTCCTACTCCTCTTGAATAATACTTGAAAACAATGTTTCACATACTTTACTTTGTGATTGGTCTGAACATGAAGTTTGTTTATATATTCTCTTCTGATTGTGTGAAATCTTCATTATCTTTACAAATGCTTTGCTATGTTAATTATATGCTAATTTCTCTCTATGAAGGGTTAAGACAAATAGGGGGAGATTGTTGGGAAAATGATTTCTCTTAACCCCTGAAAATGAGTCAAATATGAATTCCAAGAATGAAAAACAAGGCTAAGTAAATATGCGTCGAATAGTGTTCGACACAACGTCGAAATGTAGTCGACGTCTCTTTCAGATTAAGTCGAAGTAACTCTAGGAAGATTTCGACGTATGTGTTGTCGACGTTACTCTGATTTCTAGTCGACGCAACTAGTGAAGTCGACGCACCTTAGTCGACGCACCTTCCTTATTCACCTCTCGACGTCCAGACAGGATGTACTCGATGCTTGCGTCGAATGGCAATCGACGCACGTCGATTTATTTGACAGACTTAAATATGCGCCAGATCTCTTTCCTTCTTTCAGTAAATCTGATTTGTATGGAATAATGTTAATATTTTATAGCCG
This sequence comes from Dactylorhiza incarnata, assembly GCA_033032865.1. Taxonomy (NCBI): domain Eukaryota; kingdom Viridiplantae; phylum Streptophyta; class Magnoliopsida; order Asparagales; family Orchidaceae; genus Dactylorhiza; species Dactylorhiza incarnata. The sequence goes on along the minus strand of JAWHQI010000160.1, from coordinate 3,644,292 downwards.
TTCTGAATCATTCTTTCCTTCTATTTGATTCTTGGCTAATCTGATTAACTCTATTTTGGATATTATTTGAAATCAGAATTCATTCTTTCCTTCTACAGAAATAAACATTATGGAAACATTTTTTCTTTCTATTCTCTCTAACTGCTAATTGATTATCCTCCTATAGTATTATGTTGAATTAACAGAGCTATAAATAAAGAGGAGGTCGGTAGAAAATAAAGAGAACAGTGATCTACCACACACATTTGAAATAGAGGAAAAGCTCCCAAGAGAAAAGAGAGAAATTGAGAAAAAGCTCTGCAGCAACATTCAAGCACTTCTTCTTCTTCTGCTTCTGAAGTCATACTGCTGCAAAATCTGATAGCTCTGACAAAGAGAGAAAGGCTGCAAATCTTCTTCTCTCTATAGAAGAAAGATTCAATTCACTTCTTGTGCTTCCAATCTTCTTGCTAGGAAGAAGATTCTTTTTTTTTATTCCTTCTCCTTTCTTTCTTTCTCACTTAAACATTGTAAAAGAGTTTTTAGAATCTCTCTCCAAAAAATTCAGTGTACTGGTTCTAAGAGTCTCCTTGTCAAAAGACTCAGTTGGTTCTAAGAGTCTCCTTGTCAAAAGACTCAGTTGGTTCTAAGAGTCTCCTTGTCAAAAGACTCAGGGTGGTTCTAAGAGTCTCCTTATCAAAAGACTCAGTGCAAGATAGTGAATTCCTACCAAGGGGGTAGAAGAGTGGACTACCCAAAGTTTGGGGAACCACTATATTTTCTTGTGTTGTGCTGTGATTTATTTTCTTGCATTTACTTTATTTTCTTGCTTAATTCTTGTTGGTGTGTGGGAAGCTCTAATCTGTGATCATACACATATATATATTAACTTTGCACAAAATAATTTTTAAATCTCTATTCACCCCCCCTCTAGAGAATTCTAGTGAGGTTAATTGTGCACTTTCATATTTGTTTCTCAGATATTAGTAAGTCTAAGCAAAGAACTTTGAATTCAGCCTTGAATTCAACTGAAGTAAAATCAAAATGAGATAATACCTGATCTGCATTATCTTCTGTTTCAGATTCTGATTTTTCCTTATCAGAATTATGTCCTGAGGCATTGATAGCCATCATGCATAATGTTCTTTCTTCTTCATCATCATTGGAGCTGGATGAGGAAGCATATTCTGACTCACTAGCTGAGTCATATATTGCCATCAGACATTGGTCACTTTCCTTTGAATTTTCTTCATCATCATCAGATGATCTGGATGATGATTCTGATTCAGTGTCACTCCAGGATTCTGCTATAAATCCTCTTCCCTTCTTTTTGTGCTTGTGGGAGGAAGACTTGCTGGAGCTTCTCTTCTCTTTTTATCCTTTTTCTTCTCTTTCTTTTGATTTTCTGGACATTCTGTCAGGTAGTGTCCAGGTTTCCTGCAACCATAACAAATAACTTCTTTAGGAGTTGATTTGTCATACCTTTGCTTTTCTCTTGATCTGGACTCTTTCTTTCTGAAGTCCTTCTTAGCCATTTTGTAAAATCTCTTGGCTATGAGACTCATAAACTCCCCATCCTTTGGAGTCTTTTCTTCTTCTGCATCAGCTGCTTTGAAAGTTATGCTCTTTTCTTTCTTTGTTGCTGGAGAAGAAGTGGATGCTTCAGCTTCCCTGGATTTAATGAGCTGCTCATAAGATTTGAGTTTGCCCAACAAAGCTTCAGTGGTAATCTCATTGAGACTTCTGGATTCCTTGATTGGCCAGATTCTAGAATCTCATGTGCTGGGGAAGCACATTAAGATCTTGTCATTGACCTCAGTGATAGAGATCACTTTATCCAAGGTCTTCAACTCATTTATTATGAGACTGAGCCTATTGTACATGTCAGCAACTGTCTCTGTTTCTCCTTTCTTGAAATTTTCATACAGAGAGATCAAGTGTGATCTTCTGTCTTTTCTTTCATCTGCAAAACCTTCAACCATATTATTTAGTGAAATCCAAATTTCTCTAGCTGAAGTACATTCAACCACTTTTTGAAATATGTCATCAGACATAGTTTGAGCCAAAATGTTCATGGCTTTAACATCTGCACTTCTTTGCTTCTTTTGTGTTTCTGTCCACTCAGGAGGTGGGACAGCATGATTGTCTGTTGTAGCTTCAGTGCTTGTTGATGCTGTAGGTGCTGGAGGCCCTGTCAGAATAACATTGAAAATCTCTTCATCAATAGAGTTCATATAAAGCCTAATCCTTGCTTTCCAAAGTGCAAACTTGCTAAGATTGCACATAGGAGGTCTTGTGCTTGAATACTCCTTGTTCCGTGCCATGAGTTTTTAACAGAAAATAAAATGAAATAAAAACTCTAAAATAATTTAAGATCTAATTGATATTTGTGATCCAGGTTTTAGTCTGTAAATTAGATCAACCTACCTCTGATACCAATTGAAAGTGGAGGTTAGATCTTAAGTTACTCTAGAGGGGGCGGGGGGGGGGGGGGGGGTGAATAGAGTATTAAAAACTTTTCTTTAGTTTTTATAGCGGAATTAAAATAGTGTTATATATATGTGTAAGCAGTGTGAGATAAATATATAAGCAGAAAAACAGAATAAATGAAAGCACACAGCACAACACAAAGAAATAATCACACACAGAAGACACAAGGAATTTATAGTGGTTCCCCAATAAATCTGGGTAGTCCACTCTTCTACCACCCTTGGTAGGAGTCCACTAGGAGGGTTGATCAGGTGCCCTAACACCAAGGTGATTTTGATCAGGTGTCCACACACCAGAGAGCTTTTGATCAGGTGCTCAAAACCAACTAGATTTTTTGATCAGGTGTCTTGCCACCAAGGGGTTACACTTTTGAAGGGAGTATTAACCCTGTACAGGAGAGATGAGAAAGAGTTATAGTGTTCTTCTCTGTCAAGATGCTGAGAGAAGACTCTAGTGGACTTGTTGTAAAGCTCCCCCTGTCTGATTGAAGTATTTGACAGATGATGGATAAGCTTTCTCTTGAAAACACAAATCTTCTGTAGCAGATTGATCTGGAAGAAAAGGTTCTTCAAATTCCTTGTTGCTCTTTTAGAAGACTTGAAATTGCAGCAGATATCTGAGAGAGGATCTTGAAGTGGATGTTCTCAGAGAAAAGATGAGTGCTGCTTGAGGAAGAAGAAGACTGAGAATATTGACTGAGTGTTCTTCTTTTTTCTTTCTCTATACTTGTACATATTCTCTCTCTGTATTCTGTAAGAATATATTTGAATTCTGTAAGAATATATTTGAATTCTGTCGAGAGCTGAGACAATAATGTCTGTCTTGATATCTTCTCTTTTTGGAAATAGAATAATCAGCCTTTAATTCTTTCTTGGAATAAAAACAAAAACCAAACGACTTTGGCAGGTCCTTTAATTCCTTAGCCGTGTAAAATTCCTTTGCATTAATTGTCAATGGCTATTTCTGTCTTGGAAAAAGGAAAGAAAGAATATAATAACTAAATATAATATTCTTACTTATCTGTCTTGAATATGTCCAAAGATATTTGAATAGATCCGTTAAAGTCGTCAATCTGTATTCAAAGAACTGATATTTTAAGGTATTAATTGATCTGGAATCAATATTTGTCGATCTGAGCCTTAATAAAGAATTTGTCGAGTGCTGGCTGGAATTCGTCGAGCGCTGCTCAGAGAATGTCGAACGCTGGCAGGAAATCTGTCGAGCGCTGGCTGGAGAATTGTCGAGCACTGGCTTGAAAACTGTCGAGCGCTGGCAGGAATTCGTCGAGCGCTGGAAGCCATCTGTCGAGCGCCGATAGCCATTTGTCGAACGCCGGGAACTTAACTTTTTTCTTAAGTTCTAGCTAATCTATCAGCCTAAAGACTTGACCCTTAAACTATACAATGGGGTCAACTTGATCCTAGTTCAACATATAGTGATCATATCCCAAATCAGTAATATGGTTGTTCCAACAGGGGTGCCGGTGTCCACTTTACCCCGAGCATAACCAGGGTCATGAGCTCATATGTTTTTTCTGCGAGCACGACTCACACTTGACTTTAGAGACATTCAGGGACTGGTGTGATGTTCTCCTTGGGCCGGGATGCTGGGTTGACGTTCGCAGCAATAAGAGATGGCTTACGTTCGAAGAGTAGGTCGGCCATCGCCACATGGGCACATTCTACGGGTGCGTGGAGAAGTCTTGCCAGCTTTGAGAGGCTTGAAGGGAGCTCTCCGATCGCTGTCGTAGAATGCAGGGTCAGGAGGATGTTTTTACACAAGTACTTGGTTTCACAAATGCTAAAGATTTGGCGATGCCTCTGTTTCACATCGGCGCTTTTTGTGGTCCCAAAGTGGTGCAGCTACCGGGTATTACGTCGGACGCCGATCGAGATAATGCGGTGCCACTGACCCGGGACAGGAAGAGGAAAATGGTTTTCAGGCTGGGGGGGGGGGGGTCTTCCTCAACATCCTCCTTTCATGACGTTGGAGATGATGGAGATGGAGCGGGCCCGTCTGCTACGGCGAGGGAGGTTGCTCCTCATTCCCCTGACATTGAGGAGATTACTGCGGCTCCGGCAGCTAGCTTGCCGCCTCCAAATGGTCAACCGTCAAATGTCGTTAGAGATAAAGGAAAGAAGTGTGCGTCCTCCTCCCTGTTCGCCACCACATCGAAGGTAACATAAATGTTAAATATTTTGGGTATCTCTATACTTGCCTTTATTTCTGACTTGGACTTTCTTTTGTTCAGATTGGTGAGTTATGCGACATTGCCAATACATGGAATGGGTACTACATAGGCCTGAAGGATGAATATTTTGTCCTTTTAGAGAGGATCCGTGCTGCAGAAGATGCTGTCTCAGAATCAAAGCAGAGGGTTGAGCGCGACGCTTCCCGCATCAGGCATTTAGAATCCGAGCTTGCCTCTGAACGTGCAGAGATTGTGAAGCTTGTAGCGGAGGCCCGCATGATGGAGGCGACTCACCAGGAGTACATCACAGCACTTGAAGAGGCGGAAAAGGAGATTTCTTGTCAAGACTGTGAGCTGATACACCTCCGGGAGGAGCTAGAGAGGCTTGCTTCTGCGCAGCAGGACCCCGAGCAGATTAAAGCCGCGGGGGTAGCTGAGTACAAGGATTCTCTTGATTTTATGCAGGAGTGTTCCCGGATCTCTGAGGAGCTTCGTACTGAGATCATGACTTAAGAGGTCGAGCCGTTCCTGGAGGATGATTGCGGGATTGCCTTCTCGAAGGACTTTAAGAAGACTCCTCATGCGATAGAGAGAAGGCTTGGGCGCAACACCGCGGGTCTTGGTACGGGTGATGCTTTAGAGGATGATGCTTCTGACGTAGACATTGATGGTCACATATGTGTTTCTTGTGTTGTTGCTTGAATTCTTATTTCGCGTTTGCGCTTGTTCCGTGTTTGCTGCTCTGGACAATGTATCTGTGCCTGTTTTCATTTACAATGTTGTGTTGTTTTGCTTTTTTTGACTTCTTGAGCTCGCCTTATGCTTTTTGGATACCTATTAGTTGTCATACATAGTCTTTGGTTGGTCCTGATATGGTTCCCTTGAGGGATTCTCCCACTATATGCCCCCAGTTTTCGGAGACCACAGTGCATGGCGTGTGAAAATTAATCTTGAATGTTGATCTTGAGAATGCCAAGCAGCATGCGCGTGGCTCAGAGAGCTAGCCACCATCTTGTCGGAGGATTTGCCTTTTTAATTGAAGATTCGTTGAGGGAACGCGGTTCCTGCCCGGTCGTGAGGGGGGCATGCCCTCATTGGCCGGATGGCGCAGACTCGCTCTCGATGTGGAGGGCTGACCACCATCTTATCGGAGGTTTTCGCCCTGCCATTAGGAGATTCATTAGGGAAACATGGTTCCCTCCTGGTCGTGAGGGGGGTAGGCCATCGGCGTCCGGATGGCGTAGGCTTGCTCTCGATGTGCAGGATTGACCACCATCTTATCGAAAGTTGTCTCCTTACCATTTAGAGATTCGTTGGGGAAACGTGGCTCCCGCCCGGTTGTGAGGGGGTAGACCCTCAGTGGCCCGATGGCGTAGGCTCGCTCTCAATGTGGAGGGCTGACCACCATCTTATCGGAGGTTTTCACCCTACCATTTGGATTCACTGGGGAAACGTGGTTCCCGCCAGGTCGTGAGGAGGGCAGGCCCTCATCGACCGGATGGCATATGCTCGCTCTCGATGTAGAGGGCTGGCCACCATCTTATCTGAGGTTGTCGCCTTACTATTTTGAGATTCGTTGGGGAAACAAGGTTCCCGCTCGGCCGTAAGCGGGGCAGGCCCTCAACGACCGGATTGCGTATGCTTGCTCTCGATGTGAAGGGTTGTCCACCATATTATCAGAGGTTGTCACCTTACCATTTGAAGATTCGTTGGGGGAAAAGTGGTTCCCGCCCGGTCGTGAGGGGGGAAGGCCCTCAGCGGAAGGATGGCGTAGGCTCTCTCTCGATGTGGAGGTCTGGACACCATCTTATCGGAGGTTGTCGCCCTCCATTTGGAGATTCATCTGTTGAAAATCGCACATAGTGGGCAAGAACCTGAAATTGTTTAGTTATAAAGAAAAGCGTGGATACACTTTGAAATAGAAATGAGACGATGCTACAAGTCCTTGAAGAAGGCGGTGTGGTTTAGGCGCTGACCACACTAGTGAATGGACCTTAGTTGCCTTTTCTCGATTTGCTTGCTTCTGAGCTGTTTTGCGAAAGACCTTAAGGTGCCCCAACTGGAAGAGGCATTCAATTTCGTCCTTCAAACATAAGTATTGCCTCGTATGGTGCCCTAGGCCCCTGTGGAAGTCGCACAACTTGGATTGATTTCCCGTGTTGCCAGGGAGCGGTCTTGGTCACTTGATGATCTTGCTGTTGTAGATCACAGATAGGATATGCTCGCGGGATGCTTTTAATGGGGTGTAAACCTGGGTTTTCTGGTTCACCAGTCCTCGGGGACTGACCGACTGGCTCTGGTTAGGCCGACCAGCCTCCGCGAGTGGTTGTTGTCTCTCCTCTTCTGTCCCGTGGTTTCAATTTGTCGTTGATTTGTTAATGTCGGGAGATCAGTTTTTGCTATCAGTTTTGGGGCCATGCGACTCTCCTCTGGGCGAAGTATCTTGGAATTCAGGTTCTACGGGGGCCCATGACCGATCCAAGGAACCTTGGCCTTTGTGACGCTGAGGTAGCGAACCGAGTTTTGGAGGATTTTCTCTTTGCTCTCCATGCGGCCCGCCATGTAGGTGCCATGTTGTAGTGTGTTGAGTAGGATGCTCCCGAATATTGCGTCATACGGCGAATCAGCTTCTGTGCTGATGAACTGGACATTGTATTCGACTGGTTCTGAAAGTGCCCCTATGTGGATAGTGAGGACGATGTCTCCTATAGTTGGTATTGTTGTTCCGTCCGAGAGCTCTGCATGGCTAGCCCTGAGCTTGAGGTTCCCGCCAAGGATCTTGAGTGGTACCGCAGTTGCCATGAACAAGATATTGAATGAAATGCAGTGGCTTATCAACAATCTTCTTAATTCAAATGCTGGATTCCCAATGCCCGCGTGCATGGCAAAATTCAACCCTCCGCGGAGATCCTTTTGGCGCGATTTTATGACGGCGCTCCTGCGAGCCACCAGTGTAGGATGGGTGCCGCGACGGGCACTCCCTCTCCTAAGTTTGCAGGGAGGGTGGAACTGCCCGTGTCCTAAATTGCCCAGTGAATGTCCATTACTGTCAGTCTTTAAGAGGGATCACTTTTAGAGCTAATCAGGAACGCTTTGTTCCCACAAATGGTGGCAAACTGTTGCGGGTCGTTCAACGCTCTCCTAGACCGGTTGAGCTGAGCCGCCTTAGCTTGAGAGTGATCCGAACGCGCAAACAGTCAAAGTGAGAACCAATAGTAGACAACGAGGTTTTTACGTGGAAAACCCCAAAAGGAAAAAAACCACAGGGCCTAGCCCAGTTCTGAGTGATCCACTAGTTTTGTGAGTTACAAAGAGAATTCTTTTCAAGGGTGACATGCCACCGCTTGTTACAAAGATTTTGATATGTCCTCTCAACACTTAGGAGTCGAGCCTGGTGAAGCATGCTCGTGGTCAACCTTAAGTGCAAAATATAGCAGAGCAGTCCCGAGCAAGCGCTGCGAATCAACCTAGAGAGGAGCGCTGAAGAGAAGCTGGAGCGGAGCGCTGCTGAGTAGTCTAGTGCAGAGCGGTGGGGAGTAGTCTGGAGCGGAGCGGTGTGGAATATCCTGGAGCAGAGCGCTGCGGAGCAGCCTAGAGCGGAGTGCTGCGGAACAACCTGGAGCGGAACGCCGCAAAGTCGCCTAAAGCGGAGCCGAGCAGCTTGGAGCGGAACGCTGCGGAGCAGAACGGATCAAAGATGCCGAGGGGGTCCTCTCCAGAGAGTTTGGGGCCCAACCGAGATCCTCCTAAAGTCATTGAAGGAAAGCTGGAACGTTGGTGGAAATCTTCAAGGGGGAGCTTGAAGGTTGATGAAGATCCTCATCGAGTCCTCACCGGAAAGCTCAAGGGTTCTTTCTTCTCCCAATTCCAAAAAGTGTCTTCAAATGGTGGCTTGACCCCCCTTTATATTTTTTGAGGAGTGCGTTCTGGTACCTGCACTATGCTGATTCCTGGATGAGCGAATGAGAACATTTGATTCGGGGTACACAGATCGCCAATTTCGAGGTTATGACGAGTTTGCTCCTGGTCACACTGGGCAGCCCGGGTAGCCTGGGCAGTCTTCCTGGTGGTGGTGGTCGGCGATCCCCGCCGATGATGGATGATAGTGGAACGCTCCGCGGAGCAGTGATGAGCGGAAGCACATCTTGCGGACCATATGAGAGTGGAAGCGCTTTCCATGGAGCAAGAGCGAGCGGGAGCGTGGGAGCTATTCCTGCTGAGCAGGAGCGAGCGGAAGCACGGGAGCGCTTCCAGCAGAGCAGGAGCGAGCGGAAGCGCTCTTGTGGAGTGGGTGGGAGCGGGTGGGAGCGGAAGCGTTCTCTGCGGAGCAGGAGTGAGCGGGAGCGCTTCCCGCAGAGCAGGAGCATGCGGGTGCGCGATAGGGCTTCCCATAGAGTGGGATAGAATGGGAGCACGAGAGTGCTTACCGCGGAGCAGGAGCAAGCGGAAGCACTCTTATGGAGCAGGCGTGAGCGGAAGCACTCTCTGCGGAGCAGGAGCCAGCGGGAGTGCTTCCTGCGGAGCAGGAGCCAGCGGGAGTGCTTCCTGCGGAGCAGGATCGAGCGGGAGTGCAAGAGCATTTCCCCTGGAGCCGGAGCGTGCGAGAGCGCTTCCCGCAAAGCGGGAGTGAGCGGGAATGCGAGAGCGCCTACCGCAGAGTAGGAGCGAGCGGGAGCGCAAGAGTACTTCCCGCGGAGCGGGAGCGCCTCCCGCAGAACAAGTGAGAGCGGGAGCGCTTTCCGCGGAGCAGGATCGAGCGGGAGCAATTCCTGAGGAACAAGTGGGAGCGCTAGTGCGAAGCTGCTTAGCTGTAGGATTAAGGCTGGGCATAAAAGTTGGAGCCACCCTGCGGGCCCGGGCGAGGCTGCTATGAGAAATACTTGGTCTGACTCAACCCGAACCGTTTTAGGGGAACCCCATCAATTATGTTCAGATTTCTTTTAGGATATTGTTATTGACAAACCTATTTATGCTAATGACAGCTCATTGTTAATGAAAGATCGCGAAAATACAAGCACATCCTAATATATTAATGGCAACCCAAGAGAAAACAAATCAAACTAGCAAATATATACAAAGATTGTAATATTTAGAACTTTCAAAATTTCCCACAAATATTTTGAATGTTATATATGATATAATTAGTACAAGAACAATAAATAGTCAAAACTATTATATGAACACGTTGCATCTCAAAAGAAGGTAATCGTTGAATAACTAAAGAAGTAACCACTAACACGCGGTTGGAGACTGCCTGCTAAGTAAAATAAGCTTGACCTAGTATCCGTCGCCGGTCACTTGGCATAACTAGTGTTTCACGAATGCTATTCCATGAAAAAATCACAATTCCCAAAGATGACACTTGTTGGGAAAATGATTTCTCTTAACCCCTAGAAATGAATTCTAAGAATGAAAAAACAAGGCTAAGTAAATATGCGTCGAATAGTATTCGACGTTTCCTTCAGGTTGAGTCTAAGTAACTCTAGGAAGATTTCGACGTAAGTCTAGTCGACGCCACTCTGATTTCTAGTCGACGCATCTAATGAAGTCGACGCACCTCAGTCGACGCACCTTCCTTATTTTTCTCTCGACGTCCAGAAAGGATGCTCTCGACGCTTGCGTCGAATAGTAATCGACGCACGTCGATTTCCATGACAGAATTTAAATATGCGCCAGATCTCTTTCCTTCTTTCAATAGATCTGATTTATATGGAATAAGTGTCAATATTTTATAGCCGTTCTGAATCATTCTTTCCTTATATCTGATTCTTGGCTAATTTGATTTAACTTATTTGGATATTATTTGAAATCTGAATTGGTTCTTTCCTTCTACAGAAATAAATATTATGGAAACATTTTCATCTTTCTATTTTTCTGACTGCTAATTAATTATCCTCCTATAGCATTATTTTGAATACACAGAGCTATAAATAAAGAGGAGGTTGGCAGAAAATGATAGTCGAGTGATCCACCACATACATTTTGAAATAGAGGAAAAGCTCCCAAGAGAAAAGAGAGAAATTGAGAAAAAGCTCTGCAGCAACATTCAACCACTTCTTCTTCTTCTGCTTCTGAAATCACACTGCTGCAAAATCTGATAGCTCTCACAAAGAGAGAAAGTCTGCAAATCTTCTTCTCTCTATAGAAGAAAGATTCAATTCACTTCTTGTGCTTTCAATCTTCTTGCTAGGAAGAAGATTCATTCTTGTCCTTATATCTTTCCTGCTTTCTTTTCTTACATCTAACATTGTAAAAGAGTTTTTAGAATCTCTCTTCAAAAAATTTAGTGTACTGGTTCTAAGAGTCTCCTTGTCAAAAGACTCAGTTGGTTCTAAGAGTCTCCTTGTCAAAAGACTCAGGATGGTTCTAAGAGTCTCCTTATCAAAAGACTCAGTACAAGATAGTGAATTCCTACCAAGGGGGTAGAAGAGTGGACTACCCAAAGTTTGGGGAACCACTATATTTTCTTGTGTTGTGCTGTGATTTATTTTCTTGCATTTACTTTATTTTCTTGCTTAATTCTTGTTGGTGTGTGGGAAGCTCTAATCTGTGATTATACACATATATATATATTAACTTTGCACAAAATATTTTTAATCTCTATTCACCCCCCCCCCCCTCTAGAGAATTCTAGTGAGGTTAACTGTGCACTTTCAATTGGTATCAGAGCTAGGTTGATCTAAAAAGGATAACTCCTTGATCAAAAAGATCTTACCTCTCATATATATATATTTTTCAAAACTATTTTATCATATGGCACAAATCAAAGATTATGCTTCCACCAGACCACCAATTTGCAACCTGGAAAAGTTTGCACTTTGGAAAACAAGAATTAGAATTTATTTAAACTCTATTGATAATGAATTGTTTAATGTGATCTTGACAGGTCACCCCAAGCCATTCAGGAAGGATTCATGTGGAAAAGTGACTGAAACACTTGTTCCAAGAGCTGAATGGACTGAAGATGAGAAGAAAGCCCAAGGACATGATGCCAAGGCTATGAATATCCTAGTCTCAACCCTCTCAGATGAAATTTTCCAAAAGATTGCTGATTGTGAGTCATCTAAGGAAGTATGGGAAGCTCTCACCAAAATGGTAGAGGGAAGTGCTGATGAGAAAAAGGATAGAAAGGCACTACTGATCTCCCAATATGAAAACTTCCAAAAGAAAGAAAGTGAAAGTGTTGCTGACATGTATTCAAGATTCAACCTCATAGTCAATGAATTGAGAACACTTGAGAAGGACATATCTCTCACTGAGATAAATGATAAATTGCTGACTTGCTTTCCCAGCTCTTGGGATTCAAGAATCTGGCCAATCAAAGACTCCAGAAGTCAAAAAGAAATATCAACAGATGTTCTCTTGGGTAAATTAAAATCCTATGAACAACTGTTGAAAACCAGAGCTGAGAAAGAAAAGGCATCTCCACTCTCAAAAGAAAAGAGTATTGCATTGAAGGCTGTTGAAGGTGAATCATCTACTGATGAAGAGGAGCTAATCAGCTTGCTGGCTAGGAAGTTCAAGAGGTGGATCAAAACAGAAGGATCCAGAGGAAGAGACTCAAAAACCAGGTATAATAAAACTCCTACTAAAGAGATTATCTGTTACACTTGCAGGAAACCAGGACACATTGCCCCTGAATGTCCTAAGGAGAACAACAGCAAGAAAGATCTGAAAAGAACAGATCTAAAGAAGAAAAAGAAAGAAAAAGGATTCATTGCTCAAACCTGGAGTGATTCAGAATCTGAAGGAAGCACCTCATCAGATAATGATCAGGAAGAGGTCAAGCAAAAGGAAACATGTCTGATGGCCACTGAGAAGCTTGATGCTACATCTATGGTAAATATACTTAATGATTTTTCCTCTACTGATTTCAAACAAAATTTCAAAGAACTATGTTTAGATATAATCAAATCTGAAAAAGAATTAAAAGGATTAAGAATTGAATTAGGAAATCTAAAACAGGTAAATACAAACCATAAAAATTATAAGCTCAATCTAGAACTCTCAGAAGAGAAATTAAACAAAATCTATTCGGACAATCTAACACTAAGAAAAGAGCTAGCAAAGGCTAAAGCCTTTGAGGACTCTCTAAATGGAAGAGGCCAGAAGCTCAAGAATATTTCTGAAAATCTCACTGATAGATTTAGACAACTAAAACTGAATACTAATGAAGCATCTAAATCTCAATCATCCAGCAAACCTGTCTGGAAACATCCCATTCACTCCACTAGGGAGAATCATCTAACAGGAGTAAGATCACAAGTAAGTCCAGAAATAACCACTGTTTTTAATAAACCAAATCCCATTACAAATGAAGGAATCTTAGGAAAATATCCTCACAAAGAATTTGAACATGCGTCGAATACTATTCGACGTGCGTCGAGTTCTAATCGACGCTTACACCAAAATGAATCGACTTATACTCAACACAACCTCTCTTATACTTCGACTGAGAATAGACTCAGAATGAAGAAAGCGTCGACTTCATATCGACGCAACCAGAAACCTACGTCGAATTTATATCGACGCAACCATAAGTATACGTCGAATCCCTATCGACGCAATGAATAAGACAGAAAAACTTCTGTTTCCAAACAGATCTCTCAATCCATGTCCTTCTATTATGAACATTATTTCTGTGATATCATCCAAGAAGATTGGTATGATAAGCCAGTACCCCATAAGAAGGAAGGATATCCTGAAAAACCCACTTATTCCTTTATTAAATCTTTTACTAATAAAAGAGAGGGACCCCAGCTCAGCAGGGTCTAAACCAATGTTTAAACTTTTATGTGCAGATGTATCACATCTCCAGGATGGTGTGGTACTTGGACAGTGGATGCTCCATGCACATGACAGGTTGCAAAAACCTATTAATCAACTTTGAGGATAGACTTGGACCATCAGTAACCTTTGGAGACTCTAGCTGTGGCCAAACCAAGGGATTTGGAGATTTCAAAGAAGGGAAAGTCACCTTCAAGAATGTGGCAGTAGTCAAAGGACTAAAACACAATCTGATTAGTATAAGTCAGATATGTGAGAATGGTAAGTATGAGGTAAAATTTACTACACTATTCTGCCATATTATAGATATCAAGACTGGTGCTACAGTACTAAATGGAATTAGAAAAGGGAAAGTATATGTAGTGGACTTTAGCTCTTCACCCACAGAAGTTTGCTTATTCAACAATATTATTGATAAAAATGAATTATGGCATAGGAGACTAGGTCATCTAAACTACAAAACAATCAGTAAACTAGCTAAAAATAACCTAGTCAGAGGCTTACCAAAGGGTAGGTACTCTAAGGATTCTCCATGCAGACCTTGCCAACTAGGAAAGCAAACCAAATCATCCTTCAAACCCATTGGTAAGGATGACTCTCCCAGGTCTTTATACTTACTACACATGGATCTCTTTGGTCCTATATCCACTCAAAGCTTAGGTGGAAAATCCTATACCTTGGTCATTGTTGATGATTATTCTAGGTTTAGCTGGGTATTCTTTCTAGGATTTAAATCTGAAACCCATAAAATTCTCTCAAAATTCATAAGACAGATTCAATCTGAGTTCAACACAAATGTTTCAATTATAAGAAGTGACCATGGGACTGAATTTGAGAATCAGATGATTTGTAGTTTCTGTGAGGAAGAAGGTATTAAACAAAGCTTCTCAGCACCTAGAAATCCCCAACAAAATGGAGTTGCTGAGAGGAAGAATAGAACCTTAATAGAACCAGGTAGAACCCTGCTTGCAAAGTCAGGATTACCAAAAACCTTTTGGGCTGAAGCAGTCAACACTGCAAACTATGTTCTAAATAGAAGCCTCATACACAAAACTAAATCAAAGACTCCATATGAGCTCCTGAAAAATAAAACACCCACTGTTAAATATTTTAAAATTTTTGGATGTACTTGCTTTATTCTAAACAATGGGAAAGATCATCTTGCCAAATTTGACAAGAAGTCTGATGATGGAATATTTCTGGGATATTCATCATCTAGCAAAGCCTATAGGTGCTACAATAGAAGAACTCTTAAGATTGAAGAATCCATGCACATTGTATTTGATGAAACTAACATGCTGCTTAAGGGGGAGGAAACTCCCACCAGTTCTGTTCCACAGGAAAACAACCCAGCTTGAGCAACTAGCTCTAGAGAACACAGAAAATGGAAAGGAAAACCAGTTAGAGGAACCAAGTGAGGAGTCTGAACAAGAAACCTCAGAAAAGAGCACTCAAGACCCTCCTCCACAAGAGGACATGGTTCAGGAAGAACAATTGAACAATGATCCCATTGAGAATGAAGTACAACTGACAAATTCAGGCAGAACAGGAATCAATTTGAAAGATCATCCACAAGCTCAAGTGATTGGAGATCCCAATGCAGGAGTAAGAACAAGACACCAAGTCTCCAATGGGATGATGCTCCAATGCTTCCTATCACAAGTTGAACCAAAGAAGTTTGAGGAAGCAAATTGTGATCCTCACTGGATTATGGCCATGCAAGAAGAACTAGGCCAATTTGAGAGAAACAAAGTATGCAACCTAGTTAAAAGACCAAGAAACTACCCTATAATTGGTACAAAATGGGTATACAGGAACAAACTAGATTCCACTGGAGTAATTGTGAGAAACAAGGCAAGACTTGTAGCACAAGGATATAGACAAGAAGAAGGGATAAACTACAACCAGACCTTTGCTCCAGTAGCCAGATTAGAGGCAATCAGGCTCTTTCTTGCCTATGCAGCCTTCATGAAGATGAAAGTCTACCAAATGGATGTCAAGAGTGCTTTTCTAAATGGAGATCTGCAAGAAGAGGTATATGTGGAGCAACCACCAGGTTTTGTTAATCCTTCTTCTCCTAACTTTGTTTATAGACTTAACAAAGCATTATATGGTCTTAAGCAAGCACCTAGAGCTTGGTATGAAACTCTATCAAATTTTCTTTTAGAAAATTCCTTTGAAAGAGGAAAAGTAGACAAGACACTATTTACTAGAACCCATAAAAACCAACTCCTTCTTGTTCAAATATATGTAGATGACATCATCTTTAGCTCAACCCATCCTAAACTATGTAAAAGATTTGCTAATCTTATGCAATCTAAATTTGAGATGAGTTGTATGGGTGAACTCTCCTACTTCCTAGGACAACAAGTAAAACAAAGTAGTGAAGGAATCTTTATCTCACAATCAAAGTATACTAAAGAGCTAATCAAAAAGTTTGGTATGGAATCAACATCTACCATGAAAACACCCATGACAACCAATGCCATTATAGAAAAAGATGATAAAGGAAAATCAGTAGATCAAAAGACTTATAGGGCCATCATAGGATCCCTTCTATATCTAACAGCTAGCAGACCTGACATCATGTTTGCAACTTGCATATGTGCTAGATTTCAGGTTGATCCAAAGGAATCCCATCTCACCTCTGTAAAAAGGATTCTTAGATACCTAAAGGGAACCCCTGACCTAGGACTATGGTACTCAGCAGAAACTAACTTTGAATTAATAGGTTTCTCAGATGCAGATTATGCTGGTTGTAGGGTTGATAGAAAAAGCACATCTGGTACCTGCCAATTCCTAGGAGACAGATTGATCTCATGGTTTAGTAAGAAACAAACCTCAGTCTCAACCTCAACAGCTGAAGCTGAATACATAGCTGCTGGGAGCTGTTGTTCACAAATCCTGTGGATGCAAAATCAGCTACTTGACTACAAATTGGAAATACATAACTCTAAGATATATTGTGATAGCTCTAGTGCTATATCCATAGCATCTAACCCAGTCCTTCATAGTAGGACCAAACATATAGAGATTAGACATCACTTCCTTAGAGACAATGTTGAGAAGGGTAAAATAACTTTAGAATATATTTCCACAGACAATCAAAGAGCAGACATCTTCACAAAACCCTTAGATGAAACTAAGCATAACTATTTCATAAACACCTTAGGAATGCTTGATGGAAGCTTGTAAACACCACTGATAGGGAACTCTAAAGAAATCAGACAATCTAAGAAAATCTCTTGAAGATACGTCGAATACATATCGACGCTCCGTCGAGACAAAATTGACGTTGACACCGACTTCCACCAGATAATGCTACGTCGATCCTTTATCGACGTACCGTCGAGTTCATATCAACGCAAGACTATGAACACATCGATTGAACACCAGGCTGACCACTCTCCACGCAAACATCGACATTCATGCGACGTAACGTCGACTTCAAGACAAAATTAGAATCGAATCCTTACTTCCTCTTTTGACGATTGGATTACCTTGATTTCTGTTTCCTTTCTCGACGTTTCATCTCCTTTAAATAGTACTTCGTATTTCATAACAAATACCTCTCTGGACCTGCCAAAACTGCGTCTTCTACCTCTCTCTCTTCCTGCATCAATGGCGCCTATTCCTGTTCAAACTGACCTTATCAAAGCAATGAACGATGCTCTGGAAAATCTCCTCAACGACTTCCAGACATGTCTACAAAACTTCTCCAATGAATGTGCCAATATGATCACCACCTGTGAAGCCAAATTGGCCACCCTATCTTTATCTCTTCCTGAGCTTCATACCCTTATTCGAGAAGAACCTCTGTCGCCACAAAGGTTTACATCCTTCCTAAAGGATATAAACCAGGGGGAGAGTTGCTCCAGAAACCCCTCTTGCCAGGTTTTTGATCTCAACTAAAAGCTCAGGTTTAAATCTCTTCTCTCCAACACTAAGTATTCCCTCTAACTCTTTTATAGGCTCCACTCCTCTCAAATCACTCTGACTACACTTTCATCAAACATTTTGGTGAATCCTCCTCTTACAACACTGAAGGGGAGCATGCTGTGGATTCAGCATTCATAACTGATGATCCTTATAACCAGGGGGAGATTCCTGTAGTAAAGGACCCAGTAATCCAGGGGGAGGAAGAAGCAACCACCTCAGATGATTGGAATGGCCAGGTATGGATTAATGCACCCTCCTGTGATGAGGAACAGCAGCATCATTCTCCTGGCTTCTCTGCCAGTTACATCAAGCTAAAGACACCTCTGCTTGAGGACATCCCTGCAACAGAGCTTGGAGAAGACAATCATCCCTTCACAGAAAACACTCTACCAGAAATCTTTCCTCCCTCTACTACAGAACATCTAAGAACTCTTCTTAAAATAGCTCCCTCTCCACCCAAAGAGAAAACTCCTCCTTCTTCTCTACCTCCTCTTCTACCTCTACCTCCACAAGCAGCAAGACTCCCTAAACAGATTATATCTAGGCAAAGTCCAGGAGGACAGATAAAGAGAAAAAGGGAAGTCACTCCCCACTGGCAAAAATTTTATAAAGAAGAAAGGAAGGAGTTTGCAAAAGAAAAGAAGTATAGAAAAGCATGTGAGCAAATAAAAAGATTTGAAAAGATGCCTAGTATCTGTCCTAACAGTCCTGTCAAGGAGTACCATGAGCCTGACATGGAAAAGAGGCATGAAGAGATAAGAGAAAGAGAACTGTATGAATATGAAGCAACTAGAAAAGAAGTGGAAGATAAAAGGAAAGCTTGGATGGAAAAGATTAACAAGGGAATGACTAAGGAACAAATCCTTGCTGAATCTTCTATCAAAATTCCAAATAAGTTGTTTGATATTGAAGCTTATCAAAAGAAAAATCATCAGGCAGGGACTATCCTGGATAAGGGTCAAAAGGACAAGAAGGGTATAGGATGTACAGAAGATACATACATTCCCTATAAAAAGCCATCAAGACCTGCAAAGTTAGATTCCTGGAAAGGGAAAGGAAAATGACTGAGAGTCCTATGAAACAGGAATCAGAGAAGAAAACAAAGTTTAGGCCAAAGGTTGATAACAAAGGACCTCCTGAACCCAAGCCTGCACAAAAAGAATCTCACAACATTACCATTGAGATGATTGATGAAAAGGCAGCAATCATCATCAGCAAAGGCTACTCCATAAATGACACTATTCCTGATGGTGATAAACTCTTGGAAAAACTGCATACAATCATCAGGAATGTTCAGGAAAGACCTGATAGAGCCAGGGGATACATTTTTGATGCCATTCATGACTTTTCTAGGAAACTTTATTCTGCTTTTGTCAACTTCATGTACAAAAAGAAGTTTCTAGTTTAATTCTTGTGAAAGACAAATACTTGACATGTGCTTTCTTTTCCTAATCTCTTTCCTTCTACTCAATATATTTCTTATCTTTACAAATGCTGTGCTGAGTTAATTATATGCTAGTACAATTTCCCTCTAAATAGGGTTAAGACAAATAGGGGGAGATTGTTGGGAAAATGATTTCTCTTAACCCCTAGAAATGAATTCTAAGAATGAAAAAACAAGGCTAAGTAAATATGCGTCGAATAGTATTCGACGTTTCCTTCAGGTTGAGTCGAAGTAACTCTAGGAAGATTTCGATGTAAGTCTAGTCGACGCCACTCTGATTTCTAGTCGACGCATCTAATGAAGTCGACGCACCTCAGTCGACGCACCTTCCTTATTTTTCTCTCGACGTCCAGAAAGGATGCTCTCGACGCTTGCGTCGAATAGTAATCGACGCACGTCGATTTCCATGACAGAATTTAAATATGCGCCAGATCTCTTTCCTTCTTTCAATAGATCTGATTTATATGGAATAAGTGTCAATATTTTATAGCCGTTCTGAATCATTCTTTTCTTATATCTGATTCTTGGCTAATTTGATTTAACTTATTTGGATATTATTTGAAATCTGAATTGGTTCTTTTCTTCTACAGAAATAAATATTATGGAAACATTTTCATCTTTCTATTTTTTTCTGACTGCTAATTAATTATCCTCCTATAGCATTATTTTGAATATACAGAGCTATAAATAAAGAGGAGGTCGGCAGAAAATGATAGTCGAGTGATCCACCACATACATTTTGAACTAGAGGAAAAGCTCCCAAGAGAGAAGAGAGAAATTGAGAAAAAGCTCTGCAGCAACATTCAACCACTTCTTCTTCTTCTGCTTCTGAAATCACACTGCTGCAAAATCTGATAGCTCTCACAAAGAGAGAAAGTCTGCAAATCTTCTTCTCTCTATAGAAGAAAGATTCAATTCACTTCTTGTGCTTCCAATCTTCTTGCTAGGAAGAAGATTCATTCTTGTCCTTATATCTTTCCTACTTTCTTTCTTACATCTAACATTGTAAAAGACTTTTTAGAATCTCTCTTCAAAAAATTCAGTGTACTGGTTCTAAGAGTCTCCTTGTCAAAAGACTCAGTTGGTTCTAAGAGTCTCCTTGTAAAAAGACTCAGGGTGGTTCTAAGAGTCTCCTTATCAAAAGACTCAGTACAAGATAGTGAATTCCTACCAAGGGGGTAGAAGAGTGGACTACCCAAAGTTTGGGGAACCACTATATTTTCTTGTGTTGTTATGTGATTTATTTTCTTGCATTTACTTTATTTTCTTGCTTAATTCTTGTTGGTGTGTGGGAAGCTCTAATCTGTGATTATACATATATATATATTAACTTTGCACAAAATATTTTTAATCTCTATTCACCCCCCCTCTAGAGAATTCTAGTGAGGTTAACTGTGCACTTTCAACACCACCCAAGATGACTAATGTTTATTCTGCTCAAGGGGACGTCAAAATCAACAATTTTATCAGGATAAATGTTCCTTCTTCGCACCAATCATAGAAATAATGTGAATCGACACAATCATGACATGTAGCTTAAGCAATTATTATTCAAAATATTTGGTGCACGTATGAAGACTAATGCATACAAGTTGTCACATGGCACTCATACCTCACATAATTGACTATGTAAGCCATATAATTGTCGGAGAGTGAAAATTCTAATAGAAAAAGTGTGAGAACATTGATTTTTAAAGATTAGTGGTAGGATCTTGTTACGGGTACCAACACGCGACAACATAAAGTGGCGCAGATCAAGTCAAGAGCCAGCAGATAGAAACACGTGGCGTCATCATAACCCACTAAAGGCAACAGATTAAATCAGCAGCGTCCAAGTGTAAACATCAGGCAGCAGTGTCCAATGTTCCAAGCAATCCAGCACCGTAGATTTATATTACCGTTAATATGTATTTTCCGCTTTATATAAAGGATCCGCTGTAAACATTGTTTCTTATGCAAGATTAATGAAATCTCTCTCTCTCTCTCTCTCTCTCTCTCTCTCTCTCTCTCTCTCTCTCTCTCTCGCCCGGCAATCTTGCCGCTCATCCCTACTATTCCGGTAGCTCTACCAACATTTGGTGCGCTCATCCCTACTGTTCCGGAACGGCCTCCATAGAGGCTGTTGTGTGATTCAGCAATTATTACATTAATTTTATTTGAATGTGCTGGGATATGTAATCTATGTTTGAAGAAGATATATTCCCCTCGTTTCGTCCATTCTGGGTGAGCAGAGGGGTCAGTTGTCCAGTCTGCCAACAATTGTTGTGTGAACTGGTCCTCTGTGTAGTCTTGTGTTAAACCCTCTAGTAGAGATGATTTCGTGTGTGATAGTGATAGGGTGTTCATCTGTGCTTTGTTACTAGTTGCTGTTTGCTTTTCTGTGATTGGATGGTTGGTATGAGTGAAAGCTCTTGACAGTGAATCTGCTATTATATTAGTCTTGCCTGGTTTGTACGTTATAGTATAATCATATCCAATGAGTTTGGACAGAAAAAGTTGTTGTTCAGGGGTATGTAAATTCTGTGTCAACAAATTGTGTAGGCTTTTATGGTCTGTGAAAATTTGAAAAGGGTGGCCCAAAAGATATTGTCTCCACTTAGCTACTGCTGCCGTTACTGCGTACATTTCACGCACGTAAGTTGATTTGCGTTGCATTAGTGGGGATAATTTCTTGCTAAAGAATGCGATTGTGCTGTGTTTTTGTAGCAGCACCGCCCCTATCCCAATCCCAGATGCGTCAGTTTCTATTGAAAATTTTTCATCAAAGTTTGGCAATGCTAAGATCGGTTTTGAAATTAGTTTTTTCTTAATTGTATTAAAAGAGTGTTGGGCTTGTTCACTCCATAAGAAACTATTTTGTTTAATAAGTCAGTAAGGGGTGCGATTATGATAGAGTAATATTGTATAAATTTTCTGTAAAAGCCGGATAATCCTAAAAAGGAACGTATTTCCTTCTGAGTCGTTGGGGTTGCATATTGTTCTAAGGCAGCTATGTTTACGTTATTTGGATAGACAGAACCGTTTGAAATACAATGCCCCAAAAACTCTATTTCCGGTTTATAAAAAAAACATTTTGAGAGTTTGACAAATAGCTTATTTTGTGTTAGTATTTGAAAAACAATCTCTAAATGAGAGGAATGCTCAGCCTCAGTATTGCTAAATATTAATATATCATCAAAAAAACTACAATGAATTTTCGTAAATGTGGCCGAAATATGGTGTTCATGAGTGACTGAAAAGTAGACGGTGCGTTGGTAAGGCCAAAAGGGATTACCGTAAATTCATAGTGACCATGGTGTGTGCGGAAAGCCGTTTTATAAATGTCCATGTCAGCCAGTCTAATTTGCTGGTATCCCGCTCTTAAATCTAATTTTGTAAAGTATCGTGCGTGATATAATTCATCTAATAGTTCTTCGATGGTGGGAATTGGAAACCTATCTCTAATCGTTAATTTGTTTAAGCTCCGATAGTCGACGCAAAATCGCCAACTTCCATCTTTTTTCTTTACTAGAATGACTGGAGAGCTGAAACTGGATGTGCTGGGTCGTATGTGCCCTGCGTTTAACATTTCTATTACCAACCTTTCAATTTCATTTTTTTGGTAATGTGGATACCGGTAGGGTTTTAGATTGGTTGGTTGCGCATTTGGTATCAGTGGAATCTTGTGGTCGATTGGTCTCGTGGGTGGGTATGAAGGTTTGTCCATGAACAGTTGTTTAAAAGTTTTTAGAAGATCTAAGAAAACTGGTGGCAGTGTTGAGTCAAAAATTATTTTTTCTGAATGAGTGGGTAACGATGGTGTTGTGGTAGTGGTAAAAACACAAAATGTAGAGGCTTGCAAGGACATCAATCTTGCTACCTGCGATGATGAAACTGAAACATCCGGGTGATGCGCAAATTCGGCACTGCTAATTAGCAGGCACGAAATGCGATACGACGGCAGTGCACCAGTCGCTCAAGTAATAAAATAGGGAGGAACTCCCCGAATATCGTTCTCAAAGGACCGCAAGTTGGGTAGTACGATTTGCTCAAACCAGGAAATCAGTTAAAAGGGTTAATAAGTAACAACGGGAGGTTTGGTTTGGCATCCTATGCTATTGCAAAATAAAGAGAGATGCGGGTCAAAACTCAGCTTCTCAAGGCGAGATGGATGCAACGACCGCGATGCCGTGCTTCGGAAGGCGCGTGGACGGAATATAACTATGACGGTTGAGGGTCACACACACCTCTTCTCTAAACATCACCACTAGCAATTGCTAGTGGCTTCACACACAACGAATCTCAGAAATCACTAGGAAAAAGGCTATTCATGCCCTCTCAACAACATTGCATATGAACACAAGCAATAATCCTTAAGATTAACTTAACAAGCATTCATAAAACAACAACAAAGAAGTTCAAGCATCAAAGGTTAGAGAGGACCATAAAGAAGAAGTCACGTCTTGGGTTCACGGCCGGAATGAGAGGTTGTCGGGCTCTCTCCGGACTCGGCCCTCAGATGGTGAGCTTGGCTCAAAGGAGGCTGTCACCGTTCCTACGATCTTCAGCGCTTCTCTGATCTCTCGGCGAGGAATGCTTGAGCTAATGGTGGAGAAAGCTTCCTAGTGCTCCCGGATGGAAGGATGGAGGTGGAAATCACCGGAAATGGCCTCTATGGTGGTGGAGATGAAGGGGAAGCCTTCAGCCCTCAAGAGCAGCGGGAAGGAAGTGATTTCCCGCTCTCTGAATCGCACCAGTCTGCCTCCAATCGCCCTTTTTGTTGACTCGATTCCTGCTTTTTATAGCAAACAGGCTGAAAAATGGTCACGCACAGTCGAACGCACGACCGTGCGCAAACCGTGCGATATTAACGGATAAAATATGGCTTGGGGAAGAAGCTACGACGCCCGTGCGATTTCACGCACGACCAATACCGCCCGTGCGTTCAAACGCACGAGTAAACTCCGACGCTCTGAAATCACAAAGACACAGGTCGACCGTGCGTTTTACTCACGCACGGGCGAATCCGCCAGTGCGTCAAAACGCACGAGTAAACTCCGACGCTCCATTTTCTGCCCAGACACAAACGCATGACCGCAACCGACCGTGCATCAAGGAAACGCACGACCGTGCGATATGCACAGAAATTACTTCTGGGAAAATGGGATGATCAGGTCACCTGCATACAAGATATAACAGATGGGAATACGCGTCCAGCATCAGAAAAACATAAAAGAAGGGAAGGGGAGCACCATGTGCTTACCCCCAACAACAAGGAATGCAATTACACACCGAAATGAGCTTAATAGTGCACCTAGCATGGAATAATACATATGAATGAAAACGTGCCTAAAATGTGGTGCAAAGACTAGAATATCAGCCCAAATGAGTCCAAATATATATATAAATGGGACTCATCACACCCCCAGACTTAACCATTTGCACGTCTCGGGCAAACTACTCAGTTCTCCTGTCAGAACAATTGAATGTTAGCATGAGTTTGAGCGGTAGAGAACAATGCGAAGTCGCATGCTCTCGCGCATAGAAATGCAGTAGAACAGAATTAAACTCAAGATTGTATCTAATTATTTCGAAAACAGTAAATTGAAATTTAATTTACTTGGATGGTGAATCCTGGTGAATTTTTAGGTCGCGCAAAAGGGAAAATAGCGTGACTAATGAGTAGAGTATTACTCGAATCGAAGTTAGGGACAAACTCCTAAGAAATCCATCAAAGTCGGTGTCCATAGGCTTGCACGTCCGCACTCTCTCTACTGCATGAGACGACTCGTGTCTAAAATCAATAGGACTGATAGGCAATTATTGGGCTTAGGTTGAGTATAGGCTAGGTAAGTAGAAGGACGATGGGAATCGCACTTAACACAACCTGAGCACTCAAGATAATAACAATCACCAATACACAATTTTCAGTAATTACACGACACCCCCAGACTTCAACTGAACACTAGGTGTGCTAAGCCAAAAATAAATTGAATTTGCCGAGAGAGTATCATTTTTGCACCACTTTTTTTTCTTTTCTTTTCTTTCTTTTCTTTTCTTTTCTCTCATCGACAAAATGACATTTGTACGCACAATAAAACAACTCCCTTAGCTAATTTGAAGCTGCCATACATAACAAAAATGACACCAAATGTGATCGAGAAAGAAATTTCTTTCAGCTCAAAGGTTGGTGCGAAATAGGTTCGGCCGTATGGCTTTGGTTAAATTTTTAGTGGAGCTAAACAAGGAGGAAGGGTAGGCTCAAGTGGGCTTGCAACAGTGATTACGTAGGTAAGGATTTCCAAAGCTCAACCGGATCAAGAAATGACCTATATCACATTTTATGACGAGTGCTTCAACACAATCGTGTCGAGAGTCGCCTAGTGCAAGTTCAAGCCACCGAGAAAGGTTGTCCTTCCTTCCGAACCTAGTAATAAGCTACTACTAGTCTGCTACACTCGACCTTATGCTACCGTTGGATACACCGGATTCACCACTAAAGTAAAATAAATTTCATTTACTATAAAAGAAATAACTAAATTATAATTCTGAATTTCATTCTACTCTAATTGAATTTCTAGGCGTGATGGGAGCACTTGACTAGAGCACTACTTGAGTCAACATTTTTCTCTACTCCTCACTCACATGCTAACAATTCAATTCTTACGAGTGGGAAAACCTCGCAGCGATACCCAAAAAGCACGCGTGATCAAGTGCGCGTGAATTAGGTACAAGTGTATGCAATGTGCGCAACAAAATATGAATCCTAACTCAGCACATTCTAGCATGTCAAGCAAAGTGTGTGCACGTGCACAACTCGCTCTCTCTCCCCCAGACTTGATTAAAACTAACTAGAATAAACAATTCAAACATAAGTAAGAGAGGGGTAGAGTTGACCTATGCTCATAAAAGAGCATGCCAGAAGTACGGTAATCCCATTTTTTAAAAAATATTTCCCCTTCATCATCGTCCACAAGAGAGCATCCTCCTACAATGTTAGCAAAACAGAAATAACAGTGCCCAAAAAGAATTAAAAAGCTAGACGGAACCGGGTGGTTCCCTATGGGTTGTCTCCCAAGAAGCCCTTTTGTTTAACGTCCTTTAAGGTGGACCAAATACCTGTATTAAGCATTGTTCAAAGAGCAGAAAGATATTGTTCCAAAATAAATAAAAACGACCAATACAGCGAAGTGACAAAATAGAGCACAAAAATCAGACGGAAGAAACAGCACAATCACAACCCCGAGACCCCATCACGCATCAGCTGTATGCTGATTTGTGGTGGTTCTCCCCCGCTACGCGAGATGGGAAAGAGGTGAAGGCTTTAGGGCCCAAGGAGGATGTCTCCACCATGCTCCTAGCCTCTTCCTTCCCGCGCCGGAGGGCAGCAGAGCGTGATTCACGCAGCAATTTTTCTTTCCTCAGATTCTCCACCGTTGGAGAGCGCCAACGTTGATAACTGGCAGGATTTCTCGCCTTAGTGGTGGGTGGCTTCACTTCCGTTGCCGCCGTGGCAACCGGATCAGCCCAATGGACCTGCTTAAAATGTTTACAATTGTTACTTTGATTCGGGTAAATTTTTATAAGGCGCTTTGTTTCACCATCTCCCTCGTCATTCAATATTCTGATTTCAGTGCTGTCTCTTGCCTCCTTCCCTTCTTCCATCACAACATGCAACTTCTCTTCATTCTTTTCTCCTTCTGGCGATCCTGTTCTTTTCTCGGCTTCTGCATCACTAAATGGTTTATCAGTAAAAACAAGGGGGGAGTGGATTACCGCTTCTGATACAATCTTGGGACAAGTGGAGGGCGTCACCTTACAGGGTAAGACAACACACCCCTTAGAAAAATCTAAGGTGGCACCGCTCTCTTTTAAGAACGGTACTCCCAAGATGGGAATGGATTGATTCAGAATTGGTCCCAAGACTTGGAAGTCGGCAACTACTACCGTCCCTTCAATTGTAACTTCCACATTCCTGACTTCTCCTTCAGTCTTAACTACGGTCCCATTAGCAAGCACTAGTGACTTCTATTCATCCGTATCCATATTAAGTTGCAGTTTAGCAACATCCTGCAAGGCGAGGATGTTGCGAGATGAACCGGAATCACATAGGGCTGCCGTTTCAATATTGTTAATAAAACAAGCAACTACCAACTCACTTAGTTCACCAACTCCCGCGTCGGAGAGACTCTTCCCTTGGTTAATTGGATTTTTTTCTGTATTACTGGGAAGGGTCCCTTGCGCACGCTCGGTTAGCACTTGAGCCAGTTGGCCCACTTGCGTCTCCAAGTTACGCATGGATGCGGTTTGGTTCACCATATTAGTGTTGGCGACTTCCATAAACCTCTCCATCAACTCTTCCATATTACTTTTCTTAGGGACCGGGGCACCTTGATTATAACTCGGCTGAGGCGGCCGTGGTTGACTTCCAGATGCTTGAGCGTCGTTTTGATGCTGGCCCGGTTGCCATCGTTGGCCTGCAGGCTTTTGGTTCCATGAAAAATTGGGGTGATTTCTCACACCCGGACTATAAGCATTTCCGTAGGGTGCCCCCCCTAGCTTGATTTCCAACGAAATTCACAAATTCATTTAAACTTAGCTGAGATAATTCACCTGATAGCCCGCTACCTGGGCACTCATATGAGTGGTGACCACCACCTCCACATCCTTCACATGTAATGTTAGACGCGGGCGCCGCAGCGGGAGGTAGTGAATCCACCACGAATAGTCACCGAGCGCTTCTAGGCGCATTTCTCCCCGCAGTCCAGAAAGTGCTGTGGGACGCGGTGTCCTGCAGAATTCTAAGAGCTTCCTCAGGCGTGTGGTTCATCAAGGTTCCTCCTGCAGCAGCGTGAATCATCGCCTGATGGTTGGGCTCGATGGCGAAGTAGAAGGTCTCCACAATGTTCCACGGCTGGAGGTCGTGATTTGGGCATTTGCGCAGGAGGTCACAGAGACGCTCCCAAGCTTCTGCGAGGGTTTCCTGCTCAGCTTGCCGGAAGGTGGCGATCTCACGCCGAAGGCTCATAATCTTGTCCACCGGGTGGAATTTGGCGAGAAACTTGGACGCGAGCACATCCCACGTTGCAGCAGTTCCTGGAGGGATAGAATGGAGCCACACCTTGGCTTTGTCACGCAATGAGAATGGAAACAGTCTCAACTTGACTGTTTCATCAGTGATTCCAGCATACCGGAAGGTACCACAAATGTCGGCGAATTCAGCCAAGTGAAGATGTGGGTCTTCACTGGGCATCCCAGAGAACTGCGCGTTGATTTCGAACTGATTGTTCATGATGTTAGGCCCAAAACCAGGATACACACTCCCAACTGTAGGAGTGGTGTAGTCTCTCATGGTCCTAGGTCTCGGCCTGACCACTTCATTTTTGTCAGCTACCTGACCCACGACCGGTGCATTTCCCTCTCCAGGATTAGCCTGATTTCCATTAACATCCATGGTGGCAGCAACACGGAGATGCGCCCGCAGGGTACGCTCTATTTCAGGGTCAAATGCTGCGCACTCACCAGGATCTCTTCTATGCATACACCGCTATTCAACACAAGACAAAAAAGTAATTAAAAAAAAACAAAAAGACCTTAAAACGGATCTCCAAAGAAAAACAAATCGTACACGCTTGCAGTCCCCGACAACGGCGCCAAAAACTTGATGCGCAAATTCGGCACTGCTAATTAGCAGGCACGAAATGCGATACGATAGTAGTGCACCGGTCGCTCAAGTAATAAAATAGGGAGGAACTCCTCGAATATCGTTCTCAAAGGACCGCAAATTGGGTAGTACGATTTGCTCAAACCAGGAAATCAGTTAAAAGGGTTAATAAGTAACAACGGGAGGTTTGGTTTGGGATCCTATGCTATTGCAAAATAAAGAGAGATGCGGGCCAAAACTCCGCTTCGCAAGGCGAGATGGATGCAACGGCCACGATGCCGTGCTTCAGAAGGCGCGTGGACGGAATGTAACTATGACGGTTGAGGTTCGCACACACCTCTTCTCTAAACATCACCACTAGCAATTGCTAGTGGCTTCACACAGAACGAATCTCAGAAATCACTAGGAAAAAGGCTATTCATGCCCTCTCAACAACATTGCATATGAACACAAGCAATAATCCTTAAGATTAACTTAACAAGCATTCATGAAACAACAACAAAGAAGTTCAAGCATCAAAGGTTAGAGAGGACCACAAAGAAGAAGTCACGTCTTGGGTTCACGGACAGAATGAGAGGTTGTCGGGCTCTCTCCGGACTCGGCCCTCAGATGGTGAGCTTGGCTCGAAGGAGGTTGTCACCGCTCCTACGATCTTCAGCGCTTCTCTGATCTCCCAGCGAGGAATGCTTGAGCTAATGGTGGAGAAAGCTTCCTAGTGCTCCCGGATGGAAGGATGGAGGTGGAAATCACCGGAAATGGCCTCTATGGTGGTGGAGATGAAGGGGAAGCCTTCAGCCCTCAAGAGCAGCTGGAAAGAAGTGATTTCCCGCTCTCTGAATCGCACCAGTCTGCCTCCAATCGCCCTTTTTGTTGACTCGATTTCTGCTTTTTATAGCAAACAGGCTGAAAAATGGTCACGCACGGTCGAACGCACGACCGTGCGCAGACCGTGCGATATTAACGGATAAAATATGGCTTGGGGAAGAAGCTGCGCCGCCCATGCGATTTGATCACGCACGACCAATACCGCCCGTGCGTTCAAACGCATGAGTAAACTCCGACGCTCTGAAATCACAAAGACACAGGTCGACCGTGCGTTTTACTCACGCACGGGCGAATCCGCCCGTGCGTCAAAACGCACGAGTAAACTCTGACGCTCCATTTTCTGCCCAGACACAAACACACGACAGCAACCGACCGTGCGTCAAGGAAACGCACGACCGTGCGATATG
Organism: Dactylorhiza incarnata; assembly: GCA_033032865.1. NCBI lineage: Eukaryota > Viridiplantae > Streptophyta > Magnoliopsida > Asparagales > Orchidaceae > Dactylorhiza > Dactylorhiza incarnata. The sequence goes on along the minus strand of JAWHQI010000160.1, from coordinate 3,614,587 downwards.
CACAGAAATTACTTCTGGGAAAACGGGACGATCAGGTCACCTGCATACAAGATATAACAGCTGGGAATACACGTCCAGCATCAGAAAAACATAAAAGAAGGGAAGGGGAGCACCATGTGCTTACCCCCAACAGCAAGGAATGCAATTGCACACCGAAATGAGCATAATAGTGCACCTAGCATGGAATAATACATATGAATGAAAATGTGCCTAAAATGTGGTGCAAAGACTAGAATATCAGCCCAAATGAGTCCAAATATATATATATATATATATATATATATATATATATATATATGGGACTCATCACCGGGCTGTTGTGATGCCCTTGGAACGTGATCGGTCCATGATCAACGTTGTAAGATATTATGAGTGTAGAGTAATCAGTGGTGACGGGGCCAAGGGACCGTAACCAGTGTACTCCTAGAACAATATCTGCGCCCTGGAGATCTAGGACGTATAAGTGCATATTGAATTGCACTGTTTGGATGAGCAGGGACAGGTCTATTCATTTGCCCGTGCATGTAATTGACATGCCGTTACCCATATAAACTTGAAATGGTTTAATTGTTAAAATTGGTATGTGTAGATATTTGGCTATTCGTTCTGAAATAAAGTTGTGCGAGCTGCCACTATCTATTAGTGTTTCGAATGGTTTGTTTTGTAAGTATGACGTTAGCCTAATACAATTTTCGGGGGTGTCGCTAGATAAGGCACATAAACAAATGGTTCCATTTGTTTCTGTTCTTTCTGGGCTGATTTCCTCAGTTGTTTCCTCCATGTCTTCTTGCTCATCTGTTCCTTGGAAATATAAAAGGGCCCCTGAACCTTTACAACGATGGTCGTAGGTATATTTGTCATTACAATTGTTACACAAACCCTGGTCCCTGCAGCGTTGACGTTCCTCTGTTGACAGTCGTCTGATTGGGAACTTGGAAAGTGGTTGCGTATTGTTTTTGGTGATGTTGGCAGAATTTGTAGTCCATTGGGTATGTGGTACTGTGGGTTGGTTGGTATGGTTGTCGATTCAGTGTGTATGTTTTGTGTTGGTATATTCAATTCGTTGAATTTGTTTCGTTCCTGTGTCCGCAAGTTCTTGATCCTCGAACATACAGGCTAGTGAGTATGCGTCGTGCATTTCGGTGGGTCGGTGAATCAAGACGGAATTACGAAGGGTTGGTCTTAGGCCTGAGATAAACATGCTAGCTAAAAAGGCTGGTGTTAGTCCGGGCACTCGAGTTGTGTATTCCTCAAATTCTACTTTGTATGCAAGAACTGTGGTGGTTTGGTGTAATTTTGTCAAGTTTCTAGTGAGGTCTTTGTATGATGATGGTCCGAATCGTTTAAAAAGGGAGTCGACGAATAGTGGAAAAGTCAGGCGTGGGTGGTCCAATAGAGTGGCTTGATGCCACCTAGACGTTGGACGATCTAAATGTAATGCGGCTATCATAAGATAGTCTCGCTCGCGTATATTATGAAACTGAATGTATAATTTCAAATTGTACATCCAATCGGTGGGGTCACCTTCTTGGAAACGCGTACAAGCGAAATTTACACTGGGGTATGAGTGTGTAGAAACGACCTGAGATGGTGTATTGGCTGGCGATTTGCCTAGAACTCCCGCTGATGATGATGATTGTCCCATATCTATGTGTGCTGGACGTTGTGATAGTATGTCCAACGTTTGTTGAATCTTGGAGAATTGTGCCATCATATCCGAGCGTAGTCCTTCGATTTGGTCGGTTGCTGCCACCCTTGTGTCAATGATTTGGTGGGCAAGAACCAATTCTTTGGCCAGGAAATCTTCTCGAAGGTCTTCCATTTGTTGTCGGCGTGATTCTTGTTCAGAGAGGAGTGCGTTCTGAACTTCAAGAAATTGATTGTGCGCATATTTGGAGCGAGTATTTTCAGCCATCGTTGAATGATGAACCAGAAAATACGAAATAGTACGAGAGCACCAATGTTGGTAGAGCTACCGGAACAGTAGGGATGAGCGGCAAGATTGCCGGGCAATAGAGAGAGAGAGAGAGACTAGAGATAGAGAGAGAGAGAGAGAGAAGAAGAGATTAAGAGAGATTTCATTAATCTTGCATAAGAAACAATGTTTACAGCGGATCCTTTATATAAAGCGGAAAATACATATTAACGGTAATATAAATCTACGGTGCTGGATTGCTTGGAACATTGGGCCCTGCTGCCGGATGTTTACACTTGGACGCTGCTGATTTAATCTGTTGCCTTTAGTGGGTTATGATGACGCCACGTGTTTCTATCTGCTGGCTCTTGACTTGATCTGCGCCACTTGATGTTGCCGCGTGTTGGTACCCGTAACAGATCTCCAAATTAATTTGACTTCCCTCCCTCGACAAAATCTTCATTGAATTATTCACAAACAATTTTGAGTTCAATGCCCTAAAATGCGCAGTGAGCGTGAAGGCAAGGAAGAATTTGAATCCAAATTTATGGAAGAGAATCCCGATTAAGGGCCTAAGGCAATCCTTGAGTTTGCAACAAAGCAAGCCTAGTATCCTTAAAGCAAACATCATAAATGTAGTGCAAAGCCTCACCCGTACCACAAATCACATGCCACTCACACCCTATCCCCCAACTATAACTAACACAAAACGCTAAAACTGTCTCTCAAAATCCAAGCAATCCACCTCAATAGTCAATCCCCGACCCTAGAACTTAGCATACTCAATTCATACCATTCGGCCCAGAGGAATCCACTCCAAATTTGATTCCCACTATCTCGAAGGCACTATGAGAAACACATTTACCACCACGACACCTCAATTATCCTGATGGTGATGAAATATCTCCATTTAGCCCCAAAATTCACTCTACCTCGTTCGCCGTAGTTTCCAGTTTCTGAAGTTGCCAACTTTTACAGCAAATGGAGATCTAAACAACCATGTTAAATGGTTTGATTCGTCCTTGTCTACAAGGATAATTACAAGAAGACTTAAATGTTAGTTACTCTTTACAACTTTCAAAGGAGATATCTTAGACTAGTTCTTTGACCTGCTTAGTAGAAGTGTCACCAGCTATGGTAAATTAAAATGACTGGTATTGTCCCATTTCATGAGCTTAAAACATCTAAAGAGGGGGTCCAGCCATCACTTGGACTTGAAACATGGAGATGGTTAATTTCTATGGAAATATATGCCACACTTTCGAAGAACAAAAATGAATGTTCGTGAAGTTGATAACAACATAGCTCTGGTTGCCATAATTAGGGGTCTGAAAGATGAACTTTTAACGTATCAACTAAGGGCCCGTTTGGGACACCTTTTTTCCTCCTTTTTATTTTAGGAAAAATGCCACCGTGCAATTACGTGCGTTTGTTTTCTCTACCAGTGGAAAACGCTGCTAGCGAGGAAGGAGTTTTTGCGCCTTTTCAAAAAGTCATCTCGTTCTTCCTTTTCCCAACTTCGCACCGCTCGTGTTTCTTCCCCGATAGAATGTCGTGCTCCCGATTCGCCTTCTTCCCTTCTCTTCCCGTTCTCGTTCTTCCCTTCTCCTTCGCGAGCTCGCTCTTCACTTCTCCTTCCCGATCTCGTTCTTCCCGGCAGATCTGGTAGGGCAGCGCTTGTTGCCGACAGATCGGTGTTCTTCCCGGCAGATCTGGTAGGGCGAGCTCGCTCTTCACTTCTCCTTGCCGACAGATATGGTAGCTCATCTTCTCTCCGACAGCTCATCTTCAGAGGTATTCCAGAGCTGTTCCACAGCTGCTAGAGAAACCCAGTATAGCTCGATTTCAGTATAGCTCGATTCTCCTTGCCGACAGATCCAGTATAGCTCGATTCATTCATCTTCTCTCCGACAAAGCTCATATTCAGAGGTATTCCATAGCTCATCTTCATCCAGTATTGCTCATCTTCTCTCCGACAAAGCTCGATTTCAGAGGTATTCTATAGCTCGATTCATTCATCTTCTCCATTTTTGATTTCTCACATTTTCTGAATGTCTCATTTTCTCATTCCAGATATCTCGGCTTCTCCTTTCATTCAAATTTTTGGATTGCAAATTTCATCTCTAGGGAGTTATTGGTGGTATGCTTTCATATCTTTAAGCTTTTATCACTCCATGTATTTTAGGTTTTTTTGTTTGTGGTGTTTTGTTGGGTATGTGTTGAATGGTGTATGTGGTGTATGTGGTGTATTGTGTATGTGTGTATGTGGTGTATTGTGTATGTGTTGAATGTGTGTTGTGTTGTGTATGTGGTGATTATGTGATGTGTGTTTTGTTGTGTGTTTTGTATGTGGTGTGTTGTGTATGTGGTGATTATGTGAATGTGTGTTTGTGTTGTGTATTGTGTATGTGTTGAATGTGTGTTGTGTTGTGTATGTGGTGATTGTGTGATGTGTGTTTTGTTGTGTATGTGTTGAATGTGTGTGTTGTGTATTGTGTATGTGGTGAATGTGTGTTTGTGTTGTGTATGTGTATGTGTTGAATGTGTGTTTGTGTTGTGTATTGTGTATGTGTTGAGTGTGTGTTGTGTATTGTGTTTGTGGTGTTTTGTGGTGTATGTGGTGTATTGTGTATGTGTGTATGTGTGTTGAATGTGTGTTTGTGTTGTGTATTGTGTATGTGTTGAGTGTGTGTTGTGTATTGTGTTTGTGGTGTTTTGTGGTGTATGTATTTTGTGGTGTATTGTGTATGTGTGTGTGTGTGTGTGTTGAATGTGTGTTTGTGTTGTGTATTGTGTATGTGTTGATGTGTGTTGTGTATTGTGTTTGTGGTGTTTTGTGGTGTATGTGTGTATGTGTGTGTGTGTGTGTGTGTGTGTTGAATGTGTGTTTGTGTTGTGTATTGTGTATGTGTTGAATGTGTGTTATGTATTGTGTTTGTGGTGTTTTGTGGTGTTTTGTGGTGTATGTGTGTATGTGGTGTATTGTGTATGTGTGTATGCGTGTTGAATGTGTGTGTTGTGTATTGTGTATGTGTTGAGTGTGTGTTGTGTATTGTGTTTGTGGTGTTTTGTTGTGTATGTGTTGAATGGTGTATGTGGTGTATGTGGTGTATGTGTGTATGTGGTGTATTGTGTATGTGTTTGTGTGTATGTGGTGTATGTGGTGTATGTGTGTATGTGGTGTATGTGGTGTTCTATGGTGTATGTGTGTATGTGGTGTATGTGTGTATATGGTGTATGTGTGTATGTGTTGTGTATTGTGTTTGTGGTGTATGTGGTGTATGTGTGTATGTGTGTATGTGTGTATGTGGTGTATGTGTGTATGTGTTGTGTATTGTGTTTGTGGTGTTTTGTTGTGTATGTGTTGAGTGGTATGCGATGTATGTGTGTATATATGTATGTGTGTGTGTATGTGCTGTATGTGGTATATATGGTGTATGTGGTGAATGTGTGTTTGTGTTGTGTATTGTGCATGCGTTGAATGTGTGTTGTGTTGTGTATGTGTTGATTATGTGATGTGTGTTTTCTTGTATGCTATCTAGTATCATTGTGATGATTTTATTAATTTTTCGTTATGTTCAGTCCTGCATAATGGTTAAACATAGAGAAGGGGTGAATTCTGCAACCTGGGAAATGAATGATGTGGTGTTTTTTTGTGACATGCATAAAAGAAATTGAGTTGGGGAACAAACCAACAACTCATTTTAGCAAAGAGGGATGGAATAATCTGGTGAATAAATATCGTGAACGAACGGGAAAGTCATATGACCAAAAACAAATGAAAAATAAGTGGGACTAGCTAAAAAGAGAATGGAAAGTTTGGCGAGAGTTGAAACGGGGAGAAACTGGTTTGGGTTGGAATCCCTCACGAAAAACTATCGACGCTTCTGATGAATGGTGGGACGAAAGACTGAAGGTAATTTGATTTTTTTTTACGTTTGTCTCGCTATTACTTTTTGAGTTAATTATATTATCATTAATTTTATATATATTCTTAGGTGGTCCCTACTGCAAAGAAGTTTCGGTACTCTGGTATAGCTCCAGAGTTGGAGGAAAAGTTAGACAAGATGTTCAACAAAGTAGTTGCTACGGGAGATCTTGCATGGGCACCAAGTTCACGAAACCTGGTGCATGAATCTGTTGATGAACATGACATGTTTGGTGACAGTCAAGCTGTTGAAGATTTATCTCCTAATACAACAGACACGGGAGTTGACACTACCTCCACTCGACCCTCTAGCTCATCGGAAGTTAGGAAGAAAATAAAAGAAAAGGGCAAGAAGAAGATTGTTGGAAGAAAGCGAGCAATGAGTTCTACAATGGAGGACATAGCAGAGACATCTCGTATAATAGGTCGTGTTATGATGGAACCTCCAAAAGTACAAATCACCTCTGCATTGTTTACCATTCCAGAAGCACTCGGAGAGCTTGAAAAATATCCAGAGATTACGGGGAACTTTGACTTCTATGACTACTGCATGATGTTTCTCAGAGATAAGAGCAACAAGGAAACATTCATGAGTATTCCAGAGACGCTCAAAGTTAGGTGGCTAAAGGCGCGATATACACAAATTTCACAATGGGGGTCAGATGGTTGTATCTTTGTTTGTGGTACATGAATGTGGTTGTATCTTTGTTTGTGGCTCGGTTTATTTTATCATTATGTAGAACAACTTGAGAAAATAGTATTAATGTTGTCTGATTATTATTATTGCTTCATGTGGTTGTATCTTTGTTTGTGGATACTGTTGTTTGATTTTTTTTACTCCATTGGCGTCTAGTTCAAGAAAATGATTTATGCATTGTTATGAATACTCTTGCTTCTTTTTTGTACTGATGTTTGAAGTTATATAATTAAATCTGTTATGATTTGATTTATCTATTTGCACAGTTCTACAATGTCCTCCGATAATTCAGATAGCTCCAATGAGGAAATTCAAGAAAGAGTGATAGATTTGGTCAATCAATCTCGAAACGTTTTAGCTCACCATTAACAAACATCAGCTGCATGTATGGTGCACAGTTGGAGTTCGTCATCCAGCAATAATGCATGCATGACATCACACCAATCAGGTGATAAATGGATCGGAGAATTGCTAAATGGGCATCATACTAGAATTTACGAGAACTTACAAATGTCAAAGCAGATAATTCTTGATATGCTTCAGGTACTTGAACAATGTTATGGGCTACGTGGTTCAAGGAGAACTACTTCACGAAAAGTTCTCGCACTGACATTGTACATTTTAGCACAAAATGAATCAATGTGGCTAACAAAAGAAAGATTTCAACACTCAACGGAAACAATATGTAGATATTTTTCAGCGGGAATAGCTGCTCTGAAAAAGTTATCATCTGATATTATAGCGCCAACAGATAAACACTTCAGGGAAATTCCACAACAAATATTAAATGATGCTCGATACATGCCATATTTTGAGAACTGCATTGAAGCAATAGATGAAACACATATTTGTGCACGGGTTCCACATGAACTGCAAGCTGCGTACATTGGACGTCATGGTATGCCAACCCAAAATATTATGGCAGTATGCGACTTCAACATGTGTTTCACATTTGTGCTAGCTGGATGGGAGGGTTCGACGCATGACAGCCATATTTTTCAGCGTGCACTAATGGATCCAAGTTATAATTTTCCGTTTCCGCCAACAGGTATAATTTTAAATATGAAATTAGAGTTATTTAAAATAGAATACTAAGTGTTATTTTTAAATTTTAGGAAAATATTACTTGGTTGATGCTGGATATCCACTGCAACGAGGGTTCTTACAGCCATATTCAAATACACGATATCATTTACCAGACTTTGCACGGGGAAATCGTCCTATACAAGGATTAAAAGAAATTTTCAACCATGCGCATTCATCACTACGTGGCGTCATAGAGCGTACATTCGGTATTTGGAAGAAAAAGTGGGCTATACTAAGGGACATGCCTCAATATAGTTTAGCAAGGCAACGTGATATTGTCATAGCAGCCATGACTTTGCATAACTATATTCGTAGGCATGCATCTCATTCTGATCCAGACTTCTTGGCCTGCGATGATGACGAAAATTCAATCTATCCTTAGGCACATGTAATAAGAGAATCATACACCGACCACTAATGTAACATTAAATGCAGATCGTGTGAGAGGTGTGTGAGTGGGTGTTCAGGAAATGATTACATTGCGCGACCGTATTGCAGAACAGTTGTATCAAGCTAATACGTAGTTTGTCTGTTTTAGATTCTTGTCTTTCAATGTAATATCAACTTTTATTTCCAATGAATGAAGTACTATTATGGTTTTATAGTTATTTTAAAATAATTGCTTTACAACAAATATTTCTACATTTTGCTAAAAAAGTCACCGCAACGAAGATTTGCCAAACAGTTTATAAAATGCTTCTCCTTTTTGAAAAGCTCTACAAAAGGAGTTCACCCAAACAGATCTCCTTTTGCAAAAGACATTTTCCAAAAGGACCTTTTCCTACCATCCTTTTGCCACCACTCCTTCTCCTTTCTGAAAAGCCCTCCCAAACAGGCCCTAAATGTCCACCATTCATTTTCCAATGCCCAAGATTTGGAGTATGTCAGTTTGTATTTGGATGTAAAGGACGATAAGTCCTATCTTTTCGGCAACACACCTAAAAAAAGAAGTAACATGCACGACAGAGCGAGGATAACAATGATTCTCACAATCATGGGAACAATGATTACATCATCATGCAAAAATGCAACACACGTGCATCTGCATCCAGCAAGGTGGAATTTTCAAATTTCTCAGCACTGTTCGCTTCCACCAAAAGACGCCCATCTACATTTGGAGATTAAGTTCCTGTCAAAACAGATTTGTAGATATTTTCATCTATTGCATTCATATATAATCTGATTCTAACTTGCCATAAATTAAAACTATCCAAATTACATAAAGGTGGATCTGAAAAAGAGAAATCTGCTAGTGCCATCAAATTTTTGAAAATTCTTTTTACAACAAAACAAAATAAGAACTAAGTGATCTTTGTGATTTCAGGTGTTAGCCTGTGTGAAAAATCAACTTCCTCTGATACCAATTGAAAGGGACAATTGATATCCTCTGATGAGGGTGATTGATAAAATCAACCTGCTTTGATACCAATTGAAAGGAGAGTTTAGTTCTTTTGTTATGATTAAAACTCTTGTTTAACTTTGTTTATTTCAAAGTAAATGATATATATATATATATATATAATGTTTGCTGATTGAGTAATAAACACTAAGCAGTGAGATGGCATATAAATATCACAGCACAAATAAGAAATAAAAACATAAAACAAAGCACATCCAGATGACACAAGATATATAGTAGTTCCCCTCAACTGGGTACATCTACTCTTCTATCCACTGGTAGGAATCCACTAGGAGGTTGTTGATCAGGTGCCCTCACACCAATGGAGGTTTGATCAGGTGCCCTGTCACCGGGAGTAAACTTTTGAAGGGAGTTTTAACCCTTTACAAGATGGGAGAAATAAAGGAAAACAGAAAATATATGTTGTTCTTCTTTTTCTAAGAAGACACTTGATGAAGATGATGTTGAAGAAAGCTCCCCCTATCTGATTCAGTTTGATGACAGCTTTATGGATGGAGCTTCTTCTCTAGAATGCAAATAAATCTTTTCTTCTTCTTCTTGCAGTTTTGATCCTGAGCTAATGATAGTGATTGGTGTCTCAGGATATATAAGATCTGCAAGAAAGAGTTAGGCAAAAAGAAGATATAAGTATATATGATCTGCTTCTTCTTTTTGCTCCTGTTCTTCCTTTTCTCTTCTTCTTCTTCTTCTTCTCTTATTCCTGTACAGAAGATGTTAATATATCCTGTCTATGTTAGATCTGTACAACAATATATATTCTGTATATATATATGTTAAGAAAGAACAAATGTATATATTCTGATATATATTTTGATATATATTCTGCTGTATAAAAGGAATGCTTCCTGCTGTCGTGTATAGCTGTTGTCTTCTTTCGGCTGTTTTGAATCCTTGCCGACCAAGGAGGAAAGGAGTAAAGTCTATTTCATTTTCTAGATACTCGAGCAGATAACTTTCCTTGTTTGGCTTGCTGCAACGGCTACATTATTTAATGCTTCTGCCCAACGGCTATAACATTTAATGCTTCACGCTGTAATGTTAGATCAGCAATATATATATAGCAATATATAAAATGGAATAAATAAAATATTGCTTTAATAAAGTCTGACAGCATATAAGTAATATTTAATGATATATAAATAATGCTGCAGAAATTCGTTGAGCTGAGGGTCAAGTTCGTCGAGCTCATCATTTGATTCGTCGACCTCATTATTTGATTTACTGTTTCTGAACATCTGCTGAAATTTGTCGAGCGCCTCACTGAAGGTTCGTGGATCTCCTCTTTTCGTCGACCGCTGATCTGAGAATTCGTCGACCGCTGTTCTGGTTGGAATTCGTCGACCGCTGCTTTCTTGATATTTCATCGAACACAGCTATAATGTAATTCGCAGAGCGTCGTCCGACGAATGCCGAAGGCCGTTCGTCGAACGTAGTTTGACTAATATTATTTTGATTTTAACTTATATTATTTTCTCTTATAATATTTTCTCTTATATTATTTTCTCTTATTTTCTTCAGCCTATTATTATATATATATTTTTCTAAGTATATTATATATATATTATTTATATTAGCTGTATATTTCTTTTTAGCCTATTAACTATCTGATTTAATCTAAGTTATAAGATATATTATGATATAAACTTTAGACATTAAAGGTGGATCCTAACTCAAATCAAACCTAAGGTTCCAACAATCTCCCCCTATTTGAGTTAGGATCCTAATCCAAATTAACTAGGTTCTAACAATCTCCCCCTATTTGGTTTAGGATTCCTAAGCATAAAAAGTCTTGAATTAACTTAAGGCTTAAGGGATAGAGATTATTTTCTAATTTCCTAAATCTTGATTTTAAATAGGAATTTTAATATGTGAATTGCTAGCTGTTATAGATTCTAAGAATTTGAAAATCATAAATACAAAGTCTGATAGCTTCTTTCTATCGAATCCCCTTTAATCAGAAGAGACTCACACTCAGTGCCATGATCATTCCTGATCAATGCAACTACAGTAGAATGCTCAACATGATTTTAGGAGAAAATCTGGAAGAATGTGAAGTTATCTGATTTGTTTTTAAGAAAAAAAAATTCAAATATCTTAAAACTGCTGTTTAATTATAATCTGAGTAAAAATATTAAATAGTTTAAAGATTTGCCTGATAGATAGATATTTTGGCCTTTTTATTTCATTAAAGTATAACTTTGTAAACTTATTTTTATTTTGCTGATCATAAGAAATTTCTTTTTCTTTAGCTTTAATTAATTGTTTAAAGTTTTCAGCCTTAATGAACTTATTTTCTAAACAGATAATTTGTTTTTCTGTTATTTTAAAATCTTCTTTAATTTTATCAGAAATTAATTTGTTTATTATTAGCTTTTTACTGATTCTGTTTTCAGAAATTTTTAAACCCGCACAAGGTGAATTGAAAACAGATCTGAAATTTTCAGAGGTAAAATTAGGTAATGCTGTTACCTCTTTTACCTTTTCTTGTTCAAATTCTGCATCTGATATGTAATCTGAACCATATATAGCCATTAAACAGAAGTTTCTCGCTTGTTGTTCTTCTTTTTCTTCTTCTTCAGTTAGACTGAATGAAGGTTCTGCATCAAAAATGATGTTAGTGGAAGAGGAAGAAGATGGTTCATTTACCATCCTTGAGAGGGAGTTCCAAATGCTCCTTGCTGAAGTGCAATCATTAACTCTTTGATAAATGTCATTTGACATTGATTGAGTTAATATCTCCATGGCCTTTGCATCAGCACTGATCAACTTTTCTTGATCATCAGATGAAGAGATTGAAGATTGAGTTCCTGTCAAAACAGATTTTTAGATATCTTTATCTATTGCATTCATATATAATCTGATTCTAACTTGCCATAAATTAAAACTATCCAAATTACATAAAGGTGGAATTGAAAAAAAGAAATCTGCTAGTGCCATCAAATTTTTGAAAATCCTTTTTACAACAAAACAAAATAAGAACTAAGTGATCTTTGTGATTTCAGGTGTTAGCCTGTGTGAAAAATCAACTTCCTCTGATACCAATTGAAAGGGACAATTGATATCCTCTGATGAGGGTGATTGATAAAATCAACCTGCTTTGATACCAATTAAAATGAGAGTTTAGTTCTTTTGTTATGATTAAAACTCTTGTTTAACTTTGTTTATTTCAAAGTAAATGATATATATATATAATGTTTGCTGATTGAGTAATAAACACTAAGCAGTGAGATGGCATATAAATATCACAGCACAAATAAAAAATAAAAACATAAAACAAAGCACATCCAGATGACACAAGATATATAGTAGTTCCCCTCAACTGGGTACATCTACTCTTCTAACCACTGGTAGGAATCCACTAGGAGGTTGTTGATCAGGTGCCCTCACACCAATGGAGGTTTGATCAGGTGCCCTGTCACCGGGAGTAAACTTTTGAAGGGAGTTTTAACCCTTTACAAGATGAGAGAAATAAAGGAAAACAGAAAACAGATGTTATTCTTCTTTTTCTAAGAAGACACTTGATGAAGATGATGTTGAAGAAAGCTCCCCATGTTTGATTCAGTTTGATGACAGCTTTATGGATGGAGCTTCTTCTCTAGAATGCAAATAACTCTTTTCCTATTCTTCTTGCAGTTTTGATCCTGAGCTAATGATAGTGATTGGTGTCTCAGGATATATAAGATCTGCAAGAAAGAGTTAGGCAAAAAGAAGATATAAGTATATATGATCTGCTTCTTCTTTTTGCTCCTGTTCTTCCTTTTCTCTTCTTCTTCTTCTTCTCTTATTCCTGTACAGAAGATGTTATTGTATTCTGTCTATGTTAGATCTGTATAGCAATATATATTATATATATATATATATGTTAAGAGAGAACAACTGTATATATTCTGCTGTATAAAAGGAATGCTTCCTGCTGTCATGTATAGCTGTTGTCTTCTTTCGGCTGTTTTGAATCCTTGCCGACCAAGGAGGAAAGGAGTAAAGTCTCTTTCATTTTCCAGATCCTCGAGCAGATAACTTGTCGTGTTTGGCTTGCTGCAACGGCTACATTATTTAATGCTTCTGCCAAACAGCTATAACATTTAATGCTTCACGCTGTAATGTCAGATCAGCAATATATATATAGCAATATATAAAATGGAATAAATAAAATATTGCTTTAATAAAGTCTGACAGCATATAAGTAATATTTAATGATATATAAATAATGCTGCAGAAATTCGTCGAGCTGAGGGTCAAGTTCGTCGAGCTCATCATTTGATTCGTCGACCTCATTATTTGATTTACTGTTTCTGAACATCTGCTGAAATTCGTCTAGCGCCTCACTGAAGGTTCGTCGATCTCCTCTTTTTGTCGACCGCTGATCTGAGAATTCATCGACCGCTGTTCTGGTTGGAATTCGTCGACCGCTGTTCTGGTTGGAATTCGTCGACCGCTGTTCTGGTTGGAATTCGTCGACCGCTGCTTTCTTGATATTTCGTCGAACGCTGCTATAATGTAATTCGCAGAGCGCCGTCCGACGAATGTCGAAGGCCATTCATCGAACGCAGTTTGACTAATATTATTTTGATTTTAACTTATATGATTTTCTCTTATAATAATTTCTTTTATATTATTTTCTCTTATTTTCTACAGCCTATTATTATATATATATTTTTCTTAGTATATTATATATATATATTATTTATATTAGCTGTATATTTCTTTTCAGCCTATTAACTTAATCTGATTTAATCTAAGTTATAAGATATATTATGATATAAACTTTAGAAATTAAAGGTGAATCCTAACTCAAATCAAACCTAAGGTTCCAACACACTACCTCAACCGTCTTCTGCTCCATCTGCTCCCTAAGGAAATGGTACCGGGTCTCGATATGCTTGCTCCTCCCATGCAGCACCGGGTTCTTCGCAAGCTGGATGACAGACATGTTTTCCCCTAACACTGTCGTTGGGCCATCCTGCACATGATGTAACTCCTCCACGAGATTCCTCAGCCAGATAGCTTGGCAAGCACATGTCGCAGCTGCAATGTACTCTACCTCGCATGATGATAAGGCTATCGTAGCCTGCTTCTTCGAACTCCATGAGAATGCCGCAGTCCCTATATGGAACACATATCCGGAAGTGCTCTTCCGGTCATTCACATCACCTCCATAGTTGCTATCCGAGTAGCCGACCAACTTCAACTCTCCCGCAGATGAATACTTCAAGCCATGGTCCCTTGTCCCGTTCACATATCTCAGGATCCTTTTCGCCGCAATGAAGTGGTCCTGCTTGGGCTCTTCCATGTACCTGCTCACGACCCCAACCGCATACATGATGTCAGGTCTGGTGAAAGTCAAGTACCTTAGACTCCCAACCAAACTCTTGAACATCGTTGGGTCCACACCTTCCCCTGAGTCCTTCCTTAGCATCATTCCGGGATCTGCGGGAGTGGAGATAGCCTTTCTACCCTCCATACTGAACTTCTTTAAAATCTCTTCCGCATACTTCTTTTGAGATATGAAGATGTCGTCTTCTCTCTGCTGCACCTCAACACCCAACAAGTAGTTGAGCTCTCCCATGTCTGTCATCTCAAACTCTCTCTTCATCACCCTCTTGAACTCCTCGAACATAGCTGGGTTGTTCCCGGTGAACATTATGTCGTCTACGTACAAGCATAGGATCATGATATCACCGTTCTTCTCGATCTTCATATAGAGGGCATACTCATAAGGGAACTTCACGTATCTATGTTTCTGGAGGAAAGCATCTATCCTCCCATTCCAAGCTCTCGCGCCTTGCTTCAGGCCGTACAAAGCTTTGTCCAGCTTGCACACCTTCCTCTCCCAGCCTTTCACCACATACCCCGGAGGCTGCTCGATGTACACATCCTCCTCCAGGTAGCCATTGAGGTATGCTTCCACAACATCCATCTGCATGATTGTCCACCCATAGTGAGCTTCCAGTGCGATGATCAACCTGATGGTGTGAGTCCTCACCACTGGGGCATAGACCTCGTCATAGTCCACTCCTTGGACTTGCCTGTAGCCCTTCACGACAAGCCTAGACTTGTGCTTCTCCACAGCTCCATCCTTGTTCTTCTTTACTTTGTAGACCCACTTTCACCCCGAGGGGTTTGTGGCCTGCGGGTGGATCGACCAGCCTCCAAGTGTCATTCTTCTTTATGGAAGCCATCTTAATATCCATCGCCGTCCTCCAAGATTTCTCCTGGGCAGCTTCGTCATAGGAGTGTGGTTCACAATCTACTAAGAGGCAATATAGAGAAAAGTTAGTATGCATCGGTGCCGTCTCCTCATAGAGCTCCCCCAACCCCTTCATCTTAGGTTGTTGGCTCTCGGAGTCACTCGGCTCCCGCTTCCTCTACCAGAACTGCTTCCGCTCATGCTAGCTCCTCTTGTGTAGGGAGTGAAAGCTCCCCCTAAATTTCCACTTGGTGGTGATGGTGGCTTAGCCCCACCATCCTCAGCTCCTGCTTCATGACCACCTTCTTCCTCATCTTCAAAGAACATCCCCTTCTTGTTCCTTGTCTCCTCATCCCAGCTCCAGCAGCTATCTTCTTCAAACACCACATCCCTTGAGATTATGGCCTTCTCCATCACCAGGTTGTATAGCTTGTAAGCCTTGCTCTCCGGAGTGTAGCCCACAAAAATGCACTTCTCGCTCCTATCATCGAGCTTCTTCCTTCTCTGGTCCGGGACGTGAACATGAGATACATACCCAAAGACCCTCAAGTGCTTCACACTTGGCTTCCAACCACTCCAAGCCTCAAACGGGGTCATGAACTTCACACTCTTCGTGGGGCATCTATTCAGTAGATACACCGCACACTGCACTGCCTCCGCCCAGAACATCTTCGGCAACCCTTTGCCCTTCACCATACTTCTCGCCATATTTATGATGGTGAGGTTCTTCCTCTCCGCGACTCCGTTTTGTTGTGGTGAGTACACCGCCGTCAACTGGTGTGAGATCCTATTCTCCTTGCAGAAAGCATCAAACAACCTCGAGGTGTACTCCCCACCCCGATCTGTCCTCAGCACCTTCAGTGGCTGACCACTCTCCTTCTCTGCCATCGCCTTGAACTCCTTGAACTTGTCAAGGGCCTCAGATTTTTCCTTCAAAAAATACACCCAACACTTCCGACTGAAGTCATCCGTGAAGGTGATATAGTACTTGCTTCCGCCAACTGAGGTGGTCTCAAACAGACCCGCAATGTCCGAGTGAACCAGTTCAAGTTGTCTCCTTGCTCTCCGAGACTTCCCTCCTTCAAACGTCAGCCTTTTCTGCTTCCCCTTCGTGCACGCCTCACAGACCTTCTCCGGAGGTGAGATCATTGGCAGATGCTCCACCATCCTGGAGTGGGATAGCAGCTTCAAGCCTGTGAAGCCCAAGTGACCCATCCTATGGTGCCACAGCCATGCTTCTTCTTCTTCCTTCGTCCTTGCAAGGCATGCCGTCTCCTGAGTATCCATATTCAATGTAAAGAGACAGTTCGTCGTCATCTTCACCTTCACCACTTCTTTCCCTTGATGGTTCTTCATCGCCAAAGACCCATCCTTCAACTGGACGCAGTAACCTTTCTCCACCAACTGCCCAACGCTGAAGATGTTAGTCTTCAAGCCTGGCACATAAAACACATCATTCAGATGCACCTTCTCTCCATTCAGCTTCACAACCACCAGGCCTTTTCCTTCCAACGAGATCTTCGACGCATCCCCGAAGCTAACCTCACCCCCTCTGGGTTCCAGTTTAGTGAACATCTCCTTATCTCCGCACATGTGGTTGCTCGCCCCTGTGTCTAGGTACCACACTTCATTTCTTCCTTCCTCCGCTCCTCGGTAGGTCAGGAGCATCATCGGGTCTCCAGCGCCAGCATTGTTCCCATTGTTCCTAGCCTCGACATAGTGGTTTGTCTCTTCTCTCTTCCTCGGAGCCCAGCAATCATAGCTCATATGCCCAAATTTGTTACAGTTGTAACATCAGACTTGGGACATATCTCCTCGGCCTCTTCCTCGGCCTCTTCCTCTTCCTCTTCCTTCTTGCCAACCTCCTTGAGGTCACTCCGCCTCTCTCTGGAAATTTTGGTTTCTTCCTTGGTCTCTACCTCCTCTTCTACCTCTGCCTCTGCCTTGGTGACCTCGGCCATGCTGGCCGCCTCCTCTTCCGGAGTTCTCTCCAAAATTCAACTGAGTCTGGAGTGCTTTTCCACGCCACTCGCTTCTTCATCATCTTGCAGCATCCTATACTCATGGGTTTGCAAAGAGCCTACAAGCTCGTCAACGACCATCTCGGTGAGGTCCTTCAACTCTTCAATCGCTACCACCACATGGCGAAACTTCTTGGACATAGATCTCAACAACTTCTCCATAAATCTCACATCATTGATCGTCTCCCCATTGCGCTTCATCTCATTTGTGAGCGTCCACAGACGGGTCACATAGTCACCGACCTTTTCGGTGCTCTGTATCTTCGTTACTTCATATTCCGCACGGAGGGACTGGAGCTTCACCTTCTTAGCCTTGTCTACCCCCTGCATGGAGCGTTGCAACACCTCCCATGCCTCCTTAGAATTTTTCGCGTCTGAGATCTTCTCGAAGGTCGCTTCGTCGACCCCTTGATATAACAAAAAAAGAGCCTTCTTATCTCCCTTCCTTGCCTCTCTTAACGTCGTCTTCTGCGTGTTGGTTAACGCCGCCTCTGCTGCAGCAGTACGCTCCTCATAGCCATTCTCAACTATATCCCATAGTTCTTTAGAGGCGAGTAGCACTCGCATCTGTATGCTCCAATTCCCATAATTTGTCTTTGTCAACTTGGGGACTTGCCCCGACATTTCTCCACCCATCTCCATCTCTTCTACTCCTCAAACCTTCCGAGTCACCGCAAAGGTTTGCAACCTGGCTCTGATACCACTTGTTGGAAGCGTTTGTATGGGCACGCGACTTCACTATCACCCCACTCTTCAAAATATTGAGCACCTCTCTGGCTAACACACCTCCACGCGAACACTCTCCACGGCAAACTCCTCTCTCCGAACCTCCCTTCAATCCGGCGAGCACTCGACCGGCGAACACTACTTCCTCTCGCCGAGCACTCTCCACGCGAGCACGCACACCACACTATAGGGCGAGCACTCCCACTACTCTAGAGAGCGCTTCCAACCTCGGCGAGATGCCCCCCGCACGGCGAGCCGGCGGCGGCGAGTATATCTCCAGGCGAGACGGGCTGGTCCCCCTTCTCCTCCACTTCCAGCAGCGAGCTGGTGGCGGGCTGCACCGGCAAAGGCTGGCGAGAGCGGGCAGGTGAGATGGGGGGGGGGGCTGGCTTGCTATTCCCGCGGGAATAAAACCCCTCTCTCTCTAAACTCTCCCCTTCTCTCTCTATTATTTCTGCCAAAATCTTCTATTCAACAACTTGTAAACAAATTACAAGGGGCCTATTTATAGGCAAGAAAAAAAAACCACTCCTTTCTCTCTCCACAATAAATGCACACCCTCTCTCCTCCTTTTCAACTAAAACAAAATACATATAAAAATACAATAAAAAGGTTGACCCGGTCAACAAAGTCAAAATCCAACAGTCACTTTTAAATTTTTCGCAAATAGTTAAGAGAATACAATACAAATAGTCTTGGTCGTGGTGAGAAGATGTGGCATCTGAGCAACACTCTTTATCATTTAGCCCCAGAATTTACTCTACCTCATTCGCCTTAGTTTTCAGCATTTGAAGTTGCCAACTTTTACAACAAATGGAAATCCGAACAACCATGTTAAATAGTTTGATTCTTCCTTGTCTGCGAGGACAATAACAAGAAGTCTTAAATGTTAGTTACTCTTTACAACTTTCAAAGGAGATATCATAGACTTGTTCTTTCACCTGCCTAGTGGAAATGTCACCAACCATGGTAAATTAAAATGTCAAGTATTTTCCCATTTCATGAGCTTAAAACATCTTAAGAGGGGGTCCAACCATCACTTGGACTTGAAACACGGAGATGGTTAATTTCTATGGAATTATATGCCCCATTTTCAAAGAGTAAAAATGAACGTTCGTGAAGTTGATAACAACGTAGCTTTGGTTGCCTTAATTAGAGGTCTAAAAGATGAACTTTTAAATTATTAACTAAAAGTCCACCCTTTAAAAGAAGAAATAAATAAATGTCCACCCTTTATTTTCCAATACACAGGCTTTGGAGCATGCTAGATTGTATTTAGATGCAAAAGATGACATTTCCTATCTTTTCGTCAACACACACCTCAAAAGAAAGAAGTAACATGCACGCCAGAGCAAGGATACCAATGATTATCATAATCATGGGAACAATAATTCCATCATCGTGCAAAAATGCAACAAACCTGCGTCTAAATCTAGCAAGGTAAAATCTTCCAATTTCTTAGCACTGTCCGCTCCCACCAAAAGATATCCATCCACATTTGGAGATGTTCACGAAGTTCAATATAATTCTCCATCAAACGGTAATCTTCATTTGACAATAACCATTCTGTACTCATCAACCAGTCAATGCCCGGATGGGCACCTATAATCATGCTTTATATTGCGAGTTGCATCTGTATGTGGTATACATGATAGATCAATGACGTCATTTGAAAGATCTACTAGAAAGCCTCCTTTAGCAGCGAAAACTGCATGAATTCTTATAGATACATGTTCCCAATGATAAGGATAAGCAAATTGTTGAACAATCATATCTTCAACGATAAAGAGTCGAGAACCCACTCGAGAAATCTATGGGATATATGGTGGAAGAAAAATCATGCCACATATAATTTTTTTGCCAATAGTTAAGAGAATACAATACAAATAGTCTTGGTCGTGGTGAGAAGATGTCGCATCCGAGCAGCACTCTTTATCGTTGAGCAACAAGAAGTCAAGTGATGGTGGTGGCATGTACTGAAGTCTGAATGCTCATGTCCAACGGTGGAGTCCCTAGAATAAAGAAAATGGGATTCCACCATTCGTCGGTGGAAGATGGACACCAGACTGCCACCCACCAGTTCTCCTTCCCCCAAGGAGTCGAACGACGGTAGTGCTGCTTGAAATTCGTCTAAGTGGAGTGGGGATCATCTGGTTTAATGTCCTGCTCGGTTCTCCAGCAAGCTCCCAGTAACCATCGATCAGGATCAGGAGTTATCAGATGTCGTCGGATTACCTTAAATTGTCCAAACTAATGATTGACCCCCATATTGGACCCATTGTTCTATCAACTGTGGAGCCAGATGGTGCAACATACACTATCCTTCTCTCGCAGTAGTTGGATCCACTGATAGATCTGCTCGCCTTAGATTTAATTAAATATAGATGGTTTGCATATTGTTGGGAACATTGCCAACAATGTTCCTGATTTGAAGAAGTTCTCATGTCAATGATAACTCTTTGTATTTGATGAATATCTAATTTATTGTGCATAAGTTCATTTAATTCAATTTAATAAATCATTTATAATAAGTTCACTAATATGGTCATTTTCTAGGGATATTTAGGTAACTCTCATAATTATGCTATGCCAAATATCGTTGAGACGGACTGAATATATTGTCATGATCTCTAAGTGCAACAACTAATTATCATCGAGACAAAGACAAAGGAGTACACTTGTTCTAAAGGCTATGTTAAGATCGTTGTGAAAAGAGATTTCATCGTGTTGAAGCCAATCCATGCAAGTTAATTCACTCCAAGTCAAATGTCATCAGGAAGAACGAAATATCATCGAGAAGAGTGTTCGACATTTAAGAAGGCATGTTGAATTGAGAGAATGATCAAGGCCATACCGTCTAGATATGGATCCCCTTTCGCCAAGACAATGCTCAGATCTAAGTGTTAAGTCTTATCATCTTGACAAGCTAAAATGTCATCTTGATAATCTTATTCATTCGACTTGAAGACAGTGGTCGTGTTGAAGTCAGAATTCGGCTTGATAAGCTTAGTCAATCGACTTGAAGATTGTATTTGTGTTGAACTCAAATATCATATTGAAGATCCTAGTATCGTTGAATAAGTGAAGGATCGGCTAGAAGATTGAAATGTCATTGTGACAAGATGAAAAATTGTCATGACTAGATGAAACATCGTCGCGAAGACATCAAGTATATCTAAGAAGAAGCTTTATCGTTGTGATAAGCTAACACTTTGGCAGAGTGTACTCAGAATATAAAAAGGACAAGTATCATCATGAAGAGTTGAAATGTCGTCGTGACCAAATGAAAGATCATCGTGACGAGATGAAACATCATCGTGACAATTCAAATTTGCAGAACGCATTAATCGCCGTCGTCAATCAATCCAATCTGTACAGACTTTTAAGGTATGGGATTTCTAAAATAAAGACATTCTCATTTCGACCGTTAGGGTTTGTCGATACTATAAATACATATATGATGGATAACCTAACTAGAACGGAAAGAATCTATCAATGAGAAGATCAAAGAGCGGCTTGATAGAACAATATTCTATTCTTCAAGAAAGCATGTTTTTACTATGAAGAAAAAGAAGATCGGAGAACAAAATTTGAAGAAAGAGATACACTCAGAGCATCAATCCAGTTGTAAGACCCCAGGTTTCAAGTGCAGTGAATTCAAAATGTGGTGAAGTCTGAGAGCTAGCGCCAGGCGTTAGGGATAACGCCAGGCGTTAGAGTTCGAGAAGACTTAAGCGTGTCGATGAGTTGACGGGATCGAAGGTCGATCGACGGGATTGTAGACCGATTGACGAGACCGCAACCCGATCGACGGGACCGTAACCCGATCAACGGGATCGCAACTCGATTGGCGTTAGAGCTAACACCGACGTTAGGTTTCCCGTCGATTTCCTTAAGCGGCTGTGGATAAGTTTGGCCACCGCCTTTGGGCTAAAGCCAGCGTTAGGGGATGATGCCAGCGTTATCAGTGTTATGTATATAACCCTCAAATCAGTGGATTCTCCTCACTTTCCTAACTTAAACTCTCTCTAAAGGCAAAGACAGAAATCAGGAAGAGGAAGGAGAGCCTTTTTGGCTAGTTGTCCGAGGGCAAGTCTGGGTAGGAGATCTCTTGCGTGTTTGTGCCATCGATTGACTCCGTGGAGAGGAAGTTGTTTCACAAATTCTAGCCGGTGAAATCTCAGTTCCATGGCACCAAAACGAGCACCAAGGGTAACAATTCTCCTCCCTATTCTTTGGACAGGTTGGTCTAGATTGGTGATGTTGATATGCTATATTGCACTCCGGAGAAGACTCTGAGTATGTATGTTTGTTTTCAGGTTTCTGGGTGCTGTGATGTGCTGAAGGGAGTCGTGGAGGTTACCTCCAGAAAATACCCTAAAGAGCTGGCAGATCTGTGTTCTGTTGGCTAACACCCGGCGCTAGCGCTAGCGCCGACGCTAGTGCTAGTGATATTGGATATCATGTGGTGTGTTGTACAATATCCCCTGAGGCTATTCTGAGGACCTAGTGAGGTTGTCTCATTGTCGGGCAGACGTGAAAGCTTACCCGCATCGCGCAGAGTTGATCGCGATGATTGACCATGGGCCTAGCTGATCCGAACCCTCCCATAGTGGTGGTGAAGAGGTCGCCCCTCAGTGCACCGGGATATGGAAGAGTGCTGGAACTTTGTGTGTACGGTCTAACTCAAATGACCATCCCAGTTAAAAAAGGACTTGTGGATGGAAGTGTGCCGGAACTTTGTGTGTACGACCTAGCTCAAACTGAACATCCAAGTTGAAAAAGGACTTGTGGATGTCGTGCCTTGAGAGCACAATACGTGTGGCTTGGAGGCGACGTATGTTGTGGATGTTTCTATGCAGTGCTTAGACGCACCTGTGAAATATATGTTGTTATTGCTTGCTTGCAGGGAAGGAGCACCACCGCCCCGGGCATGGGGTGAGGTCGTTATAATCTGGGTCAGCTAAAACTAACCGGTTACTTGTTTACCCACCGCTTGGTGGATTGTGACTTACAGGTCCTGGCGAGGCGAGCGAGAAATAGCGGGTTGGATCCCCAGCTGTTGTGCTTTGCTGGCCATCAAAGGCATGTTTTGCATGGTTTTACTTCATGTATTGTCGGCCTGCGTGCCAATGTTTGTAAAACATGTAATAAGACAAGCACACTTTGTTGTATTTTCATTCCTAGTTGTTAAAGTGGACAAGTTGTGAACTGGTTTTACCTTAATTAAATAAATGCTTCCGTTGTGTGACTCTGTGTGCTGGATTGGATTTCTTATAAACTATTTGAAACTAATTAAGTAATGCGCTCTTCTGTTAGTTTAATATGGCGCGGGGTCCCGGCTGGATCTACTGCTATATTCTATGTAACAGGGAGGGTGTTACACATTGGTCTCAACTACGGGTCTCGATCCCTTTCCGTCTGAATTCGTGGTCGAATTCTTTTAAGGGGTGGTGAGCACGTGTGTGCGTCGCCGTTAAGACATGTAAATAATCAGTAACTGTCCACTTTAGGAATGAATTACAAGTAAGATTGTAGCATTGTGATGGAACTTTTGTGTTCCTTTGTTGATCCCTGCTATCTCATAGTCACTAATTGTGTTTTGTGCAGATGAATAGGCGGCTGGGAGTGGAGCGGGGCTGCCTCGACCCCCGTGTTCGACTGCGAGCAGTGCACCAGCTGAGGCGCCTACTCCTCCTTCTGCTGAGACAGTGAGGATGGTAGCTGAAGCAGTGTTCGCTATGTTCACTACACAACCTGGAGGGCATGTCCCTGGACAGACTCCTACCCTCGGGGTGGCTCTGGTGCTGGTTGTGGCGGCTGAACCTGTGGTCGAAAGACCTGTGCCGGTGAGGGCACAAAGTGTGCTGGACCAACAACTGCAGTACTTTCTAAGTTTCCACCCTCCGACATTCACGGGGGCAGGAACCCAGACTCAAGCTGAAGATTGGCTATCGAGAGTGAGAAAAACCTTGAAGGCCACTGATACGGAGGAAGGTCAGAAAGTTATATTAGCAACCTTCCTTCTTGATGGGGAGGCACAGCTGTGGTGGGACGAGTTGGAGTTGCATCAGCTAGCAGGAAGGCAGCTGACAGACATCTCTTTTGACGAGTTTTCGAGCATGTTCTTGGCACGGTATCTCCCACCTGCTCAACAGATTGAGATGGAGAATCAGTTCAACCGTCTAACGCAAGGTGATAGTATGATTTATGATTATCTGCATGAGTTTACCCGATTGGGAAGGTACACAGGCGTGACCTTTGCAGATGAAGCTCGTAAGACCAATTGGTTTTACGAAGGTCTGTAGGAAGAATTACGGTTTCTTTAGTCGGGGCCAATGACACAAGGGTTTATGTGTAACATCCCAACTCTAAAATAAGGTCTAGCCGGTTCAGTTGAACCCTTGGAGGAACTTAGGCCGGGTCAGAGGAAAACCATGACCCGACCTTCGCCACATAATGGTGGTCATTTAGAAAAATGACTGTTTTGGGTAGCATTGTGCTTCGCCACAACACCGAAATAGTACAATGAGCATACATGCTCCGAATCAACTTCCGACAGTTGTGTTAGACTCGGATAGTTGATACGAGTGCAACAGAACTTGTTTCGTTTCGATCCGAGGTCATATATAGAATATGACTATTTTGAGTACCGTAGTGCATCACGACGATGCAATTTTAGAATATGGAGCATACGTGCTCCGAATCGACTTTTGTAAGTTGCGTTAGACTTGTATAGTTGTTACGAGTGCAACGGAACTCGTTTCGTTTCGATCCGAGGTCATATGTAGAATATGACTATTTTGAGTACCGTAGCGCGTCACGATGACACAGTTTTAGAATATGGAGCATACGTGCTCCGAATCAACTTCCGTATGTTGCGTTAGACTCGTATAGTTGATACAAGTGCAACGAAACTCATTTCGTTTCGATCCGAGGTCATATGTAGAATATGACTATTTTGAGTACCGTAGCGCGTCATGATGAGTCCCATATATATATATATATATTTGGACTCATTTGGGCTGATATTCTAGTCTTTGCATCACATTTTAGGCACGTTTTCATTCATATGTATTATTCCATGCTAGGTGCACTATTAAGCTCATTTCGGTGTGCAATTGCATTCCTTGTTGTTGGGGGTAAGCACATGCTGCTCCCCTTCCCTTCTTTTATGTTTTTCTGATGCTGGACGTGTATTCCCAGCTGTTATATCTTGTATGCAGGTGACCTGATCGTCCCGTTTTCCCAGAAGTAATTTCTATGCATATCGCATGGTCGTGCATTTCCTTGACGCACAGTCGGTTGCGGTCGTACGTTTGTGTTTGGGCAAAAAATGGAGTGTCGGAGTTTACTCATGCGTTTTGACGCACGGGAGGATTCGCCCGTGCGTGAGTAAAATGCACGGTCGACCCGTGTCTTTGTGATTTCAGAGCGTCGGAGTTTACTCGTGCGTTTGAACGCACGGGCGGTATTGGTCGTGCGTGATCAAATCGCACGGGCGGCGCAACTTCTTCCCCAAGCCATATTTTATCCGTTAATATCACACGGTCTGCGCACGGTCGTGCGTTCGACCGTGCGTGACCATTTTTCAGCCTGTTTGCTATAAAAAGCAGGAATCGAGGCAGTCAATTTAAAAGGGCGATTGGAGGCGGACTAGTGCGATTTAGAGAGCGGGAAATCACTTCCTTCCTGCTGCTCTTGAGGGCTGAAGGCTTCCCCTTCATCTCCACCACCATAGAGGCCATTTTCGGTGATTTCCACCTCCATCCTTCCATCCGGGAGCACTAGGAAGCTTTCTCCACCATTAGCTCAAGCATTTCTCGCCGAGAGATCAGAGAAGCGCTGAAGATCATAGGAGCGGCGACAGTCTCCTTCGAGCCAAGCTCACCATCTGAGGGCCGAGTCCGGATAGAGCCCGACAACCTCTCATTCCGGCCGTGAACCCAAGATGTGTCTTCTTCTTTGTGGTCCTCTCTAACCTTTGATGCTTGAACTTCTTTGTTGTTGTTTTATGAATGCTTGTTAAGTTAATCTTAAGGATTATTGCTTGTGCTCATATGCAATATTGTTGTGAGGGCATGAATAGCCTTTTTCCTAGTGATTTCTGAGATTCGTTGTGTGTGAAGCCACTAGCAATTGCTAGTGGTGATGTTTAGTGAAGAGGTGTGTGCGACCCTCAACCATCATAGTTACATTCCATCCACGCGCCTTCCGAAGCACGGCATCACGGCCGTTGCATCCATCTCGCCTTGCGAAGCGGAGTTTTGACCCGCATCTCTCTTTATTTTGCAATAGCATAGGATCCCAAACCAAACCTCCCGTTGTTACTTATTAACCCTTTTAACTGATTTCCTGGTTTGAGCAAATCGTACTACCCAACTTGCGGTCCTTTGAGAACGATATTCGTGGAGTTCCTCCCTATTTTATTACTTGAGCGACCGGTGCACTGCCGTCGTATCGCATTTCGTGCCTGCTAATTAGCAGTGCCGAATTTGCGCATCAAGTTTTTGGCGCCATTGCCGGGGACGAGTGAGCAGCCCTCTGTTGTTCCCCATTTCGCGCCCCCGGATGCTCAATGGCAAGCCCCGCGGGCCAACATCGAGCAGCACTATCTGGAGTTTTACGAGAGGTTTGTACGCATGGAAGATGCCATGGCTAGGCAGTACGAGCTTTCGTCGCGGATTGGTGCTCATTTGGGAGTCGAGCCTCCTGACGTCCCTGCCCGGGCTTCAATTTCTGGACCTAGGCGGCAGCGTACTCCTCCTCCTCCTCCTTCACATTCTTCTCCGTCATCTCCGTCGTGATCATTCATTTGCAGCTTCCTTGGTGATGTGTCGTCTTAGTTAGTTTTGTTTATGTTAAACTAGTTTGTGGTGTACTTTAATTTTGATCTGACATTATTCGGCTAGGGCATCGCCCCTAGGGTGTGATTCTGGATATCTTGTCTTTATGTTATATCATGTTACTTCGCTGTGTTGGTCGTTTTTATTTATTTTGGAAAAATATCTTTCTGCTCTTTGAACAATGCTTAATACAGGTATTTGGTCCACCTTAAAGGACGTTAAACAAAAGGGTTTCTTGGGAGACAACCCATGGGGAACCACCCGGTTTCGTCTAGCTTTTTAATTCCTTTTGTGCACTGTTATTACTGTTTTGCTAACATTGTAGGAGGATGCTCTCTTGTGGATGATGATGAAGGGGAAATATTTTTTACAAAAATGGGATTACCGCACTTCTGGCATGCTCTTTTATGAGCATAGGTCAACTCTACCCCTCTCTTACTTATGTTTGAATTGTTTATTCTAGTTAGTTTTAATCAAGTCTGGGGGAGAGAGAGCGAGCTGTGCACGTGCACACACTTTGCATGACATGCTAGAATGTGCTGAGTTAGGATTTATATTTTGTTGCGCACATTGCATACACTTGCACCTAATTCACGCGCACTTGATCACGCGTGCTTTTTGGGTATCGCTGCGAGGTTTTCCCACTCGTAAGAATTGAATTGTTAGCATGTGAGTGAGGAGTAGAGAAAAATGTTGACTCAAGTAGTGCTCTAGTCAAGTGCTCCCATCACGCCTAGAAATTCAATTAGAGTAGAATGAAATTCAGAATTATAATTTAGTTATTTCTTTTATAGTAAATGAAATTTATTTTACTTTAGTGGTGAATCCGGTGTATCCAACGGTAGCATAAGGTCGAGTGTAGCAGACTAGTAGTAGCTTATTACTAGGTTCGGAAGGAAGGACAACCTTTCTCGGTGGCTAGAACTTGCACTTCCCATCGTCCTTCAACTTACCTAGCCTATACTCAACCTAAGACCAATAATTGCCTATCAGTCCTATTGATTTTAGACACGAGTCGTCTCATGCAGTAGAGAGAGTGCGGACGTGCAAGCCTATGGACACCGACTTTGATGGATTTCTTTGGAGTTTGTACCTAGCTTCGATTCGAGTAATACTCTACTCATTAGTCACGCTATTTTCCCTTTTGCGCGACCAAAAAATTCACCAGGATTCACCATCCAAGCAAATTAAATTTCAATTTACTGTTTTCGAAATAATTAGATACAATCTTGAGTTTAATTCTGTTCTAATGCATTTCTATGTGCGAGAGCATGCAACTTCGCATTGTTCTCTACCGCTCAAACTCATGCTAACATTCAATTGTTCCGACAGGAGAGCTGAGTAGTTGGCCCGAGACGTGCAAATGGTTAAGTCTGGGGGTGTGATGAGTCCCATATATATATATATATATATATATATATATTTGGACTCATTTGGGCTGATATTCTAGTCTTTGCACCACATTTTAGGCACGTTTTCATTCATATGTATTATTCCATGCTAGGTGCACTATTAAGCTCATTTCGGTGTGCAATTGCATTCCTTTTGTTGGGGGTAAGCACATGGTGCTCCCCTTCCCTTCTTTTATGTTTTTCTGATGCTGGACTTGTATTCCCAGCTGTTATATCTTGTATGCAGGTGACCTGATCGTCCCATTTTCCCAGAAGTAATTTCTATGCATATCGCACGGTCGTGCGTTTCCTTGACGGACGGTCGGTTGCGGTCGTGCGTTTGTGTCTGGGCAGAAAATGGAGCGTCGGAGTTTACTCGTGCGTTTTGACGCACGGGCGGATTCGCCCGTGCGTGAGTAAATCGCACGGTCGACCTGTGTCTTTGTGATTTCAGAGCGTCAGAGTTTACTCGTGTGTTTGAACGCACGGGCGGTATTGGTCATGCGTAATCAAATCGCACGGGCAGCGCAGCTTCTTCCCCAAGCCATCTTTTATCCGTTAATATCGCACGGTCTGCGCACGGTCATGCGTTCGACCGTGCGTGACCATTTTTCAGCCTGTTTGCTATAAAAAGTAGGAATTGAGGCAGTCAACGAAACAGGGCGATTCAGAGAGCGGGAAATCACTTCCTTCCCGCTGCTCTTGAGGGCTGAAGGCTTCCCCTTCATCTCCACCACCATAGAGGCCATTTCCGGTGATTTCCACCTCCATCCTTCCATCCGGGAGCACTAGGAAGCTTTCTCCACCATTAACTCAAGCATTCCTCGCCGAGAGATCAGAGAAGCGCTGAAGATCGTAGGAGCGGTGACAGCCTCCTTCGAGCCAAGCTCACCATCTGAGGGCCGAGTCCGGAGAGAGCCAGACAACCTCTCATTCCGGTCGTGAACCCAAGACGTGACTTCTTCTTTGTGGTCCTCTCTAACCTTTGATGCTTGAACTTCTTTGTTGTTGTTTTATGAATGCTTGTTAAGTTAATCTTAAGAATTATTGCTTGTGTTCATATGCAATGTTGTTGTGAGGGCATGAATAGCCTTTTTCCTAGTGAATACTGAGATTCGTTGTGTGTGAAGCCACTAGCAATTGCTAGTGGTGATGTTTAGAGAAGAGGTGTGTGCGACCCTCAACCGTCATAGTTATATTCCGTCCACGCGCCTTCCGAAGAACGACATCGCAGCCGTTGCATCCATCTCGCCTTGCGAAGCGGAGTTTTGACCCGCATCTCTCTTTATTTTGCAATAGCATAGGATCCCAAACCAAACCTCCCGTTGTTACTTATTAACCCTTTTAACTGATTTCCTGGTTTGAGCAAATCGTACTACCCAACTTGCGGTCCTTTGAGAACGATATTCGTGGAGTTCCTCCCTATTTTATTACTTGAGCGACCGGTGCACTGCCGTCGTATCGCATTTCGTGCCTGCTAATTAGCAGTGCCGAATTTGCGCATCACGTCACGAAGACGCAGTTTTAGAATATGGAGCATACGTGCTCTAAATCG
This sequence comes from Dactylorhiza incarnata, assembly GCA_033032865.1. Lineage (NCBI taxonomy): Eukaryota > Viridiplantae > Streptophyta > Magnoliopsida > Asparagales > Orchidaceae > Dactylorhiza > Dactylorhiza incarnata. Next base: position 3,584,815 of record JAWHQI010000160.1, on the reverse strand, counting down.
ACTTCCATAAGTTGCGTTAGACTCGTATAGTTTATACGAGTGTAACGGAACTCGTTTCGTTTCGATACGAGGTCATATGTAGAATATGAGTATTTTGAGTACCGTAGCGCGTCACGACGACGCAGTTTTAGAATATGAAGCATACGTGCTCCGAATTGACTTCCGTCAATTGCGTTAGACTCGTATAGTCGATACAAGTGCAACGGGACTCGTTTCATTGCAAGCTGAGGTCGTTTGGAGAAAACGACTATTTTGAGTAATTTTTAGCGTCGCAACAACGCCATTTTAGATTATTAAGCAAACAAACTCCGAATTGAATTTTGTCAGTTGCATTAGAATCGTATAGCCGATACAAGTGCAACAAAATTCGTTTCCCTCGATTCTGGAGTCGTTTGGTCAATTAATTAAAAATATTGCTCGTAAAATTATACGATGCTTTGAGATAAGTAAACGCCGAATTTCAACCCTGCCACATCCATGGTGACCCGACACTCGACGACTCAGACTCATATTGATCTTGACCACACGAGGGACCCACTTGTAGTTGACTTTGGTCAACCCTCCTCAAAAGAAGGTTTTTTATAATCTTTAAACCCTCTCCACGCCAAGCCATCCACCCGCCAAAGTCATCCTCCTCCTATGATGATAAGCACTAATCCCAAAGCACCCATAGAAGTGGGATGAGATATTTTCTTACCATGGTGGTAAAAACCTAAGGTTAGACCAAACCTAACTCTAACTCTCCCCACTCATCTACTCAAACCAAAAAACACATGATCCAAGGGCTGGTTGCTGATTGGCCAACCCCAAGCAAAGTACGGCCCACCCCTCATGCATGGACAATTGCCCCTCTCAACCCAACCATGGTTGGATGAATCCAAACCCGAGGGATAAGGAAGGAGAAGGCGCGGGGGGGGGGGGGGGGGGGGGTGCTCCTTGTTGCCTATATGAGGCCTACCGTGGCTTCACTTGAAGGGGGACCTGCAGGAGCTCCTCCCAAGATTTTTGAAACCAGCCCCACCACCCACCCCTGCCGGCGCCGAGGAAGACAACCGAGCTCCACCTTTCCACCTCCGTCACCCTCCCGTACAACCTTGCATGGAGGAATCCCGAACCTACGAAGCCCACAGGGGAGCCATACTTCGCCGTAGAGTGGTTGGCAACCCTCACCGGGAAGGTTTCAGGCATTGTCACCGCCGGAAAGTCGAGCTCCGGCGGCGCCCGAGAGCCCATGCTCTGTAATCGCTCCTCCCGACGGACGGCGGCGGTGCTAGGCCGCTGGACTACCGCTGGGAGAAACGCCTGCCCCCGGCGAGCCGGCCGAAGGCGGTTGTGCGGTGACCCGCCGACCGGACGGCGGTGGAGGAAGCCCGCAAGCTTCTAGCCTCCGTGCGTTACAGCCGCCGTTGGATCTCCTCCTCGAGATCCAACGATGCAGACAATCTTGTAATCATTAGCCCCACGGATTGGAGGCGGATCTACTGTGGGGCCGATAGTGTATCTCCGGTGCGGCTCTATCTCAGCCGCCCGATCGCTGTCAAGATCCGTGCATGATCAGTTTACATATAGCAGATTTGAACCTTATTTTTCTTAGCCGAAATCATCGGTCAAATAAGAAAACTTCAAACATGAAAGTTTTAGATACTGACAAGGGCCACCTCCAGAATGTTTTTGAGAATTTTTTGAAATCATTAGGTATTTTTGGTAATTAAAAAATGGGTAAAATAGCTGTGTTTGAATTAACAGAGGGTTTGAAAGTGGATAGAAAATTTTGAGAAAATTATCGGGCCTTCCTATTACTGTTCCACACTTACCATAATTATTTAAGAATTTTTGAAAGAGATTTACTATTTTTAGAGGGTAAAAACCTTTGTTTTTAATTATTTAAGAAATAGCCACTCTTCTGAAATGTCTCCAAAATTTATGGGAAGTGTGAAGGGTTGAAACACACCATCTGAAAAGGTTTGGGGATTTTTAAAACATCTCTTGCTATGTTTGGGAATTTATTTATCAGTTATTAGAGCCTAAATAAATTAGCAAATGCTATTCATACCTCAAGAGGCCTTGGAAAATTTATGATAGTTCGTTATGGATGTTATCAGCCCGCAATAAAAGTCGGATGATTGTCGGTTATGGGCTACTATTTTAATAATCTTAAAATGGAATAATAACTCAACGTGCTGCGATTAGAATAATGCTCGGACATTGGGAGCCGCCTCTTTGGAGGATTTCAAGAACTCATAACATCATTCCTCAAGTTTGCTTAAGTCATGCTTAAAGGTTGCAATTAAAACCCATGATCGGACTATAACAAAAGGCAGGAATTGGAAGAAGCTCCTATGAACGGAGCTAGAACAGAACTTTCCTCCTATGAACGAAGATAGAACTGAAGCCTCCTGATATGGAGGAATTGGACTACTAACCCGCTTTTACTGGTCCTGCATTTACTTTCTGCAATTATTCTTTTACTCCAGTCTCGTACTGGTCCCGCTCCTTTCAATTCCAGTACCTTTCATTCAGTTTCTTTTCAGTACCACTTCAGTCTCGTACTGGTCCAGTTCATTCTGCACTTTATTTCATTTCTGCCCATAAAATTTAGAGTTGACGTGAAGATGAGACATTCCTTCAGGGTCAACCCTAAATTGTACCGAACTGGCCGCCGCTTGTAGAGCAGAGCAGACAGATCGATGTTTTGGCTTTTCCTTCCTTATTGCCTATGATTTAGAGTTGACATTGAAAGATTATATAGGTATATGATCTAATTCACCTAAGGGGGGGGGGGGGGGGGGGGGGGGGGGGGGGAGGTGAATAGGTCTTTTGAGTTCTACTTGTTTGATATAGATATTTAAAATTATTCTAAGCAAGAAATCAAGCACACCCAGAAAACACACAAGTGTTTATAGTGGTTCCCCAAGACAGTGTGTCTATGGGTAGTTCACTTTCCCTCTTCACCCTTCTAACAATGTGTTAGACAGGGCCAACTCCTCCAAACTCAACTCAAAGAGCTTACAACACAGATCCCTCAGGATCTCTTAGGTTTTCCCAAACCCTACCTCAGAGGAAACCACCTCCTACAGCTCAGACCACCTCCTGGTCCTACCTCAGATCACACAGATCCTACCTCAGAGGAATCCACCTCCTACAGCTCAGACCACCTCCTGGTCTTACCTCAGATCACACAGATCCTACCTCAGAGGAATCCACCTCCTATAACTCAGACCACCTGCTGGTCCTACAACCTCATGCCAAATGGCCCTACAAACTCAGAACCCAAAGGCTCCTACAAAAGATATAATGAGGTTTACAGAATGAAAGAAGAAAAGATCAAGCCTGTTCTTCTTCTTCTTTTCAGCTGCTGTTGCAGACTTGAATCAGGGAGGAGTGGTACAACTCCAATCTTGATTCTACTTGATCAGCACTTCAGATGAAGGACTGGATCTACTTGCTCTATCTTGAGATGAATTAAGATGAGCTATCTTTTCCTTGCAGGCTTGTGTTAGCACAGTTCTTGGCTGCCGACAATGGAACAGTACACTTCCGCTTCTTTGTGTGCTCGAGAGACTGATTGATGGCAGAAGTTATTTTTCAACCCTAATTTATCCCTTTTATACATCCCCGATCTTCAACGGCTCTCAACCGTCCTTCTGACAGACATGGGAGTGATTGGTGGACCCCATAATGCTTTTCTGTAGCTTGCACCAAGGGCAGAACCCGCCATGTCTCGTTTGAACTGTCTCAGCGGTTGGGATGAGATGGCTTCCTCTTCTCAGCAGATTTCGTCGATCTGCAGAGAAGTTTCTGCGTTCGACGAATAGCATTCTGTGTTCGACGAACTTCATTATTCGTTCGACGAACACGCCAAGTCTCAGTGCTTGCTTCTGTCCCGTCTCTGCGTTCGAGGAGCTTCATTCTTTGTTTGACGATCATGCCAAGTCTCAGCGCTTGCTTCAGTCCCATCTCTGCGTTCGACGAACTTCATTCTTCGTTCGACGATCATGCCAAGTCTCAACGCTTGGTTCTGTCCCATCTCTGCATTCGACAAACTTCATTCTGCGTTCGACGAACACGCCAAGTCTCAACGTTTGTTTCTGTCTCGTCTCAGCGTTCGATGAACTTCATTCTTCGTTCAACGAACACGCCAAGTCTCAGCGTTTGCTTCTGTCTCGTCTCAGCGTTCGACGAACTTCATTCTTCGTTCGACGAACTGCATTCTTTGTTCGACGAACTCGCCAAGTCTCAGCGTTTGCTTCTGTCCCGTCTCAGCGGATCCACTGAGACAGATAGTCGTCTCAGCGGTTTCTTATATCTACAGCTCAGCTTGCCCAGATGTCTTCTCAGCGGCTCCTGGTCTTGTCTCAGCGGTTCAGTTAAGATAGTAAGACTTTCTCAGCGACAGCTGTCCTCGTCTCAGCGGTTCAGCTGAGACAACTCTTCATCTCTTAGGAGTTGATTTCTCCTGATCTAAGGGCATGATTGGCCCTTTCTCTTGAGTTACCTGAGCATGTATATCTTACAAAAATATGGCTTTATCAAATACATCTTGTACTTAGCATTGTGAGTGATGTCTTTTCAAATCAAAGGAACATTGAGGGCAATTTTCCCAACAATCTCCCCCTATTTGAAGAAGGCAGAACATTCCCAATGCTAAGGTACATAGCCAAAAAACTATCATGAAAATGATCTATATAGCATTCATGATAACATTGCTTCTAGAAGATAAGATTGTTTAAACATTCTATCAAGATAGATTATATTAAGCTTTGACTAACTCAGAGGGCAATCCTTGTACTCAAAGCTAACTCTGAGTTGGTCTTAGCATTGGCCATCTCCCCCTTTCTGATTTCTTCATCTATTTTTCCCTCTAGGGATTGGGAGGCAGCATCTACATACCCTGAGAGGGTTTAGAAACCATTTTCCAAATTCCCCTTTAGGTCATCCTTCTTCTTCTCTGACTCTCTTAGCATTGGCCATCTCCCCCTCAACCTGAGCAGGAACTTGCTCCCCCTCAATGTGAGAACTATTAGCTTTATTAGCTGTCCTTGTTCATTTTGAATAACCCTTTCTAGCTCCCCCTCATTTGGAGCATTTCTATTGATCTTATGATTATAAGTGTAAATTAAGCTTATGTCATAATGTTGAGTTCGTCGAACTCAAAGTCGGCGTTCGTCGAACTCAAGAAAGAGTTCGTCGAACTCAGGAAAGAGTTCGTCGAACTCAGGAAAGAGTTCGTCGAACTCAGGAAAGAGTTCGTCGAACCCAGATTTTTCCCAGCTGAGCCCTTAGTCTGCTTTAGTTTGTTTTGCATACTAATCCACTGAGACAGTTTGGATATCTCAGCTGATCAGCTGAGATGGGTCGCACCCTGAATTCAAAGTATTTAACATTGTAGGGAGATTATCTACCCTATCATGTGGACTACGCCTACTGTAAAGTTGATCAATTCAGATTTCAATTTATCATAACAGTACATATTATGAGAATTGTACAAGTGAGAACATAAGCATTTTAACATTGGGTATAGATTCATAAGTGAACTCATTCTAAATTCAACAATCCTAAGCCAATTTTGAAAGAATTGAACTTGGCCTCATCCAGTGGCTTGGTGAAGATATCAGCTACTTGATTGTCTGTGGGGACATATTCAAGTTTGATATCTTCACACTCTACGCTCTCTAATAAAATGGTACCTAATTTCTATGTGCTTGGTCCTGCTATGGGAAACAGGATTTTTGGCAATAGAAATAGCACTGGATGAGTCACACAGCAGGGGAGATTAACTAACCTTGATGTTGTAATCCTCTAATTGATGTTGTGTTGGGTCCAGCGTTCCTTCACTTGACCCGTAGCGCCTTTCCTACTTCCTTAAAGAAAAAGTAGCGCCCTTCCCATTAGTCCGGGCTTTTGGGAGAGTTGGTTGCGCTTGATCCTACAAGTGGTATCAAAGTGAGGTTGCGGGTTCGAGGCCCGGGGGCGCTGATTAAATCCTAAAATTTCTCTACCTGTGTGGGTCCCGGCGGGTCAGGCGACCGTGGCCATGTGAAAAGCCACCTCTGAGCCATGTGGTGCTCCACCTCTGAGCCATGTAGAACACCTCTGAGCTTGCGGGTCATGCTAGACGCTGGGGGGGGGGGGATTATTGGGTCCAGCGTTCCTTCACTTGACCCGTAACGCCTTTCCTACTTCCTTAAAGAAAAAGTAGCACCCTTCCCATCAGTCCGGGCTTTTGGGAGAGTTGGTTGCGCTTGATCCGACATGTTAGATCCACAGAAGTTAAGCACAACAGCTGCTTGCAGCAATGTACTCTGACTCAGCTGCGGATATGGCCACACTGGTTTGCTTTTTGTTGCTCCAAGAGATCAGCCTCCTCCCTAGGAATTGACAAGTGCCACTTGTGCTTTTCCTATCTTCTTTGCACCCTGCAAAATCTGCATCTGAATAGCCTATCAGTTCAAAGTCATTGTTCCTAGGGTACCAAAGCCCAAGATTTAGGCTGCCCTTGAGGTATCTCAAGATCCTCTTGACAAAGGTGTAGTGAGATTCCTTAAGACAAGCCTGATACCTAGCACAAACACATGTAGAATACATAATGTCTGGCCTACTAGCAGTCAAGTACAACAAGGATCCAATGATACACCTGTACATGGATTCATTAAAGGCCTTCCCCTTTTCATCCTTGTCTAGTGAAACATTAGATCCCATGGGTGTTCTCATGGTGGAGGCTGACTCCATCCCAAATTTCTTGATGAGCTCCTTGGTGTACTTAGTCTGGGAAATGAAAATTCCATCATCAGACTGTTTCACTTGGAGCCCAAGGAAATATTTAAGTTCACCCATACTGCTCATCTCAAACTCCCCCTGCATTAGATTGGCAAATCTCTTGCAGAGGTTGTCATCAGTAGACCCAAATATTATGTCATCAACATAGATTTGGACTAGGAGACACTTGCCCCTTGTTTCCCTAAGAAACAATATGCTATCTATCTTTCCCCTCAAGAACTTGTTCTTGATGAGAAAGCTGGACAATGTCTCATACTAAGCCCTGGGGGCTTGCTTATGACCATATAGAGCTTTCCTAAGTAGATAAACATGAGATGTAAGAGTAGGATGGACAAAACCTGATGGCTGCTCTACATATACTTCCTCTTTCAGATTTCCATTTAAGAATGCTGATTTGACATCCATGTGGTACACTTTGAAGCCTTTATGGGCTGCATATGCAAGGAATAGCCTTATGGCCTCCAACCTTGCAACTGGGGCAAAGGTTTAGTCAAAGTCTATTCCTTCCTCTTGCCTATACCCTTTTGCAACAAGCCTAGCCTTGGTTCTTGATGATTGTCCCATTTTCATCCATCTTGTTTCTGAAGATCCATTTGGTGCCAATGATGTTGTGTCCCTGGGGTCTTGTCACCAACTTCCATACTTTGCATCTCTTGAATTGCAAAAGTTCTTCCTGCATTGCCTGAATCCAGAATGGATCCAAGTTGGCCTCTCCAAACTTTTTAGGCTCTACCTGTGACAGGAAACTGAGGAACAAGGCCTCATTGTGAGCCCTGCTCCTAGTTGTCACACCTTATTGAACATTCCCAATAATCTGCTCCAAGGAATGATCCCTTAGATGTCTTGTAGCTGCAGGGAGTCTGTCCTCTACATGCTGAATTTCTTCCACTGGGTCAGCATCTTCTTCAGCATCCTGCACCTCTACTTCTTCTGGAATTGCTGCATCAGTATGTGCTTTACTGCTGCTGGATGGTTCTTGTATAGATAGTTCTTGTATAGATAGTTCTTCCATGGCCCTTTAACTTCCTGTCAAAATAGAAGAACTAGACCAGCTCTTATAAATTAGACTGGTCTCATCAAACACCACATGTATGGACTCTTCAATAACATGGGTTTTCTTGTTATATACTCTATAGGCTCTACTATGTGAGCTATAGCCAACAAGAACCCCCAAGTAGCATTTTTCAGCAAACTTGGTTAATTGAGATTTTCCATTGTTTAAAATGTAGCAATTAGATCCAAAGATCCTAAAGTATGAAATTGTTGGTTGTTTGCCTTTCAGAATCTCATAGGGGGTAATTCCATGAACTTTATTGATGGAAGCTCTATTGAGAACATAACAAGCAGTATTGACTGCTTCAGCCCAGAAATATTCTGGGAGTGAAGAGTCACTAAGCAATGTTCTCCCAGCTTCTATCAAGGTTCTATTACTCCTCTCAGCCACCCCATTTTGTTGTGGGGTCCTTGAGGAGGAAAACTCTTGGATGATACCTAGTTCTTGACAGAACCTTGTCATGGCTTTAGATTGAAACTCTGTGCCATGGTCAGACCTAGTTCTGACCACAGAACATTGCAAATCATTCTGGATGGCCTTGACATGGCTTATAAAGACATTTAGAGTATCTAATTTCTTTTTAAGGAAAAATACCCATGTATATCTTGAGTGATCATCAACAATCACTAAGGTTTACAGCTTCCCTCCTAAGCTATGAATTGGCATAGGACCAAACAAGTCCATGTGCAATAAATAAAGGCATCTCTTAGTGTCTTTGGAGCCAATACTTTTAAAATTGGCCCTTGTTTGCTTGCCCATTTGGCAAGCATGACATGGGCTATTTTTAACACATTTTAAATTAGGACTATTTCTAACCAAGTTCTTAGAGAGTCTATGCATTGCCTTGTAGTTGATGTGGGCAAGTCTCTTGTGGCATTGAATACATAGAGACTCACTCTCATTTTCCACAAGACACACAGGAGAGGAAGATGATTTGCAAATAAAATCTAAACAATAAACATTTCCACTCCTGGTGCCTGAAAGTATGGTTTCCAAGTTATTAGAATTTTGATTAGGCACTTATCATTGTGGAATTCAATGACATAGCCAAGATCACACAGTTGGCTTATGCTAACAAGGTTGTGTTGCAACCCTTCAACATAAGCCACTTTAGTGATGGAGACTATGCCATTTGTGATCATACCATAACCTCCGGTGAATCCCTTTCCTGAACCCCCAAAGATGACTTTGGGTCTATTCTTCACTGCTTTGTATTCCTGCAGTAAACCCTTGGTGCCTGTCATATGTCTTGAGCACCCACTGTCCAAATACAAAATCTGCCCAAGCCTGGTATTTGAACTAACCTGCATGATGGAATTTAATTACCCTTAGGAGCCCAAGTGATTTTGGGTCCTAGGTTCTTGTTAGTCTGATAAGATAACCTCACACTAGCTGTACTATTTACAGGAAGACTCTTCTTTGCATTTGGTACATTGGGATTGTACCAATAATCTATGGCAAAGTGTCCCACTTTACCACAACACCAACATTCATGAATGTTGTATCTCCTCTTCCGAACATTTCCTGAGGAAACATCATTACTGTGCCTTAGTTCAGGAGGGGAGACAGCTGCAATCTTCCTATTTCTCTCAACAATGATTTGACTGAATGTTAATCTATGTGTTGTCTTGATGCCCTTTGTTTTGATGACATCAACTTGCTTTGGCTTGGTAGCCATACAAGATCTGATGGCATTAGACACTGAGCAGCAAGCCTTGTTAATAGATTTGATAGTAGAAATTTTCTTTGCTGAAATAAATTTAGAAGGGCTTGCACCCTAATTATTGAATGAGGGGGGTGAGGTACCAAATACAAAAGGTCCAAGTTGGGCCATTTGAATTTCCTCATGGGGAGCCTTCATGGCACTCAATCCCATTCCCTTTCTTCCACTATGGGAAAAATTGTTTTCCTCCCTATAGTTACTTCCAGTCTTCCAGTGACCATACATGCTTTCATGGTCATACCTGTTGGAAGGAAGTAATACCTTTTGAAAGGTGGTTTGAGGCTTAGCCTTACCCCTGCTCTTTTCTCCACTCCCTTCTCCTGCTTCCATTTTATTGAATCCTAGTCCTCTTCTATTGGATTGAGAAGAGAATGAGTCAATAATAGGAAGCACAAATTTAGGCTTGGAGAATTGAGCCACTAGGCTTCTTTCTTTCACAAGCTTCTCCTCAAGATCCTTGATGATCTTATTCTTTAGAGAAATAGAGCTCAAATGGACAATTGTTATCCCCTTGAGTTTGCTTATTTCTCTACTCATCTGAGCCACCAAAGTAGGAGACTCAGAACAATTTCTTTCAGCCATTTTGAGTGAGTTAATCTCTAGGGCTTGGCTTTTGACAAGCTTCTTGCTCTCTTTCAGAGCAATAACTAGAGCATCATATTTGTCAATCAATTGATTGACACCCACTTCAGATTCTGAATCATAATCATCAGTTGATGAGTGTGCATCAGATTCTGGAATTGATTCATACTTAGAGGAAGAGAGAGGAGTAGGTACCTAGTCAGGTGTGTCCTGACAATCTTCATCATCTGAAGTTATGGCCATTGGGCAAACATATTCTTCAACATTTTCATCCACCTCCATATCTCTGTCTGAATGTGATAGAGGTGCCCTGATGCCCACCTTTGCTGCAGGAAAGTCCTCATCTTCCTCAGCAGCAAACAGCCCAATATAGGCCTCTTCTTCATCATCTGAATCTGATGATGATGACTCAAATTCACTCCATCTTTTGTCCTTCTTGGCTAGGAAGGATTTCTCACATTTTCTTCCCTTCTTGCGATAAGGCTTGTTCGCCCTTATCCTTTCTTTTGACTGGACAGTCATCAATGACATGTCCAGGATTACTACAGCAATAACAAATTACATTAATTAAACCATGTTTAACATGTTTAGAGTCATACCTGTCCCCTTTGGGGTGCTGCCTGTCTGCCCTGCTTAAATCCTTCCTAGGATGTGAGGAGGAGGAAGGCTTATTCTTCCACAGCTTCGTTCTCATCATCTTTTTGAATTGCCTTGAGAAGGCATCAAATTCCTCATCAGAAGAGCTATTTTCAGATGAGTAGTGATCTGAATTGTCTGAGTCAGCAACCCTTCTTGGAGGGGTAGGAATTCTTGTCTTGCTCTTCTTGGACCCTTCAGCCTTGAGGGCCCAGACTTCTCCCTAGCATGAGGCCTGGAGGAGGTGTCCTCTTCCTTTCTAGCAGATAGTTGCATCTCATATGAGAGCAACTTTCCAAACAGAGTATGAGGAGGAGTTTCACTTAGCTTTGCCACTTCCCTGATGACACAGATTTTGGTATCCCAATCTCTAGTTAGAGATCTAAGGAATTTATCATTTAACTCATAATGAGTGAAGGTCCTTTCATAGGTCCTCAACTCATTTACTATTCTGAAGAATCTTTCATAGCAGTCAGCTACGCATTCCTGGTTTTGTTGCCTAAAGGCTTCATACTCCTGATTGAGGAGGGATTTCCTATCATTCCTCACTTCTTCAGTCCCTTCCATGTACACAATCAATGTATCCCACATCTCCTTTGTAGTCTCACAGTGCACTAGGTTTTGGAAAGTTGAATCATCAATAGCATTGACAATAACATTTTGAGCCCTTTTATCCATGGTAGCCAATGCTATCTCATGCCTTGTCATTTCAGTGTAAGACTTGCCAACCTGCCTAGTAGGATCAATGGTGCAGGGCTTTGTGATAAGGTAGGGGCCTTCCTGAACAGTGATATAAATTCTAGGGTCTGAAGCTTCCATGAATAGCCTAACCCTTTGTTTCCAAATTCCAAAGGTTTCCTTTTTGCATATAGGGAGCATCATTGAACCCATTTCTTTATGAACTCCACTTGAAGCCATTGGATTCAGATTTAATAATACCTATATAGGATCTGGTCAGGTAGTTAAGCCCTTTATGACCAACCTCCCTCTGATACCACTTTTATGTTGGCCACGTTTTCATCAGAGGGGCCTAAGTATTTTTAGTAATTAAATCTAGGTACATCAATACTTATGACAGAAAATACAATATATATAACTTAATTCAATATCATCACACCACACATTTTGAAGCAAGATGAGCGGCCCTTGCTCATCTTCTTCCTCCAGCCGACGGCTGAGGATAGGCCATCCTGAAGCTTATTGGGGGATGATTTCCCGGCCACCTGTGTAACATCCCCCAAACAACTAGACCTCCAAGTTGGTTTTGTCATGACTTGGTCATGACAAAACCATAGGAAGAGCTTAAGATCATGTGAACCTAGCTAAGAAGGAGAAAACCCAAGTGGTCTGCAAATATCAATTTTCAGATACCAAGCCTAGGGTTGGACTTTAGGGCCTCAACTTGACCCTTTGACCCCACCATAAATTCCCTAACTCAGTAGGGGTCCCCTTAGATCATCAGGGACCCATTGGGGTCAACCAAAGAGGCCAAATTGACCAAAGTCAACCATAACCCTAAATTGGTCAAAGTAGCTTAATAAGAGCTAATTGGCCTCCACCATGCCAAATTGACCTTACCCATACCCTTATAAGGATACTAGAGACCCAATGGACCAAAAAGCCCTATCATGGGGCCTCCAATTTGGCCAATTTTACTAAAGTCAACCCTAGCCCTATTTTGGTCAAATAGACCCATTAAGGGTCAATTGACCCTCACCTTGACAAATTGACTCCACCTAGACCTTCCTAACCCTTACGAGAGTCCAATGGGTTACTACCTACCCATTGAGGTCAACCCAAGTGGTCAATTTGACCAAAGTCAACTCAACCCTAATTTTAGGTCAAAATACCTATTTTGCCCAAATTAAGCCCAATCCACTTGGGCTAGACCAAATTGAAGTGGCCCACTAACCCATGGGGTTGAGAATTACTCAATTTGCCACTATAATTCTATAAATGATGACTAGGAAAGAGAAGGAGAAGTTTTCCCCCAATTTGGAGAGAGAGAGGATGAACATTCATGGTGGATGAATGCAATTGACCCATCAATCCTCCACCAATTGATGAGCATTCATCTACCCTGGCTGTTACAAGGAATTTAGAACATTTTCCAGCTCACCAAGGGGGCTGAATAAGGGGAAATCAAGGTGGCCAAAATCCTCCTTCATGGCCATTAATGGCAATTGATGGTTTGGCTCCTCCCCTCCTCCAATTCAACTCCTTAACACCTTCAGGAGTCAGAGAGGAATGAAACCCCCCCCACCTTTCTGAAGAAATCAACCTCTCCAAGTGTAGATCGACATGGCACCAAAAGCACCACCTCCAACAATGGCGACTCACCGGAATTCGCGACTTCAGGCCACCACACAGGTCCGATCCGCTTCCCCTCTCTTAGTGCTAGATCCTCGACTAATTTGGGGCTTGATTCGAGCTCAATTGGGCTCGAATTGCTCTCCCGAAAGGGTTTGTTTCGAGCCCTCTTTACCCTCCACGAAACCCCTACTCTGGCCACCACCGGTCGGCAAAGGACCTCCTATCGCCGACCACCACCTCAACGAAGGTGGTGGCACTTGCCGGCCGGGGAGAGGTAAGGGTGGCCGGGAAATCAACCCACAAAGGCTCTTAGGACGTGTTGCTGTGAGCCGTCCAGCGATTGGGGACGATGATGGACAGCCGTCCGAACTGACAGGATCTGCTAAGCGCAGACCAAATGATTTTAATAATCATGTAATGTACATTTCTGTCATCTATTATGCTGTGCTTTGTTTTAATTATTAAAATTACTAGAGCTCCTCTGATGAAAAAGTGTCCAACATCAATGTTGTAGCCTTGAGTGTGTAGTTTACTTGAAAATTTATTTCAGCCCAAAAGGGACACAGTAGCTCTTCGTAGAGCCATTTTGGTGGGACTGGTCCCTAGGGTAGGGCAGTCACCTTTTCTTGAATAAATTTTGATAGGGAAATGCTATTGACTTGAAAATTGAATCCTATGCCATTTGGACCTACACCCTTAACATATCCAGAGATGGGAATTTTAGGAGAACATTTTTCTAAGGTATTTGTAATAATTAATAATTCATATATTATTCAATTATAGGGTCTCATGACCTCCAATCCACTCCAAATTTTGGAGGGTGCTCTTTAGGGTTATTATATGACCCGGTAAAAATTTCAGCCCAATTGGGACTGATTTGGTTGGGTAATTGATTAACCCAAGTCTGGTCAAATTAGGTCAAACTAGGTTAAAAGTGCACATGTTGGAATTAGGTGGTCAAACCTCATCCAAGTGGTGTGAAACTTTGGCCACTGATTTAGGACCACTTAATACACCCCCTTGAGTAATTTGGGGTGATGTGGGGTGGATCTGCGCTAGGACCCTAGTTTTAACCTTAGGGTTGCACTTTAAGCCTTGCGAAGGACATAGGGGCATATGTCCTTGGATGGTCATGAGACTTGGTAGAGAAGTTCATAGGGAGTAAATATTCCCTAGGAAATTTTCAGAGAATTTTAGGACCTATTATTCCCTCTGATTTACGTTATAACCATTTTTGTGAACCTCCTTATAAGAGAAATTTACATGCTCAAATAATCTTGGATGGTGATGAAAGTTTGGTGGTACCCTCATAAGCTTGTAATAGATCTCTGGTAATTTTTGTGTAATTATTGAATTAATTTAATTAGCACTTCATTCACAAGTCATCTACTTGATCTTAAGAATATAATAAATAATTAAGGGCCAAATACCATTTGGAAAATTATGAATCTCGGTGGTAGGGCATCTTAGGGCTATATAGAGCTCTCTGAATTTTTATATAATTTTTGGAATTATTTAATAGTAGGTTCCTTCACAATTTTCCCTAGAAAGGGTTTACTTGGAATATTTATTTATGTGATTAATTTGCCTTGATAAATTCTGAAATTTGACCAGTAGACTTTTCTGATTAATATGAAGGTTTGGTAATTTTCCCATAATTTTTAGACAAGTAGTTTTGGTGGTTCCTTCCTTAAATTCTAATTTGGGATAATTGTTCAATATTATAATTAGAGGCCACCCCCTTACTGCAAATTTTTGATATTATGTATTTACTGTTATTTTGAATTTATAGATTTTTCATAATTTTGTGGAGGCCATATCATAAGGGGATTTATACTTCATGCTCAATTTCATATTGGGTCAAAGTCGAGGAAAATTTAAATAAATGCCAATTAAACAAGGACAAATATGATCCTCTGGATTTTGTCTTAGAATATCATGATAGACTACCAATAATAATATTGAGTCTGTTGGAAGAGTATTTGGAGTACCTCCTCTTATACAACTCATATAAGTCAATTGGTCTGCGTATAGTAAAACTGTAAAACTTGAGTATTTGATGGATCATTAGGATGGAATGGAAGTTAGTTGGTGTACCTAGTCTGGTAGAGAAGATGTGTGGTCACCATTGGAAGTCTATATGTTGGGTGTACCCGAAAAGCTAAGGGGTAAGGTTGTGTCCGGGACCGACGAAAGATCGTCTTACCCTTTAGAAGGTCTTAAAATATGTTGGGTAATCCAAGTGTAATGATAAGGAGGGTATACTTGTGGGTAGTCACTAATAACATTAAGTGCCTTGGAAAGGGAGCTTTGGGGTGTCATCCTATTATAGCTCATAGTATCGTAGTGAGCCCCTAATAGGGTAGTCCTCGGAAAGTCCATGGTTAACCCTAAAATGTAGGAATAAATAGCAGAGCAAGATTAACTTAATAATCCACACACACCCACACACCCCGTGGTTACAGGAGGTTAGTTGTTTGGTCTTATGAGCTGTAGGCTCGGTGGTTGTAGCAGCAGACTAATTAGTCTGGTGAGCTTCTGACTCAGTAATACTTGTTTGTACTGACGGGTTCATTCCTCCCGCTCGGTGCCTAGGAGTCACCAGGAGACGCTGAAGCACCAGAGGCCAGTGCAGATGGAGGCGGGACATTCTAGCATGGGAGCAGCGATGACAGGATCCGTGAGTGTCCTTTAGCTTTAGTAGTTTATGCTTCCGCGAGTGAAAATGTAGTGAGGGATTGATGTACAGGGCATGAGCCCTTTATTATTTCTGTTATCTTTATTCAGTTACTGTATGTGGACATCTCCTTTGATGGTTTTATTTTCTATGTGATGTGGACTTGAACTTCTATAAGTTGTTTAAGCTGTAGTGGCGACCTTCACGAGCGAGGGTGTCACCACAAAGCGGCGGTTCTGGGCATAAGACCCGGTTTTGTAGCGGAAAAAAATGGGTTCTTACAAACTGGTATCAAAGCAAACCTCAATCCGAAGAAAAGAAGTCCACAAACCGTGGGCCACCCCGCGCGAGTTTAGTTTGAGGACAAACTAAACAGCGAAAGCAATGGTGTGCCCATATGGGGAATCACATGAAAAATCCACCTTTAACTGAATTTTTTTAGGCAAACCCTCTTACGAGTGTTAATTTTCTTTTGTAGCCCACGACGAACCCTACCCCACAACATGGAGTGCCTCCGACTCCAAACGTCGTCCCACCACCACCGGCTCCTACTCCGTTCTAGCAAACGGAGATGGGGCAGACACTGACTTCCATACTGAAGGCATTCAGGGAACAACAGGCACCGACTCCTCAGCCAAACCCCGGGGCCAACTGGATGAGTGCCTTCCGAGGACTTTCCCCTTCATCGTACTTTGGGACAGAGACAGTGGTTTGGACTAAGGAGTGGGTGGACATTATGTATGAGATGCTGGCAGGAATTCAGTGTCCGACAAATATGGCAGTACCCCTGGTGGTTTCGTGCCTAGAATCTCATGCAAAGAGGTGGTGGAAGTCACTACTAGACACCACCTATGCTGGACTGGAGGCGGCTGACATCTCATAAGATGAGTTCAAGACAGCGCTACTGGAGCACTATGTACCACAATCAGCAGGGGATGAGCTGGAAGATAGGTTCCTGCAGTTGAGGCAGGGTAGCATGACAGTGGTTGAGTATCACTGGGAGTTCACACACCTAACCCAGTTTGTGGATTCCTATCAGCTGGATGATGCAGGCTACGCAAAGAGATTCTACAAAGACCTCCGTGACGTTCTGAGGCAGGCCCTCCTCTTTGTCTCTGACGGCAGCATGGCCAAGATCTTGGAGATGGCCAAGAAGCTGGAAGATGACCATCACCTTGTCCGAGGTAGGATGAGGCCGATAGAGGACCATGGAAGGAGTGGCAGGAGAGACCAGCAGAAGGGTCATTACATTAGGGAGAGAAGAGCGGAGTACCGACCCCGCCAGGAGGAGAGGCAGGAGCAGAGGGAGCCAGTAGTGTTGTCTCCTCAGCCCTTACAGATGCGGGAGATGCCGAGGATAGGAGGAGGTGGTCCACCTCCCCCACCTGAGTGCTACCACTGCCACCAGACCGGACACATCCAGAGGAACTGTCCTCAGAGGAATGCATCACCAGCACCACAGGCTTCCCCACCGACTCAGCATTTTGGGGGCCGAGGATGGGGTCGAGGCCGTGGATTTCAGGGCGGAGACCGGAGACAGAACAGGGACCAGATCTACGCCCTGGACCTAGCACAGCCCCGGGACCCCGCAAGGGTCATTACAGGTAATTTTGATGTCTTTTTTATGATCATGAGTACTTAGTAAACTTTAGTTTTACCTTAGCATTTCACCAAACAATCAAAAACCACCCAGGTATAGTACTCTTCTGCGGTAAGCCCGCATACAATTTATTTGATACGGGTGCCTCACACTAGTTTATCTTGGAGGAGTTCGTGGACAATCTGGATCAAGTCGAGCACTTTGAGGGCATTCACAGGAGGGTGCAGTTCCCGGACGGATCGGAGATAGTAACAAACGCAAAGTGCAACATGAATGTGGAGATCGAAGGGAAGCTGTTCGAAGCGCCGACGACACGCTTAAAAATGAAGGACTTTGATCTGATCCTAGGCATGAATTGGTTGTATTGGAACCATGCTCGAATCGATTGCTTGACGAGAATGATTGTTCTGAAGCATGAGGGCACGAAAGTAGTAGTCGAAGGTACCAAACCTCCTTCCCGTCTGTTATTATCATCTATTCAGGACGTCAAGGCCCACCTACAGGGAAATGAGGTATACAAGGTGCTGTTCGAGGCGATCGAGATGATGGATTTGGTGGCTAGTATCCTTGTAGTGCGGGATTTTGCGGATGTATTTCCGGAGAAGTTACCAGGACTACCACCGCACTGCGAAAAGGATTTTTAGATCCAACTGGTGTCGGGGGGTAAGACGGTATCTAGAGCTCCCTATCGGATGGCCCCGAAGGAGGTAGTGGACTTTTGGAGCCAGCTGCAGGAGCTGGTGGAAGCTGGGTTCATTAGACCGAGTTCCTCACCTCGGGGAGCTCTAGTGCTATTTGTGAAGAAGAAGGATGGGACGCTCAGATTATGCATTGATTATTGAGACCTGAACAGGCTGACGGTGCGGAACATGTACTCTCTGCCGAGGATAAATGAGCTATTTGACCAGCTGGAGGGAGCCCACTGCTTCTCGAAGCTGGATTTAAGGTCATGTTATTATCAGCTACGGATTCAGGAGGAGGACATCCCGAAGGCGACTTTCAGTAGCCGATGCAGACTATATGAGTTCACTGTGATGCCATTTGGACTCACGAGTTTACCATCAACATTTATTAGCCTGATGAACCGGGTGTTCGAGCCATATCTCGACATCTTTGTCATCGTGTTCATCGACGACATCCTCATCTATTCGAGAACGGAGGAGGAACATGCACGTCATTTGGCACAAACATTGGAGAAACTATGGGAGCACCGCCTGTATGCGAAGTTCAGCAAGCGTTAGTTTTGGCTGAAGGAGGTGGCCTTCCTAGGTCATATTATCAGTGGAGCTGGCCTAGCAGTGGATCTGACAAAGATCCAAGCAGTACGGGATTGTCCACCACTGAAGACGGCCACCGACGTGAGGAGGGAGCTTCCTAAGACTTGCCGGTTATTACCGGATGTTTATACATGGGTTTTCCCAAATAGCCCTCCCACTCACATCCTTGAAGAAGAAGGATAATGCATTCACATGGATGCCACAGTGCGAGGCGGCCTTCCAGGAGCTAAAGGGTTGGCTTACGACGGCCCCCATCCTTGCCCATCCATCTGGAAAGAAAGGATTCCAGGTGTACATAGATGTGTCATACCAGGGGATGTGTGCCGTTCTGATGCAGAACGGGCACGTGATAACATACGCTTTCCGCCAGTTGAAGAACCATGAGCGGAATTACCCGGTGCATGACTTGGAGATGGGAGCGGTTGTTTTTGCTCTAAATATTTGTCAACATTATCTCTGTGGCATCCACTGCGACATATTTTCAGATCACAAGAATCTGAAGTACGTAGACACGCAGAAGGAGCTGAACATCCGACAAAGATGATGGGTGAAGTTCTTATCGGATTATCAGTATACCATGCATTACCACCCAGGGAAGGCGAATGTGGTGGCAGACGCGTTGAGCAGGAGAGCTACCATGTCAGGAGTATAGCCCCAGCTGATGGCCATGGAGCTAGTACGGATGTTCGAGGACATGTAGATATCCTTAGTATCCGAGGATGATCCGGAGCTTTATGAGGAGTACCTGGCGGCAGTGAGTACCACATATGACATCCGAGACCGCATCAGGGATGGACAGAGGAAGAATGCCAAGTTAGAGCCGATATTCAGAGCCTTGGAGGCAGGCTCAGCCGGAGGCTATTCATTGAAGGACGACCTGTTAAGCTTTAGAGGCCGAGTATATATATCGACAGGGGGCCGGATTTGGGAGGACATCATGACAGAGGCTCACTGTAGTAGGTATTCGGTGCACCCGGGTACCACCAAGATGACGACAGACTTGAAGAAGACCATGTATTGGCCGGGCATGAAGAGGGACATTACTTATTTTGTGACTCACTGTGAGTCTTTCAGCTCGTGAAGGCGGAATGCAAGAACCCGACCGAATTACTGCAGCCACTCTAGGTGCCGGAGTGGAAGTTCGACGACATCGTGATGGAC
The DNA here is from genome assembly GCA_033032865.1 of Dactylorhiza incarnata. Classification (NCBI taxonomy): domain Eukaryota; kingdom Viridiplantae; phylum Streptophyta; class Magnoliopsida; order Asparagales; family Orchidaceae; genus Dactylorhiza; species Dactylorhiza incarnata. Next base: position 3,565,015 of record JAWHQI010000160.1, on the reverse strand, counting down.
TTTATACACGGTCTTCCCCGATCACATGCGGGGAATGAATCGATATGTGTGATCATCGATAGATTTACGAAGGTTGCCCGATTCATTCCAGTCAGAAAGGACACGTCGGTCGGAGATTTGGTACGACAGTTCATGGAGCAGTTTGTTCGCTACCATGGCGTGCCTAGGACAATTTTGTCAGACCGGGATGGACGATTCACATCGAGGGAGTGGAGAGCGGTGCGGGCTTACTTAGGCACACGACTGACATTCAACACTGCATTCCACCCCCAGACAGATGGGCAGATGGAGCGTACCATCCGGACCTTGGAGGATCTTCTACGTCTATGCATTCTAGACTATGGGGAATCGTGGGAGAGACTATTGCCGTTGGTTGAGTTATCGTACAACAATAACCACCAGGCTAGCATAGGTATGGCACCCTATGAGGCATTATATGGACGAAGGTGCATGACCCCATTGTCGTGGATCCAGGATGAGGATCCCAAGTCACTTGGCTCAGAGTTCGTTGAGGACATAGAGGCTCAGGTGAGGCTGATTCGAGACAGGATGCTGGAGGCCCAGAGCAGGCAGGCCAAGTATTACGATGCGCGACATCGTATGGTAGAGTTCCAGGTGGGAGATCGGGTATTCTTGAAGATACGTCCAATGCATGGAGTCTCACGGGTACGCGGGCGAAAGAAGCTCAGTCCGAGATACATGGGGCCATATAGGATCCTAGAGCGGATCGACCCCTTGGCTTACAGACTGGAGCTACCGCAGGAGTTAGCGGGATTTCATGATGTCTTCCACGTCTCCTCACTCAAGAGGGCTCTACTACGGCCAGAGCAGCAGATATCTACTACAAAGGGGCCGGTAGCTACTGATCGGTCAGTTAACCTGGAGCCGGTCCGGATAGACAACACGGAGGTGCGAGTCCTACGGCGCAAGAAGGTTCTGTTGGTCAAAGTCCTATGGCAGAATCATGTATAGGAGGAACACACCTGGGAACCACTGGACTTGATGCAGCAAAAGTATCTGGAGCTCTTTACGACAGGTATAACTTAATTTCTGTTTGGGATGTTATGTTTAATCACTTGCTATAGGAACCCCACAAGCCTAACCTGAATTTCAGGGACAAAATTTTTATTTTTATGTATTGGGATTTATAATATCCCCCAAACAACTAGACCCCCAAGTTGATTTTGTCATGACTAGGTCATGACAAAACCATAGGAAGAGCTTAAGATCATGTGAACCTAACTAAGAAGGAGAAAACCCAAGTGGTCTGCAAATAGAAATTTTCAAATACCAAGCCCAGGGTTGGACTTTAGGGCCTCACCTTGACCCTTTGACCCCACCATAACTGTTGGATCGATTGGCGCCCTTAGGGGGGGGGGGGTGAATAAGGGAATAAATTTTTTCTTATAATTTTATGAAAATGACTAAATTGTTTTTAGTGAGAGAGAGCAAAATAACAATTTAGCAAAAGTAATTTGCAAAAATAAAATTTATGCCAAATGAAAGAAATCAAGTAAACGCAAATAGAGACATGATTATATTATATAAAAATGTGTTTACATAAATTTGATTTCAATATCACTATAAATCGGAGGTGTACAAAGCAAAATAATTTTTCCCTTTCTATACCGACTCGTATCCCCACGAACCGGTTGGCTTTAGCCAATCCTTCCCCGGATATGGCCTCAAGCCGCTCTAGCCAATCCTTCCCCGGATATGGCCTCAAGCACCCCCTAGATCTAATCACCTAGACCTAGTCGCCAACTCACGTGACGAATTACCCCCTAAGCCGCGCAAGGACCTAGTCGCCAACACAAGGCGAATTCTACTACAAAAATTACAATAATGAAATAAAGCAAATAACAAGAACTCCCTCTATGAGATTTCTGAAGTTGAGGATGAAGGATCGCTGTAGCACAAGTAAGGTTGAAGCGATGGTTCTTCGGATGCAGCGTGGGGCCTTCCTTCTCCAGAAATCTTCTTTGGATTTGAGTGGGAGATGAACTTTCGGCGGAGTAGCAGCTCTGGAAATTTGGCACAAGTAATCTCTCTGGAAGCTCTCACCAGAACGGAGAGAACCCATCAATTTATAGACCTTGGAGATAGCGCATGCGGTAGCTCCTAGCGCCCGAGTTAGCATTCGTGTAGAGCGGTTGCAAAACCGTCGGCGGCATGGCGTTGTGCAAGAACTTGAGCTAGCGCCAGGCCGTAGCGCTAGCGCTGGCGGTAGCGCTAGCGCCTGCGTTAACCCCTAACGCTGGCGGTAGTGCTTCAGCTCAGTTTGTTGGTTCCAAGCTGCTTTCTACCTGTTGAGTATTGCACTTATAGTTCCTGCACACTATAAACACACGACAAGCAAGATCAAATACAATTTGTGATTTGTTATTCTCAAACAAAGGGATGTGACACACATGTCCAACAATCTCCCCCTTTTGATAATAACAAATCCTCTTAGCAAGAAATCCACAAAGGTGTTTATGGTAAATGATAAGCGAGATAAAAAGTGCAACTATAGTATATGATAAGCATGAGAATAGTACATACTCCCCCTATCTTAATGCTCCCCCTACATGAATGCAATTTATGTTTTACTCCCCCTAGATTACATGAATTAGTCTCCCCTTAATCTTTTAGATTTCTCCTCTAGATTTTTTCAATTAATCTCCCCCTTTTGGCATTATCAAGAGAAGGTGGGGTGAGGGTAGTAAGGAAGCACTCCTTATAAATGATAAATCATGATCGAGCTTTTGTAATATAGATAATGATAAAGATTTTAAGCATAGTATATATAAGAGATTTCAAATAAAAAGTTAAGAGTTGTAAGCAAGCGGGAGATTATAAGAAACATCTTTTTGTAAGCATGAAAAGCATAAGTAAAAATATGAGTTTTAATTAAAAATTGAAAGATGTTTTAACCATTTTGAAATCTCAAAGTTTTTCATAATGTTACCAAACATGAAATGAACATATCAAAAAGAAAATATACTATAATGTTACTTAATTTTAAGTTCAAGAGAAACCAAAAATATTGTAGAGATCATGCTAGGTTATCTAGTGCATTTCTTATATAAAGAGTAGTATAGATAAAGCATTAGAATCCAATACTCATGAGAAGAAGTGTTATGAAAGATAATAAAGTGCACATAAGTGTATTTTGAGCAATGTTAATAAATGATTTAAATCACAAAATACAAGACATATGTCGAGTAAAGTGCACAATAAAACACAAGTATATTACTTTCACATACTTTTAATGCACATAATTTTTAACAAAGTGGTGTAATAACCAAGATTTGCACAAGACACTTTACTATTCTTTCCAAGGTGCTCAACCTCACAATGCTTATGAAGACTTATCAGGAGGTTCAAGTAGTGTTTGGTGGAGTTATATTTCTCTATTTTTATTCACTTTTGTGAGAAAACATTCTCCGAATACACTTGTTTTGCAAACCCAACAAAAATATATTTAAAACCACTTTTCTTAATTTTTAAGTGCAATTCAAATGTAGTGTAGATAATAAACTTATGCAAATTTTAATTCATTTTACAATGACAATACTTAAGCAAGCATTTTAGATTTAAACACACATGTACATTACCAAACATAAGTGAGTGTAAAAGTATCATTATCAATCACAATACATTTACTCATACTTATAGGCATGCTAAGGTTGGTTCTACACATATTTTTTAAATACAATTGATGCACTTTAAATAGATATATCAAAGCATGATAAACAAAACAATGTTCATAGTAATTTGAAGTAATAAACTTTAATATTGTAGATAATTCTAAATGATAGAATTCAAACATGCTTGATATTAACAATAAAGATCATACAGTTTTTTTTGTTTTGAAAATTTTAATGAAAGGAAAAAAAGAAAAATACAAAAACATTATTTTGTATTTTTGAAATTTGAAATTTGAAATTTTATAGTTGATTTTCCATAAAATAAATAAAACAAAATTAACAAAAGTCAGAAGAACAAAATTAAAGTAGTAAATATGAACTAAAATATTTTTGTAGATTTTTAAAAATTTTGAAAATCACAAAATTCAAACACTCACACTAGCGTCGGCACTAGCGCTAGCGCGGGAAACAGTAAGTGAAATATTGAAGATTTTAAAATTCTATTTTTTGATATTGATTAGGGGTCTTAAGAGTAGTCTTATGCATAAATTTTGTAGATTTCAGAGATGTATTGATTGCTCAAATTGCATAAAACATTAGCGTTTTACATGTTATTCATCCTAAGATGTCTAAGACTCCTCATTCTAACCTTAACATTTGAAACCTTGCATCGGGAAGAGGTTTAGTGAAAATATTAGCAAGTTGAGAGTCCGTGCCAATGAAACTTATTCTAACATTTTCCTTCTTAATGTGATCCCTTATGAAATGATGACGTACATCTATATGTTTGGATCTAAAATGGTGTACCAGATTATTTGTAAGATCACTTGCACTCTTGTTGTCACATTTTAATTCTATATGTTTTAGATGAAAACCAAAGTCCTCTAATGTTTGGCTCATCCATAGTGTTTGTGCACAATAACTCCCAAGTGCAATGTATTCGGCCTCCGTGGTGGAGAGTGCAACCAAATTTTGTTTCCTACTAGACCATGCGACTAATGAAGGTCCTAGAAAATGACAAGTACCACTAGTGCTTTTTCTATCAAGTGAGCATCCGGCGTAGTCCGAATCGGAGTAAGTGTAAATGAATTATTGTGCGGGTACCATAATCCTAATCTAGATGACCCAATTAGATATCTAAAAATTCGTTTTATCGCTTTTAAGTGAGATTCTTTTTGATTGGCTTGGAATCTAACACATAAATATACGACAAACATAATATCGGGTCTAGTTGCACTAAGATAAAGTAGGGATCCTATCATACCTCTATATAAGGTTTGATCAATTGAAATTCCCGATTCATCTTTTCCTAATTTAAGTGATGCACTCATTGGTGTAGAAGCATGTTTAAGGTTTTCAAATCCAAAGCGTTTAAGCATATCATAGACATATTTGGTTTGACATATAAAAATACCATCATTTCTTTGTGATATTTGAAAACCAAGAAAATAAGAAAGTTCTCCTACTAGACTCATTTCAAATTCATTTTTCATCACTTTAATAACTTCATTAAACAACTCTTCATTAGTAGATCCAAAGATTATATCATCAACATATATTAGCAAAATAATTAAATCATCATTATTATGCTTAATGAAGAGAAGAGTATCGGCACTTCACATAATATAACCGTGCTTTAATAAAAATGATGTAAGTCTTTCATACCATGCACCGGGCGCTTGTTTTAAACCATAAAGAACTTTTTCTAGTTTATAAACATGATTGGGAAATTTTTCATTAATTAAACCGGGGGTTTGTTCAACATTAACTTCTTCTTTTACAAACCCGTTGAGAAAAGCACTTTTTACATCCATTTGAAATAGTTTTATTCTTTTAAAGCTTGCAAATGCTAGAAAAATTCTAATGGATTCCAACCTAGCAACGGGTGCCAAAGTTTCATCAAAATCTATCCCCTCAATTTGTGAATATCCTTGTGCTACTAAGCGTGCCTTATTCCTAGTTATTCTAGACTCACCATCTAACTTATTTTTAAAAATCCATTTTACACCTACAACCAGGTGATTAGATTGTCTTTCTACTAATTTCCAAACATTATGTCCCTCAAATTGTTCTAACTCTTCATTCATAGCCAAAAACCAAAATTCATCATTTAAAGCGGTAGAAACGGTTTTTGGTTCAATTTCGGAAACAAAACAGATATTTGAATCAGATTCATGAAGAGAAGAGCAAGTTCTTACCCCGATGGATGGTTCACCAATTATTAATTCTCGTGGATGATCCTTTGTGAATTTCAAGTAACTTGGAGGTACATATTCATCTTCCTTGGCCTCCTCTTCTACTTCTTTGGAAGGTTCCTCATCACCATGCTCCAAAGGTTGTAAGAGATCATCCTCGTTGCCTGCGGAAAGTTTTTCTACACAAGGAACAAACTCATCAAATTTCATATTTATTGACTCTTCAACTCTACTAGTTCTTTTATTAAAAATTCTATATGCTTTACTAGTTGAAGAGTATCCAAGAAAAGTTCCTTTATCACATTTTTCATCAAACTTTCCCAAGCTATCTTTTGTATTCAAAATAAAACATTTACAACCAAAAACTTTGAAATAAGATACATTAGGCTTCTTTTGAAAATAAAGTTAATATGGTGTGAGATTAAGAGAAGGGCGAAGCATGATTCTATTCATAACATAACATGATGTATTTAGGGCTTCGACCCAAAAGGACTTAGGTAATTTATATTCACATAACATAGTGCGTGCTAGTTATTGAAGTGTCCTATTCTTTCTTTCTACAACACCATTTTATTGTGGTGTGCGTGGTGCGGAGAACTCATGTTTAATGCCTAACATATCACAAAAGGATGTAAATTTTTCATTTTCAAATTCTCCTCCATGATCCGAGCGAATGCATTTAATTTTTAAATCACTTTCATTTTGAATACGAGTACATAATTTTGCAAATTCGCAAAAAGCATCAGATTTGGAAGAGAGAAATAATGTCCAACAATATCATGAAAAATCATCTATTAAAACATATGTATATAATCTACCACCAAGACTTGTAGTGCTAACGGGACCAAAAAGATCCATATGAATTATTTGCAAGGGTCTTGTAGTAGAAATGAAATTTTTACTTTTGAAAGAGGATCTAGAAAATTTACCTTTTTGACATGGTGAACAAAGTGAAGGTAAAGTTCCATTTAACTTAGGCAATCCTCTAATTAAATTACTTTTGGCAAGTTTTACAATGAGCTTTGTGCTAGCATGCCCTAGTCTTCTATGCCAAAGTTCTAATTCATCATTTTTAGTAATAAAACATTTTATAGATGATTTAGAAAGATCATGAAAAGAAACTATATAGACATTATGTATTCTTGGTGCAGTTAGTAAAATATCTTTTGTAGTAGGATTAGATATTTTGCATAGATTAGTGGAAGATTCAAATAACACATATAATCCTTTATCACATAATTGGCTAATAGAAATTAAATTGTGTTTTAATCCTTTCACATAAAGAACATTAGATATAGTAAAGGATTCGTTACCAACTGTACCAATTCCCATGATCCTACCTTTTCCGTTATCGCCAAACGTCACGATCCCTCCCTTCTTCTTCTCTAAGCTAAGGAACTTTGCTTTATTGCCCGTCATGTTCTTGGAGCATCCAGAATCCAAGTATCACACATCTTCATTGTCCTTAGCCTGCCTGCATATCTAGAAAGAAGATGAGAGTAAAGATCCAGATAGCTAAATGGAACCACCCATAGAATAAGTGGAAGCCTTAGGTACCCAGATTTGCTTTATAGTATTTTGTTTTATTTTCCTGCAAGAACTAGATGTGTGACCTAACCTATAACAATTTGCACACGAAATAAAGGGGGTTGAGACCCTTTTCTGGAATATTTTCTTGCTGGAAGAAATTGGATTTACAGAAGAAAAACATTTTGAAAAAGAAAATTCAGGCTTCTTGTATGAGGTGCTTGCGTCGGCGTTAGTGGCTAGCGCCGAGCGGTAGCCCTCACATCGATATCCGAGCCCAAATTTTCCAGAACCATGGCACTGGTTCCCTAAAATCATTTCCAGTGATTTTTGGCCTATTCCAAAATTTTTAATGGCCATGGTGAGATCATGAACTTGTTGTTGGGAATCCTGCTTGTAACGCCCCTGATTTTCGTTAATTATTTTACATACCCTCTGTGACGTAATTTTGGCGTAAGGGCGTTATGTCAGCTCGTCTGGTAGTGTTTCGAGTTTTAGCTTAGTTAAAGCTTGTGATTTAGGTCAAGCGTGCGAGATTTCGCGTCGTTTCGAGTTAAAGTGAAGATTTTGAGTGGATATCAAGATTTTAGCTTCGGAAGGCTTTATCCGGAGTTTGGCTCGTCGGAATTGAATTCTGACTCCGCCGTTGGATTCGTAGCGCCGTTTTTCAGTTAAGGCGCGAATTTCGTAGAAATCCGAGGTAATCTGGTCGCCCTCGCAGTTTAAGTAAATAAGGGAATTAATTAATTAATTAAATATTAAATTAGGTTTTCATATAAATACCTAAAACATCTCCTCCTATTCATCTTCCTTTTCCTCGATCAAAATCAGCCGCCGAGGGTTAGGGCGAGAGCGGAGCTTCGGAGAGCTTCCGGCCGGTGATTTCTAGGGCTGTAGTGGTCGGAATCGGGATTGGTTTGAAGATTTGGAAAGCTCTCGGCGAGATCTTCATTCTAGCGGTAAGCTTTTCTCGTTTCGTGGAGTTTTGGGAGATTTGGCGGTAACCTAACTCTTCCTTTTGGTCCGAATCATTCCAGGATTTCGTGCTTGAGTGTTTCCCTAGCCTTCGGAGCGGAGGATCTCGAGTTTTGCAAGGTTAAGGCAAGTGGCTTCCTCCTCCTTCTCTTTCTTTTCTTGAAGCATTGTTTCGCTCGTGTCGATTTCATGTCGCTCGGTTTAACTTAAATTTTGGAGTGTTGATATAAGCTTCCTTGATTGTTCTTCCTTTGCTATGAATCGGGTAGTTGTTCCCTGGAGAAAACTGGGATAGATAAAATCCTCGTTCCCTTACTGAATCTAGAGTTTTCTTCTGATTTCTCGAGAGATTTCCCTTGTCTCGAGAAAGTAACCTCCTATGTCTCGAGATATCAACTTGAACCTTGCCTTCAAATCTCGAGAAATAAGCCTGAGCCCTGTCCTGGTCTCGAGAAATTCCTTATGTCTCGAGAGATCCCTTCTGATGTCTCGAGATTTTCCCTTTCATGTCTCGAGAGATCCCTTCTGATGTCTCGAGATTTCCCCTTCATGTCTCGAGAGATCCCTTCTGATGTCTCAAGATTTCCCCTTCATGTCTCGAGAGATCCCTTCTGATGTCTCGAGATTTCCCCTTCATATCTCGAGAGATCCCTTTCATGTCTCGAGAGTTTGCCTATTACTCGAAAATTCAACCTTCTATCTCCCGAGAAGTCCTTTGTAGTTCTCGGGAAGTCCTTCTGATGTCGCGAGACCACCGCCAGGGGCGCTGCCCCTTGCACCCCGTTAGGGGCTCTGCCCCTAAGACCCCGCCAGGGGTGCGGCCCCTTGGAACCCCGCCCGGAACGCTTGTGTTTTCGTTGAGTTTTTGTGTTAGGAGCTCGTGACCCCTCGGGTGTACTTGGATGATTGCTAGTGACCCTTTGGTGCTCCTGATCTTGAATCCCTCTTGCTTGTATCCCTTTTTACTCATTGTGGATCTGTTAACGTTTGAGTTTACTCTTATGATTTATCTTGATCGGTGTGTACCTTGCACCGACCCTATTTCTTAGGGCCTTCAAGTGTTTATCCTTTCGGGTAGCGTCCCGTGTTTAATTAAAACTTAAGTAATAAGAAGTACTGTCTTTAGCCCTTCACAGTAGTTATGTTTGGGGGACAGTGGGGGAAATGTTATAGCCTTGCACGGTAGTCGTGTTTGGGTGGTTGGGTCTAGTGGTACCCCCACCTGCTTTTGGGCCTGGGGTAGCGGAGGTAGTTAACCGCTCCCGTATAATTTGAGCTGATCAGTCTCTTTAATTGATGAAACTAAATAAATGAACATGTTTGTTCCTCTTTTGGTATTTAGTGCACTTAATGCTTGTTGATTCTTTGTTTAGAGCTCTCTTTCGGTAAATTTGGCTTGGGTTGGTACCCCTTATGCCTTGCTTGTTTTTCTGCTAGTTTTCTGCCACTTGTAATTCCTTGCTGAGGCGTTCTTTGTTTTATTGAATGCCTCAGGTTCAGAGCCGTAGCAGCTAGTGGTGTAGCCTGAAGTTCAGAGTTTTAGTAGCTGTTCACCCCGCTGCTGCGAGGTAGTTGTTTTAGTTACTTCTTGTGCTCAGACATACTAGTTGGTGCCAATGGGTTAGTGTCATGTTGTTGACGCCCATTATGCCCCTTTTTATACTTTATAAATTATTTGCCAGATTATGCCACTACTTTTTAGATCTTGTGTATCTTACCCTCTGGGAATGATTTATGCTAGGTGCACTATAGTTATAAAATGTTTTTTTTTCTTCATCCTCATTGCATTCTTTCTAACTGAAACCCTTACTTTAAAGTCGCCTAAAGGTATTTTCTACTCTTACAGTACGCCTAGTTATGTGCATATCATTTACCTCATGCTCCGTCGTTTGCATACATGTAGGACTTTAAGTAAATTAAATCAAGTACTTTCCGCTGCAATTATATATACTTTCTCGGTGGACTAGTTGATCCACGAACTGAGAGACACAGTTCTTATCTCAAAACCCCTGATAAATGATTTCAAATGATGACTTATCATATAATCAAGTTTGTTTAGTTAAGTAATAGGTTCCCGCCTGAGCGTCTACAGTTGTCTCCTGTATGTCGTGGCATCATGACGTGTATTTTCTCTTACTCTGATATTCTTAAATTCGGAGAAAATGCGGGTTGTGACACTGCTCACATGATTCCTGATTTAAAGAAGTCAACAAGTCAAGAATACTTCACTGTATATTTGACATACCTTCTAGTTCGTGCTTGCCGGAATCGACAATATGTCATGTACTTTAGTCATTTTACCAAGTACCATATCGTCGAGAAGAACATGCGATATCGTCGACACTGCGTGCTTGTTGTCGTAATGATGGGCAGAGTAGAGAAACAAAGTACCTGTCTCGTCGACCGCTGAGATGTGGTGAGATCGTCGAACGAAGAATGGCGACCGCCGAGCGAAGGATGGCAAGTTTGTCAATCACAGAGAAGACTCAGGACATCGTCCTGTGGGACTCATGTCGTCGAGAGAACATATGATTACGATGACATGATGCAAGAAGAAAGCTCACGAGGACACTGTCAAAAATAGAAAGATCGCGACGACAAAGTCACAGATAGTTTGCTGTCGTAATGATGCAAATATCTTCAAGCCAGAATTCAAATCTTGCTGACATGATTCCAGCATTTAATGTTGCCGCCTGATTGTCCAATCAACGTGTGCACCTAAGGAATGGAGCCATCAACGCGTGCTCCATTGAGATAGGCATCTGACAGAAATGGACATTGCATATGACCATTGTGCGATTCCTCTGTACTATAAAAAGGAACGATGGGTGCCCTAGGAACTCTCTCGAACATAAGAGCGAAAAAGTATACCGCCGCTACACTTGAACAATCTTTCTGCGGAGAAGAAGAAAAAGCAGAGAACAATAATCAAGTGTTCTCTGAAGATTCAGTCATCGTCATCGACTGATAAGAAGCCGTTTCTCTTCAGGCTAAGAGAAGGGAGTGAAGGAGTCCTGCTGTAAAGATCAGATCTGAAGCATCCTCTTCAACTCAAGAAGCCAATCTCCATCAGGCTAAGAAGCCGATCTCCATCAGGCTAAGTTGCCGATCACCATTCGGCAGAAGAAGCAGTTTTATTTACTGTAATTTCTTGTAAGGCATACAGGCCAATTTGTCTAGCTTTAGGGCTGGGGAGCTATGAGGCTTGAGGGCCAGGGCGGTGGAATTGCGGGTCCGACTTTGTCTAGCTTGAGGGCTGGAGAGCTGCGAGGCTTGAGGGCCAGGGCAGTGCGCTTGCGGGTGCGATCTGTCGAGCTTGCGGGCTCGGGGGCAGTAGGGGCTTGCGGGCTTAGGCTGTTGGGAGTTGCGGGTCCGTGTGGTAGGGCTTGAGGGCCTGAGTGTCGAGCTTGCGGGCTCGGGGGCAGTAGGGACTTGAGGGCCTAGGCTGTTGGGACTTGCGGGTCCGTGTTGTAAGGCTTGAGGGCCTGAATGTTTTGGCGGCGTTTGCCGAGTCTAGCACACTGCTGGGTAGGCGCACAGGGAGAGAGGACTACTCAAGACACCCGGTCTTGAAGAACCTCTATATATTGTTGTGTGCTTTCTGTGGTTTGTTCTTTATCTCCTAAATCTACTAACCAGAAAGAAGAAAAACCTAAAGGGGGATTTTATAAAAAGAAAAACCTATTCACCCCCCCTCTAGGTGATTAAGTAGACACCCCATAAACAACACTTGTGCTTTAAGTGAAGAATTTTCTTTCACAAGCATGACACACCTATTTTCAAAACCTTTTTTTATTATTTTTGATTTGCAAAAGAGAGGCTTCTAATTTCTTTTCTAATTTCCCCTTCTCTTTTGTAAGAGTTTTGGCTTGAGAGAGGGCTTTAGAAAGTGACTCTTCAATATCTTTTGCCAATTTAGTGGAGTGATCGCACTCTTGGCAAGAAACCTTTCTCTTTTCTAAACCAATTAATTTTTTGGAAAGCTTTTGATTTTCTTTAATTAAGGATTCATTTTCCCGATTTAATAAAATACTATCTTTCATATTTTCATCAAAAGCTTTGCAAGTTTTAAGAAATTTATTGAAAAGTTCATCATAAGTGGGAGGAGTTACCTTAGTGTCACTAAGAACACTGGCGTCATCGTCGTCGTTTCCTTGTCCCATGAGGCACATGTTTGCTTCCTCATCTTCGCTTGATGAAGACCCGTTTGATTCTTCGGAGGAGGAGGAGGAGTCATCCCATGTTCTAGCTTTTAGCACCTTCCTCTTCTCCTTCCCTTTGTGCCGCTTGTCCTTCTTCTCCTTCAAGAACTTTGGGCACTGGCTCCGAATGTGCCCGGTCTTCCTACAATGATAGCATTCCGGTGGTGGTCTTTCTTCTTCATCGTCACTCTCCTTTTCCTTCATCGAAGATGACCCTTTCCATCTTCCTTCCTTTTGGAAATATTTTCGGAAGGTGTTTCTCCTTTCCGGATTCCTCATGAACTTTCGGAAGTTCTTTGCCAAAAGGCTTTCTTCATCTTCTTCCTCATCCTCTTGACACTCCTTCTTTGATTTTAGTGCCAACGCCTTCTTCTTTGGCTCCTTGTTGTTTTTATTATATTGGATTTTGAGTTCTACCTCATGGGTTTTGAGATTCCCAATGAGGCTCTCAACTTGGAGCGTTCTTAGATTGTGCGATTCTGAATTGGCTGTCACCTTCGGGTTGAATTTTTGAGGAAGGGAACGAAGGATCTTTCAGACCAAGTCGCCATTGGAGAAGGTCTTTCCAAGAACTTTGGAGGCATTGACGATCTTGGTGAAGCGCGTGTACATGGCATCAACATCTTCACTTTCATCCATCCGGAATTTTTCAAATTCCGACTCCAGTTGGAAAAGCTTTGAATCTTTAACCTGCGATGTACCTTCATGAGTAACTTCCAAATGATTCCAAATTTCATATGCAGTAGTGCATGCAGAAATTCTATTAAATTCATTTCTATCTAATGCACAAAATAAAGCATTCATGGCCTTGGCGTTATTTTTGCATTTTAGCTTATCCCTATCATCCCATTTATCTTTTGGTTTTTCTAAAGTTATCTTTCCAACTACAATTTTAGGAGGAGAGTATTCCTCTTCTACCATATTCCATACCTCAATATCTAGGGTCATAAGAAAACATCTCATCCTATTTTTCCAATAATTATAATCTGACTCGGTAAATAGTGGAGGTCTACTAATTCTTTGACCCTCAGAAATAGTGAGATCATAAGACGCCATTATTCCTGGTTTTTAAACCGTTTGGAATAACCTCTCTGATACCACTTGTTGGATCGGTTGGCACCCTTAGAGGGGGGGGGGGGGGGGGGGTAAATAAGGGAGTAAATTTTTTCTTATAATTTTATGAAAATGACTTAATTGTTTTTAGTGAGAGAGAGCAAACTAACAATTTAGCAAAAGTAATTTGCAAAAATAAAATTAATGCCAAATGAAAGAAATCAAGTAAACACAAATAGAGACATGATTATGTTATATAAAAAGGTGTTTACATACATTTTATTTCAATATCGCTAGAAATTGGAGGCGTACAGAGTAAAACAATTTTTCTTTTTCTATACCGACTCGTATCCCCACGAACCGGTTGGATTTAGCCAATCCTTCCCCGGATATGACCTCAAGCCGCTCTAGCCAATCCTTCCCCGGATATGTCCTCAAGAACCCCTAGATCTAATCACCTAGACCTAGTCTGCAACTCACGCGGCGAATTACCCCATAAGCTGCGCAAAGACCTAGTCGCCAACACAAGGCGAATTCTACTACAAAAAATACAATAATGAAATAAAGCAAATAAGAAGAACTCCCGCTATGAGATTTCTGAAGTTGAGGATGAAGGATCGCTGTAGCACAAGCAAGGTTGAAGCGATCGTTCTTCGGATGCAGCGTGGGGCCTTCCTTCTCTAGAAATCTTCTTTGGCTTTGTAGTGGGAGATGAACTTTCGGCAGAGTAGCAGCTCTAAAAATTTGGCACAAGTAAACTCTCTGGAAGCTCTCACCAAAATGAGAGAGAACCCATCAACTTATAGACCTTGGAGATAGCGCCTGCGGTAGCTCCTAGTGCCTGCGTTAGCGTTCATGTAGAGCGGTTGCGAAACCGTCGGCGACATGGTGCTGTGCATGAACTTGAGCTAGCGCCAGGTGGTAGCACTAGCGCTGGCGGTAGCGCTAGCGCTTGCGTTAACCCCTAATGCTGGCGGTATTGCTTTAACTCAGTTTGTTGGTTCCAAGCTGCTTTCTACCTGTGGAGTATTGCACCTATAGTTCCTGCACACTATAAACACACGACAAGCAAGACCAAATATAATTTGAGATTTGTTATTCTCAAACAAAGGGATGTGACACACATGTCCAACAATAACATCCCTAACTCTTTATGGGTCCCCTTAGAGCATCAGGGACCCATTGGGGTCAACCAAAGAGGCCAAATTGACCAAAGTCAACCCTAACCCTAAATTGGTCAAAGTAGCTTAATTAGGGTCAATTGGCCTCCACCATGCCAAATTGACCTTACTCATACCCTTATAAGGATACTAGAGACCTAATGGACCAAAAATCCCCATCATGGGGCATCTAATTTGGCCAATTTTACTAAAGTCAACCCTAGCCCTATTTTGGTCAAAGTGACCTATTAAGGGTCAATTGACCCTCACCTTGCCAAATTGACTCCACCTAGTCCTTCCTAACCCTTAATAGAGTCCAATGGGTCACTACCTACCATTGTGGTCAACCCAAGTGGTCAATTTGACCAAAGTCAACTCACCCCTAATTTTAGGTCAAAATCCTTATTTTGCCCAAATCAAGCCCAATCCACTTGGGCTAGACCAAATTGAAGTGGCCCACTAACACATGGGGTTGAGAATTACTCAATTTGCCACTGGAATTTTGTAAATGATGACTAGGAGAGAGAAGGAGAAGTTTCCCCCAAATTGGAGAGAGTGAGGATGAACAGACATAGTGGATGAATGCAATTGACCCATCAATCCTCCCCCAATTGATGAGCATTAATCTACCCTGGCAATTACAAGGAATTTAGAGCATTTTCTAGCTCACCAAGGGGGCTGAATCAAGGGAAATCAAGGTGGCCGAAATCCTCCTTCATGGCCATTAATGGCAATTGATGGTTTGGCTCCTCCCCTCCTCCAATTCAACTCCTTCACACCTTCAGGAGTCGGAGAGGAATGAAACCCCCACCATTATGAAGAAATCAACCTCTCCAAGTGCAGATCGGCATGGCACCAAAAGCACCACCTCCGACAATGGTGACTCGCCGGAATTCGTGACTTCAGGCCACCACACAGGTCTGATCCGCTTCCCCTCTCTTAGTGCTAGATCCTCGACTAATTTGAGGCTTGATTCGAGCTCAATTGGGCTCTAATCGCGCGACCAAAAGGATTCGTTTCGAGCCCTCTTTCCCCTCCCCGAAACCCCTACTCTGGCCACCACCGGCCGGCAAAGGACCTCCTATCGCCAGCCACCACCTCAATGAAGGTGGTGGCACTTGCCGGCCGGGGAGAGGTGAGGGTGGATGGGAAATCAACCCGCAAAGGCTCTCAGGATAGGCTGCTGTGAGCCATCCAACGATTGGGTATGATGATGGACAGCCGTCCGATCTGACGAGATCTGCTAAGCGCAGACCAAATGATTTTAATAATCATATAATGTACATTTCTGTCACCTATTATGTTGTGCTTTGTTTTAATTATTAAAATTACTAGAGCCCCTCTGATGAAAAAGTATCCAACATAAATGTTGTAGCCTTGGGTATGTAGTTTAATTGAAAATTTGTTTCAGCCCAAAAGGGACACCGTAGCTCCCTATAGAGCCATTTTGGTGGGACTGGTCCCTAGGGTAGGGCAGTCACCTTTTCTTGAATAACGTTTGACAGGGAAATGCTATTGACTTGAAAATTGAAACCTAGGCCATTTGGACCTACACACTTAACATATCCAGAGATGGGAACTTTAGGAGAACATTTTTTTAAGGTTTTTGTAATAATTTAATAATTCATATATTATTTAATTATAGGGTCTATCGACCTCCAATCCACTCCAAATTTTTGTGGGTGCTCTTTAGGGTTATTATATGACACTGATAAAAATTTCAGCGTAATTTGGACTGATTTGGTTTGGTAATAGATTAACCCAAGTCTGGTCAAATTAGGTCAAAGTAGGTTAAAAGTGCACATGTTGGAATTAGGTGGTCAAACCTCATCCAAGTGGTGTGAAACTTTGGCCACTGGTTTAGGACCACTTAATACACCCCTTGAGTAATTTAGGGTGATGTGGGGGTGGATATCCCTAGGACCCTAGTTTTAACCTTAGGGTTGCACTTTAAGCCTTGTGAAGGACATATGGGCATATATCCTTGGATGGTCATGAGACTTGGTAGAGAAGTTCATGGGGAGTAAATATTCCCTAGGAAATTTTGAGAGAATTTTAGGACCTATTATTCCCTCTAATTTGGGTTATAACCATTTTTGTGAACCTCCTTATAAGAGAAATTTACATGCTCAAATAATCTTGGATGGTGATGAAAGTTTGGTGGTACCCTCATAATCATGTAATAGATCTCTAGTAATTTTTGTGTAATTATTGAATTAATTTAATTAGCACTTCATTCACAAGTCATCTATTTGGTCTTAAGAATATAATAAATAATTAAGGGCCAAATATCATCTGGAAAAATTTGAATCTTGGTGGTAGGACATTTTAGGGCTATATAGAGCTCTCTTAATTTTTGTATAATTTTTGGAATTATTTAACAGTAGGTCACTTCACAATTTTCCCTAGAAAGGGTTTACTTGGAATGTTTATTAATGTGATTAATTTGCCTTGATAAATTCTGAAATTTGGCCAGTAGACTTTTCTGATTAATATGAAGGTCTCGTAATTTTCCCATAATTTTTAGACAAGTAGTTTCGGTGGTTCCTTCCTTAAATTCTAATTTGGGATAATTGTTCAATATTATAATTAGAGGTCACCCCCTTACTGCAAAATTTTGATATTATTTATTTACTGTTATTTTGACTTCATAGATTTTTCATAATTTTGTGGAGGCCATATCATAAGGGGATTTATACTTCATGTTCAATTTCATACTGGGTCAAAGTCGAGGAAAATTAAAATAAATTCCAATTAAATAAGGAAAAATATGATCCTCTATATTTAGTCTTAGAATATCATGATAGACTACCAATAATAATCTTGAGTCAGTTGGAAGAGTATTTGGAGTACCTCCTGTTATACAATTCATATAACTCACTTGGTCTGCGTATAGTAAAACTGTAAAACTTGAGTATTAGATGGATCATTAGGTGGGAATGGAAGGTAGTTGGTGTACCTAGTCTGGTGGAGAAGATGTGTGGTCACCATTGGAAGTCTATATGTTGGGTGTACCCGAAAAAGCTAAGGGGTAAGGTTGTGTCCGGGACCGATGAAAGATCATCTTTCCCTTTAGAAGGTCTTAAAATATGTAGGGTAATCCAAGTGTAATGATAAGGAGGGTATGCTTGTGGGTAGTCACTAATAACATTAAGTGCCTTGGAAAGGGAGCTTTGGGGGTGTCATCCCATTGTAGCTCCTAGTACCGTAGTGAGGCCCTTATAGGGTAGTCCTCGAAAAGTCCATGGTTAACCCTAAATGTAGGAATAAATGGCGGAGCAAGATTAACTTAATAATCCACACACACCCACACCCCCCGTGGTTATGGGAGGTTAGTTGTTTGGTCTTACGAGCGGTAGGATCGGTGGTTGTAGCAGCAGACTAATTAGTCTGGTGAGCTTGTGACTTAGTAGTGCTTGTTGGTATTGACGGGTTGGTCCGGTGAGCTCTTGGCTCGGAAGGATATGATGATGGGCAGGTTAGCCCGGGGAGCCTCGTGGCTCAGGATATAGTAACACCTATTGGGTTTTCTATAAACAACACATCACATGCGCGCAGCGGAATAAAGAAACAAGAAAAACCCGAAACAGTTACAGGATTTTGCGAATTCATAAATCAAGAAATAATAAGTGAAAGCAACACATTGCGATAAATACATGAAGGGGGTTGATTCAACACACAACCGAGATGCTCCAAGAAGAAATCCCGAAGACAAGCTCTAAGATCCAAGTACTGAAATGGATCAGCACCTCTATATAAGTCCACACAGCGAAGGAGAACCCCACGACCCTTGTCCAACAAGATCTGGGATGGAGAACGGATGACCTCTTGGTCTCCCATGAACTGCTAGGTCCGACGACAGGGAGAGGCGACGATGATCTCATGGAATGCGCACAGAACCGTCGAGGCCTTTACGGAACCCTTCAGTTTTGGCTCTATTAGTTTCGCAAAAGTAGGTCTACAGGAAACCTAATTGCTTCCTGCTTTTTTACTCAAGGAATAAAACATACTATCCACAAACCCGCGACTTTATTGGAGTTAACACATAAATTTGCTAAGTCCATCTAATTCGTCGAATAAATCATGATCCGTCGAGACAATCTCGATGTATCGTCGAATACAACACGCTCCGTCACGACGATCTCGACTTATCGACGGTTCAATGTGACGAATAAATGCGTGTTCTGTCGAGACAATCTCGATGACTCGTCGAGTACATCAAATTCGTCGAAACAATTCGACGAGATGAATTAACACACATATCATCGAGACAATTCGACGATTCATTGAGTATAAGACAATTCGACGAGACCCTCTTGACGATTCGTCGTGTACAACTTTTCTTATTGAGACATTCTTGACGCAACTCCAATTTGTCACAGGATTGGTCCTCCATTCATATCGAATATGAGTAGGAACAACACAGTCCTTCATCCAACTTCTCCAACACTTTTATGTGCGACCCTATAGGCTCATATTGCGTTGACAGCAAGACTAACTACTTGATTGCTTTGAGATCACCTTGAAAAAAACAGTCTCCCACTTGATCACAAAGTATCATTAAATGTCTCACAAACAATGAGCGATATCTAGCAATAAATTATTGCTCTCTAAGCAATAAGAGTTAATAACTCAATAAGCCTGTCTTTACCAATGTACTAGTGTTGTCATGTCCTTTTGTCCCTTACATACAGATAGACCTAGAGGCATGGACCGTGTCACCCTCATAATTGTTCAATCCTAGTTTCCTGATCTGGAATAGACTGTTTGAAATTGGTGAGCTCAATATCACATATTGACTTAACCAAGCAAGGACATGCATTCCATCAAGGGGACCATTGATGCAACTCATGTCATATAGGAGGACAAATCCCATATCAATCCACACACAAACACCCAAATGAATCGTAAAATACCCAATAACCATCGTTATCATCAACCTTCTTCAAGGATAACTTTTGATGGCATCAAAGTACGCTCTTCCTCACTTAATGAATACTGTGACTTCAGGTCGAAGAACAACAAACACTATTGCCATATGAAATCTACTTATAACACGTTCATATAACAATCCACAAAGTAGTTTCATGGTGGGTCTTTCCAGTACAACTTGTTCACTAACAAGTACCCATGTGATGACTTGTTATCACAATATCAGGACCAGTGAGAACTGGTCATCAATCAACGCACATGCTAGTCTTAATGTACCATCATTTATCTTAGCTTCTAAGATGATACATCGACTAGAGACCATTTAAGAATGAAGCTTCTTATAAACATAGGCCCTCACATTCAAGTCACGTAGTTGAATTCCTATGAACGCTAACATTCTAAGGGCATTTATTATGCTAACTAATCTATCAAATAGAAATAGTTGACATAGTAAAAATTTTTGCCATAAATGTAAAATGAAATATAAAATACTTTATTCATCATATGAATAACAACCAACACAAATATAATCCATAAGACTCCCACTAGAGATGATCATTTAGGTATCTAATACCTATTGATCTAGTATGATAATCATGCTTTCTCTGTGCAAGGGGCTTTGTTAGTGGATCCACAATATTCTCTTCAGTCCGTACTCTACATATGCTCACATCTCCTCGATCGACAATCTCTCGAATAAGATGGAACCGCCAAAGTATGTTCTTGGAGCTCTGATGAGATCTAGGTTCCTTAGCTTGGGCAATTGCACCATTGTTGTCACAGTAGAGAACTACAGGATCAATAATGCTAGGAACTACATCTAGCTCACCGATGAATTTCCTAATATATACAACCTCCTTTGTTGCATTTGCTGCAGCGATATACCCAGCTTCTGTCATAGAATCAACAACTGTCTCTTGCTTGGAACTCTTCCAGCTTACAACTCCTCCATTCAAGCAAAATACAAAACCTGATTGAAACTTTGAGTCGTCCCTATCATTCTGGAAGCTAGCATCTGTGTAACCCCTTACGACAAGCTCTTCCTCTCTACCAAACATCAAGAATACATCCTTTGTACTTCTCAAGTACTTTAGGATGTTATTGACGGCCGTCCAGTGACTATCACCGGGATCAGACTAATATCCGCTTGTCACACTCAAAGCATAAGAGACATCTGGTCGAGTACATAACATTGCATACATAATTGATCCAATTGCTGAAGCATATAAAATCAACTTCATGCGGTTCTTATCTTCCAAAGATTTAGGACATTGGTCCTTATCTTCCAAAGATTTATGACATTGGTCCTTAGAAAGACTCACACCATGAGACATGGGTAAGAATCCATTCTTTGACTCAAGCTTGCTGAACCATTTCAACACCTTCTCAATGCATGCACTTTGGGTCAAACCCAGCAGCTTCTTCGATCTATCTCTATAGATCTTAATACCAACTATATAAGTCGCTTCACCCAAGTCTTTCATGGAAAAGCAGTTCCCTAGGTTGTTCATAACAACTTGCAGGGTCCAAATACCATTCCCGATCAGCAGTATGTCATCCACATACAATATTAGGAAAACGACAATGCTTCCACTAATCCTCTTGTAAACACAAGGCTCATCCTCATTCTCGATGAAACCAAACTCTTTGATCTTCTCATCAAAACACAGATTCCAATTTCGAGAAGCTTTTTTCAATCCATAAATGGATCGATTCAATTTGCATATTTTAGTGGCTTCACTTGGAGATACAAAACCCTTGGGTTATGTCATATACTTCCTCAAGGAGGTTTCTATTAAGGAAAGCCATTTTGACATCCATTTGCCAGATCTCGTAGTCATAATATGCAACAATAGTAAGTACAATTCTGATGGACTTGACCATAACAACAGGGGAAAGGTCTCTTCATATTCAACACCATGAATTTGCTTGAAATCTTTAGCCACCAGCCGGCCTTTGAATGTTTGTACATTCCCATCCATGTCGGTCTTTTTCTTGAAGGCCCACCTGCACCCTATGGGTCATACCCCTTCAGGTGGTTCCACCAAGGTCCAAACTTGGTTTGCATACATGGAGTCCATTTCAGATTTCATGGCCTCAAGCCACTTCTCAGAGTCCGGTCCATTCATAGCCTCTTGGTAGGTTGCAGGTTCATCCTCATGATCCATAAGCAATACACTACCTATTTGAAACATGAGAAATCCATATCTCTCATGCTCAACTCTAGGTCTACCAGATCTATGTAGGACTTGTGTTTCTTGAGCAGGCACTTCAGCTAAACCTACTTGTAGTCCTTGCTCAGGTTCCAACTCAGGTTCGTTTTCAGTTTGTGGTTCTTGAACTTCTTCAAGTTCTACCTTTGTAGTCTTTCTAGATAAGAACTCTTTCTCCAAGAAGATGCGAGTCCTTACGACAAATACATTGCCCTCAGACGGCAGGTATAAATAGTACCCTTTGGTCTCGCTAGGATACCCCACTAGATAACATTTATCTGCTTTGGGTTCCAGCTTTTCAGGCATTTGACGTTGTATGTATGCCTTATAACCCCAAATTTTGATAAAAGACATACTAGGACGCTTCCCAGTCAATATCTCATATTGTAAGACCCCATTTTTTGCTATAAAACTGGGTCTTATGCCCAGAACCACCACTTTGCAGTGACACCAACACTCAGGAAGGTCGCCACTACAAAACGCCGATCCTGCCGGCCATATCGATCACAAAACAAGAAAAGTGTAAATGAAGCAAAAGTGATCTCAAGTCCACATCACAGAATATGTATATTAATCAAAAGATAGGTGTCCACAGATAATAACTGAAACAAAGGTAGCGATATGAGGGGCTCATGCCCAATACATCATGCCCTCACTAAAAACCACTCGCGGAAGCAAATCTATGGATAGACACTCACAGATCCTGAAACTGGTGCTCCCGTGCTAGACTGGCCCACCTCCATCTACGCCGGTCTCTGGTGGTGCAGCGTCTCCTCGGTCCCCTAAAACTATATGGTCCACAAACTGTTAGTCAAAAAGATCAAGCCTTGTTTCCCCTATCCATCCTCCAGTGGCCTTAGGCACCGAGCGGGAGGATGAAGCGGAGGACATCAAGGGGCTAAAACAAAGCATGTGACATGTATTAGATACATGAGTATCTATCACTACACAGGTATTTATATATAGGAAGGTAATGAACAAGTAAAGTAATCAAGTAAAGATAAGTATAGAATATAAAAGTAACCATTAATTTATAGGAATGTACATACAAACCTATAGACCAAAGGGTCATTTAGCAAGGCCTATCGTATAAAAAGTCTAATAACCAATTTATAAGATATGAGTAGGGGTTGAAATGCAATGCTTATTCTATGACATGTAGAGTTATGCTGGGTAATGTTATGATCATACAAGTGCAACTCACACACTTTGACTCTATGCGCACAGACCTTTAGTTCCCCCATTTTGGAGCTAGCAAAACTCTCAGGATATCCCCGTAGTGGCAAACAGAAGCGGTGGGTTGGGCCTCGCCCACCTCTAGGTTGGTATTCACACTACCTTACCTAGACCTATCGTACGCCTCAATGCAAAACCATGGAGTGCCTGCGTACTCTTACTGGCTGGACTACAAGACTTTCTTGGCTAAGTGCAAATCCACACTCGTTGAGTCAGCGTATCGACGTTGGTGTGAATGACCATCAATACGGAAGACCCACCACCTTTATGCATAAGAAATTATGATTACTATATATCTCCGAGCCATAAGCTCCCCAGGCTAACCTGCCCGTCACCATAACCTTTCGAGCCACCGGCTCGCCGGACCAACCCGTCCATGTCTACAACCACTGAGCATACCGCTCGTATGGCCAAACCAACTAACCACCCGTAGCTACAGGGTGTGGGTGAGTGTATGATTGAGTTAATCTTGCATACCAAATTATTCCTACAACTTTGGGTTAACCATGGACTTCCTGAGGAATACCCTGTGCGGGGCTCACAGTGGTACTAGGAGGTACGATGGGATGATAGCCCAAACCGTCCTTTCCAGACACTTATTCTTATTGGTGTCTACCCTTGTCCCGACCACTATTAATGTTACACTTACTAACAATAAGTGTGTTTTACCTCACTCCAAGGAAATGACAATCCCAAGCACACTCTTGCCTCTTAGTCAACCAAACATCTTACTCCCCATGTAAAACCTACATGTTTATCCTTATTCAACTTTTTCACTATAACGTAGACCACCTGATCTATATGATGTATAAAAAGAGAAAGGCTCCCAATGCTCATCCAAATGACCCAAGATTATTATTGGGGGTATGTTATGACATTTTAAGACAATCTCCAGAAATTCATAATTTTCCAAATTTATTTGGCATTTATTATAATTTTCCAAAATCAGGGAAACTTTGACTTTGAACACCAAGTATGGCTTCTTGATAAGCTATGGCCTTAATAAAATTTGTACAACTTTATGTCATCAAAATAACCTCCACATATGAATTTCATAATTTTCCAGAAAGGTTATGACCTCCAAATAAAATGTTGATTGATTTATCAAAATCGGGGATCAACAAAGAAAGTACCAAAAATACCCATTCAAAAATTACAAGAAAATAAACTATTGTCCAAGGTGATCAAAAAAGTTCACTGGCTGAGTTTCATAATTTCCCATATTCATTTGACCATGTAAATCATTTATGTAAATAAACAAATCATAGGGCACTTTGTGAAGAGAACCATATAAAAACTCCAAAAATTATACTAAAATTTATAGTGAGTATTAAATCCATAATTAATTTTCTTACAACTAGGGCAAATATTGGGGTTATGAATGAAGTACTATATATATCAATCCAAATTTCATAACAAAATTATCAGAGAATGACACCATCCATATAATCTTATTGACAAAATTTCATGAGCATTCAAGGTAATATGATTATGAAAATTCTTAACATAAGAAAGTGACCTAATTTATTCTTAATTAATTCAGTGGGGTTAAATGTTTCTAAAAATTCCAAATAAATTACCTAGGGCTTATTTCCACCCCCATGAAACTCTCTACCAAGTTCCAAGTCAATCTAACGACATATGACCCTATTTCCTTCAATAGGTTCAATATTCAACCCTAGGGTTTGAACCGGGGTTCTAGGGCACATCCACCCCAAACTATCCAAAACCACTTGTGGGGTTATTTTATGTGACAACAAGTCAGTGGTCAAAGTTTCACAACATTTGGACGAGGGTTGATCTCCCAAATCCATCAAGTGCACCTTTGTTCTAATATCCCCTAGTTTGACCAATTTTGGGTTACTCAATTGCTCAACCAAATCAATCCCAAATGGGATGAAATTTTAACCAGAGTCGTGTCATGACCCTTAGGACCACCCACCAAAAATTGGAAGAGTTTATAGGTCTCTAGACTCTAAAATTAATTTATACATGAATTATTAAATTTCTAAAAAAACTATAGAAAAAAGTTCTCCAAAAATTCCCATTTTTGGATATGTTGAGGGTAAGGGTAAATCTAGCCTATGCTCCAAATTTCAAAGCATTTGGATGTTCAGAATAGTGGGGGCACTCAAATCATTCTCTAGTCAACCCTATGTATAGGTTGCACCATTTTGAGGGCTGCAGTCAAACCAGTGGGCTAAATCGGCTCAAATTAATTTTATATTAAACTAGCCATAAATATTTACAACTTTTGTCTCTGACCATTTTTCCTAAAACGACATCTAAGGGGTACAATTTTTCAGTTTCAAAAATGAGTATTTCCAAGAATAATTATGACGTAAATAATCACAAAATTGTATAAAATAAAATGGAGGGCATCAGTTCATCTTCTCCAATAAGCCAACGACCACGATTTACCCGTCCTGTAGAAACTTGGGGGGGGGGGGGGGGGGTAATTTCCAGGCCACCTAGACACTCTCCCGGTCGGCCAATGCCTCCACCACCTCCGTTGAGGTGGCGGACGACGATGTACGGTGGTTGGCCAACCGGAATCGGAGATTTGAACAAGAAAAGAAAAGCTTGAGCACAAGCTTTCGGCCATGCCGATCCAAGACCAATTTGCCCAAATATAGCGGCCAAATGATGAGGTCTATCCACTAGGAAATAGATGAGAGGAGAGTACATGAGTGGCGGCTTGTAGCCGTGCCGATCGCCCGTTCGCCATGGTCGGTCGAGAGCTCTTGGGTGCCATGCCGATAGGTGCTTAGATGGTAGAACTCTTCTGGAAAGTGGGGAAAACTCCTTCCCTTCACCCCTTGAGCCCTTTTATAGAACCAATCCTGGTAGGGGAAGAGATGAGTAAGAGTTGGAAAACCTCTTAATCTTCCCCTAATTGATAGGGGAATTAATCCCCATTAATTGGGAGGACTTTTGGCCTCCCTTGGCCATGAATTTTGCCACCAAAATGAGTCCCGTCCGCCTCCCGTCGATTGAGCTACCGACGACGCTAGTGCTAGCGTCGGTGCCAGTGCTAGCATCAGCGCTAACATCTCGATGGCGTAATGCTCGCCGGTTCGGCAATCGCTGCCAGCGCTCTGCGCTAGCTTTAGCGTCTCAAAGGCATACGGTTCACCTCAGCGGTTCACCTAAACCACCGCTACCCGTCAGCGCTAGCCCCTAGCACCGGTGCTAGGTCAGTATTCAGGGTACCCTTCTTTCTGCGGTTGGGTAATTGGGGTGTTACGAGGGGACCCCCTTAGTGGGTTAGTCATGTTATGGTGGTGACTTGGGTCATGGTGATGCCCTAAAGCCAACCCTAGGCTTGGTAACAAGAAATTACTATTCGCAGGCCATGGTGATTTTCTCCTCGAGCCTAAGCTCTCACGATCTCTTTGCGCATCCTAGGGTTTTATCATGACCTTGTCATGAAAAAACCGTCCTAGGGGTCTAGTTGTTTGGGGGATGTTACAAAACCCAATACATAAAAATAAAAATTTCGTCACCGAAATTCAGGTTAAGCCTGTCGGGTTTCTAACGCAAATGCTTGAATGTAACATCCCTAGAGAAATTAAATTATACCTGGCGTGAAGAGCTCCAGATACTTCTGCTGCATCAGGTATAGTGGCTCCTAGGTGTGTTCATCCTTTCCATAATTCCTCCACAGGACCCTGACTAGTGGGACCTTCTTGCGTCATAGGACTCGCATCTCGGTGTCGTCTATCCGGATCGGCTCCAGGTGAACTGATCGATCAACAACTACTGGCCCATCCGTAGTAGATATCTGTTGCTCCGGCCATAGTAGAGCTCTCCTAAGGGAGGAGACATGGAAGATGTCGTGCAATCCAGCTAGCTCCGGTGGCTGCTCCAATCTGTATGCTAGGGGGGCGATCCGCTCTAGGATCCTGTATGGCCCCATATACCTAGGATTGAGCTTCTTCTGCCCGCGTACCCACGAGACTCCCTGCATTGGACATATCTTCAGAAACAGCCGGTCTCCAACCTGGAACTCCACTTTAAGATGTCGTGCATCGTAATACTTGGCCTACCTGCACTGGGTTTCCAGCATCATGTATCAGATCATTCTCACTTGAGCATCTGTATCCTCCACGAACTCTGAGACGAGTGCCTTATGATCCTCATCCTGGATCCAAGACAGTGGATTCATGCACCTCCATTCGTATAATGCCTCTTAAGGGGATATTCCTATGATGGACAGATGAATATTGTTGTAGGAAAACTCTATGATGCGCAAATCTAGCACACCGCTATAGGCGGTAGCGAGACTGCGGCACGAAACGACAGTGTACCGATCATTCAAGTAATATAAAATGTTGGAGTGAATCCCCAAGTATCGAATCTCGAAGGAACACAGTAAGGTGGAGTTTTCTTTTAAGGAAGGACTTGAGATCGAAGTCCTTTAGGTCGGATGGATTGCGGAAGGCTTGGATTGGATTGTGGAAAATAAAGCAAATCAACTAAATCAACTACTCCTATGCAGGCCGCTATGCGCTGCTTCGCTTGGCGGGATGGAGACTACGCAGGCCCCGATGCACTGCTTCACTAGGCGGATGGGCGAGTAGGCTGGCGGATGAGGTGGTTCGTCTGGCGGAAAGGTCTTAAGGGCCGTTAGCACCTCTTGGCTAGGCGGATGGATTACACGGGCTGCTATGCACCGCTTCGCTTGGCGGATTAAAGAGTAGGCTTGCGGATTGAGTGGGTCACACCAGCGGAATGAGGGTCTCAAGCACCTCGTCAACAAGAGCGCCACTAGCAATTGCTAGTGCGGCACACGAACATGACAACGGGATGGGGGATGGAATGGGGCACTCCTCACTTGCATAAACCACACATAATGATTTCACATAGACATAAAATATTGAATAACCTAAAAAGGTTTAACAAACATTGTTCATACACCCAAAAGATAAATGAAAACATCACTACAATATAAACGGGGTTGAGATTACAACCAAAGCATGGAGACTCATCGGAGATTCACGGTCGGAATCTAGGGTTGTCAATCCTTGTCCGAGCTCGGGATCCAACTGCCGTCCGGGGTCCGGAAGAGCTGTCACCTTCTTCTATTATACCCATCTTCTCTGTCAATCTTCTTTGGCCACGATCTCACCGGAGAACCTCACAAGTGCAGCACAGAATCCCTCAAAATGGAGCGAAGGTGCACGAACAATGGAGGAGGCCTAGAGGATGCTCCGGCTTGAGATTTGCAAGAGAATGGCGACCGGAGCTCCTCCCGAAGGTGGGCGGCGTTGGAGCGGCGAAAAAGGGCGAAACTGGAGCTCTTGGGCGCGGTGAAGAAGATCGATTGGGCGAACTCTGCAGCTTAAATAGAAAATTGGTCAAAAATTGGTCACGTACGGTCGAACACACGACCGTGCGTGAACCATGCGATATTAATTAAGAATAATACCCAGGAAGACAACCCAGAGCGCCCGTTCATTTTACTCACGCACGGTCAAAGCCGACCGTGCGTAAAAACGCACGGGCAAATTCAGAAAGCCAAAAACAAAGCTAAACAGGCCGATCGTGCGATTCCTTCACGCACGGGCAACTGCCCGTGCGTAGAGACGCACGATTAATGATAGAGCATCGTTTTCCACCACAGAAGAGAACGCATGATCACATACAACCGTGCGTCAAGGAAAATGCACGACTGTGCAATATACACAGACATGAATTCTGGATAAAAAATGGATGAACCGCCCACCTGCATCATCCACAACACAGTTGGGAATACCCCTCCAGCTCAAGCATAAACGCATAAAAAGAATGGGGAGCACATTGTGCTTGCCCCCAACAATAAAGCGTGCAATTGCACACCACAATGGGCCAACAAATTGCACTTTGTGAGGAAATGTGAATCGGTGAAATATAAACCATAATGAGCTAAAAGTGAAGTGCAAAAGCAGGAAAACTAGCCCAGATGAGTCCATAAAAGTTTATACAAATGGGACTCATAGCACCCCCAGACTTACCTGTTTGCGCGTCCCGAGCAAACCATCTCTTACGCGGACAAGAAAAACATAAGCTGGCATAGAAATTGTAAAGCGGAGTACCATGCGAAGTCGCATGCTCATGCGCGTAGAAATACAGTAGACAATTTCTAATTATACATCTTAGTTTATACTTTTCTAGGGGCGTATTTATATATTACATTTAATCAAAAAGTGAATCACGGTGAATCATAAGGTCATACATAGGAAGAAAGTAAACTGAACGCTGAGGCAAGCATTGCCAAAGATCGGGGCTCGAGACAACCTCCATTGAAATCCATCAATGTCAGTGACCATAAGCTTGCCCGCTCGCACTCTCTCCACGACACAGGTTTGACTTAAATGCGTGAATCAATAGGACATTGGGTTTTAGATGAGGCTTGGGTTTAGGTGAGGTATACAATGATAAAAATGACGGCTCAAGCACTAAACCCAAATGGGCTAGCACATAAAACTATCCTCAAGCACCACAAAAAGACACACGGGTACATCACACCTCCAGACTTGGACTTGACTACATGGGTGTGTGCACCGCCTACTCCCAATCATAAATCTATAAAAAATTTTAATTAAGCACTTCTTCTTTTTTCTTTTCTTTTTTACTTTTTCTTTTTCTCATTTTTTCTTTTCTTTTCTTTTCAAAACATTTTCAGCAAGATGAGCAATGAAGAGCATCCACATTTTCACAAAAATATCACAACATCAACACCCCAATCATGAAAATAATAATCAACTAAAGCTCAAATTTGGGTGTGCGACTAAGATTGGCTTTTAGGCTTTGGTGAGATAAAAGTGGGGCTGAATCAAAGAACGGGTAGGCACAACTGGGCTAACGAGGATAGAGCGATAGGAATGGGCACAAAAGCTCAACCGGGCCAAAATGATGGCCTATATCACATTCACGCGAAAAGACACGCGGGTACATCACACCCCCAGACTTGGACTTGACTACATGGGTGTGTGCACCGCCTACTCCCAATCATAAATCTATAAAAATTTTTAATTAAGCACTTCTTCTTTTTTCTTTTCTTTTTACTTTTTCTTTTTCTCATTTTTTTCTTTTCTTTTCTTTTCAAAACATTTTCAGCAAGATGAGCAATGAAGAGCATCCACATTTTCACAAAAATATCACAACATCAACACCCCAATCATGAAAATAATAAACATCTAAAGCTCAAATTTGGGTGTGCGACTAAGATTGGCTTTTAGGCTTTGGTGAGATAAAAGTGGGGCTGAATCAAAGAACGGGTAGGCACAACTGGGCTAACGAGGATAGAGCGATAGGAATGGGCACAAAAGCTCAACCGGGCCAAAATGATGGCCTATATCACATTCACGCGATTGACTAACCATCTACCCATGCTTCAAGAGTCGCTTGGGGCAAGTTCTTAGCCACTGAGAAAGATAATCCTTTCTCCCGACTCGGGCAATACGAGGCTAACGAACGTCTACACACATTCCTATGCTACCGTTTGATTCAGACCAGATTCACCAATTTCCGAGTAATGTAAACAATATCTACGCTAATAGAAAAATATAATCTAAAAGCATAAAAAGAAATTGAATATACATGAATTTCTATGCGAGACATGAGCACTTGACTAGGAGCACTATAGAAGTCGACATTTTACTCTGACTCATAATCCTAAGCCAACACAATGATTTTCCCATCACACAAAAGAAACGAGTTAGACTCGTTACGCGTCTATGGTTAAGTGCGCGCTCAAGTGGGTGTAGTGGTGGGTGGTGCATATGAAACAACACTTATAAAATTGAACTAAAATGTACTTCTAGTATGCAGTGTCATGTGCACGTGCATGGGCACAAAGAACTACTCTCCCCCAGACTTAAACTAGACAATACACACAATATATATCTATGAAATTCAGAAAAGAGCTAGGGGAAGAGAGTTCCCAATGCTCAGAAATGAGCATACTAGAAGATTGAAATTTAAATATAGACCTAGCTGCAACATCCATCCAGAAGAATACCTACAGGGGTGAGCTCCGCAAAAACAAAAGAAAATATACAAAAATAAAATGAAATATAGCTAACTAAACTAAACAAGATGAAATAAGAAATGCAGGAAAAGTAAGATAACTACTGGGGTTATTGTCTTCCCAGCATGACTTATTCAAATTTAAAACAGTTCTAGCTAATGGGTCTATGAAAAGAAAAGTGCACAGGTAACTGTTCTAATATCTGTGTCAGTAACGGGTACCGATACGGCGATAAAACAGTTACCCCTCTACCTAAATAATAATACCTGCTCCTCGCAAGTAGAGGGAAGAGAATGTAAGAAGAGGAGGAATCCTCACTCTTCTCACGAAAAATATCCTTGCCCAGCAAGGTGTCGTCTTCAGGGAGGCGGCAGGAAGAGAAGGCAATAAATGAGGCTTCCTCTATGGAGGAAGGGTCAACCTCCTCGCATGAGACGATACACTCATCATTGACTTGAGCAAAATGCTCCAAGTCCTCCTGGAGTACCAGTGGAGGCTCAACCTGCATAGGCTCGGATAAAGAAGAAGGGGGGTTAGGAAAGAAAAGAGAAGAATAACATAAATGATCTAAAATTGGGGGAGTGGTCCCGGTCTCACTCCCAAGAGGTTGGGGAAGTAAAATAATGTCGGAATCATCGACAATGGTGCAGGGCTCAGTAGGATCATCAATGACCTCCTCCACGATTTGGACTTCCTCCACCGGTGCTGAGGTAGATTCCTCGTCACCTTGGAAAATTCCTCCTCATTAGGAATAGGCACAACCCATAAATCACCTGCCTTATCCTGGGAAACATCCTCAATAATGTCGTCAAAGAAAAATGTAGTAGAATGCACAATTGGGGGAGGAATAGTGTTTAGATAAAAGTCAAGCACCGATTCTTCACAAAGAATCAAATCCATACATGGTGATATATGCACAGGGGAGATGGGCTCAGCCATGTCAGAGCCTAGATCAGCCACAACTCTGATGAGCGTGTCTGCATCATTCCCTTCAAAACTTGAAGGTGATACATCAATGTAATCAAAGGTGGAAGGTGTGCTGCCAAAGATAGGAGTCGGGACGATCTGGGTATCCGGCTCGTCATCCTCGTCTAATTGGCGAAGAAATACAGCACAATCCTTCAAGGCATGATCCATGCTCCGACAAAACAAGCACTGTTTTTGCATTTTTCTTCGACTCAAATTAGACCGGAGATGAATGCAAAAATGGCACGTGTGGAACGAATGAGTAGCCATAGGACTTACACGTACCATATGTGTTGGAACTTGTGGCACCCTTAGAGGGGGGGGGGGGGGGGGGTGAATAAGGGCCTTTTTAAATTACAATTTTTACTTAAGAATTTTTAAAACAAATTTTACTTTTCTAAAAAATTACTTATATAAATTTCAACCAATGTAATTTTTAAATTAATTCAAACACAAATTTCTAAGTTAAAGATTAAGCAACCATATTTGCAATTAAAGAAAAAGTCATAATTTTATAATCATGAAATTCACATACAAATAAAATGATCTTAACAATGCTTAAGATCAAGGCACAAATATGATAATAAAACTTTTACAATTTGTGTTTACTAATCCTTCTCCCAAGGATCAGAAGGCTATCACTTGTCTCTCCTTAGACCAAGCCCAAGCCTATCCTCTAGATCTTCCCAAGATCTAGACGTAGCACATAAGGCCACGATTTCCCACCAAGCCACTCAAGGACTTGGACGCTCCGCACAAGGAAGCGATTTTCCCCTAAGCCACGCAAGGAATTAGACGCTCCGCACAAGGAAGCGATTTTCCCTACCAATACAAAGTAAAATGTATATAAATGAAAATACAAGATAAAATAAGAACTCCCTAGAAATTCAGATCTCTGAAAGGAAGGTTGAAGCCTCGAGATGATCGTTGATGTAGAAGCGCGTTCGATCTCGTCTTCAATTTCAAACCTTCTCAGCATAAATGGGAGTTCATGAGGTTCTGGAGCTCTCTGGATGGAATGCACTCAGGAAGGGACTTAGAATCTTCAAAGCTCTGAATGCACGAACAAAAGGAGCCAATTTATAGAATTTCGCTCTCGCCTGGGCGACATCAGCTATCGGAAATTTTCGACAGCGCAAAACTGCCGGTCGTGGTGCTGTCGTGGGCAGTTGTTGTAACCTCCGAGCTATCTCCTGGGCGACATCGATGTCAGATTTCCGACAGCTCAAAACTGCCTTTCGTCGTGCTGCCGTAGGGGAAGTAGTTGTAACTTCTCTGTTGTCGCCTGGGCGACATCCGCTGTCGCCTGGGCGACATCAGCTGTCGCTTGGGCGACATCCGCTGTCGCTTGGGCGACAGCTCCTCTTTATTTTTGCCGTCCAAAACTACTCCAGACTGTAGATTGAGTCGTTCTCATCTCCGAAATGGGGTGGCACGTTCTGTAACTCTTCCTGGATTGAAAGTTATGGCCATTTTAAGATAAGCACACAAAACTCATCCAACCTGAGACTTGTCGTTCTCGGATCATGCCCATGAACGAGGACTTGTCTCCTCATTGAACCTGTACAACCTGGCCACTATAAACACACAAAAGACTAGATCAAATACAACACGGTATTTGTTATTCTCAAACCAAGAGATGCGGAAAGCAAGCTCCAACAATCTCCCCCTTTTGATAATAACAAATACCCATATGAGAAATTAGTGAGTTTATAGATAAGTGCGATAAAAGATATGCATGAATAAAAGGTTTACTGCATGGTAGATTTTACTCCCCCTAAATATATATGTCACTAGATTTCTCATTTTATTCTCCCCCTTTTGTTATTAACAAAAGTGGGTTGCCATGATCGAGCAATATCACTCCCTCTACATAGACGCTTTCCATGAAATTTTTTTAATATACTCCCCCTAAATTGTATTCTTCCCCTAAATGTATGCTCCCCCTAAATGTTATAATTAATTGCAATGGTGCATTCTGAAAAATTGAGATTAGTAAGAGATTTCTTGAATTTATATTTCTCCCGTTTTTTGATATTATCAAAAGTTATTTTGAAATAAAGAATGAATAATTATGAAGAAATAATAAATATGGGAGTATATAAGAGTAATAGCTTTTATGTCGAGAAAAATAGGATGCAAACAAAAGCTTGTTAAATACTACTTGTTGAGAAAAATATAGGCATGATGTAACATAAAGTAGTAAGCAACATAGCTAACATGATAAAGTAAGCATTCTATTTTAAGATACCACTTGCTTAAAGGAAAACACAGTGTTAAAAATAATAAGCACTCTTAAACATAAACATCATTTTAGAAGATAAAACCATATAAAGGATAATGAGTTTTAAATTTGAAAAGTTGATGTTTAAGTTAAAGATTGAAGAGATGCTATTCCAATAAGAAGAAAAAAAAATTTGCAAGCATGATTTCATAATATCAAGAAAAAATACACAAACTACAATGTAATAAATTTTTTATTTCAAGTAAACATAAACATTGTAGCGGTCATGCTTTGTTATCTAGTGCATTTACTTAAGTTTGTAGAGATTTGAGTAGATGAGCATTAGGATCCAATTCTCATGAGTAGAAGTTTTATGAAAGATAATGATGTGTACAAAGTAGTGTTTTGATAAAGTATACAAGTGAATCAATCAAAAACACATGACATATATAATGAAATAACACAACATTAAAATACACAAATAATATTACTTCCACACTATTTCAATGCACATGAATAAATAGTACAACTACCAAGGTGCTCTGCACACACAATGCTTATTAAGACTTATCAGGGTGCAAAGTAGTGCTTGGGGGATCACTTTTATACTTTTTAGCTTTATTTTCAAAAAAAAATTTTGTGATCTGGTGTACTAAAGAGAAGTGGTGTATAAATTGTTTGCTACAAGACACTTTACAATTCTTAGCCAAGGTGCTCAACCTCACAATGCTCATTAAGACTTATTAGGAGGGTGAGGAGTGCTTGGTGGAGTTTTCCTTATCATTTATTATTTGCTTTTTAGTTTAGTGTCTAAGGACTCCGAATTCACTTGTTTTGCAAACATAGCATTTTAAACCACATTTCTCTAAAGAATAAGTGCATGAAAGACAAAGAATTGTAATAACCAATTCAATGTTGTGTAGGTAATCTATTTAGGCATTTTAATTATTTATGTTATTACACTACACAATCATGTAAGACTACGATTGTAAACACATGTAGGTTATCAAAAATAAGTGAGTGAATGAATCATTATCAAACATAATACATTACTCATACTTAGAGGCATGCTAAACATTTCTACACATGTTTATCTACAATCAATTTCATTGCACATAACAAGATAATTTTCAAGGCATGACAAATACAAAATAATGTTTTTAAGAAACTTGAAAGTTAAATTAAACATTGTATTTAATCTTTAATTGATATAATTAATCATCCATCCTTAAGGCAATGAATAACAATCATTTTTGTTTTTATAAATTTTTGAATTTTTTTTATATATGGACAAAACAATAAACAAACATAAAGAAAAACATATTTTTGTTCTTTGAAATTGTTTTGTAATTTTGTATTTGTTTCTTTTTTATAAATATATTCTCTGGAAATCATAGAAGTCTTTAATAGCCCTTTCAGTAAATGATATTCTATGCCAGAGAAATAAACAAAAGTAACGTATGAGAAAATACATATATATATTTTTAAAAAAAATAAAATTTTGTTTTAAAAGGAATAAAAAGATAGAAATTTTTTTACAAACACACAAAATATTAAAATAATACCAGAAATAATTCAAAACAAAAAAATATTTTGGAGCAAAGGAGCTAACGCCAGGCATTAACTTCTTAACGCCAAAACAGAAGTGCATTTCTTGATGTTTTGAAAAATATTTTTCTCAATTCATTTGTATTATAAAGAGACCTTCCTTCAGTTGAAATTCCAGAGTATATTGATTAGATTTGAAGGCTCTTTTAACATGTATTTGGTGATTTTTCAAATACTTGTGTTTGGTAAAATCATTAAAGCTCGAAATATTAAAATATGCAAACACATGATGCAATGTTAGAATAAAAAAAATATGCATGATTTATGTATAAAGAGTGAGATAATGTTCATGCAATGAATATAATATAAGTATATCTAAGATCAAGATACCTTAACTACATGACTACACTCTAGCCCCGTACTAAGTGACGGATGGGCATGAGGAGCTGCACACTTGCCGTAGGTTGGGGTGTTAATCCCATATGCATACAAAAGACGATGCTCAACCTAGCACTCTTTCCCCACAGTGCCTCTCAAGGCCCCACTGGAACCCTCCCCGGTTAAGGACAAGACATGACTTAGAGGTTAGGTCTCTAATGCACACAATCTTACGCCCTCGCTATTGTGAGACACATGTCATAGGTTTATTGATTATAGACATACTAAGCGTGTAAGCCTTAAATATATTTACTGTGTTATAATTTCATGATTAGTTTTGGATTTACAATTTTATCGAAGATTGTTGATTTTAAATCCATTTAGAAAAGTTTTATTCATGCAAATAACTACAAAGGAAAATAAGATTTTCATATTTTAATGATATAATTTACTTTAGTATTGCAAGATATAACTAGCATGAGCATTGATTTCTATCTATGGTACGTGATAATGCTAGTGTGATGAATTAGGACAACATGGTGCAAAGCTAAGTAAAGATGGACAAATATAAGATTGAGTTGCATGTATTCAAACATAGAGTTTTGAATTTTCATAGACCTAGAAAGAAGTGACAATTCTATTTGATTTCATCTTGTTGATATCAAGTTAATTCATAGGTCTAAAGATAATGAGATTCATGCAACCAATAAAGATGCACATCACACACACAAAACAAGATATGATACTATAATACCAATTGCAATCATATATTTCATAATTCCTAAGGTTGATAGAATTAGTTGATTTAAGATAGGTCTTGATGGATCATGAATTATGATATATGATTATAGTGAATTTTAGCATAGGATATTAATAGATCATGGTGGTGATTGTGAAATCATATTCACCATTTTTGTAAATTTTCTTTTTGATTTTATTTTTAGAAATTAGACAACCAATACAAGGTATTTGACAACAATGATAGTAAAAATAATTTTTTAGAGAAAATCAGAATTTGTAGGAAAATATGTTACCGCTAGCGTTAGTGATAACGCATGGCGTTAGCAACAGAGTTACTATATTTGATTTAAAACACATTGTTTTTTATATTATTTGATTCTGATTTTTCTCGATTATGATTTTCAATATAGGGGCTATTATATGCAGCAACGAAAAATAGACAAATATGCAATTAATTGCGTATTTAATATTTTAGCCTAAGACCCCTAAAAATCCATTTAAATCCAATTTTGAAAGTAATTTCATTAGTCTTGATAATATCATTTAGAAAATTTAGCATTAAATTTATAATGATAATATAAGACATTTATAGGCAAAGGATTTAAAAAGGATAAAACAAAAAGAAAAGATAGATCACTTAAAAATTATGACTTTATGTTTAATTTAATTCAATTTTGATTTGATAAACATTAGGCTTAAAATGTAAGTCATATTTCATAATTTATCTAAGTGACCTTAGCGTGTTGGCTCAAAAATAAGAAAACAAACAAAAGAAAAAACAATTAAGCATATCATGAAGTAGAGAATTGATATTTCATTTTTGATTGTTTCTACTTCATGCAAATGATAGGATACTAATGAATAAGAGATTTAGGTATCCAAAGGGGACCATGAGGGATGGTTCCTTTGGGTACCCAAATACGACATGATGATTTTTTAGGAGACAAGGATAAATGAGCCCTTTCTATTAAAGTTGATGTGTCATTTTTCTTTAAGGGTCTCCATTCATACCTTGGTTGTTTATCTTTAAAATTCATATTATGATTATGTGACATCTTTATATGATTGTATTTGTTTGAAAAATAATTCATTTGAGATTTATGCTTATTCAAATTATTTTTCAAAATAGATTGATGTTGATAATCATAATGAATTTTATTATATGGATACTTTGAAAATTAATAAGAGTGATTGTCTTTCTTTAGAATTGAATGTTGAAAGAGTGAGTTACAAAATGTTTTAAATGATTGGTCCTTATTTAGATGATTTTCATTTCCACTCTTTCTTATAGACCTACTCTTATAATATGAAGTTAAGTTTTTAGACTTTTGAAAATTTGATAAACTAGAAAAAAGAGATTTTTCATTATATGAAAATTTTTGAATAAACATTTTTAATGATTCTAGTTTATCCCTTAAATTATCATTTTCTTTTATCAAATTTTCATTATGTTCTTTTTAAATTAAAAGTCCTTTTTCTAAAACCTTGAGTTCTTCTTTAAAAGAATTATAATCAAAACAAGGTTTAGCATTTTCAATTAAAGAGCATGAACAAGAATTTGAAACATCAATATAAGATTCTACTTTAGTGTTTGCTTTTAAAGTTTTATTTTCTAAACGTAATTTGGAATTAGCATGTTTCAACTTTGAAATTTTACGTTTAGCAAATTTAAGCACACGAAATGTAGAAATAGAATTAGTTACTAAAAGAGAAGATTTAGATTTTCTTACCTTGCTATAGTTTCCGTCTTTTCTTTTGCTTGATGTTTTGCCATCAACTGAGTCCAATATTGTGACGTTGTCTTCTTCATCTTCCTCTTTCAAACAAGAGTGTCCATCATTCTTTTCGCTTGATGAGCATTCTATGGATCCATCCTTTGTGTAGCTTTCTTGAATATTTGCATAGGCTTGCATATTCTCCGATTCTTGTGAATGTTCCGTACCTGTAGAAGGAGAATCATAAGTTCTTTCAAGAAAACTCCAAATTTCATATGCGGTAGGTAAAGTATAAATAAGTTTGAAAATATTTTGGTCTAACGCACAAAATATACTATTCATAGATTTTGCATTTAAAATAATTTCATTTCTAGTTAGCACGCTAGATGGCTTTTTAATAGTAATATTCCAAACTTTTTCATCTAAGGCCTTAAGAAAATTTTTCATTAATATTTTCCACCCTTTAAAATTTTTGCCCATAAATAAAGGTGGTGATAATATTTTTTCATTTATATTAAAATTTTTCCCACTAGTAGAAGCGAGATCATGATCAAGAGACGCCATTTTTCCCGGTTGTTAAGCCGATTTGGAATAACCTGCCTCTGATACCAATTGTTGGATCTTGTGGCGCCCTTAGAGGGGGGGGGGGTGAATAAGGGCCTTTTTAAATTACGATTTTTACTTAAGAATTTTTAAAACAAATTTTACTTTTCTAAAAAATTACTTAAATTAATTTCAACCAATGTAATTTTTAAATTAATTCAAACACAAATTTCTAAGTTAAAGATTAAGCAACCATATTTGCAATTAAAGAAAAAGTCATAATTTTATAATCATGAAATTCACATACAAATAAAATGATCTTAACAATGCTTAAGATCAAGGCACAAATATGATAATAAAACTTTTACAATTTGTGTTTACCAATCCTTCTCCCAAGGATCGGAAGACTATCACTTGTCTCTCCCTAGACCAAGCCCAAGCCTATCCTCTAGATCTTCCCAAGATCTAGACGTAGCACACAAGGCCACGATTTCCCACCAAGCCTCGCAAGGACTTGGACGCTCCGCACAAGGAAGCGATTTTCCCCTAAGCCACGCAAGGACTTAGATGCTCCGCACAAGGAAGCGATTTTCCCTACCAATACAAAGTAAAATGTATATAAATGAAAATACAAGATAAAATAAGAACTCCCTAGAAATTCAGATCTTTAAAAGGAAGGTTGAAGCCTCGAGATGATCATTGATGTAGAAGCGCGTCCGATCTCGTCTTCAATTTCAAACCTTCTCAGCATAAATGGGAGTTCATGAGGTTCTGGAGCTCTCTAGATGTAATGCACTCAGGAAGGGACTTAGAATCTTCAAAGCTCTGAATGCACGAACAAAAGGAGCCAATTTATAGAATTTCGCTGTCGCTTGGGCGACATCAGCTGTCGGAAAGTTCCGACAGCGCAAAACTGCCGGTCGTGGTGCTGTCGTGGGCAGTTGTTGTAACCTCCGAGCTGTCGCCTGGGCGACATCGATGTCGGATTTCCGACAGCTCAAAACTTCCTTTCGTCGTGCTGTCGTGGGGGAAGTAGTTGTAACTTCTCTGCTGTCGCCTGAGCGACATCCGCTGTGGCCTGGGCGACATCAGCTGTCGCTTGGGCGACATCCGCTATCGCCTGGGCGACAGCTCCTCTTCATTTTTGCCGTCCGAAACTACTCCAAACTGTAGATTGAGTCGTTCTCATCTCCGAAATGGGGTGGCACGTTCTGTAAGTCTTCCTGGATTGAAAGTTATGGCCATTTTAAGATCAGCACACAAAACTCATCCAACCTGAGACTTGTCGTTCTCGGATCATGCCCATGAACGAGGACTTGTCTCCTCATTGAACTGATGAGTCCCAATTATATACTCATATATGGACTCATCTGGGCCGATTTTCTAGTCTATGCACTACACTTTAGGCATGTTTTCGCTCATATTTGTTATTCCATGCTATGTGCACTTCTAGGCCCGTTTTGGTGTTATTTCCTGTTTATCTTCATTATTAGTTTTCATGTATGGTTAAGTGTCACTTTCAGTGGTTTGATTAGTGTTGTATGCTGGAGCAGGAGTCGTGCAGGTGTTCCCGGTACAAATCTGTACAGGAACACTGCGCACGATCACTAGTTTTATTGCGCACGACCACTGGTCGTGCGCCACTGATCGTGTGCACTTACCCCCTGAATTCTGAGTTCTGTCTTCCTTATCGCACGACCACTTGCGATAGCGCGCACGACCACTGGTCGTGCGCCACTGGTCGTGCGCCACTGGTCGTGCGAACATTGTATTTTATAATCTTCTTGCCTTGCAGGCTCCGTCCATGCAGGCGCACGATCACGGGATGCTAGTGCGCACGACCACTGGTCGTGCGCCAATGATCGTGCGCACTATTTATTCCAGCGCCTATAAATTGTCCTGCTCGCGATTTAGGTCGGGACCCCAGCATTTTTCTGCCCGAGACCGCCGTTTACACGCTCCAGAGCTCCGACTTCGCCCCTCCATCGCCGCCCACCATATGGAGGTGCTCCGGGCTTGTTCTTCACGCCAATCTTGAGCCGGAGCTTCCTCTCGGCCTCCTCCTTCATCCTAGTGCTCCAAGGGAAGACCTAGCCGCCATCTCCATCAAGCAAGAGGAAGTTTGCAACCACTACCGGATCGTGACACGAAGAAGATGGGCTCATTGGAGAGTAGTGACAGCTCTCTCTACCCCGGACGTAGTTGCGGACCGAGCTAGGATGCGGATTGACAACCCGGTGCTTCCTACCGTGAATCTACAACGAGCCTTCAGATTCGGTCGATTTCTTGCCTTACTCTTCTCTTATTTATGTGTGTATGTAGTTAGATCTATGTATTAAGATGAAGTTGCACTTAAACTTGCTTGTATTTTTATATATTTCATTTCTATGTGGAATACTTTTGTAGTTTATGTGACTTGAGGAGCGCCCCATTCCATCCTCCATTCCGCCGTCACGTTCGTGTGCCGCACTAGCAATTGCTAGTGGCGTGCTTGTCGAAGAGGTGCCGGCAACCCTCATTCCGTTAGCCTACTCGCCCATCCGCCTACCGAAGCGTGGCATAGCGGCCCGTGTAATCCACTCGCCCTACGAAGCAGCGCGCTCAAGGCCTGCATAGTTCGATTCCGCTTGCCTACTCGTCCATCCGCCCTTGCGACGCAGCGCGCTCAAGGCCTGCCTAGTCTCCATCCCGCCAAGCGAAGCACTGCATAGCGGCATTGCATAGGAGTCATAGCATTTTCTCTTTATTTTCCACAATCCAAAACCCCCGTTTCCGCAATCCATCCGACCCAAAGGACTTCGATCTCAAGTCCTTCCTCGATAATAAACTCCACCTTACTGTGTTCCTTTGAGATTCGATACTCGGGGATTACTCCTTGTTTTATATTACTTGAACGATCGGTACACTGCCGTTTCGTGTCGCAGTCGAGCTACCGCCTATAGCGGTGTGTGAGATTCGTGCCATCAAGTTTTTGGCGCCGTTGCCGGGGAACACAGTCGTGTGAGTTTTCTGGAGAGGGAGAACCTGAGAGAGAAGCCCTTCCATTTGTAAATTGCATTTCTTTGTTTTATTTCTTTTTATTCCATTTTCCTGTTTTAATTAGGTTGCTTTAGTAATTTTTGTTAGGTGTAGTATTTTGCACAATAGCATTTTTATTTTGAATCGTATTATCTTCACACTATGTGGGCACATCTTAATTTCCGTTGCCGTTGGTGTGGAGCTACCTCCCACTCTAGTGATGAATGCCCTACGGAGAATAGTAGGCATAATTCTTATAGCCCAGCATATGGAGCACCGACTTCGTCTGGTACTCCATATGGTGCACGTAAGTCTTATGGCTACTTTGCTGAGCCTTTACCGTCTTACTTCTT
This sequence comes from Dactylorhiza incarnata, assembly GCA_033032865.1. Classification (NCBI taxonomy): domain Eukaryota; kingdom Viridiplantae; phylum Streptophyta; class Magnoliopsida; order Asparagales; family Orchidaceae; genus Dactylorhiza; species Dactylorhiza incarnata. The sequence continues at coordinate 3,522,390 of JAWHQI010000160.1, read as the reverse complement.
TTCGGCTTCAGCACCCGCTGTGCCAAAGAAGCCTGCTAGGCAGTGCCAATTTTGTTGGAGCACAGATCATGCCCTGAAGGGTTGTGGTGCTTATCTTCGCCAATTGGATGAGGATGACGAGCCGGATATCTGGATCATCCCAACTCCTAACTCTGGCGGCACACCTTCAACATCCGGTTTTGTGTCTTTGCCACCTTCACATCTTGAAGGGTATGGCGTTGACACAGTCACCAGATGTGTGGCCGATCTGGGCACCGACATTGCTGAGCTTATTCTCCCAGTGCATCCACCACCTTTAGTGGATTCGATTCTTTGTGAGGAATCGGTGCTCGACTTTTATCCGAGCACTACTCCTCCCCCTGTTGTGCATACTATACTCGTCTCCGACGACATTGTTGATGATGTGTCGCAGGATGAGGTGGGTGATCTGAGTATTGTGCCTACTCCTACGGAGGAGGACAACTTTCTTCAGCACCGGTGGAGGAAGTCCAAATCCAAAGCCTGGCCACCATTGATCCCACCAATTCTTGTAGCATTGATGACAATGCAAACATTATTTTACTTACCCAACCTGATGGGAGTGAGACCGGGATCACTCCCCCGATTTCTGATTATTTTTGTCCTTCTTCTCTTTTATTTCTTGATCCCCTTACTTCACCCGAGCCTGTGCAGGTTGAATCTTCACAGGTACTTCAGGAGGACTTGGAGCTTTTTGCTCAAGTCAATGATGAGAGCATCCTCTCATGTGAGGAGGTTTATTCCCCCTCCGTAGAGGAAGCTCCACTCATTACCTTCGCCTCCTACTGCCTCCCTGTGGACGATACCTTGCTGGGCAAGGATAGTTTTGGTGAAATGAGTGAGGACCAGGCCTCCTCCTCTTCTTACTTTCTTTTCCCTCTACCTGTGATGGGCATGTTTTATTTATATTCGGGTAGAGGCGTGACTGTTCTTTCTCCGTATAGGTACCCGCTACCGACACGAATATTGGGCCAGTTACCTGTCCACTTCTCCTTCCATACTCCCATTAGCTAGATATTATAAAGTTTTGAATAAGTCGTGCTTGGATGACAATAACCCCAGTAGTTATCTTAATTTTTCCTGCATTTTCATGTCTTTTCTAATTTTATTTAGTTAATTGCACTTTATTTCAGTTTTCTATTTTCTTTTGTTTTTGCGGAGCTGACCCCTGCAGGTATCCTTCTTCTGGATGGCGGATGCTGTAGCTTTTTCATGGTTTACACGCATCTTCTGGTATGCTCACTTGCTGAGTATCGGGTACTCTCTTTCCCTAGCTTTATTCTGAATTCTACAGTCATATTCTGCATTAGATTGTTTAGTTTAAGTCTGGGGGAGAGCAGTTTTTGTGCCCACTCACGTGCACTCTTGCATAGCATGCTAGAAGTACTTTTATTTTTTGGAAATTGTTGTTCATTCTCATTGCACACCACAGCACCCACTTGAGCGCGTACTCATCTGTTTGCTTGCTCTGTTGTGAATTTAATTCTTCTGCTTATTTGGGAAAGTCTAAGCGATGGCTTAGGACTATGTAGCAGAGTAAAATGTTGACTCCAGTAGTGCTCCTAGTCGAGTGCTCGGTTACATAGAAATTTGTGTAGATTAGATTTCTCTTTATACTATGGTTTTATATTTTCTCTATTAGTGTAAATGTTGTTTACTCTACTCAAATGGTGAATCCGGTGGAATCAAACGGTAGCGTAGGGATGTGTGTAAACGATCGCTAGACTCGTATTGCTTGAGTCGGGAGAAAGGAGAATCTTTCTCGGTGGCTAGAAATTGCCCCAAGCGATTCTTGAAGCATTGGCATAGGATAGTTCTAGTGCGTGAGAATGACGTAGGCCATTATTTTGGCCCGGTTGAGCTTTTTATTTCATGCCTATCATCTACCCTTGCAAGCCCCTTTGTGCCTACCCCTTCCTCTTGATTCAGCCCCACTTTTATCTCACCAAAAGCTTAAAAGCCTAACCTACTCGCACACCCAAATCTGAGCCTTAGTTGTAGTTTTATTTACATTTTGGGGGGTGTTGATGTGGTAATTTTTATAGTGGAAATTGTGGGTGTATTCATTGATATTTTTGCTGAAAAAAAGAAAAAGAAAGAAAAAGAAGAATGAAGTAGAGAAAGAAAAGAAAAAAAAAGGGGGATTGTTATGAAAAAAGTTGAATTGAAAATTTTGAAATTTTGGTATTGGGAGTGGGCGGTGCACACACCTATGTTGCAAAAGTCCAAGTATGAGGGTGTGGTGCATTTGTTTATTATCGTCGTGCGGGTAGCTCTATCTTATGCTCATGTTGGGTTAGGTGTGCTTAGCCTCCATATTTATCTTTGTTTACCTCACCGTAACCCAAGCCCCATCTCTAACCTAAAGTCCTACCGACTCACGCTATGAACCAATCTAGTGTCGTGGAGAGAATGTGACCGGACGAGCTAATGGTCACCGACACTGATGGATTTCAGTGGAGTTTGTCCCGCATCCCGATCTTGAGCAATGCTCGTCTCAGCGCTTGGTTTACTTTCTCCGTATGCATGACCGAATGATTCACCGTTGTTCACCATTTTGAGTGGTTGTAATATGCTTTTACTCTTTTAGAAATATATAAACTGTTTATATAATCAGAAACCTTCTCTACTATTTTTCTTATGCACGTGAGCATGCGACTTCGCATGGTACTCTGTATTGTAATTTTAAGCCATCTACTTTTCTTTCCTCATTCGCGTAGAATTTGTTTGCTCGGGACGCGCAAACAGGTAAGTCTGGGGGTGTGATGAGTCCCAATTATATACACATATATGGACTCATCTGGGCCGATTTTCTAGTCTATGCACTACACTTTAGGCATGTTTTCGCTCATATTTGTTATTCCATGTTATGTGCACTTCTAGGCCCATTTTGGTGTTATTTCCTGTTTATCTTCATTATTAGTTTTCATGCATGGTTAAGTGTCACTTTCAGTGGTTTGATTAGTGTTGTATGCTGGAGCAGGAGTTGTGCAAGTGTTCCCGGTACAAATCTGTACAGGAACACTGCACACGATCACTGGTTTTATTGCGCACGACCACTAGTCGTGCGCCACTGATCGTGTGCACTTACCCCCTGAATTCTGAGTTCTGTCTTCCTTATCGCACGACCACTTACGATAGCGCGCACGACCACTGGTCGTGCGCCACTGGTCGTGCGAACAATGTATTTTATAATTTTCTTGCCTTGCAGGCTCCGTCCAGGCAGGCGCATGATCACGGGATGCTAGTGCGCACGACCACTGGTCGTGCGCCAATGATCGTGCGCACTGTTTATTCCAGCGCCTATAAATTGTCCTGCTCGCGATTTAGGTCGGGACCCCCGCATTTTTCTGCCCGAGACCGCCGTGTACACGCTCCAGAGCTCCGACTTCGCCCCTCCATCGCCGCCCACCATATGGAGGTGCTCCGGGCTTGTTCTTCACGCCAATCTTGAGCCGGAGCTTCCTCTCGGCCTCCTCCTTCATCCTAGTGCTCCAAGGGAAGACCTAGCCGCCATCTCCATCAAGCAAGAGGAAGTTTGCAACCTCTACCGGATCGTGACACGAAGAAGACGGGCTCATTGGAGAGTAGTGACAGCTCTCTCTACCTCGGACGTAGTTGCGGACCGAGCTAGAACGCGGATTGACAACCTGGTGCTTCCTACCGTGAATCTACAACGAGCCTTCGGATTCGGTCGATTTCTTGCCTTACTCTTCTCTTATTTATGTGTGTATGTAGTTAGATCTATGTATTAAGATGAAGTTGCACTTAAACTTGCTTGTATTTTTATATATTTCATTTCTATGTGGAATACTTTTGTAGTTTATGTGACTTGAGGAGCGCCCCATTCCATCCTCCATCCCGCCGTCACGTTCGTGTGCCGCACTAGCAATTGCTAGTGGCGTGCTTGTCGAAGAGGTGCCGGCGACCCTCATTCCGTTAGCCTACTCGCCCATCCGCCTACCGAACCGTGGCATAGCGGCCCGTGTAATCCACTCGCCCTACGAAGCAGCGCGCTCAAGACCTACATTGTTCGATTCCGCTTGCCTACTCGTCCATCCGCCCTTGCGACGCAGCGCGCTCAAGGCCTGCCTAGTCTCCATCCTGCCAAGCGAAGCACTGCATAGCGGCATTGCATAGGAGTAGTCATAGCATTTTCTCTTTATTTTCCACAGTCCAAAACCCCCGTTTTCGCAATCCATCCGACCCAAAGGACTTCGATCTCAAGTCCTTCCTCGATAATAAACTCCACCTTACTGTGTTCCTTTGAGATTCGATACTCGGGGATTACTCCTCGTTTTATATTACTTGAATGATCGGTACACTGCCGTTTCGTGTCGCAGTCGAGCTACCGCCTATAGCGGTGTGTGAGATTCGCGCCATCATGAACCTGTACAACCTGGCCACTATAAACACACAAAAGACTAGATCAAATACAACATGGTATTTGTTATTCTCAAACCAAGAGATGTGGAAAGCAAGCTCCAACAATATGGAGTACCTGACGAAGTCGGTGCTCCATATACTGGGCCTTGAGTGCTAGGTCTATTATCTCCCTTTGGACATCTATCACTAGCATGAGATATATCTCCGCACAAACGGCGGCGAATATTAAATGAAGCCCATATTGTGTGAAGATAACAAGATTCAAAAGAAAAGTATTATTGTGCAAAATACTACACCCAACAATAATTTACTAAGGCAACCTAATATAAAACAAGAAAAAGGAATAATAAGAACTGAAATAAAATAAAGGATGCAATTTACAAATGGAAGAACTTCTCTTGCAGGTTCTCCCTCTCCAGAAAACTCACACGACTGTGTTCCCCGGCAACGGTGCCAAAAACTTGATGCGCAAATCTAGCACACCGCTATAGGTGGTAGCGAGACTGTGGCACGAAATGGTAGTGTACCGATAGTTCAAGTAATATAAAATGTGGGAGTGAATCCCCAGGTATCGAATCTTGAAGGAACACAGTAAGGTGGAGTTTTCTTTTAAGGAAGGACTTGAGATCGAAGTCCTTTAGGTCGGATGGATTGCGGAAGGCTTGGATTGGATTGTGGAAAATAAAGCAAAACAACTAAATCAACTACTCCTATGCAGGCCGCTATGCGCTGCTTCGCTTGGCGGGATGGAGACTACGCAGGCCGCGATGCACTGCTTCGCTAGGCGGATGGGCGAGTAGGCTAGAAGATGAGGTGGTCCGTACTGGCGGAAAGGTCTTGAGGGCCGTTAGCACCTCTTGGCTAGGCGGATGGATTACACGGGCTGCTATGCACCGCTTTGCTTGGCAGATAAAAGAGTAGGCTTGCGGATGGAGTGGGTCACACCAGCGAAATAAGGGTCGCAAGCACCTCGTCAACAAGCACGCAACTAGCAATTGCTAGTGCGACACACGAATATGATGGCGGGATGGGGGATGGAATGGTGCGCTTTTCACTTGCATAAACCACACATAATGATTTCACATACACATGAAATATTGAATAACATAACAAGGTTTAACAAACACTGTTCATACACACAAAAGATAAATGGAAACAACACTACAATATTAAGGGGGTTGAGATTACAACCAAAGCACAGAGACTCATCGGAGGTTCACGACCGGAACCTAGGGTTGCCAATCCTTGTCCAAGCTCGGGCTCCAACTGCCGTCCGGGGTCCGGAAGAGCTGTCACCTTCTTCTATTATACCCGTCTTCTCCGTCAATCTTCTTTGGCCACGATCTCACCGAAGAACCTCACAAGTGCAACACGGAATCCCTCAAAATGGAGCTTTGGAGGTGCACGAACAATGGAGGAGGCCTAGAGGATGGTCCGACTTGAAATTTGCAAGAGTATGGCGGCCGGTGCTCCTCCCGAAGGTGGGCGGCGATGTAGCGGCGAAAAAGGCGAAACTAGAGCTCTTGGGTGCGGGGAAGAAGATCGGTCGGGCGAACTCTGCAGCTTAAATAGAAAACTGGTCAAAAATTGGTCACGCACGGTCGAACGCACAACCGTGCAAGAACCGTGTGATATTAATTAAGAATAATACCCTGGAAGATGACCCAGAGCGCCCGTGCATTTTACTCACGCATGGTCAAAGCCGACCGTGCGTAAAAACGCACGGGCAAATTCAGAAAGCCAACAACAAAGCTAAACAGGTCGATCGTGCGATTCCTTCACACACGGGCAACTGCCCGTGCGTAGAGACGCACAATCAACGACAGAACATCATTTTCCACCACAGAAGAGAACGCACGATCATATACAACCGTGCATCAAGGAAAATGCATGACCGTGCGATATACACAGACATGAATTCTGGATAAAAAAATGGATGAACCGTCAACCTGCATCATCCACAACACAGCTGGGAATACCCCTCCAGCTCAAGCATAAACGCATATAAAGAATGGGGAGCACATTGTGCTTGCCCCCAACAATAAAGCGAGCAATTGCACACCACAATGGTCCAAGACATTGCACTTTGTGAGGAAATGTGAACCGGTGAAATATAAACAATAATGAGCTAAAAGTGAAGTGCAAAAGCAGGAAAACTAGCCCAGATGAGTCCATAAAAGTGTATACAAATGGGACTCATCACTCTACAAGAGACAACAGTCTCTCCCAGGGATCTCCGCGGTCCAGAATACATAGGTGTAATAGATCCTCCAGCGTCTGGTTGGTGCGTTCTGTTTGCCCGTCCGTCTGTGGGTGGAATGTTGTGCTGAAGGTCAGCCGTGTATCCAATAAGCCTGAACTGATCTCCACTCTCGGGACGTAAACCGTCCATCCCGATCATACACGATCATCCTAGGAACGCCATGATATCGAACAAACTATTCTAGAAATCTCCGTACAAAATCACTGATCGGGGCGTCCTTCCTGACCGGAATAAATCTGGCCACCTTCGTCAACCTGTCGATGATCACCCATATCGAATCATTCCCTGCATGCGATCGAGGAAGTCCGTTAATAAAATCCATCGCTGTGACGTCGAACTTCTACTCCGGCACCGGGACTGGCTGCAACAATCCGGCCTAGCTCTTGCATTCCGCCTTCACGAGCTGGCAAGACTCGTAGTGGGTCACAAAATAAGTGATGTCCCTCTTCATGCCCGGCCAGTACATGGTCCTCTTCAAGTCCGCCGTCATCTTTGTAATATCCGTGTGCACTGAATACTTACTGCAATGAGCCTCAGTCATGATGTTGTCCCAAATTCTGCCCCCTGCCGGTATGTAAACTCAACTTCTGAAACACAGCAGCCCGTTCTTCAACGAATAGTCCCCAGCCGTGCCTGCCTCCGAGGCTCTGAATATTGGCTCCAACTTGGCATCCAGCCTCTCCCCATCCCTGATGCGGTCTCGAATGCCATATGTGGTGCTCATCGCCGCCAAGTACTCCTCGTAGAGCTCAGGGTCATCCGAAGATACCAAGGTGATATGCATGTCCTCTAGCATACTCACCAGCTCCAAAGCCATCCGATGGGGCTCCGCTCCCGATGTAGTAGCACTCCGGCTCAGCGCGTCCGCCACCAAATTCTCCTTCCCTGGGTGTTAGTGCATAGTGTACTGGTAGTCCGATAAGAACTCCACCCATCGTCTCTATCGGATGTTCAGCTCCTTCTACGTGTCCACGTACTTCAGGTTCTTGAGATATGAGAATATATCGAAGTGTACACCGTAGAGGTAGTGCCGCTAGATCTTCAGAGCGAATATAACTTCTCCCATCTCTAAGTCATGCACCGAGTGGTTTTGCTCATGATTCTTCAACTGATGGGAAGTGTATGCTATCATATGCCCATTCTGCATCAGAACAACACCAATCTCCTGATAAGACGCATCAGTATATACCTAGAATCCTTCCTTCCCCGACGGAAGGGCAAGGATGGGGGCTGACGTAAGCCGACCCATCAGCTCCTGGAAGGCCGCTTCGTACCGCGATGTCCAAACGAACGTGGTATCCTTCTTCATCAAGGATGTGAGCGGGAGGGCTATCTGAGAAAAACCCTGCACGAACTTCTAGTAATAACCGACAGTGTTGGAACCTTAGTTTTTGATTTGAGTCGTGATCCATCTTTATATTTATTCAGTGATCGACGAAATCTCATTAAGACATGAGACAGGAGAAAAACTGTACAAGTTCTCTGGGTTCGACGAACGCCTTCCAGGGTTCGACAAACGGCTTGCTCTCTGCGTTCGACGAATGGCTTACATTCTGCGGTCGACGAACAGTCTCAGCGGCTCAGTGGTCGAAGATTTTATCCCGTCTTAGCGGTCGACGAATTTTCTCAGTTCAGCGGTCGACGATCTTATTCAACGGCTCAGCGGTTGACAAAAAGCTGCGTTCGACGAATCTTCAACAGAAGCTCGGGTTGACGAATTTAATGCTCAAAACGACGAACTTCAAGCTCAGATCGACGAATTATTATCTGCTATTATAATATCTCATTTCTTAGCTCGGCTAATATTATTATATCTGATAAAGAAATATTTTTATTTAATTCTATCTATATATTGCTGCCCTTTCTTCATTTGTATAAATTAATAATACAGCCGTTGCAGAGCAATAAATATTATAGCCGTTGCAGAAAAACCAAAGATGGCAATTTATCTTCTCGAGGAAATTAAAGAGACATTATCTCTTTCCTTTGTCGGGCAAGAATTCAAATTAGCCTGAAAGCTTTCTCCATATTATATATACAAAGAGAAGAGCAGAGAAGAAGCTGGAGAGAATATATACAAGAGAAGGATTATACATATACAGGAAGAGAGAAACAGAAATAACAGAGAAACAAAAAGAAGAAGCAGATCTATAGAGTTCTTAATAAGAACAACATATATTATTTATCTTCTTTTTGCTAACTCTTTTCTGCAGAACATCTTCATCCTGAGACACCAATCAAGATCACTTGCTCAGGATCAAAACTGTAGAAGATGAAAAGAGTTATTACAAACAAGTGAAGAAGCTTCCTCAACACTAATCAAGTCAGGGGGAGCCCTTCTTCAACATCATCAAGATCCATTCTCAACAATCCATCAGGATCTCTAGAGTCTTCTCAGAAAGAGAAGAACAACATATTCTTTTCCCTTTCCATCTTGTACAGGGTTATAACTCCCTTCAAAAGTTACAGCCATTGGTGGCAGGGCACCTGATCAAAAACCTGTAGTTGGGTTAGAGCACCTGATCAAAAGTTCACTTGGTGTGTGGACACCTGATCAAAACTCCCTTGGTGGCAGGGCACCTGATCAACAACCTGTAGTGGATTCCTATCAAGTATGGTAGAAGAGTAGACGTACCCAGGTTTATTGGGGAACTACTATATTTCTTTCTGTCGTCTGTGATGCTTGGATTATATTTTATTTCTTGTTGCTGTGTTGTGATATCTGTGATTAGTATGTTAGTTCTATAACTCACTTAACTACACATATTTATATATCACTATTTTAAATAAGTAAAAATTTTTAGCAGTAAGAACTAACCTCCACTTTCAATTGGTATCTAAGCATATCAATTGACTTTCAATTGGTATCAGAGCCATGTTGATTATTTATACAGGCTAACACCTGAATCATAAAGATCAATTAGTTCTTAAGTTTTTTTTTTAAAAGGTTTTTCTAAAATCTAATGGCACAAGTAGAATTTTCAATCACAAATCCACCAATCTGTAATCTAAATAGATTCTCTTTATGGCAAGCTAGAATTAGATTATTCATGAATGTCATAGATGAAGAAATTTATAACTCTATAGTTAATCTGTAGTTGGGTTAGAGCACCTGATCAAAAGCTCACTTGGTGTGTGGACACATGATCAAAACTCCCTTGGTGGCAGGGCACCTGATCAACAACCTGTAGTGGATTCCTACCAAGTGTGGTAGAAGAGTAGACGTACCCAGGTTTATTGGGGAACTACTATATTTCTTTGTGTCGTGTGTGATGCTTGGCTTATATTTTATTTCTTGTTGCTGTGCTGTGATATCTGTGATTAGTATGTTAGTTCTATAACTCACTTAACTACACATATTTATACATCACTATTTTAAATAAGTAAAAAGTTTCAACATAAAATCTAACCTCCACTTTCAATTGGTATCTAAGCAAATCAATTGACTTTCAGACAAGCCCTAAGAAACTCTGCACGTCGGTGGCCGTCTTCACCAGTGGTCAATCACGTACTGCCTGGATCTTTGCTGGATCCACTGCTAGTCCAGGTCCACTAATAATGTGACCTAGGAAGGCCACCTCCTTCAGCCAAAACTGACACTTCCTGAACTTCGCGTATAGATTGTGCTCTCAAAATTTCTCCAACGTCAGTGCCAGATGTCGTTCATGCTCCTTTTCCGTCCTCGAGTAGATGAGAATATCATCGATGAACACGATGACGAAGATGTCAAGGTATGGATCGAATACCCAGTTCATCAGACTCATAAACGCCGACGATGCATTCGTGAGCCCGAAGGACATCACAGTGAACTCATATAGTCTGTATCGGCTGCTGAAAGCCGTCTTCGGGATGTCTTCCTCATGAATCTGCAGCTGATAATATCCTGACCTCAAATACAGCTTCAAGAACCAGTGGGCTCCCTCTAGCTGATCAAATAGCTCGTCGATCCTAGGCAGCGGATACATATTTCAGACCGTCAGCCTATTCAGTGCTCTATAATCGATGCACAGTCTGAGCATCCCATCCTTCTTCTTCTTCACAAATAGCACCAGAGCTCCCCAAGGTGAGGAACTCGGTCTTACAAATTCAACTTCCACCATCTCCTGTAACTGGCTCCGAAATTCCACTATCTCCTTCAGGGCCATCCGATAAGGGGCTCTAGATACCCTCTTAGCCCCCGACACCAACTGGATCTGGAAATCCTTCTCGCGGTACGGTGGCAACCCTGGAAACTTCTCCGGGAATGCGTCAGTAAAATCCTGCACGATCGGTATGCTAGATACAGAATCCTTGACCTCAGTCATCTCGAACAACACCTGATATACTTCATCTCCTTGTAGATGGGCCTTGGCGACCTGAATAGACGATAACAATAGATGGGAGGTGGGTCTAATGCCTTCGACTACCACTTTCGAGTCTTCATGAATTAGAACAATCCTCCTTGCCGAGCAGTCAATCCTTGCATAGTTCCCGTGCAGCCAATTCATGCCAAGATCAGGTCGAAGTCATTCATCTTCAAGAGCATCGCCGGTGCTTCAAACAATTTTCCTCCAATCTCCACATTCATATTGCACTTGGCACTCATTACTAACTCTGATCCGCCTGGGAGTCGCACCTTCCTATGGAGGTCGGTGAAGTGTTGAATTTGATCCAGATTGTCCACAGACTCTTCTGAGACGAACGAGTGGGAGGCACCAGTATCGAATAGGGTATATGTGGGCTTGCCACAGACAAGTACTATACTTGGGTGATTTTTGTTGTTTGGTTCAATGCTATGGTAAAGCTAAGGTTTACAAGGTATTACTAACTATAAGAAAAACATTAAAGTACCTATGATGACCCTTGCCGGGTTCTGGGGCTGAGCCAGGTCCAAGGCATACATCTAGTCCCTGTCCTGCATATGATCATGTCCCCGGAATCCACGACCTTGTCCCTGCCCTCGGCCCCCAAAATGCTGGGCCTGTGGGGCCGCCTGTAGTGTCGGTAGCGCATTCCTCTGTGGGCAGTTCCTCCGAATGTGGCCTGTCTGGTGGCACATGTAGCACTCTGGTGGGGGAGGTGGCCCACCTCCTAGCCTCGTCACCTCCCACATTTAAAGAGGCTGAGGAGCCAATACTACATACTCCCTCTGCTCTTGCCTCTCGTCCTGGCGGGGTCGCCCTTCCGTTCTCCTTTCTCCGACATCTCGACCCCTCTGCTGCTCTCTCCTGCCACCCCGACCCTGATCCTCTGTCGGTCTTTTCCTTCCACGAATGGTGTGCTGGTCTTTCTTCAGCTTCTTGTTCATCTCCAAGATCCTGGCCATACTACCGTCTGAAACAAAAAGGAGGGTCTGCCTCAGCTCATTAAGGAGGCCTTTGTAGAATCTCTTTGCATACCCTGCGTCATCCAGCTGATAGGAGTCCGCAAATCGGGCCAGGTGGGTAAACTCCTGACGATACTCCAGAATCATCCTACTCCCCTGCCTCAACTGCAGGAATCTGTCCTCCAACTCGTCTCTCATATATTGCGGCACGAAATGCTCCAGCAGTACTGCCTTGAAATCATCCCACAAAATGTCTGCAGCCTCCAATCGTGCATAGGTGGTGTCCAGCAATAACTTCCAGCATCTATTCGCATGGGACTCCAAACACGAGACCACAAACGATACTTCCATCTCTGTCGGACACTTTATCCCTATCAGTATCTCGTACATGATATCCACCCACTCGTCAGTCCAAACCGCTGACTCTGTCCCAAGGTAGGATGGGGGAGAAAGCCCATGGAAGATGCTCAGCCAGTTGACCCCGGGGTTTGGCAGAGGAGCCGGAGCCTGTTGTGCCCTGAATGCATCCAGTATGGTAGTCAGCGTCTTTCCCATCTCCGTCTGCTGGAATGGAGTAGGAGCCGGTGGTGGTGGGGCGACGTTTGGAGTCAGAGGCACTCCATGCTTTGGGGTGGGGTTCGTCACGGGCTACAAAAGAAAATTGACACCGGTAAGGGGGTTTATCTAAAAAGATTCAGTTAAAAGTGGACTTTTTCATGTTATTCACCATATGGGCACACCATTGCTTCCACTGCTAGTTTTTTCTCAAACAAAGCTCGCGCGGGGTGGCCCAGGGTTTGTGGACTTCTTTTGTTCAGATCGAGGGTCTTCTCTGATACCAGTTTGTAAGACCCCATTATTTTGCTACAAAATCGGGTCTTATGCCCAGAACCGCCGCTTTGCGGTGACACTAACACTCGGGAAGGTCGCCACTATAAAATGCCAATCCTGCCGGCCATATCGATCACAGAAGAAGAAAAGTGTAAATGAAGCAAAAGTGAGCTCAATTCCACATCACATAATATATATAAATCCAAAGATAGGTGTCCACAGATAATAACTGAAACAAAGGCAGCGATATGAAGGGCTCATGCCCAGTACATCATGTCCTCACTACAAAACCACTCGCGGAAGCAAATCTATAGATAGACACTCATAGATCCTGAAACTAGTGCTCCCATGCTAGACTGGCCCACCTCCATCTGCGCCGGTCTCGGGTAGTGCAGCGTCTCCTCGGTCCCCTAAAATGATATGGTCCACCGACCGTTAGTCAAAAAGACTAAGCCTCGTTTCCCCCCATCCATCCCCAGTGGCCTTAGGCACCGAGTGGGAGGATGAAGCGGAGGACAGTAAGGGGTATAAAATAAAGCAGGTAACATGTCTTAGCTACAGGAGTTTCTATCACTACACAAGTGTTTATATATAGGAAGCAATAAATAATGCAAGGTAAATAACAAGTAAAGTAAGCAAGTAAAGACAAGTATAGAATGGAAAAGTAATCATTGATTTATAGCAATGCCCGTATAAACCTATAGACCAAGGGGTCGTTTAGCAAGGCCTATCGTATAAAAAGTCCCATAACCAATTTATATGATAGGGGTAGGGGTTGAAATGCAATGCTTATGCTATGACATACAAAGTTATGCTGGTAATGTTATGATCATACAAGTGCAACTCACACTCTTCGACTTTATGCGCACAGACCTTTAGTTCCCCCCTTTTAGAGCTAGAAAAACTCCCAGGATACCCCCGTACTAGAAAACGGAAGCGGTGGGTTGGGCCTCATCCACCTCTAGGTTGGTATTCACACTACCTAACCTAGACCTATCGTACGCCTCAACGAAAAACCACAGAGCGCCTGCATACTCTTACTGGCTGGACCACCAGACTTTTATGGCTAAGTGCAAATCCACACTCGCTGAGTCAGTGTATCGACGCCGGTGTGAACAACCGTCAATACCGAAGACCCACCACCTTTATGCACATGCAATTATGATTACTATGTATCTACGAGCCATAAGCTCCCCGGGCTAAACAGACCGTCACCATAACCTTTCGAGCCATCGGCTCGCCGGACCAACCCATTGATGCCTACAACCACCGAGCCTACTGATGCGCAAAACTTGTTAAATTGAATCGTTTAGGAGTAAGCAGGAGTTGCATCAACTGAGTTATAGCCAAACAACCACAATGCCACACAGCAACATAATAGTCTTTATTGAATCACAAAACTTCATTATATTTTGAGACATACATGGCGAGACATGATTCATAAGAATCACGAAGGAGAGAGGAACAAAACACACCAAAAAATAGATCTGGCGACCTGATTAAGCAGAGACTGCACAGACCGTTGCACTCCAGAGACCGCCCGGCTTGACCTGAGACCGCACGAACAGAATACAGGCAAGATTACCTGCACTGCAAGACCGCCACCTCAGACCGCACGAATTGGAGCTTATTGAACTGAACAGAGAACAGAAGCTGTCGCCAAATCGCAACTCAGATCGCCTAACCACAGACGGTCTCCTGATCGCTGAGCTCGCTGCGAATAGCACAAGAACAACATAAACCAGTCTGCAGGCAAGCCGCTGCCGAACTGTTTATTCAAGCCACTAGAAAATCACCAAGGAAGGAGACCGCAACCTGCGAACACAACAAACAGTCAACTCGCTTCCGAGACCGCCCGACCTCAAAGTTGAGACTGCACAAAACAACCCAAGCTCTAGTTCTTACAGTTCTCGTTTTGAATGACGGGTCCTGCACCCCTATTTATAGGCGAGAGGACGGATGTCGTCACCGCCGCAAGAGAGGTACAGTCACCACCCATCAGATCGCGAGCAGTCTCACGGAGCAGACCGCGCAATCATACCACTTGGAAAACATCCTATCCAAGACTGCAAATCAGCAGCAGACCGCGCACAAGCTGCGCGGACACAGATCACTCCTTCCTTAGACCGTCTTGAGCAAACCAAAAACATCTGGCCGACTTTAGATAAGTCGCCAGATCAACCTGCATAAGCCGCCCGGTCACAGCGGTTACTCAAGAACAGACTGCCCGGTATTTTGAACAAACTGCCCAATCATAGCAGACCGCCAGAACCAGACCAGCAGCACCAACACAGAGACTGTGTGGTCTCTGCGGTCACCAATATACATACCGCCGGCCATCTTCCACTTCACTTCAATAATTTAAACACTCCCCCTTGAAGTGGGAAGTGGAAACCAGCCCGAGTAAACTCCTCAATCGAGTAAATAGACCCTTTGCCAGCGGCTTTGTGAAAATGTCAGCAACATTGTCCACACTCCAAACATGCTCGACCATAAGAGATCCTCCCAACACTTTCTCACGAATGAAATGGTGCTCAATCTCAATGTGCTTGGTCCTCGCGTGACAGACTGGATTATTAACCAACTTGAGAGCACTCTCATTGTCCCTACGTAGCATAGTGGGACCTCGAACCTCCTCATGAACATCCTCCAACAACCTCCTGAGCCAAACGGCTTCCTGAGCTGCCAAGGCCGAAGCCTTGTATTCCACTTCTGTGGTAGATACAGACACCGAGTCCTGCTTTTTGCTGCACCAAGAAATAGTTGTGGGGCCTGTCATAAAGACATAACCAGACGTTGATCTCCGATCATCCACGTCTCCCCTGTAATCAGCATCCATATACCCATACAACTCCAAGCTTGACCCTCTCCTATATAGGAGACCCAGATCAGAGGTCGACTTCACATACTTCAAAATTCCTTTTGCTGCCAGAAGATGAGGCTTCCGTGGTTCCTCCATGTACTGACTTACCTTGCCAACTGCATAAGCAATATCTGGCCTCGTAATGGTCAAGTAGATCAAACTCCCAACCAGAGCTCAGAACACCAACGGTTCAGATAGAACCCTCCCCTCATCCTTCCAAAGTTTATGAGGCTGTTCCAGAGGTATAGAGTTGCTCTTCCCTTCCTCCATGCCGAATCGTTGAACGATCCGCTCTGCATATCCAGCCTGAGAAACAAACACTCTGCTCTCTCGCCTCTGAACCTCGAGTCCAAGGAAATGGTGGAGCTCACCCAGATCCTTCATCTCAAATATGATAGCAAGCTCGCCTCTCAGCCTTGCTACTGCCTCCTTCGATTTCCCGGTGACGATCATGTCATCCACATACAGCAGAACAATAACCCGAAGCACCCCCTCCTTCTTGATGAACAAGCTAGAATCAGAGTCTGAAGCAAAGAACCCGCATAATAGAAGATACTCCGCGATCTTCCCATACCACGCCTGAGGCACTTGCTTCAACCCATACATGGCTTTCTTCAGTTTGCAGACATAGCCCAGACATTCCTCCGAGATGAAGCCCGGCGGTTGGATCATGAAGATATCCTTGTCAATCTCTCCGTATAGAAAAGCAATCTTCACGTCGAGCTGCCAAATCTCCCATCCACTGGATGCCGCCAAAGCAATAACAAATCGAACCGAAGTCATCTTTGCCACTGGACTGAACGTCTCATCATAATCTTCTCGGTACTGCTGTGAGAACCCACGAGCCACAAGGCGAGCCTTGTATCGCTCGATCGTGCCGTCAGCTTTCTTCTTGAGCTTATAGACCCACGTGCATGTCACAGGGGTAATGCCCTTGGGCCTAGGTACTAGAGACCAAGTCTCATTCTTCTTGAGAGCATCCATCTCCTCCTGCATAGCAATGTCCCACTGCTTCATGCCTTTGGCCTTCTCAAAGCTCGAGGGCTCCCGCTCATCCAAGGGACCAGCAAAGAAACATTAGACAAAGCTCACCATGTTTCCTCCTGTGTATCGATCCGGTGGCTTGATAGTCCTCTTCGACCTCCTAAGAGGTTGCAACTGACTAACCACCTCCTCAGCTGCTTCTTCTGTGCTAGCTCCTCTTCCAGGCAAACTTGGAGCATCGCTCCCCCTGCTTCCAGAACCTGAAGCCTCCATCTCTGAGCTTGACACAGCTGGAGCTCCTGGTGAAACAGGCAACTCCACTTGAAGATTTCCCGCAGCCTTCTCTTTTTCATCAACCCTGCTCTCCGGTAGTTCAACTCCTGAACTCCCCTTGTAGGAAGTCACCTCATCGAGTGCCACATCCTGAGATACCACTGATCTCCGTGTCTCAGGATCCATGCATCTCCACCCCTTCTTCCGCTCATCATATCCAACAATGACTAGCTTCCTTGCTTTCACATCTAGGTTTGTCCGAAGAGCATCAGGGATATGCACATAATAGGTTGACCCGTACACCCGAAGGTGTGCAACACTTGGCTTCCCTTTGAACATCAGTTCATGAGGGGTCTTCATGTTGATAGGACTTAGAGGCATTATGTTGATGATGTATGCCGCACAAGACATTCCCTCCGCCCAAAATTATAGTTATGTTTACATTTTGGGGGGTGTTGATGTGGTAATTTTTATAGTGGAAATTGTGGGTGTATTCATTGATATTTTTACTGAAAAAAGAAAAGAAAGAAAAAGAAGAATGAAGTAGAGAAAGAAAAAAAAGGGGGGGATTGTCATGAAAAAAGTTGAATTGAAAATTTTGAAATTTTGGTATTGGGAGCGGGTGGTGCACACACCTATGTTGCAAAAGTTCAAGTCTCGGGGTGTGGTGCATTTGTTTATTATCGTCGTGCGGGTAGCTCTATCTTGTGCTCATGTTGGGTTAGGTGTGCGTAGCCTCCAGGTTTATCTTTGTTTACCTCACCGTAACCCAAGCCCCATCTCTAGCCTAAAGTCCTACCGACTCACGCTATGAACCAATCTAGTGTCGTGGGGAGAATGTGACCGGGCAAGCCTATGGTCGCCGACACCGATGGATTTCGATGAAGTTTGTCCGGCACCCCAATCTTGAGCAATGCTCATCTCAGTGCTTAGTTTACTTTCTCCGTATGCATGACCGGATGATTCACCGTAGTTCACCATTTTTTGAGTGGTTGTAATATGCTTTTACTCTTTTAGAAATATATAAACTGTTTTTGTATAATGAGAAATCTTCTCTACAATTTTTCTTATGCACGTGAGCATGCGACTTCGCATGGTACTCTGTATTGTAATTTTAAGCCATCTACTTTTCTTTCCCCGTTCGCTTAGAATTTGTTTGCTCGGGACGCGCAAACAGGTAAGTCTGGGGGTGTGATGAGTCCCAAATATATACACATTTATGGACTCATCTGGGCCAATTTTCTAGTCTATGCACTACACTTTAGGCATGTTTTCGCTCATATTTGTTATTCCATGCTATGTGCACTTCTAGGCCCGTTTTGGTGTTATTTCTTGTTTATCTTCATTTTTAGTTTTCATGCATGGTTAAGTGTCACTTTCAGTGGTTTGATTAGTGCTGTATGCTGGAGCAGGTGTCGTGCAGGTGTTTCCGGTACAATTCTGTACAGGAACACAGCGCACGATCACTGGCTCTGTTGCGCACGACCACTGGTCGTGCGCCACTGATCGTGTGCACTTACCCCCTAAATTCTGAGTTCTGTCTTCCTTATCGCACGACCACTTACGATAGCGCGCACGACCAATGGTCGTGCGCCACTGGTCATGCGAACATTGTATTTTATAATTTTCTTACCTTGCAGGCTCCGTCCAGGCAGGCGCACGATCACAGGATGCTAGTGCGCACGACCACTGGTCGTGCACCAATGACCGTGCGCGCTGTTCACTCCAGCGCCTATATATAATCCTGCTCGAGAATTAGGTCGGGATCGTCGCCGTTTTTCCACCCAGCTTCGCCGTTTTCGCCCCTTCCGCAGGTTTTTCGCCCCATCCATCGCCGCCCACCATATGGAGGTGCTCCGGGCTTGTTCTTCACGCCAACCTTGAGCCGGAGCTTCCTCTCGGCCTCCTCCTTCATCCTAGCGCTCCAAGGGAAGATCTAGCCGCCATCACCATCAAGCAAGAGGAAGTTTGCAACCTCTACCGGATCGTGACACGAAGAAGACGGGCTCATGGGAGAGTAGTGACAGCTCTCTCTACCCGGACGTAGTTGCGGACCGAGCTAGGACGCGGATTGACAACCCGGTGCTTCCTACCGTGAATCCACAACGAGCCTTCGGATTCGGTCGATTTCTTGCCTTATTCTTCTCTTATTGATGTGTGTATGTAGTTATATCTATGTATTAAGATGAAGTTGCACTTAAACTTGCTTGTATTTTTATATATTTCATTTCTATGTGGAATACTTTTGTAGTTTATGTGACTTGAGGAGCGCCCCATTCCATCCTCCATCCCGCCGTCACGTTCGTGTGCCGCACTAGCAATTGCTAGTGGCGTTCTTGTCGAAGAGGTGCCGGTGACCCTCATTCCGTTAGCCTACTCGCCCATCCGCCTACCGAAGCGTGGCATAGCGGCCCGTGTATTCCATCCTGCCTAACGAAGCAACGCGCTCAAGGCCTGCATAGTTCGATCCGTTTGCCTACTCGTCCATCCGCCCTTACGAAGTAGCGCGTTCAAGGCCTACGTAGTCTTCCATCCCGCCAAGCGAAGCACTGCATAGCGGCATTGCATAGGAGTAGTTATAGTTGTTTTCTTTTATTTTTCAAAAGCCAAATCACCCCGTTTCCGCATTCCATCCGACTCAAGGACTTCGATCTCAAGTCCTTCCTCGATAATAAACTCCACCTTACTGTGTTCCTTTGAGATTTGATACTCGAGGATTACTCCTCGTTTTATATTACTTAAACGATCAGTACACTGCCGTTTCGTGCCGCAGTCGAGCTACCGCCTATAGCGGTGTGCGAGATTCGCGCCATCAAATATCAACTGAATTCTCATTCTATAATCAATAACCTAATACTTGTTTTACGAGTTGAATCCCGTTATTGGCTTTTACTCCAATCCGGAAGGGTAACGCCGCCCTCTCTCGAGGATTGCATTCTACTCTTCTTTATCCTTGAGTGATCGATTCGAATTACGAGCCTCTCGGCTAACTAAAGTACGAAAACAAGAACAAGAATTATATATCGAAAATATAATCTCGTTAAAATCAAGGATAAATCTTAAGCTTTTTAGAAAAGGGAAAGAGCAACTCTAAATTAATTCGTGACTTATATTATTCCTTGGATCATCTCGATCGAGTACTAATAGAAATTTAGTTACTCATTGAGATGGAGGAATTAACAAAAATAAAAGAATTCATAATGAAAGAACGAGGAGTAATAAGAAGAAGAAAGAACTAATTTTTATTAAAATTCTAAGGAAAAGAATTACAAGCTATTGAAATGAAAATTACAACTATTAAATTGAGAGTATGATTGCAAGAAAGAAAGGAGTACAAGAACTACTAAAAATGCTAAAAACAAGAAAATAAAACAAGAAAAGGAGATTTGAACTCCCAAAAATTCATCCCTGAACTTCTGGTGGAGCTGACTTTAAATAGGCTTAAACTTAGGGTTACACGCCCTTGGCCACGCCCATGACCAAGGGCGTGTAAGGGGCGTGATCGATGCAGCAGCGGAGAGGGAGCCTTCTAGAGTAATTGCAGGCATTACATGCGCATCACGCCCTAGGTCACGCCCGTGACCTAGGGCGTGTAATCTTCAAAACAGGCTGCTGGCGGGAAACTTCGGCGGGAAGGAGTGCGGGTTGAGTCACGCCTGTGACTAAATGTCATTCCCTCGGTCACGCCCGTGACCGAGAGCATGTAATTTTAATTGACGTGGCGGCTCGTTCTGGCTGAAGGAGGCGGGCCATGGCTGTGACTTGGGTCACGCCCTTGGTCACGCCCGTGACCTTGGGCGTGTACTTGGCGAATATTCACGGAATGCTCCCGGGTGGCAAAATCAGGTCTAGAACACATCTTGGGCTGTCATGTCCATGGTCACGCCTGGGACCTTGGGCGTGTACTTGATTTTTTTGCTCAAAGTGCCCAGAAAACCTGAAAAACATAAAATAAGCTAAAGTTAGTTAAAGAAATAAAAAGGAATGAATTTGATGAGATAATTCATGCGATTTATACGAATTCATATTAAAATATCATTAAAATTATATTAAAGGATGAGTACAAAAGTACTCATCACCTACCGCTCGTACGGCCAAACCAACTAACCACCCATAGCTATGGGGTATGGGTGAGTGTATGATTGAGTTAATCTTGCATAACAAATTATTCCTATCGCTTTGGGTTAACCATAGACTTCCCGAGGACTACCCTGTGAGGGGCTTACAGCGGTACTAGGAGGTACGATGGGATGATATCCCAAACCGCCCTTTCCAAGACACTTATTCTTATTGGTGTCTACCCTTGTCCCGACCACTATTAATGTTAAACTTACTAACGCTAAGTGTGTTTTACCTCACTCCAAGGGAATGATGATCCTTCGAAAATCCCAAGCACACTCTTACCTCCTAGTCAACCAGACATCTTACTCCCCAAATAAAACCTACATGTTTGTCCTTATTCAACCTATTCACTATACGCAGACCACCTGAACTATATGATGTATAAAAAGAGAAAGACTCTCAATGCTCATCCAAATAACCCAAGATTATTATTAGGGGTATGTTATGACATTTTAATACTATCTCCAGAAATTCATAATTTTCCCAATTTATTTGGCATTTATTATAATTTTCCCAAAATCAGGGAAACTATGACTTTGAACACCAAGTATGGTTTCTTGATAAGCTACGACCTTAATAAAATTTGTACAGTTATATATCATCAAAATAACAGCAACATATGAATCTCATAATTTTCCAGAAAGATTTTGACCTCCAAATAAAATGTTGATTGATTTATCAAAACCGGGGATCAACAAAGAAAGTGCCAACAATACCCATTCTAAAATTACAAGAAAATTAACTATGTCCAAGGTGATCAGAAAAGTTCACTGGTTGCATTTCTTAATTTTTCAGATTCATTTGACCATGTAAATCCTTTATGTAAATAAACAAATCATAGGACACTTTATGAAGAGAACCACATAAAAACTCCTCCAAAAATTATACTAAAATTTACAGATCATGATCATACCCTAAAAAGTCCTCTGACAATGTTTCATGATTTTTCAGTGATATTATTTAATCCATAATTAATTTTCTTCCAACTAGGGCAAATATTGGGGTTATGAATGAAGTACAATATATATATATATATATATATATATATATCAATCCAAAATTCATAACAAAAGTATCAGAGAATGATATCATCTATATAAACTTACTGACAAAATTTAATGAGCATTCAAGATAATATGATTATGTAAATTCTTAACATAAGAAAGTGACCTAATTGATTCATAATTAATTCGGAGGGGATAAATGTTCCAAAAAAATCCAGATAAATTACCTAGGGCTTATTTCCACCCCATAAAACTCTCTACCAAGTTCCAAGTAAATCCGACGACATATGACCATATGTCCTTCAATAGGTTCAATAATCAACCCTAGGGTTTGAACCGCAGTTCCAGGGCACATCCACCCCAAACCACCCAAAACCACTTGTGGGGGT
The DNA here is from genome assembly GCA_033032865.1 of Dactylorhiza incarnata. NCBI lineage: Eukaryota > Viridiplantae > Streptophyta > Magnoliopsida > Asparagales > Orchidaceae > Dactylorhiza > Dactylorhiza incarnata. The sequence continues at coordinate 3,499,952 of JAWHQI010000160.1, read as the reverse complement.
ATTTTATGTGACATCAAGTCAGTGGTCAAAGTTTCACAACATTTGGACGAGGGTTGATCTCCCAAATCTATCAAGTGCGCCTTTTTCTAATATCCCTTAGTTTGACCAATTTTGGGTTACTCAAATACTCATCCAAATCAATCCCAAATGGGATGAAATTTTTACCAGAGTGGTGTCATGACCCTAATGACCACCCACAAAAATTTGGAAGGGTTTAGAGGTCTCTAGACCCTAAAATTAATTCATACATGAATTATTAACTTTCTGCAACAAATATAGAAAAAAGTTCTCCAAAAATTCCCATTTTTGGATATATTGAGGGTAAGGGTAAATCTAGCCTATGCTCTAAATTTCAAAGCATTTGGATGTCCGAAATAGTGGGGGCACTCAAATCATTCTCTGGCTAACCCTATGTACAGGTTGCACCATTTTCAGGGATACAGTCAAACCAGAGGGCTAAATCGTCTCAAATCAATTTTAAAATAAACTAAACATAAAGATCTACAACTTTTGTCTCTGACCATTTTTCCTAAAACGGCCTCTAAGGGGTTCAATTTTTCAGTTTCAAAAATGAGTATTTCCAGGAATAATTATGACGTAAATAATCACAAATTTATATAAAATAAAATGGAGGCCATCGGTTCATCTTCTCCAGTCAGCCAACGACCATGATTATCCCGTCCTGTAGCAATTTTGGGGGGGATGATATTCCTGCCACCTAGACCCTCTCTCGGCTGGCCAATGCCTCCACCACCTCCGTTGAGGTGGCGACCGGCGATGTACGGTGGTTGGCCAGCCGGAGGTGACCGGAATCGGCGATTTGAACAAGAAAAGAAAAGCTTGAACACAAGCTTTCGGCCATGCCGATCCAAGACCAATTGGCCCAAATCTAGCAGCCAAAATGATGAGATCTACCCACTAGGAAATAGATGAGAGGAGTGGACCTGAGTGGCGGCTTGTAGCCGTGCCGATCGCCGGTCCGCCATGGTCAGTCGAGAGCTTTTAGGTGCCATGCCGGTAGGTGCTTAGATGGCAGAACTCTTCGGGAAAGCGGGGAAAACTCCTTTCATTCACCCCTTGAGCCCTTTTATAGAAGAAATCCTGGTAGGGGAAGAGATGAAGCTTGGGATTCCTCCATTAACACCATTCATGGTGAAAATTTCGGCCATCCGCAAAGGTCACCAAATTCACCGACCTTAAGAGTTGGAAAACCATTAAATCTTCCCCTAATTGATAGGGGGAATGAATCCCCATCAATTGGGAGGACTTTTGGCCTCCCTTAGCCATGAATTTGGCCACCAAAATGAGTCTCGTCCGCCTCCCATCTGTTGAGCTACCACCGGCGCTAGTGCTAGCGCCAGCGCTAGCTTCTCAACGGTGTAATGCTCACCGGTTCGGCAACTGTCGCCAGTGCTAGCGCTAGCGCCTGCACTAGCGTCTCGAAGGCATACGGTTTGCCGGCGCTAGGTCAGTATTCAGGGTACCCCTCTTTCTACGGTTGGGTAATTAGGGTGTTACGTGGGGACCCCCTTACTTGGTTAGTCATGTTATGGTGGGTACTTGGGTAATGGTGATGCCCTAAAGCCAACCCTAGGCTTGGTAACTATAAATTACTATCCGCAGACCATAGTAATTTTCTCCTCAAGCCTAAGCTCTCACGATCTCTTCACGCATCCTAGGGTTTTGTCATGACCTAGTCTTGACAAAACTATCCTAGGGGTCTAGTTGTTTGGGGGATGTTACATGTATGGTGTATTTAGTGTTGGATCTGTTGGCACCCTTAGAGGGGGGGGGGGGGGTGAATATGGGTTTTAAAAACTTATGTTATAATTTGGAATACTTGAAAAGTAAGTAGATTAAAATAGTGATTTAGAATGAAGATCTAAATTGATTTATAATGAAGGAGAAAATAATTATCAATTTAGAGAAATGAAAAACAAATCAATTTTATTACCCAAAGAGAGACATGATTACTATTAATAAAATTGATGAAAAAACTAGATTTATATGATGCAAGAAATCGAAGGCGAATAATAAAATCCTTTTTGTTTTCAATCCCGACTCGTATCCCCACGAACCGGTGGCTTTAGCCTATCCTTCCCCAGATATAGCCTCAAGCCACTCTAGGCAATCCTTCTCCGGATATGGCCTCGAGCACCCCCTAAATCTACACCCTAGACCTTGTCACCAACACGAGGCAAATTTCTGCCCTAAGTCCTGTAAGACCCAATTTTTTTCTTTCTTTCAAAAACCTGGGTCTTATGCTCAGAACCACCGCTTTGCGGTGACACCCTCGCTCGAGAAGGTCATCACTACAAAACACCGATCCTGTCAGCCATATCGATCGCAATAGAAGAGAAGTATACAATTAGTTAACTAGAAATCAAGTCCACATCACATGAATATAAAATCATCAAAAGAGATGTCCACATAAGATAACTGAAAAAGGTACGGTAATAATAAGAGCTCATGCCCTGTACATCAATTCCTCTCTATAATTCACTCGCGGAAGCACAATCTACCATGACTAATAGAACACTCACGGATCCTATCATTGGAGCTCCTGTGCTAGGCTGCCCCGCCTCCATCTACACTGGCCTCTGGTGCTGCAGCGTCTCCTCGGTCACCTAAAATGATAAGGTCCACCGACCGTCAGTCAAACTTGACTCAGCCAATCCCCAACCACTCTCCCGGTGGCTCCTAGGCACCGAGCGGGGGAAATGAAGTGGAGGAGAACAAGGGGTAAAATCAAGAGCAGGTGACAATGAGTCTAACTACAGAAGGGTCTATCACTAAGCAATATATAAAATACTGAGTAAAGCAGTAATGAGTAAGCAGTAATAAAGAAGAGTAACAAGGATAATAATAATAAGAAAGTGTAACCTTGATTTATAGGAATATCCTATAGGCCAAGGGGTCGTTTAGCATGGCCTATCATATAAAAAGTCCCATAACCAATTTATACGATATGGGTAGGGGTTGAAATGCAATGTTTATGCTATGTCATGCAAAGTATGATGTTTATTGTTATGTTCATACAAGTGCAACTCACACACTACGACTTTATGCACACAGACCTTTAGTTCCCCCTTTTTGGAGCTAGCAACACTCCCAGGATACTTCCGCAGTGGCAGAAGGAAGCGGTTGGTTGGGCCTCGCCCACCTCTAGGTTGGTATAAGCACTAACTAACCTAGACCTATCGTACGCCTCAATGCTAAGAACACAACATCAGAGCTCTTGCATACTCTTGCTGGCCAGACCACCAGGCTTTTCTTGGTAAAGTGTTAACCACACTTACCGAACCATCGATGTTGGTGCGATGATCGTAAATACTAATGACCCACCACCTTATGCACATACAATTTGTTACCATCTATCCCCGAGCTCTAAGCTCCCCGGGCTAACCTGCCCATCATCATAACCACCACAGAGACACAAGCTCACCAGACCAGCTAGTCCGCTGCTACAACCACCGAGTCTATTGCTCATAAAAACCAACTCAACTAACCTCCCGTAACCACGGGGTGTGGGTGTGTGTATTATATATTACTCTTGCACGACCATTTTCTCCTATCTTTTAAGGTTCACCTTGGACTTCCCGAGGACTACTATGTGAGGGGCTCACTACGGTACTAGGAACTATACTGGGATGACACCCCAAGGCTCCCTTTCTAAGATACTTAATGTTATAGGTGACTACCCACAAAAATACCTCTCTTACCATTACACTTGGATTACACTAGGTATGTTATGACCCTCTAAGGGGAAAGACGATCTTTCGTCTATCCCGAGCACTACTTACCCCTAACTCACCAAGCACACCTTCACCATCTAATCTCCTTCTTGATGACCTTCACATATTCACTACCAGACTAGGTACACCACTTACCTCCCATTCCCAACTGCTGATCCACAAATAACTCAAGTTTTACAGTTTTACTATACGTCGACCAAACGAGTTATACGAGTTGTATAAGGGGAGGTACTCTAAATATTCATCCAAATGACTCAAGAATATTACTGGAAGTTTATCAAGATATTATAGGACTAAATCCAGAGAATCATATTTTCCTTAATTAATTGGCATTTATTTTAATTTCCTCAATATTGGCCATGTATGAAATTGAACATGAAGTGTTAAGTCTCTTTATGATATGACCCTCATAAAATTATTGTAAATCTATGAAGTTAAAATAATAGTAAAAATAGAATATCACAATTGTTCAGTAAAGGGTTGACCTTTAAATAAAATCTTGAATATTTACCCCAAATTAGAAATTAAAGAAGGAACCACCAAAAGTACTTTTCCAAAAATTATGGGAAAATTACCAGGCCTTTATATTAATTAGAAAGGTCTCATAACTAAATTTCAGAATTTATCAAAACTATTTAATTACATAATTAATTATTCCAAGTAAATCTAAACTAGAGGACATGGTGAAGTAACCTACTGGTAAACAATTCCAAAAATTATACAAAAATTCACAGAGATCTCTAATGCCCTAAAATGTCCTACCACCAAGTTTCGTAATTGTCCAGAGGGTATTGGACCCTTAAATACTTATCACAAGTTTAGGGCAAAAAAGGTAACTTGTGAATGAGGTGCAAATTAAATCAGTTCCAAAATTACACAAAAATTACCAGAGGTTTATATCATGATATTATGTAATCTACCAAACTTTCATTAACATCCAGATGATTTGAGCATGTAAAGTTCACTTATAAAAAGGTTCCCTAAAAAGATTGTAACCTAAAATAGTGGGAATAATTAATTGGTCCTAAAATTCTCTTAAAATTTCCTAGGGAGCATTTACACGCCATGAACTTATCTACAAAGTTTCATGACCATCCAAGGACATATGCCCCTATATCCTTCACAAAGCTTAAATTGTAACCCTAAGGTTAAAACTAGGGTCCTAGGGCATATCCACCCCACATCACCCCAAATTACTCAAGGGGGTGTATTAAGTGGTCCTAAACAAGTGGCCAAGGGTTCACACCATTGTGATGAGTTTTGACCATCTCACCCCAACATATACACCCTTTACCTAATTTGACCCTGTTTGATCAAACTTGGGTTAATTTAATACCTAACCAAATCAGTCCCGATTGGGATGGAATTTTTACCAGGGTCATCTAATGACCCTAAAAGGCACCTACCAAAATTTGGAGGCGATTGGAGGTTATTAGGCCCAATAATTAAATAATATATGAATTATTAAATTATTACAAAAACCTTAGAAACATGTTCTCCTAAAATACCCATCTTTGGATATGCTAAGGGGGTTGGTACAAATAGCCTAGGTTTCAATTTTCATACCAATAGCATTTCCCTATCAAAAGTTATTCAAGAAAAGGTGACTCCCCTACCCTAGGGACCAGTCCCACCAAAATGGCTCTAGAGGGAGCTACATTGCCCCTATTGGGCTGAAACAAATTTTCAATTAAGCTACACACTAAGGGATACAACTTTGATGTTTGGCACTTCTTCATCAGAGGGGTTCTAGTATTTTTAATAATTAAAACAAAACTATGCAAATAGTGTGACATAAATACAAATATTAATATATATATATATATTCATTTGATATCAGCACGAATCTTGGCGCAGATTGTGCGTTTCCTAGTCATATTCAACCTCCAACCAAGGGCTGAGATTAATCCATCTTGGGCCTCCTTCCTCCTCACTTTCCCGGCCACCTGAGCGCCGCCCCGACCGACCAATGCCACCACCACCTCCGTTGAGGTGGTGGTCGGCGATTAGGGGTGGTTGGCCGGCCGGAGGTGGACAGAATGAGGGGTTTTTGTGGGATAAAGAGGTCTCGAAACGAGCCCTTTCGGAACTTGATTCGAGCCCGATTTGGCTCAAATCAAACCCCAAAAAGAGATGGAAAGCTAGCACTAGAAGAGGGGAGGCGGATCAGACCTGATTCGTGGCCTGGTGTCGCGTATTCTGACGAGTTGCCATTGCCGGAGGTGGTGATTTCGGCACCATGTTGATCTAGGCTCCTGGTGCTTGATTTCTTTAGGAAGGGGGGGGGGGGGGGGTTTCATTCCTCTCCGACTCCTGAAGGTGTTAGAGGGGTCAATTTGGGGAGGGGAGGAACCATGGCATCAATGGCCATTAACACCATTAATAGTGGTTTTCGGCTACTCCCAATTCTCTCTAAATTTAGCCCCTTGTGGGCTGAGAAACCTTCCAATCCTCTTGTAACTGCCAGGGGAGATGAATGCTCATCAATAGGGGGCTTAATTGGCCATGAATGCCATTATTCTCCTTTCTCTCTCTCCACCATTTTTGGGGGAAATGGAGCTTTCTCTCTCCTGGCCGAATTCCTTGAAATTGAATTGCCAATTCAGTAGCATCCAACCCCCATTAAGTGGTGGACCACCTCATTTGGGTCTATCCCAAGTGGATTGGGTTCGATTTGAGCAAAATAGGTCATTTTGACCTAAATTTTGGATAAGGTTGACTTTGGTCAAATAGACCATTTGGGTTGACTACAATGGGTGGGTAGTGACCCATTGGACACCCTTAAGGGTTAGGAAGGTCTAGGTAGGGTCAATTTGGTAAGGTGAGGGTGAATTGACCATTAGTAGGGCACTTTTGACCAAATTAGGGCTAAGGTTGACTTTGGTAAAATTGGCTAAATTAGAGGCCCCATGATGGGGCTTTTTGGTCTATTGGGTCCCTAATATCCTTATAAGGGTAGGGGCAAGGTCAATTTGGCATGGTGGAGGCCAATTGACCCTAATTAAGCTACTTTGACCAATTTAGGGTTAGGGTTGACTTTATTCAATTTGACCTCTTTGGTTGACCCCAATAGATCCTTGGTGCTCGAAAGGACCCCTATTGGGCTAGGGATGTTATGGTGGGGTCAAAAGGTCAAGGTGAGGCCATAAAGTCCAACCGTAGGCTTGGTATCTGAAAATTGCTATTTGCAGACCACTTGAGTTTTCTCCTTCTTACATAAGTTCACATGGTCATAAGCTCTTCCTATGGTTTTGTCATGGCCTAGTCATGAAAAAACCAACTTGGGGGTCTAGTTGTTTCGGGGATGTTACAAGTCCTACCCTGACCTAGTCGCCAACACGAGGCAAATTCACTAAACGATTACAAGAAAAAATGTGAAATAAATAACAACAATATAAAAACTCCCTATATGGAGCTCTTGGAGAAGTAGACGAAGACCTGCAGAGTATAATCATAGTCGATGCGGTCTTTCATCATGATGATGACGCATGTTGAAATCTTCTCCACGGATATCCTTAAGCCTTCATGGATTTGTGGGAGTATCTCTCTGAACCTTTCTCTATATGAAGTGGCACGAAGCTCCGGAATTTGGGAGTAGTAGAGGATGAAGAAGACGGATCCAAGAGGTCCTTTTTATAGCCTTGGAGCTAGCGCCTGTGCTCTCACTACCGCTGGCGCTATCCCAGTTTAGGAAATATTCTCCGTGTGAGAATCCTTCATTTTAAGAAATTTGACCGCCTTCCTCTATTGCTTTGCGCTACCGCTTGCGCTATCCGATACCGCCTACGCTAGATGCTAATGCCTGTGTTAGCTGCTATCGCCTGGCGCTATCTTCTTATATAATTGCTTCCCAAAATTTAACTAATCATAGCTAGCGTCTGCGCTAGGTGCTACCGCCGACGCTAATGGGCATGTTGGAATTCTGGCTTCAAATTTGGGTGCAACCTACTTATGTTATCCGTGAGTCATGTGGACTTATTTTCCTACACACTTAAAAACACAAGAATAAATAGACATAGGATTTGTTATTCTCAAACCTTGGAGATGCGGAAGACCATGTTCCAACAAACTCCCCCTTTTGATAATAACAAATCCATTAATGATAAATCAGAGCATTAATATATAAGCATGATGAAACCTACTTATGTGTGTGTGAGAGAGATGACTCAGGATAATTATTGATTTTAGTATTTAGAATTGCTCCCCCTAAATACATGCTCCCCTTAAATGTAAGCTATCATCTTAATCATTAGTCATGTTAGTTTTCCCATTTGATAGCGATTAATATTTATCATGTTATTTCTCCCCCATTTTGTTATTAGCAAAAGTGGGCTATGAAGCAATAGACATAAAAAAGAGGATTTTTTGATAAAAAGATAAGGCATGATCGATCTCTTTTGAGGAAATGAAATGATAAGGAGTTTTAAGCATAAAAAGGTAATGATTTCCAAGTAACTATTCTACCCAGACAATATGTCTACACCCTAGCCCCATACTAAGTGATGGATGGTCATGAGGAGCTGCATACGTGTCGTAGGTTGGGGTGTTAGTCCCATATGCAAACACTAGAAAATACTCAACCTAGCACTCTTTCCCCCCAGTGCCTCACAAGGCCCCATTAGAACCCTCCCCGGTTAAGGAAAAGACATGACTTAGAGGTTAGAATATCTAATGTCTACAACCATACGCCCCCGCTATGGTGAGATTTATAATTATGGGATAATAATCATTGGAAACATTAAGCATTTGAATCCAATGATAAGTTCATAGCCTATGGGTTTATATTTTTATTTGAATTTTTGAAAAACTCACAAAGCTATTTTGAAATCCATTAATGAATCAGAGTTTTTAGCATAAAAATGATATTCATGTTAGAACAACCAATATAGATTCTACCAAGCAAGTCTACCACTTGTTGAAAAAGGAATTTTGAGATTTAAGACTTTGATATAAGCATGAAAGCATAAGGTAAAAAATATATGGTGATGATGCGGAAGACTTATAAAAATACAAGAAAAAACAAATTTTTGTAATAATGATGATTCATAAGAAGATATATGAGTTAAATTCAAAAAAGGAAGATGTTTTTGTAAATCATTTTTTATTTAAATTCCAAGCATGAAATAATGTTATCAAAAAGAGATTACTACAATGTTATTTTAATTCACAAATTCAAAACATACCAAACATTGTAGAAGGCATGCTAGGTTATCTAGTGCATTTTATTTATAAGAAGAGTATATAATTTTAGCATTAGGATCCAATACTCATGAGAAGAAGTGTTATGGAAGATAATGATGTGCACATAAGTTCATAGCCTATGGGTTTAAATTTTTATTTGAATTTTTGAAAAACTCACAAAGCTATTTTGAAATCCATTAATGAATCAGAGTTTTTAGCATAAAAATGATATTCATGTTAGAACAACCAATATAGATTCTACCAAGCAAGTCTACCACTTGTTGAAAAAGGAATTTTGAGATTTAAGACTTTGATATAAGCATGAAAGCATAAGGTAAAAAATATATGGTGATGATGCGGAAGACTTATAAAAATACAAGAAAAAACAAATTTTTGTAATAATGATGATTCATAAGAAGATATATGAGTTAAATTCAAAAAAGGAAGATGTTTTTGTAAATCATTTTTTATTTAAATTCCAAGCATGAAATAATGTTATCAAAAAGAGATTACTACAATGTTATTTTAATTCACAAATTCAAAACATACCAAACATTGTAGAAGGCATGCTAGGTTATCTAGTGCATTTTATTTATAAAGAGAGTATATAATTTTAGCATTAGGATCCAATACTCATGAGAAGAAGTGTTATGGAAGATAATGATGTGCACATAAGTGTATTTTGAATAGAGTAAACAAATGATTTAATCAAAAATACAAGACATACGTAGAGTAAAGTGCACAATAAAACACAAATAATTTTACTTCCACACACTTCACTGCACAAAAAATGTACAAGTACCAAGGTGTTGTGCACACACAATGTTCATTAAGACTTATCAGGGTGCAATGTAGTGTTTGGGGGATCACATACTTTAATTTTCAATATTGATTTTTTTGTGATCCGGTGTACTTAAGAATAAGTGATTTTAAAAAAATGAAGGTTAGCACAAGGCACTTTACTATTCTTTCCAAGGTGCTCAACCTCACGATGCTTATTAAGAATTATCAGGTGGTTCAAGTAGTGCTTGGTGGAGTTATCTTTGTCAATTTGTTTCATGATTTTTGTTCTGTACAAAGATCCCGGAATACACTTGTTTTGCAAAACCAATGTAATTTGAAAGGACAACCACTTTTCTTAAATATTAAGAGTGCAAATAAAAGTGTATGTAAAATACTTGTGCAAATATAATTCACTGTACAATTACAATACACAAACAAGCATTTTTAGATTAAAAGCACATGTAAACTTTTGCCAAAATAAGTGAGTGAATAATTATCATTATCAATCATAAAACATTTACTCATACTTAGAGGCATGTTAAGCTTGGTTCTACACAACACTTTTTTTCAATACAATTGATGCACATGTGATTAGATATATTAAAGCATGATAAAAACAATGTTCAAAGTAGTTTGAAAACATAAATTACAATATTGTAGAAGGTCTAAATGATAGATTAAACCACACTTGATATTTATAATAAAGTTCATACAGTTTTATTGAAAATTTGAAAAATAATTTTGATTTAAAAATTGAACTCTTATAATTGATCTTGGACTTCCCGAGGTCTACCGTGTGAGGGGTTCGCAATGGTACTAGGAGATGTGATGGGGTGACATCCCAAATCTCCCTTTCGCTAGATACATGTAAATAGAGAAGTTAGGTTCAAAAATAATTTTTGATGTTTTATATTTTTGTATTTGATTTTTCCATATAGAAGTAGAAATCAAACAAATAACCAAAGAAAGGAAGAAAAATATTTTTTGTAATTTGGCTTTTGTAAATTTGTATTTTAATTTTTCAAAAATCAATTATAGGCAGAAATGAAAAAGTGAGTAGTACATATACAATAATATGTTTTTAGTGATTTTTCAGGATTTTAAAATTACAGAAAATCGAACACTTGAGCTAGCATCGGCGATAGGTTCTAGCGCTGTGTTAGCTCACATAGAGTGTTTATTGTGAGTATTTGGCCCGAATTTCCTTTGATTTTATTTCCGATTTCACTTAATTATGACTGAGCAATATAAGACCTATCTAATGCAGTGAAATTTTTTGAAGAAAATGCAAAAAGTTCCGGAAGTTAAATTTTAACTCATGAGCTCAAAACCCAAATTATGATTCATGTGTTGTAAAGAGTTCTTGAAAGGATGTCCACACATTGTCACATGTTAATTCTCCAATTTTGTTGATGAAGGCTAAAGTGCTTAGTAACCTAATAACTTGATTTAATTAAAATATCTTATAGCAAATTTATAGTTCAATTTATATGAATACTATATGATATTTATAGGCAATGATTTTAATAGTAATATATTGGTCATTTATAAATGAAAACTTGACTTTTACTTTTGATTTACAATGATTTGTAAACTTCATTTAGGCTTTAGGGGACAAAGTCAAATTTCAAATATTATATTAGATGACCATGATGACATGATGGCTTAAAAAGAGAACAAAAAGAAAAATAAAATGTAACATTAGGCATATCATGAAGTAGAGTATTTTGTAATTTATTTTGATTTATTTTTACTTCATGCAAATGAATGATACTAGTACATAAGAGATTTGGGTATCCAAACGGAACCAAGTGTAACGGTTCCTTTGGGTACCCAAATATAACATGATAATTTTTAGGGAGACACAAATGAATGAATCCTTTCAAGTGGAGTTAATGTTTCTTTTTTTATTTTGGGTCTCCATTCATATTTTGATTTAATATTATGCATCAAGTTTCCATATTCATTAAAATTAGGCTTAAAATAATAATGACTTTTGAAATAATTTTTCATAGGAAATTTGTGCACATTTTAATTTAATTTGGGAGATATGTAATGAGGGTTAGAGTTCATTATGCTTTTACGATTAAATATTCTACTAGGTGCATGTTTAAAAGATTTTATAATACTAGTAGAAGTCTTACACATGTTAGATGATAAACTAGAAATAAAAGATTTTTTATTACTTGTAAATTTTCCACAAATAATTTTAATGATTCTAGTTTATTAAATAAAATATTATTTTCATTTACTAATTTTTCATTATGCTCTTTTGAAATTAAAAGTTCTTTTTTAAAATTCTTGAATTTTTCTTTAATACTATTACAATCAAAACAAGGCTTTGAAATTTCAATTAAAGAGCATGATGGAGATTCAAACACATCATTTTTGGATTCTACATTCACATTTGCCTTCAAAGATTTATTTTCTAAATGTAGTTTTGCATTAGCCCTTTTTAATTTCTTAATCTTACGTTTAGTAATTTGTAGAAATTGTAGCGTAGAAATTGAAATACAAATAATACAGGATTTTGATTTCTTTACAACGCTTGTGGATGAGGTCTGGTTTGAACATGAAGTTCCTTTTTCATCATTATTGTATTCCTCTTCCATGGATGATTTTTCATCTTCCCATATGCTAGATGTGCATTCTATGGATTCATCATGTGAGGAACTTTCTTGAACACCTGTGCAAGCTTTTATGTTCTCCAATTCTTGCGTTTGTTTTATACCTGTAGATGGAGAATCATAAGTTATCTCAAGAAAATTCCACATCTCGTATGCAGTAGGAAAAGTATGAATGAGTTTGTAAATATTTTGATCTAACGCAGATTTTACATTTAAAACCATTTCGTTTTTATTTAATATGCTAGGTGGCTTTTTAATAGTAATATTCCAAACTTTTTCATCTAAAGCTTTAAGAAAATTTTCAATTAATATTTTCCATCCTTTATAATTTCTTCCTTCAAATAAAGGTGGTTTAAGATTTTTCTTCTTCATAAAAATTTACTTTACTAATAGAAGCAAAATCATGTGACGCCATATATTCCTGGTTGTTAAGCCGATTTGGAATAACTTATCTCTGATACTACTTGTTGGATCTGTAGGCTCCCTTATAGGGGGGGTGAATAAGGGTTTTAAAAACTTATGTTATATTTTGGAATACTTGAAAAGTAAGTAGATTAATATAGTGATTTAGAATGAAGATCTAAATTGATTTATAATGAAGGAGAAAATAATTATCAATTTAGAGAAATGAAAAACAAGTCAATTTTATTACCCAAAGAGAGACATAATTACTATTAATAAAATTGATTTCAAAACTAGATTTCTATGACACTAGAAATCGAAGGTGAATAATAAAATCCTTTTTATTTTCTATCCCGACTCGTATCCCCATGAACCGGTGGCTTTAGCCTATCCTTCCCTGGATACGGCCTCAAATGGCTCTAGCCAATCCTTCCCTGGATATGGCCTCGAGCACCCCCTAGATCTACACCCTAGACTTAGTCGCCAACACGAGGCAAATTTCTGCCCTAAGTTGACCTAGTCGCCAAGACGAGGCAAATTCACTAAACGATCACAAGAAAAGATGTGAAATAAATAATAACAATATAAAAATTCCCTATATGGATCTCTTGGAGAAGTAGACGAAGACCCGCAGAGTATGATCATAGTTGATGCGATCATTCGTCACGATGATGACGCGTGTTGAAATCTTCTCCATGGATCTCCTTAAGCCTTCATGGATTTGTGGGAGTATCTCTCTGAATCTTTCTCTATATGAAGTGGCACGAAGCTCTAGAATTTGGGAGTAGTAGAGGATGAAGAAAATGGATCCAAGGTGTCCTTTTTATAGCCTTGGAGCTAGCGCCTGCGCTAGCGCTACCGTCGGCGCTATCCCGGCTTAAGAAATATTCTCTGTGTGAGAATCCTTCATTTTAAGTAAGCCGATCGCCTTCCTATATTGCTTTGCGCTACCGCCTGCGCTACCTGATACCACTTGTGTTGGGAATATTGCCCTCAATATTACCTTGATTTGAAGAGGCATCACTCTCAATGCTAAGGATATATTGCATTGATAAAGCTATACTTGTGTAGGATATACAAGCACAGGTGACTCAAAAGGAAGGGCCAAACATGCCCTTAGATGAGGAGAATTCATCTACAAGGAGATGAAGATTTGTCTCAGCAGAACCGCTGAGACGAAGGGTCAAAACCGCTGAGACGAGCCCACTGTTTCAGCGGAACCGCTGAGACCAGAACATGAGCCGCTGAGAAAGCTTATAAGCAAGCTGAGCTGCAGATAGCCAAGAATCCGCTGAGATGAGATCGCTGTCTCAGCGGATCCGCTGAGACGGGAAAGGAGCAGCGTGCAGATTGGAAAGAATGGCTTGTTCGTCGAACGCAGAGAGCCGTTCGTCGAACGCAGAACTCAGTTCGTTGACCGCTGAGATGAGACCAGAGAAGGAGCCGCTGAGAAGGCACAAAGGGCATGTTCGTCGAACGCAGAGAGTCGTTCGTCGAACGCAGAACTCAGTTCACCGACCGCTGAGACGAGACCAAAGAAAGGGCCCCTGAGAAGGCACAAAGGGCGTGTTCGTCGAACGTAGAGTGCCGATCGTTGAACGCAGAGTTTCGTAAGTTCGTCGAACGTAGAGTTTGGCAAGTTCATCAAACGTAGAGTGCCGATCGTTGAACGCAGAGTTTGGCAAGTTCGTCGAACACAGAGTTTGGCAAGTTCGTCGAACGCAGAGTTTGGCAAGATCGTCGAATGCAGAGTTTGGCAAGTTCGTCGAACACAGTACAGCGTGTTCGTCGAACGCAGATTGCGTGTTTTGCCCGTGGCGCAAGTTGCAGAAAAGTTGTATGGGGTCCACCAGTCTCTCCCATGCTTGTCAGAAGGTCGGCTAAGAGCCGTTGAAGATCTGAGATGTATAAAAGAAGAAATTAGGGCACTTATGAAAGGATGAATCGCTGTCAAATGCCAAAAGGAAATCAACTGCTCCATTGACGACCAGAACTCTAGTTTCTCCTCTCCTACTTACTGAACAAGAAAGAAGAAACTGAGAGAGAAAGTTAGCTCCTTTGCAAGAAGGAGCAAGGAGATCTTCCAACCTTCATCTGAAGAAGAAGATCAGTTAGTAGCTGCCATCAACATCACCAGCTACAGGAAGCACAAGCTGTGCAGGAACTACAGGGGACTTGCTGTCATCTATAGTAAGTTTTATACTCATCTTTCTATTGGGCTTAACAGCCTGAGTTGTAGACCTTTTGGTCTGAGATTGTAGGATCTGTGGATCTGAGTTATAGGGCTGAAGTCCTGAGTTGTAGGGCTTTTTAGCCTGAGCTGTAGGAGGAGGATTCCTCTGAGTTGTAGGACCTGGAAGGGGTCTGAGCTGTAGGATCAAGAGCTGATCTGAGTTTGTAGGGCTGTTTAGCCTGAGGTAGGGCTGTTTAGCCTGAGCTGTAGGACCTACTGAGGTCTGAGTTGTAGGATCAGGGGATGATCTGAGGTAGGGCTGCTGAGCCTGAGGTAGGGTTTGGGAAAACCTGAGAGATCCCGAGGGATCTGAGTTGTAAGCTCTTTGAGCCGAGATTGGAGGAGTTGGCCTTGTCTAACAGATTGTTAGAAAGGTGAAGGGGAAAGAGGACTACTCAAGACACCCTGTCTTGAGGAACCTCTATACATACTTATGTGCTTTCTGTGTGATTGATCCTTGCTCTAAACCAGAAAATAGATACACTAATTAAAAGAAATTAAAAGAAACCTATTCACCCCCCCTCTAGGTGATTTAGACTAAAAACCTTATAAACTAATAAGTGGTATCAGAGCAAGATTGGTCAAGAAGGACTTAACAGTCTGACCAGATCCTAAAAGATTTAGTCAAATCAAATCCCAATGGCCTCCTCTAGATTGCAGAAGGAAATGAGGTCCATGAAGTTGCCCATATGCAACAAAGAGAATTTTGGCATATGGAAGCAAAGGATCAGGTTGTTTTTGGAAGCATCTGATCCTAGGATTTATATTACAGTTATGGAAGGAACTTTCACCTTTCAGACTGCCTCCACTATAGATCCAACTAGAAGAGTGGCCAAACTATTTAGAGACTTGACCAAGGATGAACTTGAGCTGTTCACCATGGATAAGAGGGCCCAGAACATCATAGTGAATGCTATTGATGATTCTACATTTCAAAACTTGGTACACTGCACTTCTGCCAAGGAAATGTGGGACACATTGGTAGTATATATGGAAGGGACAACCGAAGTAAGGGATGACAGGAAGTCACTCCTGAATCAAGAATATGAAGCCTTCAGACAACAAAGCCAGGAGAGCATCTCCATGTGATATGAGAGGTTCTTCAGAATAGTCAATGAGCTGAGAACCTATGAGAGGACATTCACCAACTATGAGCTGAATGATAAGTTCCTTAGATCTCTCACAAGAGACTGGGACACAAAGATATGTGCCATCAGGGAAGTGGCCAAGCTAGGTGAAACCCCAACTCACACACTGTTTGGGAAGCTGCTCTCCTATGAAATGCAGCTGTCTGCAAGGAAGGAAGAGGACACCTCCTCAAGGTCTAACGCAATGGAGAAATCTGTAGCTCTCAAAGCTGACAGCTCCAAGAGAAGCAAGGGCAGGATGGTGTCTCCTCCAAGGAGAAGTGCTGAACCTGAAGTCAGCACCTCAGGAACCTCTTCCTCTGATGAAGAGTTTGCTTCCTTTTCAAGGCAGTTCAAGAAGATGATGAAGAGGAAACCATGGAGGAACATGCCCTCCTCATCATCATACTACAAGAAGGAAAGCAACAAACTTGAAAGACTGCACCCAAAGGGTGACAGGTATGACTCTAAACCTAGTAAACATTCTTCTAATAATATAATCTGTTATAGCTGCAGCAAGCCTGCACATGTCATAGTTGACTGTCCAGTCAAAAGAAAGGAGAGTGGTGAAAAGAAGCATCATCACCACAAGGATAGGAAGGGAGAAAAGTCGCTCCTAGCAAAGAAAGAAAGGAGCTGGAGTGAATCTGATCCTTCAACATCAGATTCAGAGAATGAAGAAGAAGCCTACATTGGGCTGTATGCAGCAGAAGAAGATGAAGACTATCCAGCTGCAAAGGTTGGAATCAGGGCCCCTCTTTCACACTCAAATAGTGATGAAGAGGAGGATGAAGAAGACAATGTCCATCTAGGCCTTATGACCTTCACTGATGAGGAAGGCAGTCAGAATATGTCTGACAATGATCAGGTACCAATTTATTCCACTTCTTTTTCTGATCATGATGCATGTCAAGAATCTGAAGCACAACCATCACATGATGGAAGTGATTCAGAAGCTGAGATAGATGTCAATCAATTGATTGACAGATATGGTGCTCTCTTGACTGCTCTGAAAAAGAGCAAGAATCTTGCAAAGAGGCAAGCCCAGGAAATAGCATCCCTTAATTTGGCTGAAAACATCTGCACAGAATCAACCACCCTTGTGGGTCAGATGAGCAGACAGATTAGCCAACTAAAGGGGATAACAATTGTACACTTGAGCACTATTTCCCTGAAGGACAAGATCATCAAGGATCTTGAGGAGAAGCTTGTGAAGGAAAGAAGCCTTGTGGCTCAATTCTCAAAGCCCAAATTTGTGCTTCATATTATTGACTCCTTCTCCTTTCAAACAAACAGGAGAGGACTAGGATTTAAAAATAAAAAGCAGGAGGAGGGCATGGGAAAAAGGGCAAGTACAAAGCTAAGCCTCATTCCACCTTTCAAAGGGGATTGCTTTCTTCCAACAGGTATGACCATGAAATCATTAGTGGTCACTGGAGGAATGGAAGCTCTTATAGGAAGGAAAATACTCCATCCTATAATGAAAGAAAGGGCATGGGTTTGAGTGCTGGGAAGTCTCCCTATGTGAAAATTCAAATGGGCCAACCTAGAACATTTGTATTTAGTACCTCAACCCCCACATTCAAGAATAAGAAGGCAAGCC
Source organism: Dactylorhiza incarnata (assembly GCA_033032865.1). Classification (NCBI taxonomy): domain Eukaryota; kingdom Viridiplantae; phylum Streptophyta; class Magnoliopsida; order Asparagales; family Orchidaceae; genus Dactylorhiza; species Dactylorhiza incarnata. Next base: position 3,482,241 of record JAWHQI010000160.1, on the reverse strand, counting down.
CTTCTAAGGTTGACTCAGCTAAGAACATGACAGCTGTCAAATCTGGTGACAAGGCTTATTGCTCAGTGTCAGATGACATCAGATCTTGTATGGCTGCCAAGCCATTGCAAGCTGATGCCATCGGGACAAAGAGCACCAAGACAGCACTCAAATTGACCTTCAGTCAAATCATTGATGAGAGGAACAGGAAGAATGATGCTGTATCTACTCCTGAACATAGGGACTGTGCTGCACACCCCCTAAGAAATGTTCAGAAGAGGAGATACAACATTCATGAATGTTGGTGTTGTGGTAAGGTAGGACACTTTGCCATAGACTGTTAGCACAACCCTAGTGTGCCATGTGCAAAGATGGGCCTTCCTGCAAAAGGAGCAGCTAGAGTAAGGCCAGTTCATCATGCTAACAAGGACCTAGGACCCAAAGATTTTTGGGCTCCTAAGGATAACTATTTTCCTTGCAGGATAGTTCAAGTATCGGACTCATCCATAAGTGGTACTTGGACAGTGGGTGCCCATGGCACATGACAGACAGGAGGTTGACATTATGATGTCAACATCAAGTAGAGGACTAAATCCTCAAGGTAAGTATGTCTCCAACTTGTTATGAAATTATTATCAAATGCTGTTTCCAATACTGTTAAAGTAGGATGATTAGATTAACCAGCACAATCTGCCTAAGCTATGCTTCAGATTGCATTCTAACATCTAAGATAAATCTGGGCTTGACGAACTCTGTCTTGAATTCGACAAACATCGAGCTTGAGTTCGACGAACTAGCCTTGAGTTCGACGAACTCAGTCTTATGTTAAATTTTTAAATAAACTTAGTTAAGGCTCGACGAACTCTAGTTTGAGTTCGACGAACTCTGCCCTAGGATGAAATTTTAGGTAAATCTTCTCAGCTGTTCCGCTGAGACGATTAGGTTAACACTAAGACCTAGTGTATAAATAGCAGACCATGTTAGATGACTCTTCACATTCTCTTGCACTACTCCAGCCGCCGAGACAATACTTCTACCCTTCCGTCCCAGTGTTCTTCTCTTCGGCCAAATGGCGCCCAAGATTGTGAAGGAGTTGCTTGAAGGCTATGAGTTGGCGAGGGATGGATTTCTCCATGCCTCACCAGAGATTCTAGGTGTCATCTCCCTCATCTCTGAAGCCGTCCTAGTCCTCTTGCTATCTGAACCCTCTCAGATATTCAAGCATGAAGTGCTAGAGTTTTATGCAAATGCTAAGCAGTCATCTTCTAAGGATGGCTTAGCGTCTAAAATTGGAGAGATAAGGGTGAAACTGTCCCCTAAGAGATTGGAAAAGGTACTGCACCTACCTACAATGGAAGAAGATGATATATCTGCATCAGACAAGGAGCAAGCCTTAAGATGGTGTGATTACAGTGATTCCCAGACTTCATCTCTGAAGAAGAAATTCTTCAACCAAAAGGGGAAGTTGTTGTGTGATATAGTGGGAAAAGCCCTTCTGTGCAAGCCAGGCTCACATGACTCAATCTCACAACCGATGTTTGAGCTGGTTGCAAGGATAATCATGAAGAGAAGGACATGCTGGGGAACTTTCCTGTACCAAAGGATTAAGCAATGTCTGCAGGCTCCAAACTTAGGAAGAATCTTATCACTCTTCCTGCTGAATGCATATCCAGACCAATTCTCCTCCTTTAAGGGTATCAATATCCACTACTTGAAGAGACTGGATATAAAGACATTGGACAGGTCAACAAGGGTCCTACCCATGAGCCAACCTTCCTTGGTGGCTGAGCTGAAAGAGAAGAAGAAAGCTAAGAAGAGTGAAGAAGAAGGTGCTGAAACCTCCAGGAAGGATGATGATCCTCTAGTGCTCTTGGCTGGTGTGGCTAGTGAAGATAATCCCCAGGGTAGAATAGAAGAGCCAACTCTGTTGAATACTGATCCAGCTGTTCCTCATGCTGAAGAAGTATTACTGAATTCCCCTATCCATGGTAAATTAGGATCATAGTTAGGCTTCACTCCCTAATTATTGGCTAGTCTAGGTATCTAACTAACTCATCAACCATTTTTCAGATTTACCTAAACAGGATACTCCACATATGGATGCCCTGAGTGAGGGGGAGCATAGCTCTCATTTTGGAGATGGTGGTGGGGGTGCTAGTGAGGGGGAGCACAGCCCAAATGCTGAAGAGCTGCAAAGACTAGAAACTGGAATTGAAAAGGACAATAATGAAGATGAAGAAGTGGTGGAGAAAGTGTTGGCCTAGGAAAGGCCTGTAGCTGTGCTAGACACATCTGATCTGTTGAACTCAATACAAACCATCATTGAGGGTCAGATGTTGTCTGTGAAAGAACTTGTTGCTGAAAAGGGTCAAGGAGCTACTGCTCAAATTAGGGATGAGCTGAATGCTACAAGAGAAGCATTATCTCATGAGATTCAAGCAAGTGAGCAGAGAATGGAGTCAAGGGTGGTTGCAGTAAGGACTGAGCTGAATACCCAGATCCGTGAAGTCAAAACTGCATCTGATCATATCCTCCTGCAAATGACCAGATGGTTTGAGATGGACAAAGGAACTGTTGCTGCTCAGCAAACTGTTCTGAAGCAAATTGCAGATCATCAAGGAGTCTCCTCAAAGGACATTACATATGTAAAGAATCAACTTTACAATAATGAAAATGTCTGGGAGAAAGCTGTTTCCAGGATGGCACAAGTGGCTAACACATCTAGCAACCATGTCATGTCCCACATTGACAAGGCCAAGGAAAGCATTTTGGATGATGTGGACAACACTTTTCAAACTCTCTCCCAATCCATAATAGCTCAACACTCTGAAATAGAGAAAAAGATATTGGAAAAAGGCAAAGAGGGGGAGGAGAAGGTTGCCAAGCTAAATGCTAAGCTGAAAGGAGCTCACATAAAGCTATATAACAACATAGAGAATTCCCACCAGCTGATACTCTCCAATCAGGAAGCAGCCATCAAGCAAGTGGTGGAAGTGGTCAACAAAGCTTCCAATGCAATTCAAGTAGATATCCTAACTATGGTTAAAAAGGTTAATGATAATCATTGGACCTCAAGCTTAAAAGTATTACAAGGAACAAGGATTGCCTTAAATCTTCCTATCTTGAATCCAAGCAGATCTGAAGATTTTGACTTCCAAGGTCAATCTAATCTAATTCAAGATGAAAGGGAAACAAAGAGGAGAAGGGTAGAGGGCATTCAGACTGCTGAAGAGTATATGGCCCAGAAGAGGATGGAAAGATTAGAGGATCCACTCCATGAGGATGACAACCTAGAATTGGACACAATTGTTGCCAACACTTGGGTCAGCCATGACAATCAACTCAAGGACATTGACCATGTCTATTCATCTGCTGAATGGATCAAGCACCTTGAGAGGGAATCTCTAAGGGAAAGGATTCTCAAGGAAAATATGGTAAGAAGGGAAACTCCTATAAGGATTCCCACAAGATATCTTCCCAAGCCATTTCTGTACTTCAAAGTAAAGGAGAAGATCAAGGCTGCTGCTGAAGCTAGGAAGAGAAAGTCTGAAGATGGAGAATGCTCTTACCAGGGACCATCTAAGAAGACTGTGCCTTGAGATGATCTTTAAATTATTTAATGTATAATCATAAGTTGAACTGTTTAAAATGCCTGTACTGAATATCTAATTGAAATGATATTTCATATTCTGAAAATCATATTGTGTTTGTTACTGTTGGTATATGTACTCTGTATTTCTACCTTCAGTATTCGGTGCTAGAAAGGGTTGTTCAAATTGAACAAGATCAACTATTACAGAAAATAGCTCTCTAATTGAGGGGGAGCAAAATCCCTGCTCAGGTTGAGGGGGAGATGACAAATGCTAAGAGTGTATAGGTTGACCTATAAGTTGATCCAAAGGGATCTATAGATGTTGCCTCCCAATCCATAGAGGGATAAATAGTTGAAGAAACCAGAAATGGGGAGATAGGGCCAATGCTTAGGGTGTTAGGGCCCATGCTAGATAGGGCCAATGCTTAGGGTGTTAGGGCCCATGCTATATAGATCATTTTTGTGATATGTTTTTGCTGTTCATGTACCTTAGCATTGGAAATGTTCTGCCTTCTTCAAATAAGGGGAGATTATTGGGAATATTGCCCTCAATATTACCTTGATTTGAAGAGGCATCACTCTCAATGCTAAGGACATATTGTATTTGATAAAGCTATACTTGTGTAGGATATACACGCACATGTGACTCAAAAGGAAGGGCCAAACATGCCTTAGATGAGGAGAATTCATCTACAAGGAGATGAAGATTTGTCTTAGCATAACCGCTGAGACAAAGGGTCAAAACCGCTGATACGAGCCCACTATCTCAGCGAAACCGCTAAGACCAGAATAGGAGCCGCTGAGAAAGCTTATAAGCAAGCTGAGCTGCAGATAGCCAAGAATCCGCTGAGACGAGATCGCTGTCTCAGCGGATCCGCTGAGACGGGAAAGGAGCAGCGTGCAAATTGGAAAGAATGGCGTGTTCGTCAAACGCAGAGAGCCGTTCGTCGAACGCAGAACTCAGTTCGTCGACCGCTGAGATGAGACCAGAGAAGGAGCCGCTGAGAAGGCACAAAGGGCGTGTTCGTCGAACGCAGAGAGCCGTTCGTCGAACGCAGAGAGCCGTTCGTCGAACGCAAAAGTCAGTTCGTCGACCGCTGAGACAAGACCAGAGAAGGAGCCGCTGAGAAGGCACAAAGGGCGTGTTCGTCGAACGTAGAGTGCCGATCGTTGAACACAGAGTGCCGATCGTTGAACACAGAGTTTGGCAAGTTTGTCGAACGCAGAATTTGGCAAGTTCGTCGAACGCAGAGTTCCGATCGTTGAACGCAGAGTTTGGCAAGTTCGTTGAACACAGAGTTTGGCAAGTTCGTCGAACGCAGAGTTTGGCAAGATCATCGAACGCAAAGTTTGGCAAGTTCGTCGAACACAGTACAGCGTGTTCGTCGAATGCAGATTGCGTGTTCTACCCGTGGCGCAAGTTGCAAAGAAGCTGTGTGGGGTCCACCAGACTCTCCCATGCTTGTCAGAAGGTCGGCTAAGAGTCGTTGAAGATCTGAGATGTATAAAAGAAGAAATTAGGGCACTTGTGAAAGGGTGAATCACTGTCAAGTGCCAAAAGGAAATCAACTGTTCCATTGACGGCCGAAACTCTAGTTTCTCCTCTCCTGCTTACTGAACAAGAAAGAAGAAACTGAGAGAGAAAGTTAGCTCCTTTGCAAGAAGGAGCAAGGAGATCTTCCAACCTTCATTTGAAGAAGAAGATCAGTTAGTAGCTGCCATCAACATCACCAGCTATAGGAAGCACAAGCTGTGCAGGAACTACAGGGGACTTGCTGTCATCTGTAGTAAGTTTTATACTCATCTTTCTGTAGGGCTTAACAGCCTGAGTTGTAAGACCTTTTGGTCTGAGATTGTTGGATCTGTGGATCTGAGTTGTTGGGCTGAAGGCCTGAGTTGTAAGGCTTTTTAGCCTGAGCTGTAGGAGGAGGATTCCTCTGAGTTGTAGGACATGGAAGGGGTCTGAGCTGTAGGATCAGGAGCTGATCTGAGTTTATAGGGTTGTTTAGCCTGAACTATAGGACCTGTTGTGGTCTTAGTTATAGGATCAGGGGCTGATCTGAGGTAGGGCTACTGAGCCTGAGGTAGGGTTTGGGAAAACCTGAGAGATCCCGAGGGATCAGAGTTGTGAGCTCTTTGAGCCAAGATTGGAGGAGTTGGCCTTGTCTAACACATTGTTAGAAAGGTGAAGGGGGAAAGAGGACTACTCAAGACACCCTGTCTTGAGGAACCTCTATACATACTTGTGTGCTTTCTGTGTGATTGTTCCTTGCTCTAAACCAGAAAATAGATACACTAATTAAAAGAAATTAAAAGAAACCTATTCACCCCCCCTCTAGGTGATTTAGACTACAAACCTTATAAACTAACAGCTTGCGCTAGAGGCTACCACCTGCATTAGATGTTATCGCCTAGCGCTATCTTCTTCTATAATTGCTTCCCGAAATTGCTCTAATCAGAGCTAGCGCCTGCGCTAGGTGCTACCGTCGGCGCTAGTGGGCATGTTTGAATCCTGGCTTCAAATTTGGGCGCAACCTACTTATGTTATCCTTGAGTCATGTGGACTTGTTTTCCTGCACACTTAAACACACAAGATTAAATGCACATAGGGTTTGTTATTCTCAAACCTAAGAGATGCGGAAGACCATGTTCCAACATTTAGAACCATTTTTGTTGGAGCATGATTTAAAGTGAAACAACTGTCTCTAGGAAAATCCCCAAAAGGAAACGGACAGATCTGCATCACTCATCATCGATCGCACCATGTCTAACAAGGTATGATTCCTCCTCTCAGAAACACCATTATGTTGTGGCATTCTTGGCGGAGTGAGTTGTGATACAATACCAGACTCTCTCAGATGATCACGAAACTCATGACTTAGGTATTCTCCACCTCAATCAGATCAAAGTGCTTTAATCCTTTTTTCCATTTGGTTCTCTACTTCATTCTTAAACTCCTTGAACTTTTCAAAGGTTTCAGATTTACACTTCATAAGATATATATATCCGTATCTACTAAAATCATCTGTAAATATAACAAAGTAGTAGTACCCACCTCTATCCATAGAACTCATGGGCCCGCATACATAACTATGTATTAAACCCAAGAGATCATCATCCCTCTCACTACAACTAGTGAAAGGGGATTTCGTCATCTTGCCAAATAAACATGACTCGCATCTCTCAAATGATTCATAATCAAATGAGTCCAATAGTCCATCTTTATGGAGCTTGGATATGCGTTTTTAATTTATATGCCCCAAACAACAATACCAGAGATATGGAGTCATTAGTTTTTAGTCATTTGGTATTTTCTACATTATAGATTAGATGATTTATGTTCAAAACATACAATCCATTAAACATTTGAGCAACACCATAACAAACATCATTCTTATAAATAGAACAACAATTGTTCTTAATAATAAAATAAAAACCATTCATGTCCAAACATGAAATAGAAATGATGTTTCTAGTTATAGCAGGAACAAAAGAACAATTATCAAGTTCTATAATAAGCCTAGTGGGCAAGGAAAGATGGTGCACTCCTACGGTAATGACAGCGACTTTTGCTCCATTTCTGATGCACAGGTCCACCTCTCCTTTACCCAACAGTCTTATCCTTGATAGTTCCTACACATTCGTACAAATATGAGAACCACATCTGGTATCCAATACCCAAGATGAGGAGAGGACATGTTTATTTCTATAACAAATATACCTGAAGTGGAAGTCACACTTCCCTTTTTCTTCAGATCCTCGATGTAGAGGGGACAGTTCCTCCTCCAATGCTCTGCCTTACCGCAGTGGTGGTAGTTTCCTTCTTTAGCTAACCCCTTCCTTTTCAGTGTAGAAGATTTGGGATCAAGGCAAGACTTAGGTCCAACCTTAGTCTTCCTGAATCCTTTGGCCTTGCCCTTGCCTTTATGCACCATCAATATGGGACTAGTAGACTTGGTCTTCATCATGTTGTTCTCGGCAGTTCTTAACATGACTAGGAGCTCAAGTAGTATCTTGTCTCTCTCATTCATGTTGTAGTTCAAGACAAACTGCTCGTAACTATCCGACAATGATTGCAGGATCAGATCTGTAGCCAAATCTTGGCTTACAGGAAACCCAGTCTCTGAAGGTTCTCGATGTACCCAATCATCTTGAGTACATGAGTTCCCACTTGGTCTCTAACTCCCATTTTACACTGAAATAAAGCCTTAGAGATGTCGAACCTCTCTTGTCGAGCCTGCCCTTGGAACATCTTCTTTAGGTGCTCGATAATTTCAAAGCCACACATGGACTCATATTGCTTTTGAAGCTCAGAATTTATGGTAGCGAGCATGAGGCATTCAAAATCTAGGGATTCATCTTGATACTTCTTATAAGCATCTTTGTCAGCTCGGGATGAATTCCCGGTCGGCACTTCAGGGGGATCCTCTTCCAAGATATAGAGCTTGCACTCTTGCCTGAGAATAATTCTCAAGTTTCTGTGCTAGTCTAGGAAGTTAGTCTCGTTGAGCTTCTCTTTCTCAAGGATAGATCTCAAGGACAAGGTGGAGTGTGATCCACTTGCCATGAAAGTTCTACAAGAATCATGAAAAATAAATCTTAGTATTATATTTCAAAATACATTTTATTTAATAAGGACTTTTATTAAATACTCCCACTATTTTACTCAAATTGATAACCCTTAATATCAATTCGGAGAGTTTATGTGAGCCACTCTCTTAGTGGAAAAGATTCGTATTTCACCGCCATCATAAGTCAACTTTGGCTAATCACCCACAATGCGGCTATTTAGGTAAGCAATTTCTGCCAATTGCATCTTTATGCAATTCATGTATGGTTGGTGAATAACTCTTTATTCGCATCCATAAAATGGTGCATGCCAACTTTATGCCTCTAGGCACTCAACCTTTGAGGTCACCTAGTTAAGTTGGACCCGATATCGATAGTGGGATATCCCAATTATCCGCTCGCACCCTTTCCAAGATAGATTAATGCACCTTGCTTTGGCAAGCCCACACTTTATCGATCGAGGCAGGAAGAGTGTCATCCATCGGAAGGCATCCGTATACTTAATATTTGAAATGGTATTTTAGGATAATCGATTAACATTTAATCATTGTGAACATTCACAAAACAGAAATACAATATTCACAAACCAAATACATCCCAGATGTGCACAAAATAAAATTATCAACACTTTGATAAAAGGGGCTAAATCTGTATATTTAGAACACTTCTAAACCTCTAAATTAACATGCATTGGACACTAGGAAAACAACTACACTTATGCAGTAGACAAGCTCGTCTCTCAATGCCAGATTCAAAATTTAAGACATTCACAAACCATTCCGAGGGACGGTTACTGTAAAGGAGAAACAATTTCTGAAATATGAAAATCACAACGCAATCATATGCATTCCTGGCGGGGTTCCAATGGGCAGCACCCTTGGTGGTGGTCTCACTAACCGACCAGCGAGCGGGGTCAAGGGGCAGCGCCCCTACAGGATGCGGCACTGAGCCCCGACAATTTTTTTGAAAAACCACCACCAGAAACCATTCAGAAAATACATAAAAATGATGTACCAGGAAGAAATCCAGACATTTAGAACACTTATAAATTTATGATTTACATGCACTGTATCGCGCAACCTAGTTCTGATACCACTATTAGGTTTTCTATAAATAGCACATCACAGGCGCGCAGTGGAATAAAGAAACAAGAATAATTCGAAACAGTTACAGGATCTTGCGAATTCATGAATCAAGAAATAAAAGGGGAAAGCAACACATTGCGATAAATAATTGAAGGTGGTTGAATCAACACACAACCGAGATGCTCCAAGAAGAAATCCCGAAGACAATCTCTGAGATCCAAGTACTGAAATGGATCGGTACCTCAAGTCCACACAGTGAAGGAGAACCCCACGACCCTTGTCCAATAAGATCTAGGATGGAGAAAGGATGCCCTCTTGGTCTCCCGCGAACTGCTAGGTCCGACGATAGGGAGAGGCGGTTGCGATTTCGTGGAATGCGGACAGAACCGTTCCGTTTCAGCTATATTAGTTTCGCAAAAGAAGGTCTACAGGAAACCTAATCGCTTCCTGTTTTTATACTCAAGTCATAAAACATACTATCCGCGGACCCGCTACTTTATTGAAGTTAACACATAAATTCGGTCGAGTCCATCTAATTCATCGAATACATCATGATTCGTCGAGACAATCTCGACGTATCATCTAATACAACAAGCTCCGTCGAGACGATCTCGACGTATCGACCGTTCAATGTGACGAATCAATGTGTGTTCCATCGAGACGATCTCGATGACTCGTCGAGTACATCAAATTCGTCGAAATGATTTGATGAATTCGACGAGATGAATTATCACACATATCATCGAGACAATTCGATGATTCGTCGAGTACAAGATAATTTGACGAGACCCTCTCGATGATTCGTCGTGTACAACTTTTCTTATCGAGCCATTCTCGATGCAACTCTAATTTGTCACAGGATTGGTCCTCCATTCATATCGAATATGAGTAGAACCAACACAGTCCTTCATCCAACTTCTCCAACACTTTTATGTGTGACCCTATTGGCTTTTATTGCATTGGCAGTAAGTCTAACTACTTGATTTCTTTGAAACCACCGTGAAAAAAAAATACCTCCTTAGAAGAGAGTTACCCGGGTCTTATGCCCAGAACCGCCGCCTTACGGTGACACCAACTCATGGGTTGATCGCCACTGCTAGACGCCGATCCTACCGGCTAATACGAACATAGCACATGCCAATTTAGTGATAAAAGAAGCAAACTGAAGAAGCATAAGTACACAATCACAACACATTTATAATATGAAAAGATAGTCCACAATGAGTACAAAGAAAGAGTGCAATGGCTTATGCCCGATACATATTTAAAATGAAGTAAAAGCACACTCTCTCACTCTACATCTATACGGAAGCTAACAAAGCTCTCATCAACCTATTGCAGATAGTAGTAGAAGTGCGCGATAACTGCTCCTCGGGTCCTGCCATCTCGAGATGCTGGTCGTACTACTGCTCTAGCTCCTTGATCACCTGGTGTTATGGCTACATCTGACTGTTAGTCAAAAAGACTAATCCATTTTGTTCTCAACTCCCCCCGCGACTCCTAGGTACCGTGTTGAAGGAAGAAGCAGAGGACAACAAGGGGTATAATAAGGGCATGGTGACATGGAACTAAACTAACAAGTGTATGTATGTAAGCAGTGTATAGTAAGCAGTAAAGTAAAGCAGTAAGGTAAAAGCGGCGCAAGTAAATTAAAGTGAGATCTATTCTACCATCACAGAAATATACCTTAACTTATATGAATGCCCATATAAAATTATAAGTTAAGGTTTCCGGAAATATAACTCATCATATAAAAGAGCTTATACTAATTTATATGATGATGATCTACAATTATGAATGTTATGCACATATTATGCTTCAAGCAAGTGCAACACCTACACACACGACTCTATGCGCACATGTTGGGTATATTGCCCTCAATATTACCTTGATTTGAATAGGCATCACTCTCAATGCTAATGACATATTGTATTTGATAAAGCTATACTTGTGTAGTATATATAGGTACATGTGACTCAAAAGAAAGGGCCAAACATGCCCTTAGTTGTGAAGAATCATCTACAAAGAGATGAAGATATGTCTCAGCAGAACCGCTGAGACGAAGAGTCTAAACCGCTGAGATGAGGAGCCGTCTCAGCGAATCCAGTGAGAAGAAGGTGTCTCCGCTGATATGTTCTTCAAACGCTGAGAATCAGCGTGTTCGTCGAACGTTGAAGGCCGTTCATCGAACGTGGGACTATGTTCGTCGACCGCTGAGACGAGACCAAAGAAGGAGCCGCTGAGAAGGCATAATTGGCGTGTTCGTCGAACGCAGAGTGAGATTCATCGAACACAGAACACTGTTCGTCGACCGCTGAGACGAGATTGAATAAACAGTGAGAGTTGGCATGTCCGTCGAACTCAGAGTGTAGATTGTCGAACGCAGAGACAGTGCCAATCGTCGAATGCAGAGTGTCGTTCGTCGAACGCAGAGACAAGACAAGATCGTCGATCGCAGAGCTTGGCAAGATCGTCGAACGCAGAGTTTAACAAGATCGTCGAACGTGAAGTTTTACAAGTTCGTCGAACGCAGAGTACAGGGCGTTCGTCGAGCACAGTCCTTCTCTACGAAAAAGTAGGTCGGCGGAACCTGCGGCTAGGGCAAATTGCAGACAAGCCGTGTGGCGTCCACCAACTTCTCCCATACTTCTCAGAAGGACATCTAAGAGCCGTTGAAGATCAAAGATGTATAAAAGGAAATGCTAGGGCACATTTGAAGCACTCCTCCGTCGCGTGCAAAAAGAAAATCAACAGTTTCATTGACGACAGCTGCTCTCGACTTTCTTCCTGCTCCCTGAAAGAGATGAAGAAACAGAGAGAAGAAGATAGCTCCTCCACCAGAAGGAGCAAGGTGATCTTCCATCACTCTATTGAAGAGGTAGATCAAGTTGTGGCTATATTCAACATCTTCAGCTACAGGAAGCACAAGATGTGCAGGATATACAGGAGAGTAACTCTGCTGTAATAAATTTCTAAATCATTTTTCTGTAGGGCATCTTGCATGAGCTGTAAGACCATTTGTTCTGAGTTTGTAGGAACCTGAGGGTTCTGAGTTGTAGGGCTGAAGGCCTGAGTGTAGGATCAGGAGCTGATCTGAGTTGTAGGGCTTCATTGCCTGAGCTGTAGGAGAAGGAATTCTCTGAGTTGTAGGACCTGCTGAGGTCTGAGATGTAGGATCAGGAGCTGATCTGAGGTAGGGTTGTTTAGCCTGAGGTAGGACCAAGAGGTGGTCTGAGCTGTAGGAGGTGGATTCCTCTGAGTTTGTAGGGCTGCTGTGCCTGAGGTAGGAGCTGGTAATAGCTCTGAGTTGTAGGGACCTTTGTCCTGAGGTAGGATCATCCTTGATCTGAGAAGTTCTGAGGAACTTGTGCTGTAAGCTCTTTGAGCCGAGTTTGGAGGAGTTGGCCTTGTCTAACACATTGTTAGAAAGGTGAAGGGGGAAAGAGGACTACTCAAGACACCCTGTCTTGAGGAACCTGTATACATACTTGTGTGCTTTCTGTGTGTTTGATCTTTTGCTTAAACCAGAAATCAGAAATAAGCTAGGGTGCTTAGAGGAAAACCAAAAAGGAACCTATTCACCGCCCCCCCCCCCCCCCCTCTAGGTGATTTAGACTACAAACCTAATATTCTATCAAGTGGTATCAGAGGGAGGTTGGTCAAGAAGGACTTAACAGTCTGACCAGATCCTAAAAGGTATTGTCTAGTCAAAACCCAATGGCCTCTAGTGTAATGCAGAAGGAGATGAGCTCAATGAAACTGCCCATATGTAACAAAGCCAACTTTGGCATATGGAAGCAGAGAGTTAGGCTGTACATGGAAGCATCAGACCCTAGAATCTACATTACTATTCAGGAAGGCCCCTTCATTATCACAAAACCCTCCTCTGTTGTTCCTACCAGGCAAGTAGGCAAACCATACACTGAAATGACCAAGGATGAGATAGCATTGGCTACTGTGGATAAAAGGGCTCAAAATATCATAGTCAATGCTATTGATGACTCAACTTTTCAAAATTTGGTGTACTGTGGATCTGCTAAGGAGATGTGGGATACACTAATAGTGTACATGGAAGGGACTGAAGATGTGAGGAATAACAGGAGGTCACTCCTCAATCAGGAATATGAAGCTTTCAGGCAGCAAGGGCAGGAGAGCATCTCCATGTGTTATGAAAGGTTCTTTAGAATGATTAATGATCTAAGAACCTCTGAGGGAGTGTTCACAAATTATGAGCTGAATGATAAGTTCCTCAGATCCCTAACAAGAGATTGGGACACAAAAATTTGTGGTATAAGGGAGGTGGCTAAGTTGACTGAAACTCCTCCCCAAACTCTCTATGGAAAGTTGCTCTCCTATGAAATGCAGCTGACTGCTAGGAAGGAAGAAGAGCAGAAGGCAAAGGGTGATACCAGGGAGAATTCCCTGGCCTTCAAGGCTGAAAGCTCAAGAAGAGGGAGAGAGAAGGCTCACTCTCCTCCCAGATGATCTGCTGAACCAGAAGATTATGAGCCTAGCTCATCAAGCTGCTCTTCTTCTGATGAAGAAATTGCTATTCTTACAAGGCACTTCAGAAAGCTGTTGAGGAGGAAGCAATGGAAGAACAAGCCTTCCTCCTCATATCACAACAAGGAGGACAGCAAGGAGTCAAAGCATCATTCCAGAAGTGACAGGTATGAGTCTAACTCAAAACATAATTCTTCCAAAGTTGTTTGCTATTGCTGCAGCAAGCCTGGGCATGTCATTACTGACTGCCCTGTGAAGAGAAGAGAGAAGGATGAGAAGAAGGCTCATCAATCAAGAAGCAAGAAAGGAGAGAAATACTTTCTAGCTAAGAAGAAGATGAAGAGCTGGAGTGAATCAGACTCTAGCTCATCAGAATCTGAAATGGAAGAAGCCCTCATTGGGCTGGTTGCTGTTGAAGAACCTACTGTTGGCAGGATTGCAGTTAGGTCCCCTCTATCACATTCAGACAGTGATATAGAGGAGAATGAGGTTATTCACAATGACCATGGGCTGATGGCTCTAACTGAAGATGAGGACAACCACAATAATTTAGAACATGAGCATGTATTAATTCATTCCATATCCTCTTCTGATTATGAAAATAGTCCAGAATCTGATGCACCTCCATCAATTGATGGAAGGGGCATGGAAGCTGAGGAAGAACTCAATCAATTGATTGAAAAATATGGTGTTCTTTTGGAGGCTCTGAAGAAGAGCAAGAAGCTTGCCAAGAGGCAAGCCCAGGAAATTGTTTCCCTCAAAATGACTAAGGATGTCAACACTGAACCTACCAAGGACCTTGAAGAAAAGCACTATTTCCCTGAAGAACAAGGTCATCAAGGACCTTGAAGAAAAGATTGAAAAGGAGAAGTGCCTGGTGGCCCAATTCTCCAAGCCCAAATCAGTGCTTCCCCTTATTGACACCTTCTCCTCTCAAACCAATTGGAGAGGACCTAGATTCAACAAGATGGAAGTAGGAGAAGGGAGTGGAGTAAAAAGCAAGAAGAAGGCTAAGCCTCAAACCACCTTTCAAAGGGTGCCACTTCCCTCCAACAGGTATGACCATGAAAGCATTCATGGTCACTGGAAGAATGGAAGGTCCTATAGGAAGGAAAACACTCCTTCCCATAGTGAAAGAAAGGGCATGGGATTGAGTACAATGAAAGCTCCCCATGAGGAAACATAAATGGCCCAATCTGGACCATTTGTGTTTGGTGCCTCAGCACCTTCAGTCAAGAACAAGGATGCATGCATTTCAAAATCTGCTTCAGCAAAAAGCAAGACTGTCGTCAAATCTGTTGACAAGCCCTGCTGCTCAGTGTCTGATTCCTTCATATCTTGTATGGCTGCCAAGCCAAAGCAAGCTGAGGCTGTCAGGACAAAGAGCAGCAAGACTGTCCACAAATTATCCTTCAGTCAGATTATTGCTGAAATAGATAGGAAGAATGCTGCAGTCTTCTCTGCTGAACATGTGCACAGTGTTGTACCAATTCAGAAAAGTGTTCAGAAAAGGAGATACAATATTCATGATTGTTGGTGCTGTGGCAAGGTGGGACACTTTGCCATAGATTGTTGGTACAACCTCAATGTACCTAATGCAAAGAAGAGCTTTCCTGCTAGGAGTGTAGCTAGTATGAGTATATCATCAAACTAATAGGTGCCTAGGACCCAAAGCTTTTTGGGATCCTAAGGATAACTAAATCCTTCTTTGCAGGGTAGTTCAAGTACCAGTCTCAACCAAATATGGTACTTGGACAGTGGGTGCTCAAGACACTTGACTGGCACCAAGGATTTACTGCAAGATTACAGAGCAGTGAAGAATGGACCCAAAGTCATCTTTGTGGGATCATAAAAGGGAGTCACCAGAGGTTATGGTATGATCACTAATGGCATAGTCTCCTTCACAAAAGTGGCTTTTGTTGAAGGGTTGCAACACAACCTTATCAGCATAAGCCAACTGTGTGATCTTGGCCATGTCATTGAATTTCACAATGATAAGTGCCTCATCAAAAAGTCTAATGACTTGGACACGATTCTTTCAGGCACTAGGAGTGGAAATGTTTACTGTTTAGATTTCTTCTGCAAATCTTTTTCCTCTCCTGTATGTCTTGTAGTAGATGAGAGTGCGTCTCTATGTGTTCAATGGCACAAGAGACTTGCCCACATCAACTACAAGACAATGCATAGACTATTCTCTAAGAACTTGGTTAGAAATAGTCCTAATTTAAAATGTGTTAAAAATGGCCCATGTCATGCTTGCCAAATGGGCAAGCAAACAAGGGCCACTTTTAAAAGTATTGGCTCCAAAGACACTAAGAGACGTCTTTATCTATTGCACATGGACTTGTTTGTCCTATGCCAATTCAAAGCTTAGGAGGGAAGATGTATACCTTAGTGATTGTTGATGATCACTCAAGATATACATGGGTATTTTTCCTTAGAAAGAAATCTGAAACTCTAAATGTCTTCATAAGCCATGTCAAGGCCATTCAGAATGATTTGTAATGTTCTGTGGTCAGAACTAGGTCTGACCATGGCACAGAGTTTCAATCTGAAGCCATGACATGGTTCTGTCAAGAACTAGGTATCACTCAAGAATTTTTCTCCCCAAGGACCCCTCAACAAAATATGGTGGCTGAGAGGAGGAATAGATCATTGATAGAAGCTGGGAGAACATTGCTTAGTGACTCTTCACTCCTAGAATATTTCTGGTTGAAGCAGTCAATACTGCATGTTATGTTCTCAATAGAGCTTCCATCAATAAAGATCATGGAATTACCCCCTATGAGATTTTGAAAGGCAAACAACCAACAATTTCATACTTTAGGATCTTTGGATCTAATTGCTACATTCTAAACAATGGAAAAGCTCAGTTAACCAAGTTTGCTGAAAAATGCAACATGGGGATTCTTGTTGGATACTGCTCACATAGTAGAGCCGATAGGGTATATAACAAGAAAACCCATGTTGTTGAAGAGTCCATGCATGTAGTGTTTGATGAGTCCAGCCTAATCTACAAGGGCTGGCCCAGTTCTTCTGTTTTGATAGGAAGTGAAGAAGCAATGGAAGAACTATCCATACAAGAACCTTCCAGCAGCAGTAAAGCAAATCCTGATGCAGAAGTTCGAGAAGTAGCAGAGGCGCAAGATGCTGAAGATGATGAAGAAGCTATTGAACCAGTGGAAGAAGTTCAGCAAGTAGAGCACAGATTACCTGCAGCTACAAGACATCTAAGGGATCATCCCTTGGAATAGATTATTGGAAATGTCCAACAAGGTGTGATAACCAGGAGCAGAGCTCATAATGAGGCCTTGTTCCTCAGTTTTCTGTCACAGGTAGAGCCTAAGAAGTTTGAAGAGGCCAATGTGGATCCATTCTGGATCCAGGCAATGCATGAAGAACTTTTGCAATTCAAAAGATGCAAAGTATGGAAATTGGTGCCAAGACCACAAGGACACAACATCATTGGCACCAAATGGATCTTCAGAAATAAAATGGATGAGAATGGAACTATCATCAAGAATAAGGCAAGGCTTGTTGCAAAGGGATACAGGCAGGAGGAAGGGATTGAATTTGATCAAACCTTTGCCCCAGTTGCAAGGTTGGAGGCTATAAGGCTATTCCTTGCATATGCAGCCCATAAAGGCTTCAAAGTATACCAGATGGATGTCAAGTCAGCATTCCTAAATGGAAATCTGAAAGAGGAAGTATATGTAGAGCAGCCATCAGGTTTTGTCCATCCTACTCTCACTTCCCATGTCTATTTTCTTAAGAAAGCCCTGTATGGTCTTAAGCAAGCCCCAAGGGCTTGGTATGAGACTTTTTCTAGCTTTCTCATCAAGAACAAGTTCTTGAGGGGAAAGATAGATAACACATTGTTTCTTAGGGAAACAAGGGGCAAGATTCTCCTAGTCCAAATTTATGTTGATGACATAATTTTTGGGTCTACTGATGACAACCGCTGCAAGAGATTTGCTAATCTACTGCAGGGGGAGCTTGAGATGAGAAGTATGGGTGAGCTCAAATATTTCCTTGGGCTCCAGGTGAAACAGTCTGAGGATGGAATCTTCATCTCCCAGACTAAGTACACCAAGGAGCTCATCAAGAAATTTGGGAAGGAGTCTGCTTCCACCATGAGGACACCCATGGGATCTAATGTATCATTAGACAAGGATGAAAAGGGGAAGGCCTTTGATGAGTCCATGTACAGGTGTATCATTGGATCCCTGGTATACTTAACTGCTAGTAGGCCAGACATTATGTATTCTACATGTGTTTGTGTTAGGTATCAGGCCTACCCTAAGGAGTCTCACTACACCTCTGTGAAGAGGATCTTGAGATACCTCAAGGGAAGCCTGAATCATGGCCTTTGGTACCCTAGGAATAGTGATTTTGAACTGATAGGCTACTCAAATGCAGATTTTGCAGGATGCAAAGAGGACAGGAAAAGCACAAGTGGAACCTGTCAATTCCTAGGGAGGAGGTTGGTCACATGGAGCAGCAAAAAGCAAACCAATGTGGCAATGTCCACAGCTGAGTCAGAGTACATTGCAGCATGTAGCTATTGTGCTCAACTATTATGGATTCAACACCAGTTAGAAGACTACAACCTCACGGTAAGTCAATCTCCTCTTTATTGTGACTCATCCAGTGCTATCTCCATTGCTAAGAATCCTGTCTCTCACTACAGGACTAAGCATATTGAGATAAGGTATCATTTTATAAGAGAACATGTTGACTGTAAAGATATCAGCCTTGAATTTGTCCCCACTGACAGTCAAGTGGCTGATATCTTCACTAAGCCATTGGATGAGGCCAAGTTTAATGCTTTCAAGATAGAACTAGGAATGTTGAGTGTAGAATAGTACTCACATTGAGGGGGAGCTAGAATGGGTTGTTCAAATTGAACAAGTTCTACTATTTCAGAAAATTGCTCTCTATTTGAGGTGGAGCAAATTCCCTGCTCAGGTTGAGGGGGAGATGGCAAATGCTGAGTGTGTATGGGTTGACCTATAAGTTGATCCAAAAGGATCAATAGATGTTGCCTCCCTATCCATAGAAGGTTAAAGGTTAAAGAAACCAGAAAGGGGGAGATAGGGCCAATGCTTAGGATAGGCCAATGCTAGATAGGGAAAATGCCTAGGGTGTTAGGGCCCATGCTACAGATCAGCACATACCTTTCCTTTTGATGGAGGCGACAACCCTCAACATGAAGATGATGGTACCGACACGCTTACAGATGATGGAGTCTCTCCAACCAAAGACTATCACGCCATCACCGTGATAGTAATTGTGATGAATGCCATCATTGCTACAACCTCCGCCCGAGGCGCAAGAGTATTAATTAATAATTATAATTATTCTATTATAATTATTGATTAATTGTTATCATGTTTTATTTACTTTTATCTTAATGTTTGGGACTTTATTTTATTTTCATGTTTTGTTTTTAATTTGGGCTGCATACATCCATATGTGTTTGTAAGCCTATAATGGATTTCCCCCTCTAATCTCTCCTCCTCCTCTCCTTAGCCGCCCCCCCCCCCCCCCCCCCCCCCATTTTTCTCTCTTGATAAATTCGGCCACCCCCTTTCTCCCTCTCTCCTCTTATTCTCTATTCTCTTCCACCAATTTGTCCCTCCACCTCTCTACTATTGCAAGCCCTAGTTGTGTTCC
The DNA here is from genome assembly GCA_033032865.1 of Dactylorhiza incarnata. Classification (NCBI taxonomy): domain Eukaryota; kingdom Viridiplantae; phylum Streptophyta; class Magnoliopsida; order Asparagales; family Orchidaceae; genus Dactylorhiza; species Dactylorhiza incarnata. The sequence continues at coordinate 3,462,837 of JAWHQI010000160.1, read as the reverse complement.
CATCCCTTATATTCACCATCTTGGTGGATTTCGGCCATGGTGCAAGGTCCATGTGTTCTAGGGAAATCTTCTCCGGCGTGAAGCGAGGAAGGCGGACGAGTTTTCTCTCCATACGACGCAACTTCCACTACTAGAAAAATGAGTATTAGCGAAATCTTCTCCGGCGTGGAACCGTTGATGAGCGATTGAGTGATTGAATGCTTGAGAAAAATCTAATCTCAAGCGGGGTAACGAAACATTCTACTTTGTGTGATTCACTCTTGATTATTTCTTGTGGTGGATTAATTTTGGCGTGATCTTCGACAACTGGAATTTTCGTGGATTTCTTCGATTGATTTTGAGTTTATCTTAATTGATTTAAATTCGTGAGGATTGACGAACCTCAATTTTCTTTTTGTTGGGAGAGATCTACCTTTTCTGAAATCATTATTTTTGGTGGATCTCTTTTGGTACAACACTCGCTCGATCGGATCGGGTGGATCCATTTGGCTAGGGAGAATATTGGTCTATAGCCATTATTTGATCTCTAAGGGTGTAGCCGACCCATACATTAGCCTTTATTTGATAAATTTGCAAAGCATGTGTGCTGGAAATAATTATTTGTGCGAACGAAGGATTGGGAACGTAGAGAGAAATTCGTGTTTGTGTGTAATAACCGTGTTGGAGAGCATAGTCTACATCGATTTGGTATCAGAGCTAGGTTTGTGTCAATTCTTAATTGACACCATCCTATTATTTTCTTAGGACACCGACACACACTAGTCTAGCACGATCCGTTGTTCAAAACAACAAATTTTTTAAATGCTGGTTTGCGAATAGCGGCCTAAAATTCTCATTTTTCAGCGAAAATAAAAAAAAATTCTGGAAAATCTACATACTTTTTTCTGCAAGAAAATAAAAAATTATTTTATTTACCCTAGTAATTAAGCGGGAACAAATCTATCTTTCATAAACTTTGTCGGGTCATAATCCATATTTCTTTGCATGCGCACGAGACTAGGCACCGAGTATACGACATCCTCCTCACATATGGCAGCCGAGCGGGACACGGGTCACAGTCCAACAATGATTGATGAACTCTGCTAGGAGTTCGCAGATCAGTTGACGGACATTAGGGAGATGCTTCACGAGCTAAGATTACATCAAGCGGCTCCCCGTAATCAAGCCGCCAACCAGCGTGAAGAAGGGAATAACCAACATAATAATAATATTAATGAACAAGTCCCGTGTGCAAATCATAATAATGAACTTGTCCCGCGTGCACCGTACGAGTTTGATATCACTAGGGCCGTCCGGGTCAAACCCCCATCGTACGATGGATTGGGTGAACCCCAAGTTTTCTTAGACTGGGTTATGGAAATACAGTGCGACTTTGAGTGGCACAATTTGACCGGCGTGGATAAGGTGTGAGTTGCGAGGATGAAGTTGTTAAGCAGGGCTAAGATATTCTGGTTGAATGAGGAACGTCATCTAGGTGCGGTAAATGGTCTACCACCAATTGGTTGGGCAGGCATGAAGGCAATGTTGATAGACCTGTACGTCCCTGCATACCATCAGACACAAATGTTTGATGAATTAGCTACCCTTAGGCAAGGGAATAGGCGGGTCGCTGATTACATGATCCTTCTCAAGGACATGATGGTCAGGTGCGATGTTAGAGAGATGCCATAGATCACCCTCTCTAGGTTCCATAAGGGGCTTAACCCCGACATTCAGGGCAAACTCCTCTGTTATGGCCAAATCGACTTAAAAACCACCTTTAATGCCACCTTGGATATTGAAAAGCACAATGCTCACAAGTCCAGGACTCGTTCATTTTAGAAGGCAAAGTTCATCTTAGGACCCCCCCCCCCCCCCCATCCACCCAAAAGGATAAGGGTAAGTTCCGGTCTGCTGACTCCAACTCAATTGTCATTACGACAAGAAATATAAGTAATCCAACTGGAGAGAGAGTGCCCATGGGTAGGATCAGCAAAATGAATGCTACGTGTTTTGCTTATGGAATTCAAGAACATTACACTAGTGAATGCCCTACTAAACCCAATTCCTAGCCCTTTTAGATACCTCGTCTGAATCCGCCGAGCTCATGTATGAGGCTGGGGAAGAATCTGAGTCGGAAGGAGTGCCTAGTGATATAGAGGACGACACCAATATGATGGTGATGAGGTGTATTCTAGCTACTCCACGTGCCTTAGATGAATGGAATAGGACGAATATTTTCTCTTTAAATTTTAAAAGTGGAGAGAAGTGGTGTAAGCTGATAATCGATAGCGGTAGCTGTATGAACATTGTTTCAGAAAATGTGGTGTTACAGATGTTATTAACTACCGAGCCTCACCCTCATCCTTATAAGGTTGCTTGGGTTAATAAAACATCCCTTTTGGTCGTGAAGCGCTGTTTGCTACCCCTTACCATCAAGGCTTATTCTGAAAAGGTTTGGTGTGACATCATCTACATGGATGCCTGTCACGTGTTATTAGGATGCCCATGGCTTTATGACCATGATGTTACTCATTTAGGGCGAGCCAACACGTATGAGTTCAAATTTAATGGCAAGACCATTATCTTTAAACCCACTCCTCCAAGGATCTATCGGTCGCCTCTAAAGACATGATTGTGCCTGTAGAGAAGAAAGCATTAAGCTTGATAGGTACGAAGGAGTTTGAGTGTCATAGCTTTATGGACGGTGTCATATATGCATTAGTTTGTTTACAAATTAAGGAAGACACATCCCCTTTTGAAAACTTACAACTTGCATTGAAGACACTTTTGGAATAATTTAAGGACGTCTACCCAGATGATTTACCGTCCGAATTACCCCCCATGAGAGAAATTCAACACGAAATTGATTTTGTTCCGGGTTCCTCCTTGCCCAACCTTCCCCATTATTGACTTAACCCCTCCACACACCATGAATAACAAAAATTAATTTCAGATTTGCTAAGTAAGGGGTTCATCCATCATAGTAAGAGTCCTTGTGTCGTACCCATATTATTGGTCCCTAAGAAAGATGGTTCCTGGAGGATGTGTGTGGATTATAGGGCCATTAATAAAATAACTGTCAAATATAGGTTTCCCATCCCTCATTTGGATGACTTATTGGATATGTTAGTCGGGCCCACTACTTTTTCTAAACTAGATCTTAAGAGTGGCTACCATCAAATCAGAATTAGGGAGGGAGATGAGTGGAAGACGACATTTAAATCAAAAGACAGACTTTATGAGTGGTTAGTGCTTTGGGAAGGGCTCACTATGTACCCGAGTACATTTTCGAGGTTGATGGCGTTAGTGTTCAAGCCTTTCTTGGGAAAATTCGTAGTTATATATTTTGATGATATCCTAGTTTTTAGTTCCTCTCAGAATGATCATGAGTCGCACTTGAGGATAGTCCTTACGACGTTGCGAAAGGAACAATTATTTGTTAATATAAAAAAATGCTCGTTCAATGTGCCATCTGTGGAGTTCCTAGGATATATTGTGAGTTCGGAGGGCATTCATGTGGATCCCAAGAAGGTCCAAGCCATTAGAGATTGACCAGAATCGACCAATATATAGGATGTTCAGAGTTTTCACGGCTTAGCTACTTTTTACGTTCGTTTTATCCAAGATTGTAGTAGTATCATTGCACCGATCACGGAGTGCATGAAGAAGGGAGAATTCACATGGACCAAATTAACTACTAAAACGTTTGAAACAATTAAATCCCGAATGTCAGAAGCACCTCTTTTACAATTGCCTGATTTTACTAAGGTTTTTGAATTGTCATGTGATACGTCTGGAATTGGTATTGGCAGTGTATTGAGTCAAGAGGGTCATCCTATTGGGTATTTTAGTGAGAAGCTTGTGGGGCCAAAATTGAATTATTCTAATTATGATAGGGAGTTTTATGCAGTTATTCAATGTCACCAACATTGGCGACATTATTTATTCCCTAAGGAGTTTGTTATATTATCTGATCACGAGGCTTTGAGATTTATTAATTCACAAAATAAGGTTAGCCCCAGGTGTAATATCCCCCAAACAACTAGACCCCTATAGTGGTTTTGTCATGACTAGGTCATGACAAAACCCTAGGAAGCTTGAAGAGACCACTTGGCCTTAGCAGGAAGAAGGAAACCACATTGGTCTGCAAATAGCAATTTCCAGCTAACAAGCATAGGGTTTGACTTAAGGGCCTCACCTTGACCCTTTGACTCTACTATAGCATACCTAACCTATTAAGGGGTCCCATAGAGCACTAAGGACCCATTGGGGTCAACCAAAGTGGCCAAGTTGACCAAAGTCAACCCTAACCTTAATTGGGTCAAAGTAGCCTAATTAGGGTCAATTGGCCTCCACCATGCCAAATTGACCTTGCCACTACCCTTATAAGGATATTAGAGACCCAATGGACTAAAACCCTCCATCATGGGGCCACCAATTTGGCCAATTTGACCCAAGTTAAATCTAGCTCTGTTTTGGTCAAACCAACACCTTTTGAATAAATTGGCCCAATTAGGGCACCACCATGACTCAACCAACTTTGGGTGGTGTCAAGGGACTCAAGACACACCACTTGGACCAGTCAACCCATTGGTTGACCAAGTCAACACCTCAAGTCAACACTTGGTCAACCTTGCCCAAAAAGAGGGGAAAAGGCTAACTCAAGCTCAATCCCTTTGGGCTAAGGCCAATTTCAATGGCCCAAATGATTAGTCACCACTGAAATTACATGAAATGCCATCCAATTTCTGGAGGGGGTGACTAGGAGAGAGAAATTGGGAGTTCCCCAAATTTGAAGAGAGAGAAAGTGGCCATTCAATGTGAATTCATGGCATTCAAGGCAAATTGACCCCCATTCATCTCCCCACAGCCTCCATTCATCTCCTCATTGAATTCTAAGACATTTTCCAGCCTTTCCCATGCCATCCGGTGGAGAATTTAAGAATGTTCAAGTGAAACCGAAATGGACATTAATGGCACTCCACCATTAAGCCTCCCCCTCCTCAAATTGACCATTCCATCACCTTTAGAAGGGGGATATCAGTTGAAATCGAGTCCTAGATCATTGCATTTGGTGGAGAATTGAGAGATCGACAAGGAGCTCAAGGAGGGTGGTCGGCCATGGCAAATCCGGGAAACAACCGCCATCAAGCCTGATTGGAGGTCTGGTTCTTCTCCTCTCTCTCTCTGTGGATATATCTTAGATCAAAATAGGTGAGAAATTGGGCTCAATTGAGCCCGATCCAAGTGATAAAAATCTGAAATTTCCATGGATTTTCTTCCCGTTGGGTTCGCTGGAAAACGCCCCTCCGGCGGTCGTGTCTCCGCCCGACGTTAGCCACCACCTCAACAGAGGTGGTGGTGGCGGTGGCCGGCCGGGGAGGTTGCTGGTTGGATGGGAAATATTCCTAGAAGATGCTCCAGGTCGGAGATATCATGGCCGTTGGCTAGAGCTTGAAGAGATAATCAGGGCCATCGGTTTAGTTCCTGTACAGAGATTTTAATATCAGTTATTTCATTATTCGATTTTCTATCTTTTATGTGCTGTACACTAAATTGATTATAGAAAATAGTTAGGCTCCTCCACAGCATAAGTGATCAACATCAAAGTTGTATCCCTTGGAGTCTACTTTATTTTAAAATTTGTTTCAGCCCAAAAAGAGTTCTGTAGCTCCCTGTAGAGCCATTTTGGTGGGACTGGTCCCTAGGGTAGGGCAGCCACCATTCCTTATATAACTTTTGATTGGTTCATGGGGTTGACTTGAAAATTGAAACCTAGGACACATACCAAACCAATCATCATATACAAAGATGGGAAATTTAGGAGAACCGTTTTCAAAGGTTTTTGTAATAATTTCATAAATCAAATATTAATTAATTATTAGATCAAATGACTTCTAATTCCCTCCAAATTTTGGTGGGTACTTCTTAGGGTTATTATATGACCCTGGTAAAAATCTTAGCCCAATTGGGACTGAATTGGTTGGGTAATTTGTCAACCAAAGTTAGGTCAAACTAGGTCAAAATTAGGGCATGGTGTTTATCTTGGGGTATTGAGGTCAATTCTCATCACCATGAGGTGAAACCTTGGCCACTGGTTTAGGATCACCTAAAACACCTCCATGAGTGATATGGGGTGGTGTGGAGGTGGTTATGCCCTAGGTCACTAGTTTTAGCCCTAGGTGTGCATATAGAACCTTGTGAAGGCCATATGGTCAAAATCCCTAGAATGACCATGGAATTTAGTAGATAGGTTCATGGGGTGTGATTATGCTCTGGGGAATTTTGAAAGAATTTTAGGAGTACTTATTTCCCCTAAAATTAGGTCATAACCCCTTTAGGGAAATTTCTTATAAGAGATATTTACATGCTAAAATGGTCTTGGATGATGATGAAACCTTGGTAGTGCATTTATAATCATATTATAGATCTCTAGTATTTTTCGTGTAATTTATTAAATGATTTAACCATTACTTCATTCTCAAGGCACCTATTTTGTCTTAATCTTAAGAAAAATAATTGAGGCTCCAAAACTTTCTAGAAAAATGTGCAACTTGGTGATAGGTCATTTCAGAGCACTAGGAAGCTCTGTAAAGTTTTATATAATTTTTGGAGATTGTTATCAGTAGGCTACTTCACAACATGTTCATATTAGGATTTCTTTGGAATATTTATTTAGGTGGTTAATATGCCTTTGTAAATTCTAAAATTTGGCCTGAGTACTTTTCTGATCAATATAAATGTCTGGTAATATTCCCATAATTTTTGGACAAGTATTGTTGGTGGTTGCTTCTTTAATTTCTAATTTTGGTTAAATATTTAATATTATAATTAGAGGAAAATTCCTGATTATAAAATTGTGACACTCTGTAATTACTGTTATTTTGGCATGATAGATTTATCATAATTTTATGAGAGTCATGTCATGAGAATACCTTACACTTCATGTTCATATTCATATTTGGCAAATATTGGGGAAATTTAAATAAATGCTAAAATGTTGAGGAAAAATATGAGTCTTTGGATTTAGTCTTATAATGCCATGATAGTCCTCCAATAATAATCTTGTGTCATGAGGATGAATATTTGGAGTACTTCTACTTATTAGCTTCATATAGTTACTTTGGTCTGCGTATAGTAAAAATGTGAAACTTGGGTATTTAGGGGCCTACCAAGTGGAAGTGGCATGTAGTTGGTGTGCATGGTCAGGATGAAGAGGTTGAGGTCATCAGAAAGGAGTTTAGGTGATAAGAGTGCTTGGTAAGCTAAGGGTTAGAGTCGTGCTTGGGGTTGACGACGAAAGATCGTCTTTCCCTTAGCGTGTCATAAAATGCTTAGGGTTAATTCAAGAGAAATGACAAGAAGGGTATTCTTACGGGTAGCTACCAATAAAATTAAGTACCTTAGAAAGGGATCTTTGGGGTGTCATCTCAATATAGCTCCTAGTACCGTAGCGAGCCCCTCACATGGTAATCCTCTGGAAGGCCAAGATTAACCATAAATTGTAGGGTTAAGTTGTATACAATATTAATTTAGTAATAAAATCACTCAAACCCCGTGGTTATGGTTGGTTAGTTGGTTTAGTTTTACGAGCGGTAGGCTCATGGTTGAAGCAGCAGACTAGTTAGTCCGGTGAGCTTGTGACTCAGTAAAGCTTGTTGGTACGGACGGGTTGGTCCAGCGAGCCATTGGCTCGGAAGGTTATGATGACGGAGGTGGTAAACAAAAGTGTAGGTATTTTTCTGTGTTGTCTTATGGGTGACCACATGGGTACTTGGGATTTACTCCTTCCTCATGCTCAGTTATCGTATAATAATTCTAAAAATAGATCAACAGGTTTATCGTCGAATGAAATCGTGCACGGTTATAAGGCACCAGTGCCACTTGACTTGATTTTGTTACCTCCATCATATAAGTTAAGTCAATTTACACAGGAATTTGCCTCTCATGTTCACAATTTACATAAGTACATTAATGAAGTGCCAACTACACAATATGCATCTTATCATTCTCATGCTAACTTACATAAGAGAGCGTCTCACTTGAAGGTTGGCGATTTAGTTTTGGTGCCTCTCATCCCTGAACGGATGTCTTTGGGCACCATAAAAAAGTTGGCGAATCGACGAGCTGGTCTGTTTTGAATTTTAAAGAAATTAGGAGAAAACACATATCTTTTGGAGTTACCTACTGATTGGGGAATTTCCTCTATTTTCAATGCTTCGGATTTAACGACACATGTTTCTCCACTACTTGAACTATCTGTCTGTCCGTTTGGGTCCACTGCATTTTCTAATGGGTTGGGGGGTGAGCATGTTCCTGGATCGCTCTCTCCATTAGTCTCCATTGAAGGTACATTGAATGCTGATGAAGAAACTTTTCCTCCTTATTTGCCTAATGCTTTTCCAAGGTTCCCCAAGACCACCTATGTGCCATACAGGATCCTCAGAGATGAAGTGCTCTCCTCTCCAAGTGGTGACATTCGTCGCGACTTGATACAATGGCGTGATCGTCCGACCTCCAATGACTCGTGGCTTCCTGAATCGGAGGTGGCTCTATTGGATGCTGCTCTTCTACGCCAGTATATTCAAGCCAACTCATTGGTGATGAGTACTTTTGAGCGGGGGAGGATTGATGGAGGTGACGGCCCTCAACATGAAGATGATGGTACCAGCACGCTTACGGATGATATAGTTTCTCCAACCAAAGACTTCTGACGCCATCACCGTGAAAGTAATTGTGATGAACGCCATCGCCGCTACAACCTCCGCCCGAGGCGCAAGAGTATTAATTAATAATTATAATTATTCTATTATAATTATTGATTAATTGTTATCATGTTTTCTATACTTTTATCTTAATGTTTGGGACTTTATTTTATTTTCATGTTTTGTTTTTAATTTGGGCTGCATATAACCATATGTGTTTGTAAGCCTATAAAAGGCCATGATGTAGAAGGACTTAATTAAAATTGATGTAAAAATAAAACCCTGAATGGATTTCCCCCTCTAATCTCTCCTCCTCCTCTCCTTAGCCGCCCCTCCCCCCTTTCTCTCTTGAGAAATTCGGCCACCCCCTTTCTCGCACTCTCCTCTTATTCTCTTCCACCAATTTCTCCCTCCACCTCTCTACTATTGCAAGCCCAAGTTGTGTTCCCCTCCCTTGAAGATTTGGCCTCCCTTATATTCACTCTCTTGGTGGATTTCGGACAAAATGAAGGTCCCTGTGTTCTCGAGAAATCTTCTCCAGCGTGAAGCGAGGAAGGCAGATGAGTTTTCTCTCCATACGACGCAACTCCGGTGGAACCGTTGACGAGCGATTGAGCGATTGAATGCTTGAGAAAATCTAATCTCAAGCGGGGTAACGAAACTTTCTACTTTGTGTGGTTCCCTCTTTATTATTTCTTGTGGTGGATTAATTTTGGCGTAATCTTCGACAACTTGAATTTTCGTGGATTTCTTCGATTGATTTTGAGTTTATCTTAATTGATTTAAATTCGTGAGGATTGATGAACCTCTTTTTTTCTTTTTGTTGGGAGAGATCTACCTTTTCCAAAATTGTTATTTTCGGTGGATCTCCTTTGGTACAACACTCGCTCGATCGGATCGGGTGGATCCATTTGGCTAGGGAGAATATTGGCCTATAGCCATTATTTTATCTCTAAGGGTGTTGTCGACCCGTACGCTAGCCTTTAATTGATAAATTTGCAAAGTGTGTGTGCTGCAAATAATTATTTGCGCGATCAAAGGATTGGGAACGTAGAGAGAAATTCATGTTTTTCCATAATAACCATGTCGGAGAGCGTATCCTACATCACCTTTCATCATACCTTTGTTCACCACGGGATGGCGTCCCTTTGTTCATCTCAGGACATCTTACCAATACCAATCCACACACCTATGTTCACCTCGAGATGGCATTCCTTTGTTCACCTCAGAATGACTTACCAATACCAAACCACATCCCAATGTTCACCTCAGGATGGTGTTACCCAAAAAACATTTTTCACAATCATATGTTCACCTACTTAGACTACTCTTGTCTATTGTTTAGTTGTAAGTATAAGTTTATGGTGAGTCCTGGACTTCCCAAGTTGTACCCAGTGAAGGGCTCGCAGCGGTACTAGGAGGTATGCTGAGCTGACATCCCAAGCCCCCTTTCACAAGATATTTACTTTATTTGGTAGCTACCCATTGCTAAGAACACTCTCTTTGTTATTCTTGTACTATCCTAAGACTGTTTATGATACTTATAGGGGGGTGACAATCAATTGTCAGACTCCAACACTTACTCCCCTTAGTGTCCACATACACTCACACTTGGCACCACTTGGTGACTTACCATTAGGCTTCAACCAGAAGTCCATGACACTCCAATCGACACTAAATCAGATAGGCTTAACTCCTATAATCCCTTCCAAGGTCTACCCTTTAAGCAAACGTTCTCTTGAATGATGCAGGCCCTTAATCCCAATACACGGTGTGGGGTGCAAACCCTTAACATGTTTATCTACATGCCCCATGATTTATTCTACTGATGAACCATGCGCATAATAACACCATAAATTGTTATGATAATCTCCTAATGTGGAAAAGCCCAAATATTTCATTTATTAAATATGCGACATGATTATATATTAACGTTCAAACTATAGGATAAAAGTTCTACAAAATTTCTACAAATTTTAGGAGCTGATATAAATGATGTCCTACAAATATGTTTCAAATTTCATTCAATTCCTAGGTGTTCTTGATGGTATGTTCATTAGATCAATATTTTGCTAATTGCAGACCAATACATAAAATGAACTAGTTATGTTCTCAATGATGTAAATATCACTATTCCTTGGCCAAATGATCTAAAATATATACCAGAGGACTATCATGACACAAATATGGAATGATCAGAAATTCATAATTTTTCCTATTAAATTGGTCATTATTAAAAATACTCCAAACATGTGACACAAGTAATTTTACACATGAAGTACTAGTTCTAGATGATCAAATGTTCCAAATAAATTTCAAGAGGTACATATTGATGAAATATTGTGTCTGACAGAGTTTCAAGATTTTTCATAAACATTAGGTCTATAATTTCCACAATTAAATATGAATTCCAAAGTGTCACTTTACACATGAAGTACTACTTCCAGATGGTCAAATGTTCCAAATAAATTACCAGAGGTACATATTGCTAAAATATTATGTCTGACAGAGTTTCATAATTTCCCATAATAATTATGACCATAATTCCCATACTTAAATGTTGATATAAATTTGTCACATTGCACAACAAGTACTAAATTAATCCATTAAAAAAATTGGAGAAAATAACCATAGGTTGAAAGTGTCCTAAACATAACCTAACCACAATTTCAGAATTTTCCAAGTAATATTGACCACAAAAATTTCAATAATACAAAAGTGTTTCAAATGAAATTGTTAGTAATTACCAAGGTAAATGACTTCCAAAAATCATAATAAAATATCCAGAGATGTAATATAACATAGATAACCATGTAACAGAAGATTGTATTTTTCCTAAGTCATTAGGTCATCTTTATTTCGTTAATGCACTTATTTGACATAGTTATAATTATGTAAATACCTAGGATTTCTGACTCCAAAAATCCTACTAAAATTTCCAGAGATGTAATATAACCTAACTCACCATGCGACGGAAGATTGGATTTCTGCTAAGTCATTAGGTCATCTTTATTTCATTAATACACTTATGTGACATAATCATAATTAAGTAAATACCTAGGATTTTTTACTCTAAAAATCCTAATTTTTCTATCGATGACTCATTTCATCATAATGGCTGCATGACCAAAATATTATTGCCATGCATCATGCGATTTGTGCTGAATTCACAAAATACCAAAACTTGGCTAAGTGCACGCCAAGTCACACACCATATGTTCACATTCATGTGGAATACACCAACATGCAGTGGCCTAAATGACCTTAAATTTTGGTCAGATACTAAGCATAACCAAATTAAGCTTATACCCAAAATTTGGGTTATTTTGAGTTGATTTAACCACATGAATTCAGAAACACATTATAGTGCTATATGCACCCCAATTTTTCATACACTACATTCACATGTATATAGAATGCACCAACATGCAGATGCCCAAATATCCTCAAAGTTGTAATACTGACTATACGTGACTTAATTAACATGCCACCCAAGATTTGGGTCATTTTAAGTTGATCTAGCCATATATATTTCAAAAATATGAAAAATCACATTTTTCACAAAACTATAGAAACATGTTGTCAAAAAATTCTAATATTTGGATTGGGGGTGTGTCTATGGTATATACTAGCACGAACAAAATATTAGGCCCATGCAAACATCCATGTGAAAGATATTCACATTTTAATGACTATCCTTCCATAAGAACACATCTAAGAAAAATGGATCTACAAGGAACTGTAGGTCACCAAATATAGTGATTTAAAATCCTATGAAAAGTAGACCTCAAGGGATACAATGTTTGTCTCTGACACGTTTTCCTAAAACAACCTCTAGGTAGCCTAAATATTGATTTCAATCTACTGAAATAAGTGTGACAAAAATATTACATCTATTTAATTCCTGGCATGCAAATAACCATCAACCAGAGAATGGACGTACCAGATCATGTCCTTTACATCCAGCCAATGACTAGGAATGCTTCTAGCTGGGCCGACTTCCAGCTTCATTTCCCGGACACCCCTCTACCTCCATGACCGTCCACGACCACCACCACCTATATTGAGGTGGTGTCCATCGATTGGCGGCAAAATGTCGGCCGAAAACTGCCCCTCCGGTGATCCTGAGCAAGGTAAAAAACTCCTAAATTTCTCCCTCATCTCCCATGGATTCAAACTCTATTGAGCTCAAAATATCTACTAAATGGATCTAGATTCTTGCACAAAGGGAGAGGAGGAGAAACTGGTCGTTAATGAGGCTTGATGGCGGCTATGGTGGTGGATGACCATGGATTTTCTCCTCTTCGGCGAGCTTGCCAGATCTCATGATTCTCCACCAAAATCTGCAATTTCAAGCTCGATCTATACTTCTTTCCACCTTCTGAAGCTAATGGAAGGTTCACTTTGTAGGATGGTGGAGGTTTTAAGGAAGTGCCATGAATGAGGGTTTGGGCCAAGGCTTTTCCCCCTGAAATTCCTTGCCGCATGACATGGGGTTGGCTGACATTCTGTAGGAAACTCTATGGGGGGGTGTGGGGAGGGAGGGGGGGAGGGGGGTTGAGGTGCAGCCCTTGGGAGATGAATTGAGTGCCAATTGGCACTCAATCCATGAATCCCTCATTTGGCCTTAATTAAAATTGGGGAAAAGTCCAATTTTGCCCTTGCATGCCCTCATTTTCTGAAATCAGAGGGTATGGGATATAATTAGGGTTGTGGGCTACTTAGTGGGTTGAGATTGAGGGCCTTAGCCTATTGGAATTGGCTTGGGCTCTCATTTCTCCTCTTTGGGCCTAATGTTGACCATTATTGAATTTGAGGTTAACTTGGTAAAATTAATAAGTGGGCTGGCCCCACTTGAAGGTCATGAGTTCCATGACATCACTCAATGCTCATTGGTCCATGGTGGGGCCCCAATTGGGCTAATTGACCCATATGGTGTGAATTTGATCCAAATTGGCCTAAGTTTGACTCTGGTCAAATTGGATGAATTGCTTGACCATTTGATGGGGCTTTTGGGTCCATTGGGTCCCTAATGGGTTTAGAAGGTTAGGGGTGAGGTCAATTTTACCAATTGAAGACCAGTTGAACCTTGATTGGGTTGATTTGGGCTATATTGGCCAAGAGTTGACTTTGGTCAATTACCTGAAATTGGGTGGAACCAAGTAGTGATTTTTGAGCTAATGGCCTCCCTTAGTGATTAGGAGGACATAGGTGAGGTTCATTTGAGGTATTGATGGTCAATTGAGCCTAATCGTGTTGAATTGGGCTATGTTAACCTAAGTTTGACTTTGGCCAATTTGGCATGTTTGGTTGACCAATTGATGGGGCTTTTGGTCAATTGAATCTCCTTTAGGGTTAGGGGCATAGTGGTGGAGTCAATTTTCACCATAACTCACATAGCACACACTATGGCCAATTTGGCATGTTTGGTTGACTTGTAAAACATAGTGTGTGCTATGTGAGTTCACCCTAACTGAATGAGTCCTAAGGTCACCTCCTTGCCTCAACTCACCATTCTCACCACATGTCATGCTTTAACACTATCATGGGGTCTTGAAGGATTAGGGATTTTACAATGAAAGTGGGAAATGATAATTGATAATTACTCTAGAGGGGGTGAATAGTCTTTTTAAAACTTTTAACACAATCAATCACAAAACATGCACATATTATATAAACAAAATAAAGATTATGTAGTAAAGGAAATTGAAGCTATATTTCAGATCATCTAGGAGACTCAAATTTTTTTATAGAGGTTCCCCAAGTCTGAGTATTTTCTCTCTTCTACCATTGGTAGGAAATCACTAAATAGTTATGAGTCTTTGATAAGGAGACTGATGAATAGTAAATATACGCATTTTTCTTTATAATTTTTAGTATAATTTTAATTAGATTTCTAAATAATATATGTAAATTAATGAATAAAATGTTTGTTTTTGTTATTTTTGTTTTTAACTTAGTTTTATTTTAATTTTGTAAAGTTTTTGTAATTTTGTTAAGTCACGCCCTTGGTCACGCCCGTGTCCAAGGGCGTGTTCACTAATCCCTAACATTTTCTTTTCCCTGTTCTTTTTCCAACTCAAACATCAAGTCACGCCCTCGGTCACGCCCGTGACCGAGGCCGTGTACATCAGTCACGCCCGTGTTGAATGACCAAGCCCAGATTCGAGCCAAGATGTCAATGTCACGCCCAATGTCACGGCCGTGATCGGGTCACGCCCGTGACCGAGGCCGTGACCCCTCAATTTCTTTCGGAAGAACAAAGGACACGCCGCCCGTCACGCCCAGCAGCCGACAACACAATGCCGACTTCGAACACGCCCGTGTTACTTGGAACACGCCCGTGTACTTCCGAAGTCGCCGGTCAAGCCTTCCAGATGCCTGCCTGGATCCAGCTGTTCTGGCTATTCGCACCCCAAGCCGTGTCACGCCCTCAGACACGCCCGTGTCCGAGGGCGTGTAATCCAAAATTTTTTTCTATAAATAGCCAGTTTCAGCTGAGTCCAAGGGTTCAAAATTTTGGGAGCTTCTCTTAAGGTTTTGTTCCATTTTGCTGATTTTTGGTGTTTTGTAATTTTTGTAATTTTGTGCACTCTCTCTAGCTTTGTAACCCTTTTTATGATGATAATAAAATTAAATTTGCTTATTTTGTAACTCTCTCTTTGTTCTTGTGAAAGTGTGTGTGTGTTTATCTTCCTTTCTTTTTTTTTAGTTTTTGTAATCTTTGTAATTTTTGTTAGTTTGTCATTTTAATTTGGGTGTGTGTGTGTATGAGTGTAATTTTCATATTTTTAGCTTTGTTGTAATTTTTAGATGGTTTTATGTTAGTGTGTGTGAGTGTAGGAGGTTAATTAGTTTTTTTGTTGTTTTGTTTTGTTTTGATTTGGTGTTTTTACTTTCTTTCTCTCTTTTTGTAAGTGTGTGTGTGTGTATGGGAGTAAATTGTTCTTATTTTATTTTCATTTTATTGTTAGTGTGTGTGAGTGTATGAGAATAGATTTGTTTTTCTTTTTAACTTAGCTTCATTTTATGTTGTGTGTGTGAGTGTATGAGTTAACTTTTGTTTTATTTTAATTAGATTTCATTAACGTAGAGTGGGTGTGTGTATGAGTATAAAGTTTGCGCCTTTTTTGTAATCGAATAGTTTCCATTTCCGTCACGCATTTATTTCCCGCCTATCCGTTTGGATAGGACTTGCTCACGCATTTATTTCCCGCCTATCCGTTTGGATAGGACTTGCTCACGCATTTATTTCCCGCCTATCCGTTTGGATAGGACTTGCTCACGCATTTATTTCCCCTCTACCTATTTGGGTAGGGATCGCATTTCTTCAATTTCTGCAATTTACAGCTTTCATTTTAATTCCGTAGAGTGCGTGAGTTTTCAATTAGTGCGTCTTTTAATTTTTTTATATATATTTGCTTGTTGCTTAAATCCGCTACCCGCTCAATCGCTAATTATCGCCGTAGTTATCATTATCGTTTTATAAAACCCTAAAAAAATTCTAAGCAAAACTACTTTTTAAATTAACGTTTTCGTTCTTTTTCTTTTCATCGCTTTTCTTGGTTTTTGCTAAACGCACACCAAGCCCGCGATAGTTATCGTTTTCGTCACTAACTTTTCTATAAAATCATAAAAATCAATTTCAAACTTTTCTCGATAAAATAATAGCGCGTTCCTAAAAAGTAGAAATAATCGATACGACCTTGGAAAAATACGACCTTGATATTTCAAAAGAAATATCCTATACTACTATCGATAAGGTCCACTTGCCTTTATTGATTTTAGTCCGGATAATTACATAAACCCAAAAGCTTTCTCTCTAAAGCACTCTTTAAAACTCTTTTAAAAACACTTAAAAAATTGTTGCAACATCTTTGGTTGTTGCAACTAGCTTAAGGTAAAAGAAGTTTTAAAGCGCTCTTAAAGAATTGTTGCAACTACTCAAAAAATTGTTGCAACAATATTTTCAAAAAGCTTTCAATCTTAATTTTACATAAAAAGAAGCCCCCTTTCATTCTTTTCATTCAGCCTTCAAAGGACGCGGCCGAGGAGGAATCCTCGATATTTCGAAAGAGAAAGAGTTCGTTACTTCTATCCTTCGATGGGATAACGGATAATTCCTCGAAGTAGGATTACTCGCGGGGCTCTTCGAAAACGTCCGCCCAAGGTTGAATCGAAAAGGAAGAAAGAGCTTTTCCTTTTCTTTCTCTCTTTCTAACAAAGAAAAGAGAGAAACAAACTAATTAAAAAACGTATCAAGTTTTTGGCGCCGTTGCCGGGGAACTTGTGTCGTTATTTTGAAATAGGAAACGCTATTAATTTTATCTTATATTTCATCTCTTTTTCTATCTAAAAAAAACCAAAAACTAAAAAAAATATACTATCTAAGTAAAGAAAAAAAAAATATATACATATATTTTTCAATTTTCCTTTTTTACATATATTTTCGAATATAGCTACATATATTTTCATATAAAAGCCCCACAAAAAAAAAAAATATATATATATAAATATATATTTATATATTTTACTTAAGTAAAGAAAAGCAAAAAAAAAAAAATATATATATATTATTCCCTTTTACTTATTTTCCCTTCTTTTTCATCTTTGTAAAAATATTTCTAAAACAAAAACATCAAAAATAATAATAATAATAATAATCTATAAAAAGAAAAACAAGAAAACTCTTTCTTCCAAAAAAAAAAAAAAAATTAATTAAAGAATAGTGTATGACCCGAGGAGAATCTTCGGATAATCCAATTTTACCTTTTGATCCCGAAATCGAGCGCACGCTTCTCGAGCGCCGCCGATCTCGTAATCAAAATCTACAAATAGATCCCGAAGAATCCGTCGGCGATATACATTTAGGCGTGATGGGCGATCCTAATCTAAATGCGGCCCCACAGCGGACCATGGCCTATTATGCTAGGCCAAATTTAGAGGATACAGGATCGAGCGTCACCCGCCCCGCGGTAGCTAATAATAATTTCGAAATCAAATCCAGTATAATCCAAATGGTACAACAGTCGATTCAGTTCGACGGTTTGCCAGATGAGGACCCAAACCAACACCTTAATAATTTTTTAGAAATTTGCGACACCTTTAAGATTAATGGCGTCAGCGATGACGCCATCCGCTTGCGCTTATTTCCCTTTTCCCTGCGGACAAAGGCGAAATCGTGGTTGACTTCTCTTCCGAGAGGGTCCATAACCACGTGGGCCGAATTGACGGAGAATTTTCTAACTAAATATTTTCCTCCGTCAAAAACCGCTAAATTACGCACCGATATCGCATCCTTCATTCAATTCGATTCCGAGTCTCTCTACGAGACTTGGGAACGTTTTAAAGAATATTTGCGTAGGTGTCCTCATCACGCGCTACCAACTTGGCTTCAGGTACAAACGTTCTATAACGGCTTGAATTTTTCAACGAGACAGATGATCGACGCAGCCGCCGGGGGAACGTTAAACAACAAAACCCCGGAGGCCGCTCAAGCTCTGATCGAAGAAATGGCCATGAACGCGTACCAATGGAACGTGCCAAGGTCGCGTCCTCCTAAACCGGCTGGTATTTTCGAAGTGGATGCCACTACTCACTTAGCCTCGCAGGTAGAGCGGCTAAGTAAGCAAGTGGCGGAGATGACTGCTTCCTCCTCCACTCCCGCTTGGGCTAATAATCCTAATAATAATAATAATAATAATTTTAATAATCCAAATAATAATAATAATAATTTTAATAATCTTAATAATAATAATAATCTTAATAATATTAATAATAATAATAATTTATGTGAGGAATCGGTGGATTACGTGGGAAATCAAGTGCGGGCGCCCTTCAACCCATATAGTAATAACTATAACCCGGGTTGGAGGAGCCACCCGAACTTCTCCTGGAGTAACCCTAATAATGCGCAACGCCCTCCACCTGCGATCCCGCAAGGATTTCCGCATGGATATCCCCAAGGATTTCAGCAGGGTTTTGCGCCTCCTCCTCCAAAACCTTCTCCGCTCGAGGAGATTTTTGCAAAATACATGGCTTCCAACGACGCAAATATCCAGAATATAACCGGATCGCTAAAAAATTTAGAAATGCAGGTTGGACAGCTTGCAAAAATGGTCTCCGAGCGGCCACTTGGAGCACTGCCGGGGAACTCGGAGCAGAACCCGCGTGAAAATGCCCACGCCATTACCCTTCGCAGCGGCAAGGAGGTCGACTCCCCATTGCGGGTTGAGCATCAGGTAACTGTTTCGCCTCCGACCCCTGCACCCTCGTCTTTTATTTTATTAGATACGGAAAAAAAATTAGCGCCGGGCGTCTCGAGCCCGCAAATTCCGTACCCCGCAAAACTTAATAAAGAGAAGGAGGACGAACATTATAAAAAGTTTTTACAAATTTTTAAACAAATTCAAATTAACGTCCCCTTCTGCGAGGCACTCTCACAAATGCCGAAATACGCGAAATACCTTAAGGAGCTCCTTTCTAATAAAAAGAAGCTCGAGGGAATTTCGCGTGTTTCCTTAAATGCGGAATGCTCGGCGGTCCTACTTAATAAATTGCCGCCGAAACTAAACGACCCGGGAAGGTTTTCCATCCCGTGCCTTTTTGGCAATTTATTAATAAAGTACGCCCTAGCGACCTGGGAGCGAGCATCAATTTGATGCCCTTCTCCCTCTTTAAAAAACTCGATCTAGGAGTTCCCACCCCAACGAAAATGAGCATCCAACTCGCGGATCGCTCGATAAAATATCCTATCGGGGTAGTGGAGGATGTTCTGGTCAAGGTTGACAAATTTATCTTCCCGGTAAACTTCGTCATCCTCGACATCGAGGAGGACGCCGAGGTGCCAATTATCCTCGGTCGCCCTTTCCTCGCGACCTCCCGCGCATTAATTGAAGTGAGTAACGGTCGCCTCCTCCTTCGGGTAGGGGACGACGAAGTTACCCTTCTCATTAATCCCTCGATGCGAAATTCCTTATCGAACGATGATTCCTGCTTTCACTTAGAATCCGCGTTCGAGGATGAGTGTTCTTCGCTTGTAGAATTACTCGCTTTAACTTTAGACGAACCGGATTTGGCAGACCTCGCCCCTTTGGACGAGCTACCGCCAGATTCGTCTTTCGAATCCTTTAATTCTAAAAGTTTAAAAATTACAACTTCTTACGAAGAACCCCCGGTCCTGGAGCTTAAGCCACTCCCCGACCATTTAAAATACGCTTTTCTCGCCGCGGACTTAAAACTCCCGGTAATTATTTCGTCTTCTTTATCTGATTCGGAAACTTCCGAATTAGTTAAAGTTTTGTCCATGCATCGCCATGCAATTGCATGGCAGATTTCCGATATTAGGGGGATAAATCCCTCTTTTTGCACGCACAAAATCTTCTTAGAAGATAATTCCCGCAAAACCATCCAGCCTCAGTGACGATTAAACCCAAATATGCGGGAGGTCGTTAAGGCTGAAGTAATAAAATTAATGGATGCGGGGATTATCTACCCTATATCCGACAGCACGTGGGTTAGTCCCATTCATGTCGTGCCTAAAAAGGGCGGTATAACGGTAGTGGCAAATGAACATAACGAATTAATTCCAACTCATACTGTTACGGGTTGGAGGGTGTGCATCGATTACCGAAAATTAAATGATGCCACCCGCAAAGACCACTTTCCGTTACCGTTTATCGATCAAATTTTGGAGCGACTATCGGGTCATCCTTATTATTGTTTTCTCGATGGTCTATCGGGATTTTTACAAATTCCTATCTCCCCCGAAGACCAGGAGAAAACAACCTTTACGTGCCCCTTCGGTACCTTCGCGTACCGAA
This sequence comes from Dactylorhiza incarnata, assembly GCA_033032865.1. Classification (NCBI taxonomy): domain Eukaryota; kingdom Viridiplantae; phylum Streptophyta; class Magnoliopsida; order Asparagales; family Orchidaceae; genus Dactylorhiza; species Dactylorhiza incarnata. The sequence goes on along the minus strand of JAWHQI010000160.1, from coordinate 3,442,328 downwards.
GGATGCCATTCGGCCTCTGCAACGCGCCAGCTACATTTCAACGATGTATGATGGCGATCTTTGGAGAGCTCGTAGAGGATATTATGGAAGTCTTTATGGATGACTTCTCAGTTTTTGGAAGCTCCTTCCAAAACTGCCTCCAAAATTTAGATCGAGTCCTCCAACGATGCGAAGACACGAACCTGGTTTTAAACTGGGAAAAGTGTAATTTTATGGTTCGAGAAGGCTTAATTCTCGGGCACAAAATTTCTGAAAGAGGGATGGAGGTCGACAAGGCCAAGGTCGAAATAATTGAAAAACTCCCCGCGCCCTCAAATATAAAATCAATCCGTAGTTTTCTTGGCCACGCGGGTTTCTATAGGCGGTTTATTCAAAACTTTTCCAAAATAACAAAACCGCTAACCCACCTCCTGGAGAAGGAATCTCCATTTATTTTTGATAACGCGTGCGTAGAGGCATTCAATGCCATAAAAAATAAACTTATCCATTCTCCCATTCTGGTGGCGCCCGATTGGACCCTTCCGTTTGAGATTATGTGCGACGCGAGTGATATAGCGGTAGGGGCCGTATTAGGCCAACGCGTTAATAAATATTTTCATCCTATCTACTACGCGTCCCGCACGCTCACGGCCGCACAGGCTAATTACACGACAACGGAAAAGGAACTCCTTGCCGTCGTCTTCGCCATAGATAAGTTTAGGCCCTACGTCACGCTTTCTAAAATTATAATATTTACCGACCACTCCGCCCTAAAATATTTATTAGAAAAAATGGACGCTAAGCCCCGCCTTCTTCGATGGATCCTCCTATTACAAGAATTTGATTTAGAGATCCGCGATAAGAAGGGGGCCGAAAATTTAGCGGCCGACCACCTTTCTCGTTTAGAGCACCCAATCGCGGAAGCGCTCTTCGAACCGGAAATCGATGATCGATTTCCCGAGGAGCGTCTTTTAGCTTTAAATAATTTACAAACTTCTCCCTCGCCTTGGTTCGCAGACTACGCCAACTATTTAGTTGCGCGGGTGCTCCCGAAAGACTTTTCAAAACAGCAAAAGAAGAAATTCTTTTCTGATTTGAAAAATTACTTTTGGGAGGACCCTTTCTTATTTCGCGTCTGCGCGGACCAAGTCGTGCGGAGATGCGTTTCGAACGAGGAGGGTGCGCAAATTTTGCGGCACTGCCACGAAGGGCCGGCCGGGGGGCATTATCAAGCCAACCGGACCGCGCAGAAAGCGCTGGAGGCGGGCTTTTATTGGCCCGCTCTCTTCAAAGACGCTCACACTTTTGTGAGCGCATGCGATAGCTGTCAACGGTCGGGTAACATCTCTCGTCGCGACGAGATGCCCCAAAATTTTTATTTAGAATGCGAGATTTTCGATTTATGGGGCATAGATTTCATAGGCCCCCTACCTCCTTCATATACAAATCGCTACATTTTAGTGGCGGTCGACTACGTATCTAGGTGGGCGGAAGCGCAAGCTCTCCCCACCAACGATGCGAGAGTCGTCGTCAAATTTCTTAAAAAATTATTTTCTCGCTTCGGTACGCCCTGTGCGATAGTTAGTGATAGGGGTACGCACTTTTGCAACGCCCAGTTTGCAAAAATATTAACCAAATATGGCGTCACGCATAAGCTCGCCACCGCCTATCACCCCCAAACGAGCGGCCAAGTGGAGGTAGTAAATCGGGAAATCAAACGCATATTAGAAAAACCGTTTCAACTAATAGGAAGGATTGGGCACTTAAATTAGACGACGCGCTGTGGGCCTATCGTACGACGTACAAGACCGCAATCGGTTGTACGCCTTATCGATTAGTCTACGGCAAGGCATGCCATTTGCCCGTAGAATTAGAGCACCGCGCTTTTTGGGCGTTAAAACTCTTAAATCTCGATCATAATTTAACCGCCGAAAACCGGAAATTCCAATTAAACGAACTCGATGAATGGCGTGCGAACGCTTACGAGAGTAATAAATTTTATAAGGAACGCTCGAAATTTTACCACGACCGCAAAATTAAATTTCCAAAATCATTTGCGCCGGGCGATCTCGTCCTCTTATATAACTCACGTCTTCGTCTTTTTCCGGGGAAACTAAAATCCCGTTGGTCCGGCCCCTTTCAAGTGAAAGAGGTTTGGCCATACGGGACCGTCCTTATCACCCACCCGGAAAAAGGCGACTTAAAAGTTAACGGTCACCGACTAAAACTCTACCACGCGGGGGATCAACTGGGAGGGAAGTTAAATTCCATACCCCTCCCCCACCTCTAAAAAGATCGTACCCCGCCAACGCGTCAAGCTACGAGACAGTAAACAAAGCGCTCGTGGGAGGCACCCCCATATTTATCCAATTACGCTCTTTTTTACAAAAAAAAAAAAAATGATGAAATAAATTTTCATTTCAAAAAAATAAAAACTTAAACAAAAATAATAATAATAATAAATAATAATAATAAATAATAATAATAAATAAATAAATAATAATAATAAATAACTAAAAAACAAACAAACAAAATGAAAAAAAAAATAATAATATTAATAATTATGCATATTTTAAATTATCATTATTTTTCAAAAAAAGAAACATAAAACAAAACAAAATAAAGAAAAGTTAATAATGCAAAAACTTTAAAACAAAAATCATAAAGAATTCTGGGAATTTTAAGATAAGACAATAGGAAGTTTCTCAAAGTAGGATTACTCGACAGACCCGAGAGGGGATTTTTGTCGATATTTCGAAACGAGAAAACCCCGTTGCTTTTACCTTTTTATTTCTCTTCTTTCTTCCTTGGTTTTTATCTTAAAACCTTTTCTTTATTTTACCTTATTTTATCTTTCTTAAAATTTAGATATATTTTAAAACATGCATATTTTCAAATTAAAACCAAAACAACAAAAAAAATACATATAATATAAATAATAACATAAAAAGATGATAAAAATTTATTTTTATCATACCAAAAAATATATGTTTTTTTTAACTTCTTTTATACGTATTTTATTCGTGTTTTGTACATTTCGAAAAACTAAAACAAACCAAAATACAATTTTGTATATATTCATGGATTCCCTTTTTTTTTATTTTTATTTTGTAACTATTCTTGTATATTTTTTTCTTTCTTGTAATTAAAATCTTCGTCTTTTTTGTAAATATTTTCGTTCCTCACACTTACCTTCAACATTGAGGACAATGTTGGTTTTAAGTATGGGGGCGTGTTTTCCCTCTTTTTTATAATTATTTTTGCCCCTCCCTTATCAAATGAAAAATCCAAAAAATTTTACATGTTTTATATTTATGTCTTTATTTGTATATAAATAAACCTTATTTATAAAATCAAAATCCAAAAAAAAAAAAAAAAAGATGAAAAGTTTTACTAAAAAATTTGTTACAACAAAATTCACAAGAATTTTGTCATAACATTCAAAAAAATAAATGTCTTTCTTTTTCTTTCTTTTTCCTTTTTTAGTATTAATGTAAATATATATGTATTTACTTATGTTTTTTTTTGTTATAAATCAAAATAAAAAAAAAAAAAAGTACTTAAAAATTTGTTATAACAAAATTAATTTTGTCATAACACCAAAATATTTATGTTCTTTTCTTTCTTTTCTTTCTTTCCTTTTTTCCTTTTTTTTATATGTACATATTTTTAACAAAAAAAAAATATCTTAGAAAAATCAAAAATATTTTGTATTTATATATGCATTTTGTTATAAAGAAAATCAAAAATCCAAAAAAAAAAAAAAAAAAAAATCATATCTTAAAAAAAAAAAAAATAAATTTGAAAAACTTATCAAAAAACCCAAAAATAAAATAAAACCCCTACTTAGCTTTTTGTTATTCCCAAGGCGAGGTTAGTTTTATCTCTAAGCGCTTTTCATTATTTATGATTTGCTAAATCAATTTTATTTATTTCATAGTTTGAAAAATTTAAATCGAGGAATTTTCAGTAGTAAAGAAAATCTTGCGATCTTAATTTAATTTGAGAACAAAACTTTTAGCATTACCTCGGGTTTACCCTAAATAGATTCATTTTTGTATTATATTGGCAAACCATCTTTAGATTCAATTATTCTAACTCTAAACTTGTGAAACTTTAGGAATGTTTTTAATCTACTAAACTTGCTCTCAAAATCTTTCTTTATTAATCTAGAATTTCTCTTGAAACCCCCCCTTATAAACACCCTTTAGCTTGGCATAAAAAAGTAAAAGAAGGAGTTTTAAAAGAAATCCTGTGTCAATGGGAATAAAAAGATTCCGTAAACACAGGCACCCAATATTGTTAAAAGAAATCCCGTGTCAATGGGAATTTAATTCCGTAAACACGGGCATTGGGTTAAGTTTAGAAAAGATTTCAATTATCCCGCGTAAACCAACGCTGGGAACCAAAGCAAAACCACCAAAAAGGTGGGGTGAGAGGATAAAATCCGTCACCCCTATATCCAAGCACTCTTCTTTTTGCCAAGGCTACCTTTTTTCCCTACCCCTTAGCCAATAAAATTGTACCTAGATTTTAATTTAAAAAAGTTTGAGAGAGCATAATTAGTAGGCTTTATTTATTCTTAAAAACTTTCTTAAAAAAAAGTTATAGTTTTATATAATTCTATTCTAATTAAAAGGTACCAAAGACTGCAATAATCGACGCTATTTAGCTAACTTTAGAAGTCTCGCTAAAATTTTTTCGCTCTTTTTAAATTACTTTCATAGTTTTGGACTTACCTCTTTAAATACCCTAAATTTATTTCGATCTTACTTTTGATTTAATAAAAACTTTAGTAAATTAGAAATTTTATTAAACGTCTTATAGGTATCCCTTACTTTTGCTCTGGAATAGCAAAAGCTTAAGTATGGGGGTGTTTGATGAATAGTAAATATACGCATTTTTCTTTATAATTTTTAGTATAATTTTAATTAGATTTCTAAATAATATATGTAAATTAATGAATAAAATGTTTGTTTTTGTTATTTTTGTTTTTAACTTAGTTTTATTTTAATTTTGTAAAGTTTTTGTAATTTTGTTAAGTCACGCCCTTGGTCACGCCCGTGTCCAAGGGCGTGTTCACTAATCCCTAACATTTTCTTTTCCCTGTTCTTTTTCCAACTCAAACATCAAGTCACGCCCTCGGTCACGCCCGTGACCGAGGCCGTGTACATCAGTCACGCCCGTGTTGAATGACCAAGCCCAGATTCGAGCCAAGATGTCAATGTCACGCCCAATGTCACGGCCGTGATCGGGTCACGCCCGTGACTGAGGCCGTGACCCCTCAATTTCTTTCGGAAGAACAAAGGACACGCCGCCCGTCACGCCCAGCAGCCGACAACACAATGCCGACATCGAACACGCCCGTGTTACTTGGAACACGCCCGTGTACTTCCGAAGTCGCCGGTCAAGCCTTCCAGATGCCTGCCTGGATCCAGCTGTTCTGGCTATTCGCACCCCAAGCCGTGTCACGCCCTCAGACACGCCCGTGTCCGAGGGCGTGTAATCCAAAAATTTTTTTCTATAAATAGCCAGTTTCAGCTGAGTCCAAGGGTTCAAAATTTTGGGAGCTTCTCTTAAGGTTTTGTTCCATTTTGCTGATTTTTGGTGTTTTGTAATTTTTGTAATTTTGTGCACTCTCTCTAGCTTTGTAACCCTTTTTATGATGATAATAAAATTAAATTTGCTTATTTTGTAACTCTCTCTTTGTTCTTGTGAAAGTGTGTGTGTGTTTATCTTCCTTTCTTTTTTTTTTAGTTTTTGTAATCTTTGTAATTTTTGTTAGTTTGTCATTTTAATTTGGGTGTGTGTGTGTATGAGTGTAATTTTCATATTTTTAGCTTTGTTGTAATTTTTAGATGGTTTTATGTTAGTGTGTGTGTGAGTGTAGGAGGTTAATTAGTTTTTTTTGTTGTTTTGTTTTGTTTTGATTTGGTGTTTTTACTTTCTTTCTCTCTTTTTGTAAGTGTGTGTGTGTGTATGAGAGTAAATTGTTCTTATTTTATTTTCATTTTGTTGTTAGTGTGTGTGAGTGTATGAGAATAGATTTGTTTTTCTTTTTAACTTAGCTTCATTTTATGTTGTGTGTGTGAGTGTATGAGTTAACTTTTGTTTTATTTTAATTAGATTTCATTAACGTAGAGTGGGTGTGTGTATGAGTATAAAGTTTGCGCCTTTTTTGTAATCGAATAGTTTCCATTTCCGTCACGCATTTATTTCCCGCCTATCCGTTTGGATAGGACTTGCTCACGCATTTATTTCCCGCCTATCTGTTTGGATAGGACTTGCTCACGCATTTATTTCCTGCCTATCCGTTTGGATAGGACTTGCTCACGCATTTATTTCCCCTCTACCTATTTGGGTAGGGATCGCATTTCTTCAATTTCTGCAATTTACAGCTTTCATTTTAATTCCGTAGAGTGCGTGAGTTTCAATTAGTGCGTCTTTTAATTTTTTTATATATATTTGCTTGTTGCTTAAATCCGCTACCCGCTCAATCGCTAATTATCGCCGTAGTTATCATTATCGTTTTATAAAACCCTAAAAAAATTCTAAGCAAAACTACTTTTTAAATTAACGTTTTCGTTCTTTTTCTTTTCATCGCTTTTCTTGGTTTTTGCTAAACGCACACCAAGCCCGCGATAGTTATCGTTTTCGTCACTAACTTTTCTATAAAATCATAAAAATCAATTTCAAACTTTTCTCGATAAAATAATAGCGCGTTCCTAAAAAGTAGAAATAATCGATACGACCTTGGAAAAATACGACCTTGATATTTCAAAAGAAATATCCTATACTACTATCGATAAGGTCCACTTGCCTTTATTGATTTTAGTCCGGATAATTACATAAACCCAAAAGCTTTCTCTCTAAAGCACTCTTTAAAACTCTTTTAAAAACACTTAAAAAATTGTTGCAACATCTTTGGTTGTTGCAACTAGCTTAAGGTAAAAGAAGTTTTAAAGCGCTCTTAAAGAATTGTTGCAACTACTCAAAAAATTGTTGCAACAATATTTTCAAAAAGCTTTCAATCTTAATTTTACATAAAAAGAAGCCCCCTTTCATTCTTTTCATTCAGCCTTCAAAGGACGTGGCCGAGGAGGAATCCTCGATATTTCGAAAGAGAAAGAGTTCGTTACTTCTATCCTGCGATGGGATAACGGATAATTCCTCGAAGTAGGATTACTCGCGGGGCTCTTCGAAAACGTCCGCCCAAGGTTGAATCGAAAAGGAAGAAAGAGCTTTTCCTTTTCTTTCTCTCTTTCTAACAAAGAAAAGAGAGAAACAAACTAATTAAAAAACGTATCAGAGACTCTTTGAACCACAACTGAATCTTTTGATAAGAATATTCTTAGAACCACTGAGTCTTTTGATAAGGAGACTCTTAGAACCACCAAGACTTTTGACAAGGAGACTCTTAGAACAAATGACTCTTTTAACAAGGAGACTCTTAGAACCACTGATACTTTGTAGTAGAAGAATTCTTAAAACTCTTCGTTGAATCATTTGGAGTGGGATTCTTAAACCTTTTTTATTGATGAATGTAACAGGCATTTCCACAATGAGATTCTTTCTTCGACGAGCTCTAAAAGGATCTTTGAATTTGATAATCTATGTGGATACAAATTTGTCTTTAATTGACCATTCTTGGAGAGAAGAAGACAGAACACCAATCAATATTTTTTTTTGGGGCTAACAACATCAATAACCCTTTTCACATCGAGAGAGAAGAAGATAGCGAGAGAATTAGACTCAGAGAGAAGACGAGTCTTTCTAAGATCGTGAGTGAGAAGAATTCATGATCTTTCTTTTTAAATCATTAATTCATCAGACTTTTTCTCAGTTGAGTTTTCTGTTTATATATAGGACCCCACTGATTTAATACTTTCCTTATAACTTCAGTTTTATAAAAATCTCTTTCCTTAATTGGAGCATTAAAGACTAGATTTGAATTGCAATCATGGATTTAATCTGCTAAACTCCCTCAACTGACATCCATTGAGAATTCAACATAAGCTTGAGAAAATGTCGATTACTTCTCGACGTTTGTCAATTTCTGATAATAATCATTTTATGCGATTGTACTCTTATGCTTTACATAATTATCTACACATGTCTTTCACTCGCTATGCATTGCTTTTGCGATTTCTTTTCTGCTGCATACACTCTTTGCTCGATCATGATTAATTTTATAATAAGTGGTTATATATTTCATGAAATATTTCACCTCCACTCGCTTTTGATAATACCAAAAGGGGGAGAATAAATTGAGAAATTTAGAAATCTAGGGGAGAAGAATTATAAAACTATTATAAAACCACTAAGTGTAGGGGGAGACACTTAGGAAAAACTTAATACTAGTATACTTATATATGATCATTGTAATACCTTTTTTCACGATTATCATTTACCACACACACGTATAAACAACACATTTATATTAATGATTGATTTCTTATTCATGGGATTTGTAATTATCAAAAGGAGGAGTTTGTTAGAACATAGGTTCCAAATTTCTTGATTTGAGAATAACAAATCCTAATCTATATTGATCTACCTTGTTTGCGTTTATAGTTTGCAGGTTATAAAGGTATAGTGGAGAAAAGTATAGAGGAATTTGATCGAGATGAAAAATTAGAAACATTGGTTGAAATGGTCACAACCACGGGCGACAGGTACTATCACCAATGATAACTCTCATTCAAGAAGGACAACTGGCATGAAGCATTTCAAAAGGGACTTGGCAGGAGAACTGATCTTATTATGTAAATAGTTAGCGTGTCAAGATAATCCTATCATGAGACAGTAGCTCTTAGGAAACCCCGACAATTACAACATGATTAAGGAGCCAAATGGAGCATGCATTCTCATTTTGGGAGCGAAGATTTATCAAACTAACATGGGGCGATAGTGTTACCATACTGTGATAATTGTTGTCAAAGATGATAGCCCAGACTGTGAAATTAAAGAGCAAATGAAGCGGGAAATTGAAGACTGGATTCTACCGCCGCGCTATAACTGCTATCACACGCGGTAGCTCCATGCATTACAAACTCTCTATTTAAATATCCCAAAATTTAGTTTATGTGGACGAATTTTCACAAAATTTTGAGTGATTATTCTCCCTAGCTGTCTAGAGGGATTGAAGGGGTCCTTCCAATAAATTCAAATGTATTCATACAAGAGGATAGAAGGCTATAAAAACGGTGATCAAAAAGTCTTTTCTCAACATTCACTTGGAGTGTTCTCGCAGCGACAAACTCTCATCAAGTGGAGATATTCAAGGATCATAAGGACAATGAAGAGGAAGCATCCCAAGCCACAAAGACTGAACCATTGCAAGAACAATTACATCAAGATTAAGGATTTCTTTAGAGGGGAGTTTTTTTATTATTGTATTTCCTTTAATTTTTTGTATCTTTGTTCTTTTCTTTGTACATTGAGGAATTCACCTCTTGTATTAGGCGACTAGGTATTTGCAGGGCTTTGGGAGATAATCCGCCCTTTTGTTGGCGATTAGATCTGTTTGAGGCTTATGAGGAAATTCATCTCTTATGTTAGGCAGCTAGACAGAGGTTTATGTGTATGGGCGGCTTGAGACCTATCTAGAGAGAGATAGGCTAAAGCCAACCAGTTCGAGATGCGAGTCGGTATAGAAAACCAAAGTGTAAAAAATCATTGCCTTGGTTTTAGCATTAGAAGATCTTTATCATTGTAATCCTTCATCTTGGTTTATATATTAGGAAATAGTTTTCTTTTTCATTCAAGTTAACCTTTACAATATATTGTCAAGCAATATTTTAAATGTTTTAGAAAAGAAAATTTACATGATTTAATTTAAATGATAAAACTATCTTTGTATTAATATTTAATACTTCGTCACCAACAATCTTATCATCATCATGATAAGATTTGTGTATTTAAATAGAGTTATATGAAAATGTTGTTTAACATTTGCTTATATTAGAGATCTAATTTAAAGTTGAGAAAGTTTTAAATGAACTTTATTTACCCCCCCCCCCCCCCCATAGGGTTGCCTCACGATGCAACACATGTGTCCCTGCTTCATATATATTCAATGCTTTAGAGTCAGGATAACACCTTTCACTTTCATAACCTCTACCCCTGGATCTTTTAAATGTTTTCATAACCTCTCCCCCTGGATGAGAGACCTATAGAGAAATTATATCTTTGGTAGTTGGAATAGAATTAGTATTCAACTATTCCTCCCCTTGAACTATTGCACCTTTAGAAGATTCTCTAATTACATTTCCAATTATTTTGTTTTGACTAAGTCGTCGAGCATAAAAGGCAGACTTATCATTATCAGAGAGGGAATATGCAGCAGGAGGAGTTGCATCTACCTAAATATTATCCTTATCAGAGAATTAGTACTAGGGGGCTTGCTGATGGGCAAACATTATCCCCTTCTTTACTTGCTTGACAAGAGAAGTCAAAAACTCCCTAGTAAAAGGAGGTTCAGAAGCAGGCTGAGTGAGAATGGTAATCTTTCTAGATAACATATCAACATGATGTTGCAAAGAATCACAGTGAGAAAAGAATTTTTGGGAGAGAGAATTTAATATTGCAGTTATCGTGGAAGAAATGGAGGCAAGAAGTGAAGTCAAAGTATTCATGATATCTGTAGAATCATATGATACTATATGAGATATATGAGAGAAATGAGATTGTGTTGGAAGAGGATATGATGATGGTATATGCATTGGACTAGAAACCATGGGTGTGTAAAAGGGTGGAGGAGAAGAATGTAGTAGATTAGAGGGAGTCTCAGGAACATCAGATGGTACAACCTCAGGAGAAGTCCTTTGACACCTTCCCTTTGGAGATAGTTCACTTCCACTTTTCAAAGAGAGTTTTGGACAATATCTTGTCACGGGGATGTGAATTCCTTTGGATGTGCATAATAATGGATATTAGTACATCAGAACTAAACTCAAAATCCTTCCATATAGCATACTTCCTTGCTTCAGCTTGTGTTTCATCAGATTGAGCATACAACTTCCCAAATTACAACTCTTCCTTAACACGGGGCATGTCAATATCTGTAATCGTGATTTAGGAATGGCATCATGTGACAAAGTCTTGCACATCAAAAATTTACCAACAATGTCTGGCAAAAACCAATATCCTTTTGTTACCTCTATCCATTTGAAATTAGATAGCTTTGAGCTAGAATAATTCATGACAAGAAGAGCTTTCTTGATATCTTCATTTGAAATTTCTTCGTCCAACACATTGTTGTTTAATTCAAAGGTTCGTTCTATAGTACCAGTGGAAACTCTAACTTATATTCCTTTGATCTCTGATCTAATTTCACTCTCGTGATCCAGTTCAAGTGATTTTTGAAACTCTCTGAGCTCTTCTTCCAATAGACTAGAATGAACTGGAAGCAGTTTATTCAGTCCTTGCGCTTCAAACAATGATAGAATGTCTTTAAATTTTTTATCACAATCTTTGAAAGAGTCGGCATCTATTTCAAAACCACTATCAATTTAGAACGCCATTGATGACCTGCAAAACAAGTTAGAGAGAAACAAAAAAAATGAGGGAAGGTGAAAGGTTTTGAAAAAGAAAAGTGGGATAGACTTCGAGTTCTTGTCCTTTTTAATATCCACCGAAACCACAAGTATACGTCGAATAGAAGTTGACGCATACAAGTTTTGGTATTCGATGTTAATCAATTGTTTAAAAAATTGATGTACAATCATTATCCATCGAATAATTAATCGACGTACATCGATTTCAGCCAAGTTGTAATTTCTATTTTAATTTTAGTCTGAGCTATCCAACAATCCTAAGGAATGAAGGAAATGAGTATGCTTTGTTTCATCAAGAGGTTTTGTGAAGAGTTGAGCATTTTGATCTTCTATATAAACATATTCTAGGGAAAATTTCCCTTTCTTCGCATTATCTCTAATGAAATGATGCCTTATTTCAATGTTCTTAGTTCTATTGTACAACACAGGATTAGATACAATAGAAATTGTACTTGTCATGTCAAAGAAGATAGGCATGTTAATAAATTTACACCCATAGTCAAACAATTGATTTTGCATCCGTAGAAGTTGTGAGCAATAAATCCCATCTGAAATATATGTAGCTTCATCTATGGACATAGGCACAATTATCTAGTTTTTGCTGAACCAGGAAATGAGTCTAGCCCCCAAGAATTGGCAAGTTCCTGAAGTATTCTTTATGTCCAATCTACAACCTGCATAGTCTGTATTTGAAAAATCCATTAGTTCAAAACATGACTCCACAGAGTACCATTGGCCATGCTTTGGTGTCCTTTTAGGATATCTCAGTATACTTTTGACAAGGGATAAGTGAGATTCTCTTAGAGTTACTTGATATATGACACAGAAACATGTTGCAAACATAATGCCATGTATATTGGTTGTGTGATATAGAAGGTAACCAATTATTGACCTATAGAACTTTTGATCCACTGGATTTCCAAATCCATCCTTGTTTATCACATCATTAGTAGCCATAAAGGTTTTCACGGTGAAGGTATTTTTCATCCCAAATCTTTTGATTAGTTCTTTTGTATATTTTGATTGAGTGATAAAAAATACCTACATCATCCTACTTAACTTGCAGTCTTAGAAAGTAGGATAGCTCCATCATACTACTTATTAAACAATTTCTATGCATTAGGTTTGCAAACCTATTGCGTAGTTTACTATCTGTAGAGCCAAAAATGATGTCATCAATATATATTCGTACTAACAACAATTTATTTTTATGTTTTCTAAGAAAATAAAGTCTTATCCACTTTACCTCTTAAGAATGATTCTCAAGAAGAAATGTGGAAAAGGTCTCATATGAAGCTCTTGGAGCTTGTTTGAAGCCATACTGTTGGGAAAATGATTTCTCTTAACCCCTAGAAATGAGTTAAAGAAAGAGTTTTATGAATGAATAACAAAAGACCAAGTAAATATGCGTCGAATGGTATTCGACGCTACGTCGAAATATAGTCGACGTTTTCTTCAGGATATGTCGAAGTAACTCTAGGAAGATTTCGACGTATGTCTTATCGACGCTACTCTGATTTCTAGTCGACGCATACAGAGAAGTCGACGCACTTTTGTCGACGCACATTCCTCATATCTCTCTCGACGTCGGGCTAAGATGAATTCGACGCTTACGTCGAATAGTAATCGACGCACGTCGATCTTTATGACAGATTTATTATTGCGCCAGATCTCTTTCCTTCTTTTCTGAAGATCTGATTTATATAGAATGATGTTAATATTTTATAGCCGTTCTGAATCATTCTTTCCTTCTATTTGATTCTTGGCTAAATCTGATTAACTCTATTTTGGATATTATTTGAAATCTGAATTAACATTTTGCATTTATGCTATAACTGCTATGGAAATATTTCTCTCTTCCCAAATCTCTGGCTGCTAATTGATTCCTCTCCTATAGTGCTATCTTATTACACAGAGCTATAAAATAAAGAGGAAGTCGGCAGGAAAGAAACAAGAGTGATCTACCACACATATATGATATAAAGGAAAAAGCTCCCAAAAGAAAAGAGAGATATTGAGAAAAAGCTCTGCAGCAACATCCATCCATTTCTACTTCTGCTCACTGCTCACTGCTGCAAAATCTGATTGCTCTCACTAAAAGAGAGAAAGGCTACAAATCTTCTTCTCTCTATAGAAGAAAGATTTAATTCATAACTTGTGCTTCAAATCTTCTTGCTAGGAAGAAGATTCATTATTGTCTTTATTTCTTTCTCCTTCTTTATTCTTATTCACTATTGTAAAAGAGTTTTTAGAATCTCTCTTCAAAAAAAAATTCAGTGTACTGGTTCTAAGAGTCTCCTTTTCAAAAGACTCAGTTGGTTCTAAGAGTCTCCTTGTCAAAAGACTCAGGGTGGTTCTAAGAGTCTCCTTATCAAAAGACTCAGTGCAAGTTAGTGAATTCCTACCAAGGGGGTAGAAGAGTGGACTACCCAAAGTTTGGGGAACCACTATATTTTCTTGTGTTGTGCTGTGAAATTTCTTTCTTGCATTTACTTAATTGCTTGTCTAATTCTTGTTGGTGTGTGGGAAGCTCTAATCTGTGATCATACACATATATATATATTAACTTTGCACAAAATATTTTAAATCTCTATTCACCCCCCCTCTAGAGAATTCTAGTGAGGTTAACTGTGCACTTTCAATTGGTATCAGAGGGAGGTTGATCTAAAAAGGATAACTCCTTGATCAAAAAGATCCTACCTTATATATATATATATATATTTTTTACTATTTTTCACATGGCACAAATCAAAGATTATGCTTCCACCAGACCACCAATTTGCAACCTTGAAAAGTTTGCACTTTGGAAGACAAGAGTTAGAATTTATCTAAACTCTATTGATGATGAATTGTTTAATGTTATCTTGACAGGTCCCCCCAAGCCATTCAGAAAGGACTCAAGTGGAAAAGTGACTGAAACACTTGCTCCAAGAGCTGAATGGACAGAGGATGAGAAGAAAGCCCAAGGACATGATGCCCAGGCTATGAATATTCTAGTCTCAACTCTCTCAGATGAAATCTTTCAAAAGATAGCTGATTGTGAGTCAGCTAAGGAAGTATGGGAAGCTCTCACCAAAATGGTAGAAGGAAGTGCTGATGAGAAAAAGGATAGAAAGGCAATACTAATCTCTCAATATGAAAACTTCCAAAAGAAAGAAAGTGAAAGTGTTGCTGACATGTACTCAAGATTCAGCCTCATAATCAATGAATTGAGGTCACTTGAAAAGGACATATCTCTCACTGAGATAAATGATAAATTGCTGACTTGCTTTCCCAGCACTTGGGATTCAAGGATCTGGCCAATTAAAGACTCCAGAAGTCAAAAAGAAATATCAACAGATGTTCTATTGGGTAAACTGAAATCCTATGAACAACTATTGAAAACCAGAGCTGAGAAAGAAAAGGCATCTCCACCCTCAAAAGAAAAGAGTATTGCATTGAAGGCTATTGATGGTGAATCATCAACTAATGATGAGGAGCTAATCAGCTTGCTGGCTAAAAAGTTCAAGAAATGGATCAAAACAGAAGGATCCAGAAGAAGAGAATCAAAAACCAGGTATAACAAAACACCCTCTAAAGAGATTATTTGTTACACATGCAGGAAACCTGGACACATTGCTCCTGAATGTCCTAAGGAGAACAGCAGCAAGAAAGATCTGAAAAGAACAGATCCAAAGAAGAAAAAGAAAGGAAGAGGATTAATTGCTCAAACCTGGAGTGATTCAGAATCTGAAGAAAACTCCTCATCAGATGTTGATCAAGAAGATGTCAAGCAAGAAGAAACATGTCTGATGGCCACTGAGAAACTTGATGATACATCTATGGTAAATATACTAGATGATATAGATTTCTCCTCCACTAATTTTAAACAAGATTTCAAAGAATTCTGCTTAGATTCAATCAAATCTGAAAAAGGGGTAAAAGAATTAAGGATGGAGTTAAGAAAACTAAAACAAGTAAATACATACCATAAAAATTATAAACTCAATCTAGAACTCTCAGAGGAAAACCTAAACAAAATCTATTTAGAAAATCTAACACTAAGAAAAGAGCTAGCAAAAGCTAAAGCCCTTGAGGACTCTCTAAATGGAAAAGGTCAGAAGATCAAAAAATTCTCTGAGAATCTCACTAATAGATCTAATCAATTAAAACTGAGAGCTGATGAAGCATCTAAATCTCAATCATCCAGCAAACCTGTCTGGAAACACCCCATTCACTTCACCAGGAAAAATCATCTAGGAGAAGTAAGGTCACAAGAAAGTCAAGAAACAACCACTATTTTTAACAAATCTAATCCCATTATAAACAAAGGAATCTTAGGAAAGAATCCTAACAAAAATTTTGAATCTGCGTCGAATCTTCATCAACATACGTCGATTCCTAATCGACGCTTACGCCAAAATGCATCGACTTACACTCCACGCACGTCAAATGCATATCGACGCAATCAATCTGACAGAAATATCTCTCTGTTCGAAAAATCTCCCCCTGTTAGAAATATCCCTCTTTCTTTATACTATGAACACTATTTTTGTGACATCACCAAAACAGATTGGTATGATAGACCAATGCCCCAAAAGGAGGAAGGATATTCTGTAAAACCTACTTATTCCTTCATTAGTTTTGATTATAAGAAGGGACCCCAGCTGAGCAGGGTTCAAACTAATGTTTGAAATTTTTTTTGTGCAGATGTACCACATCTCCAGGCTTGTGTGGTACTTGGACAGTGGATGCTCCATGCACATGACAGGATGCAAAAACCTGCTAATCAACTTTGAGGACAGACTTGGACCATCAGTAACCTTTGGAGACTCTAGCTGTGGCCAAACCAAGGGATTTGGAGACTTCAATGAAGGGAAGGTCACCTTCAAGAATGTGGCAGTAGTCAAAGGACTAAAGCATAATCTGATAAGTATAAGTCAGATATGTGAAAATGGTAAGTATGAGGTAAAATTCACCACACTACTCTGCCATATTATTGACATCAAGACTGGTGCCACAGTACTTAAAGGAATTAGAAAAGGTAAAGTATATGTAGTGGACTTCAGTTCCTCTCCCACAGAAATCTGTTTATTCAACAATATTATTGATAAAAGTGAATTATGGCATAGGAGACTAGGTCATCTAAACTACAAAACAATTTGTAAACTAGCAAAAAATAACCTTGTTAGAGGCTTACCAAAGGGTAGATACTCCAAGGATTCTCCATGCAGACCTTGCCAACTAGGAAAACAAACCAAATCATCCTTCAAACCAATTGGAAAGGATGACTCTCCAAGGATCCTTTACTTGCTCCACATGGACCTCTTTGGTCCCATATCCACTCAAAGCTTGGGAGGAAAATCCTATACCCTAGTCATTGTAGATGACTACTCTAGATACAGTTGGGTATTCTTTCTAAAGGCCAAGTCTGAAACCCATCAGACACTCTCAAAATTCATAAAACAGATTCAATCTGAACTCAACAGTCAGGTATCCATAATCAGAAGTGATCATGGAACTGAATTTGAAAATCAGTTCATGAGTAGCTTCTGTGAGGAAATAGGAATCAAACAAAATTTCTCAGCACCTAGAACTCCTCAACAAAATGGAGTTGCTGAGAGGAAGAATAGAACCTTAATAGAATCAGGAAGGACCTTACTTGCAGAATCAGGATTACCAAAAACCTTTTGGGCTGAAGCAGTCAACACTGCAAATTATGTTCTAAATAGAAGCCTCATTCATAAAACTAAGTTAAAAACTCCTTATGAACTCCTGAAGGGAAAAACACCTATTGTCAAATACTTTAAAATTTTTGGGTGTGCTTGCTTTATTCTAAATAATGGAAAAGATCATCTTGCAAAGTTTGACAAAAAGTCTGATGATGGAATATTTTTGGGATATTCATCATCTAGTAAAACTTATAGGTGCTATAACAGGAGAACTCTTAAAATTGAAGAATCTATGCACATTGTGTTTGATGAAACTAACATGTTGCCTAAGGGGGAGGGTACTCCCACCAACTCTCTTTCACAGGAAAGCAAAAGCATAGAAAGCCAGCTTGAGCAACTAGCTCTAGAGAACAAAGAAAATGAAAGAAAGTATCAGCTGAAGGAACCAAGTGAGGAGTCTGAACAAGAACATGAAGAAAGTTCAGAGAAAAGTTTTAAAAACCAACCTCCACAAGAAAACTTGGTCCAGGAAGAGCAGTTAGACAATAATCACATTGAGAATGAAGAAGAAGAACAACTAGCAAATCCTAGAAGAACAGGGATCAATTTGAGAGATCACCCACAATCTCAAGTTATTGGAAACCCCAATACTGGAGTAAAAACAAGGCATCAAGTCTCAAATGGAGTAATGCTTCAATGCTTCTTATCACAAGTTGAACCAAAGAAGTTTGAAGAAGCAAACTGTGATCCTCATTGGATTTTGGCCATGCAAGAAGAACTAGGCCAATTTGAGAGAAATAAAGTATGGAATTTAGTGGAAAGACCCAGTAACTACCCAGTGATTGGCACAAAATGGGTATATAGAAACAAGCTAGATTCCACTGGAATAATTGTCAGGAACAAGGCAAGACTTGTAGCACAAGGATACAGACAAGAAGAAGGAATAGACTACAATCAAACCTTTGCTCCCGTAGCCAGATTGGAAGCAATTAGGCTCTTTCTTGCCTATGCAGCCTTCATGAAGATGAAGGTATATCAGATGGATGTCAAGAGTGCCTTTTTGAATGGTGACCTTCAAGAAGAGGTATATGTAGAGCAGCCACCAGGTTTTGTCAATCCTTCTTATCCTACTTTTGTTTATAAGCTTAACAAAGCACTATATGGTCTTAAGCAAGCTCCCAGAGCTTGGTATGAAACTCTCTCTAACTTTCTCTTAGAAAACTCTTTTGAAAGAGGAAAAGTAGACAAAACACTCTTCACTAGAACCCATAAAAACCAACTCCTTCTTGTTCAAATATATGTAGATGACATCATATTTAGCTCCACTCATCCTAAACTTTGTAAAAGATTTGCTGATCTAATGCAATCAAAATTTGAAATGAGTAGCATGGGTGAACTCTCCTTCTTCCTAGGACTTCAAGTAAAACAAAGTAGTGAAGGAATCTTTATCTCACAATCAAAATATACTAAAGAACTAATCAAGAAATTTAGTATGGAGTCAGCATCCACCATGAAAACACCCATGGCAGCCAATGCCATTATAGAAAAAGATGATAAAGGAAAATCAGTGGATCAAAAGACTTATAGGGCAATCATAGGATCCCTTCTATATCTAACAGCCAGTAGGCCTGATATAATGTTTGCCACTTGCATATGTGCTAGATTCCAAGTTGATCCAAAAGAATCCCATCTCACCTCTGTAAAAAGGATTCTTAGATACCTAAAGGGAACTCCTGAACTAGGGCTATGGTATTCAGCAGAAACCAACTTTGAGTTAATAGGTTTCTCAGATGCAGACTATGCAGGTTGTAGGGTTGATAGAAAAAGCACCTCTGGCACTTGTCAATTCCTAGGTGACAGGTTAATCTCATGGTTTAGTAAGAAACAAACCTCAGTCTCCACCTCCACAGCTGAAGCTGAATATATAGCTGTTGGGAGCTGTTGTTCACAGATCCTGTGGATGCAAAATCAGCTCCTTGATTACAAACTAGAAGTAAATAACTCTAAAATTTACTGTGATAGCTCTAGTGCTATATCTATAGCATCTAACCCAGTTCTTCATAGCAGAACTAAACATATAGAAATTAGACATCACTTTCTTAGAGACAATGTAGAAAAAGGTAAGATAACCTTAGAATATATACCTACAGACAGTCAAAGAGCAGATATTTTTACAAAACCTCTGGATGAAACCAAGCATAACTACTTCCTCAACACTCTAGGAATGCTTGATGGAAGTCTGTAAAGCATGATCTAAACAAATCAGAGCATCTAAGAAAAACTTCCTGGAGATGCGTCGAATCAAAGTCGACGCACCGTCGAGAAGATCTCGACGCTAATACTGATCTCTTTCAGTTAATGATACGTCGACTCACCATCGACGTACCGTCGAATTCCCATCGACGCATATCTCAACAAAACGTAACGTAGATTTCCAGAGATGTCAACTCCATATCGATGCTTCCGCTGACATCAAAATCGACGTAACATCGATTTCAGGTCGCAATTAGAATCAAATCCCTACTTCCTTTTCTGCCTATTGAATTACCTCGATTTCTGTTTCCTTTTTCGACGCTTCATTTCTTTAAATAGCACCTCGTATTTCAAAACGAATACATCTCTGAACCCGCCAAAACTTCTTCTTCTACCTCTCTCTCTTTCTACGACAATGGCACCTATTCCTGTTCAAGCTGACCTCATCAAAGCAATGAACGCTGCTCTAGAAAATCTCCTCAAAGACTTTCAGACACGTCTACAAAGCTTCTCTGATGAATGTGCCAATATGATCATCAACTGTGAAGCCAAACTGGCCATTCTATCTGCATCTCTTCCTGAGCTTCATACCCTTCTTCGAGAAGTTCCTCTGTCGCCACAAAGGTTTACATCCGTCTTCCAGGATATAAACCAGGGGGAGAGTTGCTCCAGAAACCCCTCTCACCAGGTTCTTGCTTTCACCTAAAAAGCTCAGGTTTACATCTCTTCTCATCAATATTAAATATTCCCTCTAACTCTCTTATAGGTTCCAGTCCTCTCAAACCATTCTGATTACACTTTTAACAAACACTTTGGTGAATCCTCCTCTTACAACACTGAAGGGGAGCATGCTGTGGATTCAGCATTCAGAATTGATATTCCTCATATCCAGGGGGAGATTCCTGTAGAGAATCTCCCAGTAATCCAGGGGGAGGAAGAAGCAGCCATCTCTGATGATTGGAATGGGCAGACATGGATTGAGGCACCCTTATGCAAGGAAGAACTTCAGCATCATTCTCCTGGTTTCTCGGCAAGTTATATCAAGCTTAAGACTCCTTTGCTTGAGGATATCCCTACAAAAGAGTCTGGAGGAGACATTCATTCCCCTGCAGAGATCAACCTACCAGATATTACTCTGCCCTCCATTACAGATCATCTAAGAACTCTTCTTGATATAACTCCTTCTCCACCCAAAATGAAATCTCCTCCTCATCTTCCTCCTTTACCTCCTTCTTTACCTCCTTCTCTACCTCCTCTGCTACCTCTACCTCCTCAAGCAGCAAGACTCTCTAAACAGACAACTCCTAGGCTGAGTGCAGGAGGACAGATAAAAAGAAAAAGGGAAGTCACTCCTCACTGGCAAAACTTCTCTAAAGAAGAAAGGAAGGAATATGCAAAAGAAAAGAAATATAGAAAGGCTATTGAAGAAATAAAAAGATTTGAGAAGGTACCCATTCCTTCTAATCCTATAAAGGACTATCATGATCCTGACATGGAGAAGAGGCATGAAGAGATAAGAGAAAGAGAAGCATATGAATATGAAGCAGCTAGGAAAGAAGTGGAAGATAAAAGGAGGGCTTGGGTGGAAAAGATTAACAAAGGAATGACTAAGGAACAAATCCTTGCTGAATCTTCTATCAAAATTCCAAATAAATTGTTTGATATTGAGGCTTACCAAAAGAAGAATCCTCAAGCAGGGATTACTCTGAATACAGGTCAAATGAACAAGAAGGGTATAGGATGTACAGAAGATACATACATACCCTACAAAAAGCCATCAAAACCTCCAAGGCTAGACAAATGGCTCAACTCTCCATGGAAAGGAAAAGGAAAAATGCATGAAGTCCCTGAGAAACAGGAACCTGAAAAGAAGAAACCCTATAGGCCAAAGGTTGACAACAAAGGACCTCCTGAGTCCAAGCCTGCTCAAAAAGAATCTCACAATATTACCATTGAAATGATTGATGAAAAGGCAGCAATCATTATCAGCAAGGGCTACTCCATAAATGACACAATCCCTGAGGGTGATAAGCTCCTGAAAAAATTGCATACAATCATCAGGAATGTCCAAGAAAGGCCTGATAGAGCCAGGGGATACATTTTTGATGCTATTAATGATTTGTCTAAGAAACTTTACTCTGCCTTTGTCAACTTCATGTACAAAAAGAAGTTTCTAGTTTAAGACAAATACTTGTCATAAGCTCTCTTTATTAACTTTGTTTTTCCTAATCAATATACTTCTTATTTATGCAAACTCCTTGATATGAGTTGATTTTATGCTAAGACAATTTCTCCTTAAAAAAAAAGGTTAAGACAAATAGGGGGAGATTGTTGGGAAAATGATTTCTCTTAACCCCTAGAAATGAGTTAAAGAAAGAGTTTTATGAATGAATAACAAAAGACCAAGTAAATATGCGTCGAATGGTATTCGACGCTACGTCGAAATATAGTCGACGTTTTCTTCAGGATATGTCGAAGTAACTCTAGGAAGATTTCGACGTATGTCTTATCGACGCTACTCTGATTTCTAGTCGACGCATACAGAGAAGTCGACGCACTTTTGTCGACGCACATTCCTCATATCTCTCTCGACGTCGGGCTAAGATGAATTCGACGCTTACGTCGAATAGTAATCGACGCACGTCGATCTTTATGACAGATTTATTATTGCGCCAGATCTCTTTCCTTCTTTTCTGAAGATCTGATTTATATAGAATGATGTTAATATTTTATAGCCGTTCTGAATCATTCTTTCCTTCTATTTGATTCTTGGCTAAATCTGATTAACTCTATTTTGGATATTATTTGAAATCTGAATTAACATTTTGCATTTATGCTATAACTGCTATGGAAATATTTCTCTCTTCCCAAATCTCTGGCTGCTAATTGATTCCTCTCCTATAGTGCTATCTTATTACACAGAGCTATAAAATAAAGAGGAAGTCGGCAGGAAAGAAACAAGAGTGATCTACCACACATATATGATATAGAGGAAAAAGCTCCCAAAAGAAAAGAGAGATATTGAGAAAAAGCTCTGCAGCAACATCCATCCATTTCTACTTCTGCTCACTGCTCACTGCTGCAAAATCTGATTGCTCTCACTAAAAGAGAGAAAGGCTACAAATCTTCTTCTCTCTATAGAAGAAAGATTTAATTCATAACTTGTGCTTCAAATCTTCTTGCTAGGAAGAAGATTCATTATTGTCTTTATTTCTTTCTCCTTCTTTATTCTTATTCACTATTGTAAAAGAGTTTTTAGAATCTCTCTTCAAAAAAAAAATTCAGTATACTGGTTCTAAGAGTCTCCTTTTCAAAAGACTCAGTTGGTTCTAAGAGTCTCCTTGTCAAAAGACTCAGGGTGGTTCTAAGAGTCTCCTTATCAAAAGACTCAGTGCAAGTTAGTGAATTCCTACCAAGGGGGTAGAAGAGTGGACTACCCAAAGTTTGGGGAACCACTATATTTTCTTGTGTTGTGCTGTGAAATTTCTTTCTTGCATTTACTTAATTGCTTGTCTAATTCTTGTTGGTGTGTGGGAAGCTCTAATCTGTGATCATACACATATATATATATTAACTTTGCACAAAATATTTTAAATCTCTATTCACCCCCCCTCTAGAGAATTCTAGTGAGGTTAACTGTGCACTTTCACATACAAAGCCATATCTAACTTATATACACGAGAGAGGAGATTGTGATCTATAAAACAGGGAGGTTGCTCAACATAAACTTCTTCTTGAAGTTTACCATTGAGAAAAGCACTTATGACATCCATTTGAAATACCTTCATCCTATTGTAAGCTATATAAGCAATAAACATCATGTTTGCTTACAATCTGGCCTCCTCTTGTCTGTATGCCCTCCTCTTGTCTGTATCTTTAAGAAACCAATCTGGCCTTGTTCCTTACAATTATTCCTTCTGGATCTAGTTTGTTTCTAAGCACCCACGTAGTTCCAATGAAAAGATAGCTATATGGTCTCTCCGCCAATCTTCACACTTTATTTCTTAAAAATTGAGCTAGCTCCTCCTGCATAGCCTCAATCTAGTGTGGATCACTATTGGTTTCTTCAAATTTCTTAGGCTCCATTTGGGATAGGAAGCTTAAGAACATAACTTAATTTGAAGTGTTGCTCCTTTTCCGAACTCCATCATATAAATATTTCAAATTACTTGGGAGATTAAATGATAATTAATAGTGAACAATTCTCTTGGAAGATCATTATCTCCAGCTTGAGGTATTTATTTAATGACATCCTCACTAGCTGATATTTGGATCCAATGTTGGTTGTTCCAACATATTTAGATAATTAATCACTCCAGCTTCATCCGAAAAATTGATTTGAGTAATCTGGACAGGTTCAACTTCATTAGGAACTTCTTCATTATCTATTTCTTCTAATTCATATATGTCCGTACTAGCAAATATCTATGAATATGCCTTTGAATATCTATATTGGTGATCAACATTATCAATTATTAGCTCATCCATTTCGAAAGTGCACAATGTAACCTCTGAGTATTCTCTAGGGGGGGGGGTGAATAGAGATTTAAAACTTTTACCCTAAATATGCACACAGAATAAATCTTCTAATAACTATGCAATTAGAAAACCCAGCACAGAATAAATTTAAACACAGAGTGCATAAATAATAAAAGGGGACAACACAAAAAATCACAGCACAAGACAAAAGCTATAGTGGTTCCTCAAACTATGGGTACATCAACTCTTCTACCACCTTGGTAGGAATACACTAAACAGTGCCTGAGTCTTTTGATAAAGAGACTCTTAGAACCAATCAGTCTTTTGCTAAGAAGACTCTTAGATCCACTGAGTCTTTTGCTAAGGAGACTCTTAGGACCGCTGAGTCTTTTGCTAAGCAGACTCTTAGAACCACTGAGTCTTTTGCTAAGGATACTCTTAGAACCAACTACTGAGTCTTTTGATAAGGAGACTCCTAGAATCAATCTAGATCTTTTGATAAGGAGATCTTGAACCACTAAATACTTTGGAGAGGGATTCTAAAAACTCTTTTCAGAAGTTGCAGAATGTGACAGGAGAAAAGAAGAAGAAGAAGAAGTTGTAGATTCTTCTGTTGGTGTTCTTCGGGATCTGTTTTGAATGAACCCTTGCTTAAGGTAGAGAAGAATGCAAGGGTTGTAAGCTTGTGATCCTGATTATCTCTTTGTACTCTTGATGACTTCCTGCTGTAGATGAAGAAGAAGTAGAATCAGAGCCTTTGTATATTCATGTACAGAGATATATTCTCCTTGTTCTTTCTGAGAGAGAGAGAGAGAGAGAGAGAGAGAGAGAGAGAGAGAGAGATTCAGAAGGAAGAAGACTGAATAATTCCCTTTTTTTTTTCTCTTCTTTCTTCTGTATACTTATTTTTTGTCGAATAGTGTTTGAAATTGTTTCCTCTTCTATTTCGTCCTCAGAAGGAATATCCATTGGACAATAAGTATTTCTTTCTATTTCTGTTTCACGACCTGTCAATCTTATTTGAATAACTTCCAAGAATGTGTTTGTTGTCTCTCTGGAGTACTCCATTCCCTCCTTGGCAATAAACCATCCATTAGGGAACAGATTTTAGCCTTGGATACCTTCTGGAAAAGCTTCAGAATAGATAGCAGAAAAATAATCAATTTTTTCTTACTATATTTGACGTAGCGTCAAATTCATCTCACTTCTAATCGACGCACCTTTGAGTTCTTATAGAAGCAGCTTCAAAATCCTTCTTAGCTCTGACTGAACTCAGATGTTGATGTTGCGTCGAATACTTGTCGACGTAACCGTTGAGTTGTAGACTTGGACTTTGAACTTTATCTTTTGCGTCGAATTTAAATTGAAGTTGCGTCAACTTCTGATATTGCTTTGACTAACTCTTCTTCTGTGTCGACTACATCTCGAAATTGCTCCAAACTTAACTATACTTCGGCTTCAGTCTGAGTTACTTTTACTTGTATTCGAAGTTACTTTGACTTTTAGTCGAAGTTGCGTCGACTTCTATTTGATGCATTTAACTCAATTGAATTTTGTGCTTGTTTTGGATAGGTCTTGACACTCTAGTGTGAGTGTGATATCCTAGGACATCTAATGACAAAATTATCCTCACTATACAACATGGGCAATACATCCTAGATTATGAAATCACTTTAAGATAATTTGTAAGATAAATCAAAGGGTGTTTTTGCCAACAATCTCCGCCTATTTATCTTCACAAATTTTACAATAACAGAATGACCTGGCAAATTAAAAAACCCTTGATTAATATAAGTAAATGTTTATCAGATTTAGTTACCCATGAATTGATCTACTTTCTTTCTTTGAGAAAAGTAGATAAGGCCTCATAGACCTTTCTGAATTTTCTTTCTACATACTTGAAGTTTGTTGGGATGACCTTCTTTAATTTTTCTAAATTCTTTCATGTCCCTTGAAAAGCTTCTCCTTGTCAGATTCTACTTCAGGATAAACATCATTGAGTTTGAGTCCCAGACCAATGACTTTAGCAGACATTAAATTTATTTCATCCAGATCTAGCTCTTTTGGATCAGGCACTATAAAGGTAGACTGTATAACTCTAGAAATTGGAGTTGATTTGAACACAATCTTCTTTCTCTTTTGAAGTGGTTGTTCTGCTTCATCCTGATCAAATCCAAGGTCTCCTTTGTGAAGTTGCCCTTTATTTTCAAGAAGTTTTGCTTGAGAATTCCTGACAACATACTTTGTAGGATCAAACAGAGTGCTTGGAATTTGAATTGCTTCCTTTAGTTGTTTTTTTTCCACAGCATCCCTGCCCTTCTTCAGCTTTTCAATGAACAACCTCCTCTTTTCTTCTAGATCTGTTTGAGATGCTTCAAATTCATGTAAATCTCATTCTCTATTATCATCTAGGGCTCTGTCAAGCTTTGGGTCACTGTATACCTCCATTCTATTTTCAGGGATTTCAACCTTCTCATAAGTTTTGTAATAAGATTTGTCCTTCTTGAATTGCTTTCTTTGTTCTTTTGTATACCTCTCCCAAGTAGGTATGTCTCTTCCATATTCCCTTCCTCTAGACTCTCTTCCCTTTCCTCTGTAGTTTCTTCCATGCCCCTTCCTCTGAATGGAGG
This sequence comes from Dactylorhiza incarnata, assembly GCA_033032865.1. Lineage (NCBI taxonomy): Eukaryota > Viridiplantae > Streptophyta > Magnoliopsida > Asparagales > Orchidaceae > Dactylorhiza > Dactylorhiza incarnata. The sequence continues at coordinate 3,415,778 of JAWHQI010000160.1, read as the reverse complement.
TCTTCCTCTGGATACTAGTGCTGAGATTGCTGGAGTGGGTGTTGGAGTAGGAGCAGGATGGAGCTGAGCTGGAGTAGGAGAAGATGGAGCAAATTCAGGAATAATAGTAACAGGCTGGACTGGAGGTGATGTTGTTGTTGATTCTTCAGAATAGGGCCTGAAGTTTGGTGTCTCAGGGATAGGTGACTCAGTCCATTCTTTGTATTCTTGCAGACTCTTCAGGTAGTCATTATCACTTGAGAATAGATCACACCCCCTATTTTGATGGCTCCCCCTGGATTGAAGACATAATTCCTGGAGGAGTGAATGATGCAGATAGCAGAAGAAGCTTGTAGGTGCTGGTCGACTCTCCTTCAAAAACAAAAGACAATGGGAGAGTTGTAGTGTATACTGAATCTTGAGGTGGACTGCTGACATACTTCTCCCCTGCTTTATATCGTTGAGAAAGGATATAAAGATATTAGCAGGAAGTACTAAAACCCTTACTTCTTCATCAAAGGCTTATATCTGAGTAGTGAGGTTCTGTAACCTTCTGTGTTGAGCACACAGTTTTCGATAGCAATCCTATGAAAAATCAAGATATAAAGAGTTGAACTGAGACAGTAGTGTCTCTAAAGCTAGATCAACTAATTCAACAAGGTCTCTTTGATCCGGAGGAGAATCCATTGATTATCTGTGAGTACCTGCACTGAAAAAGAAAGAGAGAAGTAGAGAGGAAAAAGGAGGAGAGCGAAAAGGAGAGAATTCAAAAGCACAATACAGTCTAATGACTGAGTTGCTTTGAGTAGATGAATCATCGCAACTTAGGGTTGTATTCGAAGCAACGTCGAAAAGAGGTGAATTCACCACGCCAAAACATGTCGAAGTTGCTTCTAGAAGTAGTCTGTGCGCGCTTTGCAAAGTTGATGTAACATCGAGTAGAACTCAACATGGCTCGAATATTATCAGAAACTATGATGTTGACGTAAGCATTGATATGTATTCGACGATATGTCGAGTTCTATTCAAATCAACTATCCTAGACAGCTCTCGAAGCTAACATCGAATAGAAATCAATGATGCGTCGATTTGTATTCGATGCATCTCTGAATATATATAATTTAGTTTTTTACTATTTTCCCAGCAATACCTTTCTATGAAAAATAGGTTTGAGTACATAATAAAGGTGTCTTAGAGAGCTCCATCAAACATTCCCAGTGCATTGATTAAGAACTTGTGCTTACTTTCATCAAGTGGCTTAGTGAAGATGTCAGCCCTTTGAATATCAGTGGAAATGTATTGAAGATTGATATTACCCTTCTCTACATTGTCCCTGAGAAAGTGGTGCCTTATCTCTTTGTGCTTAGTTCTGCTGTGGAGAACAGGACCGGAGGCTATAGAAATAGCACTATAGCTGTCATAGAATATTGTGGAGTTCTCAAGATGGTAGTTGTAATCTAACAACTGATTCTTCATCCATAATATTAGTGAGCAGCATCTTCCTGCAGCTATATACTCAGCTTCAGCTATAGAAGTGGAGACTGAGGTTTGCTTCTTGCTAAACCAGGAGATCAGTCTAGCACCCAGGAATTGACAGGCTCATAAGGTGTTTTTCTATCAAGCCTGGATCCAGCATAATCTGCATCTGAATAGCCTACTAAGCAAAATCCAAATTCTACAGGATACCATAAGCCAAGTTCAGGTGTACCCTTTAGATATCTGAGTATTCTTTTCACAGAACTCATGTGGGATTCCTTAGGGTCAACCTGAAATCTAGTACATATACATGTAGCAAACATGATATCTGGTATGCTAGCTGTCAGATAGAAGAGTGAGCCAATGGCTAATATATAAGTCTTCTAATCAAAGGACTTACCATTCTCATCTCTATCAAGAACAGTATTGGTAGTCATGGGGGTTTTCATGATAGTGACATTTTTTATCCCAAACCTCTTGATAAGTTCTCTGGTATACTTGGATTGGGATATGAAAATGTCATCTGCAGATTGCTTTACTTGAAGACCAAGAAAGTATGATAGTTCCCCCATGCTACTCATCTCAAATCTAGACTACATTAGGTCAACAAACCTTTTTGCAAAGTTTTTGATCTATTGAGCCAAATGTGATATCATCTACATATATTTGTATTAAAAGTAGCTGATTTTTATGTGCTCTAGCGAAGATTTTTTTATCCACGTTACCTCTTACAAAGGAGTGTTCTATAAGGTAGGTGATAAGGTCTCATACCAAGCTCTTGGAGCTTTCTTGAGACCATATAGTGCATTATCTAATCTATAAACAAAAGATGGATAAGATGGATTGACAAAACCTGGGGTGTTGGTATAAAAATTGTACCTCCATAACTTACACTGAGGAAAAAAGGGAGAAACTGAGGACGATTGGTTACTAAGGGCATAGAGAAGCTGAGGAGGATGCTACTTGGCAGTGAGACCGGGAAAGTAACCTTAAAGGGGGACAAAAACTAAGATCGCTTAGGCAGATACTACGATCTAGACTCGAACCAAAAGTCCTTTTTAGGGACCCTACCCCCTTATTTATAGACGCGGAAGCCTGTCCAAACAAGAAGACCTCAGAATTATGGGCTGCCTAGGATATAAGAGGGCCAGGATAGAGGAAAGAAGCTACCTGGTGTGCAAATAGTAGAAAAGCTCAGGACTCCAGACCGTGCGGTCTGATGATCTCGAATGGCCATGACATATGAGAACTTGAAGATATGTTGCCGAGGATGAGACAAGCAGTCTGGAATTACTAAGATCGCCTAGATTGCCGAGTTTGGGTAAATATCATCATGAGCGCTCGAGATCGTGAACTTTCGGGCTAACATGGGGCTGCTCCACATATACTTCATCTTGGAGAGTTCCATTTAGGAATGTACTCTTCATATCCATCTGATAGACTTTTATCTTCATATGTGCAGCATAAGTAAGAAACATCCTGATTGCTTCTAGCCTTGCCACTGGAGCAAATGTTTGGTTAAAGTCAATTCCTTCCTCTTGCCTATATCCATGAGCAACAAGCCTAGCCTTGCTTCTGATAATCACTCTAGTTGAGTCCATCTTGTTCTTGTATACCAATTTGATTTTAATTATTGGGTAATTTCTTGGTCTCTCAACTAAGATCCAGACTTTGTTCCTTTCAAACTGAGCTAGATTTTCTTGCATGAAAGCTATCCATTGAGGGTCACTATCTACCTCTTCAAACATCTTTGGCTCATATTGTGAGAGGAAGCATTGCAACATAGTTTCATTTATTATTTGATTCCTTATTTTTACTCCCACTATCAAATCTCCTATAACCTGAGCTGGAGGGTGATCCTTTTGAGTCATCCTGGTTTTTGTTGAACTGTTTAGTAGATTCACCTCCTCATAACTTTCCTCTATCTCATTGACTATGGGAGCACCATTTTCATTCACTAGAGTGACCTCTGTATCTGGTAGAGCTGGTGCTCTAATGTCATCCTCATCAGCAGATGAGTCTGCATCTGAAATATTGTCAGCTTTCTGTTTGCCTTTTTCCTGACAGTTTGATGGGTGATCCATGATGTTGAGCCTTTCCACTTGATCTTCTAGTTGATCTTCTACCTGCAATATAGTAATGGTGGAAGTTTCCTTCCCCTTGGAGAACATGTTAGTTTCATCAAATACAACATGCATTGATTCCTCAGTTTTGAGAGAGCCCTTATTATAACATTTATAGGCCTTGCTTGATGACGAATATCCTAAGAATATCCCATCATCACCCTTCTTATCAAATTTGGCAAGATGAATCATCCCATTGTTAAGAATGAAGCAAGTCCACCCAAAAATTTTAAAGTGTGTGACTATATGTTTCTTTCCCTTTAATAACTCATAGGGAGTCTTCAACTTAGTTTTGTGGATGAGACTTCTATTCAGAACATAGTTGGCAGTATTCACTGCCTCAACCCAAAAGGACTTTAGCAAATTGGATTCAGCCAATAATGTCCTTCCTGATTCAATTAGGGTTCTATTTTTCCTTTCAGCCACCCCATTGTGTTAGGGGTTCTAGGAGCTGAAAAGCTTTGCCTTATCTCTTCATCCTAATAGAATCTACAAATTAACTGATTTTCAAACTCATTACCATGATCACTCCTGATCATAACAACCAGAGTATTGAATTCAGATTTCATCTGTCTAATGAATCTTAAGAGGATCTTGAAGGTGTCTGACTTGGATTTTAGAAAGAACACCCAGCTGAATCTAGAAAAATCATCTACAATGACTAATATATAGGACTTGCCTGCTACGATTTGTGTGGAGATTGGACCAAATAGGTCAATGTGCAACAAATATAGGATTCTAGGGGAATCATTCTTACCAATTGGTTTGAATGATGACTTGGTTTGCTTTCCTAGTTGGCAGACTCTACAAGGATGGTCTTTCTTACACTTACGAATTGGTAAGCCTCTTATAGGTTAAGCTTAGATAGCTTAGCTATTGTCTTAAAATTCAGGTGACCAAGTCTCCTATGCCACAATTCATTATTTCCTAGGTGGGAATTAAACAAACAAACAAACCTCTGACTTAGCATACTCAAAATCTACTATATAGACCTTACCCTTTCTTAGACCAGTCAATACAATTTGGTTAGTTTTAGAACTAACTCTATGACATAAGGACTTAGTGAATACAACTTTGTATTCACCATCACATAGCTGACAAATACTAATTAGATTATATTGAAGTCCTTCAACACAAGCTACCTTAGAGAAGGAGATTTCCCCAATCCTGAGCAAACCATATCCTTTGGTCTGACTAGAGTGAGAATTCCCAAAAATTACCTTAGGTAATTTCTTGGCCTTGTAGTTTTCCAGCAATTCTTTTGCTCTAGTCATATGCATAGAGCATCCACTGTCCAGATACCACTGCTGGTTTGTGGTAGAATAGTCTCCTCTCTGCACATGAAATTAAACATTAGTATAGACCCTCTCTTGTTGGGGTCTCATTCTTCTATCATCATATGGAGTTATGAAAGAGTAAGTTGGTCTTTCAGTATACCCTTTAAGGTGAAGAAGTGTTGGTTTATTATGCCAGCAATGTTTGGCCTTGTGCCCAAATTTAGAGCAACAAAAGCATCTAGAGCTGTAAATAGGAATAAAAGAGAGAGAGATCTAGATGCTTAAAAATTTCTTGCTGGAAACATGCGTCGAGAAGAAATCGACGTATATTTAGAGTTGTGTCAAGTGTAATTCGATTTGTCTGCATTGTTACGTCGATAATAATTCGATGAAGAATATTGTTTGCGTTGAATAGAATTTGACACACCCTCGTACTTAATTCGAGTTGATGTCGAAGCATATGCAGAACTCTGTCGAGTTTCATTCAACGCATCTTTAAAACTGCATTGAGTTCTAGTCGATGCATAATTCCTTTTATTAAGAATTTTATAATTTTTTATTGGCTCTTCTAAGGGGTTTTTACCTAGAATTCATCTTTGATTAGTCGGATTTACCCTATTGAATACAATGAGTTTATTAGGGTTATTATTTTGTTCTTCACATGATTCTAAGTTGTTATTAGGTTGATTTATGCTAGATCTAATAAACACTATAGGATATTCCCAGGTAGGTTTGCTAGGGATTAGTGTGCTGGTGGATGGATCTGCTCCTAGACCAAGATGTTTGAATCTCATGGAGAGATTTTGTGCAATGTCCTTAAGCTTTTGAATCCTCCCATTGAGTGAGTCCTCAAAGACTTTTGCTTTTGTAAGCTCTTATTTTAAATTAGAATTTTCATTTGCTAATGCATTTATTTCTTTTTCTTTCCTATACTTATGATTTCTTAATTCATAGTTGACTGAATACAAATTGTCTTTCTTAAGTTCTTCTAGTTCATCTCTAAGTGTGTTAAGTTCTTTTTGGCTGTTAATACAATCTTGACAAAAATCTTTAAAATCTTCTAAAGAGAAATCAAAGTCATCAAATATAGTTACCTAATTTTCTTCAGCAGAATCTTCCATTGCCATTAAACAGGCTTCTTCAACTACACTCTCTTCATCACTGTTAAATGAAGAGGAACTTGACTCAGACTTTGAGTAACTCAAGCTTTCAACAATGAAACCTTTACCCTTCTTCTTATGCTTCCTCCTGAAGAATTTCTTCTTGTGCTCCTTCAAATTGCCGCTTTTGTCCATTTGCTCTTCAGGACATTCTGGTGCAATGTGCCCAGGCTTTCTGTAAGAAAAACAAATTATTTCCTATTTAGGATTTTTGTCAAACCTTGGTTTGCTTGAACCCCTCTCCTTTCTTCTGGAGTCTTCTGTATTGACCCATCTTTTGAATCTCCCAGCCAAGAGGTTGAACATATCTTCCTCAGAGGTGGAGGGCTCTCCTTCAGCAACCTTTATAGCAATTGTCCTCTCTTTAGGAGTTGAGACCTTTTCTTTGGCTTTAGTATCAACTCTACTTTTTAGAAGTAGCTCATAAGATTTGAGCTTGCCGAGTAGAGCATCTGTAGAGATCACTCTGTGGCATTTGGACTCTCTAATGGCCCAGATCCTTGAATCCCAAGTGCTTGGGAAACACATAAGGAGTTTGTCATTGATCTCTGCCAATAATATCTCTTTTTCTAATCCATTGAGCTCATTTATGATCAGGCTGAACCTATCATTTATCTCAGCCACATTCTCTTCAATTTTCTTTTGAAAGTTCTCATATTGGGATATGAGAAGGGTCTTCTTATCTTTTCTTTCATCAGAGCTTCCTTCTACCTGTCTGGACAGAGATTCCCAGATCTCTTTTGCTGAGTTGCAGTCAGCCACTTTTTGGAAAATGACATCAGACATTATTGATACCCGAATATTCATAGCTTTGGCATCACATGCCTTTACCTTCTTTTTAGCCTCAGTCCACTCTGCTCTAGGGACAACTTCTTATGTCACTGTCCCACTTGCATCTTTTCTGAGTGGGACTGGGGGACAAGTGACAATGACATTAAAAATTTATTCATCAATAGAGTTCATGTATAATTTAATTATGGCCTTCCATAGTATAAAATTATTAAGATTATACACCGGTGGTCTTGTTGATGCGTAGTCCTTAGAACTCATTTTTTAAAAATAGTTTGAAAATAGAAATATGAGTGAGGAGATATTTTGATCAAGGTGTTAGCCTTTTTATGATCAACCTCCCTATGATACCAATCAAAAGTGCACAATGTAACCTCTGAGTATTCTCTAGAGGGGGAGGGGGTGAATAGAGATTTAAAGCTTTTACCCCAAATATGTACACACAATAAAACTTTTAACAAATATGCAATCAGAAAAACTCAGCACAGAATAAATTTAAACACAGAGTGCAAAAATAATAAAAGGGGACAACACAGAAAATCACAGCATAAGTCAAAAGCTATAGTGGTTCCCCAAACAATGGGTACATCCACTCTTCTACCACCTTGGTAGGAATACACTAAACAGTGTCTGAGTTGGACAATAAGTATGTCTTTCTATTTCTATTTCACGACCCGCCAATCTAATTTGAATAACTTCCAAGGATGTCTTTGTTGTCTCTCTGGAATACTCCATTCCATTCTTGGCAATAAACGAGCCGTCAGAGAATAGATTTTAGCCTTGGATACCTTCTAGAAAAGCTTCAAAAAAGACAGCAGAAAAAAAAATTCTATTTCTGACTATATTCAACGTAGTGTCGAATTCATCTCACTTCTAATCGACGCACCTCTGAGTTCTTATAGAAGCAGCTTTGAAATCCTTCATAGCTCCAACTGAACTCAGGTGTCGACGTTGGGTCGAATACTTGTCGATGTATCCGTCGAGTTGTAGACTTGGACTTTGAACTTCATCTTCTGCATCAAATTCAAATCGAAGTTGCGTCGACTTCTGATATTGCTTTGACATGCTCTTCTTCTGCGTTGTGTACATCTCAATGTTGCGTCGACTTCAATTATACTTCGACTTCAGTCTGAGTTACTTTTACTTATATTTTAAGTTGCTTCAACTTTTAGTCGAAGTTGCGTCGGCTTCTATTCGACGCAATTTAAATCAACTAAATTTTGTACATGTTTTGGATAGGTCTTGACACTCTAGTGTGAGTGTGATATCCTAGGACATATAATGACCAAATTACCCTCACTATACAACATGGGTAATACATCCTAGATTATGAAATCACTTTAGGATAATTTGAAAGATAAATCAAAGGGTGTTTTTCCCAACACATTTTCTCTATTATTTTGGCAACCCATGCGCTAGAATCAACACTAGAGTTTTGCTCTTCATGAAATATGTTAGTCTCATCAAAAGTAATATGCATTGGTTCTTCTATAGTTAAAGTTCTTTTATTAAAACACATCTAGACTTTACTTGAAGTGGAATATCCTAAGAAAATTCCTTCATCATCCTTTCTACCAAATTTAGGTAGGTGAGTTTTGCCATTGTTTAGTATGTAACATAAAATCTCAAAGATTCTAGAATATGATATATTTGGAATCTTTCCTTTCAATAGATCGTAGGGACTCCATTCATTAGTCTTATATATTAAACTCCTATTCAAGACATAACTGGCACTATTTACTGCTTCAACTCATAAATACATAGGTAAATCAACTTCAACAAGTAAGGTTGTGCCTGTTATAATGAGTGTTATATTATTTCTCTCAGAACTCCATATTATATGGAGTTCTTGGAGCAGAAAGCTATGCTTGATGCCATCACTTTCATAGAACTCATTCATCATATGATACTCAAACTCAATTTCATGACCACTTCTAATAAAAACAACTAAATTATTTAGTTCATTTTGGATTTGTTAAATGAAATTTGTGAGAGCTTTGAAGGTGATAGACTTAGATTTTAGAATGAACACCCAAGTGAATTTTGAGTAGTCATCCACAATAACTAAATGATAAGATTTTCCTCCTAAACTATTGACAAAAATTGGTTTAAACAGATCCATGTGGATCAAGTAAAGAATTATAGGGGAACACTCAACAAGTCTATTTTTATAAATGACATTAGTTTACTTTCCTAATTGGCAAACTCTATAGAGTTTCTCTTTTACATACTTCGTACTAGATAATACTCTTACTAGATTCCTTTTAGCTAGTTTAGCTATGGTTTTAAAATTCAAATGTGTAATTATTTTATGCCATAATTCAGTTTTTGAGATAGAAGAATTAAATAAGTATAATCCAGTTCTGTTAGAGAAGAAGTCTACTAGATACACATTACCTTATCAAATTCTTGATAAAACAATATTATATGTTTCATTACTAATGATCAAGCATCTATGTTGTGTGAACACAACCTTAAAGTCTTTCCACACAGTTGACTAATGCTAATCAGATTGTCATTTTAGTCCTTCAACATAAGCTACTTTGGTGAAGGTTATTGCACATATATGAATCATACAATAGCCTTTAATTTGACCATGGAATGGTATCCAAAGACTACTATGGGTCCTTCTTGTGAATCATAATCATCCAACAAATTCTTATCTCTAGTCACATGTCTAGAGCATTCATTATCCAAGTATCACTGCTGGAATATGGTGGACCTGGACTGATCCTACAAAACAATAACTTGTTAGGGGAAGCCCAGTATGACTTGGGTCCACAGTTCTGATGATAAAAGGATCTTAACCAAAGGTTTGGTTGACTAGAAAATGAAGCAAGACTTGGAATTGTTGGTTGATTGTGCTAACAAACCTTCATGCAGTTTCCAATTTTGTGACAACAATAACATTCAAATCGATTGTATGCACTTTTCCTTTTCATAGAAATGGACTGATTTTAATACGGATTAATTCTATAGGAGAGATAAAATTTTCTTTTGTGCCTAGTAGAACTCGATGCATATTGTGGTGTGCATCAAATAGTATTCGACACATATTCAGTAGACAATCGATTAGTCCTCGACGTGTGCTGAAAGTTATTCAGAGTAAATTTTGGTGCATTTTCCCTTATTATAAGGGTTTTCCCAGAAATTTTTTTTTGCGAAGTAATGACCATGGTTACCCGTTTATGACTTCTTTTTCTTCTATTTTCTTATTTAGCTCATTTTTTGAGAGGTGGAAGCAATATTTGTATGATCAATTTGTTGGAGTTGGTGTTCCACATCTCTTAGTTTGAGAATAACAAATCACACTATGTATTTGATCTTGCTTGTGTTTATAGTGTGCACGTACTATAGTTAAATAACCCTATGAACAGGATGCTGATTTATAATGATTCTCTGAAATGAGAGTTAATGCCCCGCATTTGTAGTTAACGCTCCGCGTTAATTTTCATTGAGAAGGAATCTGTCGAGATGAAATGTCGTGGAGATGAAATGCCATCGAGATGAAATGCCATCAAGATGAAATGCCGTCGAGAAGGAGTCCGTCAAGAAGTTAGAGACAACGCCAGCGTTTACTCTTAATGCCCGCATTGAGTCCACGAATCTGCCATGATCCCGACGGTGCACGAGCTCAGCCACGACAGTGCACGTCCACTAATGCTGGAGTTAACTCTTAAGGCCGCACATTAGCTTCCATGCCTATTTAAAGAATTGATTTCATTTGATGAAGGGAAATGCAATCCAATCATTCATTCTATACTTCTGAGAGATCATTTCATCACAAATTCAGAGAGCACTCCTGACACCAACATTGAGGAACAAGAGTGAGAAGGAGATTTCCAATGGCAAATTTAAAGAAGGACGCTCGCTTCAACTCCGACGTGGTCATGGTGTATCTTCAACATCTCCTTCAGCGCTCTTCAATCTAGGGAGTCTTTTATTCTAATTTTTACTTTATCTTTTCATTTTTCCTTGTAACGGTAGTGAATTCGCCGCCTTGCATATGGCGACAAGGCCGGGTTTGGTTTAGGGGGAAATTCACCGCCTTGTGCGTGGAGACTAGGTCTAGGGTAGATCTAGGGGGTGGCTAGAGGCCTTATCTGGGGAAAGATATGCTATAGACTACCGGTCCTTGGGAGAAGGACCGGTGAAGGAACAAAAAGTGATTTTTAAGTTGTCGCCATTAATTTCAAGCGTTATTGAAATTTTATCCTTGTAATCATTTTTGTGAAATATAAAATTCTTTTTCATTATATCTAATTTTTCTGGAATTGTATTTCCTAAAGAAAATCATTTTGAATATTTCTGTAAAAATAATTTCTGGAGAGATAACGCCCGGCGTTGACTCTTAATGCTAGGCGTTAGCGACAGAGCCAAAAAAGTTTTTCTGTTATTTAAAATCTGTCAGTTTTCTCAAAAACAGTAAACCCCTTGTTCACCCACCTCTAAGGGTGCCATCAGATCCAACACTTGGTATCAGAGGAAGGTTATTCCAAAATGGTTTCACAACCGGGAATAATGGCGCATCATGATCATGCTTTCGTTGAGGGTCAAGGATTAGTAGACCTCCACTATTTACCGAGATTGATTATAACTATTGGAAAACAAAAATGCGTTGTTTCATAATTGCTTTAGATAATGATGTGTGGGGTATGGTAGAACAATGTTACTCTCCACCAACAATTGTTGTTGGAGAAATTACTGTGGAAAAACCAAGAGACAGATTGGATGAAAATGACAAGTTAAGATGCAAAAATAATGCTAAAGATATGAATGCTTTATTTTGTGCTTTGGATAGAACAAAATTTAATAGAACTTGTGCTTGCGAAACTGCTTATGATATATGGAATTTATTAGAACTCACTCATGAAGGTACTTGGCAGGTCAAGGATTCAAAGCTTTTCCAACTTGAATCTGAATACGAGAAATTCTGGATGGAGGCGGATGAAGACATTGATTCAATGTACACAAGATTTACCAAGATCGTCAATGACTCAAAAGTACTTGGAAAAGTTTTCTCCAACGGTGACTTGGTGAGAAAAATTCTACGGTCTCTCCCTCCAAAGTTCAATCCAAAGGTGACGGCTATATGTGGATCACTTGACTAAGGTGACCCACTTTATCCCAAATAGGAAAGATGATGTTGTGGGAAAGTTAGTAGAACTATATGTGGGTAACATAGTTCGATTGCATGTGATTACAAGGAGTATTGTTAGTGATAGAGATGAACATTTCACGTCCAAGGACTGGAGGTTAGTTCAGAAGAGTTTAGGGATGAAGCTCAAGTTCAGTATGATATTTCATCTGCGGACCGATGTTTAAACAGAGAGGATGAATCATACAATGGAGGACATGCTTAGGATGTGACACTCAACTTAGGGAAGAAGTGGGAGTACCATCTCTTAAATGTTGAATTTGCTCACAATAATAACTTTTAGGCAAATATCAAGATGACACACTATGAAGCTCTTTATGGGAGGTGGTGTTTGACGATGATTTCTTGGGGAACGCGGATGATACCCAACTATTGGGAAAGGAAGTGGTGGTCAATGCTTGCGAGATAGTGAAGGCAATCCAGGAGTGTATGAAAGTCGCTCATGATCGATAAGCTAAGTACTTTAATGCGCATCATAGAAATGTGGAATTTTTAGTTGGCGACTTGGTATACTTGAAGACAAAGTCGTTCAAGGACATATCGGGGATTCAACGATTGAAAAAAGTTGAGTACAAGTTATTTGGGACCATTCCAAGTTACTGAACACATAGGAGAAGCAGCTTATCATTTGGCATCATCGGTGGAATTAAATAGATTACATGATGACTTCCACATCTCAGTTTTGAGGAAGTCTTTAGTGGAGCCTAGTGTGGTGCTTGAGCCGACGGTGGTGCCAGTGAATGAAAACTTGGAGACTGTGGTACGTACGATAGGAATAGAGGATACAAAGATCCATAGGTTGCAGAGTAAAAAAGTCAAGCTCATAAAGGTATATTGGAACAATTGCTAGGGAGATGAGTTCTCTTGGGAGTGAGAACAAGCGATGCGTAAAGAGCATCGAAATCTCTTAGTGTTAGGTATGATTTTGTTTAATTGATTACAAAACTTGGGATGAAATTTATTTTAGGGGGGGGGGGGGGGAGTTGTAAAACCCTGATTTCCACAAATCAAAGTGTGAAACCTAGGATCTACCGCGAAACGGTAGTTCGTACCACCGAAATAAAAATTTATATACTTGTTCAAATTTACACAACCCTCTATTTTATACCGCGAGCTGGCCGGTAGTGCTACCACTGGTTGTGACATCCAATTTGAGTGGCCTGGGTGGCCTGAGAGATACCGTTGCACAACAGTGTGATGAGTCCGATATTTACACTGTTTTATGGACTCATCCGGGCTAGTTATCATTTGTTTACACTACACTTTAAAGCCATAATCGCTTGTATTTTACACATATATGCTTTCATTCTTTGTGCACTCTTTAGGCCCATTTTGGTGTGCAATTGCGCTCCATGTTGTTGGGGGTAAGCACATAGTGCTCCCCATCCCTTTTTCTGCATTTGGATTGAGCTAGAAGGGTGTTCCCAGCTGCGTGATTGCTGTTTGGATTATTGTGCAGGCTGGTGGATCATCCATTTTGCCCAGATTTCATGTTTGCATGAATCACACTGTCGTGCATTTCCTTGACGCACGATCACATCAATCGTGCGCACTCATCTGCAGCTAAGAAAGGTTTTCTGTCCCCGCTTGTGCGATTTGTTCGCGCACGGCCAGTTTGCCCAGGCGTGAGTAAAATAACATGAGCCCCACTTGTTGTCAAAATTTGTATAATTCTTATTTCCCGTGCATTTGATCCATGCACGGTTGGACTCAATCGTGCGCGAAAGAAATGCACTATCTCCTGTTGCTAGCCAGAATTTCGAGCTGTCTGGATTTGCCCGTGCATTTTGTGGGCACGGTCGGTTTTGACCATGCGTGAGTAAAATTGCATGGGCACTCTACTTCATCATCCTGGGCTTCCTATGTGTTTAATAATGCACGGTCCACCCACAGTCGTGCATTCGACCGTGGGTGACCAGTTTTTTGACTGTTTACTATTTAAAGCCAGGAATTTTGCCATATTCCGTAGATCGACATCGAGGCCGCCATTTTCACACCAGTTCCACACTTTTTCGTCTCTCCTCCACCGCTCACTCTTATGAGAAGCCCCTGACACCATTTCCTTCAAAATTAAGAGCTAGATCTTCCTCCTTAGCCTCCTCCATCATTCGTGAGCTCAAGAGCTCCACTCCAAGATATTTTTTTCCTGCATTCAAGGGTCCTCCGGTGAGATCCAGCTTGAGCTATTATCCGAAGAAGATGGGTAACATGGAGGATGGTGACAACTCCTCTGAACCCTGGACGACAACTGAGAACCGAGCTCAGACGAGGTATGACAAACCTATGATTTTGGCTGCGAACCTTCAGCGAGTCTTCGAGCTTGGGTTTACTCTTTCCTCCCTTATATTTCTAAGATTACTTCTTGTGGATGTGTATTTCTTGTAGAATGATGCTGATGCGCGAATCTAGCACACCGCTATAGGCGGTAATGAGACTGTGGCACGAAACGGCAGTGTACCGATCGTTCAAGTAATATAAAATGTGGGAATGAATCCCCAAGTATCGAATCTCAAAGGAACACGGTAAGGTGGAGTTATCTATCGAGGAAGGACTTGAGATTGAAGTCCTTTTGGTCGGATGGAATATGGAAGATTTGGTTTTGGTTTTGTAAATAAAATAAAATAACTACAACTACTCATATGCAATGCCGCTATGCAATGCTTCGCTTGGCAAGATGGAAACTAGGCAGTCCTTGAGCATACTGCTTCGCAAGGAGGATACCGTTAGGCAAGCGGATGAGATGAATAAGTGCAGAATTGAACTGTGCAGGCCATGAGGGCACTGCTTCGTAAAGCGAGTGGAAGAGTAGGCACACAGAATGGAATGGAGGGTTCTAGGATTGGAATGGAGCGGGGGCAGAATGGACGAAGTCCATTGAGATATGGTCATACTTCCATTCAGGAATTGGAAGAGATTATAAAAACCCTTCAAGACTTTGGCATTCTACATTTACTAAAGAATGTAAATTTTTGGCACCTACTCACAAATAAAGCCACATCCCTCTTCATACCAATCAACCAAAACAATTTCTTCAAATCCATGAACATCTTTGTACTTCCTGGATGAACGGAGTACTTTATGAAGTGAGCCTCAAACATCAACTCCTCACGGAGCTTGCTAAAGCACGGAAAGCGTACTCTCCCTTTATTTTTCAAGAGTCCACTAACTATCTCTAAATCATTATTCTTGACCTCGTGAGCTTCCAACACCAAGGGTTGTAGCTCTCATCAACATTGGTTACATCCCAAATTCTATTTATTATATCACACTGCACCTCTATCTAGTTCAAAGAAGTTACTATAGCATCGCCTCTGGCAACACAAGTAATATCTAGCGATTCAAAGTCTCGCACAAACTGCTCGTTGTGTGCCTCAGTCCAATTGCTTTGCCCTAAGTACTTCCTACTCAATGTGTCAGCCATAACATTCACCTTTCCAGTCTTATATTGAATATCTACATTAAAGTACCCAAGGAACTCAACCCACCAACGATGTCTCATATTTAGCACTTTCTGATTCATATGATACTTCAAACTCTTATGGTCTATAAAAATCTCAACATTTGCCCCATAGACGTAGTACCTCCACAGATTCAAAGCAAAAATCACCACCGCCAATTCGAACTCATGCACGGGGTAATTCTTCTCATGCAGATTAAGTTATCTCAAATCAAAAGCTATAACACTATCATGATACAGTAGAACACATCCCAAACCACAACTTGATGAGTCACTACAAATTTGAAATCCTTCAGTCCCACTATAAAATCTTAGGATCAGAGCAAACACCAACTTCTGCTTTGGAGTTTCAAAATCTCGGTCGCACTCACATGTCCACACAAACTTATGATCCTTACAAGTGAGGGAGGTAAGGGGCAATGCTATCCGCAAGAATCCCCCCCCCCCCACAAACCTTCTGTAGTAACTGGTGAGTCCAAGGAAGCACATGACTTCCGCAATGGTCTTCAATACAGGCTAATCTCTAATGGTAGTAACCTTTGCTGGATGCACAACCACCCCATTACCACCAATCACATGGACTAAGAATGCATCTTTATAAATCTAGAACTAACATTTGTAGATATTGTTATAAAGTTGGTTCAACCTCAAAGTCTGCAGTACTAGCCTCCAGTGAGATTCATGCTCTGACTCTGATCTAGAGTACACTAGTTTTTATGTAATAAATACAACTATGAATATATACAAGTTGTTTTTAAACACATGGTTCATAACATTCACAAACACAGATGACACGTTTGTCCACCCAAACCACATAATAGATAACTCATCCTAAAAGCAGTCTTCGGGATATCCTCTTCACGGATTCTCAACTAGTAGTATCTCGACTTCAAGTCTAACTTTTAATACACCACCCACATAACCAACTGATCAAAGAGATTGTCGATAAGTGGAATCAGGTATTTATTTTTGATAGTCAACTTGTTCAAACCATGATAGTCTATGGACATACGGGTACTACCATCTTTTTTCCTCGTAAACAACACTGGTGCACTCCACAATGAAGAGCTCGGTCAAATGTGACCTTTCTCTAAAAGTTATTGCAGTTGACAACTATTTCGGTGCCATCCTATACTGAACACACATGACATCGGTCTCGCATTGGGTGCCAACTAAATCATGAAGTTTATCTCCTATTGAGTAGGTGCTCAAGGAAGCTCGTCAGGAAACACATCCTCAAACTCTGCCACAGCTGGCACATCTCCAATTAATAACTTTGGGGAGTGGGTATCCAACAAAGACATAAATTTTTCGCCTCCTTGATTCATCGCACACATCACTTGGATGATGGAAATTTGGGATCAAGAAACTCCAGTCAGACCTTTAAACAATACTTCCTCTTGTCCTCCACTCCGCATGTACAACCCTGAATTCGCCGAGCGAACCCCCGGGACCCAAGAGGTATTTAAGACTTATTTTTCCTACAATGGTGGAGGACAAGAATAGGGGGGAGGTAAATCAATCATCCCTTGTTAACCATGGCCGGCTCGGACACGGCCGCTAGCGCCGGCGGTAGCACTACCACCAGGCGCTAGCCCTCCTCAGCCGTCTCGACGGCATCGCTAAGACCGCTTGGTCGTCTCGCAAGTATGCTGGGACTTGTCGCTAGCGCCGGCGGTAGCAATACCGCCGGGCGCTAGCCAATCTCGCCCCGCCCCAAGGCAAGGGGGGCGAGCTCCTCTCGCCCCCATCCCCTCCAGGGGGAGAGCTCCTCTCGCCCCCCTACCCCTCCACCCCCCCCCCCCCCCCCTCCCCCCCCTCCCCCCCCCCCCCCTCCCCCCCCCCCCCCCCCCCCCCCCCCCGCCCCCGCGCCCCCAACAGCATGGGGGCGAGACCCCAGGGGGGGGGGGCGAGCTCCTCTTGCCCGCCGCGCCCCCAGCAGCAGGGGGGAGAGACCGCAGGGGGGGCGAGCTCCTCTCGCCCCGCCCCAAGGCAAGGGGGGCTAGCTCCTCTCGCCCCCATCCCCTCCAGGGGGGCGAGGTCCTCTCGCCCCCCAGCAGCAGGGGGGCGAGACCCCAGCGGGGGAGAGCTCCTCTCGCCCCTCCCCAAGGCAAGGGGGGCGAGCTCCTCTCGCCCCCATCCCCTCCAGGGGGGCGAGCTCATCTCGCCCCCCGCGCCCCCAGCAGCAGGGAGGCGAGATCCTCTCGCCCCGCCCCAAGGCAAGGGGGCGAGCTCCTCTTGCCCCCATCCCCTCCAGGGGGGCGAGCTCCTCTCTCCCCCCGCGCCCCCAGCAGCAGGGGGGCGAGACCCCCGGGGGGGGGGGGGGGGGGGGGGGGGGGGGGGGGGGGGGGCGGGGGGTGGGGGGGCGAGCTCCTCTCGCCCCACCCCAAGGCAAGGGGGGCAAGCTCCTCTCGCCCCCATCCCCTCCAGGGGGGCGAGCTCCTCTCGCCCTCCGCACCCCCAGCAGCAGGGGGGCGAGACCCCAGGGGGGGGGGGGGCGAGCTCCTCTCGCCCCGCCCCAAGGCAAGGGGGGCGATCTCCTCTCTCCCCCCATCCCCTCCAGAGGGGCGAGCTCCTCTCGCCCCCCGCGCCCCTAGCAGAAGGGCGAGACCAGCAGGGGGGCCACCCCTAGCTTGGTCTCGCCCAGCCCCAGCAGAGGGGCGAGACCAGCAGGGGGGCCGCCCCTAGCTGGGTCTCGCCCACCCCCAGCAGAGGCGCGAGACCAGTAGGGGGCCGACCCTGGCTGGGTCTCGCCCATCCCCAGCAGGGGGGCGAGGGGAGGAGGCCTCCGGCCCCCTCGCCCCCACCCCAGCAGGGGGGCGAGACCAGCAGGGGGCCGACCCCCGCGTCTCGCCCCACCCGGTTAATGGGCTCGCCAAGCCCCGGAGGTACCCACTCTCGCCCAGTTCCGGGGGGAGGGGTCGATCTGCGTTTAGCGCCTCAGAGCAGCGGGATTTGGCTATCCGCAGCCAAATCCGAGGGTATTTTGGGTAATTTCACAGGAAGTTTTTGGTTATTCGCAGCTCAAGTTCAGGAATCCTATAAATAGGACCAAGGGGCACCATTTGGAGACAGGCTTATTCTAGGCTAGCTCTCTCACCCTCTCTCTCCCTCCCCAAGTCTCTCTAGGGGGTGAGGAGAGCTTCCAGTGGTGCCCAAGCTTAGTAGTGGCTTGGGAGGGGAAGTTCCTAAGGGGCTTCCGGGTATGCGGCGGGACCTCCCCACTAAGCCCTTGGTCCAGTCCATAGTTCCTCAACCTTCAACATAGAGCTCTCCCTTGGGGGAGTAAGGGTCGGCCGCCCCTCAGCTTGTTGAGGGCCCCAAACTCCACAGAGACCGAGAAATCGGTTTCAACATTATGGTGCGGTGAGCGTGGAGTGTGACCGATTCAAGAAACTCTCAAGATGAGCTCCAGGGACTGAGGTGGAGGAAGATCCGACCCAGGTCACTCGCAACCTCCGGTGGCTGGGGTGACATTGGAGATGTTCGAAGATTTCAGGCAAGAGGTCTTACAGAACTTCCAGGTTGCTTTCGCCATGATAGTTGGAGGCAGAAGAAGAGATGGTCCAGAGGTCCCGCCCCAGCAGGTGGACGAGGTAACTCTCGGCCAACAGTCTAGGAAAGAGGTACCGGTGGGGGTGGGAGAATGGGGAGGTGCCATACCCCCACTAGCCCATTCCCAAGGGGGCGAGCTCAGGAGGGAGGAGACCTCCCAGCTCACCCCGCCCCTTCAAGGGGGCGAGCTCAGGAGGGAGGCGCCCTCCCAGCTCGCCCTGCCCTTTCAAGGGGGCGAGCTCAGGAGGGAGGCGCCCTCCCAGCTCGCCCCGCCCTTTCAAGGGGGCGAGCTCAGGAGGGAGGCACCCTCCCAGCTTGCCCCACCCTTTCAAGGGGGCGAGCTCAGGAGGGAGGTGCCCTCCCAGCTCGCCCCGCCCATTCAAGGGGGCGAGCTCAGGAGGGAGGCGCCCTCCCAACTCGCCCCGCCCCTTCAAGGGGGGCGAGCTCAGGAGGGAGACGCCCTCCCAGCTCGCCCCACCCCTTCTAGCCCAGCCCCTAAGGGGGGCGAACAGGGAGGCATCCGGCCCCCGCTCGCCCCACTCCAAGAGGAGTCGAGTGAATGTTGGTGGGCGAGACCACCCTGGGTGGCTGTTACCCAATAGCCCGGCGAGCGCAGAGGTCAGCAATTCGACTCCGCGAGAGCAAGGAAGGAAGGTCTTTCAAAGGAAAAGAGCCAACCGCTCGGGATGGAGGCAGGGATCGAACACAGCCTCTCCACCACCTCAGCAAACCATGACAATTGGTTGGGGGAGAAGGAGGAGAGCCAGAAAAGCGAAAAGAAGAGGAAGAAAAAAGGATATGTTTGAGTTACCTAACCGTGGCCTCCACGATGAGGAGGGGAACACGACCTCTGTCTGCCCGGAGTTCTTGAAATGAGGGATGTGAGGGGTCCAAAGCAGCAACAGCAGCTACCAGGAGAAGTCAAGGAAGACTGGGCCTGGGAGTGGGAGACTCAGTTCGGTTTCCGCGCTTAGTTTTCTTTTCATTCCCTAAGTTCATGTAATGCGATGTTTCGTTTCCATGCCTTGTTTTCTCACATGTATTAGAATGATTAATATAATGAAAGTCTTTCAAAAAACAGTTAGCCCCGATGCTGGCCCGCTGACCAGGCTCCCACCAAGCTGGCAGGGCCAGGAACCGCTCGGGGCAGGAAGGAAAAATACTCCACCTCTAGTTGAGCCTGGCTCCTAGAGTGTGTCGACCTTGTATGCACCTCTAGTTGAGCCTGTCTCCTAGAGTGTGTCGACCTTGTACTCCCCCCCCCCCCCATGCTGGCCCGCTGACCAGGCTCCCACCTAGCTGGCAGGGCCGGGAACCGCTCGGTGCAGGAAGGAAAGATGCTCCACCTCCAGTTGAGCTCGCTCGTCTAGCGAATGGCCTGGAGGGTGTCGACTCTGGTACACCTCCAGTTGAGCTCGCTCGTCTAGCGAATGGCCTGGAGGGTGTCGACTCTTATCCACCTCTATTTGAGCTCAGCTCCTAAAGTGTGTTGACTTTGTACTCCCCCCCCTCGATGCTGGCCCGATGTCTAGGCTCCCACCAAGCTGGCAGGGCCGGGAACCGCTCGGGGCAGGAAGGAAAAATACTCCACCTCTAGTTGAGCCTGCCTAGAGTGTGTCGACCTTGTATCCACATCTAGTTGAGCCTGGCTCCTAGAGTGTGTCGACCTTGTATTCACCTCTAGTTGAGCATGGCTCCTAGAGTGTGTCGACCTTGTACTCCCCCCCCCCCCCCGATGTTGGCCCGCTAACCAGGCTCCCACCTAGCTGACAGGGCTGGGAACCGCTCGGGGTAGGAAGGAAACATGCTCCACCTCCAGTTGAGCTCGCTCGTCTAGCGAATGGCCTGGAGGGTGTCGACTCTGCTCCACCTCCAGTTGAGCTCGCTCGTCTGGCGAATGGCCTGGAGGGTGTCGACTCTGCTCCACCTCCAGTTGAGTTCGCTCGTCTGGCGAATGGCCTGGAGGGTGTCGACTCTTATCCACCTCTAGTTGAGCTCGGCTCCTAGAGTTTGTCGACTTTGTACTCCCCCCCGTGATGCTGGCCCGCTGACCAGGCTCCCACCAAGCTGGCAGGGACGGGAACCGCTCGGGGCAGGAAGAAAAAATACTCCACCTCTAGTTGAACCTGGCTCCTAGAGTGTGTCGACCTTGTATCCACCTCTAGTTGAGCCTGGCTCCTAGAGTGTGTCGACGTTGTATCCACCTCTAGTTGAGCCTGGCTCCTAGAGTGTGTCGACCTCGTACTCCCCTCGATGTCGGCCCACTGACCAGGTTCCCACCTAGCTGGCAGGGCTGGGAACCGCTCGCGGAAGGAAGGAAACATGCTCCACCTCTAGTTGAGCTCGCTCGTCTAGCGAATGGCCTGGAGGGTGTCGACTCTGCTCAACCTCTAGTTGAGCTCGCTCGTCTTGCAAATGGCCTGGAGGGTGTCAACACTTATCCACCTCTAGTGGAGCTCGGCTCCTAGAGTGTGTCGAGGCCCCGAGCAGAGACCGCTGACCGGGCTTGTTGATGCCGGCAGGGCTGGAGACTCACTCGGTGTTGCAGGTGATACATGTTGGTTAAGGCCCCGAGCAGAGACCGCTGACCGGGCTTGTTGATGTTGGCAGGGCTGGAGACTCACTCGGCGAAGTAGGTGATTCATGTTGGTTAAGTCCCGGAGTAGAGACTGCTGACCGGGCTTGTTGATGCCGGCAGGGCAGAAGACTCACTCGGCGAGGCAGGTGACTCATGTTGGTTAAGGCCCCGAGCAGAGACCGCTGACCAGGCTTGTTGATGCCGGCAGGGCAGGAGACTCACTCGTCGAGGCAGGTGATTCATGTTGGTTAAGGTCCCGAGGTGGCTCCACTTGCCGGGCTCTCACTAGTCGGCAGGGTTGGAGGACCCCTCAAGGAGGCTTTTTGTTTTCCCTCAAAATAGCTCCGTTCGCCGGATTCCCAGCGACGCTCGTCGAATATACAAGGTTGGACGTTTCTTTCCGAGCGCGTACCTCGCTCAAAAAGAGCGGGGATTGTGTACAACCCTGAATTCGCCGAGCGAACCCCCGGGACCCAAGAGGTATTTAAGACTTGTTTTTCCTACAATGGCGGAGGACAAGAATAGGGGGGAGGTAAATCAATCATCCCTTATTAACCATGGCCGGCTCGGACACGGCCGCTAGCGCCGGCGGTAGCACTACCGCAAGGCGCTAGCCCTCCTCAGCCGTCTCGACGGCACCGCTGAGACCGCTCGGTCGTCTCGCAAGTATGCTGGGACGAGTCGCTAGCGCCGACGGTAGCAATACCGCCGGGCGCTAGCCAATCTCGCCCCGCCCCAAGGCAAGGGGGGCGAGCTCCTCTCGCCCCCCACGCGCCCCCAGCAGCAGGGGGCGAGACCCGGGGGGGGGTGGGGGAGAGCTCCTCTCGCCCCGCCCCAAGGCAAGGGGGGGGGGGGGGGCGAGCTCCTCTCGCCCCCATCCCCTCCAGGGGGGAGAGCTCCACTCGCCCCGCGCGCCCCTAGCAGCAGGGGGGCGAGACCCCAGGGGGGCGAGCTCCTCTCGCCCCGCCCCAAGGCAAGGGGGGCGAGCTCCTCTCGCCCCCATCCCCTCCAGGGGGCGAGCTCCTCTCTCCCCCATCCCCTCCAGTTGGGCGAGCTCCTCTCGCCCCCCCGCGCCCCCAGTAGCAGGGGGCGAGACCCCAGGGGGGGGCGAGCTCCTCTCGCCCCGCCCCAAGGCAAGGGGGCCGAGCTCCTCTCGCCCCGAACCCCTCCAGGGGGGTGAGCTCCTCTCGCCCCCCGCTCCCCCAGCAGCAGGGGGGCGAGCTCCTCTCGCCCCGCCCCAAGGCAAGGGGGGCGAGCTGCTCTCGCCCCCATCCCCTCCAGGGGGCGAGCTCCTCTCGCCCCCCGCGCCCCCAGCAGCAGGGAGCGAGACCCCAGGGGGGAGAGCTCCTCTCGCCCCGCTCTAAGGCAAGGGAGGCGAGCTCCTCTCGCCCCCATCCCCTCCAGGGGGCGAGCTCCTCTCGCCCCCCGCGCTCCCAGCAGTTGGGGGGCGAGACCCTAGCGGCGGCGAGCTCCTCTCACCCCGCCCCAAGGCAAGGGGGGCAAGCTCCTCTCGCCCCCATCGCCTCCAGGGGGGCGAGCTCCTCTCGCCCTCCGCGCCCCCAATAGCAGGGGCGAGACCCCAGGGGGGCGAGCTCCTCTCGCCCCGCCCCAAGGCAAGGGGGGCGAGCTCCTCTCGCCCCCATCCTCTCCAGGGGGCGAGCTCCTCTCGCCCCCCGCGCCCCTAGCAGAAGATCGAGACCAGCAGGGGGCCGCCCCTAGCTAGGTCTCGCCCAGCCCCAGCAGAGGTGCAAGACCAGCAGGGGGCCGCCCCTAGCTGGGTCTCGCCCACACCCAGTAGAGGCACGAGACCAGCAGGGGGCCGACCCCCGGGTCTCGCCCCACCCGGTTAATGGGCTCGCCGATCCCCGCGAGGTACCCCCTCTCGCCCAGTTCCGGGGGGAGAGGTTGGTCTGCGTTTAGCGCCTCAGAGCAGCGGGATTTGGCTATCCGCAGCCAAATCCGAGGGTATTTTGCATAATTTCACAGGCAGTTTTTGGTTATTCGCAGCCCAAGTTCAGGAATCCTATAAATAGGACCAAGGGGGCACTATTTGGAGGCAGGCTTATTCTAGGCTAGCTCTCTCCCCCTCTCTCTCCCTCCCCAAGTCTCTCTAGGGGGTGAGGAGAGCCTCCAGTGGTGCCCAAGATTAGTAGTGGCTTGGGAGGGGAAGTTCCTAAGGGGATTCCGGGTATGTGGCGGGACCTCCCCACTAAGCCCTTGTTCCAGTCCATAGTTCCTCAACCTTCAACCTAGAGCTCTCCCTTGGGGGGAGTAAGGGTTGGTCGCCCCTTAGCTTGATGAGGGCCCCGAACTCCACAGAGACCGAGAAATTGGTTTCAACACCGCAAAGTCACTATTTTTTATTGCAGTCAATGTTGCTCTTTGCTCTGTTAGTCAATTCATTCTCAGAATGATGGCAAACTCCAATAATGGCATTTTCCCTTCCAAGTTGAAGTTTTGCTACTCTATCCTTAGAATAAGATGACCCCTTCTGCATAGTGTACATCCCTCAAAATGCATATAATGAATCAAATCTACTCCTCTTACCCGATTTTTGAGGGTGATATCTCTTCTTCCCTTTTCTCCCATCATACTTCCACTGAGATTGAAAAGTTTACCTTCTCCTTGCTTTGATGTATATCCCCTACAACACTGGGTCCGCTCAAAATCCATCTCTAATGCCTTGACAGCTTCAACCAGCTCACTAAAATCTGTCATCCTCAAAGCAATAAGCGGGTGTAGCAGATTGTCTCACAATCCTTCATAGAAATGATTATACCTCTCCTCTTCATCTATGATATTTATTCTCGCATTATGATCCAAACAAGTAAATTCCTATAAGTATTCATCCATATACATGTCCTGATGAACTAGTCTTAGAAATTTCCTCTGAATGGCTAGCCTCGTCGTAAGTGGAATGTAATGCTTAAGAAACGTGCCTATAAACTCTCCCACAGTAATTTGAGTTGAATGATGTCCAGAGAACCATGAACCGAACTCTTCCAACCACCACAATTTTGCATCATCCTCCAACATGAAGGTTGCAATAGACATCTTTCTATCTTCGGAGGTCTCCAACACCTCCAACAAATCCTTAATCCTCGCCAAACAGACCTCCGCGTCAGTCAGTGTGATGTCTCCCTTGAATGTAGGAGGATGTAAACACATAAAATATTTCAGCTGGTGGTCTCTTTGCCCACCCACATGCTCTGCCAATGGCCCTGCACGCCTTAAACTCCCTTCTAGTGTGACAGTTGCCACACCAGGTATTACTCTAGTGACTTGAGCTGCCACTACTACATCTTCTAACATACAATGAATGTCTACAAAAGACTTGTTCGCATTTAAGAGGCACATGTTTGTATCATTATTAGTTGTAGGGCCCTCATGCGCTATGGAAGTCCCCACATCATCATTAGCACCCTAGCGTAAAGAACAAATTATGTAAGATTATTTTCCATAATCAAACATTAATCACATGGACATTCATGTCCCTAATAATCAATCCTATGTGGACAACTCTTCTTAACAGTCTAGATACACCCCTTAAACCTATCTCTGATACCAAATTGTAACACCTCCACCGCAACGACCATATAGTTTGGGTCCGTCCAGGCCCTATATCAAATAACCATCACAACTTTAGTATTATAAGATGATATAAGAACATAACCTCGTCAACCAACACTAACAATGCATAGAAAAAACTAAAACAAAAAAGTGATTGTCCATATATATTAAACATAAACAAATGTCCTTGGCCTTATGGTATTACAAGCATATCATCAATGACATCAATTACATACAAAACTCCAAAGCTACCTCTGTTGGATCTGTAGGCGCCCTTAGAGGGGAGGGTGGTGAATAGGGTTTTAAGTTTTTCGAAATTATTTAGAGAAATTAAATGCTTTTAGGTAGGAATCAGTGAAAATCATTAAGCACGAATCAGAGATAAAGAAACAAACATATTTTCATTGATCATTAACTTGAAATAAATGTGTTACAAAAACTTTTCCCAATAACGCTTTGAAAGAGGCGATTAATGAAAACTCTTTTGGTTTTCTATACCGACCCTTCTCCTAAGGACCAGTTGGCTTTAGCCTATCTCTCACTAGACAAGGCCTCAAGCCGCTCTAGCCCTTCCCTCACCGGAAAGGCCTCGAGCACTCCCTAGATCTACAGCCTAGACCTAGTCGCCAACGCGAGACGAATTCCCCCTAGTCCCCACAAGGCCCTAGTCGCCGTGTGGCGAGTTCCTCTACTTAACAAAATTTATAAAGATTACAATTTGAAAAATAAAACAAGACACAAACTAGAAACTCCCTCAAAAGTAGAACTTGATGTCGATGTAGATGCGATCGTATTGGTCTTCAAGTTCTTTGCATTCACGAACGTTGACGGAGTTCTTTGGGCTGCTTGGGAAGGCTCTCACGCGTGCTCTGAAAATATGGCTTCAAATCTTTCTGGAACAGCAAGCCACCACGGAGGAGGCGCGCGTCTTTTTATAGATTCAGCCACTACCACCTGCGGTAGTATTACCGCCCCGCGGTATCCACATAAGGCAATGAAGCACATGGATCGTGGTAGTTTAGGCAACATTCTGAGCGCCAAATAGTAGTGCGCCGCGGTACCGCTACTGCCCCGCGTTAGCGAGATTTCCTTCCTTCAGCCAATATCATCTTCCAAATCTGCTCCTCAATCAACTGCAGACGGGATGTTTCCAAACGCTACCGCCGGGCGTTAGACCTAACACGCCGCGATAGTACATGCCAAACATAGCGACCCGTCAACATTCCTTTTTCTCCATTGTTTCCTTCGCGTCAAATGTCTCCATTTCTGCTAGCGCCAGCGATAGTGCTAACGCTCCGCGGTAGAGCACATTTATTTTCATCGGGCGCATCTTTGTCGAACCGTCCTCATATTTCGTCGATCGAATTTTTGTCGAACGGGATTCGGCTTTCGTCGATCGCAAATTCGTCAAAGGCAGTGATAAGTGTTAAAATTTTTGATTTGAATCGTTTAGGAGTAAGCAGGAGTTGCATCAACTGAGTTAAAGCCAAACAACCACAATGCCACACAGTAACACAAGAAACTTTTTTGAAACACAAACTTTATTTACAGTGCGAGGTATACATGGCGAGACATGATTCATCAGAATCACGGAGACGAGAAGAACAAAACACACCAAAACAAATCTGGCGGCTAGACAAGCTGAGACTGCACAGACCGCTCGACTCCAAAAGTCTCCTGACTTGACCTGAGACCGCGCGAACAGAAAACAGACAAGCCGCTTGCACTGCAAGACCGCCGCCTCAGACCGCATGAACTGGAGCTTTATTGGAACAAAGAACTAAAGTTGTCGCCAGACCGCAACTCAGATCGCCTAACCGCTGAAGGTCGCCTGATCGCTGAGCTCGCAGCGAACAACACAAGAACGAACAAAAACCAGTTCGCAGACAGACCGCTGCCGAACTGTTTATTCAAGCCGCTGGGAATCACCAAGGAAGGAGACCGCAACCTGCTGACCGCAAACCTGCGAACACAACAAACAGTCAACTCGCTTCCGAGACCGCCCGACCTCAAAGTGAGACCGCACGAATTAACCCAGGCTCAGTTCTTACAGTTCTTATTATGAATGACGGGCCATGCACCCCTATTTATAGGCGGGTAGATGGATGTCATCACCGCACAAACCGGGATACAGTCACCACCCGTCAGATCGCCAGCGGTCTCATAAGGCAGACCGCGCGATCAGATCACTTGGACAACCATCCGACCAAGACCGCAGGACAGCAGGCAGATCGCGCACAAGTCGCGCGGGCACAAGATCGCTCCTCCCTTAGATCACCAGGAGAAAACAAGAACCATCTGGCCGACTTAGAACAAGTTGCCAGATCGCCAAGCACAAACCGCTCGGACAGGCGGTCACATAAGAACAAACCGCCCGGTCTTCCAACAAAGAAGTCATGCTAACCAGCAGATCAACTCGGGAATAGACCACAGCTCCAAAGAACAGACCGGCAGAACCAGCAGTCCGCCAGAACAGACCGGCAGAGCCAGACCGGTAGAATATAATCACAAACCGTGCGGTCTCGGCGGTCACCAAAAAACAGACCGCCCGGTCACCTCCACTTCACTTCAAAAATTCAACACTCCCCCTTGAAGTGGGAAGTGGAGACAAGCCCGAGTAAACTCCGCAACTGTGTAAACGGTCCCTTTGCCAACGGCTTTGTGAAGATGTCTAAGACATTATCTGCACTCCGAACATGCTCGACCATAAGAGATCCTCCCAATGCCTTTTCACGAATGAAATGGTGCTCAATCTCAATATGTTTGGTACTCGTGTGACAAACTGGATTATTAACCAGCTTGAGAGCACTCTCATTGTCCCCGCGTAGCATAGTGGACCTCAAACCTCCTCATGAACGTCCTCCACCAACCTCCTGAGCCAAACGACTTCCTGAGCTGCCAAGGCCGAAGCCTTGTATTCCGCTTTTGTGGTAGATATGGACACCGAGTACTGCTTTTTGCTGCACCAAGAGATAGCTGTGGGGCCCGTCATAAAGACATAACCAGGCGTTGATCTCCGATCATCCACATCTCCCCGTAGTCAGCATCCATGTATCCATGCAACTCCAAGCTTGACCCTCTCCTAAATAGGAGACCCAAATCAGAGGTCGACTTCACATATTTCAGAATCCCTTTTGCCGCCAGAAGATGAGGCTTCCGTGGCTCCGCCTTGTACCGACTCACTTTGCCAACTGCATAAGCAATATCAGGCCTCGTGATGGTCAAGTAAATCAAGGTCCCAACTAGAGCTCGGAACACCAACGGATCAGATAGAACTCTTCCCTCATGCTTCCGAAGTTTATGATGCTGTTCCAGAGGTATAGAGCTGCTCTTCCCTTCTTCCATGCCGAATCGTTGAATGATCCACTCTGCATATCCATGCTGAGAAACGAGCACTACGTTCTCCCGCCTCTAGACCTCGAGTCCAAGGAAATGGTGAAGCTCCCCCAGATCCTTCATCTCGAACCTGATAGCAAGCTCAGCTCTCAGCCTTGCTACCGCCTCCTTCGAGTTCCCGGTGACAATCATGTCATCCACATACAGCAGCACAATAACCGGAAGCGCCCCCTCCTTCTTGACGAACAAGATAGAATCAGAGTCTGAAGTAAAGAACCCACAGAAAAGAAGATACTCCGCGATCTTCCCATACCACGCCCGAGGCGCTTACTTCAACCCATATAAGGCTTTCTTCAGTTTGCAGACGTAGTCCGGACGATCCTCCGAGATGAAACCTGGTGGCTGGATCATGAAGATATCCTTGTCAATCTCTCCATATAAGAAAGCATTCTTCACATCGAGCTGCCAAATCTCCCATCCACAAGATGCCGCCAAAGCAAAAACAAATCGGACCAAAGTCATCTTTGCCACTGGAATAAACGTCTCATCATAATCTTCACCATACTGCTATGAGAACCCGCGAGCTACAAGGCGAGCCTTGTATCGCTCGATCGTGCCGTCAGCTTTCTTCTTGAGTTTATAAACCCATTTGCATGTCACAGGGGTAATGCCCTTGGGCCTGGGCACTAGAGACCAAGTCTCATTCTTCTTGAGAGCATCTATCTCCTCTTGCATAGCAATATCCCACTGCTTCACACATTTGGGTTTCTCAAAGCTCGATGGTTCCCTCTCATCCAAGGGACCAGCGAAGAAACATGAGACGAAGCTCACCATGTTTCCTCCTGTATATCGATCTGGTGGCTTGATAGTCCTCTTCGACCTCCTAAGAGGTTGCTCCTGACTAACTACCTCCTCAACTGCTTCTTCTGTGCAAGCTCCTCTTCCAGACGAACTTGGAGCATCGCTCCCCCACTTCCAGAACCTGAAGCATCCATCTCAGAGCTTGACACAGCTGGAGCTCCTGGTGAAACAGGCAACTCCACTTGAAGACTTCCCGCAGCTTTCCCTGCTTCATCAACCCTGCTTTCCGGTAGTTCAACTCCTGAACTCCCCTTGTAGGAAGTCACTTCATCGAACACCACATCCCGAGATACCACTGATCTCTGCGTCTCAGGATCCATGCATCTCCATCCTTTCTTCCGCTCATCATACCCAACAAAGACTAGCTTCCTTGCTTTCGCATCTAGCTTTGTCCGAAGAGCATCAGGAATGTGCATATAGCAGGTTGACCCGAACACCCGAAGGTGTGCAACACTCGGTTTCTCCTTTAACATCAGTTCGTGTGGGGTCTTCATGTTGATAGGACTTAGAGGCATCCTGTTGATGACGTAAGCTGCACAAGACATTCCCTCCGCCCAAAATGACTTTGGGATACTCTTGGCATGAAGCCAGCATTTGCAGGTTTTCGTTAGATGATGGATCTTCCTCTCTGCAATGCCATTCTGCTGTGGTGTATGGGTACAAGTGAGCTCTCTCCGAACGCCGTGTTTCCTGCAAAAACTAGAGAACTCACCAGAGGTGAACTCCCCACCATTATCAGTTCTCAAATTTTTCACCCGCAGGCCTAAACGACCTTCCACCAGCTCCTTGAACTCCACAAACTTCGCAAAGGCTTCCGACTTCTCTTTCAGAAAATACACCTAGACATATCTGGTGTAATCGTCAATCAACACCAACATATATCTGTTGCCTACAAGGCTTGGGGTGGCAGTCGGTCCCATCAAATCACCGTGAATGCACTCCAACGGCGCTTTGCATCTTGTTTGCGATTTATCAAATGGAAGTCGATGAGACTTACCAAATTGACATCCAGCACAAACATGACCGCCTCCATAAGAGGACAAGCTAAGCAAGCCCTTGACAAGGCCCCTTACCACCATAGCCTTCAATTTGTCCATGCCAACATGCCCCAACATTTCATGCCAGATAGCCACGCCATCGTTGGTCTTCAACTTATCAACATAGGTACTTGTCGATAACACGAACAAGTCCTTCACACGCTTTCCAACATGGATAACACCTCCCTTTATCTCTAATTGAGTTTTAAGAAACTTCACTTCTGTTGGGCCAAACAGAACGTGATAACCGTCATCGATCGCATTGGTCACAGAGAAGAGATTCTTCTTCATACCAGGCACGTGATAAACACTCCTTAATGTGAGTGGACCCTTATCACTGCTCAGGGAGACTACACCTTCTTGTTCGACAGCATGAACAGAATTATCAGCCGTAAGGATAGCATCGTTACCTGTGTAAGGCGCCAAAGAAGAGAACTTTGATTCATCCCCGGTGAGATGATGTCCACACCCTGAATCAACAATCCAATCCTCTTCGAAGTTGATGGCAGTCAAGGCCTTAACGGGCATCGCCCTCATATTAGCCGCAAAGGCTCCTCCCCATCCAGCTTCATCAGACTTTGGCTTCTCCTTCTCTGCTACATGTCCCGACTGAAGATTAACCCGACAATCCTTCTTGAAGTGGCTGGTCTTATTGCACCTGAAGCACCTTGGTCCATCTCCCTTCTTCTTCCCATCAGACTTAGGAGCATAACCCCTATCCTGCTAACCTCAAGTAGAGGGTCCATCATAACCCGGCTTCTTCTTCTCCCACTTCTACTTCTTCTTCCCAGAGAACAACACATCACTATCTCCCCCAGAGATAGAAGTACCCGCCATCTGTCTTGCCAAAATTTCTTGCGAAGCAAGTAAGTTCTCCAGCTCCAACAGAGATGGTTGATTTGCCCAACCTTGAAGTGAAGTCACAAAGGCAAGATACTCCTTCCGCAACCCGCGGATAATATGCCTCTTTAGTTTTGCCTCTGAGATGGGCTCATCAGGGTCCAATGCAGAAATCTCTGCTGTGAGGTTCTTCATCTTGAGAAAGAAGCTAGAAATAGAAAGATTGCCTTGAGAGGACTTCGCCAACTGATTTTCAAGAAACTGTAGCCGAGCTACATTCTTCTTATTAAACAGCCCGTCCAAAGACGTCCAAATCTCAGCAACAGATTTACATCCAATGAAGTGGTCAAACAACTCCGGTGAGATAGCCCTCTTGTGTGTGAACTCTGCCTTAGCATTAGTCCTCCTCCAAAGTCTCACCTCTGCCATATTATCTCCTGCTCGAAACACCTCTTTTGTGTCTTCTCCTCCAACTATCTCCCATAGATCCTCGCCAAGTAAATAGCTCTCCATACATGACCTCCATTTCTTATAGTTAGTCGATGTAAGGAGTTCAATACCAAGCCCTCTTGCGTATCCACCTTCCATGGCAATCTATGTGGTCTCTTCTTCACAAAGACGAAGGCAACTCAAGTTGATCACTGCTTATCCACTCCAACAACCTACTTCTGATACAATGTTAAAATTTTTGATTTGAATCATTTAGGAGTAAGCAGGAGTTGCATCAACTGAGTTAAAGCCAAACAACCACAATGCCACACAGCAACACAAGAAACTTTATTGAAACACAAACTTCATTTACAGTGCGAGGTATACATGGCGAGACATGATTCATCAGAATCACGGAGACGAGAAGAACAAAACACACCAAAACAAATCTGGCGGCTAGACAAGCTGAGACCGCACAGACCGCTCGACTCCAGAAGTCTCCCGGCTTGACCTGAGACCGCGCAAACAGAAAACAGACAAGCTGCCTGCACTGCAAGACCGCCACCTCAGACCGCACGAACTGGAGCTTTATTGGAACAAAGAACTAAAG
The DNA here is from genome assembly GCA_033032865.1 of Dactylorhiza incarnata. Taxonomy (NCBI): domain Eukaryota; kingdom Viridiplantae; phylum Streptophyta; class Magnoliopsida; order Asparagales; family Orchidaceae; genus Dactylorhiza; species Dactylorhiza incarnata. Next base: position 3,383,543 of record JAWHQI010000160.1, on the reverse strand, counting down.
CTGTCGCCAGACCGCAACTCAGATCGCCCAACCGGTGAAGGTCGCCTGATCGCTGAGCTCGCTGCGAACAGCACAAGAACAAACATAAACCAGTTCGCAGACAGACCGCTGTCGAACTGTTTATTCAATCCGCTGGGAATCACCAAGGAAGGAGACCGCAACCTACTGACCGCAAACCTGCAAACACAACAAACAGTCAACTCGCTTCCGAGACCGCCCGACCTCAAAGTGAGACCCCACGAATTAGTCCAGGCTCAGTTCTTACAGTTCTTGTTATGAATGACTGGCCATGCACCCCTATTTATAGGCGGGTAGACGGATGTCATCACCGCACAAACCGGGATATAGTCACCACCCGTCAGATCGCCAGCGGTCTCATAAGGAAGACCGCGCGATCAGATCACTTGGACAACCATCCGACCAAGACCGCAGGACAGCAGGCAGATCGCACACAAGTCGCGTGGGAACAAGATCGCTCCTCCCTTAGATCACCAGGAGCAAACAAGAACCATTTGGCCGACTTAGAACAAGTCGCCAGATCGCCAAGCACAAACCAACCGGACAGGCGGTCACATAAGAACAGACCGCCCGGTCTTCCAACAAAGAAGAGAGGCTAACCAGCAGATCAGCTCGGGAACAGACCGCAGCTACAAAGAACAGACCGGCAGAACTAGCAGTCCGCCAAAATAAACCGACAGAGCCAGACTGGCAGAATATAATCACAAACCGTGCGGTCTCGGCGGTCACCCAAAAATAGACCGCCTGGTCACCTCCACTTCACTTCAAAAATTCAACAATAAGCATTTCATCGAGCGCAGCCTTCATTTCGTCGCTCGAATACTAGCGCCAGCGGTGGTTGTAACACACCGCTTTAAACCACTTCGTCGGGCGCATCATCATTGAACGTCGCCTTCATTTCATCGAGCTCCATTTTGTCGATCGCTAGCGCCAGCGGTAGTTCTATCACGCCGCAGTAAAGCTTGCATTTCGTCGAGCGCTGTGGTAGAGCATGCAGTTCGTCAAACTCAGTAGTCATTTCGTCGAGCGCCAGTTCGTCGAACGCAGCACTAGCACCAGCGGTAGTACTTACGCTACGCGGTAGTAACATTCAAACACATTTCCATGGAGATTTGAAAGCACTGAATCCTGCATACTATAAACACAAAACAAGTGTGATCAAATACAATATGATTTGTTGTTGTCAAACCAAGAGATGCGGAAAGCATGTTCCAACAAACTCCCCCTTTTGATAATATCAAATGCCCTTAGAAGGATATAATTCAATTTATAGGAATTTGTGTTTATAATATAGAACTAGTATGAAAATTAGGCATGTTCAAATGCCCCCCTTAAATGAATTCTCCCCCTAAGTGAATGCTCCCCCTACAACAAAACTTCCTATGAACTTGACTCCCCAAGACATGTTAATTTCTTTCAAATTTATTCTCCCCCTTTTGGTATTATCAAAAGAGGGTGGAGAGGTAACCCAACAAAAAGTGCAATAACTGTGTAGAGAGGGAATGATCATGATAAAGAGTTAAACGTTTAGGAAAAATACAATAGATAGGAGAGAGAAAAAGAAGGAATGTGAAGAAGTAGTCATAAAGAAACCACTTGTTGGGAAAACGTATTCATGATCGAGCAAACAAGTAGTAAAGATGTGGAAAGCATGACGAAATATTTTTTGAAGTGAACATCTATATAGGAATTGTGAAGCATAGTAAATGATTAAGAATTTTAGACATAACAAAATAGATGTTGTAGCATTTTAAGTATACAAAATAAGTTCAGTTGTAATATAGCCATATACGAGTTTTGAAAGGTATGCAATATAGAGTTCTCATGGCGTTGCGGAAAAAAAATGTAAGCATAATACAAGATATCAAGTCAAGATGGTAGAATACAATGTTCTAAATTAAGAAAACAAGTACACTTATACATTGTATAGATCAGGCAAGGCTATCTAGTGCATTTACTTAAGAATTTAGAGAATACATGTAGATATGCAATAGACTCCAATTCTCATGAGTAGAAGGCTTACAAGTGAAAATGATGTGTACAAAATAGTGTTTTAGATAAAAGTACACATATGAGTTAATCAAAACACATGACATGTATAATGGAATAAACACAATATTAGTGAAAAAGCACTTTTAGAGTTACTTCTACCCACAAAACTATATAAAATTTTCAATGCACATAGAAGAATAGTACAACTACTAAGGTGCTTTGCACACACAATGCTTATTAAGACTTATTAGGGTGCAAAGTAGTGCTTGGGGAATCGCAATTATTATTTTGAATTTTAGTTTTTTTTTGTGATTCGGTGTACAAGAAGAAGTAGTGTAAAAGGAAAATGTTTGCAACAGGGCACTTTACAATTCTCACCAAGGTGCTCAACCTCACAATGCCATTAAGACTTATCAGGAGGGTGAGTAGTGCTTGGTGGAGTTATCTTTGTCAATTATTTATTTGAATTTTTGCTTAACGACAAAGGTCTCCGAATTCATTTGTATGTGCAAAAAAAAGATTTTGGAAAGACATACTTCTTCAAAAATTAGGTGCATGAAAAAGATTTTTACATGTGGTGTAGGTAAAAGTAAGCATGCCTAACAATAATATTAAGTTGTTACACTACACAATCATGAAGGAGAAGATTAAATTCATATGTAGTATATCAAAAAGTGTGAGTGAAAAAATCATTTGCAAGTATAAGCCATTTACTCATACATAGAGGCATGCTATGCAATACTACACATGATTTCTATAATCATTTTCAAAGCACACATAAGATAATGATCAAGGCATGATACAAAACAATGTTATTAAGATACTTGAAATAGAGAACGAAACATTGTATACAAAACTTGGCAAGATAAACCATATCATCCTTGAAACATAGAAAATCACATTAGATTTTATAAATTTTAAGTTTTTCAAAAACAAAAATGAAATAAACAAAAAGCATGTTTTTGTTGTTTTGATTGGTTCTTCGAATTTTGTAGTTGGTTTTCATATAAAAAAGACAACAAAATTTTAGTCTATAGAAATAAGACAAAGCAAGTTTATGGTTGTATTTTTATTTGTTTTATAGTTTTTTTTGTTATTAGAATTTTAAAAGAAAATAACAGGGACTGAAAAATAAGAAATGAAAGAGAAAACTGGAAATTCAGAAATATTCACTAACGCCAGCAGTACTATGCTATATGTTGGGAATATTACCCTCAATGTTCCCTTGATTTGAAGAATCGTCACTTCCAATACTAAGTACATATTGTATTTGATAAAACTTTATTTTTGTAAGATAAACAGGCTTAGGTGACTCAAGAGAAAGGGTTAATCAAGACCTAAGGTTAGGAGAAATCTTCTCCTATGTTGATGAAGAAATGTCTCAGCTGAACCGTTGAGACGAGGAGCCGTCTCAGCAGATCCGCTGAGAAGAAGTTGTCTCAGCTGATATGTTCATCAAACGCCGAGAATCAGCGTGTTCGTCGAATGCAGATTGCCGTTCATCGAACGCAGGACTCAGTTCATCGACCACTGAGACGAGATAGAAGAAACAGCTGATAATCACGTGTTCGTCAAACGCAGAGAGCCGTTCGTCAAACGTAGAGTGTCATTCGTCGAACGCAGAAACAAGGCAGATCATCGAACGCAGAGACAAGGCAGATCGTTGAATGCAGAGACAAGGCCGATCGTTAAACGCTGAGTGCCGTTCGTCGAACGCAGAGACAATGCAGATCGTCGAACACAGAGACAAGGCTGATCGTTGAACGCAGAGTTTGGCAAGTTTGTCGAATGCAGAGTTTGGCAAGATCATCGAAAGCAGGATGCAGCGGGTTCATCGAACATAGAGTGTAGCGCGTTCGTCGAACGAAGACCTTCTCTACAGATAAGTAGGGCGGCGGGACCTGCGGCTAGGGCAAGTTGCAGAAAAGCTACAGGGGACCACCAATGTCTCCCATACTTCTTGGGAGATCAAATTAGAGCCGTTGAAGATAAAAGAAGTATAAAAGAAAGAGTTAGGGTATTTTCTAACCCCCGACTGATTGCTTGCAAAATCTATTTTCGCCATTGACGGCTGCTGCTCTCGTCTTTCTTCCTGCTCACTGAAAGAGAAGAAGAAACTGAGAGAAGAAGATAACTCCCCCACCGGAAGGGGCAAGGTGATCTTCCACCCTTCTATTGAAGAGGAAGATCAAGTGGTAGCTGTTATCAACTTCTTCAGCTACAGGAAAGCACAAACTGTGTAGGATCTACAGGAGAGTATTTCTGCTGTAGAAAAGTTCAAATATATCTTTTTCTGTAAGGCTTTTTGCCTGAGTTTGTAGGGCTGGTTTGCTTGAGCTTGTAGGGCTGGTTTGCCTGAGGTTGTAGGGACTTTTTTCCTGAAGTAGGAGCTGGTGATAGCTCTGAGTTGTAAGGCTTGTTGCCTGAGGTAGGACCAGGAGGTGGTCTGAGCTGTAGGAGGTGTTTTTCTCTGAGTTTGTAGGGCAGTTGTGCCTGAGGTAGGAGCTGGTGATAGCTCTGAGATATAAGGCTTGTTTCCTGAGGTAGGACCAGGAGGTGGTCTGAGCTGTAGGAGGTGTATTCCTCTGAGTTTGTAGGGCAGCAGTGCCTGAGGTAGGAGCTGGTGATAGCTCTGAGTTGTAGGGACTTTTGTCCTGAGGTAGGATCATCTTTGATCTGAGAAGTTCTGAGGAACTTGTGTTGTATGCTCTTGGAGCTGAAGATTGGAGGAGTTTGCCATGTCTAACACATTGTTAGAAAGGTGAAGGGGGAAAGAGGACTACTCAAGACACCCTGTCTTGAGGAACCTCTATACATACTTGTGTGCTTTCTGTGTTGCTTGATTCTATGATTAGAATGGTTTTAACAGGCCATAATCTCAAGAGAAATCAAAAGGAACCTATTAACCCCCCTCCCCCCCCCCCTCTAGGTGATTTGGACTACAAACCCATATTCTTTCAAGTGGTATCAGAGATAGGTTGGTCAAGAAAGACATAACTATCTGACCAGATCCTACAAAGGGAATAGTCAAATCACAATCCAAACAGGGAAGTGGACAAGCTTGGTGAGACCCCAACTCAAACACTATTTGGAAATCTGCTCTCCTATAAGATGCAGATTTCTGCAAGGAAGGAAGTGGACATCTCTACAAGGGCTCAGCCAAGGGAGAAATCTATTGCTCTAAAAGCTGCAGCTCTAAGAGAAGCAAAGGCATGATGGTGTCTCCTCCAAGGAGAAGTGCTGAATCTGAAACCAGCACCTCAGATAGCTCTTCCATTGATGAAGAGTTTGATGCCTTTTTAAGGCAGCTCAAGAAGGTGATGAAGAGGAAGCAATGGAATAACTTGCCCTCCTCAACATCACACTACAAGAAAGATAGCAAGAAATCTGAAAGACAGCACCCAAAGGGTGACAGGTATGATTTCAAACTTAGTAAACATGGTTTCAATAACATAGTTTGTTATTGCTGCAGCAAGCCTGGACATGTCATAGCTGACTGTCCAGACAAAAGAAAGAAGAATGGTGATAAGAAGCATCATCACCAAAAAGATAGGAAGGGTGAAAAATCCCTCCTAGCAAAGAAAGAAAGAAGCTGGAGTGAATCTGATCCTTCAACATCAGATTCAAAGAATGAAGAAGAAGCCTACATTGGGCTGTATGCAGCAGAAGAAGATGAAGACTATCCAGCTACAAAGGTTGGAATCAGGGCCCCTCTTTCACACTCAGATAGTGATGAGAGGAGGATGAAGAAGTCATTGTTCAGCTAGGCCTTATGGCCTTCACTGATGAGGAAGGGAGTCAGAATGATTTTGACAATGTTTAGGTACTATCTCATTCCACTTCTATTTCTGATTATGAGACTAGTCCAGAACCTGATGCACCTTCATCAATTGATGGAAGGGGCAAGGAAGCTGAGGAAGAACTCAATCAATTGATTGACAAATATGGTGTTCTTTTGGAGGCTCTGAAGAAGAGCAAGAAGCTTGCCAAGAGGTATGCCCAGGAAATTGTTTCCCTCAAGATGACTAAGAATGACTACACTGAACCTACCATCTTGGTGGCTCAGATGAGTAGACAGATTAGCCATTTACAGGGATTAACAATTGTGCAATTAAGCACTACTTCCCTGATGAACAAGGTCATCAAGGACCTTGACGAGAAGCTTGAGAAGGAGAAAAGCCCGGTGGCTCAATTCTCCAAGCCCAAATATGTGCTTCCCATTATTGACACCTTCTCCTCTCAAACCAATAGGAGAGGACTAGGATTCAATAAAATGGAAGTAGGAGAAGGGAGTGGAGAAAAGAGCAAGGAGAAGGCTAAGCCTTAAACCACCTTTCAAAAGGTGTTACTTCCTTCCAACAGGTATGACCATATATGAAAGAATTTATGGTCACTGGAAGAATGGGAGTTGCTATAGGAAGGAAAATGCTCCTTCCCATAGTGGAAGAAAGGGCATGGGATTGAGTGCCTTGAAGGCTCCCCATGAGGAAGTTCAAATGGCCCAACCTGGACCATTTGTATTTGGTACATCAGCCCATTTATACATGAATAGGAAAGCATGTGCTTCTAAGGTTAATTCGCCAAGAACATGACTGATGTCAAATCAGTGGACTTGTCTAAGTGCTCAGTGTCTAATGCCATCAAAACTTGCATTGCCCAAGAGCCAAAATAAGCTGATGCCATTAATACAAAGATCACCAAGACTATACACAGATTGACATTCAGCCAAATCCTTGCTGAAAGAAACATGAGAAAAGCTGTTGTTTCTCCTCCTGAACATGTGGACTGTGCTGTACATCCATCAAGAAATGCTCAGAAAAGGAGATACAACATTCATGAATGTTGGTGCTCTGGTAAAGTGGGACACTTTGCCATAGATTGTTGGCATAACCCCAATGTGACATATGCAAAGATGAGCCTTCCTGCAATGGGTGCTGCTAGTGTAAGGTCATTTTATCATGCTAACAGGCACCTAGGACCCAAAGCTACTTGGGCTCCTAAGGATAACTAAACTTCTTCTGCAGGGTAGTTCAAGTACCAGTCTCAACCAAATATGGTACTTGGACAGTGAGTTCTCAAGGCACATGATAGGAACAAGGAATCTTCTGCAGGACTACATGCCTGTGAAGAATGGACACAAGGTTATCTTTGGATGAGGCTAAGTTTAATGCTTTCAAACTTGAACTAGGAATGTTCAATGTTGAATAGGGTACAATACTTAAATCTTTCAATCATGTGTAATATAATGCTTGACTTGTTGTAATTTAAAGTATTGAAACATTAACCCTATTAGTGACATGCTTAGGCCCATAAATCAATCATATCTTAATGATGGTTAAGTAGTAAGTTCAGCTTAAACAGATCAGTATGTTTCAGCTGAGCCGCTAAAATTGTCCCAGCGGCTGATTGCACTCTGTCCCAGCGGATAGGTCACCGTCCCAGCGGTTCCGCTGAGACGGGTTGGATTTATCATAAGTTGTCTAATTGCAACCCTAGTTGACTCATTTCTCTCCTAATCTTAAGTGCAATTAAATCTATTGTACTAGGTTTAATTTCACCTAAGTCTACAGCCATATAAATAGGACATTTGCTTAGTGAAAGGCACACGACCCTTCACTTCCATCCGCCGAGATGAAACACCTTCTCTTCCGTCCCGACGCTTTCATCTCCTATAGTAATGTCTCCCAAAAGCTTGAAAGATCTTCTTGAGGGTTATGAAGTAGTTAGGAATGGTTTTGCTAATGCTTTTGAAGATATCAAGGGAGAAATTAACCTCTTTGAAGATCAAGGACTGGAATTCCTTCTCTCTGAACCAAGCCCCATTTTCAGAACTGAAGTTCTGGAATGGTTCAATAATGCCAGATTATCCTCCTCCAAGTCCTCTATCAAATCCAAGTAAATGAAGTAAGGATAAAAGTAACCCCAACAAAGATAGTGAAAGCCCTTCATCTTCCATCCTGTAGCACAAGTGAGGAAGAAGAAATATCTGAGAAGGATAAGAAGAGGGCATTGAAATGGACTGAATATAATGATACCAAGGTTGGATCATTAAAAAGGAAGTTCTTCAGTCAGAAGGGGAAGCTGTTATCAAACATTGTGGAAAAAGCTATCCTCTACAAACCTGGCTCACATGATACTATCTCCCAGTACATGTTTGACCTCATGACTAGGATTATTCTGAAAAAGAAAACCTCCTGTGGAGTAAAGCGCAAATCTCGCACACCGCTAAGGGCGGTAGCTAGACTGCGGCATGAAACGGCAGTGTACCGATCGTTCAAGTAATAAAAAATGGGAATGAATCCCCAAGTATCGATCTCAAAGGAACACAGTAAGGTGGAGTTTACTATTGAGGCAGGACTTGAGATTGATGTCCTTTTGTCGGATGGAATGCGGGAGAGTTGATTTGGTTTGTGGAAAAGAAAGAAAAACAACTATAACTACTCCTATGCAATGCCGCTATGCAATGCTTGGCTTGGCAGGATGGAGACTAGGCAGGCCTTGAGCGCACTGCATCGCTAGGGAGGATGGACGAGTAGACAAACAGAATCGAACTGTGCAGGCCTTGAGCGCGCTGCTTCGTTAGACGAATGGATTACACGGGCCGCTATGCCACGCTTCGCTAGGCGGATGGAAGAGTAGGCATACAGATGAGGGTCGCAAGCACGCCACTAGCAATTGCTAGTGCGGCACACGAACGTGACGGCGGGATGGAGGATGGAATGGGGCGCACCTCAAGCAACTTACACACCAAAGCATTTCACATAGACATGAAATATATAGAAATACAAACTAGTTTAAGTGCTACTTCATCATAATAATAAGGATCTACAACATATACACATCAACAAGAGAAGAACAAGGCAAGAAATTGACCAAATCCGAAGGCTCGTCGAGGAGTCATGGTTGGAATCGCTAGGTTGTCAATCCGCGTCCAAGCTCGGTCCTCAACTACGTCCGGGGTAGAGAGAGCTGTCACAACTCTCCAATGAACCCGTCTTCTTCGTCTCACGATCCGGTAGAGGTTGCAAACTTCCTCTTGCTTGAAGGTAATGGCGGCTAGATCTCCCTTGAAGCTATAGGATGAAGGAGGAGGCCGAGATGATCTCCGGGCTCAAGATTGGCGTGAAGAACATGCCCGGAGCACCTCCTGAAGGTGGGCGGCTATGGACGGCGAAAAGGGCGCAGAACTGGAGCTCTGGGAGCGGGAAAAACGATCTCTCAGAATAGGGCAAGACCTGCGGATTAAATAGAAATTCTGTCAGAAAATGGTCACGCACGGTCGAACGCACGACCGTGCGCAGACCGTGCGTTATTAAATGATAAAACTTGACTTGGGAAAGACGCTGCGCCGCCCGTGCGAATTGCTCATGCACGACCAATACCGCCCGTGCATTCAAACGCACGTGTAAACTCCGAAGCTCTGAAATCAGGAAGACACAGGTCGACCGTGCGTTTTACTCACGAACGGGCGAATCCGCCCGTGCGTCAAAACGCACGAGTAAACTCCGACGCTCCATTTTCTGCCCAGACACAAACGCACGATCGCAATCGACCATGCGTCAAGGAAACGCACGACCGTGCGATATGCACAGACATTACTTCTGGGGAAAACGGGACGATCCGGTCACCTGCATACAAGATACAATGGCTTGGAATACACGTCCAGCATCAGAAAAACATAGAAGAAGGGAAGGGGAGCACCATGTGCTTACCCCCAACAACAAGGAGCGCAATTTCACACCGGAATGGGCTTAAAAGTGCACCTAGCATGGAATAGTACAAATGAATGAAAACGTGCCTAAAATGTGGTGCATAGACTAGAAATACGGCCTAGATGAGTCCATAAATGTATATATAAATGAGAGATAAAGTTGTTTTTATATAAGTTTTTAATAGAAATTTTTGTAATTATTTAATATGATTTTTCCTTTTTATGTCAATTTTAGGTTATAAGTAGTTCTTTTTGTAATTTTGATTCTAACTTAGCCTAATTTTAATATTTGCAGATTTTTGGACAAATTGGGAAAATATTGCATTACACGCCCTCGGTCACGCCCGTGACCAAGGGCGTGTAACTTGAAGACCAGTCCAGGTCGATGCCGTGCTGTTGAGCTAGTACACACCCAGTCACGCCCCAGGTCACGCCCGTGACCCAAAGTCACGCCCGTGACCATGGGCGTGTAATATTAGAATCTGCCACGTGGAGCTGCCGTCGAGACGAGAAGTTGTCGTTGAGAAGTCAACAAAAGTCACGCCCGTGACCCAAAGTCACGCCCGTGACCTTCCCGCGTGATCCAAGCACGCCGCCGCGCCGTCTGCCTAGCCCATGCCGCATTAAATGAAGCCATCCTGAGTCACGCCCGTGACCCATATGTCACGCCCGTGACATGTCCGATTTTCTCCCACCGTCACGCCAAGCCCACGCCGCTGCCGGATCCAATGTTACAGTGATTACACGCCCTTGGTCACGCCCGTGACCGAGGGCGTGTAACTTGAAAATTTCGCCTATAAATACAGAGGCTCTCCTTGAGTCCAGGGTTCAGAATTTTGGAGTGGGGGAGGTGCTGCTAGAGCCATTCTTGAGTATTTTTCTCTTTTCATGTTCATGTTCATGTCTCTTTACTTTCATGCTCTCTTCCTTTTCTAATGCAATGTATTATTTTTCCTTCAATGCAATAGTTTAGTTTAAGCTTGTAATCTTGTTCTTCCTAGCTTGCAATTTCCTCTCTTAAGTCTTGTAATAGTTTTCATTTAAATAAAAATAGTTTGTTCTCTTTCTTTTTGTCTCCTCCTTACTTAGTTAAATTTTCTTAATATGCATTTTTATCTTTCTTTCTCTTCCCCCTCCACCATGATTAACTAATCCTCATTAGTACTCGATCAAAATGATCCGAGGATGAGTTAGACAAGTTATGATCTTCTAAAGTTTTCTTTTTTCGTTTTTATAAACACTTGAATTACCCTTGATTTTTAATTGGTGAGGCCATATTTTCGATATATGGTTTTCGCTTAAGTTTTCATATTTAGTTAGCCGAGAGGCTCAAAGTATGAATCGATCACTCAAGGGTAAAGAGAGTTGCACGCACCCCTCGAGAGAGGATGACGTAAATCTCCCGGATTGGAGTCAAATCCAATAGTGGGGTTCACCTCGTAAAGCAAGTTTTAGGTAATCGATTATAGGACGAGAGTCCGGTTGATTTTTCCTAATCTTAGTTGGGCATTAACCTCGAGAGAGGCATGTTCGAGCTTCGGGAACCTCCACGGTCAAGTAGTTCAATTTAAACGGAATTAGATTTAATTTCCTTTTACTTGTCTATTCTCACTCCAAGGTGACTTTTGATTGAGTGCTAGCTTCTTTTATCTTCATCACAACCCTTCAATTAGTTTGCATTTTCCTTTCTTCTAGCTAAGTAATTAAAACTAAAAAATATTGTTAGATAAGATAAGGGTGACTTTCCTCAAAGTAGAAGTAATCAACGCGCCCCGTGGAATACGACCTTGATATTTCTTAATATCCTATACTATAGACGATAAGGTACGCTTGCCTTTATCGGATATGGTTTGGAAAAAAATCTTTAACCTTCGCTTAATTTAAAAACCACCGAATTTTTATATCAAGATTTTGGCGCTGTTGCCGGGGACTTTTGCGTAGATATTTTGAAACGAGGATAGCTATTAATTTTATCATGTTTTTATTTTAGTTTTTCTATTTTTGAAAATCTTAAGGTGAAATTAAAATCTTGGAAAGGGACGTTTGGGGTGTCATCCCATCTCACCTCCTAGTACCTTGCAATCCCTTCACAGGGTAGATCTCGGGAAGTCCAAGACTAACTTAATCCACCTAAAAGAACAAAAAAAAAGGGAATAAGAAGAAATTCAAAAAAAAGAAAAAAAAATTATTATATATATATTATATTTATAATTAATCATTCTCCTCTTTTTGCTTTCATTATTGTTTTTACTAAATTCTCTTTTCTCTCGTAGCTTTTTTCTTCTTCTTTTTCCCTTTTATTCCTTTTTCTTTTTTTTTTCTAGTGTATGACCCGAGGTAGTTCTTCGAATCTTCCTTTTGATCCAAAGATCGAGCGAACCCTTTCGAGGCGCCGCCGTTCTCATAATCAGGAAAATCAAGTAGTATTCGAAGAGTCGATCGGGGACACTAACACAGCAAATATGGGTGACCCTAATCCGCCAAATCCGCCAAATCCTAATGAGGCTGTGCAACGGACCATGTCCTATTATGCGCAGCCGAATCTGGACGGCACACAATCAAGTATTGTTCGCCCCCCGGTGGCAAACAATAACTTTGAGATCAAGTCCAGCACTATACAAATGGTGCAACAATCGGTGACCTTCGATGGTCACCCGGACGAGGATCCAAACTATCATATTTCTTATTTTCTCGAAATTTGCGACACGTTCAAAATCAATGGCGTCACCGATGACGCCATTCGATTACGTCTTTTTCCTTTTTCTTTGCGGGGTAAGGCTAAGCAATGGTTGGGCTCCCTTCCTAGGGACTCTATCACTACATGGGCCGATATGGCGGGAAAATTTCTTACAAAGTATTTTCCGCCTTCAAAAACCGCTAAAATGCGCACGGATATTGCGTCATTTATGCAAATCGACTCGGAGACTCTCTATGATACATGGGAGCGCTTCAAGGAGCTTTTGCGTAGATGCCCTCACCACGCACTGCCAACTTGGCAACAAGTGCAAATCTTTTATAACGGCTTAAATTTCCAAACTAGGCAAATGATTGATGCGGCCGCTGGGGGCTCTTTAAATAAGAAAACCCCGGAGGCCGCTCAAGAGCTTTTTGAGGAAATGGCCACTAATGCGTATCAATGGAATTTGCCCCGAGCTCGGCCTAGCAAGCCGGCCGGACTTTTTGAAATAGACGCTACTTCAAATTTGGCTTTACAAGTTGAGCGCTTAACAAAGCAAGTGGCGGAGATGTCTGCTTCCTCCGCCACTCCTCCTTGGGCTAATAATGCTTTAATTGAAGAGCAAGTTGATTACATGGGAAATCTGCCTCGGCCTTCCTATAACCCAAACACCGCTCCGTATAATAACACCTACAATGCGGGTTATAGGAATCATCCGAATTTCTCATGGAGCAATCAAGGAAATGCTCAGCGTCCCTTAAATTTGAATCAACCTCCAAATCAACTTCTCAATTTAACTCCCCCTCCAAATTTTAATCCACCCGGTTTTCCACCGCAACAGCAAAAACCCTCTCCGCTTGAAGAGATTTTTGCAAAATATGTTGCTACAAATGAAGCGAACATCCGGAACCTCACCGGATCGATCAAAAATTTGGAGAACCAAGTGGGCCAGCTAGCAAAGATAATCTCCGAGCGCCAGCAAGGAGCCCTTCCGGGAAACACGGAGCCAAACCGAAGGGAGAGCGCAAACGCGATTACACTCCGAAGCGGGAAGGAGGTGGTTTCAAAATAGGACGAACCCATGGTAACTTCCTCCCCTCCTCCTCCTATTTTATCTTCAAATTTACCTGCAACGTTAGCTCCGCGCGCTTCTACTTCTAATATTTCGTATCCGTCTAAGTTTAAGAGCGAGAGCGCCGAAAAGAATTATAAAAAGTTTTTGGATATTTTAAAACAAATTCACATTAATGTACCCTTCTGCGAGGCTATCTCTCAAATGCCTAAATATGCGAAATATCTTAAGGAGTTGCTCTCCAATAAGAAAAAGTTAGAAGATATTTCGCATATTTCTTTGAACGCAGAATGCTCCGCGGTTGTACTCAACAAATTGCCTCGAAAAGTGAATGACCCGGGAAGGTTCTCCATCCCGTGTTTATTTGGCAATTCGTTAGTAAAACACGCTTTAGCGGATTTGGGAGCAAGTATCAATCTCATGCCCTTTTCTCTCTTTAAGAAGCTAGGTCTAGGAAATCCAAGCCCCACTCGAATGAGTATTCAATTAGCGGATCGCTCATTAAAATATCCGGTAGGAATAGTGGAGGACGTGCTCGTCAAGGTCGACAAGTTCATCTTCCCGGTGGACTTTGTCATTCTTGACATCGAAGAGGATGCCGAAGTACCCCTCATACTCGGCCGCCCCTTCCTTGCCACCTCCCGCGCCATTATTGACGTAAGTAACGGAAAGCTCCTCCTACGGGTTGGAGACGATGAAGTTTCGTTCGGCATAAATTCCTCGATGCGGAACACATTAGAAAACGACGATTCGTGTTTTTACCTGGAAGAGTGTTGGGAATTCGATTCCCCTCCCGAGTTAGTTTCCACCTCGAGTCACGAGTCCGAGTTCGCCGAGCTCTTTTGTCTGGAAGAAGAAGAAGTCACTCGTTTCACACCACCCGAACCACTATTTTTAGAAAAATTAAAAATCAAAACATCTTATGAAGAGCCACCCGTTTTAGAACTAAAGCCACTTCCCCCTCACCTTAAGTATTTATTTTTAGAAAAAGAGTCGAAGCTACCCGTCATCGTTTCATCCGAACTTAGCAACTCGGAAATTTCCGAGTTGGCTATTGTCTTAAGAAAGCACCGCCACGCAATTGCGTGGCAAATTTCGGATATAAAGGGTATAAACCCTTCCTTCTGCACTCATAAAATCTTTCTCGAAGATAATTCCCGAAATTCGGTCCAGCCTCAACGACGGCTAAACCCTAACATGAAAGAAGTCGTTAAGGCCGAAGTGATCAAACTATTGGACGCGGGAATTATCTACCCGATATCGGATAGTACTTGGGTTAGCCCAGTACAAGTCGTACCAAAGAAAGGTGGCATTACGGTAGTAGCTAATGAGAATAACGAGTTGATCCCAACCCGTACTGTTACGGGTTGGCGGATGTGCATCGATTACCGAAAACTAAATGATGCCACCCGTAAGGATCACTTCCCTCTACCATTCATCGATCAAATTTTAGAGCGCCTTTCAGGTCACTCCTACTACTGTTTTCTCGATGGTTTGTCGGGATATTTTCAAATCCCGATTTCGCCCGACGACCAAGAAAAAACCACTTTCACTTGTCCCTTTGGCACCTTCGCTTATCGAAGGATGCCATTTGGTCTTTGTAATGCGCCAGCTACATTTCAAAGATGTATGCTGGCGATATTTGACGAGTTAGTAGAGGAGGTGATGGAAGTGTTTATGGACGACTTTTCCGTGTTCGGAAATTCATTTAAAAATTGTTTAAAAAATCTTGAGCGCGTGTTGCAGCGATGCGAGGAAACGAATTTAGCACTTAATTGGGAAAATGCCATTTTATGGTCAAGGAAGGATTAGTCCTTGGCCATAAAATTTCGGGCATGGGGATCGAGGTCGATAAGGCCAAGATCGAAGTGATTGAAAAACTTCCCCCTCCAACAAACGTAAAAGCTATTCGTAGTTTCCTAGGCCACGCGGGGTTTTATCGGCGCTTTATACAGAATTTTTCAAAAATCACAAAGCCGTTAACCCACCTTCTTGAAAAAGAATCCTCGTTTATTTTTAGCGATGAATGCCATTTGGCTTTTAAACTCATCAAAGAGAAACTTATAAACTCCCCGATTCTAGTCGCGCCGGATTGGTCGCTCCCTTTTGAAATCATGTGCGACGCGAGTGACATTGCGGTTGGTGCCGTTTTAGGCCAACAGGTGAGTAAGTATTTCCACCCTATTTATTATGCGAGCAAAACACTCACGTCGGCACAAGCGAATTACACCACAACCGAAAAGGAGCTTCTAGCGATCATTTTTGCCTTCGATAAGTTTAGGTCATATATCACCCTCTCAAAAGTTATTGTCTTCACGGATCACTCCGCACTTAGGTATCTTTTAAGCAAATCGGACGCCAAGCCTCGTCTTTTGCGATGGATCCTCCTCTTGCAGGAGTTTGACTTAGAGATCCGGGACAAAAGGGGGGCCGAAAACTTGGCGGCCGATCATCTCTCCTGTTTAGAAAACCCCGCCTCGGAAGTTTTGATAGAATCTGACATCGATGATAAATTTCCCGAAGAGCGCCTCCTCACTCTCGAAAATATTAATTCGTCATCTACCCCCTGGTTTGCAGATCTGGCTAACTATTTAGTAGCCCGGGTCTTGCCAAAAGAATTCTCGAGTCAGAAAAAGAAGAAATTCTTTTCTGATTTAAAGAATTACTTTTGGGAGGACCCCTTTTTATTCCGTGTATGCGCAGACCAGGTAGTAAGACGATGCGTCTCGAGTGAGGAAGGCCTTAAAATTTTACGACATTGTCACGAGCGACCATCCGGTGGTCATTATCATTCGAACCGAACCGCGAGGAAGGCGCTGGAGGCGGGCTTTTATTGGCCCACGCTCTTCAAAGATGCTCACACCCTTGTGAGTACTTGCGATAGTTGCCAGCGGTCGGGGAACATATCCCGCCGAGATGAGATGCCCCAAAATATTTTCTTAGAATGCGAAATTTTCGATCTTTGGGGCATTGACTTTGTTGGTCCTCTCCCTCCTTCGTTTTCAAATAAGTATATTCTAGTGGCAGTCGACTACGTGTCGAGGTGGGCAGAAGCGCAAGCTCTCCCCACCAATGATGCGCGAGTCGTCGTTAACTTTTTAAAAAAATTATTCTCTCGATTTGGCACTCCGCGCGCTATTGTGAGTGATCGGGGCACCCATTTTTGCAATACTCAATTCACAAAAACCTTAGCAAAATATGGTGTCACGCACAAACTATCCACTGCATATCACCCACAAACGAGCGGCCAAGTCGAAGTGGTTAATCGAGAATTAAAGCGAATTTTAGAAAAAGCGGTTTCTATTAATCGGAAGGATTGGGCAATAAAGCTCGATGACGCGCTATGGGCCTATCGTACGGCGTACAAGACCGCTATCGGTTGTACACCATATCGAATGGTCTATGGCAAGGCTTGCCACCTTCCGGTCGAATTAGAACACCGCGCATTTTGGGCGCTTAAATTTTTAAATCTCGATTCCACTTTAGCGGGCGAACAAAGGAAGTTTCAAATGAACGAGCTAGATGAATGGCGAGCGAATGCATATGAGAGTAATAAATTATATAAGGAGCAAACAAAGTTTTATCACGATAAACATATAAAATTTCCGAAAACTTTTTCGCCGGGCGATCTCGTCCTCCTTTATAATTCTCGCCTTCGCCTTTTTCCGGGAAAATTAAAATCCCGATGGTCCGGACCCTTTATTGTTAAAGAGGTTTGGTCCTATGGGACAATCCTAATTTCCCACCCGGAAAAAGGTTCTTTCAAAGTTAACGGGCACCGCCTTAAATTGTATCTTCCAGGAGACTTACCTAATGAAAAGAGTGATGCAATATTTCTTCATCATATACCATGATCGGCAAGTGGGTCAAGCTACGCGACCTTAAACAAAGCGCTTTTGGGAGGCACCCCAAAGTTATCTTTGTATTATTGTTTCTCTTGTTTTTCTTTGTCTTGTTTCTTCTTTAATATCTTTTGTAGGTAATCGCGGCTTCCCCACAAAAGCTTCAAAAAAATTCAGGGAAGCTCTTTATCCTTCTTTTCTTTCTTTTTCCTTGCATTTCTTTTCTTACTTCATACTTACTTTTAAACATTGGGGACAATGTTTAACTTTAAGTATGGGGGTGTAAATAGTCCTTTGTAAATATTTGTAAATAGTTTTAAAAGAAAATTTTCAAAAACAAAAAAATTTCTTTTTTCTTTCTTTCCTATGTTTTCTTTTATTTAAGCACTTGTAAAACCAAAAACTCAAACAAAAAAAAAATAAAAACAAAATTATAAAAAAAATCGAAAACTTAAATCTTGGAAAGGGACGTTTGGGATTTTATCCCATCACACCTCCTAGTACCTTGCGAACCCTTCACCGGGTAGCCCTTGGGAAGTCCAAGACTTAACAAAAATCGTTAGTTTTAAAGCTAGTTTCCTTTCTTTGTAAATAGTTTGTAAATAAGAAAAATTCAAAAATTCAAAAAAAGATAATATCAAAAATTCAAAAAAAAGATAATATCAAAAATTCCAAAAATTCTTATACCCCTCCTACTTGTTGTTTTGTGATTTCTTAGAAATCTAGTTAAGAATGTTTATAAGCATCTTTAGTTTTTTTTAATTGGCTAAAATTTTGTTTATCATAGTATGTTAATTTTAAATTTTAGGTAATCTTGTTTTAAGAACCATCTTATGAGTTGAGTTTGATTAGAGAATCTTTGTTAGTATGACTTCTCTTTTTATCTTTAGATGGCTTCATTTTGTAGTAAATTTGCTAAACCACTTTAGATTTCAATTATATTTTCTTCTAGCTCTTTAGATCTTAGGAAATTTAATTTTACTAGAATTTGCTCTCAACATAATTTAATTTATAAACTAGAATTTTTTCTACCCTACCCTTTTGATGGCATAAAAAAAAAGTGTGTGTAAAAGATCATATGTCATGGGAATAAGAGGATAAAATTCATTATTCCCTAAACATATGCACCCAAAATCATTTAAAAGATTATATGGCATGGAGTAAGAGGATAAAATTCATTACTCCTAAACATATACATTTTGGGATTTTTTTTAGAAGAGAATTTAAAAAAAAAATATGGCATGGAGTAAAAAAAAAGAATAAATTCATTACTCCTAAACATATACAAAAAGAAAAAAATATATTGAGATGAGAGGATAAAATTCATCACCTCAAATCAAAGATCTCTTCTTATGCCAAGCTTTGTAAACCCCCTCCCCTTAGCCAATATCTTTGATCTAGGATTAACTTAAGTTATGGAGAGAGCAATATTTAGTAAGTTTCTTTTCCTTAAGTATCTTTTGAAATAGAGTTCTTATAATTCTAATTTAATTTTGTTTTATGATTTCTACAATTTTGGTAAGCTAATTAATTGTCTTGAGAAGTCCTTGCTTAAACAACTTTCTTTCTTTTCAAATCATCATCATAATTTAGAACTTAACTCCTCCTAGAATTTATTCTTAACTTAACTTTTGGTTTAGTAAAATTTTAGTTTGAAATTAAAAATCCTATGGATGTCTTATATATTATGTCTTACACTTTTGCTCTGGAATAACAAAACCTCAAGTATGGGGGTATTTGATAAAGTTGTTGTTATATAAGTTTTTAATAGAAATTTTTGTAATTATTTAATATGATTTTTCCTTTTTATGTCAATTTTAGGTTATAAGTAGTTCTTTTTGTAATTTTGATTCTAACTTAGCCTAATTTTAATATTTGCAGATTTTTGGACAAATTGGGAAAATATTGCATTACACGCCCTCGGTCACGCCCGTGACCAAGGGCGTATAACTTGAAGACCAGTCCAGGTCGATGCCGTGCTGTTGAGCTAGTCCACACCCAGTCACGCCCCAGGTCACGCCCGTGACCCAAAGTCACGCCCGTGACCAAGGGCGTGTAATATTAGAATCTGCCACGTGGAGCTGCCGTCGAGACGAGAAGTTGCCGTTGAGAAGTCAACAAAAGTCACGCCCGTGACCCAAAGTCACGCCCGTGACCTTCCCGCGTGATCCAAGCACGCCGCCGCGCCGTCTGCCTAGCCCATGCCGCATTAAATGAAGCCATCCTGAGTCACGCCCATGACCCATATGTCACGCCCGTGACATGTCCGATTTTCTCCCACCGTCACGCCAAGCCCACGCCGCTGCCGGATCCAATGTTACAGTGATTACACGCCCTTGGTCACGCCCGTGACCGAGGGCGTGTAACTTGAAAATTTCGCCTATAAATACAGAGGCTCTCCTTGAGTCCAGGGTTCAGAATTTTGGAGTGGGGGAGGTGCTGCTAGAGCCATTCTTGAGTATTTTTCTCTTTTCATGTTCATGTTCATGTCTCTTTACTTTCATGCTCTCTTCCTTTTCTAATGCAATGTATTATTTTTCCTTCAATGCAATAGTTTAGTTTAAGCTTGTAATCTTGTTCTTCCTAGCTTGCAATTTCCTCTCTTAAGTCTTGTAATAGTTTTCATTTAAATAAAAATAGTTTGTTCTCTTTCTTTTTGTCTCCTCCTTACTTAGTTAAATTTTCTTAATATGCATTTTTATCTTTCTTTCTCTTCCCCCTCCACCATGATTAACTAATCCTCATTAGTACTCGATCAAAATGATCCGAGGATGAGTTAGACAAGTTATGATCTTCTAAAGTTTTCTTTTTTCGTTTTTATAAACACTTGAATTACCCTTGATTTTTAATTGGTGAGGCCATATTTTCGATATATGGTTTTCACTTAAGTTTTCATATTTAGTTAGCCGAGAGGCTTAAAGTATGAATCGATCACTCAAGGGTAAAGAGAGTTGCACGCACCCCTCGAGAGAGGATGACGTAAATCTCCCGGATTGGAGTCAAATCCAATAGTGGGGTTCACCTCGTAAAGCAAGTTTTAGGTAATCGATTATAGGACGAGAGTCCGGTTGATTTTTCCTAATCTTAGTTGGGCATTAACCTCGAGAGAGGCATGTTCGAGCTTCAGGAACCTCCACGGTCAAGTAGTTCAATTTAAACGGAATTAGATTTAATTTCCTTTTACTTGTCTATTCTCACTCCAAGGTGACTTTTGATTGAGTGCTAGCTTCTTTTATCTTCACCACAACCCTTCAATTAGTTTGCATTTTCCTTTCTTCTAGCTAAGTAATTAAAACTCAAAAATATTGTTAGATAAGATAAGGGTGACTTTCCTCAAAGTAGAAGTAATCAACGCGCCCCGTGGAATACGACCTTGATATTTCTTAATATCCTATACTATAGACGATAAGGTACGCTTGCCTTTATCGGATATGGTTTGGAAAAAAATCTTTAACCTTCGCTTAATTTAAAAACCACCGAATTTTTATATCAGGGACTCATCACACCCCCAAACTTACCTGTTTGCGCGTCCCGAGCAAACAAATCCCTCAAGCGGATAAGAAAAATATAAGCTGACATAGAAATTGTAAAGCGGAGTACCATGCGAAGTCGCATGCTCATGCGCGTAGAAATACAGTAGATAAAATTTCTAATTATACATATTAGTTTATAATTTTTTAGGGGCGTATTTAAATATTACATTTACTCAAAAAGTGAATCACGGTGAATCATAAGGTCGTACATAGGAAGAAAGTAAACTGAACGCTGAGGCGAGCATTGCCAAAGATCGGGGCTCGGGACAAACTCCATTGAAATCCATCAATGTCGGTGACCATAAGCTTGCCCGGTTGCACTCTCTCCACGGTACTGGTTTGACTCAAATGTGTGAATCAATAGGACTTTAGGTTTTAGGTGAGGCTTGGGTTTAGGCGAGATATACAATGATAAAAATGACAGCTCAAGCACTAAACCCAAATGAGCTAATGCAGAAATTATCCTCAAACACCACGCATACACATGGGTACACTACACCCCCAGAATTGAACATGAAAACATGGGTGCGTGCACCGCCTACTCCCAAACATATATTTATATAGATTTTTCAATAAAGCTCATCACTTTTTCTTTTCTTTTCACTTCCTTTCTTTTTCTTATTTTCTTTTCTTTTCTTTTCAAACCATTTTCAGCAAAATGAACACTGAAGCGCATCCACATTTTCACAAAAGAAATAACCACTTCAACACCACAATCTTGAAAATAATATGCAGACTAAAGCTCAAATTTGGGTGTGCGACTAGGATTGGCTCTTAGGCTTTGGTGAAATAAAAGTGGGGCTGAATCAAAGAAAGGGTAGGCACAACTGGGCTAGCGAGAATATAGCGATAGGAATAGGCACAAAGGCTCAACCGGGCCAAAATGATGGCCTATATCACATTCACACAAATGACTAACCGTATACCCATGCTTCAAGAATCGCTTGGGGCAAGTTCTTATCCACCGAGAAAGATAATCCTTTCCCCCGACTCGGGCAATACGAGGCTAACGAACGTCTGCACACATTCCCATGCTACCATTTGATTCACACCGAATTCACCACTTTTTTGAGTAAAATAAACAATATCTACGCTAACAGAAAAATATAATCTAAAAGCATAAAAAGAAATTGAATCTACATGAGTTTCCATGCGAGACATGAGCACTCGACTAGGAGCACTATAGAAGTCGACATTTTACTCCGACTCACAATCCCACGCCAGCACAATGATTTTCCAAATCACACAAAAAGAAATGAGTTCAGCTCAAGACGTGTCAACAGCTAAGTGCACGCTCAAGTGGGTGTAGTGGTTTGCGGTGCATATGAATCAACACTAAATAAATGAAATAGAAATACTTCTAGCATGCAGTGCAATAGTGCACGTGAGTGGGCACACAGAACAACTCTCCCCCAGACTTAAACTAGGCAATACACAAAATATATAGCTATGAAATTCAGAAAAGAGCTAGGGGGAGAGAGTACCCAATGCTCAGCAAGTGAGCATACCAGAAGACGCATGTAAACCAAGAAAAAGCTGCAGCATCCGCCATATAGAAGAAGGACCTGCAGGGGTGAGCTCCGCAAAAACAAAAGAAAAAGACAAACTAAAAGAAACTACAGCTAACTAAACATGATTAGAAGAAAAAAAAATGCAGGAAAAGTAAGATAACTACTGGGGTTATTGTCCTCCCAGCACGACTTATTCAAATTGAAAACAGTTCTAGCTAATGGGTCTATGAAAAGAAAAGTGCACAGGTAACTGTTCTAATATGCGTGTCGGTAGCGGGTACTGATACGGCGACAGAACAGTCATGCCTCTACCCAAATATAAATAATACCTGCTCGTCACAGGTAGAGGGAATAAAAAGTAAGAAGAGGAGGAATCCTCACTCAACTCACCAAAACTATCCTTGCCCAGCAAGGTATCATCTCCAGGGAGGCAGCAGGAGGAGAAGGCAATGAGTGGAGCTTCCTCTACGGAGGGGGGATCAACCTCCTCACATAAGAGGATGCTCTCATCATAGACTTGAGCATAATGCTCCAAGTCCTCCTGAAGTACCTGTGAAGACTCAACCTGCACAGGCTCAGATGAAGAAGGGGGATCAAGAAATAAACAAGAAGAAGAACATGAATAAAAATCAAACGGGGGAGTGGTCCCGGTCTCACTCCAATCAGATTGGGAAAGTAAAATAATGTTTGCATTGTCATCAATGCTACAAGGTTCGGCGGGATCAGCCGTAGCCCTGCCCAAGATTTGGACTTCCTCCACCGGTGCTGAGGAAAGCTCCTCCTCACCTAGAAGGTTGTCCTCCTTCATAGGAGTAGGCATAACACATAAATCGCCAGCCTCCTTCTACGACACATCCTCAACAATGTCGTCAGAGACGAATATAGTAGTATGCACAACAGGGGGAGGAATAGTGCTTGGATAAATGTCAAGCACCGATTCCTCACAATGAATCAAATTCATGCATGGTGATATATGGACAGGGGAGATGGGCTCAGTCATGTCAGATCCTAGATCATCCACACATCTGGTGACTGTTTCCACATCATACCCTTCAAAACTTGAAGGTGAAATGGACACATAACCGGATGTTGAAGGTGTGCTGCCAGAAGTAGGAGACGGGACGATCCGGGTATCCGACTCGTCATCCTCGTCCAATTGGCGAAGATAAGCAGCACAATCCTTCAAGGCATGATCCATGATTTGACAAAACAAGCACTACCTTGCGGGCTTCTTTGGCACAGCTGGAGCTGAAGCCGAAAAGAAGTGTGATGGTAAAGGCTCGGCAGAATAGCCATAGGACTTACGCGCACCATATGGAGTACCAGACGAAGTCGGTGCTCCATATGCTGGGCCTTGAGTGCTAGGGCAATTATCTCCCTTTGAACATCTATCACTAGCGTGCGATATATCTCCACAAAAGCGGCAACGAATATTAAAAGAAGCCCACATAGTGTGAAGATAAAAATGATTCAAAATAAAGAGAACTAGTGTGCACAATACTACACCTAACAATATTTACTAAAGCAACCTAATAAAAACAGGGAAACAGAATAAGAAGAAATAATGCAAAAGAATGCAATACACAAATTGAAAGGCTTCTTTCTCAGATTCTCCCTCTCCATAAAACTCACACGACTGTGTTCGCCGGAAATGGCACCAAAAACTTGATGCGCAAATCTCGCACACCGCTAAGGGCGGTAGCTAGACTGTCGCACGAAACGGCAGTGTACCGATCGTTCAAGTAATAAAAAATGGGAATGAATCCCCAAGTATCGATCTCAATGGAACACAGTAAGGTGGAGTTTACTATTGAGGCAGGACTTGAGATTGAATTCCTTTGGTCGGATGGAATGCGGGAGAGTTGATTTGGTTTGTGGAAAATAAAGAAAAACAACTATAACTACTCCTATGCAATGCCGCTATGCAATGCTTCGCTTGGCGGGATGGAGACTAGGCAGGCCTTGAGCGCACTGCGTCGCAAGGGCAGATGGACGAGTAGGCAAACGGAATCGAACTGTGCAGGCCTTGAGCGCGCTGCTTCGTTAGGCGAATGGATTACACGGGCCGCTATGCCACGCTTCGCTAGGCGGATGTAAGAGTAGGCATACAGATGAGGGTCGCAAGCACCTCGTCGACAAGCACGCCACTAGCAATTGATAGTGCGGCACACGAACGTGATGGCGGGATGGAGGATGGAATGGGGCGCACCTCAAGCAACTTAAACACCAAAGCATTTCACATAGACATGAAATATATAGAAATACAAACTAGTTTAAGTGCTAAGTCATCATAATAATAAGGATCTACAACATATACACATCAACAAGAGAAGAACAAGGCAAGAAATCGACTGAATCCGAAGGCTCGTCGAGGAGTCACGGTTGGAATCGCTAGGTTGTCAATTCACGTCCAAGCTCGGTCCTCAACTACGTCCGAGGTAGAGAGAGCTGTCATGACTCTCCAATGAACCCGTCTTCTTCGTCTCACAATCCGGTAGAGGTTGCAAACTTCCTCTTGCTTGAAGGTAATGGCTGCTAGATCTCCCTTGAAGCTATAGGATGAAGGAGGAGGCCGAGATGATCTCCGGGCTCAAGATTGGCGTGAAGAACAAGCCCGGAGCACCTCCTGAAGGTGGGCAGCTATGGACGACGAAAAGGGCATGGAACTGGAGCTCTGGGAGCGGGAAAAACGATCTCTCAGAATAGGGCAAGACCTGCGGCTTAAATAGAAATTCTGTCAGAAAATGGTCACGCACGGTCGAACGCACGACCGTGCGCAGACCGTGCGTTAGTAAATGATAAATCTTGACTTGGGGAAGACGCTGCACCGCCCGTGCGAATTGCTCACGCACGACCAATACCGCCTGTGCGTTCAAACGCACGGGTAAACTCCGAAGCTCTGAAATCAGGAAGACACGGGTCGACCGTGCATTTTACTCACGCACGGTCGAATTCGCCCGTGCGTCAAAACGCACGAGTATACTCCAACGCTCCATTTTCTGCCCAGACACAAACGCACGACCGCAACCGACCATGCGTCAAGGAAACGCACGACCGTGCGATATGCACAGACATTACTTCTGGGGAAAATGGGACGATCCAGTCACCTGCATACAAGATACAATGGCTGGGAATACACGTCCATCATCAGAAAAACATAGAAGAAGGGAAGGGCAGCACCATGTGCTTACCCCCAACAACAAGGAGCGCAATTGCACACCGGAATGGGTTTAAAAGTGCACCTAGCATGGAATAGTACAAATGAATGAAAACGTGCCTAAAATGTGGTGCATAGACTAGAAATACGGCCCAGATGAGTCCATAAATGTATATATAAATGGGACTCATCAGGGAGTAGTAATCTTTCAAAGAATAAAGGAATGCCTTCAGACACCCAACATGGGAAGAATTCTCTCCTTATATCTAATGAAATCACACCATGACAAGTTCATCAATTCCAAAGGATCAAGCCTTCATTACCTCATGAGGATGGATATCAAGACTTTGGACAGATTCACAAGGGTCCTTCCAATGAGTCTGACCACTGAGTCTAAAGGAAAAGAGAAATTAACTACCAAACCCTCTAAGAAATCAAGGCTGATACTATCAAGTTTTGAGTCTGACCCCTCAAATAAGGATGATGATGTTGTTGCTGACTCTAGATCACATTCTCCTACCAAGAATGCTCCACAGGATGACACAAATACTCTTCATCCATAGGATCTAGTCACAAGCAAACCTCCAAGTAACTACTCTCTAAACCTTCATCCTACACATTTAATCAACAACTCATAGCAAATCAATCTAGTTGTCTATTTTGATATTAAACTAATGTGGACCTTAGCTCCCCAAGGACAAAGGAATGACCTAAACGAGGGGGAGCATCAACAATAACCAGCCCCTACTGATCTAATAACCATCAATGATGTTGATGAAGATATAAGGCCATCAGCCCAAGATATACAAGGTCAGCTTGACAGACTCATTTTCAACCTTGAAGAAAGAATTAGACTTAATCCTGATAATGAACCAGCCCTTTGGTCCATCCCTACACAAGATTCATCTGGTGCTCCATCTGAGGGGGAGGAACCACAAGGATCATCAGCACTAAAAGACCATGCTCTTGACTTCATGGACTCATCCATACAAGTTGACCTATCTGAAGGGGAAGTGCAAAAAGAGCCACCTTCAGAGAAAGATGAAGTTATAGCCTTCCTGGATTCATCTGACAAGGATGCACTCTCTGAGGGGGATAAGCAAGTTCTTGATGATTAAGACAATCTAGATGATCATCAAGATGATGATTTTGAAGATGGGATTGATGATGATCAGCTCCATCCTGATCATATTGATGTCATGGCAGCAGGTGCTGAGCTGGTGGATTCCCCAGCTGTAGCCCTGCATGAACCTCCAGTCCAATTAGTCAACAATATCCTCCATACTCCAAGCTCACCAAGACCACCAGCCCCAGTGTCACCTATTCAGCAAGCCTCTACTTCCACCTCACCCAATGAGGCTCTTCTCAATGCCATCAATCTGCTACTACAGTCCCATCTATCCTCCATGCAATCCCATATAGATCAATCAGCCACCTCAGTCAAGGATTATGTTGATCAGTCCATCAAAGATGTGAAAGCTGAAGTCATGTCTGAAGTCAAGGAAATAAAGGAGACCACTGCAATTCTCAACAAGCAGATGACTACATGGTTTGATCTGGCCGAAAAATCTGTTATTTCTCAGAACACAATTCTAAGATCTATGGACAAACAACTCCAGCTATCTGAATAGGACATAAGATATGTCAAGAACTATGTCAGTAAAACAGATGAAGTCATAGAGAAGTCAGCAAATCATCTCCAAGAGTATGTCTATTCTACTGCAATGCAGTTAAATGAAGCAGCTGACAGCTACAAGGAAGAGCTGAGTGCAGAACTTGAAACCATGTCCCAATCCCTTAATACAAGAGCCACCTCCTCCCATCTAAATGAAGAAGTTGGCAAGTTAAAAGATGTGCTTCAAGCTGACTTTGAGAATGTATTCCAGACTCTCTCTGGCACAATCTCATCAGTTAAGCAAGACCTCCATCACCAGATTTATGAAGAAGCCAGAAAGGGGGAGGATACAAATGCACTCATCAATTCTGACCTCACACTGAAAGTCCTACAAGGCACAAGGACTGCTTTGAATCTGCCCTTACTAGATGATAATAGGGCAGAAGACTGGGATTTCCCTCATCAAGAGGCCATGACACAAAATCAGAGATTGAAAAAGAAAAGGGAAAGAGAGCATGTGTTGCTCACTGAGGAATTCATGGCCAAACAAAGGGGTGAAAACAGTAGAGACCCTGACTTTGAATACTGGAGTGATGATTCCAAGGAGATAATCCTGAATGCCTGGCTAAGCCATGGTCAAACATACAAAGATATTGATAAGATATATCCATCTGAGGAATGGATAAAGCATCTTGAAAGGAACAGAAAAAGAGACAAGGTATTCAAAGAAAATCTTGTAAGGAAAAATAACCCAAGAAGAATGCCATCTAAATACATCCCAAGACCATTCATGTATTTTAGAAGGCAAGAGCACAAGAGGAAGATAGCTGAGATTGAAGCAACCAATGCTCCAAAGGACACACCTACAAATCTGACTGAAGACATTGCTGTACCTACTAAAAACAAGGAGCCTACAATCCAAGAGGAAATTGTTGCTGAAAGTATGAATGCTGTAGCAAATCAACTGGTCTCAGCCAAGGGAAAAGAAGCAGCTGCTGTTTTTCCTGCATGTTCCTCCTCTAAGAAAAGGAAAATTTGAATGAATGTATAAATTTCCTATGAATGGCTGGACAATGAGTGAACTGTAGTTTGTCTGAATTGTTTTGTGCAAAACTAAGTTTTAAATTACCAATATTAAATCACTATCATATCTGTTTTGTGCAAACTGAGATTTAGCTAAATCTTACCATGGTATTATTGGTTAAATTAATTTGTGTTGCATTGTCATGATTATCAAATCACACTAATGTATTGATTAATCTCTGTGGTAATATGACCTTCATCATCTGTTATGATAAACTGTACTGACAACATGTACTGTTATGATATACTGACATCTGAATTGATCAAACTTACAGTACGCATATGCCATATGATAGGGTAGATAATCTCCCTAAGTTGTTAAATGTAAGATAGTTTAAATTGATCAGCTGAATCAGAAACATCTGGATCAGCTGAAATTCCAGTGTTCTGTTAATCAGCAGGGAAATGTCTGGGTCAATACAGGTGCTCCAATTAAGGGGGAGCAAATTCCTGCTCAGATTGAGGGGGAGTTGGCTATAATTTGAGGGGGAGATAGCTAATGTTCAGTAGGTCAGGAGGATGTAGGCTGTCCTAAAAGGGGATTTGGAATATACTTTCTAATCTATCTTAGGATGTGTTAGAAGTATCCAGTAAAGTGTAGAGGTTGAAGAATCATATTTCCTAATGGGAAAGAGGTTGAAGAATCCGGAAAGGGGGAGATGGCCAATGCTAAGACCAAATTTGGTCTTGCTAGATGCAAATAAGAGATAGAATGCTAGTTGCTAAGACCAAAGTAGTGTTAGCCCTCTAAATTAGTTATCATGATATGCTATTCAATCTAAGTTAGAAAGGGGGAGATGCCCTCTAAGCTAGTCAAAGCTTTATATAATCTGTCATGAAGTTGTTAGCTTAAACAATGTTGTTATCTAGAAGCTATGTTATCATGATTATCTTATAGAATATGTCCTTCAAGTGGTGTCATGATATGTTTTTGTTGGCTATGTATGGTGATTAAAATTCCGCTTGCATGAAATAAAATTCGAACTAGCAGTCCGAGAAGGCAAGTATACCTATCGAACTGTAGTATAGGAACACAAGTGTCGTATTAAAATCCGGGAACCGTTGTGATGTAGGGCTACCGTGACTACGTGCTCGCTACGCTAACGAAAACGAAAACAACATTCAACATAAAATAAGAAGGAGGGGGCTCCGACCAAAAGCGAACGGAAAGAGGTCGTGCTTGCTCTCAAAGATCTCGTTCCAAGAGTACTCCGACCAAGAGCGGCAAATAAAGAGGTCGGGTGGGCTCCCAAATCCGAATAACAAAATAAAACCAAGAAGATTCACAACCGGACTCGATACCACATCCTTAGACAAGACTTACCTCTCCAACAAGCACGCAACTCACCGCACCTACACAAGCATCTATTCCATCATTCGATTCGTTTCAAAACGCAGCGGCAATTTTTCGGAGCGGCGGTGAACATTCAAGCGTCGATAAAGCTTTAGTTGAGATTAACTCCCTTGTTAACGCCATGTGCGCCAATCTTGGAGAGCAAACCAAGTCTAGGCCGAGTTTCTCTCCCGCAATGGATCTTCCCGATCCGGACAATAAGAGGTTCAATAACAACACTTATATTTCAGATTTTGCAAGCGAGAAGATTAAGATCACGGATAAAACGATTCGACAAAACCTCCACAAATTACAACGTAGAAGAATCACTAGAAAGGAGAGGGGTTACCCAACCAAGAACATGCATGCACTCAAGATAGATGTGGGAGAATCTCTCTCTCCACGGTTCCACCGGCGTCGCACTGAATGGAGAAGCACCCTTTCTTCCTTGGAGTTGCACCGCGGAAGTCTCGCCAGAATCGCACCGATGAGGATGGAGGAATGCAATGGATGGTTTCATATTATAGGGGGGGCGACAGCAAGGAGGATCTCTCCTCTTGGCCGAAACTCTCACAAGGGGGAGATTAGGTTTTTTTTGGTCTTCAAAATCTACTTTACTCTCATCAAGCCTCCTTTAAATAGGAGTTTACAAAATACATCAAATCATGATGGCTAACTAATCCACCATCAAAACGGCTAAACGCACACCATTGTTCAAAATTAGGAAATGAAAAATAAACAAGAGCAAAATGAATATAAAATTATTTCCAAGATATGAAATAATTTTATATCCGCAATATGAAATAAATGATCTAAAATAAATAGAAGTCTTCAAGCGGGATTGGTACGCCGCGGGCGGAGGTTGTAACACCAGTTTCCGTTAGCATCTTCACGGCGCCTCAAGTCCCTGTAGAGTTGCGCTACGGCAACCGGGTCGTCATCAGAAAGTGGTGGCGGGGTCGCGCCATCAATCCTCCCCCACTCAAAATCAAGCATCTCCGATGCGTGGTCCGAGAGGTAGCGGCGGAGAAGATCGACATCCAGTCGTTGAAGCTCCGTCGCGAGGACCCATGAATCGTCTGAAGGAGGGCGATCACGCCAACGGATGAGGAATCGGTAAGTAGCACCCTCCGAGGTAGTAAGTGGATCTGCAGCAAGTACCATGTCTGGGGTGAGAAAGGTCTTCGGAAACCTGGGGAACATATCAGCAGTAGGAATAAAAGTATGAGACTTACCATCCGGTGAAATACCTGTGGGGACCGACAGAGAGAGGTCATCCGTACTACTACTCCCCAACCCATTAGAAGATTTGGTGGAAGGAGAAGGCGTCAAGGAATTCAACTCATGTGGAGGCGATACGAACATCATTAAATCCGAGACGTTAAAAATAGGGGAGATTCCCCATTCGGTAGGCAAATCCAAAACAAAAGCGTTGTCATTTATTTTCTTGATGATCCGAAAAGGGCCGGCACGCTTAGGTGCTAACTTTTTAACGGTGCCAGATGACAAACGCTCGGGAACTAATCGTACTAAAACCAAATCGCCAACCTTGAAGTGTGACACTCTCCGATGTATATTGGCGTGCACCCGATAAGAATCGTAATGAGCAGTCAAGGTAGCTCGTATACGTGCATGAAGATCGTGAATATGTTGGGCGAAGGATTATGCAAATTGACTTGCCTTGTATGTTGGGGGCATGGGAACCAAGTCAAGAGGCACAGGGGCCTTGTACCCGTGGACAATCTCATTCGGTGACAGACCGGTGGACCGATTTTTGGAATTGTTGTAGGCTAACTGAGCATGGGGAAGAAGAAGATCCCATGTGCCTTTATGATCACTCACGAGGCATCTAAGAAGGTTCCCTAGGCTCCGGTTAACCACCTCAGTTTGCCCATTGGTTTGAGGATGATAGGCGGAGGAAAACAATAGTTTAATTGGTACCCATTAGGATCCAAAGTGTCTTCCAGAAGTAGCTCGTATACTTAACATCCCTATCTGAGACTATTGTCTTCGACACTCCCCGGTGACTAACGACTTCCTTAAAATATAGCTTTGCAATATGAGACGCGTCGTTGGTTTTAGTGCACAGTATAAAATATGCCATTTTGGAGAACCTATCCACAACTACGAAGATGGAATCGTGATGACGAAAAGTGGTGGGTAGGCCTAAGACAAAGTCCATGCTCACGTCCTCCCAAGGTACGGATGGTATAGGAAACGAAGTATATAACCCGACGTTGGTTTTGGTGCCCTTGGAAACTTGGCAAGTACGGCAACTACTCACTACCCGTCCTACCATAGCCTTCAAATTTGGCCAATAAAACTTTTCCTCAACCAGGGTGATAGTCGTATCTCTACCGAAATGGCCACTCAACCCGCCACTATGCAGTTCCCAGATGATATGGAGACGTAGATATGACTGCGGAATACATAATTTCCCATGTCTAAATAGGTAACCATCCTTGATAACGAACGCAGTAATAGTGGTGGGGGAACTATCCTGGCAGACAGGTAAGAATCCTGAAAATCCGGGCATGTTGCGTACTCATCTTTGATTCGCTCGAATCCGACAACATTAACCTCCATAGTGGTGACTAAAAGGGCTAGGCGACTAAGAGCGTCCGCAACCCGATTGTCCGCTCCCTTGAGGTGTTTGAGATTAAAAGTGTAACCCTGTAGGAAGGATACCCACTTGGCGTGACGCAGGCTGATTTTATGTTGGCCATTGATAAATCGTAATGCTTCGTGATCGGAGAGGATCACGAACTCCTTAGAGAGGAGATAATGCCGTCAGTGGTGCAAGCATCTAATGACCGCATAAAATTCCCTATCATAGTTGGAATAATTCAATTTAGCGCCCGCCAACTTTTCACTAAAGAAACTCACATGGTGCCCTTCCTGACTCAAGACACCTCCTATTCTCATGCCCGACGCGTCACAAGTAAGCTCAAAGACTTTCGAGAAGTCAGGTAGACGTAAGACGGGTGCCTCAGTCATAAGCTCCTTGATGCGTTGGAAAGCGATGGTGGCGGACCTCGTCCAAGTAAACTCACCTTTTCTCATGCAGTCACTAATGGGGGCCATGATGCTGCTAAATTCTTTGATGAAACAGCGGTAGAAAGTTGCCAACCCATGGAAGCTCCTCACCTCACATATCGTGGTCGGCTCGGGCCAGTCCTTAATCACCTTAACCTTGCTAGGGTCAACTCTAATGCCCTCCGTTCCAACGATGTAGCCTAAAAACTCCACTTCCGTAACATGGAAAGTGCATTTCTTGAGATTAAGAAATAAAGTTTCCTTCTGTAGGGTGGAAAGAACCACTCTCATGTGGGAGACGTGCTCGGTGGTAGTAGTGCTGTAAACCAAGATGTCATCGAAGTAGACTACCACAAACTTCCCCATGAATGGCTGAAAGACATGCGTCATCATCCGGGAGAATGTGATGGGGGCATTGGATAGCCCGAAGGGCATCACGAGCCACTCGTATAACCCGTCCTTAGACTTGAACACCGTCTTCCATTCATCTCCCTCGCGGACCCTTATCTGGTGATAGCCGCTTCGTAAATATAACTTAGAAAATATGGTGGCGCCAGACAAGACATCAAGAAGGTCATCTAAGCGCGGTATAGGAAATCGGTACTTGATGGTGATCTTGTTGATAGTGCGGCTATCAACAGACATCCGCCACGTACCATCCTTCTTGGGGGCAAGAAGGGCTGGCACCGCACAAGGACTCATGCTAGTCCTGATGAATCCTTTTTTCATCAAATCCTCAATCTGAGTCTGTAGCTCTTTGTGGGCCGCAGGATGAAGCCTATAGCGGCGTTGGTTTGGCAAGGACGAACCCAGAATGAGATCTATCGCATGCTGTATGTTCCTCAATGGAGGTAACACAGAAGGCAACTCTTCTGGGTACACGTCCTTATACTCGTCCAAAAGTGCTCGTAACGCCCTAGGCAACTCATTCAACGCTTCCGTTTCTTCCTTCGCACCCATAAGAACTAATGCGTACATAACTCCCTCAAGAAAAGGATCTCTCACAAACTCTCTCCTACCAACTAGGCTCAAAGCCTTCCTCTCGGTCGGGACGGTAGTGTCCTTAGCCAAAGTTACCGGCTCCTTCGGAACGGTCGGTCTCAATGTGATGGTCTTACCGTTGAATTTGAATTCATAAGTATTGGCTCGACCGAAATGTGTGACGTCACGGTCATAAAGCCAAGGGCGGCCTAATAACACGTGGCACGCGTCCATGGGGAGGACGTCACACCAGACCTCATCCGTGTAAGATTTAAAGGTAAGGGGGACCAGGCAACGCTTGCTAACCGGGACGGTAATTTTGCTAATCCAAGCTACCTGGTAGGGTGTGGGGTGTGGTTCCGTGGTCAGATTCATACGTATAACAACGTTCTCAGAGATAACATTCACACAGCTACCGCTATCTATAATGAGCTTGCACAACTTTTCACCACTCTTAAAGATCAGAGAGAAGATACTCGTCCACCTCCAGTCATCTAGCAGACGTGGAGTGGTCAGAATACAATGCATCACCATGAGGGGGGATCGTCCTCCAAATCGCTTGGGACCCCTTCGGGGTCGCTCTCCTCGGCGGCCTCATACACATAGTCAGTAGAATCGGCGGCCATGTCTAAGAGGGCAATGACCTTAGTCTTAGTTGGGCATTCAAAGGCATAGTGGCCTTGAACACCGCAAGAATAACATGTGGTATTGGCCTTGCTAACTTTCCCAATGGGAACACGCTCAGTCGTGGGGTTCCTAGTGTTCCTAGCGGTGATCACGACGGACTTAGACTCGGTGATTCTAGACTTTCCCTTGTCCGGATAGGTGGAAGAAGACGCTCCAATGGTGGTCCTATTCCTCGTGTGGGAATAACGGGAGTGAGCCTTGGCGGCTAAGTGTATTTCAATGTCTAGGGCGACATTGAAAGTCATGTTCAGATATGTGTGCCCATAGCGCAAGAGCTTCCGCTGGATATCGGGTTGAAGCCCCTTACGAAACCTGGATAATGTGACCTCTGGGAGTTCCCTAAGCTCGCAACGCACCATACGGTCTTTCAACTCTCCCATATACTCGGCCACCGAATTTGAACCTTGCCGCAGGGTGGCTAGTTCATCGAACATCTGTGTTCGGTGGTAAGCAGGAACGTATTGGTCGGTGAGCAAATTTTTCATCACCGCCCATCCGATAGGTGGGACTCCCTGTCCGGCTCCCAACCTCCTTTCCTCATTCAGCCAAAAGGTTTTCGCACGATCTATCAACTTCATGCGGGCGACTTGGACCATTTGGAGATCCGTGAGATTGTGCCACTGGTAGTAACATTCCATATCAACTACCCAGCTAAGGAAGACCTGGGGGTCTCCCATGCCATCGTAGGTGGGGGCATCAATCTTAATGGCTCTAGTGATATCGAAACCACGCTCGGGACGGTGTTCTCGAGGGGGCACTCGGGGATGGACTCCATCAGAATCCGAATCAGTGACCGGTTGGTGCCAGTTGGGCCCCCTCAACATCACCGGGTGGTGGTGGCGGTCCTCCTTGATTCCGTAAAATTTGTTCTAACATCGTCCTAAGCTCAGTCATTTCGGTACGTAGACCTGCTATGGCCTTGGTGTTGGGATCATTGTGCTGATTCGCAGCCATCCTAGACATAGACGGTGTCGTGTACTCCGTTCCTAGCCTAGTGCGCATTCAGGTTCAGGAAAAATTTTGGAAGATAATTTTTCCTAGGGCTGTAGCTAGATTGAACATAGGATATTTTTATAGATTCCTGTCGTGAATAATACGTAGATAGTTAAAATTGTTTTTTTTTTTCAGAATTTCGCTCAAAAATGACAATTTTAGCCCGCTATTCGCAGACCACCGATTTTTTTTTTTTTGATTTTCTAATGAACAGAACGACCAACAAGGAACGCAGAGAGGATGTTTGCAACGTGGGAGTTGAAATGACCGCCTCTGATACCAAATTGATGTAGGGCTACTGTGACTATGTGCTCGCTACGCTAACGGAAATGAAAACAACATTCAACATAAAATAAGAAGGAGGGGGTTCCGACCAAAAGCAAACGGAAAGAGGTCATGCTTGCTCTCAAAGATCTCGTTCCAAGAGTACTCCGACCAAGAGCGGCAAATAAAGAGGTCGGGTGGGCTACCAAATCCGAATAACAAAATAAAACAAGAAGATTCACAACCGTACTCGATACCACGTCCTTAGACAAGACCTACCTCTCCAACATGCACATAACTCACCGCACCTACACAAGCATCTATTCCATCATTCGATTCGTTTCAAAATGCAGCGGCAATTTTTCGGAGCGGAGGTGAACATTTAAGCGGCGATAAAGCTTTAGTTGAGATTTAACTCCCTTGTTAACGCCAAGTGCGCCAATCTTGGAGAGCAAACCAAGGCTAGGCCGAGTTTCGCTCCCGCAACGGATCTTCCCGATCCGGACAACAAGAGGTTCAATAACAACACTTATATTTCATATTTTGCAAGCGAGAAGATTAAGATCACAGATAAAATGATTCGACAAAACCTCCACAAATTACAACGTAGAAGAATCACTAGAAAGGAGAGGGGTTACCCAACCAAGAACATGCATGCACTCAAGATAGATGTGGGAGAATCTCTGTCTCCACGGTTCCACCGGCGTCGCACCGAATGGAGAAGCACCCTTTCTTCCTTGGAGTCGCACCGCGGAAGTCTCTCCGGAATCGCACCGAAGAGGATGGAGGAATGCAATGGATGGTTTCACACCATAGGGGGCGACGGCAAGGAGGCTCTCTCCTCTTGGCCGAAACTCTCACAAGGGGGAGATTAGGTTTTTTTTGGTCTTCAAAATCTACTTTACTCTCATCATGCCTCCTTTAAATAGGAGTTTACAAAATACATCAAATCATGATGGCTAACTAATCCACCATCAAAACGGCTAAATGCACAACATTGTTCAAAATTAGGAAATGAAAAATAAACAAGAGCAAAATGAATATAAAATTATTTCCAAGATACGAAATAATTTTATATCCGCAAATATGAAATAAACGATCTAAAATAAATAGAAGTCTTCAAGCGGGTTTGGTACGCCGCGGGCGGAGGTTGTAACTCCGGTTTCTGTTAGCATCTTCACGGTGCCTCAAGTCCTTGTAGAGTTGCGCTACGGCAACCGGGTCGTCATCAGAAAGTGGTGGCGGGGTCGCACCATCACGTTGATTACTTATACTCAAACGAATTACTATTATTTTATATTAATAATGTTTTGGAAGGTTTTGTTTGCTAAATTGAAATAAAAGCTGGATAAAAGTATGGCTAAACGATGATTAAGAAATAGCACTCGATCTTGACTTACTTCGGCTTAAGTTGATCAAAATTCAACTTGCAAACTTAAAACTTAATAAAGTAAGGGTAGCTTGACCGTGTTGGTTCCTATAGTTTGAACATGCTTCTCTCGAAGATATGCCCAACTGAGTTTAGGAAAATCCGACTGAACTCTCATCCCGTATTCGAATAACTAAAACTCGCTTTAAGTGGTGAACCCCGCTATTGGATTTTACTCCAATCCAGGAGATTTACGTCATTCTCTCTCGAGAAATGCATGCAACTCTCTTTACTCTTAAGCGCTCACTTCAGACTATCGGCCTCTCGGCTAGCCCAGAATGAAAGCAAAGGTGGGGACTATATATCAATATTATATCTCCACTAAATTTTGATTAAACGTAAATCTAAGGCCCAAGACTTTAGAAAGTAAAAGAGAGCTAAAGGTTCATAACTTAATCAACTCATCCTCAGATCATCAAGATCAAGTACTATGAGGATTTAGTTACTCATGTTGGAGGGGTAGGAGAGAGAAATGAGGAAGATATTAAACGAACAAAAACATACTGTTTTTATTAAAATAGAGCTCAACTGAAGAAACATTTGCATGGAAAGCCTACTAAGCATTAGCAATACATTATGAAAGTAAGTTACAACGGCATTACAACATTCATAAGAAAACTAGAAAAAGAAGTGCATTGAAATAAAAGAGAGATAGAGAAAGAGAATACAAAAATAACATGAAAATCACTGAAAATAAAGCAGTAGCACCCTTTCTCTCTGCAAAAACTCTATGGGGAAAGCTTGGAGGTCATCCCAATTTATAGAAATTTTTCTGCCTCGGTCACGCCCTAAGTCACGCCCGTGACTAGGGCCGTGACTTGTTTAATCAATTCTGCAGCTTGGATCAGGTTCGACGCTCAATTCTGACGCGATTTGATGGGTCACGCCCCAGGTCACGCCCGTGACCTGGGGGCGTGACCAATTCGATGGTCAAGCTAGGCATGGGTGCTGGCACGCGATCATGGGCACTGGCGGCTGGCTGACGTGGCAGTCACGGGCGTGACTGGAAGCATGCCCGCGTAACTTTGGGCGTGTCTGACCAAAATTTCTGAATTATGACGGCATCAACTTAACTGTTAACAGTAACTTATACGCCCTAGGTCACGGGAGTGATCCCTAGGTCACGGGCGTGACCTAGGGCGTGACCTAGGAAAATCTGCATTTTTGACCTAAAAATTCAGAAAACTTAAGCTAGCACTAAAAATAGGAAAATGACCAAAAATTGCATTTAGAGAAACAATAATAAGCAAAAATTAAGAGTAGATAACCTAAAAATAACCTAATTAAACTAACTAGATTTAGCACTATCAAATTCCCCCAAGCTTACACTTTGCTTGTCCCCAAGCAAAGAAATATGCAATAGCTAATAAAAAGGTGACTAATTAAAAAGATTTAATTATGCTAAACACGAGTACCTTGCGAAATTCTAAGTAGGGAGAATAGTGAAAAGGAAACCTAAAATAAGTACTTTATTTAAGCTTAATTTTTATACCCTTTACTAGCAAAAATTAATCATCCAAAATTTTAACTAAAAAGTTTTTAAAAAAAATTAAGCAAAGTAACAAGTGAGAGAGTGCATTGAATTGTTACTAAACCCTAAGAGACAAATTATAATTATATCATTCTAA
This sequence comes from Dactylorhiza incarnata, assembly GCA_033032865.1. Taxonomy (NCBI): domain Eukaryota; kingdom Viridiplantae; phylum Streptophyta; class Magnoliopsida; order Asparagales; family Orchidaceae; genus Dactylorhiza; species Dactylorhiza incarnata. Next base: position 3,344,981 of record JAWHQI010000160.1, on the reverse strand, counting down.
GAACAAGGATCTAAATTCATACCCAAAACTTAACTATTCTACTTTTCTTTTTTACTTAGCTAAAGCAAATTTAGGAGCATGAATCAAGAGGACTTTATTAGGACCAAAATGTTTGGTTTAGGCATATGATTTGAAATGGAAATTGAAGATAAAAGTGGTGGCTTTAGTCACCCTAAACCATAAACATGAGTTTTATAAAAATTTCGATATGAATGATAAGAGGCAATCCTTCATTATAAGCATATAGCATATTTTCTTTCTTTCTCTTTCATAGCCATTTTTTTTTATTTTTTTATTTTTTATTTTTACTTTTTTTTTGAAATTTTGGCAAAGATAACTAATACAAATATGCTTAAAATATCTTCTTTTTGAGCAAATTCTTTTCTTTGAAGCTCTCCATGCAATAAACCAATCACACTATTTAAAAATTTAAATAAAACTCAAAGTGTTAGTGTGATTTAAATAGATTTGCAAATTTTGGCTTTGGTGAAAAATTTGATAAGTTGAGGTGACAATAAAACATGGGAAAAGGCTCAAAAGAGGCTAACAAAGGGTTTCTTTTTAAGGGTTGACATGAAGGCTCAAACTTAAACAAAAAAATGGCCTAAATCATTTTCATTGCTCCTAAATTTATTTAAAGCATAAGTTTTGAAGGATTTCAAAAAGTAAGCCCTAGATATTAAATAAAGACTAATGAACTTATCCTGAAAATAAGAATAATAAGCGTCTAGGATTATTCACATTTACTACACTAATCAAAAGTTAACCTTGCAAAATATATCTAAAAATGAAGAAGAAAATAGTGGATGAAGAATTTTTAAGAAAGTAAAGAAGAAAAAAGAGAAAATGATAAGGAAAGTACTAAATTTTAGAAAAACTTTTTACATTAACATGCTACCTGGAATTAGAACACTACATGAGTCAACAATTTGCTTGTGAAACATAATTAAAATGTTGGATTAGAAATTTTGAAATTAACAAAGGCTATATAAAATATTTTGGGAAAAACAAAACATAAAGCAAGGGGTACTGTTGATTTTACCAAAATCTAATTTAGACGACTAAAACAAAAGAAAAGAAAAGAAAAGAAAAGAAGACATTCTCCGCCAAGCTTACGATAAACACTGTCCTCAATGGAAAAGGAGAGTGAAGGAAGAGGCAACTAAGAAAAGAAACTAAAACTGAAAAACTGAAACAGGCACTTCCCTGGATTTTTGGACTTGAAAGGATGTGTGATGCCGCTCCCCCTTGTTGGCGCTTTGGATCTTCATGAAATATCATCTTGAATTTTTCTTGAAATCAGCAACGTTGGAGCAGGCGATCGCCGAAGTTGAGAGTATCAGAGCCGCCCAGGGCCAAGGAAAAATTAAAACAACAAATTTTAAAAACCTTGGGTTGCCTCCCAAGAGCGCCCTTTGTTTAATGTCGTTTGAGATCGACTAAAAGAATATAGTTCAAAAGTAGTCCAAATTATTACAGTCCAGACAAAAGAAGTTTTTCACTATCCATGTCAACATTGTCACCAGAAAAATAAAGTTTTAGACGCTGCCCATTAACCTTGAAATCACCCTTATCTGAGTGTGATATCAAAACAGTTCCATACGGATAAGCTTCCTTTACATTAAAAGAACCTGACCATCTAGATTTTAACTTTCCAGGAAATAAACGTAGACGAGAATTATATAGCAATACTTGGTCGGCTGGTTTAAATTTTTTCGGGTGCCTTAAATTTTTATCGTGAAAGAATTTCGTTCGTTCCTTATATAATTTATTATTTTCATACGCATTGGAGCGCCACTCGTCGAGTTCGTTGAGTTGGAATTTTCGAAGATCGGCGGAGGAGTGGGGATCAAAATTTAAAAATTTAAGGGCCCAGAAAGCACAATGTTCTAATTCGACTGGTAAATGGCATGATTTCCCATATACTAACCGATACGGTGTACAACCGATGGCGGTCTTGTACGCTGTTCGGTAAGCCAATAAAGCATCGTCTAATTTATATGACTAGTCCTTACGTGAGGTGGAAACAGTCTTTTCTAAAATACGTTTGATTGCTCTATTCACTACCTCGACCTGGTCGTTAGTTTGGGGGTGGTATGCAGTTGAAAGCTTATGTGTAACGCCATACTTAAATAGTGTATTTGCAAGTTGTGCATTACAAAAATGCGAACCCCTATCACTAACGATGGCCCTAGGAGTACCGAATCGAGAAAATAATTTTTTGAAGAAAATAATAACGACTCGGGAGTCATTGGTAGGAAGATCTTGGGTCTCTACCCATCGAGATACGTAATCTACCGCAACTAAGATGTATTTATTCCCATGGCTAGAAGGAAGAGGACCTACAAAATCAATTCCCCAAAGGTCGAAAACTTCGCACTCGAGGAAATAATTTTGCAACATTTCATTTTTATTAGAGATATTGCCGGACCGTTGGCAGCTATTGCACCGACTCACAAAAGATTGGGCATCTTTAAAAAGGCTAGGCCAATAAAAGCCTGCACTTAGTACTTTGTGAGTGGTCTGATTGGCTTGATAGTGCCCACCGGTCGGTCCTTCATGTAAGTGTTTTAAAATATTTTGTCCTTCTTCGAAAGAAACACATCTCCTTAGTACTTGGTCTGCACAAACTCGAAACAGATATGGGTCCTCCCAAAAATAATTCTTCAGGTCAGAAAAGAATTTCTTCTTTTGCTGATAGGAGAATTCTTTTGGGAGGACTCGAGCTACTAAGTAGTGGGCGATTTTGCAAACCAAGGAGAAGGAGTGGTGTTGATTGAAAATAACTTCTCGTCGGGAAAATAATCATTAAAAGTTTGTTCATTTAAATTTTCAATAAATGGGTTATCTAATCGTGAAAGATGGTCCGCGGCCATATTTTCAGCTCCCTTTTTATCTCGGATTTCCAAGTCGAACTCCTGGAGGAGTAAGATCCAGCGAAGTAAGTGTGGTTTGGCATCCGGTTTAGAAAGTAAATATTTGAGGGCGAGTGGTTCGTAAAAACGATAATTTTTGAAAGCATAATATAAGATCGAAATTTGTCTAACGCAAAAATAACTACTAATAATTCTTTCTCTATTGTGGTATAGTTCTCTTGTGCGGATGTAAGCGTTTTACTTGCGTAGAAAATATGGTGGAAGTATTTAGATATACGTTGTCCTAAAACGGCTCCCACCACAAAGCTATTTGCATCGCACATGATTTCGAATGGAAGGTCCCAGACTGGAGCTATCATAATTGGCGCATTTTTTAGCTTATTTTTGATTAATTGAAAAGCAGATAAGCAGGTATCATCAAAAATAAATGGAGTGTCTTTTTCTAAAAGATGAGTGAAGGGTTTGGTAATTTTCGAAAAATCTTTTATAAATCGCCGGTAAAAACCGGCATGTCCTAGAAAGCTTCTTATGGCCTTAACGTTGGTTGGCGGTGGCAGTTTTTCGATCACTTCTATTTTTGCTTCATCGACCTCAATTCCTCTTGCTGATATCTTATGACCTAAAACCAATCCCTCCCGCACCATGAAATGGCATTTTTCCCAGTTCAGGGCGAGATTGATCTCCTCACATCGTTCTAACACTTTTTCTAAATTCTGTAAACAAAAATCGAAGGAATCACCAAACACGGAGAAGTCGTCCATAAAGACCTCCATAATACTTTCTACGTACTTGTCAAAAATGGCCAACATACACCGTTGAAATGTTGCTGGCGCATTACATAAGCCAAACAACATTCTTCGATAGGCGAAGGAGCCGAAAGGACAAGTAAACGTCGTTTTCTCCTGGTCCTCGGGCGAGATGGGAATTTGGAAGTAGCCTGAGAGACCATTGAGGAAACAATAAAAGCTATGGCTAGATAATCGTTCTAAGATTTGATCGATGAATGGCAAGGGGAAATGGTCCTTGCGGGTGGCGTCGTTCAATTTGCGATAATCAATACACATATGCCACCCAGTCACCATCCGTGTTGGGATTAAGTCATTATTGTCATTTAACACTACCGTGATCCCTCCCTTTTTAGGAACTAATTGGACGGGGCTCACCCATTTGCTATCTGAAATTGGATAGATAATTCCTGCATCTAATAATTTCACGACCTCACCCTTTACTACTTCTTTCATGTTTGGGTTTAATCGGCGTTGAGGTTGAATAGAATTATGTGAATTATCTTCCATTAGAATTTTGTGCGTGCAGAAAGATGGACTTATGCCCTTAAATCAGAAATCTGCCAAGCAATTGCTTGGCGGTGCTTTTGTAAAACATTTAGCAATTTGGCATTTTCAGATTCACTTAGATGGGCTGACACTATTACTGGTAACTTAGAGTCTTTTTCTAAAAACTCATATCTTAAATGATTGGGTAGTTCTTTAAGTTCTAATGTGGGAGGTTCCTCGTACGAAGATTTGAAAGATTTTTCTTTTTCAAAAGTGATCTCTTCAAAAAGTTTTGATTTATTTTGAAAATTTGAGGGGGTGGGAGCAATAGCCATTTCCATTTCATGTAATATTTCAGTTGAGGTGCTTGAAGATGAACAAAAAGTAGAAGAATTTTAAAAAATACAAAAAGAAGGGTCTTCTCTTAACACATCTAAGAAAAAACATGAATCGTCATTTTCTAGGGTATTTTTCATAGAGGGTGTTATGGAGAAGGTCACTTCATCATCTCCAACTCGGAGGAAGAGCTTACCATTACTCACATCGATGATAGCACGGGAGGTGGCAAGGAAGGGGCGGCCAAGGATTAGGGGAACCTCGACATCCTCTTCAATGTCCAAAATGACAAAATCCACCGGGAAGATGAAATTGTCTACCTTTACGAGCACGTCCTCCACAATTCCCAGCGGATATTTTATCGTCCTATCTGCTAGTTGTATACTCATACGTGTGGGGCTAAGGGTGCCCACTCCTAACTTCTTAAATAAGGAGAATGGCATCAAGTTGATGCTCGCACCTAAGTCGGCCAACGCGTTCTTTACAAATAAATTACCAAAGAGGCACGGGATAGAAAAACTACCCGGATCGTTAGCCTTTTTCGGTAATTTATTTGTTAGGACGGCAGAACACTCAGTGTTTAAAGTTACGTGCGATAGATTTTCTAGCTTTTTCTTATTAGTTAGAAGATCCTTCAAGTACTTAGCGTACTTGGGCATTTGTGATATCGCTTCATGGAAGGGCAAATTGATGTGTATTTGCTTAAACATTTCCAGGAAGCGATGATATTGATCATCTAATTTTTCTTTGTTGAGTTGAGAAGAATAAGGCGGGGCAGGGTTATTTTTGAAAACATGAGGTGGAGTGATAAAATCTGTTTGAGTGAGTGGTGTTTTTAAAATAGGGGCGGATCTTGCCTCGGGCTCTTCGTTAACCGGACCGGATATTTGCTTCCCACTCAGAAGAGTTACAACTTTCGCTTGCTCTCTCGGGTTGGGCTCGGTGTTAGCGGGAAGAGTCCTGGGCGGTCGCTCGGATATTATTTTGGCGAGCTGCCCTATTTGGTTTTCTAGATTTTTAACGGATCCGGCTAAGTTCCGGACAGTTGCTTCATTCTTAATTATATATTTTGAAAACATCTCCTCCAAAGATGGAGGTTTTTGAAAGTTAACAGGGGATGGAGGTGGTGTAAATTCATTTTGTAGAGGGGGGCGAGTTGTGTTTGCAGGATTACTCCAAGAAAAGTTTGGGTGATTACGCAGCGCAGGATTATAATTATTCGGTAATTGAAAACCAGGTGCATGAAAATTAGAAGCAGCAGAATAATTATTATAAGCATTTCTATTTCCTACGTAATCAGCTTGTTCGGAGGTGCTTTTGCAAATTCCCAAACCTGAGGTGCGGAAGGAGCATTCATTTCCGATATGTTTTTGCTAAGCATTTCCACTTGTAGTGCCAGCTGGGAGACGTTATCCACCTCGTACATACCTGCAGGTTTGTTTGGCCGGTATCTTGGCACATTCCACTGATAGGTGTTCATGGCCATATCCTCAAATAGCTCAAGAGCGGCTTCCGGGGTTTTGTTATTTAAGGTACCACCGGAAGCGACGTCTATCATTTGCTTAGTATGTTGATTTAGACCGTTATAAAATGTCTGCACTTGTAACCATACAGGCAGAGCGTGATGAGGGAAACATCTTAAGAATTCTTTATACCTTTCCCAGGTATCATATAGCGTTTCAGAATCTATTTGGCAAAAAGAAGAAATATCATTTCTAAGCTTAGCAGTTTTCGCAGGTGGAAAATACTTAGTTAGAAATTTTTTAGTTAACTGGGCCCAAGTGGTGATAGAACCTCTAGGTAGAGTCGTCAACCACTGCTTAGCCTTTGTTCTTAAAGAAAATGGGAAGAGTATTAGCCTAATTGCATCATCCGTAACACCATTTATTTTGAAGGTGTCACAGATTTCAAGGAAGCTAGCAATATGTGTGTTCGGATCTTCATCTTGTAATCCGTCGAACTGCACGTATTGTTGCACCATGTGAATTATGCTGGGCTTTAGTTCGAAATTATTATTAGCTACGACAGGGCGGACTATACTAGTTTCCGTCCCTTCCAGGTTAGGCCTTGCATAATGGGACATAGTCCATTCAGGGGCCGCAACCATGTTGGGGACTTCATTTTGGTTAGGTTCGCCCATATTAACAACCGCCTCCGAATCCTCAGCCAGTTCTTGGAATGTAGGATCTTGAACTTACGATTTTCTCCGAAGAGTACGCTCAAGTTCTTGGTCCAAGCCTATAAGTTCTGACGGATTTGCTCGGTTCATAAACTAGAAAGAGAGAAGGGAAAATATGATTGAGAAATTCGAAAAAGAAAAGGTCTCTCTTTTTTTTTTGAATTAATTTTTTTGAAGAAAGAGGAGAGAAAAAGAGGTGATAAAAGTAATAGATTCGTTCTTCCAAAATATCAACAAAAAGCAAGTCCCCAACAACGACGCCAAAAACTTGGGGATTAAAATTCCGCTTGCACGAAATAAAATCCGAAAGGCAAGTATACCTATCGAACTGTAGTATAGGAGCACAAGTGTCGTATTAAAATCCAGGAACCGTTGATTACTTATACTCAAACGAATTACTATTATTTTATCTTAATAATTTTTTGGAAGGTTTTGTTTGCTAAATTGAAATAAAAGCTGGATAAAAGTACGGCGAAACGATGATTAAGAAATAGCACTCGATCTTGACTTATTTCGGCTTAAGTTGATCAAAATTCAACTTGCAAACTTAAAACTTAATAAAGTAAGGGTAGCTTGACCGTGGGGGTTCCTATAGTTTGAACATGCTTCTCTCGAAGATATGCCCAACTGAGTTTAGGAAAATCCGACCGAACTCTCATCCCGTATTCGAATACCTAAAACTCGCTTTAAGTGGTGAACCCCGCTATTGGATTTGACTCCAATCCAAGAGATTTACGTCATTCTCTCTAGAGAAATGCATGCAACTCTCTTTACTCTTAAGAGCTCACTTTAGACTATCGGCTTCTCGGCTAGCCAAGAATGAAAGCAAAGGTAGGGACTATATATCGATATTATAGCTCCACTAAATTTTGATTAAGCGTAAATCTAAGGCCCAAGACTTTAGAAAGTAAAAGAGAGCTCAAGGATCATAACTTAATCAACTCACCCTAAGATCATCAAGATCAAGTACTATGAGGATTTAGTTACTCATGTTGGAGGGGTAGGAGAGAGAAATGAGGAAGATATTAAAAGAACAAAAACATACGATTTTTATTAAAATAGAGTTCAACTGAAGATACATTTGCATGGAAAGCCTACTAAGCATTAGCAATACATTATGAAAGGAAGTTACAAGGGCATTATAACATTCATAAGAAAACTAGAAAAAGAAGTGCATTGAAATAAGAGAGAGAGAGAAAGAGAATACAAAAATAACATGAAAATCTCTGAAAATAAAGCAGTAGCACCCTTTCTCTCTGCAAAAACTCTATGGGGAAAGCTTGGAGGTCATCCCAATTTATAGAAATTTTTCTGCCTCGGTCACGCCCTAAGTCACGCCCGTGACTGGGGGCGTGTAACGGTATTAGCTAGCCTGACCCGGGCCCCTAGCCCAGTACCGCCGGCACCGACGGCCCAGGACCATCAACAGACATACTGGCACCGCCGGTTCAGCCTGACCACAACTGGTCAACCACAAGCCTGCAGGCCGTACACCCCAACGCCTCTCTGGCCCTGTTTCTCAGGCACAGCGCATTGTTGTAGGGGGGTCTCGAACCCACAACCTCCCTTGATAAGAACCTCTTCAAACAGGTCTCATTACCAACTGAGCTCTTTTTGTAACGGTACTGGCTAGCCTGAACCGGGCCCCTAGCCCAGTACCGCCGGCACCGACGGCCCAGGACCGTCAACAGACCTACTGGCACTGCCGGTTCAGCCTGACCACAACAACAGGTCAACCACAAGCATGCAGGCCGTACACCCCAACGCCTCTCTGGCCCTGTTTCTCAGGCGCAGCACGTTGTTGGAGGGGGGTCTCGAACCCACAACCTCCCTTGATAAGAACCTCATCAAACAGGTCTCATCACCAACTAAGCTGCAGTTCAGTTGGTGATGAGACATGTTTGAAGAGGTTCTTATCAAGGGAGGTTGTGGGTTCGAGACCCCCCTCCAACAACGCGCTGCGCCTGAGAAATAGGGCCAGAGAGGCGTTGGGGTGTACGGCTTGCAGGCTTGTGGTTGACCAGTTGTGGTCAGGCTGAACCGGCGGTGCCAGTAGGTCTGTTGACGGTCCTGGGCCATCGGTGCCGGCGGTACTGGGATAGGGGCCCGGGTCAGGCTAGCCAGTACCGTTAAAAAAAGTGCACTTCTTGTAACGGTACTGGCTAGCCTGACCCGGGCCCCTATCCCAGTACCGCCGGCACCGACGGCCCAGGACCGTCAACAGACCTACTGGCACCGCCGGTTCAGCCTGACCACAACTGGTCAACCACAAGCCTGCAGGCCGTACACCCCAACGCCTCTCTAGCCCTATTTCTCAGGCGCAGTGCGTTGTTGGAGGGGGGTCTCGAACCCAACACCTCCCTTGATAAGAACCTCTTCAAACAGGTCTCATCACCAATTGAGCTGCAACTCAGTTGGTGATGAGACCTGTTTGAAGAGGTTCTTATCAAGGGAGGTTGTGGGTTCGAGACCCCCCTCCAACAACGCGTTGCGCCTGAGAAACAGGGCCAGAGAGGCGTTGGGGTGTACGACCTGCAGGCTTGTGGTTGACCAGTTGTGGTCAGGCTGAACCGGCGGTGCCAGTAGGTCTGTTGACGGTCCTGGGCCGTCGGTGCCGGCGGAACTGGGCTAGGGGCCCGGGTCAGGCTAGCCTGTACCGTTACAGGGCGTGACTTGTTTAATCAATTCTGCAGCTTGGATCAGGTTCAGCGCTCGATTCTGACGTGATTTGATGGGTCATGCCCCAGGTCATGCCCGTGACCTGGGGGGCATGACCAATTCGGTGGTCAATCTAGGCATGGGCGCTGGCACGCGATCATGGGCGCTGGCGGCTAGCTGACGTGGCAGTCAGGGGTGTGACTGGAAGCATGCCCGTGTAACTTTGGGCGTGTCTGACCAAAATTTCTGAATTATGGCGGCATCAACTTAACTATTAACAGCAACTTACACGCCCTAGGTCACGGGCGTGATCCCCAGGTCACGGGCGTGACCTAGGAAAATCTGCATTTTTGACCTAAAAATTCAGAAAACTTAAGTTAGCACTAAAAATAGGAAAATGACCAAAAATTGCATTTAGAGAAACAATAATAAGCAAAAATTAAGAGTAGATAACCTAAAAATAACCTAATTAAACTAACTAGATTTAGCACTATCAATGTACCTTAGCATTGGGGATGTTCTGCCTTCTTCAAATAGGGGGAGATTGTTGGGAATATTACCCTCAATGTTCCCTTGATTTGAAGAGGCATCACTTCCAATACTAAGTACATATTGTATTTGATAAAGCTTTGTTTTTGTAAGTTAAACAGGCTTAGGTGACTCAAGAGAAAGGGTTAATCAAGACCTAAGGTTAGGAGAAATCTTCTCCTATGTTGATGAAGAAATGTCTCAGCTGAACTGCTGAGACGAGGAGCCGTCTCAGCGGATCCGCTGAGAAGAAGTTGTCTCAGCTGATAAGTTTGTCAAACATTGAGAATCAGCATGTTCGTCGAGCGCAGAGTGCCGTTCGTCGAACGCAGGACTCAGTTCGTCGACCGCTGAGATGAGATAGAAGAAACAGCTGATAATCGCGTCTTCGTCGAACGCAGAGAGTCGTTCATCAAATGCAGAGTGTCATTTGTCGAACGCAGAGACAATTCAGATCGTCAAACGCAGAGACAAGGCAGATCCTTGAATGCAGAGACAAGGCCGATCGGTGAATGAAGAGTGTCGTTCGTCGAATGCAGAGACAAGGCAGATCGCCGAACGCAGAGACAAGGCCGATCGTTGAACGCAGAGTTTGGCAAGTTCATCGAATGCAGAGTTTGGCAAGATCGTCAAACGCGGGATGCAGCGGGTTCGTCAAACGCAGAGTGTAGCGCGTTCATCGAACGCAGACCTTCTCTATAGATAAGTAGGGCGTCGGGACCTGCGGCTAAGGCATGTTGCAGAAAAGCTACAGGGGACCACCAATGTCTCCCATACTTATTGGGAGATCAAATTAGAGCCGTTGAAGATAAAAGAAGTGTAAAAGAAAGAGTTAGGTTATTTTCTAACCCCCGACCGATTGCTTACAAAATCTATTTTCACCATTGACGGCTGCTGCTCTCATCTTTCTTCCTGCTCACTGAAAGAGAAGAAGAAACTGAGAGAAGAAGATAACTCCTCCGCCAAAAGGGGCAAGGTGATCTTCCACCCTTATATTGAAGAGGAATATCAAGTGGTAGCTGTTATCATCATCTTCAGCTACAGGAAAGCACAAACTGTGCAGGATCTACAGGAGAGTATTTCTGCTGTAGAAAAGTTCAAATATATCTTTTTCTGTAAGCCTTTTTGCCTGCGTTTGTAGGGTTGGTTTGCCTGAGATTGTAGGGCTGGTTTACCTGAGGTTGTAAGGACTTTTGTCCTAAGGTAGGAGCTGGTGATAGCTCTGAGTTGTAAGGCTTGTTGCCTATGGTAGGACCAGGAGGTGGTCTGAGCTGTAAGAGGTGTTTTTCTCTGAGTTTGTAGGGCAACTGTGCCTGAGGTAGGAGCTGGTGATAGCTCTGAGTTGTAAGTCCTGTTTCCTGAGGTAGGACCAGGAGGTGGTTTGAGCTGTAGGAGGTGTATTCCTCTGAGTTTGTAGGGCAGCAGTGCCTGAGGTAGGAGCTGGTGATAGCTCTGAGTTGTAGGGACTTTTGTCCTGAGGTAGGATCATCTTTGATCTGAGAAGTTCTGAGGAACTTGTGTTGTAAGCTCTTGGAGCTGAAGATTGTAGGAGTTGTCCATGTCTAACACATTGTTAGAAAGGTGAAGGGGGAAAGAGGACTACTCAAGACACCCTGTCTTGAGGAACCTCTATACATACTTGTGTGCTTTCTGTGTTGCTTGATTCTCTGATTACAATAGTTTTAACAGGCCATAATTATCAAGAGAAATCAAAAGGAACCTATTCACCCCCCCCCCCCTCTAGGTGATTTAGACTACAAACCCATATTCTTCCACTATCACCGGTCGTTAGTGACAGAACTCAAATTTTTGGGAAAACGTGAAATTTTTCAGAATATTTCTTATGAATATAGTTGTGCAGATTGGTGACACTGTGATTCAGTACAAAAATCAGATATGCGTGGTCACAAACATGCGGGATTTGCATGATTAAGTATGAATGTCCAAGAGCCCTAGTTCTAGTTTAAGTACAGCAAATCGGGAATCGGGTAGAGGCTTGGTAAAGATGTACGCAAGTTGCGATTCAGTTCCAATGAAATTTACATGAACAAGTTCCTTTTTGATGTGATCCCTAATGAAGTGGTGTCTTACATCTAGGTGTTTAGATCATGAGTGATGAACAAGGTTGTTTGTTAAGTCAATAGCACTCTTGTTGTCACACTTAAGTTCAATATTAGTTAAATGGACACCAAAATCTTCTAAGGTTTGAGTCATCCATAGTGCTTGGGCACAACAACTTCCTAGTGCAAGATATTCTGCCTCGGTGGTGGAAAGGGCAACAGAGTTTTGTTTTCTGCTTGACCATGCAACTAGAGAAGGGCCTAAGAAATGACAGGTACCACTAGTGCTTTTCCTATCTAATGAACAACCCGCATAATCAGAATACCCATGCAAGACAAAAGAATCATTATTTGGATACCAAAGTCCTAATTTTGATGTGCCTATTAGATATCGAAAAATTTATTTCACCGCTTTAAATGAGACTCTTTCGGATTTGCTTGAAATCTAGCGCATAAGCATACGGCAAACATAATATCGGGTCTAGATGCACTAAGGTATAATAGGGATCCAATAATTCCTTAATATAAAGTTTGGTCAATTGAAATTCTGGCTTCATCATTTCCTAATTTTAATGATGCGCTCATTGGAGTACTAGCTTGTTTTAAATTATCAAACCCAAAACATTGTAACATATCAGGGACATATTTGGATTGACATATAATAATTCCATCATTTCTTTGGGTTATTTGAAATCCTAAAAAATATGTTAGTTCACCCACTAGACTCATCTCAAATTCATTTTGCATCACTAAAATAACTTCTTTACACAACTCTTCAATAGTGGCTCCAAAAATAATATCATCAACATATATTTGTAAAGTAATGAAATCATTATCAAAATGCATAATGAAGAGCGTGTTATCGACACTACCCATTTTATAGTCGTGCTTTAATAAAAAAGAAGTTAAGCGTTCATACCAAGCACGGGGCGCTTGTTGTAGACCATAAAGCGCTTTTTCTAATCTATTGACATGATTTGGAAATTGTTCATTTATAAAGTCAGGGGGGTTGTTCAACATAGACTTCGTTTTTAATTATCCCGTTTAAGAAGGCACTTTTAACATCCATTTGAAATAATTTAAACTTCTTATAATTCGCAAAACCTAGAAAAATTCTAATCAATTCAAGGCGAGCAACGGGTGCAAATGTTTCATCAAAATCTCCCCCCTCGAATTGAGAATAACCTTGTGCCACTAATCGAGCTTTGTTCCCAGTTATTCTAGATTCTCCATCTAATTTAATTTTAAATATCCATTTGACACCGATAACCCGGTGATTAGATGGTCTTTCATCTAGTTTCCAAACCCTATTGCATTCAAATTGATTCAATTCGTCATTCATAGCAATAAACAAAAATTCATCATTCAAAGCGGTGGAAACATTTTTCGGTTCTATTTCGGAAAGAGGAACGTGTAGTTACCCCTCTTGAAGGTTCTCCAATTATTAGCTCCCTTGGATGATCTCTTGCAAATCGAAGCACACTTAGAGGCACGTGCTCCTCTTGCACCGTCTCTACTTCTTTTTCTTCTCCAAGTGGATCATCATCATTGTAACACCCTGCCAGTACAAATAATATAACAGTAGGTCCGGCCGGGACCCTACGCCATACTATATACACTAGCTAGGCATTAAAAGGTGATAATCAGAAAAGAACAACAACTACACGAGAGCATAAAAAAACGTAAGCGGAAGCATTTGATTTAAATATCATTTAGAATTGTACACCATCACAGGAATGAAATAAAATAGAGTTACGGCCTTAAGGCCTTACATTTAACAAATGTACAGAAAAACTCAAAACATACTTCGGCACGCAGGCCGGCAATACATGTTAGCAGAAAAGAGGCTGGCCTCAAGGGCCAACACAGCAAAAGGGCCACCACCCGCTATTTCCCGCTAGGCTCACTTGCTCCTGCATAAGAACATTTCACCAAGAGGTGGCAAATAAAGCAACGGTCAGCACAGCTGACCAAATTATAACGACCCCACCCCTTTCTCGGGGTGGCGGGGCTTCTTCCCTGCAAACAAGCCATACTAGCAACATGTAATAATATAAGGAAAGTGCAAACTACATAAGGTGAGGTTTCAAGCACAATCAATCGTCTAGGTTGAGCATCAAAGAAAAAGGGAACCTAGGCATGCACATGATGTTGGTTGGGTTCACCCGAAGGTTCCCCACAACCGCCTAAGCAACCGCATGAGGCTAACATTACATCAATTCATCACAAACACTCCACCCTAAGGACATAGCCTTAAGTGGGGAAAAAGAGCTTTTGGTCGGTCTAGGTAAGACACCTTCCATGACCTCTCCCATGATCACACGACTTACATGAGGTTTGGACCTCTCACCGATCGGCATGGAAATGGGTTCGGATCATCTTTGCCCGTGCTCTAACCGTCACGATCTATCGCATGACGCGGGTACGACTTCCCCTCGGCTCGTAAGGGTTTAGCACATCAAGTGCCCACAAAATTAAGCTACGCATCTAATCCTTTCACGTGGACTTAGACATCGCAAATAACAACCAAGAAGGAGGTACAAGACCACTCCTCTTCAAATCTAGTGGCGAAGGCTTGCATTCAACCACCCAAGCAAGGGGCTTTCGTTAGGCTCTCAAAAGGCACCTAAAACTCAAGTACCGCAACATAATAGAAGATCTCACGGAGACATTCTCCGCCATGCATTCTAGGCTTAACCTAAATGCAACGCCGCAATCCAAGCATCACCGATCCGGGCTCACGGCCACGAATAGGCTTCACCCAAAATGCCTAAATCCGCACAACTACCGGATTTCTAAATGCAATATGCCGGGGACGGACACAATCGACCCGAAGTTCCGAAGAACTAGAGGAAATCCTACACTTCACCCATTTGGTGAAAGGGATTCCTCAAGCAGGCATAGAAAAAGGAACGAGAGGACAAAATACGTCCTAAGACCGGGAGGAAGAATCGTTACCCTTGGAGCTTTCTTCTTTGCCATAGATCTGAGATTTCACTCAGATAGAAAGTTTCGCAATGTCCTACACTTTCTAGATCTGAAGACGGCTCACGATTCGGAGCTCTGAAGCTCCTTCAATGGCGGAAGATACCTCCTCGTTCTTCCTCACGCTCGCAGCTTTCGTCGGCTCGGAGAGAGAGTGTATAGTTACGAATGAACCTATTTTCATCTCCCCAGCCTTTATAAACAATTTTGAATTAACCCTAGACGTCCGATTTGGTTTTCGTCAAGATCTAAAGTCACAAGGACTTAGAAATTTCTATCAAAACTCGTAAAAACCGAAACAGGCGAAAATACAGCTTTCTGCCCGTATTCGACGAAATGGCAAATTCGGCTATACCCATCAGATGAAGTCGGCTAAAGCTATTAGACGAATTCGGCTAAAGCTATTAGACTACTTCGGCTATAACCATTCGACGAATTCGGCTAATACATAGAATAATTCGGCTATTTTGATTAGACGAATTCGGCTATACCCATTAGTCGAATTCGGCTATATCCTTTAGACGAATTCGGATAAACCCTCTTGACCAATTCTCATAGAAAGTTTTGGGGTGTTACAACTCCACCTCCCTTAAAAGAATTTCGTCCCGAAATTACGAAAACAAGGGCAGCCAAATTAAAGGATAAATTACCTGAGAGAAATAGCTCGGGGTACTCCGCACACATTGTTTGCTCTCTTTCCCAAGAGAGTTCCTCTCTTCCGCAATTATTCCAACGGACCTTGACCATCCGAATGGATTCGTTCCGCAACTGCTTTACTTCTGTGTCTTCGATGCGAATGGGCTTGACTTCCATCGTTAGCCCACCATTTACCGACACTTCGTTGACCGCAACTACAGAATTAGGCTCTTTGACATCCTTCCGAAACACAGAGATATGAAATACATCATGCAGCCCGCTCAGCTCCGAAGATAGAGCAAGCTGGTAGGCAGCTTCACCAACACGCTCCAAGATCTCGAACGGTCCTAAGTACCTCGGACTTAGCTCTTTCAAGCGTCGGATCCTCGATACTCCTTTGAACGGTTTGATCTTCAGGTAGACCCAATCACCAACAGCGAACTCGACGTTCCGGTGATTTGCATTGTAGTACTTCGCTTGCCTATCCTGAGCAATGAGCAACCGCTCTCGTATTGCCCGGATTGATGATTTGCTTCATCCACGTCCTTGCATTTCAACAACTTCGTGTCGCCCATTTCAGCTCAAGCCAACGGTGTACGACATTTTCTACCATAGAGAGACTCCAAAGGTGCCATCTTTATGCTAGCTTGGTAGCTGTTGTTGTAAGCAAACTCGATCATATAGAGATGATCTTCCCATCTCTTTCCGAAGTCAAGGGCGCACATCCTAAGCATGTCCTCCATCGTCCTATTGGTCCTTTCGGTTTGTCCATCCATTTGCGGGTGGAAGGCCGTGCTAAATTTTAGCTTGGTACCCAATAATTGATGAATCAGCCTCCAATCGTTTGATGTGAACCGCCCGTCACGATCACTTACGATGCTACGGGGAACCCCGTGCAACCGTACAATATTATCAACGTATAACTTTGCTAGCTTCTCCATGGAGTCATCTTTCCGGTTCGGAATAAAGTGCGAAACTTTCGTCAATCGATCTACGATAACCCAGATGGCGTCATTTCCATGTTGCGATTTCGGCAATCCGTGCACGAAATTCATCGAAATATCGTCGAACTTCCATTCCGGGATCGGTAAAGACTTTAGAAACCCACCAGGTCTTTGACATTCAACCTTCACTAACTCGCAAGTGTGACACTTGGCCACGTAGAGTGCAATGTCTTTCTTCATTCCTGGCCACCAAAAGAGCTTCTTCATATCCATGTACATCTTTATGCTCCCAGGGTGGATCGAGTACTTGGTATTGTGAGCCTCATACATCAATTCTGCCCGCAACGTGCCAACATTTGGGACGCACAATCTGTCATTCTTCCACATAAGATCATCTTCGAAGGAGAAATCAGCGTTTGACTCATCCATGGTCTCCGCTTTATAACGCTTCATGCTCAAATCCAGCTCCAAAGCTTGTCGAACTCGGTCGGCCAGGTCGTATGGAACCTCCATCCAGTTCAGACATGCTGAAGGAGACGCTCTTCTATCAACACAAATGATCTCCAATGCTTCTAGCTCCCGGATTAGACGCTCATCGTGCATCAAAATCCAGTTTGCCTATGCAGGAGCCCGATGACTCAACGCGTCTGCAACCACATTTCCTTTCCCAGGAGTATATCGAATGTCGAAGGTGTAGTCCCCAAGGAACTCCATCCACCTACTTTGCCGCATATTCAACTCCTTTTGATCAAGTAGGTACTTGAGGCTTTTGTGGTCCGTAAATATGTCGATCTTCACGCCATACAAGTAGTGCCTCCAAAGTTTAAGAGCAAATACCACGGCCGCTAGCTCCAAATCATGGACCGGGTAGTTCCTCTCATGAACTTTTAACTGACGGGAGCCATAGGCAATTACATTTCCGAACTGCACCAGAACGCAACCCAAGCCACTCCCCGAGGCGTCACTATAGATTTCGTAACCTTCTGTTCCATAAGGCGAGCATAGAATGGGCGTCTTGGTCAGACGGCTTTTCAGCTCCTCAAAAGCTCGTGTGCACTCGGGCGACCAAACGAACTTATGATCTTTCCTGGTCAGTTTAGTGAGAGGAAGGGCAATCCTCGAGAAGTTTTCCACAAAGCGCCTATAATAGCCGGCAAGTCCTAAGAAACTTCAGACTTCCACTACATTTTTCAACACAGGCCATGCTTGGATCGCCTCTATCTTCGAAGGATCGACTGTTATTCCTTCTCCGCTCACAACATGACCAAGGAATGCTACTGACGATAGCCAAAACTCGCACTTGGAGAACTTGGCATATTGCTGATTCCTCCTCAGGGTGCTCAAAACTGCGCGCAGATGCTCTGCATGCTCCTCTTCCGACTGAGAGTATACCAAAATGTCGTCGATGAAGACGATCACAAATTGATCCAAATACTCTCGGAACGTTCTGTTCATTAAGTCCATGAATACCAACGGTGCATTAGACAGACCGAACGGCATAACCGTGAACTCATAGTGCCCAAAGCGGGTACTGAACGCTGTCTTGGGAATATCACACTCCCGAATACAAAGCTGATAATAGCCAGACCTTAGGTTTATCTTAGAGTATACCGTCGACCCAACCAGTTGGTCGAATAAATCGTCGATTCTCGGAATCGGATAATAGTTTTTCTCGGTCAGCTTATTCAACTCTCGATAATCGATACATAGACGCAAGCTCCCGTCCATCTTTTTCACAAAGAGGACCGGTGCACTCCAAGGTGAAGAACTTGGACGTACATAGCCTTGCTATAGTAGCTCTTGCAGTTGAACCTTCAACTCTACCAATTCCTTTGGCGCTATTCAGTACAGTGAGCGGGCTACAGGCTTGGCACCTGGCACCAGCTCAATACAAAAATCAATCTCTCGCTGTGGCGGAGCCCCAGGGAGTTCGTTAGGAAACACATCGGCATACTCCGCTACAACTGGGACATCACTCAAACTGCGCTTTGGCTCCGAAGCCTTCAACAAGGTGAAGAACATCTCCGCGCCTTTTCTCACCGCCCTAACCACCTAGAGCGCAGACATCATCGTCTTGCTCGCTCCTCGCATACCCGTGAATGTGGTTTTGCCTCTGGCGTTCTTTCTCAGTGTGACTTCCTTTGAATTGCAATCAATGCATGCTCGCTACTCCGAGAGCCAGTCCATGCCGAAGATCACGTCAAATTCAGCTAGCGTTAATAACGATGCTTCCAAGTCAAAGTCCTGATTTCCAATCCGCACCTTCACACGACTCTTCCTATCCGCACCCATGCGAGATCCATTGGGTAGCACTACTTCCAATCTATCCACTACTAAGGTAGACGGCACTCTTATTCGCACCATGAAGTCCTCAGACAGAAAAGAGTGCGATGCACCCGTATCAAATAGAGCTCTCGCCGGATAGTTGAAAATTAGGATGAACCCTAATTGCACACAAATCTACATAAAGTCGCACAATAGTATCAATCATAAATAGCTGTAAAAGCTAACTTCTAATCCATACCTGTGACAACGTCAGTTTGTCATATGGCTTCTTGCTGGCCAAGCCAGTAAACTCTCGGCTGGGTCGGAATGTGCTGGGAAGCAGAAGAATCCGCAGCTTTACCTTTTTCCGCATGACCCGCAGCATGAGCATAGTCCATCGCTCGGTTCTCTGGTCTCCGGGGACCACTGCGACACACACGTGCTTTGTGTCCCACCTTTCCACAAGTGAAACATGTAATTGGACCATGTGCGGTCGTAGCTCCCGACACATTTGAGCGAGTTGGTTCCGCAGACTTGAACTTCCTTTTGTTCCTCCTGAACTCAGATTTGGATTGAGAGGCCGGCGCATGGAATTCAGGCTTCTTGCCTTTTGCCTGCACTCTCTTCATGTCCAACTCCAGAGATCTGGCGGCTTGCACCATCACAAGGAAGCCAAGCGTCATTGGTCCTGCAAGGAGCAGCCTCAACTCATCCCGAAGGCCTTCATAAAACTTATTCGTCTTCATTTCCTCATCTTCCACCAAAAACCCCGCATAGCGGCACAATCTAGTGAACTCATGCAAGTACTCGTCCACTGAGCTATCGCCTTGAGTTAACTTCAAGAACTGGTTCTGCAACGCAATGCGTTGGGCAGAGGGAATAAATCTCTGAAGAAACGACTTTGAGAACTCCGCCAAAGTGATCTCGGTAATATCTTTACCTTTAAACTTATGCGCTTCCTGTTCGGCCCACCAAAGCTCTGCTTCTCCGTTAAGGAGGAAGGTGGTTAGGGTGACCATCATAGCTTCTTCCGTTGTTGTGGCCTTTAAAGTTTTTCTAACTGTTGACAGCCAGTCCTCCGCCTCCGTTGGGGATCCATTCCCCGAAAAGGTTGGAGGATGGAAACTTAGAAAGTGCTGAAGTTGTTGATCACGCGCTCGCGCAACAACTACTCGCTCAACTCGATGTTCCACCCTTGTCTCCACCGCAGGTTCCACTACAGCCACTGGTACGGAGATCTCCACCCTCGGTTCCACTGCAGGTTCCACTGCGGCAGCTGCCACCGGGTCTACATCCGGAGTAGGCGTAGCAGGCTGTGCAAGCTTTTGAGGTTGAGTGTTGATTATCGCGAGGACCGCTTCAGTGATTACTCTGATCATCTCAGCCGAAGGAGTGGTCGCTGGCACCTCAGCCGATGCACTACTTTCAGCGGTGTTACGGGGTCGAGATTGCCCCGCAGCACTCCTAGTCACCTATAATCGTGCAAGGCACCATTTAGTGACCGAAAACATAGCAAACAACAATCATGGAACGCTCAGGTTCCGCAAACAAGTATGTTTTCTCCATTCCTAAGTGGACATTCTTATTAGTTTTTAACATTTTAGGTGAGCGTACATCCCGTGCACACCACCCCTTAAAAGGAATTCGTCCCGAATTCGCTAAACTACGGATCGACGCCCTAAGTCCGATACCAAATTGTAACACCCTGTTAGTACAAATAATATAACAGTAGGTCCGGCCGGGACCCCACGCCATACTATATACACTAGCTAGACATTAAAAGGTGGTAATCAGAAAAGAACAACAACTACATGAGAGCATAAAAAAAATGTAAGCGGAATCATTTGATTTAAACATCATTTAGAATTGTCCACCATCCCAGGAATGAAATAAAATAGAGTTACGACCTTAAGGCCTTACATTTAACAAATGTACAGAAAAACTCAAAACATACTTCGGCACGCAGGCCGGCAATACATGTAAGCAGAAAAGAGGGTGGCCTCAAGGGCCAACACAGCAAAAGGGCCACCACCCGCTATTTCCCGCTAGGCTCACTTCCTCCTGCATAATAACATTTCACCAAGAGGTGGCAAATAAAGCAACGGTCAGCACAGCTGACCAAATTATATCGACCCCACCCCTTTCTCGTGGTGGCGGGGTTTTTCCCTGCAAACAAGCCGTACTAGCAACATGTAATAATATAAGGAAAGTGCAAACTACACAAGGTGAGGTTTCAAGCACAATCAATCGTCTAGGTTGAGCATCAAAGAAAAAGGGAACCTAGGCATGCACATGATGTTGGTTGGGTTCTCCCGAAGGTTCCCCACAACCGCCTAAGCAACCGCATGAGGCTAACATAACATCAATTCATCACAAACACTCCACCCTAAGGACATAGCCTTAAGTGGGGAAAAAGAGCTTTTGGTCGGTCTAGGTAAGACACCTTCCACGACCTCTCCCATGATCACACGGCTTACATGAGGTTTGGACCTCTCACCGATCGGCATGGAAATGGGTTCGATTCAGCTTTGCCCGTGATCTAACCATCGCGATCTATCGCACGACGCGGGTATGACTTCCCCTCGGCCCGTAAGGGTTTAGCACATCAAGTGCCCACAAAATTAAGCTACGCATCTAATCCATTCACGTGGACTTAGACTTCACAAATAACAACCAAGAAGGAGGTACAAGACCACTCCTCTTCAAATCTAGTGGCGAAGGCTTGCATTCAACCACCCAAGCAAGGGGCTTTCGTTAGGCTCTCAAAAGGCACCTATAACTCAAGTCCCGCAACATAATAGAAGATCTCACAAAGACATTCTCCGGCACGCATTTTAGGCTTAACCTAAATGCAACGCCGCAATCCAAGCATCACCGATCCGGGCTCACGGCCACGAATAGGTTTCACAAAAAATGCCTAATTCCGCACGACTACCGGATTTCTAAATGCTATATACCGGGGACGGATGCAATTGACCCGGAGTTCCGAAGAACTAGAGGAAATCCTACACTTCACCCATTTGGTGAAATGGATTCCTCAAGCAGGCATAGAAAAAGGAACGAGAGGACAAAACACGTCCTAAGACCGGGAGGAAGAATCGTTACCCTTGGAGCTTTCTTCTTTGCCATAGATCTGAGATTTCACTCGGATAGAAAGTTTCGCAACGGCCTACACTTTCCGGATCTGAATACGGCTCGCGATTTGGAGCTCCGAAGCTCCTTCAATAGCAGAAGATACCTCCTCGTTCTTCCTCGTGCTCGCAGCTTTCGTCGGCTCGGAGAGAGAGTGTAAAGTTACGAATGAACCTATTTTCATCTCCCCAGCCTTTATAAACAATTTTGAATTAACCCTAGCCGTCCAATTTGGTTTTCGTCAAGATCTAAAGTCACAAGGACTTAGAAATTTCCATCAAAACTCGTAAAAACCGAAACAGGCGAAAATACAGCTTTCTGCCCGTATTCGACAAAATGGCAAATTCGGCTATACCCATTAGACAAATTCGGCTAAAACAATTAGACGAATTCGGCTAAAGCTATTAGACTGCTTCTGCTATAACCATTCGACGAATTCGGCTAATACATAGAATAATTCGGCTATTTGGATTAGACGAATTCAGCTATACCCATTAGTCGAATTCTGCAATATCCTTTAGACGAATTCGGTTAAACCCTCTTGACCAATTCTCATAGAAAGTTTTGGGGTGTTACAATCATCATGCTCCAATGGTGAAAGAGGTACATTTTCATTTTCTGCACATGTAGAATCTACACAAGGCACAAGTTCATCAAATATCACATGAATAGACTCTTCAACCTTTTTAGATTTTTTATTATATACCCTATATGCTTTGCTAGTGGAAGAGTAATCAAGAAAAATACCTTCAGCACATTTTTCAACAAATTTAGCTAATGCATCCTTGGTGTTTAGGATAAAGCATTTACAACCAAAGACATGAAAATACGATACATTAGGTTTCTTTTAAAAGTATAATTCATATGGGGTTAATTTCAAAATAGGGCGAAGCATAACACGATTTATGACATAACATGATGTATTTACAGCTTTGGCCCAAAAGTGTCTAGACAACCCATACTCGGATAGCATAGTGCGTGCAAGTTCTTGAAGAGTTCTATTTTTCCTCTCCACCACACCATTTTGTTGGGGGTGCGTGGAGCGGAAAATTCGTGTTTAATACCTAGATTATTACAGAAAGTGGTGAGGCTATCATTTTCAAATTCCCCTCCATGATCCGATCGTATGCACTTGATTTTTAGATCTAATTCATTTTGAATACGATTTTAAAGTTTTGAAAATTCAGAAAATGCATCAGATTTGGAGGTAAGAAATAAGGTCCAAGTAAATCTAGAAAAAACATCAATTAAAACATAAGTGTACTTTTTACCACCAAGACTACATGTGCTAATGGGTCCGAAAAGATCCATGTGAATTAGTTGTAAGGGTCTTGAAGTGGATATTTCCTTTTTACTCTTGAACGATGTTTTTGAAAATTTTCCTTTTTGGCATGGCGAGCATAAAGAAGATAGATTTCCATTTAGCATAGGCAAACCTTTAATGAGTTTATTCTTTGACAATTTTAAAATTAATTTGATGCTTGAGTGACTGAGACGCCTATGCCATAATTCAAGTTCTTCATTTTTTGATATAAGGCATTTGAGGGACGCATGTGATAGATCATGAAAGGCAATTAGATACAAATTGAGAATTCGTGGTGCAGTGAGTACAATACTATTAGTTTTAGGATCTATAATTTTGCATAAACCAGTAGAGGACTCAAATAAAACATTTAGACCTTTATCGCAAAGTTGACTAATAGAAATCAAGTTGTGTTTCAAACCTTCTACATATAAGACATTGGTAAGAGAGAAAGAATCGTTACCCACAGTACCGGTGCCTAAAATCCTTCCCTTTCCATTATCCCCAAATGTCACCATTCCTCCTTTCTTCTTAGTGAGGCTAAGGAATTTTGCTTTATCTCCCGTCATGTGCTTGGAGCACTCTGAGTCCAAGTACCACATGTCTTCCTTTTCCTTATCCCGCCAACATACGTAACAAGAAGATGAGAGTAAAGATCCGGATACCCAGGTGGTTCCTCCCATAGAATAGGTGGAAACCTTAGGCACCCAGATTTTCTTGACTGAACATCGACCCTTCATCCTGCAGGAGTCCAAGGTATGCCCGAAGTGATGGCACTTGGCTTATAACACAAAAGGGGTTGAGACCTTTTTTAGTTTTTGTTGTGGACTCTTGCTGGAGGATGGGGAATCAGCAGAATAAATTTCAGAATTGTGATTATTCGAAAAATTATGAGTTTTGTTACTACCACCAGCGTTAGAAGTTACCGCTGGGCGGTAGTTAGCAGAGACAAAACCTAGACCAGTTTTTGCACTACCATGCCTTTGGTTGGCCAAAATCATATCAAGACTTTTCTGGCCAACACCGAATTTTTCTATGGCTAAGTTAAGGTCATGGATTTTATCTTTTAATGCAAAATTTTCACTAACTAAATTTCCGCATCTATTTGCAAAATTTTTCTTTTCATTTTTTAACATTAGAAAGGGATAGTTTCAAATTTCTTTCTAAGTCTCTCTTTTGTTTCGAGAGTGATTCGATATTGGAGAGAGTATTAGAAAGATCAGTTTCAAGTTTGCTAGTCCTTGCCAAGAGATCATCATTCTTTTGGCAAGACTCCATCTCCTTTCCCAAGGCAAAGACTTCCTTAATTTTTTATTTTGTTTCAAAAGAATTTCATTTTCAGTTTTAAGTAGATCAAGATCTTTTAAATTTCTGCCAAAAGATTTGCAAGTTCTTAAGTATTCAGAATAAAGATCATCATAGTTAAAGGGGATTACCTCAGTGTCGCATTGGACACTGCACTCATCATCGGTTGATTCATTGCTTTTCCCCATAAGGCACAAGTTTGCCTCATCATCATCGCTTGAGCTTGAAATACTTGAGCACCCGGAGGAAGAGTCATCCCATGTTGCAGCCTTTAAGACCTTCTTCTTCTCCTTTCCTTTAACCCGTTTTTCTTTTTGGTCCTTCAGGAATTTTGGGCATTGACTTCTAATATGCCCGATCTTCCTACAGTGGAAGCACTCAGGAGGTGGCCGCTCTTCATCTTCGTCGCTAGACTTCTCCTTCTTCTCTCTTTTGGATGAGGAGCCTTTTCGGAAAAAATTCTGGAAGGTGTTCCTCCTTTCTGGGTTCTTCATGAACTTAGTGAAGTTCTTCACGAAGAGACTTTCCTCGTCATCTTCCTCGTCGTCATCTTCTTTTCTTGACTTCAGTGCCAAGGCTTTCTTCTTTGGTTCCTTGTTGTACTCCTCTTCTTGAATCTTGAGTTCTACCTCATGGGTTTTAAGGTTCCCAATGAGGCTCTCAATTTGGAGCCGCCTAAGATCATGCAATTCGGAAATCGCCGTCACCTTTGAATTGAACTTTGGTGGGAGTGATCGAAGAAGCTTTCTCACCAAGTCGCCGTTTGAAAATCTTATTCCAAGAATTTTTGAGGCATTAACGATCATTGTGAATCGAGTGTACATGGCGTCGACGTCCTCATTTGGATCCATCCTTAACCGCTCAAATTCAAATTCCAGTTTGAATAGTTTTGAATATTTGACCTGCGAGGTACCTTAATGCGTTATTTCTAATAAGTTCCAAATATCATAAGCAGTTTCACAGGCACTTACTCTATTAAATTCAGTCCTATCAAGAGCACAGAACAGAGTATTCATCGCTTTCGCATTATTCTTACACTTAGTCTTATCTCCATCGTCCCATTTATCCCTAGGTTTTTCCATGGTTACTTCTCCAACAATGTATGTAGGAGAAGTGTATGGAGTTTCAATACATGCCCATACATCTAGATCTAAGTTTATCAGAAAACAACACATATGCGTTCTCCAGTAATTATAATCAGTTCCAGTAAACAACAAAAGTCTACTTATTCCCTGCCCCTCATGGAAAGCGAGATCACGGAGCGCCATTATTCCTGGTTTTTAGACAGAATTGGAATAACCTGGCTCTAATACCACTTGTTGGATCTGTAGGCGCCCTTAGATGGGGGGGGGGGGTTAATAAGGGTTTTAAGTTTTTCGAAATTATTTAGAGAAATTAAATGCTTTTAGGTAGGAATCAGTGAAAATCATTAAGCACGAATCAGAGATAAAGAAACAAACATATTTTCATTGATCATTAACTTGAAATAAATGTGTTACAAAAACTTTTCCCAATAACGCTTGGAAAGAGGCGAACAATGAAAAATCTTTTGGTTTTCTATACCGACCCTTCTCCTAAGGACCGGTTGGCTTGAGACTATCTCTCACTAGACAAGGCCTCAAGCCGCTCTAGCCCTTCCCTCACCGAAAAGGCCTTGAGCACTCCCTAGATCTACAGCCTAGACCTAGTCGCCAACGCGAGGTGAATTTCCCCTAGTCCCCGCAAGGGCCTAGTCGCCGTGTGGCGAGTTCCTCTACTTAACAAAAGTTATAAAGATTACAATTTGAAAAATAAAACAAGACACAAACTAGAACTCCCTCAAAAGTAGAACTTGATGTCGATGTAGATGCGATCGTATTGGTTTTCAAGTTCTTTGCGTTCACAAACGTTGATGGAGTTCTTTGTGCTGCTTGGTAAGGCTCTCACGCGTGCTATGAAAATATGGCTTCATATCTTTCTGGAACAGCAAGCCACAATGGAGGAGGCGCGTATATTTTTATAGATTCAGCCACTACCGCCTGCGGTAGTACTACCGCCCCGCGGTATCCACATAAGGCAATGAAGCACACGGATTGTGGTAGTTTAGGCAACATTCTGAGCACCAAACACTAGCGCGCTGCGGTACCGCTAACGCCCCGCGTTAGCGAGATTTCCTTCCTTCAGCCAATATCATCTTCCAAATCTGCTCCACAATCAACTGCAGACAGGATGTTTCCAAATGCTACCGCCGGGCGTTAGACCTAACGCGCCGCGATAGTACATGCCAAACATAGCGACCCATCAACATTCCTTTTTCTCCATTGTTTCCTTCTCGTCAAAAGTCTCCATTTCTGCTAGCGCCAGCAATAGTGCTAACGCTCCGCGGTAGAGCACATTTCTTTTCGTCGGGCGCATCTTTGTCGAACCGGCCTCATATTTCGTCGATCAAATTTTCGTCGAACGGGATTCGGCTTTCTTCGATCGCAAATTCGTCGAACGCAGTGATAAGCATTTCATCGAGCACAACCTTCATTTCATCGCTCGAATACTAGCGCCAGCGGTGGTTGTAATGCACCGCGGTAGACCACTTCGTCGGGCGCATCATCGTCGAACGTCACCTTCATTTCGTCGAGCTCCATTTCTTCAATCGCTAGCGCCAGCGGTAGTTCTAGCGCGCCGCGGTAAAGCATGAATTTCGTCGAGCGCCGTGGTAGAGCATGCAGTTCGTCGAACTCAGTAGTCATTTCATCGAGCGCCAGTTCGTCGAACACAGCATTAGCGCCAGCGGTAGTATTGACGCTATGCGGTAGCAACATCCAAACACATTTCCATGGAGATTTGAAAGCACTGAATCCTGCATACTATAAACACAAAACAAGTGTGATCAAATACAATAGGATTTGTTATTGTCAAACCAAGAGATGCGGAAAGCATGTTCCAACAACCTCGACTTGCAGGCTCACAAAATATGCAAAAGAAAAGCACATCAAAGAGGAGAAGAAGAGGAAACACTTCATGTCGCTTTGGCTTTTTAGCCAACTAGCATGATCAAACATTGGAACCTTACCCTGCAACCAAGACAACAAGAGCGACACATGAGGTTCAACTTTCAGCTGACCATAACTATGTAATAGCTCCGCTCCTCTTGTCCATCCTAATAGACCCCGGAGAACAATATCACCCTGCAAGTCAGCAGTTTTCATAAAACATGAAAGCATATAAACAGGCATATCAAGCATTATTCTATATTCTACAAATAACAACCACATCTCTAGGTTGAGTATCAAAGTAAAAGGGTCCTAAAATGTAATATGAATGTTATAGGGTATGCCCACAGCACCCTAATCAGATGTATGGATCTAATAGACCATCAAAACACAATCACATCACAAATCAAATGACCACTACCTCTCGATCATATTATTCAACCAAATGTGTGGGCATCAAGGGTAAAGTCTCTTAGCTTCCACGACAGCATTACCATAGAATTCTCCCTTTATGACATTATTAAATTAATTTGTGACGGCATCATGTGCAAAAACTCTCGGCCTTCTTGGAGACAAATATACAAGAATTCTCTCTCTCTCCTCGAGAACATTTTCCAATGCATATACGATGACATTAGGAGTAAAGGCTCCTGGTCTATATGAAAACATTACTCACAAATTCTCCCTCACCATTACATTTTGATTTTAATTGGTTTAAATTGCTGTCTGGGAGCTATTGCCTGCTATGGTAGCACTATCGCCCGAAGGTATCTCCTAGAACCCAAGAACCCATATCTTAGCACTTCAATAAATTCCCTATTATAGCATACAAACATGCACATGTTCCCCATTAATGATTGCACTACATAGAAGTGTCCAACATAGGCAATCTGGGAGATATCATTGGTGGTAGCACTACAACCATACGATATCTCCCCAAAATAGTGAAATCGCAATTTCTAGCCATCTCAAGGCCTTCCTACCCCATGTCGATTCATCCTAATGCTACCAGGGTATCATGAACCTCTCTGATGAACTTCCTCACTATCGATTTTATAAAAACATCACCAAAATGGTTCATATGCCGCGATTTTAGCTTCACACCCAAATCAAATAAAAGGAAAAATGCATATGAAGATTCATGGAAAGTAACTACGTATTTTGTTGACTAGAAGGAAAGGGTCATTCCCCTTGGATTGCGCTTTAGATCCATGAATCTCGGAGAAGATGGATTGAAGATGACCACAATGATCCAAGGAAACATTCTCCGGAAATGGAACGTTGGTCCTCACGACGAAGCTCTGGCAATCCTTTCTTCTTCCTCATGCACTATAACCGCCCAGATCTTGCTCTCTCTCATGACCTAGCCAAAAAGGAAGAAATGAACTGGGTGATTTAAATTTGTTTTAAAGTGCCTCTTGATTCCGTATATCAGATTAAATCAGTGATTTAGAAATGTCTTATGAATGTATAGAAAGGTTCTACATGCAATGTAAAAAATGAGAAAAACTGGCTGAAGTAAAAGCATGAAAGACAAGAAAAATGTTGAAATAAAACTCTATAGATTGAGAAGTAATCAACATATGTCAAGGATCTGAAGCATCTTACATCGATTTCTATGTAGCAGTAAAGAAGAAGTCGAAGTTTAGAATCCAGCTTACATCGATTTTTGAGTTATCAGAAATCGACGAACGTCGAGAAGTAATCAATGTTTTCTCAAGCTTACACATCAAATTCTCTATGGATGTCAGTTAAAGCAGTTGAGCAGATTGAGGCCGTGATTGCAATTCAAATTTATCCATTAATGCTCCAACTAAAGAAAGAGATTATGATGAATCTAAAGTTAAAAGGAAAGTATTGAATCAGTTGGGATATATATATCCAGAAAACTCAGCCGAGAAAAAGAGTAATGAATTATGGATTTGAAAAGAAAGATCACAAATGCTTCTCTTCTCTCTCACGGTCTTAGAAAGACTTATCTTCTCTCGGAGTCGAATTCTATTACTTTCTTCTTATCTCTCAAACTGAAAAGGGTTGTTGTTGTTGGCCCCTAGAATAGTAAAAAAAGATTGTGGATTGGTGTTCTATCTTCTTCTCTCCAAATATAACCAATATAATGCAAATAAGGATCCACACAGATTATTAAATTTAAAGATCTTTTTAGAGCTTGTCGAAGAAAGAATCTAATTGTGGAAAAGCTTGATATATCCATCCATCCAAAAAAAGAGTTTTAAGAATCTCTCTCCAATGGATTCAGTGAATAGTTTAAGAATCCCTCTCCAAGGGATTCAGTGGTTTTAAAAGTGTCCTTATCAAAAGACTCAATGGTTCTAAGAGTCTCTTTATCAAAAGATTCAGTGGTTCTAAGAGTCTCCTTATCAAAAGAATCAGTGATTCTAAGAATCTCCTTATCAAAAGATTTAATTGTGGTTCTAAGAGTCTCCTTATCAAAAGGCTTAGCACTATTTAGTTATTTCCAATCCATGGGTAGAACAGAGGATGCATCTAGATTTGGGGAACCTCTATAATACTATTTATGTCATCTAGATGATCTACCTATAACTTAGATTTCTTTTACTCCATCATCATCATTCTGTTTATAAAATTTGTGGCATGATTTGTGATTGATTGTGCTAAAAGTTTTAAAACTATATTCACACACTCCCCCTCTAGAGTAATTCTAAATTATTATTCTGCACCTTCAATTAGTATTAGAGTCAGGTTAATCATAAAAAGGTTAACAACTTGATAAATCAAGATCCCGATAGATGTGATTAAGTTCTAAAAAGGTTCAAACAATCATGAGTTATACATAAATTAGGGATTACGACACATTCAGACCTCATGTGTGTAATCTAGATAAATTTTCTTTATGGAAATATTGAATAAAACTATAAATGAATTCTACTGATGAAGATATAATGTATTTTGTGATTATAAGTCCAAACATTCCTACAAAGTAGAATGTTAATTGAGAGACTATAATCAAGGCTAAGGTAGAATGGAGTGAAGGTGATAAGAAAGCAGATCTTATGATGCCAAGACCATGAATATCCATGTGTCTACAATGAGTAATGACATCTACCAAAGAGTGGTAGACTATTAATCAGCAAAAGAAATTTGAGAATATCTAATCAGAATTGTAGAAAGGTACTCATATGAGAAAAAGGACATGAGATCCCTCTTGATCTCTCAGTGTAATAACTTCAAGACTAATTAATATGAGAGTGTTGTTGATATATATCAAAGATTCAGCTTGATTGTGAGTGAGATGAGAGCGCTTGACAATGAAATATTAGTCATTGAGATTTATAACAAACTTCAGAAGAAATATTAGTCATTGAGAGTGTTGAGATTTAGATAATTTTGATTTTAATTCAAAAGAATTTAAAAATGCTTTTGAAGGTTTCCGTAAGGACCTATTGGCTGCATAAAGGAATATTAAAATACTTCTATATGAGAACTCTTCTCACTTAAATGAAAACCCAATATTAAAATAAAAAGTAACATCCGTAAATCTACTTGAAGAGGATATTTTTCAACTCAAAGTTGGCAATGTGTGTCTCAAAAGAGATACAAATATAATAAAAAAATGAAAATAGTTGGTTAAAAGAAGAGTTAGTTAGGACAAAGCAATTTGAGGATAGCCTCAATGGTAGGAGTCGGCAACTCAAGTAAATTTTTGAAAACCTATCAATTATATTTAAGAATTTAGGCTTACGTGTTGATAGTACCATGGGGAAGGATTCTTAGCAAATTCCTGCCTAGAAGAATTTGGTTTCTTTCATTAGTGAAAAGGAGAAGAAGACAATTGTGTTGGATCTGATGGCGCCCTTAGAGGGGGGGGGGGGTGAATAAGGGGTTTACTGTTTTTGAGATAAGCTGACAGATTTTAAATAACAGAAAAACTTTTTGCCTCTGTCGCTAATGCCTGGCGTTAAGAGTCAACGTCGGGCATTATCTCTCCAGAAAATATTTTTACTGAAATATTCAAAATAATTTTCTTTATGAAATACAATTCGAGAAAAATTAGATATAATGAAAAAGAATTTTATATTTCACAAAAATGATTACAAGGATAAAATTTCAATAACGCTTGAAATTAGAGGCGATAACTTAAAAATCACTTTTTGTTCCTTCACCGATCCTTCACCCAAGGACTGGTTGGCAATAGCCTATCATTCCCCATATAAGGCCTCTGGCCACCCCCTAGATTTACCCTAGATCTACTCGTCATGCACAAGGCAGCGAATTTCCCCTAAACCGAACCCGACCTAGTCGTCACACACAAGACGGCGAATTCTCTACCGTTATAAGTAAAAATGAAAAGATAAAGTAAAAATTAGATAAAAGACTCCCTAAATTGAAGAGCACTGAAGGAGATGTTGAAGATACGAAATGACCACTTCGGAGTTGAAGCAAGCGTCCTTCTTCAAATTTTTCATTGGAAATCTCCGTCTCACTCTTGTTCCTCAATGTTGGTGTTGGGAGTGCTCTCTAAATTCGAGATGAAATGATCTCTCAGAAGTATAGAATGAAGGCTTGGATTGCATCTCCCTTGATCAAATGAAATCAATTCTTTAAATAGGCACGGAAACTAACGCGCGGCGTTAAGAGTTAACGTCAGCGTTAGTGGGCGTGCACTGTCATGGCTGAGCTTGTGCAACCTTCGGGATCATGGCAAATTTGTGGACTCAATGCGGGCGTTAAGAGTCAATGTTGGCGTTATCTCTAACTTCTCGACGAACTCCTTCTCGACGGCATTTCATCTTGACGGATTCCTTCTTGACAGAAATTAACGCGGAGCGTTAACTACTAACGTGGGGCGTTAACTCTCGTTTCAGAGAGTCATTATAAATTAGAATCATGTTCATAGGGTTATATAACTATAGTACCTACACACTATAAACACAAGCAAGATCAAATATATAGTGTAATTTGTTATTCTCAAACTAAGAGATGTGGAACACAAGCTCCAATAATCTCCCCCTTTTTATAATAACAAATCCACTAATAAGAAATAAAACATAATTAGACTAGTGTTTATAGTATATATGTTAAGCAAGATAATATGTATATGCTCCCCTTATATGAATGCTCCCTTACATGAATGCATTTTCTATTTTACTCCCCATAAATAATAGATTTCTTATATTTTCAATTTATTCTCCCCCTTTTGTTATAATCAAAAGGAGGTGGGTTAGAGTATTAGCAATATAAAATATTATGCATCATGAATAAATAATAGCAACGTTTTGGAAAATAGTGAACACAGCGAAAGCAATTATGAAGCATCTTTGTTTTAAAAAAAATCGAAATACAAGTGTATAATAAGCGTTTGAATGAAATAAGTAGATGTTTGAATTACAAAAGTTGCAAGTTCATTTGAAATTCGAATTTAAAATTAGCAAGCAAGATTGTTTAATATCAAGTAAAGATATCTTGACAATGTAAGTTAATTTGCATTTCAAGTAAACTTAAACATTGAAAAAATCATGCGTTGCTATCTAGTACATTTGCTCATGATTGTAGAGAATAGTGTAGATAAGCTTTAGGTCCAATTCTCATGAGTGGAACTCGTATAAATGATAATGATGTGTTCAATAAGGGTGTTTTGATAAAGTATACAAGTGTATAAATCAAATCACATGAAAATATGTTATGTAAGAGCATAACTTGAAGTGAACATAAATAACTTTACTTCCACAAATTTCAATGCACATAAATAAAGAGTACAACTACCAAGGTGCTTTGCACACACAATGCATATTAATACTTATCAGGGTGTGATGCGATGATTCGGCAAGTGCACCGGTCGCGCAAGTAATAAATTTTGGGAATAAATCCCTGAGTGTCGGTCTCTTGAGGAACACAGTAAGGTGGAGTTAAATGTCAAGGAAGGACTTGAGATCGAAGTCCTTTAGGTCGAATGGATTGCGGGAGAGTTGGGTTGGCTTTTGGAAAATAAAAATAAAAGCTATCAACTACTCCTATGCAATGCCGCTATGCAATGCTTCGCTTGGCGGAATGGATACTAGGCAGGCCTTGAGCGCGCTGCGTCGCAAAGGCGGATGGACGAGTAGGCTAACGGAATCGAACTATGCAGGCCTTGAGCGCGCTGCTTCGTTAGGCGGGATGGACTACGGGCCGCGATGCCACGCTTCGGTAAGCGGATGGGCGAGTAGGCTAGCGAAATGAGGGTCGCAAGCACCTCTTCGACAAGCACGCCACTAGCAATTGCTAGTGCGGCACCGGACACGGTGGTGGAGTGGAAAATGGATGGTGGCGCTCCTCATACACACATAAACCACAAAAGTATTCCACAAAAATGAAATATATAAATATAGAGATAAGTTTAAGTGCTCTTCATCAAAATACACAAGATCTAGCTATTACAACAATCAATAAAAGGAGAACAAGGCAAGAAATCGACCGAATCCGAAGGCTCGTTGAAGATTCACGGTTGGAATCGCCGGGTTGTCAATCCGCGTCCAAGCTCGGTCCACAACTACGTCCGGGGTAGAGAGAGCTGTCACGACTCTCCAATGGACCCGTCTTCTTCGTGTCACGATCCGGTGGAGGTTGCAAACTTCCTCTTGCTTGACGGTAATGGCGGCTAGGTCTTCCTTTGGAGCTCTTGGATGAAGGAGGAGGCCGAGAGGAAACTCCGGCGAAGATTTGGCGTTGAAAGCTTGCCCGGAGATCCTCCCTAAGGTGGGCGGCGATGGAGGGGTGAAACCAGGCGGACGGGAGCAGAAAACGGCGGAGTCGGGCGAGAGATCTGACCTAAATCGCGAGCAGGGAATTTATAGGCGCTGGAATTAAACAGTGCGCACGGTCAGTGGCGCACGACCAGTGGTCGTGCGCACTAGAATCCTGTGATCGTGCGCTCTGCCTGGACGGAACCTGCAAAGACAGAAATTATAAAATAAAATGTTCGCACGACCAGTGGCGCACGACCGGTGGTCGTGCGCACTGGAGTTGATGGTCGTGCGCACTACAGCAAACAGAACTCGGAAATTAAATGGTAAGTGTGCACGAGCAGTGGCGCACGACCGGTGGTCGTGCGCACTGGCGTTGGTGGTCGTGCGCACTGCACCAAACAGAACTCATGAAAAAGGGTTAAGTGCACACGATCAGTGGCGCACGACCAGTGGTCGTGCGCAATAGAACCGGTGATCGTGCGCAGTGTTCCTGTGCAGAATTGCACCGGAAACACCTGCACGACTCCTATTCCAGCACAACCACGAATCTAGCCACTGAAAGTGGCACCTAACGGAGCATGAAAACTACTAATGAAGAAAAGCATAAAATCACACCAAAATGGGCCTAGAGGTGCACCTAGCATGGAATATCAAATATAAACAATAACAGGGCTAAAGTGCGGTGAAATGACTAAATAAATGGCCCAGATGAGTCCAAAAAAGTGTATATGATCAGGACTCATCACACCCCCAGACTTAACTGTTTGTGCGTCCCGAGCAAACGAATCCGGTGGAGTGTGAAAAAGGTAGTTAGCAAAGAAAATTACGCAAGGGAGTACAATGCGAAGTAACAAAAGCATGCAA
Source organism: Dactylorhiza incarnata (assembly GCA_033032865.1). Taxonomy (NCBI): domain Eukaryota; kingdom Viridiplantae; phylum Streptophyta; class Magnoliopsida; order Asparagales; family Orchidaceae; genus Dactylorhiza; species Dactylorhiza incarnata. The sequence goes on along the minus strand of JAWHQI010000160.1, from coordinate 3,309,966 downwards.
ATAGAGATTTCGTAAAAAGAGATTCTAACTATGCTAACTAATTTACGAAAGTACTAGAGCGTAAATAAAGATTTATCAATACTCAGTTGGTGAATTGTGAAGAATTTGATGATCATGCCCGGTGTGAAAGTAATAAGCCACTAAGGAGGGTGTTGCAAAAGATCGTGATTCGGGAATAACTCCGCTGAAATCCATCAACGTCGGGAACCATACGCTTGCCCGGTCACACTCTCTCCACAGCGCTAGCAAACTCGCGAGATAAATCAATAGGACTTTAGGATTATATTGGGGCTTAGGTTGCGGTATGATAATCAAAGGTAAAAACGAAGGCTACGCAACCAACATGAGTCAACGGGACGCTGCACCAAGCAAAACCAAAAACAATGCTCGTGTGACACACCCCCAGACTTATTGTGAAAACTAGGTGTGCACACGGCCTACTCCACAAATACCAACAGATTTTCTAAAACGCTCGGGAGGATAACTTTTCAATACACTTTTTTTCAAATTTTTATTTCAATACCATATTTTTCTTTTTCTTTTTCTTATCCTCCGGTTGATTCAAAATCAGCAAATAGAGTTTATTTCTCCTTCACAACACGACAATTCCAAACATCACACCAAATCTAAAACATGAGTGCAGATAACAAATACTTGGTTGCGACAGTGGGATAAACTTTAGGCCTTGGTGTATGGAGGAGGAGCTGAACAAAGGGAGTGGTAGGCACAAGTGTTGGGAAGCAAAGGTGAGCGAATAGGATATGGAAAGCGAAGGCTCAATCTAGCCAAAAGGTGGCCTATATCACATTTATCTCAACGAATCGCCCGCACCCATGCTTCAAGAGTCGCTTGGGGCAAGTTCTTAGCCCACGAGAAAGGTAAACCTTCCTCCCGACTCGAGCAACACACAACTAGCGCTCGTATACACACAACACCGGGCTATCACCAATTTCATTCACATTCACCACTTGAGTAGAATAAATCTAAAACTACGCATAAATACTAATCATAAATTAAAAGCATAGAAATAATCTAATTTTACTCAAATTCTATTGTAGCACGCGGATGCGACTAGAACACTGCTCGAGTCAACATTGCGCTCCCAATAGTAATTCCTAAGCTATCATCCCAATTCACATTCCTAACCAAGATAGTTTGTTCAAACAAAACAAATAGATAAGCACGCGCTCATGTGGGTGCTGTGGTGTGCAATGAAATTAAACAAAACATTTTAAATGAAATCTTCTAGTATGCAGTGCAATAGTGCACGTAAGCGGGTAAACAAACTACTCTCCCCCAGACTTAAACTAAACAATCAGCATAATATATGACAGGAGAATCAAAATAGAGCTAGGGGAAGAGAGTACCCAATGCTCAGCAAGTGAGCATACCAGAAGATTGGCGTTTAAGCTAAAATGAGCTGCAACCTCCGCCATCCAGAAAAAGATACCTGCAGGGGTCAGCTCCGCAAAAACAAAAGAAAAATGACAAACTAAAATAAACTACAGCTAACTAAACATGATTAGAAGAAATAAAAATGCAGAAAAGAAAGATAACTACTGGGGTTATTGTCATCCCAGCACGACTTATTTTAAATTAAAACGGTTCTAGCTAATGGGCCTATGAAAAAGAAAATGCACAGGTAACTGTTCTAATATGCGCATCGGTAGCGGGTACCGATACGGAGACAGAGCAGTCACCCATCTACCTAAATATAAATACCTGCTCCTCACAGGCAGAGGGAAAAGAAAGTAAGAAGAGGAGGAGGCCTGGTCCTCATTCATCTCACCAAAACTATCCTTGCCCAGCAAGGTATCGTCCACAGCAGGTCCGCAGGAGGAGAAGGCAACGAATGAGGCTTCCTTAATGGAGGAGAGATCAACCTCCTCGCATATAAGGACGCAATTAATATTTACTTGAGCAAGAAGCTCCAAGTCCTCCTGGGGCACCTGTAAAGACTCAACCTGCACAGGCTCGAATGAAGAAGGGGGATCAAGAAATAAACAAGACGAAGAACATAAATAATCATCAATCGGAGGAGTGGTCCCGGTCTCACTCCCGGCAGGTTGGGGAAGTAAAATAATGTTAGCATTGCCATCAATGCTACAAGAGTCGGCGGGATCAACGGTGGCCAGGCTTAGGATTTGGACTTCCTCCACCGGTGTTAAGGAAAACTCCTCTTCACCTAGAAGGTTGTCCTCCTCCAAAGGAATAGGCACAACACTAAGATCACCAACCTCCTCCTGCGACACATCATCAACAATGTCGTCAGAAACGAATGTAGTATGCACAACAGGGGAAAGAATCGAATCCACTGGAAGTGGTGGAGGCACATGGAGAATAGGCTCAGCAATGTCGGTGCATAGATCAGCCGCACATCCGGTGACCGTATCCATGCCATACCCTTCAAAATGTGAAGGTGACAAAGACACATAGCCGGATGTTGAAGGTGTGCCGCCATAGTTAGGAGTTGGGATGATCCGGATATCCGGCTCGTCATCCTCATCCAATTGGCGAAGATACTCGGCACAGTCCTTCAAGACATGATCAGTGCTCCGACAAAACCGGCACTGCCTAGCAGGCTTCTTTGGCACAGCGGGAGCTGGAGCCGAAAAGAAGTAAGACGGTAATGGCTCAGCAGAGTAGCCATAAGACTTACGCACGCCATATGGAGTATCAGACGGTGTCGATGCTCTATATGCTGGGCGAGAAGAATTATGCCTACTATTCTCCGTAGGGCATTCATCACTAGAGTGGGAGGTAGCTCCACACCAACGGCAACGGAAATTGAGATGTGCCCACATAGTGTGAAGATAAAAACAATTCAAAAGGAAAATGCTATTGTGCAAATGCTACACCAAACAGAATTTACTAAAACAACCTAATACGAAACAAGAAAATGGAAAAACAAGAACAGAAATAAAATAAAACAAAAATGCAATTTACAAATGGAAGGGCTTCTCTCTCAGATTCTCCCTCTCCAGAAAACTCACACGACTGTGTTCCCCGGCAACGGCGCCAAAAACTTGATGCGATGATTCGGCAAGTGCACCGGTCGCGCAAGTAATAAATTTTGGGAATAAATCCCTGAGTGTCGGTCTCTTGAGGAACACAGTAAGGTGGAGTTAAATGTCGAGGAAGGACTTGAGATCGAAGTCCTTTAGGTCGAATGGATTGCGGGAGAGTTGGGTTGGCTTTTGGAAAATAAAAATAAAAGCTATCAACTACTCCTATGCAATGCCGCTATGCAATGCTTCGCTTGGCGGAATGGATACTAGGCAGGCCTTGAGCGCGCTGCGTCGCAAAGGCGGATGGACGAGTAGGCTAACGGAATCGAACTATGCAGGCCTTGAGCGCGCTGCTTCGTTAGGCGGGATGGACTACGGGCCGCGATGCCACGCTTCGGTAAGCGGATGGGCGAGTAGGCTAGCGAAATGAGGGTCGCAAGCACCTCTTCGACAAGCACGCCACTAGCAATTGCTAGTGCGGCACCGGACACGGTGGTGGAGTGGAAAATGGATGGTGGCGCTCCTCATACACACATAAACCACAAAAGTATTCCACAAAAATGAAATATATAAACATAGAGATAAGTTTAAGTGCTCTTCATCAAAATACACAAGATCTAGCTATTACAACAATCAATAAAAGGAGAACAAGGCAAGAAATCGACCGAATCCGAAGGCTCGTTGAAGATTCACGGTTGGAATCGCCGGGTTGTCAATCCGCGTCCAAGCTCGGTCCACAACTACGTCCGGGGTAGAGAGAGCTGTCACGACTCTCCAATGGACCCGTCTTCTTCGTGTCACGATCCGGTGGAGGTTGCAAACTTCCTCTTGCTTGACGGTAATGGCGGCTAGGTCTTCCTTTGGAGCTCTTGGATGAAGGAGGAGGCCGAGAGGAAACTCCGGCGAAGATTTGGCGTTGAAAGCTTGCCCGGAGATCCTCCCTAAGGTGGGCGGCGATGGAGGGGCGAAACCAGGCGGACGGGAGCAGAAAACGGCGGAGTCGGGCGAGAGATCTGACCTAAATCGCGAGCAGGGAATTTATAGGCGCTGGAATTAAACAGTGCGCACGGTCAGTGGCGCACGACCAGTGGTCGTGCGCACTAGAATCCTGTGATCGTGCGCTCTGCCTGGACGGAACCTGCAAAGACAGAAATTATAAAATAAAATGTTCGCACGACCAGTGGCGCACGACCGGTGGTCGTGCGCACTGGAGTTGATGGTCGTGCGCACTACAGCAAACAGAACTCGGAAATTAAATGGTAAGTGTGCACGAGCAGTGGCGCACGACCGGTGGTCGTGCGCACTGGCGTTGGTGGTCGTGCGCACTGCACCAAACAGAACTCGTGAAAAAGGGTTAAGTGCACACGATCAGTGGCGCACGACCAGTGGTCGTGCGCAATAGAACCGGTGATCGTGCGCAGTGTTCCTGTGCAGAATTGCACCGGAAACACCTGCACGACTCCTATTCCAGCACAACCACGAATCTAGCCACTGAAAGTGGCACCTAACGGAGCATGAAAACTACTAATGAAGAAAAGCATGAAATCACACCAAAATGGGCCTAGAGGTGCACCTAGCATGGAATATCAAATATAAACAATAACAGGGCTAAAGTGCGGTGAAATGACTAAATAAATGGCCCAGATGAGTCCATAAAAGTGTATATGATCAGGACTCATCAGGGTGCAAAGTAGTGCTTGGGATCACTTTTATAGTTTTTAGCTTTATTTTCATTTTTGTGATCCGGTGTACTAAGAGAAGTGGTGTATAAATTGTTTGCTACAAGACACTTTACAATTCTTTAGCCAAGGTGCTCAACCTCACAATGCTCATTAAGACTTATCAGGAGGGTGAGTGGTGGTGGTGGAGTTCCTTATCATTTATTATTTGCTTTTTAGTTTAGTGAATAAGGACTCCGAATTCACTTGAATTGCAAACATAGTATTTTAAACCATATTTCTCTAATCACACGTGCATGAAGAACAAAGAATTTGATAAAGAATTCAATGTTGTGTAGGTAAACTATTTATGAGATTCAAAGGAAGTTCTTATACTACACAATCATGCAATAAGATTTAAAACATATGTAGATTAACAAAAGAGTGTAAGTGAGAAAATCATTATCAAAGATAAAAAACTTTACTCATACTTAGATGCATGTAAAAACATTTCTACATATGTAATCTATAACCAAATTCTTTGCACATTATTAAGATATTATTCAAGGCATGACAAATATAAGACAATGTTTATAAGAAACTTGAAAGTTAAATTAAACATGGTATTTAATATTTAATTGATATAATTAATCATCCTTGACAATGACAATGAATAACAATCATTATTTTTAAAAAATTTGAATGTTGATATATGTACATAACAATAAACACACACAAAAACATATTTTTGTTCTTTGAAATTGTTTTGTAATTTTGTATTTTTTTGTATATATACTCTGGAAAACATAGAAGTCTGTAATAGCCCTTTCAGTAAATGATATTCTATGCCAGGGAGAAACACCCAAAATAATGCATGAGAAAATACATATTTTGTTAAAAAAGAAATACAATTTTGTTTTAAAGAAAATAAAAAGATAGAAAACTTGTTACAAACAGAGAAATAAAACGCACACAAAATATTAAAATAATACCAGAAATTATTTAAAACAAAAAAAAAATTGGAGCAAAGGAGCTAACGCCAGGCGTTAACTACTTAACGCCGAGACAGAACACTAAATTTTGACTTTTTGAAAAATCTTTTTCATGATTCCTTTGTATGAGAAAGAGAACTTCTTACAGTTGAAATTTAAGACATTATGAAGTTGATTTGAAGGCTCTTCTAGCATGTTTTTGGTGGTTTTGAAAGTGTTTTCACATTTTTTTTTAAAAACGCCAACTAAAATATAAGACAATTTTGATAGCTTTTATATGGTTTAAGGAGACATTTCTAAGACACCTAGTTCTAACCTAAGCCTGTTTACTTGTGGATTTGCAAGTGATTTACACCATGTCTTGCATTAAGGAAGGCCTCAAAATTCCTTCAAATCTTTAAATCTATCAAATCTTACAACTCAGAGTCCACGACTCCTACATCTCAGGAATAACAGCTTATTCCCTACCTTAGATACAATACCTTGATCCTATAACTTAGACCCTAACTCAGGAACTATGTAAAGTCCAATACCTCAGATCCTCAGCAGGGATCCTACAACTCAGGTCTTAGAGATCCTACACTCAGATTTCCTCAGAAATCCTACAGAAGAATATGTAAAGTAATATTTTACAAAGAAGTCTTAGACTCAGAAAATTTATCTTGTATAGCTTGAGTCTTCTTGAAGCATGCTGTGAAAATGGCTTCTACAGAAATCTTCATGCAAGTGATGTTGATTCTTTAGATCGGCAAGATGATTAAATCTTTCTTCAGAAGGATAGAATGATTGACTTTAATGTATTTCTTCTTTTTACTTGAGCTCTGAAAACAAAATGCATATTGTCGGCAATGAGCTCTTTCTTCAAAATGATTAAGGAAAAGATTGTGATTCTCAAGATTAGGGTTTGATGAAATCCATCTCTTTCCTTTTATAAGGACCTTTGATAACGATCTCTTCCTCGGACGGCTTTTATGTCAGATATCAGCTTTCCATAAAGCTCAACTTTGATTGGCCCAATCTGCGGTGGCGATAATTATCGTGACCTTAAAATCACACTTTAATTTGAATTCCAGCCTTTCTACAATTCGACTATATGTCTAGTCGAATTTAGTTCTTTTGGTCGAATTTAAACTCTATATAGCTTTAGTTCAAATCTTCTACACGAATCGTCTTGGTGACTTTGGTGGTCTTCAAGACAATATTTCGTATATCAATCTTTTGGTCGAATCATCTACATGAATCGTCTTGATGGCCCTTTGTGGTTCACAAGATGATATTTGACTACTTCAGCATTCTAGTCGAATTGTCTGTTGGAATTGTCTAGATGACCCTTTGTGGTTTACAAGATGATATTTCACTAGTTTGCTCTGCGACTCAAATCGATTGCACGAATCAACTAGATGACCTTTGTGGTTCACAAGATGATATTTCACTACTTTAGCCTTCTGGTTGAATCTTCTACATGAATCGACTTGATATCGTTTTATAGTCTCAAGATGATATTTGACCCATTTATATTCTAGCCAAGTGATAAGCCTATCTGGTCGAATCTTCCTTGATACTTATGAAATATCATGTTAGTTCCTCGACGACATTTCATGTGCCTCGACGATAAATGTCTTTGACAATTTCTTCATTCATACAAGTGCTTCCAGATATTTAATGTATACTTCCAAGACAATATGAAAGCAAATGAGCCTTGTCAAGATGATATTGTATTGGAAAGTATATTACGAATACGGTATTTGAAGATAGGCCTTCTTCTTCTAGACAAGATGATTTTAGTGTAGTTGAGAGTTTACAAGAAGATATCATCTTGGAGCTTAAGGTCTTCCAGATGATATCAAAAACTTCACTCGACGACATTTAGGCTTTCCAAGACAATATTTGACTTAGATAATTTTTAATCTTCTCAACTAAAATCCTTTTCTTTAGCTTACTTGATTGACCTTTATTCTCGATGATAATGATTTAGTGACAAGACTAATATAGTCTAGATAATAGGTCGACATTGTGTTTTGCAGAATGAAGGATTAATTTGGCAAAACTATGTATGATGACACTAAGTCTAGCCATATGTTAGACTTGCACTGTCTAGTACCTGAAAACAATATTCTATAGAAAATGTGTCAGATACCAAGTGTATTTATCTTTGACTTGAGGACTTCTTCAAATCAGGAACATTGTAGGTAAGTTTCCCAACACGGACCATCTTCTCCGGTGGAAAGTACTTCCTTGAGAACTTCTTTTGCACTAAATCCAAGGAGTCTATTCAGTATGTGTGTAATGACTAGAGCCATGATTTAATCGATCGTGCTGAGAAAATGCAAATAAACACAACGTAAAAGCTTCACTAGTTTTGTTGTTATACCTAGCAGTATCACAAATTTCTAAGAAATTAGAAAAATGCAAGTTGGGGTCCTCTAGAGAAGATTTTGAAAATTGAACCATATTCTGAATAACTTGGTTAATAGTCAGTTTAATTTCATAGGTATGATTTTATATTACTAATTTTATGACTAGCAAAGCAATGCCAACATTGGATAAAAAATATTCCATCATCATTTGTCTAGGCCGTTGGTGGACATCCTGATTAAGCTGATGATTTAGTTCATCGTTATGCCTTGCATGGCTTGAAATCCTCTTCGTATTACATATAAAGTGTGTTTAATTCGGGGTTGAAGGGTGGATGTGTCTTCTGACGCCTCTTTTTCATACACAATAAGAAAATGTAAATATAAATGATAAGAGTAACTCTTCCAACGGTGAGTACATAAATTCAAAAATAAGACATTTTTCATTAAATAAATAAATATTCTTAAGCTAGTGTTAACTCCTTTGTTGAAGTACCTCTGTAGCAATATACATATTGTTGGAAGAAATCCCTAAGAATTTAAAGAAATAAATCAAGGTAATATAGTTAGGAAGTTAATGATATATAACACCTCAAAATTTTAAGTGAGGATGTAAATTAACTATAGATAAATGAAGTCCTTGAAGACAAGCAAGGCTAAGGAGATGTTCCCTCAAAGAATTCTATGCATTCAATGATGATTAATTGATAATCATTGACTGGTGATCGAGGTGCTCAATGATCTTTGATCTTAGTGAAAGCTCAATGATAAATGATCATTGACATCTGGTCATTTTTTGTTTACCTGGAAGCTCACAGATTAAAGTTTGAAGAAGATATCTTAATGGTCTACAATCGTTGACTGTCGACCGTTAATTGACAAACAAATCATGAAACTCTTGAAGATCAATAGAAGTTATACCAATGAACAGTGATCATTTATCACAAGCATTGCTCGACGATCATTGATCGCTGTCCGCATATTAAGGAAAAAAGGCCGATCACAGTTTGCTGATCTCAAATTTGTGATTGTCAACCATTATCTCTCCAAGGAAAATTTCCACTCAGTGATCGTTGACTTAGGAACTCGATTGTTGACCAAATTTATAGTTCTTGCCAAATTAAAATGTAGGTTTTGCAAGTCCCAGAATGGAAGGCACCAACTTTTTGCCACCCTTGACGCACCTGTCTCTTTGGATCTTGAACAATTAAGGAAAGAAAAAGAACATATAAGAGCTTTTTATTCAAAAATATTTCATTTAGAGCAATCAGCCAGAAAGCACACTGAATTGAAAAGATCTCAAAGATAAAAACCCAACTTCTTCCTTCTTGCTCATTCTCAATCTGTAAATTGAATCCCCTTTACTCTGGGATTAAACTAGTCTCTCTTCTCTTGAGGCAACTTATCTTTAGCTAAACATTTCAGATCTTAACTAGCAATTATAAAGGGTTATCAGGTTCTCTCTTCAAAAGAGCTGTTTGGGTGTCACAACCCGAAATATTCTCAATATATAAAAATATTATCAGAGTAAGAGAAAATACTCTTCCTGATGCCACGCCGTGTAGGGGACAACTGCAGACGCTCAAGCAGTTCTATCTTTACACTTTTCTTTATAAAAGACAAACTTTATATTTATAACATAATTTAAGTTTGAATGTTTCAAACACCGTGTCCATCGGTTTAGTGGATCTTCTAGTCCAAAACCAAGAAGGTATAAATATACGCAGCGGAAAAATACATAATTTACTTTAAGGTGTCCTACATGAGCATGAGAACATAACCAACATTCTAATGATATGCATTTTCTAAATTTAGTATAAGTAAAAAATACTTGTACGAGCTTCAAAATAGTGAGATAACAGTTAAAAGAGATGTCATGAGCATGAGGAAATATGCAGATTTTAGTATATAAAATATATATTATGCTTCCTAACATAAATCCTCCCCAGAGAGCATTTGCATTAATAGCAAGGCAACGGTAGTAGCATAACGAGCAAAATACAATCTATCACAAAAAGTAAACATACTATGTGTGCCAACAAACTGACACGAACCCGTAGAATTAAAATAAAGCCAGAATGGTTCAACAATCTACCGCTCAAAAATGAGAGTAAAGGAAACATCTACTGAAGGTCAGGGAGAACCGGACCGGTTAGCTCAACTGCTATTGATCCAAACCTGAGGCATTCAAAATAAAAGAATTCCTCAGAACAAAGGCACAAGAGGCGGCTTAACATAAAGAAAAAAGAACTTAACAAACTCAAGAGGGTTACCAACCTAACAAGAAAGCAGCTATAAAACAACAGCAATTAAAGTAAATAAATCTTAGTATCCAAACAGGGAAAAACTTGCATGAAATGCAGTCAAAGTTATATAATATCATCCAAGGAAAAAAGTGACAGCTTGGCTCAAGAAGTGTATCATTACCCCAGCCATAAAATGGTGCTTAGGTGGTGGCTATCTTTCCAACACAAACCATTAGACCAAAACATCCAGGGAACAAGAGCACTATGGCAGTGGTTACGATCCACACAACCAACAGTCTACACATTTAAGGAAGAAAAATAGGCACTGTGGTGGTGGCCACTTGTCTAACTTAACCAACAGTCCAAAAACAACCAACTGGGTGTAGTGATTCACAAACATCTTGACCAAATTTGGCACCACAGAAAAACTCAGAAAATTCCAAGTACAACAAACCTCACAACAAATTCGTCAAGACCATCGTGGAATTCGACATGAACACTCGATGATTCATCACAGCCACTCGACAAATTTACCTAAACACGAATCAATCGACGAAGTATCAAAAACACTCGACGAATTTCCTTAGAATACTTGACGAATTCTAACTAATACTCAACAAAATTCTAACTTAACTATTTGATGAACTTAGCTTGATTACTCGACGAATTCGACTTGACCTCTCGACGAATTCGTCGTAATAACTCAATGAATCCTTAGAGCACTCGACAAATTCTTGATGGATTCGACTTAACCTCTCACGAACACTCGACGAAACTAAAACCACTCCACAAATTCGTTCGAACTACTCGATGAATTCCGAGCACCCTTCGACAAATTTTACTTTGGTAAAGGAATTCTTTTGGTAGGAAACGAACACTTCAGTTACCCGCCTAAGATAGAAGAAAAGAGATAGATAAAGAAGTTGAAAATAGACATGGCAAGGGGGAAAAGTTCACCACTTGCCTCAAACCTTCCGATCACCGGTCTCTCGAGCACTCCACGCCCAGGAGTGGCCAAAGAAGTCTTCAACAAAAAATTCAGAATGGTTAGGGTAGGAAACAAGCTTTAGGGCCAAACGTCCCAACACTACAAATCCATGAATTCAACAATACTCACCGTACACACAAAGTTATCGGCGAGAGTTTTCTGAATCTATGCTTAGACGGAGATTTTGCACACTAGAACTCTCTCGGTGGCCGACAGAAGCTTCATGAAAATAATGACTTCTTCTCTTTCTCACTCTATGGTTCGACGGAAACAAGAAGGAGAAGAAAGATCAGGAAAAGCTAAACTCTAATTCAGCCCTTTTTATATGATGGTTAAGAAATTCTTTTATTTAATATAAATTTACAAGGATTTTAGTCTTTAATTTATAATTTGGACATACTAACACAGATTCCCGCAAAATTCGCACCGAAGGAGAATACCGTTCCAACGAAACCCGCGACGAAGTCGAAATCAGAGTTCGACGAGCCGATAATGAGTTACGATTTATTTTACACAGTTTACGACAACGAAATAGGCAATTGCTATTAGAATTAATTATCTATATTTTCTAAACTCAAAAAAACTCTACACTCGGGCCAGCACCATTAACTACGCATTCACATAAAGCCCTTATGTTACTAGTACGCTGAAATAATATTTAATGAAGTTATTGGAAATTCAAGGGCATTACAGTCATCATAGTTGCCCTCCAATGGTACAATTTTGTTCCTCCAATGGTACATTTTTGTTCTACAACGGCTCATCATAGTTTCCCTCCATCTACTGTTAGTCGCCACCTACGACCTGTCCCATGTGGCCTCGTACTCTGATCTATATGGGCATACTCCTATTAGTGATCACATGATCTTCTACTCATTCTATTCCATACTGGGCAGACAGTGTTCCCATAGACTCTGACATTGTGACTACAAGCATCCTTCTTCCCCTTCTAACTAGTGCAAACTCCAGTCCTATAATGGCTTGGGCTCTCTATTGCTTCTACTTGACACATATTCATTATGGACGCTACTCCCCCGCATTTCCTCCTTCTGATGTTGTTGTTCCCACAACCTTGTCTAGTTCCTCTGGCAACCTTGGCACGAAATGTAAGCTAACAGGGACAAACATCCTGATTGGAGTGTATTCTTTACAATAATCATGTGTTCACAACATAAGTGTCATCATCTCGTAGATGATCTACCAAATTTTACCTCTCCTAGTTATGTCGATTGGAATGCCAGTGAAACTCTTGTTCATACCTGGCTAGCAAATAGTCTCTCTGATGAATGTTTGCCCATCATTCGTCATGATGACACTATCAAGGAAGCTTAGAATCATCTTCCATCTACACCTTATACTCTAATCTCTTTTCCCACCCTACTACTTTTCTCCTGTGATGGCATATAAAAACGATCAGACCTTGGTGTGGTTATTCTCCAACATCGACTATTCTCTACTGACCTTGCAACTCAGTATAAGCATTTTTAGGAACTCCTAGTCATTTGCTATCTTCTGCATTAACCCGACTTGCTATGATTTGTTAGCAAATTTTGGGTAAAGCTAATTGTACAACAATGGATGCCACTATGGTGCGCATCTCTGTGATCACATTATGATGAGATTATAATTATAGTAAATCTATACTCTTTTCAACATCCCTTTTCACCACTAAAATATTATTTTTCATGTGATATTGACCTGTTTCTTTGTTTTTAGGACAAAGGAGCGACAATTAGGTGTTGATCCAGAAGGAGAGATGAATCAAGAAAAAAAATCTAACAATATGGTAGGATTTGACTTTTTCACATGCTCAAAGACACGCACCTGTGGATTGGCCTTGTGGAAGTTATTGAGGATAGTTCCAGATGGTTCTAGGACAGATTCTGATGGAAATATGCATCAATGGAGACACAAACCTGTGTGCCCAGACCATTTGCACAACTGATCAATGGATAGATATGGAGGACTTGTCTGGTGGCTAGAGATGTGACTACTGTGGCACCTGCTTGAAGCTTATGCATGTATGCCAAGGGCTTATGGATTCATTCTTTAGAAACTATAAATAGATAGTTATAGGTTTAGAGAAAGAGAGGGAGAGAGAGAGATACATAAGAAAGATTAGAAGGAATTATAAAGATCGTTGAGGGATCGGGAGTGTTTTCCCAACACTTCTTTCCATAGTATTCTTGTAATTTGGAGGTTTTTTCGCTGATCTTCTAGGGAAAGGAAGGAAGCTCGATGGTGAAGGAGTTCTAAGAGAGAATCATGTTTATTCATTATACTATTAGATGTCCCTAGTCCAAAGACTCGCCTCTCCCATTCCCTTTAGTAAATAATTCATATCCATGTAATCACTACAATTTCAAAGGTTTATTTTTAATGATTAATGAGGTTTTTTACTATTATTATTAAATGTTTTGATTAGTCTTTTTATACTATGTCTTTTCATGCTAGGTCATTTATTGCTAGCATATTTTCATTGAGATTTATGATATGCGTGTCTCCATATGATGAGTAGTTTATATACTCGTCTTTTAGTGTAGTTTTAATATAGTTTTATTATGAAATTATTTAATTTATATGAATTTTCCCATTTAAATTATTCCTTTTTAATTACTATGAATTAACTTAAGCTGATTTTATGTTTTCTGATTTTCTGGGCATTTTGAGCAAAAATTGCAAGTACATGCCCCAGGTCACGGGCGTGACAACTTAAGATGTATTCCAGACCTGCTGCCGCCACCCGGGCTCATTCCGTGAGGATTTGCCAAGTACACACCCCAGGTGACGGGCGTGACCAAGGGTATGACCTAGTGTCACGACCATGTCCCGCCTCATGCAGCCAGATCAGCCACTACATCATTTAAAATTACACGCCCCCGGCCACAGGCTTGACCGAGGGCGTGACATCCAATCACGGGCATGATCAGTTCCCGCGCCACTTCCCGCTGAAAGCCTCCCGCCAGACGCAATTTTGAAGAGAACACACCCTAGGTCACGAGCGTGACCTAAGGCGTGACGCACATGTAACACCCACATTGATGCCAGAAGGCGCCCTCTCTGCACCAACATCGATCACGTCCCTTACACGCCCTTGGCCACGGGCATGACCGAGTGCGTGTAACCTCAATTTGAATCCTATTTAAAGCCAGCTCCGCCAAAACTAAGGGGACAAATTTTGGAGGCTCAACCCTTCCTTTCTTGCTTTGTTTTCATGTTTTTAGTATTTCTTGTAGTTCTCTTCCTTTCTTGGAATTGTACTTTCAATTACATATTTTATAGTTATCATTTCAATAGCTTGTAATCCTTTTCTTTTGCAATCAATAAAATAGTTCTTTTCTCCTTCTTATCCTATTCTCAATTTCATTATGTACTCTTTTATTTTAATCGATTCTTCCATCTCCATGAGTAGCTAAATTTCTATTAGTACTCGATCGAGATGATCCAAGGAATAATATTCATCATGAATTAATTTAGACCTTCTTCTTCTCCCTTTGAAATGCTTAAGATTTATCCTTAATTTTATTGAAGTGAGATTATATTTTTGATATATAATTCTCATTCATGTTTTCGTAATTTAGAAGTCGAGAGAATCATAATTCAAATTGATCACATAAGGATAAAGAGAGTTGATTGCAACCCTTGAGAAAGGATGACATAAATCTCCCGGATTGGAGTCAAATCCAATAGAGGGGTTCACCACGATAATGCGAGTTTTAGGGGTTTCAATTATAGAATGAGAGTTCGGTTGATCAACCTAAACTCAGCTGAACGTATCCACGAGAGAGGTGCGATTAGAATTCCGGAACCTCCACGGTCGAAGTAAATTTCTTAAGAGAATTAGAGTTCATATTTCTTCTATTATTATTCTGCGGTGATTCGAAGATCAAGTGCTAGTATTTTATCTCATCGTTTAGTCACTATTTTAATTTTCCCTTTGCAAAACCAATCCAAGTTTTAATTGATAAAATAATAGAGATTTTTCGAAGTAAGAATATTCAACTACCCCAGATTTTTATACGGCCTTGGTTTTCACAAACCTATACTACTCTCGATACAGTACACTTGCCATTGTCGTTTGCGGATATAGATTTTATGCATCAAGTTTTTGGCACCGTTACAGCGGACATGAGTTGATATTTCGAAAAAATAAATATCTATTAATTTTATCGCTCTCTTTCTTCTCCCCCTTCTCTTAAATTTTTTAAAAATCTTAAAAGGCGTAATTTAAATTCTCGGAAAGTGACATTTGAGGTTGTAATCCCATCGCATCTCCTAGTACCTTGCGAACCTTTCATAGGGTAGACCTCAGGAAGTCCGAGACTAAATTATCCCGCTTTTTGAAAAAAAAAAATATAATTATATATTTAACTATAATATTATAAAAATATTATAATAATTTTAATTTTTCTTCTTCCCCTTTTTATTCTTTTCACCTCTTTTTTTTTTCCTTTGTCTTTTCTTTTAGTTTATGACCCGAGGAAACTCTTCAATTAATATTGAATTATGTTTTGATCTGGAAATCGAACGCACCTTGCGGCGAAGCCTACGATTTAGTGATCTACTAATAATTCGTGAAGAGTCAATCAGAGAAACTACTGAGGGTATAATGGAAGATCTCGACCATAACGAGGCCCCGCTATGGACCATGTCCTATTATGCGAGGCCAAATTGGGAGGGAACATAATCTAGTGTTATTCTCCCAGCGGTGGCGAATAATAATTTTGAAATTAAAATGAGTATCATTCAGATGACACATCAAATAGTTATATTTGATGGCTTACCGGATGAAGATCCCAACGTACATCTATTAATTTTTTTGGAAATCTGCGATACGTTTAAAATAAATGGCATCACCGATGACGCCATTCGTTTGCATTTATTTCCTTTTTCTTTGCGGAGTAAGGACAAACAGTGGTTGGGTTCTCTTCCTAGAGGTTCCATCACTACATGGGCTGAGATGATGGAGAAATTTTTAACGAAATATTTTCCTCCGACAAAGTCCGCTAAATTACAAATGGACATTCTCTCGTTTACGCAAATAGACTCGGAGTCTATCTATGACACTTGGGAGCGCTTCAAGGAACTTTTGCGGAGATGTCCTCATCATTCCCTACCTGTATGGCAAGAATTTCAAACATTTTACAATGGTTTAAATCTCCAAACAAGGCAAATGATTGATGCGGCAACAGGGGGAACTCTTAATAAAAAAAACCTCGAGGCCGCTCAAGAGATTTTTGAGGAGATGGCCATGAATGCATATAAGTGGAATGTGCCACGGACACGCCCTAACAAGCCGGTCGGACTCTATGAAGTCGGGGCAACCACTAATTTAGCGTTATAAGTAGAGAGATTAACTAAGCAAGTGGCGGAGATGTCTGCTTCCTCCGCCACCAATTGTGCTATTAATAATAATAATGATAATAATAATAATTTCATTCAAGAGCTCGTAGAATATATGGGTAACTCTTATCGTCCTCCTTATAACCCGAATAATAACATTTTGTTTAATAATTCTTATAATCCGGGTTTAAGGAATCGTCCAAATTTTTCATGGAGCAGCCCCAATAATGCTCAAAGACCGCCACAAATGAATCGCCCTGGATTCGCTCCCCCATCCCCGAAGCCCTCTGCAATAGAAGAGGGTTTCACTAAATATGTTGCCTTCAATGAGTCTAATATTCGGAATCTTTCCGGATCTATTAAAAATTTGGAAAACCAAATTGGACCGATTGCCAAGATGTTCTCTAAATGCCAGCAAGGAGCTCTACCGGGCAATACTGAGCCCAATCCATGGGATAGCGCCAACGCAATAACCCTTTGTAGCGGAAAGGAGGTAAAATCTTCAAAATTGGCTGAGCCAGAGGTAAATGTTTCAACTCCACCTCCGCATTTAAATTCTTCTGATTTAGCTCCGTACAATATTCTAACTCCTTTTATTCCTTATTCTTCTAAATTTCAAAATGAGCGCAACGAGGAGCAGTATAGAAAATCATAAATATTTTAAAACAAATTCAAATCAACGTTCCATTCTGCGCGGCACTCTCTCAAATGCCTAAATATGCAAAATATCTCAAGGATTTGTTGTCAAATAAAATGAAACTTGAAGATATTTCGTGCGTTTCTCTTAACACAGAGTGTTCCGCAATTGTGTTAAATAAATTGCCAGAAACTTTAAATGACCCGGGACGGTTCTCTAACCCATGATTGTTCGGTAATTTATTAATTATACATGCCTTGGCCAATCTAGGAGCTAGCATAAATCTTAAGCCGTTCTCCTTATCTAAGAAGCTTGGTTTGGGCACCCCAAGCCCAACTAATATAAGCATCCAACTAGCGGATCAGACCGTTAAGTACCCAATCGAGGTCATTGAGGAGTTGCTAGTGAAGGTTTACAAGTTTATCTTTCTGGTAGACTTTGTCATCCTTGATATCAAAGAGGACGCCGAAGTACCCCTCATACTCGGCCGACCCTTACTAGCCACCGCTCGGGCAATTATCGATGTAAGTAACGGGAAACTACTCCTATGAGTTGGGGATGAAGAAGTTACATTTAATGTTAATCAATCAATGAGAAATGCGCTTCCCAACAATGATACTTATTTTACTTTAGAATCATATTTTGAAGAAGAATTATCGTCTTTTGCTGAAATAATTTCTCCACTTTTTGAAACCCCAGAACTAGAAACTTTGCATTGTTTAAAATAAATACCTCGGCAACTCAATGTTGAACAAATAAATTTTGATAATTTTGAAATTAAAACATCTTATGATGAGCCGCCGAGTCTAGATTTAAAACAACTTCCGGATCATCTAAAATATATTTTTCTAGAAAAAGACTCAAAATTGCCCGTAATCATATCGTCCACACTTAACAATTCGGAAATTTCTGAATTAATTAAAATTTTAAATAATCACCGCCATGCAATTGCTTGGCAAATCTTGGATATCAAGGGGATTAGCCCCTCATTTTGCACGCATAGAATAAATCTCAAAATTAATTCCCGTGGCACTATTCAGCCCCAACGACGCCTTAACCCCAATATGAAGGGCGTCGTTAAGGTCGAAATTATAAAACTATTAGACGCAGGAATTTTTTACCCAATTTCTGATAGCACTTGGATTAGCCCAGTGCAAGTCCTGCCTAAAAAAGGCAGAATAACAATAGTTACTAATGAAAATAATGAGTTGATTCCAACTCGTACCGTTACGGGTTGGCGGGTATGCATCGATTATAGAAAATTAAATGATGCTACCCACAAGGATCATTTTCCATTGCCCTTTATTGACCACATCTTAGAACGTTTATCCGGTCACTCACACTATTGTTTTCTCGATGGTCTTTTGTGATATTTTCAAATCCCAATTGCGCCTGAAGTCCAAGATAAAACCACTTTCACCTATCCTTTCGGCACCTTCGCATATCGAAGAATGACGTTTGGTCTTTGCAACCCGCCGACTATATTTCAAAGATGTATGTTGGCAATTTTTAATGAACTAGTAGAGGACGTCATGGAAGTGTTCATGGATGATGTTTTCATTTTTGGCGACTCCTTTACTAATTGTCTGAAAAATCTTGATCATATTCTTCAACACTGCGAAGAGACGAATTTGGCACTCAATTGGGAGAAGTGCCACTTTTTGGTCCAAGCGGGATTAGTTCTCGGACATAAAGTCTCGAGTAATGGGATCGAGGTCGATAAGGCTAAGCTCAAGGTCATAGAAAAGCTCCCCCCTCCTACTAATTTTAAACCCATTAGGAGTTTTCAAGGACATGCGGGTTTCTATAGACGGTTTATTAAAGATTTTTCAAAAATTTCAAAACTGCTAACACAATTATTAGAAAAGAATCCGCATTTAATTTTGATGAAGTGTGTTTAAAAGCGTTTAATAAAATTAAAAACGAACTTATTAATTCTCCAATTTTAATCGCGCCAAATTGGTCTCTTCCGTTCGAAATTATGTGCGATGCAAGCGATTTTGCTGTAGGTGCAGTTTTAGGCAAATAGGTGAATAAATATTTTCACCTGATTTATTACGCAAGAAAAATGCTAACATCCGCGCAAGCAAATTATACAACAACGGAAAAGGAATTTTTGGCTATAATTTTTGTGTTTGATAAATTTTGATCATATATAACGCTTTCGAAAGTTATTGTCTTTACAGATCACTCTGCTCTCCGGTATTTATTAAATTAAGGAGAGGC
This sequence comes from Dactylorhiza incarnata, assembly GCA_033032865.1. Classification (NCBI taxonomy): domain Eukaryota; kingdom Viridiplantae; phylum Streptophyta; class Magnoliopsida; order Asparagales; family Orchidaceae; genus Dactylorhiza; species Dactylorhiza incarnata. The sequence goes on along the minus strand of JAWHQI010000160.1, from coordinate 3,290,514 downwards.
AAAGCCCTGACTGCTAAGGTGGATCCTCCTCCTGCAATAATTTGACTTGGAGATCCAGGATAAAAGGGGAGCGGAGAATGTAACGGCAGACCACCTCTCACGGTTAGAGAATCTGGCTGCCGGAGCACTAATGGAGGCCAAAAAATTGACAATAAATTCCCTGAAGAGCACCTCCTCACTATCGAAAAGGTAATGACTTCTTCCACCCCTTGGTACGCTGATCTTGCTAACTATTTAGTGTCCCGTGTCCTACCGAAATTTTTTTCAAGTCAACAAAAGAAGAAATTCTTTTCGGACTTGAAAAAATATTTTTGGGAGGACCCCTTTTCATTCCGTGTCTGCGCAAACCAAGTGTTAAAAAGGTGTATTTTGGGAGAGGAAGGCGTCCAAATTTTGAGGCACTGCCATGTAGGACCAACCAGTGGTCATTATTAAGCAAACCAGATTGCAAGAAAGCTGCTGGAAGCGGGCTTCTACTGACTCACCTTATTCAAAGATGCTCACACTTTTGTGAGTAATTATGATCAGTGTCAACGGTCAGGTAACATTTCTAACCGGGACGAAATGCCCCAGAATATATTTTTAGAGTGCGAAATATTCGATTTTTGGGGGATTGATTTCGTTGGTCCTTTACCTTCGTCGTTTGAAAATAAATATAACATTGTTGCGGTCGATTACATGTCAAGGTGGGTAGAAGCACAAGTCCTTACCACCAACGACGAGAGAGTCATCGTAAAATTTTTAAATAAATTATTTTCACGATTTGGCACACCCCGAGCACTAATTAGTGATAGGGGCACACATTTCTATAACAACCAACTTTCTAAAATATTAGCAAAGTATGGAGTTACACACAAGCTTTCTACCGCCTATCACCCACAAGCAAATGGCCAAGTAGAGGTAGTGAATCATGAATTAAAAAGAATATTAGAAAAAACTGTGTCCGTTAATAGGAAGGATTGGTCGCTAAAATTAGATAACGCACTTTGGGCTTATCGAACATCATACAAAACCGCCTTTCGGATGTACATCGTACCGATTAGTCTATGGAAAAGCTTGCCATTTACCGGTAGAATTAGAACATCGCGCTTTTTGGGCGCTAAATTTTTTAAATTTAGATTTAAACTTAGTCTCCGAACATAGGAAATTTCAACTAAATGAATTAGACGAATGGCGCGCAAACACCGTTGAAAATAATAAATTTTATAAGGAGCACATTAAGTTTTATCATGACAAAAAAATTAAAAATCCAAAAACTTTTTCACCGGGAGATTTAGTCCTTCTTTATAATTCTAGACTTAAACATTTTTCGGGCAAATTAAAATCCCGATGGTCTGGTCCCTTCATAGTAAAAGAAGTTTGGCCATTTGGGACCGTGCTAATAGAGCACCCAGAAAAAGGCTCTTTCAAGGTCAATGAATATCGTTTAAAATTATATCACCCCAGCTACGCAATGTCCAAAGACATAGAAACAATTCACTTCCAAAATATTTAAGAAAATCGCCACTTAGTCAAGCTACGAGACGGTAAATAAAGCGCTTTTGGGATGCACCCCACCATTATCTTTCTTGTTTTTGCTTTGTTTATTTTAACTTCTTTTGCAGGTTTTTGTTCCGGCAACACAGTCTACCAACAAGGGAAGCATTCTTACCCCCTCCTCTCATCGCTATTTTGATTTTTTTTAAATTCATTTACTACACTTTTTCCTATCTCAATGATACTTCATACTTAATTTTAAACATTGGGGACAATGCTTAACTTTAAGTATGGGGGTGTAGTGTAACTTTCTAGACTTTCTTTTCCCAAAATTTATTTAAAAAAAAATATATATATATATATATATAAATCATAAAAATCTAATTTCTTGGAAAGGGAGGTTTGGGTTTGTCATCCCATCGCACCTCCTAGTACCTTGCGAACCCTTCACCGGGTAGACCTTGGGAAGTCCAAGAATAAATAATATATATCTCCCCCTTTGTGTTTTTATTATCCTCTAGAAATCTAGTTTGAGAAGTAAATATAAGCATGTTACATTTTTAATCTAGCAAATATTTTTTTTATCAAAAAATTTTTTTAGATTTAAATTTGAAGTAATTTAGTTTTAAGAAACACTTTATATTTTTAATTAAATTAAAGAACTTATTTAACACTTTCTCTTTTTAATTTTAAATGACCCCACTTTGCAGAAATTGGCAAAACAACCTTGTATTTTTATTATTTTCTCTACTAACTTTCAAGATCTTAGGAAACTTCATTCCACTAAAAGAAATTGCTCTCAAAATAGTTTAATTAAAAAAACTAGAATTATCTCTTTACCCCCCACCCCTTGTTGGCAAATAAAAAAAGTAGTAAAAGATCACATGTCATGGGAATAAGAGGATAAAATTCATTATCCCCTAAACATAAGCACCCAAAATCACTTAAAAAATTATATGTCATGGGAAGTAAGAGGATAAATTTCATTACATCTAAACATATAAATTTTGGGTTTTTGATTGAAGAGAAATTTTAAAAGATTATATGGCATGGATAATAAGTGGATAAAACTCATTATTTTCCTAAACATATACAAATTCTTATTCAAATAAGGTGAGATGATAAAATTCATCACCTTTATTCAACAACTCTTCATTTTGCCATTTTCAATTAAAACACCCATCCTTTGCCAATTTCATTGGTTCTAGTCCTAAACAAAATTATGAAGAGAGCAATATTTGGGTAGGTGTCTTTTCCTTATGCTTCTTTTTGTTAGAGTTTCTATAATTTCAATCTAATTTTGTACGATAATTTCTACAATTTCATTTACTAAATAGTTATCTTGAGAAGTCTTTTAGCTAAGCATGTCTCTCTTTTTGAATTAACACCATAATTTGAGACTTAATTCTTGAATTTCTAGAATTTATCTTTGACTTACACTTGATTTAATAATATTTTAGTTAGTTAGAAATAATGTTAATGTCTTGTAGATTATCTCTCATTCTTTTGCTCTGGAATAGCAAAAACTCATGTATAGGGGTGTTTGATGAGTAGTTTATATACTCGTCTTTTAGTGTAGTTTTAATATAGTTTTATCATGAAATTATTTAATTTATATGAATTTTCCCATTAAATTATTCCTTTTTAATTACTATGAATTAACTTAAGCTGATTTTATGTTTTTAGGTTTTCTGGGAATTTTGAGCAAAAATTACAAGTACACGCCCCAGGTCACGGGCGTGAGCAAGGGCGTGACAGCCTAGGATGTATTCCAGACCTGCTGCCGCCACCCGCGCTCATTCCGTGAAGATTCGCCAAATACACGCCCCAGGTAACGGGCGTGACCCAGTGTCACGACCATGTCCCGCCTCCTGCAACCAGATCAGCCGCCACGTCATTTAAAATTACAAGCCCCCGATCACGGGCGTGACTGATGAGTCCCATTTATATACACTTTTCTGGACTCATCCAGGCTAGTTTTCACTCTTGTGCATGTCCTATTCGAGCTAATATTGCTTGTATTTCTCTTATAATCACTTCCACGCTATGTGCACTATGTAGGCCCATTTTGGTTTGCTTTTGTGCTTCTTATTTTTGGGGGTAAGCACATGGTGCTCCCTAATCTTTATTTTGTATTTTTATTGAGCTGGAAGGGTATTCCCAATTGTGTTGATGTGTATGCAGGTGGATGGATCATCCTATTTTACCCAGAATTCATGCCTGCATGAATCGCACGGTCATGCGTTTCCTTGACGCATGGGCGGCTGCAGTCGTGCGCTCTCATCTAGGGTAGAAAATGATGTTTTGTCATTGATCGTGTGTTTTTTTGCACGGGCAGTTGCCCGTGCGCGAAGAAAACACACGATCGCCTGCTAAGCCTAGTCTTTTCGGCCATCTGGTATTGGTCGTGCATTTTTACGCACGGGCGGCTTCAACCGTGCGTGAGTAAAATGCACGAGCGCTGTTGCTTCTTCCGCAAGCCACAGCTCCTTCATTAATATTGCACGGTCTACGCACGATCATGCGTTCGACCGTGCGTGACTTAATTTCTGCAGTTTTTGTTTATAAGCCAGGAAATCTGCTGGCTTGATAGAGAAGAGAAGGGAGGACGGACTTCCATTTGGGATTTTTAAGCTCCGCCCATCGCCATTTTAGCTCCACCTCCATCTCCACTCATATCCTTCATCCGGGAACCACTCTCCGGTGAAACCCTAGCGGATTCCAAGAGTTTGAAAGCATTCTCGACCGTCAACAACGCCATTGTTGAGTTGTACATCCTTAGTTTGGAAGAAGAAGAAGAAGAAGACCTGACGAACGAAGATGATGGAGCAAGATTGGAGATAGTGACAGTCTCTTGGTCCCGGAAGAATACATCAACCGAGCCCGGAAGTGGTTTGACAACCCACTATTCCGGCCTAGATCGACGACGAGTCTTCTCTATTGGTTTGTTCTCCCCTTTTCCCTGTTGTGGATGTATTTGTTTGTAATGAACATGATTACTCACATTTGTCTATGAATGAAAGTATTTCTTGCTTTTCTTAACTTTGGATATTGTGTTGTGTTGCGATTCATCACCACTCACCCACATCCACTCCTTTCACTCACTTGAGATTCACGTTTGCAAAGGCTAACAGTGATTAGCGAAGAGGTGATTGCGACCCTCACATTCCACACTTGCTTTCCATCCACTCACCTAACAAAGTCCAGCATAGAGGCCGACGCATTCATCTCGCCAAGTGAAGCAGTGACTTCGACGCGCATCTTTATTTTCTGGTTTGTTAGTTTAGACCAACCAACCAAAGCCCCTTGTTTTACTTATTTTGCTCATTGTAAAAATCATTTCTCGACACAAATCACCTCACCACAACCTGCATTCGTCAAGAGATCGACATTCGGTGAAGCTATTCCCATTATTACTTGACAGCGACCGGAGCACTTGCCGAAATCACATCAAATTTTTGGCGATGTTGCCGGGAAATGCAGGCGTAAAGTGTTTTGTGTTTTGAACCCTCATTATAGGAGCGGGTGTTTTTTATTTTTGTTTCTTTTTATCTTTTATTTGTTTATGCAGGGGCAAGCCACAAGGGATCTAGCACCCTGTGATCCAGAAATCGAATGGACTGCTTGCGCACTGAGGCGTGCTACAGCCTCATGAGCGCAAATGGGAGATAATCTGAACCACGAAGGCGGCCAGAGAGTGCCCGAAGAGGGGCAGAATGTTATGGTGGAAGAGCAGGAGGCGACTCGACCATGGCCATGAACAATGAGGGATTACACCACCCCAAATGTCGGGAGTGTGTATCCGGGATTCGGGCCTGATATCATGAACAACCAGTTCGAAATCAAGTCGGCCATTCTGAATATTATCCGCAACAACACTCAGTTCTTGGGGATGCCTAGTGAAGACCCACATCTTCACCTGGCGGAGTTTGCTAAAATTTGTGGAACGTTCCGCCACGCTGGAATCCCGGATGAAATAGTTAAACTGAGACTGTTTCCATTCTCTCTGTGCTATAAAGCCAAGGTATGGCTCCATACAATCCCTCTAGGTACAGCCGTAACATGGGACACCCTCACGTCCAAGTTCCTCGCCAAGTTCCATCAGGTGGACAAGATTGTGAGCCTTCGGCGGGATATAGCTACTTTCTGTCAGGCAGATCAGGATACTCTCGCTGAGTCTTGGGAGCACTTCAATGAACTTCTTCGCAAGTTCCCAAGACATGGGAACCAACCGTGGGAGCTAGTGGAGAACTTCTACTTCACGATAGAGCCCAACTATCGGGCAATGGTTGATGTCGCTACTGGAGGCACCTTAATGAACCACACCCCAGAGGAGGCCTTAAGAATATTACAAGACGCTGCTTCCCACAGTACTTTCTGGGCAGCTGGGAGGAACGCACCCAGGGGCGCTCAGTCTCTTTTCGCGTTGGACTCTATACCTTCCGCTGCTGCGCCCTCTACAACTCTCGCTTGCGAAGGATGCGGAGGTGGTGGTCACTATGCTTAGGAATGCCTAAGAGGTGGGATGTCAGGTGAATTTGCCCATTTTAACTTAAATGAGTCTGTTAATTATGTTGGGAATCAAACTAAGGGGGCACCCTATGGAAATACGTATAATCCAGGAGTGAGAAATCATCCCAATTTCTCATGGAACAAAAATGTGGCTGGCCAATGATAGCAACCAGGGCAGCATCAAAATGATGCTTATGTCTTCAGAAGTCAACCGAGGCCACCTCTACTAGGTTACAATCAAGGTGCCCCGGCCCCCAAGTAAAGCAATTTAGAGGAAATGATGGAAAGGTTTATGGAGGCTGCCCAATCCAAGATGGCAAACCAAACTGCTTCCATGCGAAACTTGGAAATGCAATTGGGCCAATTGGCTCAAGTGCTTACCGAGCGTTCGTAAGGGACTCTCCCTAGCAATACTAAAAAAAATCCTATAGATCAGGGGAAGAGTCTTGCCGAAGCAGTAGTGAGCAGCCCGAATGAGTTGGTAGTAATCTGCTCCATCAATAATGTTGAGATGACTGCCTTATGAGACTCCGGATCATCCCACAACGTTCTTGCATTGCAATACGTTGCTAAAATGCAACTTAAAATGGATACGGATGATCGGAAGTCTCTCGTTCTTGCAAACGGGATGGTTATTCAGGCAAAGGGAGAAGTGAAAAATGTCAAAGTTATATTCGAGGGGACAGCGGTGGTCGCTGACTTCCAAGTGTTGGGATCCCACGAAAATTGATCCATTCCTATCTTGGGAGTACCATTCTTGAAAGAGAGTGGCGCTACACTGGATTTTTGTAGTGGTTGTGTTATCTTACCTAGTAAAGTCACACCTCCTTGTTTCCCCAAGATTATGATCGAAACATCTAATTGCTCTCCCAGTTTTATTATTGATGACTTATTTAGTGATGCAGAATACAGGAAAGAAGAAGAACCATTTGGTGAGGAAAAGAAAGAGGATCAGTTGACTGGAGAAGAGGAAGAGGTTGATGTCTGAAAAGAGAATGACTCTGAGAGGGAGAGTAACTTCACTTCTGAACTTGTTAAGCAGGACTCAACCCGGGACAGTGTCCCATTCTTATTTTGCAATAACTTATGTAATAACTCTATCAAACGCTCTGTCTCTTGGGCTGATCCGGTCGCTACTGCAATGATGGAAATGAAGCCACTCACCACAAAGGTAAGAAATACTGAAAACTATGACCGCTGGCGCTCTCCAATGGTGGAGAAGATAAAACAGGAGAGGCTCTTACGTGGTGCACGCTTTGCTGCTCTCCCTGGCGAGAAGGCGGAGGCTAGGGGAAAATTGGGTAACACCAATTTTGTCCCTAAAGCTTTCACCTCCGGCCTGCAAGCCACTGGAGAACTGCACTACAAGAGTGCGTATAGCTGAGCTTTATTTTTTTTGAACTGTGAACGTTGGTTGATTGTTTGTTTGTGAACTTATTTTCAGTTTCTTGAACTCTTTAAACTACTTAATACAGGTATTTGGTCCACCTTAAGGACATTAAACAAAAGGGATCTCTGGAGACAACCCATTAGGGGACCCTCCGGTTCCCATTTCATTTGTTTTGCTAATCTGCTTTTGCTTCTATTTTCTTTTTATTTTTGTCTCTGGTGTGCTTTATTCGTAGGAGCAGTGATTTTTCTTTCGGCGGAGAAGCTGGTGATCTCCAAGTACAAACGCCAATCTTCTGGTATGCTAATATCTAAGCATAGGTACCCTCTTCCCTAGCTTTCTCTTATTTTCATTGTAAAAAATTCTTGTGATTGTCCGATTCAAGTCTGGGGGGGGGGGGGAGTGTACCGAGTATTCACTACATGTGTACACGTTTTAGCACACCAGAAGTATATTTTCATTTATGTCATACTATAACGCACACCATTTCACCCGCACAAGCGTGACCTCACTTGTTTGTGTGCTTACGTTTGTTGGTGCCAAAAATGGTACCAACTCCACACTCGCTCGAGCTGAAGGATGGGGGGTGAAACTGTTGGGTGGCCGGTTACTTTGAGCTGGAGGAAAGACTATTTTATTGATATAAAGCTTGAGTTACAGCTGAGGTTACAATAGGAAAGAATGAAAGAAACAGCATAAAACATGAAGAAAAAGGGGCCTGAAGGGAGATCGGAGAGGTCTCAGCGGTCACTCAAAGTTGAGACCGCTCAAACCACTGGCTGGGACTGGAAGCTCTCCAAAAGTCCTCCAACTGGTACCCCCACCCCTCTATTTATAGATGCAGGGCCTGCCCGAACGGGCAGATCTGGAAGGTAACGGGCTTCCCGGAACTGCTGAGACCGCCTGAGACCGCTATTGAGACCGCTGAGATCGTCTGGACCTGCTGAGATCGTCAGCTGAGACCGCTGAGATCGTCTGGACCTGGTGCACCTGAACAGATCACACAAACAGGGATTTCAGAGGGGAGACTTCACAGGGGAGATCTCCCAAGGGTCAATCTCACGGGGGGAGATCGCCCAAGGGGCAATCTCCTCCTCGCAGAGGCGAGGTCGCCCAAGGGGGCGACCTCCTCACAGGGGAGATCGCCCAAGGGGCGATCTCCTCCTCGCGGAGGCGAGGTCGTCCAAGGGGGAGACCTCCTCACAGGGGAGATCGCCCAAGGGGCGATCTCACAGGGGGAGATCGCCCAAGGGGCGATCTCCTCCTCGCGGAGGCGAGGTCGCCCAAGGGGGTGACCTCCTCACAGGGGAGATCGCCCAAAGGGCGATCTCACGGGGGGAGATCGCCCAAGGGGCGATCTCCTCCTCGCGGAGGCGAGTTCGCCCAAGGGGGCGACCCTCCGGGGGAAAAGTCGTGCGGGGAACGAAGCTCGACCTTTACGAGGAAAGAAAAAGCTAGACCACTCGGGCGATGGGGGACCGCCAGGGCTCGGACAGCTAATTTGAGATGATCGTCGATTTTTGGGTGAACAACGTTCACGCTTATCTTGGTTTGGATTTTGAAATAGGATATTAGCTTAGGAATTGCTAATACCCATTCCTTTTTCCACGGTTTTAACCCTGGCAAAGATTATTTTTTAAACCATTGGAACAACTATTGGCCACGGCCAATTGCCGTGGCTAATAGTAATATGCAGGATTTTTCGGTTATAGGCTTTGGCGAACAACTATTGGCCGCGGCTAATAGCCGTGGCTAATAGTCTTTTTATTAGCCACGGTATTAAACCGTGGCTAATAATATGCAGGTTTTAAAAAAACAAATAGCCCACGGTTATAGGCCGTGGCTAATAATACATTAATTTTTTTTTTAAAAATATTACTCAAATTCCTATCCAGAAACAAGATAAATATTAAAAAAATATTTCCCAAATTTCAGGTATACTTTTAACAACTAACAAATACATAAACCATCCAACATATGAGCGTTGGGATGATTTGGAGCCTCCGGGTAAGTGTAAACTTGCAGGCCAGCACTTAGGAGCATTGGGATGAACTCCACCAAGGCCAGGAGGGGACGGGCTAACCTACTTCCACTCTTAAAGAAATATTTAAAATAGAATGAAATCCAAATTTAATAAAACAGGAGAGAGATGAAATCTCAGCCATCCAAACAAACTGCTAGCCCATTGCTTATTTCTGAGTCCAGCTCCTTGTCGTGCTCTCGTACTTAGCCCGATCTGTCTTATACATATGCGCAATCTCAGGGACCAGCGGATCGCCCGGGCTTGGGTCCGTCAAAAGAGAGCAGATCGACAACAGAACCTAAGAGAAAACAGTTGAAGCCCTTCAAATTTGCTCCATAGAGATGGAATGTGAAAAATAATAAGAAATAGGCTGGGAATCCATGCAGATTAGTTAACAATCAGATCTCCAGCCATGCCAAACCTATCTATAGGGCCTGTTTGGCACGCCGGTGGAGCTCCGATATGGGAGCAACCGTCACAGCCCGGTGGAAAAACAAACACGCGGAATCGCATGGCTGCAACGGTTGCTCCCGCCTGCACTCTACGGAAGCGCAGGGTGGACAAATTAAACGCTGCAAGGATTATTGATAAAATAATATAAAATAGAATTCAAACCCTGTAAAACACTAAAATAAAATGAAATGCAAACATTTACCTGGGTAAAAAGTGATGATACTCCACAACATTGTATATGCTGATCTCTTTCATGAAAATAGAGATGTCCAGCTCAAATTCTCATTAAAATCAATAACAAAAAAGTAATAAATTTATGTAGAATCATTTGAGATTCACAAATGGTACCTGTAGTATACATAAGTGCAAAATCAACAAAACAAATATACATAAGGTTCAATACTAAGCATAGAGATCCCAAAATACATCAACATAAGATTTAATATTGAGCATAATGGTACCTGTAGTGGCCCGGCGCGATAGGTCGTATAACCATGCAATTTCACCTCTAGTCGGCCACTTGATGATTTTACCTCCAATCACCTGCAGTTATTTGCAAGGTTCCATCTTCGGTAGTTATCTTGATAAGGGCATTTTGAAGATCAAGCAAACAACATAATTGCCTCAAGGAATGGGGAAATCTAATATTATGTGCTTAGCATCAAATGACATTTATCATATGCAACCAAGAAGTTTCCATGGAATATTAGCCCTTAGTGCTGGTAGAAAGAGGCATTACATGACGCCATAAAAACATGACAGTAACAAAAAGTCCGTAGAACTGTAGAACATGACAGTACAACAATGCATGATTTTTCACAAGTAATCACCATGCTCCTTGATTTTTCACAAGTAATCAAGGAGAGTAAGCACTAAGCAGGCATGCTCCTAACTTTTCTATGGCTAAACCAACTTTTAGAGATCAAATACTACTTTTCTGGCTTAAATAGAGTGAATAGTGAATGTCATGGCAAGGGATCAATGAACACATATCATGCAAAAAAACATCTGCAGAAAAAAATAGGTAGAAGGAAAACATAAACTAAGCTGATGCACATAAAGTTTGGAAGGATAACATCATAACATATAAATTTCATAACAAGTTCAAAAAAGATTGACTTCTTCCTCCACTCTCACTAATCCAGTCAATATAAGCTACATAGGACCTGCACTTTTCTACCAAAAGAACAAAAATGAAAATATATCTATATAATTTAATGTGACCTTATTTTACTTCCACCCTCCATCCGACCATTACATAATGCTAATTCCAGTATTCTTATACATAAACTAACACTAAACAATCAAAAACATTAAATCATTGCAACACAGCCTCCCTGCCCCATCCAAATAATCAAAAGCTAATTGAAAACATAAATAGTGTTCAATATAAAACATCTTACCACCATCCAATTCCTGAATCAAAATAGTTCACGCCAGCTAAAATAGTCCAGCTATACCTGGACTAGGACTACTTGAGCTTGACTTTAGTAGCAAATCTCCAATAAAATGATAGGAAATCTACCACTAAAATCCTCCAACATATGACTATGGGTGTACATTGTCAATAACCAACAAAATTGTACAAAAGTATGAGAACCTAGATACAAAAGTGAAAGTCCTTGAAAAGCATCCAACTCTTTAGCATTCCCCACAACAACTAAAAAGCATAGCAACTATTGCTGGTGCTAATATTCTTATTCCATAACACGACCTCGCCAACACTGCCTGCCCCATCCAAATAATCAAAAGCCAATTGAAAACATAAATAGTGTTCAATATAAAACATCTTACCACCATCTAGTTCCAGAATCAAAATAGTTCACGCCAGCTAAAATTGATTTCTTTGTATTACTAGCTCAACTTGGTTGATGAATTGATTTAGTTATTACATTTTTATAACCCTTAGTTTCCCTTTGATTTCATTTGAAATTTTTTCTTAGGATATGTTGAATTTGATTTAGATTACCCTTCAAATTTACAAAATATGTAATTTTCTCATTTATTTCATGAAATATGTATGAGATTCCATGGTTTGTGTAGTTGTGTGGTAGATTGCGATAGAGATGAATTCATGTCCCATAATAATAGGGAAATCTATTATGACTCCTTAACTTGTCCTGATGCAATCTTTGAGATGTCCATATATGGATTTATGTTTGGAATAGGATTTAGGTCTTGATTTGGATAATTTCAGTCATTGCACCCTACCAATTCTAATTTCTTCATTGCTTACCCATGTTAAGACTACACCTATTTCATTTGATTTAACACCACATTCACATCACCAAAGCCAAAAAAACCTTTCATTTATTCACACTTAAAATGTTGAGTTTCGTGTTTTTTATCTCGATGATGAGAATTTCTTTCATTGTGAAGTGAAGAAAGAAAATAAATTAATAGGCATATGTGAAATGACACTACATGAAAAATAAGTCAGAAATAAGGAATCATCTTCATCGAGCTCTAAACAAGGTCTAACTTGAAACTCTGACTTCATATGAGAGTAAATAGCTGGAAAAAAAATTAAAAAAAATGCAGAAAATCTAAAAATCTAAAAATCTAAAAATTAAAATCAATAAATATATACATCATGCTATATAGAAATATGATGACATATCATGTTGCTTGCATTTTTTCACAATGAAAATCGAGCAATGATGATCCAAAATCTCATTTTTAGAAAAAATTGAAAATCTAGATTCTGAAAATGAAAAAACTAGAGATTTAAAAATGCATCCTCTATTTTTAGCACAAAAATATGAACACATTGCTGGGGAAAAACTGAAAATGGCAGAGAAAATGAAAGAAAATATGAACACCAAGATGAACATGGCAGAACAAATCCATCCAGTGTTTTCTAGCAAAAAGTGAAAATAGCAGCACACCTTGCCGAGAAAAGAATGAGCTTATCTCACCTCGCAGGGATCTGTCGGCAAGAGACTTGACGAAGGAAGATTCACGCCATTGCGATTGTCGACAAGGAGATATTACGCTGTTGGGGTTGGTTCACGATAGATTGAGATGTGGGCCTGAGTTGAACGATGATGGAGCCGGGAAGAGGAGAACGGGAAGAGGAGAACGGGGGGTGGAGGATTTGAGTTATTGAGGGAAGACACGATCTGCGAGAGAGTGGAGACGGGATTAGATTAATGAGTCTGCGCGCACAATTAAATATCGATGGCTAATTGGCCATGGAGTATAGTTTTTCGTGGCTAATACTAAAGTATTAGCCACGTATTATGATTTGTCGTGGCTAATATTTTTAGTATTAGCCACGTATTATGGATTATTGTGGCTAATACCTTAGTATTAGCCACGATTTATATGTCCATGGCTAAAACATACATATTAGCCACAGTTTTCTTTGTCGTGGCTAATGCATTAGTATTAGCCACGATTTTTACTCTGTGGCTAATAAAAGTGTAGCTAAAACCTAATTTTCTTGTAGTGATAAAACAACAATTGTTCTTAATTATAAAAGAAAAGTCATTCATGTCCAAACATGAAATAGAAATAATGTTTTTAGTTATAGAAGGAACAAAATAACAGTTATCAAGTTCAATAATAAGCTCAGTGGGCAAGAAAAGATGGTACACTCCTACGGCAATGGCAGTAACTTTTGATCCATTTCTAACACGCAGGTCTACCTCTCTTTTACCCAGCATTGTTCTCCTTCCCAGTTCCTGCACATTTGTACAAATGTGAGAACCACATCCGGTATCCAATACCCAAGATGAAGGAGCAGACATGTTTATTTATATAACAAAAATACCTGAAGCGAAAGTCAGACTTCCCTTCTTCTTCAAATCTTCAATGTAGATGGGACAGTTCCTCCTCTAGTGCCCTGGCTTACCACAGTAGTGGAAAATTCCCTCTTTAGCTAATCCTTTCCTTTTTATTATTGAATATTTGGGAATAAGGCAAGACTTAGGTCCCACCTTTGTCTTCCTAAATCCCTTGCCCTTGCCCTTGCCTTTATGCACCATCAATATGGGGCTAGAAGGCTTGGTCTTCTTCATGTTGTTCATGGCAGTTCTTAACATGCCTAAAAGCTCGTAACTATCCATTCATGTTGTAGTTTAATACGAACTGCTCGTAACTATCCAGCAACGATTGCATGATTAGATCAGTAGCCAACTCTTGTCTTAAAGGAAACCCTAGTCTCTGAAGGTTCTCTATGTACCCAATCATCTTAAGTACATGATTTCCCACTGGGTCTTGAGCTCCCATTTTGCACTGAAATAATGCCTTAGAGATGTCAAACCTCTCTTTTCTTGCCCTTGAAACATTTTCTTCAGGTGCTCAATAATCTCAAAACTACACATTGTTTCATATTGCTTCTAAAGCTCAGAGTTCATTATAGCGAGCATGAGGAATTCTACATCTAAGTATTCATCTTGATACTTCTTATAAGCATCTTTGTCGGCTCGGGATGAAGTCTCGGTCGGCACTTCGGGGGGATCCTCTTCCAAGACATAGAGCTTGCGCCCTTGCTTGAGAACAATTCTTAGGTTTCTATACTAGTCTAGGAAGTTAGTCCCGTTGAGCTTGTACTTCTCAAGGATGGATCTCAAGGATAAGGTGGAGTGAGATCCACTTGCCATGGAAGTTGTACAAGATCTATGCAAAATAAATTTTAGTACTATATTTCAAAGTACATTTTATTTAATAAGGACTTTAATTAAAACTCCCACTATTTTATTCAAATTAATAACCCTTAATATCAATTTAGAGAGTTTATGCGAGATACCCTCGAGTGGACAAGATACGTATTTTACCATATCATAAGTCTGCTTTGGCTGATCACCCATAATGTGCATATTTAGGTAGGCTACTTTTGTCAATTGCATCAGCATTCAACTCTTGTATGGTTGGTGAATAACTCTTTATTCGCATCCATTATATGGTGCATGCCAACCGTATGACTCTAGGCACTGAACTTTTGAGGTCACCTAATTAAGTTGGACCTGATGTCGACTGTGGGATATCACAATTATCCGCTTGTACCCTTACCAAGATAGATTAATGCACCTTGCTTTGGCAAACCCACACTTCATCGATCGAGGCAGGAAGAGTGTCATCCATCGGAAGGCATCAGTATACTTAATATTGGATAAGGGATTTTATGATAAATGATTAACATTTAATCATTGTGCACATTCACAAAATGAATTACAACATTCACAATAAAAATACATCTCATATGTGCACAAAATAAAATCATCAACACTTTGATAAAATGGCTAAATATGAACATTTAGAACACTTCTAAATCTCCAGATTTACATGCATTGGACATAGGAAAAACAACTCCATTTATGAAGTAGACAATCTCGTCTCACAATGTCAGATTCAAAATCTAAGAAATTTGGTTTCACAAACCATTCTGAGGGCAGTTACTGCAAAGGAGAACAATTTCTGAAATATGAAAATTGCAATGCAATCACTGACATTCCTGGTGGGGTTCCAAGGGGTTGCTCCCCTAGCAGGGTCTTAGGGGCAGAGCCCTTAATGGGGTCCAAGGGGAAGCACGTATATAGCAGTCCACATGGGCGAATGAGAAACTTATCAAAAATACATCAAAAACATTGTTCCAGGAAGAAATCTGGACATTTAGAACACTTCTAAATTTCCTGATTTACACGCACTGGATCACGAACCTCAATCTGATAAAACTATTGGGTTTTCTCTAAACAGAAGTGGAACAACATATCATATGTGAGCAGTGGAATAAATAAACAAGAACAACCCCAAAAAGTTTTGAATCTTGTGATTTCATGAATTAAGAAATAAAAGGAGCTACACATTGTAATATCCCTGAGAGGGATTGAGTTAACACTCAACCAAGGTGCTCCAAAATCAGATCTAGAAATAAGTGGTTGAGTTCCAAGCCCAGAAAGTGTATCCACACATTTATAGTAGTCCACACAAGTGAAGGAGAACCCCAAGATTCTTGTCCATCATGAACTGGGTCGGAGATAGAGTGCCCTCAACATCTCCCACATATTGCTAGATCCGTCCAAGGGATAGGCGGCGACGGTCGGACTGGTCTCACATAAACCTTGCGGAACGGTTCTGACTCTATCTTAGAGAAGATGATTGCTTAGGGAAAACCTAATCGCTTCCCTATTTATTACCAAGCATAAAAACAGATATCCGCAGACCCCAGTCTTTAATAGGAGTATTTGGTTAGCATTATCGTGATCACTAAATATTGAAAGTGCACAGTGTAACCTCTGAGTAATCTCTAGAGGGGGGTGAATAGAGTTTTAAATCTTTTATACTAAATGTGTTTACACAAAAAAAACTTCTAATAACTATGCAAACAGAAAACCAGCACAGAATAAATTAAACACAGAGTGCAGAAATAATAAAGGAGATAGCACAAAAAATCACAACACAGAAGAGACTAGTTTTATAATGGTTCCCCAAAATATGGGTAGTCCAATCTTCTACCACCTTGGTAGGAATGCACTATCTAGTGCCTAAGTCTTTTGGAAAGGAGAATCTCAGAACCAACCATTGAGTCTTTTGATAAGGAGACTCATAGAACCACTAACTGAGTCTTTGACAAGGAGACTCTTAGAACCAACAACTGAGTCTTTTGATAGGGAGACTCTTAGAATCACTGAATCCTTTGGAGAGGGATTCTTAGGACTCTTTTCTCAGTTACAAAATAAGACAGAGAGAAAGAAGAAGAAGAAGAAGTAATGAAGGTGTTTCATCTGATTGAATCCTCCGACAGTTATTACTGAGGATTTTGTCACTTGGTATTCTTCAGGATCTGTTTATTATGAACCCTTGCTTGAGGTAGAAAAGAATGCAAGGGTTATGAGCTTATTATAATGATGATCTATGTACTTTTTATGGCTTCCTGCTGTAAGAGAAGAGGAAGAAGCAGCGCCCTTTTTATTTTTGCTGTACAGAGATGTTCTTTTCTTCTATCTGAGAGAGAGCATGAAGAGGAAGAAGACAAAATATGATTATTGAATTGTATTATTGTCTTTCTCCCTCTGTATGCTTATTCTCTATTGAATAGTATTCGAATTTGTTTCCTCTTCTGTTATGTACTTAGAAGGAATGTCCACTGGATAGTAAATATTTCTTTCCATTTCTGTTCACGACCCGTCATTCTGAATTTGAATAACTTCCAAGAATGTCTTTGTTATCTCTCTGGAGTACTCGATTCCATGCTTGACAATAAACAATCCATTTGAATTCAAATTGCATACTTGGATACCTTCTGGAACAACATCTTAAAAGGATAGTAGAAAATATTCTATTTCTTTCTATATTCGATGTAGCATCGAATTCAATTTTCTTCTAATCGACGCACCTCTGAGTTCTAATAGAAGCTGCTTCAAATTCCTTCTCAGTATTGAATAAACTCAGATATCGACATTGCGTCGAATCCTTATCGACGTATCCATCGAGTTGAAGACCTAGACTTTGAACTTCATCTTCTGCATCGAATTCAAGACAAAGTTGCGTTGACTTCTAATAATTCTTTGACTGGCTCTTCTTTTGCGTCGAATACATTTCGTGATGGATCGATAGGCACCCTTAGACGGGGGGGGGGGGGGGGGGTGGTGAATGAGGGGATAAAAATTCTTTTTATATATTTATCAATTTACTAAATTGTTTTAAAATAAATGAGAGTGAAATAACAATTTAGGTAAAGGAAGAAAATAATGTAGTTTGCAATTTTAGAATTTTAGCCAAAATGAAGGAATTCAAGTAAACAAAAATGGAGACATGATTGTATTAGATAAAAAGTGTTCATATACATTTGATTTCAATATTGCTAGAAATCGGAGGCGTACAAAAACAAATACTTTTTCCTTTTCTATACCGACTCATATCCCCACGAATGGGTGGCTTTAGCCTATCCTTCCTAGGATATGGCCTCAACCCGCTCTAGCCAATCCTTCCCCGGATATGGCCTCGAGCACCCCCTAGTTCTAATCACCTAGACCTAGTCACCAACACACGCAGCGAATTCCCCCTAAGCCGCGCAAGGACCTAGTCGCAAACACAAGGCAAATTCTCTATACAGTTACAAAATTTTTGAAATGAAAATAATGATAACAATAATAAAAACTCCCTATATGAGATCTTCTGAAGTCGGAGATGAAGGATCACTGTAGTATGAGTGAGGTCGAAGCGATCGTCCTTCGGATGTAGCGTGATGTAGTCCTCCTCCAGAATTCTCCTTAAGCTTTTTGTGGGAGATCCATCTTCGTCAGCATAACAGCAATATAATTTTGGCACTTGTATTCTCTCTAGGATGTGGTCCCAAAATGAGAGAGAAAGTTTCAATTTATAGAGCTTGGAGATAGCGCCTGCTGTAGATCATAGCGCCTGTGGCAGCGATTGTGTAAAGTTAGTTAAAAATCTGTCGCGGTGTGGCGTTGTGGCATGAGCTGGAGCTAGCGCCATGCGGTAGTGCTAGTGCTTGCGGTAGCGCTAGTGATTGCGGTAGCGCTAGCGCTTGCAGTAGCGCTAGTGCTTGCGGTAGCGCTAACGCCTGCGGTATTGGCTAGCGCTGGCGGTAGTACTCCATTCAGAAATTTTGATTCCAAGCTGCTTTCTACCTGTGGAGTATTGCACCAATAGTCCCTACACATTATAAATACACGACAAGTAAGATCAAATACAATATGAGATTTGTTATTCTCAAACAAAGGGATGTGACACATATGTCCAACAATCTCCCCCTTTTGATAATAACAAATCCTCTTAGCAAGAAATCAACAATGGTGTTTATAGTATATGATAAGCGAGATAATAGTGCAACTATAGTATAGGATAAGCATGAGAAAAGTGCATACTCCCCGTATCTTAATGCTCCCCCTACATAAATGCAATTTATGTTTTACTCCCCCTAAATTACACGAATTAGTCTCCCCTTAATCTTCTAGATTTCTCCTCTAGATTTCTTCAATCAATCTCCCCATTTTGGTATTATCAAAAGAAGGTGGGGTGAGGGTAGTAAGGAGGCATTCTGTATAAATGATAATTCATTATCGAGCTTTCGTAATATATGAAATGATAAAGAATTTAAGCATAGTATATATAAGAGATTTCAAATAAAAAGATAAGAGTTGTAAGCAAGCGGAAGATTATAAGAAACATCTTTTTGTAAGCATGAAAAGCATAAGTAAAAATATGAGTTTAAGTTCAAAATTGAAAGATGTTTTAACCTTTTTGAAATCTCAAAGTTTTTCATAAAGATACCAAGCATGAAATGAACATATCAAAAAGAGATTATACTACAATGTTACTTAATTTCAAGTTTAAAGGATACCAAACATTGTAGAGATCATGCTAGGTTATCGAGTGCATTTCTTATATAAAGAGTAGAATAGATAAAGCATTAGAATACAATACTCAGGAGAAGAAGTGTTATGAAAGATAACGAAGTGCACATAAGTGTATTTTGAGCAATGTTAACAATTGATTTAAATCACAAAATACAAGACATATGTAGAGTAAAGTGCACAATAAAACACAAGTATATTACTTTCACGCACTTGTAATGCACATAATTTATAACAAAGTGGTCTAATAACTAAGGTTTGCATATACACTTTACTATTCTTTCCAAGGTGCTCAACCTCACAATGCTTATGAAGACTTATCAGGAGGTTCAAGTAGTACTTGGGGGAGTTATATTTGTCTATTTTTTGTTCACTTTTGTGAGACAATATTCTCCGAATACACTTGTTTTGCAAACCCAACATAATAAATTTTTTTTAAACCACTTTTCTTAATTTTTAAGTGCAATTCAAATGTAGTGTAGGTAATAAACGTGTGCAAGTTTTAATTCATTGTACAATTACAATACACAAGCTAGCATTATAGATTTAAACACACATGTTCATTACCATACAAAAGTGAGTGTAAAAGTATCATTATCAATCAAAATACGTTTACTCATACTTATAGGCATGCTAAGCTTGGTTCTACACATATTTTTAAATACAATTGATGCACTTTAAATAGATATATCAAAGCGTGATAAACAAAACAATGTTCAGATTAATTTGAAGGAATAAGTTTTAACATTTTAAATAATTCTAAATAATAGAATTCATACATGCTTGCTATTAACAATAAAGATCATACAATTTTTTTTTGTTGGTTTGAAATTTTTTAATGAAAGAAAAACAGAAAACCACAAAAACATATTTTTGTATTTTTGAATTTTGAAGTTTTGTAGTTGATTTTTGTTGGGAACAGTGCCCAGTAGTGTTACTGATTTGAAGAAGTGCTCAAATCAATGATAAGTGCAAGTTGTATTTAATGTCACATCTAGTTCATGCTTGTAGAGATGAGACAATATGTCCAGTACTTCAATAACCTGCCTAGGTATAATATCGTGGAAAAAGGCTGGACATATCATCGACAAGTACAGGCACATCGTTGAGATGATGGGCAAAGCAAAGAAGAATGATTGTGTCTGTGTCGTCGAAAAGGATCATGTGTATCGTCGACAACAGCAGGCCTATCGTCAAAAACATGCAGAACAAGGCAGAATGGTAATATCGTTGTGACATCTACACGACGATATCAGAAAGTCGAAGATGAAGAAGAAGACTCAAAGATGTGGTCATCAAGAAGCCTTGATATTAGTAAGGCTAAGTCAGAAAGAATGTCGTTGAAAAGGCAAAGGGAAGATCGGTGTCGAAGATATCGTTGACAAGAAACAGTATCGTCAATAAGGCCAAAGAAGAACAGATAGCATCGAGAAGAATACTTGTCATCGAAAAGGCTAAGTGTGACTGATGGCGATGGACATCGTCGTAAAGAAGGCGTGACGTCGAGAAGACTGAAGAAGGCCAGCTGAAGACAAGCAGTTGCTAAAGTATAGTCTGTCGACATGATATCATTTATGTCGTCAACAAGATAAAGTTGTTACAGCGATATCAAGCAGACAAGAAGATCGCGACGACATCAGTTAGATGACTTCGTGTCGTTATAAGCTCGAGTACAGAAGAGATCTCCAGTATCGTCGAAGATATCACTATCTGATGAAGAATTGAAGAAGAGACTAGTTCAAGGCATCGACAAAGTCCTATCTTTGAGATATTATCCATGTCTTCATAACAATGGAAATATCATCGAGACAGATTCAGAAGTAGCCGGTGCGCTGTCAGCAATTAATGCCGCCGCCTGATTGTCCAATCATCGCATGCTCTTGATGGATGGGCATCTGTCAGTAAAGGACATCATATGTGACCATTATGCAGCATATCCGTCCTATAAAAGGGAAAAGTGATGCCCTAGAAAAAGAGAGAAATGAACGAAAAAGAATCCCGCCTAGCAACACAACAGTACAAGCGGCGGTGAAGAAGAAGAAGAAGAAAAGAATGAAACGATCATTCTCTGTTCTTCAAGTTGCAGTCAAGCAACATCGACTGATAAGTTTCCCTCAAGAAAGGTAGCCAGTCAACATCCGACAAAGCTAGAAAGCTTGAAGAAGATTTGCACCATTCAGATTGAAAATCAGAAGCATCTTCTTCAAGTCAAGAAACCGATCTCCATCATGCAGAAGAAAGAGTTTTCATTACAGTAAATCTTTCATTGTAAGGCTTGAGAGACAAAGTTGTAAGATCGGTTTTCAGATCAGAGTGTCGAGCTTGAGGGCTTGAGATCTGCGAGGCTTGAGAGCTAGGGCAGAGGGACTTGCGGGTCCATACTTGTCGAGCTTGCGGGCTCGGGGGAAGTGAAGGGGCTTGCGGGCCTAGGCTGCTGGAACTTGAGGGTTCAAGGCACAGGACTTGCAGGTCTGTGTTGTGTAGGGCTTGAGGGTCTGAGTGTCGAGCTTGCAGGCTTGGGTGCAGTGAAGGGGCTTGCGGGCCTAGGCTGTAGGCAAGACTTGTGGGTCTATGCTGTGTAGGGCATGAGGGCCTGAGTGTCAAGCTTGCGGGCTCGGGTGCAGTGAAGGGGCTTGAGGGCCTAGGCTGCAGGGACTTGCGGGTCCGAACATATCGAGCTTGCAGGATCGGGTGCAGTGAAGGGGCTTGCGGGCCTAGGCTGGAGGGACTTGCGGGTCCAAGGTGTAAGGCTTGCGGGTCAGAGACATTGGCGGAGTTTGCCGAGCCTAGCAAACTGCTAGGTAGGCGCAGAGGGAAAGAGGACTACTCATGACACCCTGTCTTGAGGAACCTCTATAAGTTCTTGTGTGTTTTCTATGATGTGCTTTACTAATCTATAGATCTATTAACCAGAAAACAAGAACACCTAAAGGGGATAAAATAATTTGAAAAACCTATTCACCCCCTCCCCCCTCTAGGTGATAAGTTGACACCCAATAACTAACAAGTGGTATCAGAGGAGGTTCTTCAAAGAAAGCTTAACAGCTTGAACAAATCTGCCAGTGGGTGTCCACACATTAAAGCTTGGAATCAAGGATAGCTGTTTGCTCCAGGGAGAACTTTGCCCTTTGGAAAGTAAGAGCTAGAATATTCATGGAGGCAGTGGATCCTAGAATGTTTCAAATCGTTCAAGGGCCATATGTCCCCAAGCCAGTGCTCAAGAAAATGACTGCAGATGAGATCATCCTAGTCAGCTTAGACAAGGAAGCCAAAGATATTATAGCTGGTGTAGTTGACATCTCAACACTTCAGGAACTGGCTCACCGCACAACAACAAAAGAGATGTGGAACTTTCTAACTGTCCTTATGGAAGGATCAAAAGAAGATAGAAGCAGGGTAGCTGAGATGAAAGTCAGAGCGTTGAGCGACAGTGACTCAAGCTGTTCAAACTCAGAAGAGAATGCTGATTTTAGACTGACTGCCTTATCTGAGTCAGAGGAAGAAAGTCAGGATGATGTCTGTCCTAAACAGGTATGCATAAGGGTTGCTCTATCTACCTCAGACTCAGAATCGGAGACAAGCTCATCTAGAAATGATGACTGGTCCAAGTCATACAATGATCGTCTAGAAGACGCCAAGATGCTCAAGATGTTATGCAAGGAGCAGGATGCAAAGATCTCCTCTCTTCAAGCAAGAAATCTTGATCTCTCAGAGAAAGCAGAAAAACTAACTCTAGAGAATGCAGAGTTTTGTCAACTCAAAAAGGACTTCAAGGCAAGCTCCAACGTTGACTTGATAAGTAAATTTGGGAAAAATCTGAAGGCATTGATTGAGAGCAAAGAGCTGTGCTGCTCTCTAACCAGAGAAGTGGTTCTTCTAAAGAAGGACAAAATTCAGTCCAATGCCATGAAATCTAAGAATGACAACACCAGAAGGGTGGAGGATAAACTCCCCTTTGTAGTGAATCCTGTGGAAAGCTCCTCCAAACCCAAGATCATGCCTAAAATTTCAAAGGTACCTCAGAAAGTTATGAGGAGGCAGGAACTTGCTGAGCTCAGAGAAGAGAAGAAATCCTTAAAGAAGACCGACTCTAGAAGGAAAACTGTGAATGGTGACAGCAAACATCATATCTACCATCAGCACAGTTCACCTTCTTTGCTTCATTCATTTGTTCACACACAAAGAACTATTGCTCACACAGTCAGTCAGAAGGGAAGATACAACAGGTTTGAATGTTGGTGTTGTGGAAAGACCGGGCACTTTGCAATTGATTGTTGGTACAATCCAACTGCTCCAAGGGTAACGAATGCTAAACCTGCAAATATCCTTGTTCATTATCACTATGCATATCCTGGAGTAGTTAAATCCAGTAAGCTCTTTAAAGCTAACAATGTCCTAGGACCCAAAACTACTTGGGTTCCTAAGGGTTTGTAATCTCAATTTGCAGGTAGTCCAAGTGCCCATATAAATCTGGGCCTTGGACAAGGTGGCTGTTCTGACCCATAGGCAGAATAGTAAAGTCAGTTTTCTAACAAATTTAGTGCAGGTCATCCTACTAAAAGGGGCCTAAAAAGCTGACGTTACGTGATAAGTCTTGGAATCTATAATCGTCGATACAAAAACTTGTTACGACGACACAATAGATGTTACGATGATAATGGATCGAGCTGGACGGATGCGCATCCAAGGATCACTTCGATGACAATAAGCAGTATCGCCTAAATAAAGACGAGCCTTTTATCACGGCACTAGGATCGGTCCATCGGAGCCGTCTGATCATCTTTCATCAATGGTGTCGAAGGTATTCGCCTCTTCACCTACTTCCATTATAAATAGAGTGAATGCCTAGGATGAAAATTATGCTTTCATTTGCCCTAAGCTATTCCGTCGACAAACCACCGCTTCATCTCTGACGTACTGCTTCGTCTCGCTCCGTGTCTCAATGGGTCCCAAGAAAGAGGAAGTAATGTCAGGATGTGAACTCCAGTGAGGGGGTTTCAATGCCTGCTCCGATGAGATTAGGTCAGTGATAGGGTTGCTGGAGTCATCAGGACTGAAATATCTTCTATGCGAACCCTCAGTTCTTCTCCACCGTGAACTACCAGAGTTCTTTGCCGAAGCAAGAATCAACCACACCGAATCACTGATCAAGTCCAAGGTGGGAGGTAAGAAGGTTAAAATATCTGCGAAAAGCCTAGGAAAAGCGCTGCATCTGCCAAGAATCCAAGGGGGAGAGGAAGAAGAAGAGCTGACCTCAGAGGATGTGTCTGCAAGCTATACCTGGTGCGGCCACACAGGGAAGACCTACGGGTCTATTAAGAGAGCAGAATTTAATCAACAGGGGAAGCTGTTGGCCGACATTGTTGGCAAAGTTCTGTTGTGCAAACCTGGGTCCCATGACTGAATATCTAAAGACATGTTCGTTGTCATGGCCCGAATAATCCATTCTAAGAAGACCAACACGATTGAGTTCCTCTTCCAGAGAATGAAGAACACCCTGAAGTCCCCTTCCTACGGAAGAATACTATCGCTATTCCTACTGAATACTCTTAGTGAAGTTTTGCATAGAAGGATGGGAGTACAACTGCACTACTCCAAAAGTCTGGATGCCAAAAAGATCGACAGGTGGGATAGATCTATCCCCAAACCAACATCTGAAGCCCCACGCACCTCAAATAAGCAGAAGAAGCCAGCCACCAAAGTTGTTCCCTCCAAAGATGATTCATCCAGCAACTCTGATGACATAACCCCACCTCCACAAATCCCTGGTACGTCTTAGGGGGAGACTTCAACCCTATGGGATTTTCTAGGAACAGTACCAGAACCTGCTTCCTCAGAGGTTATTGAAGAAGATAGAAACCCCAACTTGGGGAGTGTTCCTGCTGAGGGGGAGTCCTAACATGGGAGCTCAGCCCAAGACACAGAGATGATTGATGGGGAGCTCCTAGCAGGAGGCTCGGCCCAAGGTGATGCACAAGTTAAGGGGGAGACCCAACTAGGGTACTCTACCCTAGAAGATCAAGGGAATGTGCCCTCTACCCCAGAAGATCGAGGCAATATGTCTGAGCCCATGGAAGACCTCACTCCCTCAGACGGCAGAGAATTAATCATAGCAAGTAATATTGTGCTCACATCTCCAAATGAGACACTGCCAGAGGTTTCCAAGGGGAAGGCTAAAGTCACAGTCCACATAAGTGAAGAATCCTCTGAAGACAGCTCTGAAGAAGCTCAACAAGGAAAAGGAAGTGAAGAAGAACAAGCTGCTGAGCCATCTTCGGCTCAGTCAGGTTCTCTTTTTCACATGATTTCAGCCCTTCTAACTGCTCAGCAGAAACAGCTGGAAACTTTTGTTGTAAAGACAGTGGATGATCTAAGAAAGGAGCTGAAGGCAGAAATAAAGGGAGTTAAGAGGGACATTCTTCATCTCAACACCTAATGTACCCACTTCTACACCCCGGCAGCTCCAACAATAGAAAAGATGGGTGAGGAAGTAAACAAAGTGGGACATCAAACCCACACGATCCTGACTAATCAAGTAACATTCTCAGATAATATGGACTATGCTTTTGAACAAATAGAAATAGGTGCCACCAATAACAGGAATCAAATTCTGAATAGGGTCAATGCGAATGCTCATACAAGATACCCATCTGCTTAAAGTAAGAAACAATTTCGATATGACTGAACAGCATCTGCATGAACAGCTAACTCTGGTCAGAGAAGCTCTTGAGGAACAGGTGATTGAACAAGTCCTAAAGGGGGAGAATGAGATAATAAATGTTGGATCCCATCAAGCGATGTGGATCGCAAATCAAGTAAAGCAGACAATGCAAAAACCCCCCATCAGTATATGAGGCTGCCAACCCTTCTGAAAGCACTGACTCTGCAGAATACGACATAGAATTCAGAGAATCTGCATCCTCCATGAAAAGAAAGAGAATTCAAAGTAACAAGTATAGGTAGAAGAGACTGAGGGAAGTTGAGCTGGATCCACAATGAGGAAGGTGGAGTCCAGTCTCAAGAGAAATCATAACAGAATCGTGGATATAGTTTGGATACCCTCAGAAGAACTATCACAGGGTTTATCAGTCAGTTGAATGGGACAAGCATCTAAAACAGCTGGAAAGGAGGAAGAATCATAAACAAGCATTCCCACAGGGTCCTCCTCCCTCTCCTAAGAAGATTCCAATGCCCATCAACTATTATCAGAGGCAAAAGCAGAAAGCCAAAGGGGGGGGGGGGGGGTCAGCAGCAGACACTGAAGAGCACTTAATTAAAATCTAAATTAGAATGGGGCAAATGAATGCTAACTTTCATTCATGAACAATTAATCTATTTATGTGCCTGGTGTTTTGTTTCAAGAACATTTATTCTATTTGTGTGATTGCTGCTTAATGTGATGTTATTATCTGAAATGTTAAATCATTATATGTGTGGCATTTATCACTGAGGTAAGTTAGGACTTCTTCAAATAGGGGGAGATTGTTGGGAACAATGCCCAGTAGTGTTCCTGATTTGAAGACGTGCTCAACTCAATGATAAGTGCAAGTTGTATTTAATGTCACATATAGTTCATGCTTGCAGAGATGAGACAATATGTCCAGTACTTCAATAACCTGCCTAAGTATAATATCGTCGAAAAAGGCTGGACATATGGTCGACAAGTACAGGCACATCGTTGAGATGATGGGCAAAGCAAAGAAGAATGATTGTGTCTGTGTCGTCGAAAAGGATCATGCGTATCATCGACAACAACATGCCTATCATCAACAACATGCAGAGCAAGGCAGAATGGTGATATCGTTGTGACATCTACACGACGATATCAGAAAGTCGAAGATGAAGAAGAAGACTCAAAGATGTGGTCATCAAGAAGCCTTGACATCGATAAGGCTAAGTCAGAATGAATGTCGTTGAAAAGGAAAAGGGCAGATCAGGGTCGAAGATATCATTGACAAAGAAACTGTATCGTCGATAAGGCCAAAGAAGAACAGATAGCGTCGAGAAGAATCCTTGTCATCAGAAAGGCTAAGTGTGACTGATGGCGATGGACATCATCGTAAAGAAGGCGTGATGTCGAGAAGACTGAAGAAGGTCAGCTGAAGGCAAGCAGTTGATAAAGTATAGTCTGTCGACATGATATTGTTTATGTCATTGACAAGATAAAGTTGTTATAGCGATATCAAGCATACAAGAAGATCGTGGCGACATCAATTAGATGACTTCGTGTCATCATAAACTCGAGTACAAAAGAGATGTCCAGTATCGTCGAAGATATTGAAAGTCCTCTGATATCAGATGTATCCTCTGATACCAATTGAAAGTGAGTTAGATCTTAGATTTAATCTAGAGGGGGGGGGGGGTGAATAGAGTATTAAAAGTTTTTCACTTATTTTTATTGCGGAATTAAAATAGTGATACTTATATGTGTATTGAGTGAGTTATAAAAACAAACACAAAGAGAGCACACATCATAATACAGAAAATCACACAAACACAGAGGACACAAGGATTTTATAGTAGTTTCCCAATAAACCTAGGTACGTCTACTCTTATACCTGTTGGAGTTACCATTATGATCTAGAAGTGGTCAAACATGTAGTCTCACTGCCAACGCGATATGAGCCTGCAGGGTCGCACATAAGAGCATGTGGAGATGATGGAAGATTGACTGTGTTGGTAAAGGTTACCAATCACCATATAGAATGGGGGAGGTCCAGCAAATGTTGCTGTCTGAATTCGTCGGGTTTACACTGATAGAATTCGTCGGATATGATTCGTCGAATTCGTCGGGATTCGTCGGATTGTTCCGTGGAATCCCGACGAATTGTTACAGAGATCCTTAACTCGACAAATGTTGCCCTCTGATATGATTCGTCGGAATTCGTCGGATTCGTCGGATTGTTCCGTGGAATCCCGACGAATTGTTACAGAGATCCTTAACTCGGCAAATGTTGCCGTCTGATATGATTCGTCGGAATTCGTCTTATTGTTCCGTGGAATCCCGACGAATTGTTACAGAAACCCCAAACTTCTGTATGGACTGCGGATAGCGATTTTTCTAGGTCTTTTTATACTTCGGGTATAAATAGAACCGGTTTTAAGGGTTCAGTAGATTACTCTCATTCGATGAAGAAGAGGAGCTGACGGAAGAGTTCCGCCCGAACCCTAGACGGAAGAGTTCCGCCGCGCCTCCGCAGATCTCCCTTCCGGCGATCGTCGCCGTGATTGTTCTTCCTGGAGCGAACCTAGCAGTTCGTGGAAGTGCAATAGTGCAGTCTTCTTCTCCCCGCTCGTGTGGATCTCTGTAGAGACGTAGACATAATTCTACGTCAGAACTCTCTTTGCCGCTGACAGGATTCTTCTTCTTGGAGCACCTAGGTTGGATTCGATCCAACTCCACTAAGGTAATTTATACCTAGCAATTTTGTTAACTTCTTGATTCAATATTCATGGCCCGATCCAAATTCTTTTTGGGTTATTCTGTTTATTTCCGCTGCGCCTACATATGATGTATGGTTCTAGAAAAACCCAACAGTGGTATCAGAGCTAGGTTCCGGTCATGAATGTTGTTTCAGAAGTTAGGCTATTCCAGTACGTGCAAATCTAGGTATTTGGAAGCGTTCTAAATGTCAAGATTTCTTCGTGGAATATCACATTTGATGTGATTTTGTGTGGTTTCTGGTGGTGGGATTTCAAAAATTTGGTCGGGGCTCTGCCCCGCACCCCGCAAGGGCTCTGCCCCTTGACCCCGATCAGCGCGGCCCCTTGGAACCCCGCCAGGAACGTCTGGGATATTCATGGTAATTTCTAATTGTTAGAAATTGTTGTCTCCTTAGCAGTAACCGTCCCTCAAGTCGTTAATGAACCCTTGTATTGTTTTGGATTTTGAATCCAACGATGAGAGACGAGCTTGTCTACTGCTTTAAGTCTAGTTGTCTTTGCCTTTGTCCAATGCATGTAAATCTGAAGATTTGGAAGAGTTCTAAATGTCCAGATTTAGCCCTTTCGTCTGTCAAAGGTTGATAGTCTTATGTTGTGCACATAAGGGATGCATGTGGATTTTAGAAAATTCTTTTTCTGTTGATGTGCACATTGATCAAATGTTGATCATGGTTAAGTGTTAACTTGCTATTAAAATCCCTTCATCAAATATTAAGTGTTCGAATGCCTTATGCCTCGATCGATGAAGTGTGGGCTTGCCAAAGCAAGGTGCATTAATCTATCTTGGTAAGGGTGCAAGAGGATAATTGTGATATCCCACTGTCGACATCGGGTC
This sequence comes from Dactylorhiza incarnata, assembly GCA_033032865.1. Lineage (NCBI taxonomy): Eukaryota > Viridiplantae > Streptophyta > Magnoliopsida > Asparagales > Orchidaceae > Dactylorhiza > Dactylorhiza incarnata. The sequence goes on along the minus strand of JAWHQI010000160.1, from coordinate 3,261,058 downwards.
TAACTTAACTAGGTGACCTCAAAGGTTGATTGCCTAGAGGCATAGGGTTGGCATGCACCATATGATGGATGCGAATAAGGAGTTATTCACCAGCCATACAAGAGTTGCATGAGGATGCAATTGGCAAGCGTTGCCTACCTAAATAACCGCATTATGAGAGGAACGCCAAAGCGGACTCGTGGTGTTGGTGAAATACGGATCTTGTCCACTAAGAGAGTAGCTCGCATGGACTCTCCGAATTGATAGTGAGGGCTATCAATTTGAATAAAATAGTGGGAGTATTTAATTGAAGTCCAAATTAAAATAAATTGTATTTTGAAATTTTAGTACTGATTAAATTCTGCATGAATTCTTGTAGAATTCCATGGCAAGTGGTTTACATTCCACCTTGTCTCTAAGAGCTATCCTTGAGAAGGACAAGCTTAGTGGGACGAATTACATGGACTGGTATAGGAACCTGAGAATTGTTCTCAGGCAAGAGCGAAAGCTCTACGTCTTGGAAGAAGAAGCCCCCGAGGTGCCGGCCGGGAACTCGTCCCGTGTTGATAAGGATGCTTATAAAAAGTATACCGATGACGCCTTAGACGTCGAGTGCCTTATGCTTGCCACCATGAACTCTGAGCTTCAGAAGCAACACGAGAACATGGGGTGCAAGGAGATTGAAGAGCACCTAAAGAAAATGTTTCAAGGGCATGCTCGTCAAGAGAGGTTCGATGTCACGAAGGCCTTATTTCAGTGCAAAATGGGAGCTCGAGACTCGGTTGGTACTCACGTACTCAAGATGATTGGGTATATAGAGAACCTGGAGGGACTGGGTTTTCCTCTGGGTTAAGAGTTGGCCATAGATCTTATCCTGCAATCGTTGCCGGATAGTTATGAGCAGTTCGTCTTGAACTACAACATGAATGAAATAGACAAGACACAGCCCGAGCTCCTAGGCATGTTGCGAACTATCGAGATAAACATGAAGAAGGCCAAGCCTGCTAGTCCCATATTGATGGTACATAAAGGCAAGGGTAAGGCCAAGGGCTTCAAGAAGACGAAGGTGGGACCTAAGTCACATCTTGAGCCCAAATCTTCTGCGCTGAAAAAGAAGAGCACCGTGAAGGAAGGGAAATGCCACCACTGTGCCAAGGCTGGTCATTGGAGGAGGAATTGTCCTTCGTACATTGACGGTCTGCGGAAAATGAAGGGAGGTATGACTTCCGCTTCAAATATTTACGTTATAGAGATAAACCTTTCTGCTCCTTCATCTTGGGTATTGGATACCGGATGTGGTTCTCACATTTGTACAAATGTGCAGGAACTAAAAAGGAGAAGATTGCTGAGTAAAGGAGAGGTGGACCTGCGCGTCGGCAATGGAGCAAGTGTTGCTGCTGTAGCTGTAGGGGTTTACCGTCTTTCTTTGCCCAGTGGGCTTGTAATAGAACTTAATAATTGTTATTATGTTCCGGCCATAACTAGAAACATTATATCCATTTCATGCTTAGACATGATTGGATTTTCTTTTATAATTAAGAACAATTGTTGTTCTATATTTAAGAATGATGTTTGTTATGCTGTAGCTCAATTGTTTAATGGTCTTTATGTTTTGAACCTAGATCATCCGATCTATAATGTAGATAATAATAAAAGACTAAGAACAAATGACTCAAATCCTACATATCTCTGGCATTGTCGTTTGGGCCATATAAATGAGAAGCGCATATCCAAGATCCATAAAGATGGACTATTGGACTCATTTGATTATGAATCATTTGAGCGATGTGAGTCTTGTTTATTAGGCAAGATGACTAAAGCCCCTTTCACTGGTTATACTGAGAGGGTTGAGGATCTTTTGGGTATAGTACATAGTGATGTATGCGGACCCATGAGTTCTATGGCTAGAGGTGGGTATTTCTACTTTGTTACATTTACTGATGATTTCAGTAGATGCGGATACGTGTATCTTATGAAGTGCAAATCCGAAACTTTTGAAAAGTTCAAAGAGTTTAAGAATGAAGTGGAGAACCAATTGGGTAAAAAGGTTAAAGCACTCCGATCTGATCGAGGTGGCGAATACCCGAGTCATGAGTTCCGTGATCATCTGAAAGAGTGTGGTATTGTATCACAGCTCACTCCACCTAGGACACAGCAGCATAATGGTGTGTCTGAGAGGAGAAATCGTACTCTGTTAGACATGGTACGGTCGATGATGAGTCATGCAGACTTACCTGTTTCTTTTTGGGGTTTTGCTTTAGAGACTGCTGCAATGACACTGAATCGCGCTCCGACAAAAACGGTTCTAAAGACACCATATGAGATATGGACTGGAAGCGTCCTAGTATGTCATTCATTAAAATTTGGGGCTGTGAGGCATACGTACGACGTCAAATGCCTGACAAGCTGGAACCCAAGTCAGATAAGTGTTATCTGGTGGGATATCCTAAGGAAACGAAAGGATATTACTTTTACCTACCGTCTGAGGGCAAAGTGTTTGTCGTAAGGACGGGTGTCTTCTTGGTGAAAGAGTTCTTGTCAAGAAAGACGCAAAAGGTAGAACTTGAAGAAGTTCAAGAGCCACAAGTAGTGAATGAACCAGAATTGGATTCTGAGCCTGGACTACAAGATGTTGTAGCTATAGAACCTGCTCAAGAGACACAAGTCCTACGTTGATCTGGTAGACCAATATTTGAGCCTGAGAGATATGGATTTCTCGTGTCTCAAATAGGTAATGTGTTGCTTATGGATCATGATGATGAACCAGCGACCTACCAAGAGGCTATGAATGGACCGGACTCCGACAAATGGCTTGAGGCTATGAAATCCGAAATGGTCTCCATGTATACAAACCAAGTTTGGAACTTGGTGGAACCACCTGAAGGGGTACGACCCATAGGGTGCAAGTGGGTCTTCAAGAAGAAGACCGACATGGATGGGAATGTACATACATTCAAAGGGCGACTGGTGGCTAAGGGTTTCAAGCAAATTCATGGTGTTGACTATGATGAGACCTTTTCCCCTGTTGCCATGGTAAAGTCCATTAGGATATTGCTTGCTATTGCTGTGTATTATGACTACGAGATCTGGCAGATGGATGTCAAAACGGCTTTCCTAAATGGAAACCTCCTTGAGGAAGTGTACATGACACAACCTGAGGGTTTTGTATCCCCAAATGAAGCCACTAAAATATGCAAGCTGAACAGGTCCATCTATGGATTGAAACAGGCCTCTAGAAGTTGGAATCTTCATTTTGATGAGAAGATCAAAGAGTTTGGTTTTGTCAAGAACGAGGATGAACCGTGTGTTTACAAGCGAATCAGTGGGAGCATTATTGTCTTCCTGATATTGTGTGTAGATGACATACTGTTGATCGGGAATGACATACCTACACTGAAAGTTGTTAAGAACAACCTAGGGAACTGCTTTTCTATGAAGGACTTGGGTGAAGCGACTTACATACTCGGTATTAAGATCTATAGAGATAAATCGAAGAAGTTGCTGGGTTTGACCCAGAGTACGTACATTGAGAAGGTGTTGAAGCGGTTCAACATGCTTGAGTCCAAGAAAGGAATTTTTCCCATGTCTCATGGTGTGAATCTCTCTAAGGACCAGTGTCCAAAATCTTGTGAAGATAAGGACCGCATGAAGTTGATTCCATATGCTACGGCAATTGGGTCAATCATGTATGCAATGTTATGTACTCAACCCGATGTCTCTTTTGCTTTGAGCATGACTAGCAGGTATCAGTCTGATCCCGGTGAATGTCACTGGATAGCCGTAAAGAATATCCTGAAGTACTTGAGAAGGACTAAGGATGTATTCTTGGTATATGGTGGAAAGGAAGAGCTCGTTGTAAGTGGTTACACGGATGCCAGCTTCCAAACTGATTGGGATGATTCGAAGTCTCAGTCAGGGTTTGTGTTTTGCCTGAATGGAGGAGCTGTGAGCTGGAAGAGTTCCAAGCAAGAGATAGTTGCTGATTCTACAACTGAGGCCGAGTATATCACTGCGGCAAATGCAGCGAAGGAGGCTGTATGGATTAGAAAATTCATCGGCGAGCTAGATGTAGTTCTTAGCATTGTTGGTCCCGTAGTTCTCTACTGTGATAAAAATGGTGCAATTGCACAATCTAAGGAACCTACATCCCATCAGCGCTCCAAGCACATACTTCGGCGGTTCCATCTTATTCGTGAGATTGTCGAACGAGGAGATGTGAACATTTGCAGAGTGCCGACTGAGGAGAATATTGCAGATCCACTAACAAAGCCTCTCGCGCAGAGAAAGCATGATGGTCATACTAGATCAATGGGTATGCGATACCTGAGTGATCAACTCTAGTGAGAGTCTTGTGGGTTGCATGTAAAATATATATTCTGTTGGCTGTTTAATATTTATTCATATGATGAATTGTGTACCAATTATTTCCTTTTACAATTAATGGCAAGTTCTTTTATTACGATATACTGTTTCTATATGATAGAATAAAAGTCGTGATAAATACCCTTAGAATGTTCGCTTCCATAGGACATCAAGTACGTGACTTGAATGTGAGAGCCTATGATTTCGAAGCTTCATTCTTAAAAGGTCCCTGGTCGAGGTATCATCGTAGAAGCTAAGGGTGATGATGATACATTAAGACTAGCATGTGTTTTGACTGATGACTGGTTCACACAGGTCATGATATTGTGATATCAAGTCATCACGTGGGTACTTATTAGTGAACAAGTTGTACTGGACAGACCCAACCTGAGACTACTTTGTGGATTGTTACTTAAAAGTGTCACAAGTAGGTCTCATTTGACAATGGTGTTGTGGTCCTTTAACCTGAAGTCACAGCATTCATCGAGTGAGGAAGAGCGTGCTTTGATGTCATCTAAAGTCTTCCTTGAGGAAGGTTGATGATAAGGGTGGTCGTTGGGTACGTTACGAATCATTTGGGTGTTTGGGTGTGAGCAGATATGGGATTTGTCCTCCTATATAACAGGAGTTGCATCCATGGGCCCCTTGATGGAATTGGACTGATAAATGCATGGCCATGCTTGGTTGAGTCAATATGTGATATTGAGCACACCATTCTCTGGAAGTCCGTTCTAGATCAAGAAACTTGGATTGAGCTATTATGAGGGTGACACGGTCCATGCCTCTAGTTCTTTCCGGATGTAAGGGACAAAGGGACAAAGACAACGTTGGAACATTGGTCATAAAGGCTTATGAGTTATGAACTCTTATTGCTTGGGGAGCAATGATGCATTGCTAGATGCCGCTCATTGTTTGTTAGGTTTTTGTTTGATACTTTCAAGATCAAGTGGGAGACTGTTGGAGTTACCATTATGATCTAGAGGTGGTCAAATATGTAGTCTCACTGCCAATGCGATATGAGCCTGCAGGGTCGCACATAAGAGCATGTGGAGAAAATGGAAGATTGACTGTGTTGGTAAAGGTTACCAATCACCATATAGAATGGGGGAGGTCCAGCAAATGTTGCTGTCTGAATTCGTCGGGTTTACACGGATAGAATTCGTCGGAATTCGTCGGATATGATTCGTCGGATTCGTCGGGATTCGTCGGATTGTTCCGTGGAATCCCGACGAATTGTTACAGAGATCCTTAACTCGGCAAATGTTGCCGTCTGATATGATTTGTCGGAATTCGTCGGATTGTTTCGTGGAATCCCGACAAATTGTTACAGAGATCCTTAACTCGGCAAATGTGGCCGTCTGATATGATTCGTCGGAATTCGTCGGATTGTTCCGTGGAATCCCGACGAATTGTTACAGAAACCCCAAACTTCTGTATGGACTGCGGATAGCGATTTTTCTAGGTCTTTTTATACTTCGGGTATAAATAGAACTGGTTTTTTAAGGGTTCAGTAGATTACTCTCATTCGATGAAGAAGAGGAGCCGACAGAAGAGTTCTGCCCGAACCCTAGACGGAAGAGTTCCGCCGCGCCTTCGCAGATCTCCCTTCCGGCGATCGTCGCCGTGATTGTTCTTCCTGGAGCGAACCTAGCAGTTCGTGGAAGTGCAATAGTGCAGTCTTCTTCTCCCGGCTCGTGTGGATCTCTGTAGAGACGTAGACATAATTCTACGTGAGAACTCTCTTTGCCGCTGATAGGATTCTTCTTCTTGGAGCACCTAGGTTGGATTCGATCCAACTCCACTAAGGTAATTTATACCTAGAAATTTTGTTAACTTCTTGAGTCAATATTCATGGCCCGATCCAAATTCTTTTTGGGTTATTCTGTTTATTTCTGCTGCGCCTACATATGATGTATGGTTCTAGAAAAACCCAACAATACCACCCTTGGTAGGATTCCACTAGATTTTTGATCAGGTGCCCTATCACCAATGGGGTTTTGATCAGGTGCCCAAAACACCACTTGAGGTTTTGATCAGGTGCCCTATCACCAATGGGATTGAAATTTGTTGACAGTTGAGGATGGAGCTTTCACTTGAAAGTAATATGTTCATGTATCTTCCTGATAGCTGATGAATCTGAGAGACCAAGATTTCTCAGATTATTTGTTGCTCTTGAAGATCTGATCTAGAAACTTGCAACAAAAATCTGAGAGATGATTTGTATTGTTGTTCTCAGAGAACGAGGTGCTGCTTAAGGAAGATGATGATCTGAAAGCTTTTTCTGTATTTTTCTTTCTTCTGTATTTCTCTAGATAGCTTTCTTCTTCTTTTTCTTTTTCCTGTCTTGCTATTCTGTAAAATGATACTGTATATCTTCTTCCTTATTTCTTTTGAAATCTCTAACTGATTTGAAATTCAAATCCCTTAATTTAAGGAATAAAATATTCAGAAGATATATTTCTTGGTACTGCAAGCGAGACTTTAATTCCTTTTCCTTTTCTAGTGCGCCAAACGACTATATTCTCGGGAAGAGAATGGAAAGGAATAAAATAAAAAGGAAAGATATAATCCTTGACTTATCTGGAATAAATAGATTCGTCGCTGATAAATCTGAGTTCAGAGAATAATATAACTGATCTTCTGAAATAAATCTGCTGAAGAGAATTTTCGTCGATCTGAACAAATTTCGTCGAACACAATGTTGAGTTCGTCGATCTCAAATATAAACTGCTTAAATCTGCTTGGAGGAATTGAGTTCGTCGATCTGAGCATCTTATTACTTATTCTTCGAGCGCAGAGTTGAGTTCGTCGAACGCTGAGACTAGGAGGTTCGTCGAATGCTGAGACTTGGTCAACGCTGTGACTGAAGTTCATCAATCGCTGAGGCTGAAGTTCATCGAACGCTGAGAGCATTTCGTCGAACGTAGAGAGGAGTTCGTCGAACGCAGAATGAGTTCATCGAACGCAGAACCTTGGCAAGTTCGTCGAACGCAGGAGCATGCCGTTCATCGAACGCATGATTAAGTTCGTCGAACGTAGTGTGGAGTTTGTCGAACGCAGAGAACTTATCTTTTCCTTAGTTCTAACAGCCTAAAACCTTGACCCTTGGACTATACAATTGGGGTCAACTTAGTCCTAATAAATAGATAGTTATCCTATTCCAAATTAGTAATAGGATTGTTCCAACAATCTCCCCCTATTTGGGTTAGGACACTATTTGACAAAATTGAATAATAAAACAAACAACAAAACAACAGAGCATATATATCTGATAGATTTTAAATATTTCAGCAGATATAAAATATGATACTCTGAGTTTTGAAAATTTACATTTAAAACAGAAATGATAAAAACAAATAAATCGGAACCTTTTGCTTTCTCTGAATTTTGACATTGTCTTCAGCTTTCTGAATTTGATTATCTGAGCTGTATCTGCTATATCAAACAGTATTTCTGAATCTGCATTTTTCAGCTTTCTGAATTTGTTGATCTGAATTGAATCTGCTCTAACAAAAAATTATTTCTTAATCTGCTTTGCTCCCAATCTGCATTTGAATCTACTATATCTGAATCTGAAATAAAAATAAAACTGCAAACTGCTGTGAGCTTCTTCAGATAACATAAAGTGGCTTCTTCATCAACTGAATGATTTTTGCTTCTTCATACAATAACTCCCCCTGAAACTTGAGCTTCTTCATAAAACATCTCCCCCTATCAAAAAGGAAAACATCTCCCCCTGACAAAAAGGAGTTTTTTTAAAACATCTCCCCCTACCATAAAGGAGCTTCTTCATGAAACTTCTCCCCCTACCTACTTTCAGGAAGGCCTGAAGCTAGGCCCCTAGAAGAAGGGACAGTTGAGGAGGTAATGAAGGATGCAATCATTTTGAAGAAATATTGCCATTGTTCCTGCAAAATAAAATAGAGATCAAGTGCAAAGGAACTGGAAAGAGAAGCAATTCTGTAGGCATACAGTAAAAAAGAAATAAAAGATTTGATTGTAAGGAAAGATTCAGAAAAATAAGCTTCATCAAAACTGTGTTCGATGAAAAATAAATTTTTGTCGATCTCAGTTCGACGATCTAGATGACTTCGTCGATCTCCGTTCGACGAACGACTAGATTTCGTCGATCTCAGCTCGATGAAGGATGGGATAAGTAGAAAATTTAATTTTTTTCAATTGATTGAATCTCCATCTATCATTCCTAGCTGATTTATAAAGAAGATATGTTTCTTTTCATCCAATGGTTTGGTGAAAATATCAGCTCTTTGCAAATCAGTAGAAATGAATTGTAGGCAAATTTTATTTTTATCCACATTATCTCTGATAAAGTGGTGCCTAATTTCTATGTGTTTAGTCCTACTATGGAGTACTGGATTTTGTGCTATAGATATTGCATTAGTATTGTCACAAAATATAATTGAATTATTTAAGTTGATACTATAGTCTAGGAGCTGATTTTGTATCCACAATATCTATGAGCAGCAACTGCCTGCAGCTATGTATTCAGCTTCAGTTGTTGATGTAGACAAAGATGTTTGTTTCTTACAAAACCAAGACACAAGCCTATCACCAAGAAACTTACAAGTTCCTGATGTGCTTTTCCTGTCTACTCTGCATCCAGCATAATCAGAATCTGAGAATCCAGTTAATTCAAATTCTGAAGCTGTTAGATACCAGAGTCCTAGATTTGGAGAACCTTTTATATATCTCAAAATTAATTTTAATAAAATAAGGTGAGATTCTTTGGGGTTTACTTGGAACTTAGCACAAATACAAGTAGCAGACATTATATCAGGCCTACTTGCTGTTAAATAAAGTAATGAGCCAACAATTGCTCTATATACTTTCTGATCAACAGGTTTTCTTGATTCATCAGTATCAACAACAGCATTTGAGGGCATGAGTGCTTTCATGGTAGCATCAGACATACCAAACCTTTTCACTAATTCCTTAGCATACTTAGATTGTGATATGAATATGCCATTTGGAGTTTGCTTCACTTGAAGACCAAGGAAGTATGATAATTCACCCATACTACTCATTTCAAATTTAGATTGCATTAGGTTAGAAAACCTTTTGCATAGATTTGAATCAGTAGAGCCAAATATGATATCATCTACATATATTTGAACTAGTAAAGTTTGATTTTTATGTATCCTGAAAAATAAATTTTTATCAACTATGCCTCTACATAAATAGTTCTCCAAAATAAAATTAGCTAAGGTCTCATACCATGCTCTAAGAGCTTGTTTGAGATCATAGAGAGCTTTATTAAGCTTAAATATATAAGAGGAGTGAGTTGGAGAGATGAAACCTGGTGGTTGTTCCACATAGACTTCTTCTTTAATGTCTCCATTCAAGAATGCACTCTTCACATCCATCTGGTATACTTTGAATTTCTTGAATGTAGCAAAGGCCAGAAAAATCCTGATAGCTTCAAGTCTTGCAACATGAGCAAAGGTCTGATCATAGTCAATTCCTTCTCCCTGTGAATATCCTTGGGCTACCAATCTTGATTTGTTTCTGACTATGTTGCCTTGATCATCTAGCTTGTTCCTGAAGACCCACTTGGTGCCAGTGACTAGATGGCCTTTTGGTCTTGGAACCAAATCCCATACATTGTTCCTTTCAAATTGATTGAGCTCCTCTTGCATTGCAAGAATCCAATTTGGAGCTTATTCTGCATCTTTTATGGATTGAGGTTCAATCTGGGATAGGAAACAAGTGTGCATCTGATTTTGTTGTAGTTGATGCCTTGTTTGAACACCTACTGAAATATCTCCAATGATTTGGGATATTGGATGATCTCTAACTGTGATGTGATCAACAGTTGGAGTTGGTTCAGCAATGGTATCCACTTGAGGGACTTGTTCAGCTGTCAGTTGATTTGAGTTGTCAACAAGATCTAGATTATCCTCTTCTTCACTGTCTTCAATTATTTCCTTTGATGGAAGTAGAAAATCTTTATTCTGTAGATCCAATCCATTAAGCTCTTCACATAGAGCTGGTACCTGCAAAGTATCTTTGGTAGAGGTGGTGTTCCTCTCCTCATTTAACATGTTAGTTTCATCAAAAGATACATGCATGGACTCTTCTATCTTAATAGTAGATTTGTTGTAAACTCTGTATGCTTTACTAGAAAGAGAATATCCAAGGAATATACCTTCAGCAGCTTTTGCTTCAAACTTCCTTAGATACTTCTTGTCATTGTTATACACATAGCATTTACATCCAAATATCTTAAAATAGTTAACCTTAGGCTTTTTATTCTTGAGTAATTCATATGGAGTTTTGCCCTTAAGTTTATGTATCAGGCTTCTGTTCAACACATAATTTGTGTTCACTGCTTCTGCCCAAAAAGAGATTGGCAAGTGAGCACCAGCAAGCAATGTAGTTGCTAATTCAATAAGTGTTCTATTTTTCCTTTCAGCTACCCCATTTTGTTGAGGAGTTCTAGGAGCAGAGAAACATTGCCTGATCCCTTCTTTTCCACAGAATTCTCTCATCAGAAGAGATTCAAACTCAGTGCCATGATCACTTCTGATCAATGCAACTAGAGTAGAGTACTCAATCTTTATGGACCTGAGAAAGTCTGTCAGAACACTGAAGGTGTTAGACTTGTTCCTAAGAAAGAACACCCAAGTGAATCTTGAGAAGTCATCTACAATAACTAGAGAGTAATGCTTCCCTCCTAAACTTTGTATTGCAGTAGGTCCAAAAAGGTCCAAATGCAGTAAATACAAAATCCTAGGTGAATCACTCTTGGATAAAGATTTAAAACTACTTCTAGTTTGCTTACTTAATTGACAAGCCCTGCAGAGTCCTTTCTTCTTGTATGAACCAAAAGGCAGTCCTCTAACAAGATTGTCCTTAGAAAGCTTAGATATAGTTCTAAGGTTAATGTGTCCAAGCCTTTTATGCCATAATTCATTTGCTTTACTTATAGAATTAAATAAACAAATATCAGAATTGGCAGAGTCAAAATTGACTAAATAAATATTTTCACGTCTAATACCAGATAACACATTTATGTTTTTATTATTGGTAATAAGACATAAGGAATGGTTAAAGGTTACCTGATAACCTTCATCACATAACTGGCTTATGCTGATGAGGTTGTGCTTCAGACCCTTGACATAAGCTACCTCTTTGAAGGTGACTGCTCCAACTTTGATCTGTCCATAGACTTTTGTTTGTCCACAGTTGGAGTCTCCAAAGATCACTTTGGGTCCAAGCCTTACCTTGTAGTTGCTTAGGTTGGCCTTGTTTCTTGTCATGTGCTTTGAGCACCCACTATCCAAATACCATTATTCTTTTAATTTTGGATAGCCCTGTACCTGCACAACAGAAAAAAATAAACTAGTTGTTTTTGACCCAGACTACCTTGGGTCCTTTTGTTTTTCCACAAAATTCTGAAATGAAAGACATCTCAGGCTGATCCTTATAACCTTGTGGATGATATCTCCTTGGAGGAATTATCCACTCAGTGAAAGGATTCTTAGTATGTGAAGAATAAGAATTCTTTAGATTTTCTGTATGTTTTTCGTTCGACGAACTAGGCTGAGTTCGTCGATCGCCGTTCGATGAAGTGAAGTGCTTTCGTCGAGCGCCGTTCGAATAATAACTATAAAGAATATCAGTCTTCAGAGTTCGTCGATCTCTGTTCGACGAAATGAACTGCTTTCGTCGAGCTCCGTTGGACAAATTCTGCTGAATTTCGGTATTCTTAACAGCCTTGCTTGAAATGTTTTTATCTACTTCTACAGCCTCTTTGCTCTTGGCAGAAATGAACTTTATTGGTGTAGAAAGTATGTTCTTCTTAATAAGAGGTGGCTCACTTGATGATGCACCTAAGCCCAGTTTGCCACTTAATATGGCATTCACTGTGCATGTGATGTCCATCAGTTTGATGCTTCTCCCATTTAGGGATTCTTCAAATTTCTTAGCTTTAGACAACTTGTTCTCAATGAGAACAATATGTTCTCTGGAGGCAGCCAAATCTTTCTAATGAATAGCATTTTCTTCACTTAGTTTGTCCATTTCAGCCAACTGATTTCTGAGAGAGATTATATCTTTCTCAGATTTGATTAAATCTAAGCAAAGAACTTTGAATTCATCTTTGAATTCAATTGAATTAAAATCAAAGTTTGAGATTACCCGATCAACATCATTGTCAGACTCTGATTCATCTGAGTTATTTGTGTTGAATTTTTTTGAAGTGAAGTGGAGGTGACCGGGTGGTCTGTTTTTGGGTGACCGCCGAGACCGCGCGGTCTGTGTTTGTATTCTGCCAGTCTGGCTCTGCTGGTCTGTTCTGGCGGTCTGCTGGTTCTGCCGGTCTATTCTTGATTGCTGCAGTCTGCTCCCGAGTTGGTCTGCTGGTTGGCCTATCTTCTTTGATGGAAGACCGGGCGTTTTGTTATTATATGACCGCATGTCCGGGCGGCCTTTATTGGCGATCTAGCGACTTGTCTGAAGTCGGCCAGATGGTTCTGGTTTGCTCCTGATGGTCTAAGGAAGGAGTACACTTGTGTCCGCGCGGCTTGTGCGTGGTCTCGTGTTCGCGCGACTTGTGCGCGATCTGCCTGCTGTTCTGCGGTCTTGGACGGAAGGTTGTCCAAGTGGTTTGATCGCGCAGTCTTCCTTATGAGACCGTTGGCGATCTGTCGGGTGGTGACTGTATCCCGGTTCATAACGAGAACTGTAAGATCTGAGCCTGGGTTAATTCGTGCGGTCTCAACTTTGAGTTCGGGCGGTCTCGGAAGCGAGTTGACTGTTTGTTGTGTTCGCAGGTTTGCGGTCAGCAGGTTGCGGTCTCCTTCCTTGGTGATTCCCAGCAGCTTGAATAAATAGTTCGGCAGTGGTCTGTTTGCGAAATAGTTTATGGTTGTTCTTGTGCTGTTCGCAGCGAGCTCAGCGATCAGGCGACCTTCAGCGGTTAGGCGATCTAAGTTGCGGTCTGGCGACAGCTTCAGTTCTTCATTCAATAAAGCTCCAATTCGTGCGGTCTTAGGTAGCGGTCTTGCAGTGCTGGCGATCTGTCCGGTTTCTATTCGCGCGATCTCAGGTCTAGCCGGGCAATCTCTGAAGTCGAGCGGTCTGTGCGGTCTTTGCTTTGTCAAGCCGCCAGTTTTGCTTTTTGGTGTTTTGTTCTTCTCTCCTTCGTGATTCTTATGAATCATGTCTCGCCATGTATGTCTCGCACTGTAAATGAAGTTTGTGATTCAAAAAAGTTTCTTGTGTAGCTGTGTGGCATTGTGGTTGTTTGGCTATAACTCAGTTGATGCAACTCCTGCTTACTCCTAAACGATTCAAATCAAAAAATTTAACAGTTTGTTGCGGCATTGATAGCCATCATGCAGAAATTCTTCTCTTCTTCATCATCCTCATCATCACTGGAGCTGGATGAAGATGCATTTTCTGACTCACTGCTTGAGTCATAGACAGCCATCAAGTATTGGTCATTCTCATTTGATTTTTCTTCATCTTCAGATGAGCTGGATGAAGACACTGATTCTGTTTCACTCCATATTTCAGCTACAAACCATCTTCCCTTATGCTTGTGTTTATGGGAGGATGGCTTGCTGGAGTGCCTCTTTTCTTCTTTGTCTTTTCTCTTTTCCTTCTTTTGATTCTCTGGACACTCAGGAAGAATGTGTCCAGGTTTCCTGCAGCCATAACAAATAATTTCTTTAGAATTAGATTTGTCATACCCTGGCTTTTCTCTTGATCTTGAATCCTTCTTTCTGAAGTCCTTCTTAGCCATTTTATAAAATCTCTTGGCTAGAAGATTCATGAACTCCATATCTCCTGGAGCTTTTTCTTCTTCTTTAGTAGCTTGGAAAGCTACACTTCTCTCCTTCTTGGATGCTGGAGATGAGGCAGATTATTCATCTTCTCTGGATTTGATAAGCTTCTCATATGATTTGAGTTTTCCTAACAAGCTCTCAGTGGAGATCTCATTAAGGCTTCTAGCTTCCTTGATTGGCCAGATCCTAGGGTCCCATGTGCTGGGGAAGCACATAAGGATCTTATCATTGACCTCAGTGATGGAGATCACTTTGTCCAAGGTCTTCAGCTCATTGATTATGAGGCTGAGCCTGTTGTACATATCAGCCACTGTCTCAGATTCTCCTTTCTTGAAATTTTCATACTTGGAGATTAGGTGAGATCTTCTATCTTTTCTTTCATCTGCTGATCCTTCAACCATATTATTGAGTGACATCCAGATTTTCCTTGCTGAAGTGCATTCCACAACTTTTTGAAAAATGTCATCAGACATTGTCTGTGCCAATATGTTCATAGCTTTGTAATTAGCACTTCTCTACTTCTTCTGTGCATCTGTCCACTCAGGAGGTGGAACAACATTATTTGTTGTTGTGGTTTCAGCACTTGTTGTTGTTGTAGGTGTAGGAGGTCCTGTCAAAATAACATTGAAAATTTCTTCGTCAATAAAATTCATGTATAACCTGATCCTTGCCTTCCATAGTGCAAACTTACTTAGATTGCACATCGGAGGTCTTGTGCTTGATTATTCTTTGTTCTGTGCCATGAGTTTTTAGAAAAAGAAAACTCTAAAATAAATTTAAGATCTAATTGATCTTTTAATTCAGGTGTTAGCCTGTAAAGAATCAACCAAGATCTGATACCAATTGAAAGTCCTCTGATATCAGATGTATCCTCTGATACCAATTGAAAGTGAGGTTAGATCAGGTACTCTAACCAAATTACAGGTTTTTGTTCAGGTGCCCTGCCACCAAGGGGTTAACTTTCGAAGGGAGTTAGAACCCTATACAAGAGGGGATAAAGAGGGTTTAGATGTTCTTCTCTATCAATAATCTGAGAGAAGACTAGTGGAATGTGTTGATGTTGTAAAGCTCCCCCTGTCTGATTGAAATTTGTTGACAGTTGAGGATGGAGCTTTCACTTAAAAGTAATATCTTCCTGTATCTTCCTGATAACTAATAAATCTGAGAGACCAAGATTTCTCAGATTATTTGTTGCTCTTGAAGATCTGATCTAGAAACTTGCAGCGGAAATCTAAGAGATGATTTGTATTGTTGTTCTCAGAGAATGAGTTGCTGCTTGAGGAAGATGATGATCTGAAAGCTTTTTCTGTATTTTCTTTCTTCTGTATTTCTCTCGACAGCTTTCTTCTTCTTTTTCCTGTCTTGCTATTCTGTAAAATGATACTATATATCGTCTTCCTTATTTGTTTTGAAATCTCTAACTGATTTGAAATTCAAATCCCTTAATTTAAGGAATAAAATATTCAGAAGATATATTTCTTGGAACTACAAGCGAGACTTTAATTCCTTTTCCTTTTCCAGTACGCCAAACGACTATATTCTCGGGAAGAGAATGGAAAGGAATAAAATAAAAGGAAAGATATAATCCTTGACTTATCTGGAATGAATAGAGCCGTTACTGATAAATCTGAGTTCAGAGAATAATATAACTAATCTTCTGAAATAAATCTGCTGAAGAGAATTTTCGTCGATCTGAACAAATTTCGTCGAACACAATGTTGAGTTCATCGATCTCAAATATAAACTGCTTAAATCTGCATGGAAGAACTGAGTTCATCGATCTGAGCATCTTGTTACTTATTCTTCGAGCGCAGAGCTGAGTTCATCGAACGCTGAAACTGGGAGGTTCGTCGAACGTTGAGACTTGGTCAACTGCTGAGACAGAAGTTCATCAACCGCTGAGACTAAATTTTGTCGACCGCTGAGAGCATTTCGTCGAACGCAGAGAGGAGTTTGTCGAACGCAAAATGAGTTCATTGAATGCAGAACCTTGGCAAGTTCGTCGAATGCAGGAACATGCCGTTCGTCGAACGCAGGATTGAGTTCATCGAACGCAGTGTGGAGTTCGTCGAATGCAGAAAACTTATCTTTTCCTTAGTTCTAACAGCCTAAAACCTTGACCCTTGGACTATACAATTGGGGTCAACTTAGTCCTAATAAATAGATAGTGATCCTATCCCAAAACAGTAATAGGGTTATTGCAACAGATATCACTATCTGATGAAGAATTGAAGAAGAGACTAGTTCAAGGCATCAACAAAGTCCTGTCATCGAGATATTATCCATGTCTTCATAACAATGGAAATATCGTCGAGATAGATTCAAAAGTAGCCGGATGCGCTGTCAGCAATTAATGTCTCTGCCTGATTGTCCAATCAGCGCATGCTCTTGAGGGATGGGCGTCTATCTGTAAAGGACATCATATGTGACCGTTATGCGGCATATCCGTCCTATAAAAGGGAACATTGATGCCCTAGAAAAAGAGAGAAACGAACGAAAAAGAATCTCGCCTAGCAACACAATAATACAAGCGGCGGTGAAGAAGAAGAAGAAAAGAATGAAACGATCATTCTCTATTCTTCAAGTTGCAATCAAGCCACATCGACTGATAAGTTTCTCTCACGAAAGGTAGCCAGTCAACATCCGACAAAGCTAGAAAGCTTGAAGAAGATTTGAACCATTCAGATTGAAAATCAGAAGCATCTTCTTCAAGTCAAGAAGCCGATCTCAATCAGGCAGAATAAAGAGTTTTCATTACTGTAAATCTTTCATTGTAAGGCTTGAGGGCCAAAGTTGTAAGATCCGTTTTCAGATCAGAGTGTCAAGCTTGAGAGCTTGAGATCTGCGAGGCTTGAGAGCTAGGGCAGAGGGACTTGCGGGTTCATACTTGTCAAGCTTGCGGGCTTGGAGGCAGTGAAGGGGCTTGCGGGCCTGGGGTGCTAGAACTTGTGGGTTCAAGGCACAGGACTTGCGGGTCAGTGTTGTGTAGGGCTTGAGGGCCTAAGTGTCGAGCTTGCGGGCTCGGGTGCAGTGAAGGGGCTTGCGGGCCTAAACTGTAGGCAAGACTTGCTGGTCTGTGCTGTATAGGGCTTGAGGGCCTGAGTGTCAAGCTTGCGGGCTCGGGTGCAGTGAAGGGGCTTGAGGGCCTAGGCTGCAGGGACTTGCGGGTCCGAACGTGTCGAGCTTGCTGGCTCAGGTGCAGTGAAGGGGATTGCGGGCCTAGGCTGCAGGGACTTGCGGGTCCGAGGTGTAAGGCTTGCGGGCCGGAGACATTGGCGGAGTTTGCTGAGCCTAGCACACTGATAGGTAGGCGTAGAGGGAAAGAGGACTACTCAAGATACCCTGTCTTGAGGAACCTCTATAAGTTCTTGTGTGTTTTCTGTGTTGTGCTTTTCTATTCTATAGATCTATTAACCAGAAAACAAGAACACCTAAAGGGGATAAAATAATTTGAATAACCTATTCATCCCCCCCCCCACCTCTAGGTGATAAGTTGACACCCAATAACTAACAATTTTTCATAATATAAATAAAACAAAATTAACAAAAGTCAAAAACACAAAAATAAGTAGTACATATGAACTAACATATTTTTATAGATTTTTAGAAATTTTAAAAAACAGAAAAAATGAACATCCATGATAGCGCCGGCGCTAGTGCTAGCGCGATAAACAGTACTTGATTTTTTGAGAATTTACAATTTTCAATTTTTGATCTTGATTAAGAGTCCTTAGAGTAGTCTTATGCAGAAATTTTGTAATTTATGGAGATGTTTGATTGCTCAAATTGCATAAAACTTTAGCATTTTTCAAATAACTTATCCAAAAATGTCTAAGACTCCTAATTCCAACCTTAACATTTGAAACCTTGCATCTGGAAGAGGTTTAATGAATATATCAGCAAGTTGAGAGTCCATGCCAATGAAACTTATCCCAACAATTTCCTTTTTAATGTGATCCCTTATGAAATGATGACGTACATCTATATGGTTGGATCTAGAATGATGTACCAGATTATTTGTAAGATCAATGGCACTTTTGTTGTCACATTTTAATTCAATAAGTTTTAGATGAAAACCAAAGTCCTCTAGAGTTTGGCTCATCCATAGTGCTTATGCACAATAACTCCCTAACGCAATGTATTCGGCCTCCGTGGTGGAGAGTGCAACCGAATTTTGTTTCCTACTATACCATGCAACTAATGAAGGACCTAGAAAATGACAAGTACCACTAGTGCTTTTTCTATCAAGTGAGCATCCGGCGTAGTCTGAATCAGAGTAGCCGTGAAGTGTAAATGAATTATTGTGCGGGTACCATAATCCTAATCTAGATGACCCAATTAGATATCTAAAAATATGTTTTACCGCTTTTAAATGAGATTCTTTTGGATTAGCTTAAAATCGAGCACATAAGCATACATCAAACATAATATCGGGTCTAGTTGCACTTAGATAAAGTAGTGATCCTATCATACCTCTATATAAAGTTTGATCTATAGAAATTCCCGATTCATCTTTTCCTAATTTTAGTGATGCACTCATTGGTGTAGAAGCTTGTTTAAGGTTTTCAAATCCAAAACGTTTAAGCATATCATGGACATATTTAGTTTGACATACAAAGATACCATCAATTCTTTGTGATATTTGAAAACCAAGAAAATAAGAAAGTTCTCCTAGTAGACTCATTTTAAATTCATTTTTCATCACTAAAATAACTTCATTACACAACTCTTCATTAGTAGATCCAAAAATAATATCATCAACATATATTTGTAAAATAATCATATCATCATTGTTGTGCTTAATGAAGAGAGTAATATTTGCACTTCCCATAATATAACCGTTCTTTAATAAAAATGATGTAAGTCTTTCATACCATGCACAGGGCGCTTGTTTTAAACCATAAAGCGATGTTTCTAGATTATAAACACGATTTAGAAATTTTTCACTAATCAAATTGGGGGGTTGTTCAACATAAACTTCTTCTTTTACAAACCCGTTTAGAAAAGCACTTTTCACATCCATTTGAAATAGTTTTATTCTTTTAAAGCTTGTAAATGCTAGAAAAATTCTTATAGACTCTAATCTAGCAACGGGTGCAAAAGATTCATCAAAATCTATCCCCTCGATTTGTGAATATCCTTGTGCTACTAAGAGTGCCTTATTTCTAATGATTCTAGACTCACCATCTAATTTATTTTTATAAATCCATTTTACACCTACAACCGGGTGATTAGATGGTCTTTCTACTAATTTCCAAATATTATGTCGCTCAAATTGTTCTAACTCTTCATTCATAGCCAAAAACCAAAATTCATCATTTAAGTGGTTGAAACGTTTTTTGGTTCAATTTCGGAAACAAAACAAATATTTGAATAAGATTCATGATGAGAAGAGCGAGTTCTTACCCCGATGGATGGTTAACCAATTATTAATTCCCATGGAGGATCCTTTGTGAATTTTAAGGCACTTGGAGGTACATATTCATCTTCCTTGGCCTCCTCTTCTTCTTCTTTGGAAGTTTCCTCGTCACAATGCTCCAAAGGTGGTAAGTGATCATCCTCTTTGCCTGCGGAAAGTTTTTCTATGCAAGGAACAAGTTCATCAAATTTCACATTAATTGATTCTTCAGCTTTTCTAGTTCTTTTATTAAAAATTCTATAAGCTTTACAATTTGTAGAATATCCAAGAAAAGTTCCTTCATCACATTTTTCATCAAACTTTCCCAAGCTATCTTTAGTATTTAAAATGAAACATTTATAACCAAAAACATTGAAGAAAGATACGTTAGGCTTCTTTTGAAAATAGAGTTCATATGGTGTGAGATTAAGAGATGGGCGAAGCATGATTCTATTTATAACATAACATGATGTATTTACGACTTCGGCCCAAAAGGACTTAGGCAATCTATATTCACATAACATAGTGCGTACTAGTTCTTGAAGTGTCCTATTATTTCTTTCTACAACACCATTTTATTGTGGTGTGCGTGGTGCGGAGAACTCATGTTTTATGTCTAACATATCACAAAATAAAGTAAATTTTTCATTTTCAAATTCTCCTCCATGATCCAAGCGAATGCATTTAATTTTTAAATTACTTTAATTTTGAATATGAGTACATAATTTTGAAAATTCACTAAATGCATCGGATTTGGATGTGAGAAATATTGTCCAACAATATCTTGAAAAATCATCTATTAAAACATATGTATATAATCTACCGCCAAGACTTGCGGTGTTAACGGGACCCAAAAGATCCATATGAATTAATTGCAAGGGTCTTGAAGTAGAAATAATATTTTTACTTTTGAAAGAGGATTTTGTAATTTTACCTTTTTGACAAGGTGAACATAGTGAAGGTAAATTCCCATTTAATCTAGGCAATCCTCTAATTAAATATCTTTTGGCAAGTTTTACAATAAGTTTTGTGCTAGCATGTCCTAACCTTCTATGCTAATGTTCTAATTCATCATTTTTAGTGATAAAACATTTTATAGATGATTTATAAAGATCATGAAATGAAACTATATAAACATTATGTATTCTTGGTGCAGTTAGTAAAATATCTTTTGTAGTAGGATTAGATATTTTGCATTGACTAGTGGAAGATTCAAATAAAACATCTAATCCTTTATCGCATAATTGACTAATAAAAATAAGATTGTGTTTTAGCCCTTTCACATAAAGAACATTAGATATAGTAAAGGATTCGTTACCAACTATACCAATACCCATGATCCTTCCTTTTCCGTTATCACCAAATGTCACGATCCCCCCCTTCTTCCTTTCTAGGCTAAGAACTTTGCTTTATTGCACGTCATGTGCTTGGAGCATCCAGAATCCAAGTACCACATGTCCTCATTTTCCTTAGCCTGCCTGTACATCTAGAAACAAGATGAGAGTAAAGATCCGGATACCCAAGTGGTACCACCCATAGAATAAGTGGAAGCCTTAGGTACCCAGATTTGCTTTAAAGTAGTTTGTTTTAATTTCCTACAAGAACTAGATGTGTGACCAAACTTATAATAGTTTGCACACGTAATAAAGGGGGTTGAGACCCTTTTCTGGAATTTTTTCTTGCTGGAAAGAATCGAATTTACAGAAGAAAAAGATTTTGCAAAAATAAATCTTTGGATTTTTGTATGAGGTGCTAGCGCCGGCGTTAGTGGCTAGCACCGGCGTTAGTGGCTAGCGCCGGCGTTAGTGGCTAGCGCTGGGCGATAGCCCTCATCTTGATATCCGAGCCCAAATTTTATAGAACAATAGTACTGGTTCCCTAAAATCATATCCAGAGATTTTTGGCCCATTCCAATTTTTTTAATGGCCCATTTCAAATTTTTTTAATGGCCATGGTGAGATCATGAACTTGTGCTTTAAGTGAAGAATTTTCTTTCACAAGCATGACACACCTATTTTTAAAACCATTTATTATTATTTTTGATTTGCAAAAAAGAGGCTTCAAATTTCCTTTATAATTCCCCCTTCTCTTTTGTAGGAGTTTTGTCATGAGAGAGTGATTTAGAAAGTGACTCTTCAATATCTTTTGCCATTTTAGTGGAGTGATCACAGTCATGGCAAGAAACCTTTCTCTTTTCTAAAATAATTAATTTTTTTGAAAGCTTTTGATTTTCTTTAATTAGAGATTCATTTTCACGATTCAATAAAACATTATCTTTCATATTTTTATCAAAAGCTTTGCAAATTTCAAGAAATTCATTAAAGAGTTCATCATAAGTGGGGGGAGTTACCTCAATGTCGCTAAGAACACTGGTGTCGTCGTTGTCGTTTTCTTGTCCCATGAGGCACATGTTTGCTTCCTCATCTTTGCTTGATGAAGTCCTGCTTGATCCTTCAGAGGAGGAGTCATCCCAAGTTTTAGCTTTTAACACCTTCCTCTTTTCCTTCCCTTTGTGCCGCTTTTCCTTTTTCTCCTTCAAAAACTTTGGGCACTGGCTCCGAATATGCCCGGTCTTCCTGCAATGATAGCATGTTGGATCGGTCTGCGCCCTTAGAGGGGGGTGAATAAGGGTTTTCAAAAACTTTAGATTATATTTAAAAACTTTGATCTATTGCAAGATTAATAAAGAGACATCAAGTAAAATAATAATAAAGAGATATGCTTTATTAATATCAAATAATGTTTTAGAAAACTTGATTTCTATGGCGCTAGAAATCGGAGGCGACTAATAAAAACTCTTTTTCGTTTTCTATACCGACTCGTATCCCCACGAACCGGTTGGCTTTAGCCGATCTCTCCCCAGATACGGCCTCAAGCCGCTCTAGCCGATCTATCCCCAGAAAGGCCTCGAGCACCCCATAGACCTAACCTAGATCTAGTCGCCAACACGAGGCGAATTTCAGCCCTAAGTCCTACCCCAGACCTAGTCGCCAACACGAGGCGATTTCACTACCGTTTACAGAAAAGATATGAAATGAAAAGACAATAATATAAAACTCCCTCTATGTGGATCTCTTGGAGAAGTGGACGAAGGCCCGCAGAGTATGATCGTAGTCGATGCAGCCTTTCGTCACGATGATGACGCATGTTAAAATCTTCTCTACGGATCTCCTTAAGGCTTTATGGAATTGTGGGAGTATCGCACTGAATCTTCCTCTCTCTGCTGTGGCACGAAGCTCTGGTGTTTGGGATTGAAGGAGGATGAAGAATTTGGAGCCAAAGCATCCAATTTATAGCCTTTACGCTACCGCCGACGCTAGCGCTACCGCCGGCGCTAGCCCGGATTAGGAAACGTTTTGCGCGGCAGGATCTTCAATCTGTGGCAATATATTGCTCCATGCCTCTTGTGCGCCATGCTACCGCCAGCGCTAGTAGCTAACATCGGGCGCTAGCTCCTTCTAAAAATGATGCCAGAATTGCGCAGATCAACGCTAGCGTCGGGCGCTATCGCTACCGCCGGCGCTAGTGAGCCTTTTCGAATTTTGGCCTCAATTTTGGGGGCAGACATCATGAGTACTCCTTGAGTCATGTGGACTATGCTAACCTGCACACTTGAACACACAAGATCAAATACACATAGGATTTGTTATTCTCAAACCTAGGAGATGCGGAAGAACCTGTTCCAACAAACTCCCCCTTTTGATATTAACAAATCCATTAATGATAAATCAAAGCATTAATAAATAAGCATGATGAGACTATACTTGTGTGTGTGTGAGAGTGATGACTTTAGGAAGATTATTGATTTTAGCATTTAGAATTGCTCCCCCTAAATATATGCTCCCCCTATGTGAATGCTCCCTTAATATGTATGCTATCAACTAAATTTGTCATGTTGGGTTTATGATAGCGGGTTACATTTATCATTGTTAGTTCTCCCCCTTTTTCATTTTATCATGTTAGTTCTCCCCCTTTGTTATTAGCAAAAGTGGGTAGGGAAACAAAGCACTAAAAAATATGTAAATAAAAGAGAAGGCATGATCGAGCTTTTTAAGTAAATGATAAGGAGTTTTAGACTTGTCTTTCATTGACAATGATCAGAGTTATGACTTATTTTATCCCTTTTGTTTGTAGTTCTCCCCCTTTTATAAATCAGAGTTGAGCAAAAAAATAATGATTTTCCCTTTAAATAAGAGTTTTAAGCCTAAAAAAAATCATGATTTCCAAGTAACCAATCTACCCAGACAATATGTCAACACACTAGCCCCGTACTAAGTGACGGATGGGCATGAGGAGCTGCAAACATGCCGTAGGTTGGGGTGTTAATCCCATATGCAAACACTAGACAAAAACTTAACCTAGCACTCTTTTCCCCCAGTGCCTCGCAAGGCCCCACTAGAACCCTCCCCGGTTAAGGACAAGACATGACAAGAGATAAGGTTATCTAATGTCTACAACCCTACGCCCCCGCTATGGTGAGAAATGAAGTCATGGATAGCAATTATTGGAAACATTAAGCATTTAAATCTAATGGGAAATATCATAGCATATGGGTTTATATTTTTATTTGAATTTTTGAAATAAAACTCACATAGCTATATTGAAATTCATGAATGAATCAGAGTTTGCGTATTGCGGAAGATTTCGAAAAAGAAACATCACTTGTTGGAGGAGTGTTTAGAATAGAAATAGATCAGAGTTATAGGCAAAAAAAAATTCAACCAATATAAAGTTTACCAAGAAAGTCTACCACTTGTTGCAAGAAAGGAATTTGAAGATTCAAGTGATGATGCACACAAGATGAAAGATTTTACATGAGTATTAAAGTGCAAGGTAAAAACAATTATATGGTTATGATGCGGAAGATATTTAGAAGTACAAAAAAAACATCTTATGGTAATCAATGATGGTTCATAAAAAGATATATGAGTTCAAATTCAAAAAGATGTTTTTGTAAATCATTTTGCATTTAAAATTTTTCTTTTGACAATACAGTAACCAAGCATGAAATAATCTTATCAAAAATAGATTACTACAATGTTACTTTAATTCACAATTTCAAAACATACCAAACATTGTAGAAAGCATGCTAGGTTATCTAGTGCATTTCATAAATAAAGAGTAGTATAGAATTTGCATTAGGATCCAATACTCATGAGAAGAAGTTTTATGGAAGATAATGATGTGCATAAAAGTGTATTTTGAATAGAGTAAACAAATGTTTTAATCAAAAATACAAGTAATATGTAAAGTAGCGAGCACAATAAAACACAAATAATTTTACTTCCACTCACTTCAATGCACAAAAAAAATGTACAACTACCAAGGTGCTTTGCACACACAATGCTCATTAAGACTTATCAGGGTGCAAAGTAGTGCTTAGGGGATCACATAATTTATTCTTCAATATTGATTTTTTTTATTGTGATCCGGTGTACTTAAGAATAAGTGGTTTTTAATTTGAAAGAAAGTTATGGTTTGCACAAGATACTTTATTATTCTTTCCAAGGTGCTCAACCTCACAACGCTTATTAAGACTTATCAGGAGGTTCAAGTAGTGCTTGGTGGAGTTATCTTTGTCACTTTATTTTATGATTTTGTTTTGTACAAAGTTCTCCGAATACACTTGTTTTGCAAACCTATATAATTTATGAAAAAGGTAACCACTTTTCTTAACTTTTAAAAGTGCAAATAAAGGTTGTGTAGGTAAGATACTTGTGCAATTTTAATTCATTGTACTATTACAAAACATACACAAACATTCTTAGATTAAACACATAAGTAGACAATGCCAAAATAAGTGAGTGAATTGCGATCATTATCAAACATAAAACATTACTCATACTTAGAGGCATGCTACGCATAGTTCTACACAACTTTTTCAATATAATTTTTGCACATATTAATAGACATATCTAAGCATGATGAAAACAATGTTCAAAGTAGTTTGAAAAGATAAATTGCAACATTATAGAAGTCTTGAATAATAGATTAACTCATGCTTGATTTTTACAATAAAGTCCATACAGATATTTTTGAAACATAATTTTTATTTAAAGTTTGAACTTATAAAATTGATCTTGGACTTCCCGAGGACTACCTTGTGAGAGGTTCGCCCGGTACTAGGCGATATGATGGGATGATAGCCCAAATCACCCTTTCGCAAGATACAAGTAAAAAGTTAAGTTCAAAAAATAACAATTTTGATACTTGTTTTTGTTTTGTTTTATATTTTTGTAGTTGATTTTTACAAATAAAAGCATATTTTTGTAATTTTGCTTTTGTAATTTTTGTATTTGATTTTTGCATAAAGATGAACTTTAAATAAAGGAAACAACACAAGCGATAAAACAAAACATATTTTTTGTAATTTGGTTTTTGTAGTTTTGTATTTGATTTTTCAAAAAATAAAGAAACACAGAAGTGCAAAACTAAGTAGTACATATAGATTAGTATATTTTTAGGGATTTTTCAAAATTTTAAAATTATAGAAAAACGAACCTCGACGCTAGCGCTGGCGCTAGCGCTAGCGCAGGAAACAGTAAGTGATTTTTTAGGGTTTTGAAAATTTTGATGCTTGAACTTGATTAGGTGTCCCAATAGTAGTTCCATGCTGAAGTTGCAGATTTTTAGGAGATGTTTTGGATGGTCCAAATTGCATGAAACGTTAGCGATTTCTTATATACTTGACAAAATAATCATTGCATGAGATATATTTACTTATGTTTTCATTTTGACTTTTCTAAAGACTTGTGCTTATAACTTGAAAAAAAATAGGAAATGAAAACCCCAGATATCATGTTTGAACAAATCAAATATGCATGATTTTATAGATTAACAATAATGTTCATGCACAATCATACTATGGATAAGCCCTAGATGAGAATACCCAGCCTGTATATCTTGGTAAACAAATAAAGCCTAACATAGACACAAATATTCTTTAGGTGGCAATATTAGAATGATAAATTTGAGATTAATGTTATACCAAGTTTTGATTGTGTTTCAACTTAGAGACCTAGAATGGAGTGACAATTCTATTTGATTTGATATCAAAATGATTCAAAGGTCTAAACTAGAAATAAATCACAATACACACTTAATATACCAACTATAGTAAGCAATTATAATACCAATTGTCATTATATAAAATGTGATAGATGATTCTTGATATGAATTATGATTTTAGAAAGTTTTAGCAAAAGATATCAATAGATCATGGTGGTGCGTATGACATCAATATTTATGACAATTAATCTTTCAATATGTCTTATGTGTTTTTCTTTTTAATTTAGATAAATATCTCATAGCAAATTCAGAATTTTATCCACTTGTTGGTGAAGGCTAAAAATCTAGTAACCGGATTTAATTTGAAATATCTTATAGCAAATTTAGAGTTTGATTCATATGGATAATATAAGATATTAAGAAGCAATGAATATAATAATAAAAGATAGGTCATCAAAATATGATTTTGAATTTTGATCAATTTGTTTTATAAAACCATATTAAGCTTTTAAGAGATAAAATCATATTTTCAATATTGTATAGGATGACCATGACATGATAGTTTAAAAGAAACACAAAAAGAAAAAGATAGAAAAGACATTAAAGCACATCATGAAGTAGAAATTTGTGTATTTCATTTTAATTGATTTCTACTTCATGCAAATGATGGGATACTAATGAATAAGAGATTTAGGTATCCAAAGAGGACTGGGAGTGACGGTTCCTTTGGGTACCCAAATACATCGTGTTTGCTTTTGGGGAGATGTGATTGAATGGGACCTTTTGATTTGAGTTTGTGTTTCATCTTTAACTTTTGGTCGCCATTCAAACATTGGTTTAAGGTTATTCTTATTTATCAAATTTCCATGATGATTTTCTTTCCTTTGAAGATTATAATTTAAATTATCGTTTATAGGAAATTTGTGTAATTTCAATTTTAAGTTGGGAGAAACATGATTTTGTAAATAATGATGACTTGGTTTTTGATATGAAAAATCATTTTGTTTCTTATTCCCATTATTAGATTTAGTTAAGATATTTGTATTCAACTTGCTTTTAGATATTGCTTGATTTTCTAAATTTGTATGTTTTGAATTTGTATTTATAATTTTCATAAGCAAGTTGATTTTTGATTTTAATTCATCATTCTTTATCTTTAGATTATGCCTAGCTTTATTATAAGCTGTTGTGCTATTTTTAAGAGTGGAGACAATAGAGTCGATATGATTTTGATACTCATTTCTAAACTCATCAAATGTTTCATCCATCTCTTTTATTTCAATTTCATAGTCCTTACACTTAGCACAATTAATTTTTAAAGATGAATTTTCTAAACATAATTTTTTATTTTGTTCTCTTATAAAAATAATTTCTTTTTCAAGTTCCTTAAATTTTTCGTTAATATCATTACAATCAAGACAAGATTTTTTATTTTCAATTGAAGTGATATGAGTAAATCTAGATAAATCGGATTTTGATACTACTTTAACTTTTGCTTTTAAATTTTTATTTTCTAAGCGCAATAATTTATTAGCATTCTTTAATTTCTTAATTTTGCGCTTAGTATTTTGTAACAATTGTAATGAAGAGATAGAAGTACAAAAGATAGAATTTGATTTCCTTACATTGCTTTTGGATGAGGGAGGATTTGAACATATTGTTCCTTTGTCTTCTTCTTGGCATTCCTCTTCCAAAAGTAAGATTTCTTCTTCTTTTTCTCTTGGTGTATTGTTCTCCTTTTCTATTTCAATATTCTCCATGGCTTCGCTCCGAGAGAGATCTTCTTGAATGATAATGGATGCTTGTACGTTCTTTTCTTCCTGTGTTTGTTCCACACCTGCGAGAGGAAGATCATACATTTCTTCAAGAAAGCGCTATATTTTGTATGCACTAGAAAAGCAATATATGAATTTGAAAATTTCATTAGATAGTGCACAAAATAAATAGTGTTTGGCTTTGGCATTTAGCTGACGTTCTTTTTTATTTGATTCATCCGCTCGTCTTATAATTGCTAAGTTCCACACTTCGATGTCTAAAGTTTTAATAAATTTTTCCATTAAAATTTTCCATCCTTTATAATTTGTTCCTTCAAATAAAGGTGGTGCAAGTGATTTTTCCTCTTCACAAAAATCTTCCCCACTAGTTGAAGCGAGATCATGAGACGCCATTATTCCCGGTTGTTAAGCCGATTGGAATAAAACTGCTCTGATACCATTTGTTAGATCGGCTCCCTTAGAGGGGGGGGGGGGGTGAATAAGGGTTTTCAAAAACTTTAGATTATATTTAAAAACTTTGATCTATTGCAAGATTAATAAAGAAACATCAAGTAAAACAATAATAAAGAGATATGCTTTATTAATATCAAATAATGTTTTACAAAACTTGATTTCTATGACGCTAGAAATCGGAGGCGACTATTAAAAACTCTTTTTTGTTTTCTATACCGACTCGTATCCCCACGAACCGGTTGGCTTTAGCCGATCTCTCCCCAGATATGGCCTCAATCCGCTCTAGCCGATCTATCCCCAGAAAGGCCTCGAGCACCCCCTAGACCTAACCTAGATCTAGTCGCCAACACGAGGCGAATTTCAGCCCTAAGTCCTACCCCAGACCTAGTCACCAACACGAGGCGATTTCACTACCGTTTACAGAAAAGATATGAAATGAAAAGACAATAATATAAAAACTCCCACTATGTGGATCTCTTGGAGAAGTGGACGAAGGCCTGCAGAGTATGATCGTAGTCGATTCAGCCTTTCGTCACGATGATAACGCGTGTTGAAATCTTCTCCACGGATCTCCTTAAGGCTTTATGGAATTGTGGGAGTATCGCTCTGAATCTTCCTCTCTCTGCTGTGGCACGAAGCTCTGGAGTTTGGGATTGAAGGAGGATGAAGAATTCGGAGCCAAAGCATCCAATTTATAGCCTTTACGCTACCGCCGGCGCTAGCGCTACCGCCGGCGCTAGCCCGGATTAGGAAACATTTTGCGCGGCAGGATCTTCAATCTGTGGCAACATATTACTCCATCCCTCTTATGCGCTATGCTACCGCCAGCGCTAGTAGCTAACGCCGGGCGCTAGCTCCTTCTAAAAATGATGCCGGAATCACGCAGATCAACGCTAGCGCCGGGCGCTATAGCTACCGCCGGCGCTAGTGAGCCTCTTCGAATTTTGGCCTCAATTTTGGGGGCAGACATCATGAGTACTCCTTGAGTCATGTGGACTATGCTAACCTGCACACTTGAACACACAAGATCAAATACACATAGGATTTGTTATTCTCAAACCTAGGAGATGCGGAAGAACGTGTTCCAACATAGCATTCCGGTGGCGGTCTTTCTTCTTCATCGTCACTCCCCTTTTCCTTCTTCGATGATGACCCTTTCAATCTTCCTTCCTTTTGGAAATATTTTTGAAGGGTGTTTCTCCTTTCTGGATTCCTCATGAACTTTCGGAAGTTCTTTACCAAAAGGCTTTCTTCATCTTCATCCTCATCCTCTTGGAACTCCTTCTTTGATTTTAGTGCCAATGCTTTCTTCTTTGGCTCCTTGTTGTATTCATCGTGTTGGATTTTGAGTTCTACCTCATGGGTTTTGAGATTCCCAATGAGGCTCTCAAGTTGGAGCGTTCTTAGATTGTGCGACTCCGAGATAGCCGTTACCTTCGGATTGAATTTTGGAGGAAGGGATCGAAGAATCTTTCGGACCAAGTCTCCATTGGAGAAAGTCTTTCCAAGAGCTTTGGAGGCATTGACGATCTTTGTGAAGCGTGTGTACATTGCATCAATATCTTCGCTTTCATGCATCCAAAACTTTTCATATTCTGACTCTAGTTGGAAAAGTTTTGAATCTTTAACCTGCGATGTACCTTCACGAGTAATCTCCAAATGATTCCAAATTTTATATGCAGTAGTACATGCGGAAATTCTATTAAATTCATTTCTATCTAACGCAAAAAAAAAGCATTCATGGCCTTGGCATTATTTTTGCATTTAAGTTTATCCCTGTCATCCCATTTATCTTTTGGTTTTTCTAATGTTATCTCTCCAACTACAATTGTAGGAGGAGAGTATTCCTCTTCTACCATATTCCAAACCTCAATATCTATGGTCATAAGAAAACATCTCATTCTATTTTTCCAATAATTATAATTTGACCCAGTAAATAGTGGAGGTCTACTAATTCTCTGTCCCTCGGAAAAAGCGAGATCATAAGACGCCATTATTCCTGGTTTTTAAGCCGTTTGGAATAACCTACCTCTGATACCACTTGTTGGATCGATAAGGGCCCTTAGAGGGGGGGGGGGGGTGAATAAGGGAATAAAATTCTTTTTGTAATATTAAGTAATTTACTATATTGTTTTAAAGTTAACAAGAGAGTAAAATAACAATTTAGCAAAAAGTAACTTGCAATAATAAAAATTACGCCAAATGAGAGAAATCAAGTAAACACAAATAGAGACGTGATTGTATTATATAAATAAGTGTTTGCATAAATCGCTAGAAATCGGAGGCGTACAAATGTTAATAACTTTTCCTTTTCTATAGCGACTTGTATCCCCACAAACTGGTTGGCTTTAGCCAATCCTTCCCTGGATATGGCCTCAAGCCGCTCTAGCCAATCCTTCCCCGGATATGGCCTTGAGCACCCCCTAGATTTAATCTCCTAGACCTAGTCGCCAACTCACACGGCGAATTACCCCCTAAGCCGCGCAAGGACCTAGTCGCTAACACAAGGCGATTTTAATACAAAAAATATAATAATGAAATAAAGTAAATAACAAGAAGTCCCTCTTTGAGATTTTTGAAATTGAGGATGAAGGATCGATGTATCATAAGCGTGGTTGAAGCGATCGTTCTTCGGATGCAGCGTGGGTGCTTCCTTCTCCAGAAATCTTTGTCTTTGAGTGGGAGATGAACTTTCAGCAGAGTAACAACTCTGGAATTTTGGCACAAGTAATCTCTCTGGAAGCTCTTCATAATATGAGAGAGAAGCCATCAATTTATTGACTTTGTCACTAGCGCCTGCGGTAGCTCCTAACGCCTGCGGTAGCGTTCGTGTGGAGGCGGTTACGAAACTATCAGCAGCGTGGCATTATGCACGAACTTGAGCTAGCGCCAGGCGGTAGCGCTAGCGCTGGAGGTAGTACTGGCAGTAGCGCTAGCGCCTGTAGTAACCTCTAGTGCTGGCGGTAGTTCTTAAGTTCAATTTGTTGGTTCCATGCTGCTTTCTACCTATGGAGTATTGCACCTATAGTTCCTGCACACTAAAAACACACGAAAAGCAAGATCAAGTACAATTTGGGATTTGTTATTCTCAAACAAAGGGATGTGACACACATGTCCAACACTAATATTCAAATTATGTTAGTATGATGAGTTTTGGGTTTATTGTCACGTCATAAGATTAACATTAATATTGCATGTATTCCAAAATAGAGTTTCAAATTATAGATCTAGAATAAAGTGATGATTTAGTTTGATTTATTCTTATTAATACAAAGTTGATTCTAGAGTCTATATATATGTGAGATACATGCAATCAATAACAAAGCATATCAATACACCAAATAATGCAAAGAAAACATTATTCATATTTTTATCATAAGATTCATAATTCCCAGGTGATAGACATTATTGATTTGAGATATTTCTTGATAGAACAAGAATTATGATTTATGATTTTAGAGAATTTTGCATAGAATATATGTTAGATCATCATGAAGTATGTGAATTCTATTCCTTCTAGACTTATGACAATATGATTTGGTAATTTTCTTTTGAATAAGCAAGTTTGATTTGTAAGTCTAGAAAATGATGATCATGCAATCATATCAAAGACAAAGGTCACATATATAAAGTTATGAAATTTATAATAAAATTGCATTCAATAATTGAATTTATTGATATTTGGTTTTGAATGATAATATATGATTCATGATACAATATTCATATATATTCTAATGATTAATCCATAAACTATGTGTTTGTTGGAATTTTAGTATTCTATTATAATTTCAAATCATATAGTTATCATGAAGTTTGAATAACATTGTAGATGTTATACCTAGCATATATATTTAAGCACAAACTAAGAAGTGATGCTAGGATGATGAGTTTGAATGCAATGTTATTATATGGGATTAATGGAGATAATGTTCTATGTAATATGAGTATATTTCAAATTAATTTTCTCTAGACCTATAATGAAATAATTAAACTTTTGATTTGAACTTAATGATACAAGATTATTCTAAGGTCTAAATACATGCAAACAATGGTGACACACATCACACACATAATACCTAAATCAATATATGAAACAATTAGACTAAGTATAGCATGTGATGAAAAATCCATAGACACAGAAATTGCCGAAACAATAAAACTGAAATAACTTTTAAACGGAGTTGAATTCGGGCAATTTGACAGCCCCAAACAAACTCAAACGGGCAAGCTTCGTTCGCCGTTGGATGGAGATTTTTGTGCTCTTTCTAAAAACATTTTTAATGTGAAAATCAGACGAGTGGATCATTAGATATGGTTGTTTGAAGTTTTGATCGAAAACTCGCATTTTTGAAGGATTAAACATGCGTTTTGTGAATTTTTGTTTTCGATTTTACTTGATAATATTCTTCATTATACGGGCTATCATATGCAGCAAACAAAATAGAAAATAATCAAAATGTTGCGCATTTTAATTTTTAGCCCAAGCCCTTTAATAAACCATTTAAATCCATTCTTTAAAATAATTTCATTTGTCTTGATAATAATTTCAATATTGAATTTATAATGATAATTCAAGACATTTATTGGTAAAGGATTTAAAAGGATAAAAACAAAAAAATGAGAGATAGGTCACTTTTTAAAAAACATATGACTTTTTATTCAATTTAAATTATACGTTATAAAGCTTTAAATGATAAAGTCATAATTCAAATATTTATAAGGTGACCAGGACGTGATAGCTTAAAAAATAAAATAAAAAGAACATTAAGCATATCATGAAGTAGCATTATATATCATTTTTATTAGTTTCTACTTCATGCATTTGAAAGACACTAATTGATAAGAGATTTTAGGTATCCAAAGTTGACTATGTGTAATGGTTCCTTTGGGTACCCAAATATAGCATGATGATTTTTGGGGAGACAAGGATGAATGGGCCTTTTCAATTAAAGTTGATGTGTCAATTTTCTTTATGGGTCTCCATTCATACCTTGGTTGTTTATCAGTCAAATCCATATATTGATTATGTGACATCTTTATATGATGATATTTGTTTGAAAAATAATTCATTGGGGATTTAAATTTATTCAAATTATTTTTCAAAATAGATTGATGTTGATAATCATAATGAATTTTATTATATGGATTCTTTGAATGTTTATAAGAGTGATAGTCTTTCTTTAGAAGTGATTGTTGATAGAGTGGGTTACAATATGTGTTAAATGATTGGTTCTTATTTTGATTATTTTCATTTCCACTCTTTCTTATAGACATACTCTTATAATATGGAGGAAGATATTTTATAGTTTGATTTTCATGAAAATGAGTTTTTAAATTTGAGTCATGATTGAAAATATGTTGAGACATATAATAGTGACTCTTAAGAATTTTGTGAGGATCATAATTCCTTTTGAAACTAAACTCCTTTTGAGTTGATGTGTGAAAATGGTCCTTTTTAGAAATGATTTTGTAAGTTAGTTTATCTTTGTTATTCAAAATCTTATGATGAAAGTCATTACTAGAAATTAGAACTTTTTCAACAAAAGATTTTAATTGTCTTAACTTACAAGTTAAAGCATCATTTTCAATTATCAATTTTTCATTATGCTCTTTAGAAACTAAGAGCCCTTTTTCAATATCCTTGAAATTTTCTTTTAATAGATTGCAATCAAAACAAGGCTTTGAAATTTTAATAAAAGAGCAAGATGGAGAAACCACATCATAATTAGATTCTACATTAGCATTAGCTTTTAACCTTTTATTTTCTAAATGTAATTTATCATTTGTAATTTAAATTTCTTAATTTTACGTTTAGCAATTTGTAGCATATGTAATGTGAAAATAAAATTTGTTACAAAGAGAGAAGAATTTGATTTACTTACATTGCTATCGGAAGAGGCATGATTTGAACTTAAAGTTCTTTTAACATCTTTTTGGCATTCCTCTTCCAAAGATAAGATTTCTTCTTCTCATCCACTTGATGTTCACTCCATGGTTTCATCCTGAGAGATTCTTTCTTTAATGCTTGTGCTAATTTGAATGTTTTCCAATTGTTGTGCATGCTCCAAACCTATACACGGAAGATCAAACATTTCATCAAGAAATTTCTAAACTTTGTAAGTATTAGTAAAACAATAAATCAATTTGGAAATATCTTTAGATAGAGCGCAAAACTAAGTATTCATAGCCTTCACATTTAAATGACATTCATGTTTATTTGATTCATCCGCTGGTCTTATTATTGCCATATTCCAAATTTTGATATCATATGAGTTAAAAAAGATTTCATTAATATTTTCCACCCTTTATAATTTTTGCCTTCAAATAAAGGTGGTGCCAAAGATTTTTCATTTATATAAAAGTTTTTCCCACTAGTAGAAGCGAGATCATGAGACGTCATTATTACAAGTTTTTAAACCGATTTGGAATAACCTCGCTCTGATACCACTTGTTGAATCAATAGGCGCCCTTAGAGGGGCGTTGAATAATGGGATACAAAATCTTTTTATATACTTATCAATTTACTAAATTGTTTTAAAGTAAATGAGAGTGAAATAACAATATAGGTAAAGGAAGAAAATAATGTAGTTTGCAATTTTAGAATTTTAGCCAAAAAGAAGGAAATCAAGTAAACACAAATGGAGACATGATTGTATTAGATAAAAAAGTGTTTACATACATTTGATATCAATATCACTAGAAATTGGAGGCGCACAAATACAAATACTTTTTCCTTTTCTATACCAACTCGTATCCCCACGAACTGGTGGCTTTAGCCTATCCTTCCGCGGATATGGCCTCAAGCCGCTCTAGCCAATCCTTCCCCGGATATGGCCTCGAGCACCCCTAGATCTAATCACCTAGACCTAGTTGCCAGCACACGCGACGAATTCCCCTTAAGCCACGCAAGGACCTAGTCGCCAACACAAGGCAAATTCTCTATATGGTTACAAAATGTATGAAATGAAAATAATGATAACAATAATAAAAACTCCCTATACGAGATCTTTTGAAGTCAGAGATAAAGGATCGCTATAGTATGAGCGAGGTCGAAGTGATCATCCTTCGGATGTAGTGTTATGTAGTCCTCCTCCAGAATTCTCCTTAAGCTTTTTGTGGGAGATCCATCTTGGACAGCATAACAACAATGCAATTTTGGCACCTGTATTCTCTCTAGAATGTGGTCCCAAAATGAGAAAGAAAGTTTCAATTTATAGAGCTTGGATATAGCACCTGCGGTAGCTCCTAGTGCCTGCTGTAGTGGTCGTGTAGAGGTAGTTAAAAAACCACCTCGTCGTGGCATTGTGGCACAAACTGGAGCTAGCTCTAGGCGGTAGTGCTAGCGCCTGTGGTAGCGCTAATGCCTGTGGTATCAGCTAGCGCTGGCGGTAGTACTCCATTCAGAAATTTTGATTCCAAGCTGCTTTCTACCTATGCAGTATTGCACTTATAGTTCCTACACACTATAAACACACGACAAGCAAGATCAAATACAATATTGGATTTGCTATTCTCAAACAAAGGGATGTGACACACATGTTCAACATTTCAATGTTGCGTCAACTTCACTTGTGCTTCTAATAATGGTCTGGGTTACTTTTACTTGTATTCAAAGTTGCTTTGACTTTCAGTCAAAGTTGCGCCAACTTCTATTCGACGCAAGTTTAACTCAACTGGGTTTCTCTTCACATCTCATATGTATTTATATGAGAGAGATCATCAACAGTCTAATACATCAGACTTTATGTAAGATATACTTTTCCTTAAAGGACTAATCTGATTGGCACAATCAGAGGCAAATATTTGAATTCCTATGAATTGAATTGTCTCGACGATATGCAAGTTGTCTCGATGACATTTTATCTCTTCACGATGTCATTTGAGTCTTCAAGCCGATACTAACTCTTCCTAACTTGAAGTTAACTCCTAACAAAGATGTATAGCCATCAAACAGATAAAAACTCATCTCGTCGATACTTGTGGTCTTCAAGATGATATTTGAATTCAACATGACCATTGTCTTCAAGCTGATTGTTAAGCTTATCAAGACAATATTTCAGCTTATCAAAATGATATTTGAATTCAACATGACCACAATCTTCAAGATGATTGTTAAGCTTATCAAGATGATATTTCATCTTATCAAGATGATAAGACTTAACACTTAGATATGACCTTTTGTTTTGACAACAGGGTAGCCATATTTAGACGATATGGACTTACACGTTCTCAACTCAACATGATTCTGAATTGTCGTTTAGGCTTCTCGACCACATTTCATTTTGTCTCGACGACTATTGATTTTGAGTAATTTTTCATCTTCGATGAAGGACTTCCAAATGATATTCCTTTATCTACACGATCTTTACTTAGCGTAAGAAAGACCTTCTCTATGAAGATTTTCACTCATCAACGTGATGTGTAAAAGCTTCAGCTCTATCAAGAAGATAACTATCGTGTTGATCTTCTTCAAGATGATATTTGAATAATTGATACCTGTCAAAGCGATATCGTCTTGTAATGTGTATTATCAAGATGATATTTGAGACTTTAGATGTGAAGCTTCAAGATAATATCGTCTTGAAGCTTAAGGTTATCAAGTGGATATGTCTACCTGTTTAAGACGATACGTCTACCACTTCAAGACGATATGTTTACCTCTTCAAGATGATATTTGACAATCTTCAAGAATTCTGATCTTTTGCTCTATACAACTTTCTAGACCTTTCTTGATATTTATTATGAGTGAGTGACAAGTCTAACATAGTCTAGATCTTAGGTCGACATGGTGTTTTGCACAATGTGGGTTTACATTGGCAAAACTATGCCTGATGATACTAAGTCTAGCCTTAGGTTAGTCTTGCACTATCTAATACCTAAAATCAACACAACTAAATACATGCATCAAATACAAAGTGTGTTTATTCTTAAATTGACGAATTCTTCAAACCATGAACATTGTGGGAAAATTTCCCAACAGAGGCTTCTCTAGTGCCATTGGCAAGCATAATATTTAGCTTTCCCTTTCTTAGAAGCTTTTCCACCAAGTCGTAGAGGACATTGTAATTCTTTGTGTCCTGACTGACATCACGGTGAAATTTACAGTAGAGATTTTGGTTTTTATTTCCATATCATGCCATTGGGGGCTGCAGAGGCTTAAAGCCAGGTTGTTTCAGTATTATTTCAACCACCACATCCATAAGTATGCCTATGTTAGTGTATTCCTCATGTGCATTGTCTTATTGGCTGGGGGAGGATGTCAGGAGAAGAGGACGAGCGACGCTCTCCTGACGGGGCAATTGATGTTGAACTGGCCTCATATGCTGGAAGCGGTGAGGATGACATTATGGCTGTTGGTGGAAATTCCTTCCTAGCTGGGCCGGAAGTTGGAATTCCTAGCGAGCTCTACATTATATATTGAATGAGGCTTGGTCATAGGAAGAAGAAGGATCCATTGTTGGAGATATGGAGCTCCAAATGATGATCTGAGTCCATAAGTGTGTAGAGCATGCTTCTCTAATCAGTCTCAACCAACTTCTTCATATTTTCATGATGATGCAGAGGACTTCAAGGGTAATGAATCTATCCTATGATCGTAAGGGCAATTTGTGCTTTCATACTTAGTTTTCTTTTAGTTGGTGAGTTTCCCTATCACTAATTAATGGAGATACGACAACCTTTGGTTTGTTAGAACCTTGGAACATAGTATTGCATCTGCGACATGATTTGCATTAGAAACACAACACTCGATTTTGGATTATTCAAGATTTGTGATGCCTATTTGTGTCCATAGGTCCGAATCAATGATGTTGTTTGACAACTTGCATTTAGGGCTTGACTTAGTTTGTGTTATCGAAGACAAGTTTGATTGATTGTTGAAATATGTACAAGACCATAGGAAAAATGTGTATGGGACCATATGGGTAATTCTAATGATGACGCCCTTATGTGCTTGCTCGGTTGAGGATTCCATATTGCAGGAGAGCAATCATGATGAATAGTCATTTAGGGTGTCGAGGATTTCCATCCCATGACATAATAAATTCATGTGTATATGATGTGTGATAGCTTGATGGGATTTAAGTTCATGTTGATTAGCTTGAAATGTATTAGTTAAAGATAGTCCGGCAGTCTCTAAATGCATGTCATACTGGATATAAACATACACCGAATGTTCTATAAATGCATGCCAAATTTTTTTTTATGCGTAATGGTAAAAATAACTGGACTAAATGTTGGGTTTTCATAGGTGGTAACACATCATATGTGCACAACAGAATTAGTTTCTAGAGAACCTTAAACAGAAGTAATGGATCTTGCGATAACCATGGATCAAGAAATAAATGCAGCAAGTGCAAAGTAATTGTGTCATAATGAAGATTTGTGACTGGATCGGACTTCAAAACCTGCTCTAGGAAATGCCTTGCTTGAATCTGAATCCAAATACAAGATTTGCTTCCTCAATCTGCATTTGATTCGAAATCAAAGGCCTGGTGGTTGCTTGAGTTCACGTTGAACTAAATCTGTGCCTTTGTTAGTATCCACAATAACGTCAAGAAACTCCTCGCTTGCATCAAATGGAAGTAGACTGGAAGTTCTTCTCCATGCATTGTTAGATTTGTCGTTGGAGAAGATCGTCACCACTAGGGTTCCAGTTCTCAGATGGAACCACCGTTATTGGGGTCCCCGCTCTCTGAACACTTCAGAAAAGGGCTCGGGAGAATAAGAATTCATAATTTTAGATTTGAAATTATATCTATATATACTTATCAGTGAAACAGATTCAGCTTCAACGGGAATTACCCTATGAAAAGTTGAACCGGGTTCAGGGTTTTAAAAAAGTGAATAAACTATCAAGACAGTATCCAGTCGAATCTGTTTGATCATCTAGTCGAATGGCAAGACAATCTAATTGATCGGCTAGTTATCTCGTTGAATCTTTTCAATCTACACTGAGACAGTCTAGACAAATTCTTCTAGTCGAATCTGTCTAGTCTATACTGACAGTTCTTGTCGACTTTGTCTAATCAAATCTTCTAGGCCTTCTAGTCGATTCTACTAGATAATACAGACAATTCTTTTCAACTTTGTCTAGTCGAATCTGCCTGACCATCTAGTCGATTAGACTAGACAACACAAAAAGTTCTTGTCGACTTTATCTAGTCAAATCTACTAGACCTTATAGTCGATTTGGCCAGACAACATAGAAAGTTCTTCTCGACTTTGTATAATCGAATATGCTAGAACTTCTAGTCGGTTCTACCAAACAACACAGAAAGTTCTTATCAACATTGTCTAGTCAAATCTGCTAGACCATCTAGTCGATTTGACCAGACAATACAGAAAGTTCTTTTTTACTTTGTCTACTCGAATATACTAGTCCTTCTAGTCGATTCGACCATACAACACATAAAGTTCTCGTTGTCTTTCTCCTACTATCTAAGTTTGGCTATCTACTTATATCTTATATGAGTCGAGCCACCCCGATCATTTATCCAATTTTTTGTGTGTTACTATGGGCAACCCCATATGCTCTTATTATGTTGGAAGTGAGTCTAACTCGTTGACTACTTCTAGATCACAAAGACTCCAATAGTCTCCCACTTGAGCTAGAACGTATCAACTATTGTCTCACAAGCAATGAGAAGCATCTAACAATGCATCATTACTACCCAAGTAATTAAAGAGTTTGTAACTTAATGAAATTATTGTGACCAACATTTTAGTGTTATCTTATTCCTTTGTCCCTTACATCCAGATTGAACTTGAGGCATGGATCGTGTTACCGTCTTAATAATTCAATCTCATTTTCTTGATTTAGAATATACTTCTAGAAATTTGAGAGCTCAATATAATATATTGACTCAACCAAGCATGGTCATGCATTTCTTAGTCCCATTCCATCAAGGGGGCCATGGATGTAACTCTTGTCTTATAGGAGGGCAAATTCTATCTATGTTCACACACAAACACTCATAAGGTTCATAATGTATGAAAGGTATGGATTGTGTATAATATATATAGAGGGAGGGGGTGTTGGGTTTTCTATACCCCTAACGGGATGACATATCGAATATGCGCAGCGGAAATAATAACAAGAACAACCCAAAAGAAGCTAACAGATCTTGCGATTTTCATGATTCAAGAGAATAATCAAATCGAAATACAAGGTACCTTTGCGGGATTGAGTCAACACTCAACCAAGGTGCTCCAAAGAGAGATCCAAAAATCTGCCTTTGAGTTCTTCAAGAATCGAAATGGATCGATCCCTCTACAGAAGTCCACACAAGCAAAAGGAGAACCCTAGCTTCTTGTCGTACAAGAACTAGGTCGGAGAAGGAAGCTCTCAATGTCCCCACGGACTGCTAGGTTCGATCCAAGGGAGGCGGCGACTAACGGCGGCGAAAAAACGATCGGCGGATGGGAAGATCGAGATGCCCTCGCGCGGAACAGTTCCGGTCAGCTGTTCTCGTCTAAAATCGCGAAAAGATTAAGTCATCCATAAACCTAAAATCGCATGCCCTTTTATACTAAAACGCATAAATCAGACTATCCGCAGACCGAGGGAAAAAGAACAGTTCTGTCAAGGTTTACACATTAGCCGAATCGACTAATCAGATTAATCGAATCAACTCAGATTCGGCGAAACCATTTCGACAAATTTGTCTATATGCTATAGCCGATTCAACTATATAAATCTGACTATATCATTTCGTCGAACTGACATATTTCGGCTAAACCCTTTAGTCGAATCTGTTATAATTCGGTTAATCACATTAGCCGAATCTCATTAGTC
The DNA here is from genome assembly GCA_033032865.1 of Dactylorhiza incarnata. Taxonomy (NCBI): domain Eukaryota; kingdom Viridiplantae; phylum Streptophyta; class Magnoliopsida; order Asparagales; family Orchidaceae; genus Dactylorhiza; species Dactylorhiza incarnata. Next base: position 3,219,475 of record JAWHQI010000160.1, on the reverse strand, counting down.
GAAAACAACATAATTCGGTTAATCACATTAGCCGAATTGACACAGTTCGGTTAAACCCTTTAGCCAAATTTGTCTAGTATAAACCCATTCGTTTAAACACTTTAAACGATTTCCCGTTGAGACATTCTCAACTTAATTCCAAGCAGTCACAGGATTGGTCCTCCACTCATATCCAATATGAGTAAGGCCAACACAATCCTTTCTCCAATTTCTCCAAACGCTTTTATGTGCGACCCTATAGGCTCATATTGCGTTGGTAGTAAGACTAATTATTGATCGCTTTGAGATCACCTCAGAAACTCCAACAGTCTCTCACTTGATCACAAAGTATCAACAAAGGTCTCACAAACAATGAGCGGCATCTAGTAATACATCATTGATACCCAAGCAATAAGAGTTCGTAACTCAATAAGCCTGTCTTAACCAATGTACCAGTGTTGTCATGTTCCTTTGTCCTTTACACCCGGATAGAACTAGAGGCATGGACCGTGTCACCCTCATAATTGTTCAATCCTAGTTTCTTGATCCAGAATAGACTGTCTGAAAATTGGTGAGCTCAATATCACATATTGACTCTACCAAGCATGGCCATGCATTTCTCAGTCTCATTCCATCAAGGGGCCCATGGATGTATCTCCTATCATATAGGAGGACAAATCCCATATCTGTCCACACACAAACACCCAAATGACTCGTAACATACCCAATAACCATCGTTATCATCAACCTTCTTAAAGGAAGACTTTAGATGGCATCAAAGTACGCTCTTCCTCACTCGATGAATGCTGTGACTTCAGGTCAAAGAACTACAAACACCATTGCCAACTGAGATCTACTTATGACACGTTTATTTAACAATCCACAAAGTAATCTCAAGGTGGGTCTGTCCAGTACAACTTGTTCACTAACGAGTACCCATGTGATGACTTGATATCACAATATCATGACCTATGAGAACTGGTCATCAGTCAACGCACATGCTAGTCTCAATGTATCAACATCGCCCTTAGCTTCTAAGATGATACTCCGGCCAGGGACCATTTGAGAATGAAGCTTCTTATAAACATAGGCTCTCACATTCAAGTCACGTACTTGAATTCCTATGGAAGCAAACACTCTAAGGGCATTTATTATTCTAATTAATCTTATCAGACAGATATAAATGACATAATAAAAGAACTTGCCATAAATATAAAATGAAATACATAGTACATTTTACAATTCATCCAATGAACAAACAACCAACAAATATGCAATCCACAAGGCTCCCACTAAAGATAATCATTCAGGTATCTAATACCCATTGATCTAACATGACCATCATGCTTCTTTTGCGCAAGAGACTTTGTCAGTGGATCCGCTATATTTTCTTCAGTCGGTACTCTACATATGCTCACATCTCTTCGATCGACAATCTCTCGAATAAGATGGAAGCGTCGAAGTATGTGCTTGGAGTGCTGATGAGATCTAGGTTCCTTAGCTTGTGCAATTGCACCGTTGTTGTCACAGTAGAGAACTATGGGATCAACAATGCTAGGAACTACATCAAGCTCACTGATGAATTTCCTAATCCACACAGCCTCCTTCGCCGTATTCGCTGCAGCGATATACTCGGCCTCAGTCGTAGAATCAGCAACTGTCTCTTGCTTGGAACTCTTCCAGCTTACAGCTCCTCCATTAAGGCAAAACACAAAACCTGAAAGTGGAGGTCAGATCTTAAATTACTCTAGAGGGGGGTGAATAGAGTATTGAAACTTTTTATTTAGTTTTATAGCGGAATTTAAAATACTGTTTAAGTATATGTGTAATCAGTGAGAGTTAAGGATAAAGACAAAAAAAGTAAAAGGCACACATCACAAGCACACAGAAATAAGTAAGCACAGAAGACACAAGGAGCTATAGTAGTTCCCCAATAAATCTGGGTACGTCTACTCTTCTACCACCCTTGGTAGGAATCCACTAGGAGGGTTGATCAGGTGCCCAGGCACCAAGGGGTTTTTGATAAGGTGTCCACACACCAATAAGCTTTTGATAAGGTGCTTAAAAACCACACAAGGATTTTTTGATAAGGTGTCTTACCACCACTGGGTAAACTTTTGAAGGGAGAATTAACCATGTACAAGATGAGATAAAAGGTTTAGAATGTTCTTCTCTGTCAATGATCTGAGAGAAGACAAATGGTGTTGAAGCAGAAAGCTCCCCCTGTCTGATGAGAGTTGATGACAGTTTGCTGGCAGAGCTTTCTCAACCAGAAGTCTTTGTAGCAGATTATCTGGAAGAAATTAATCTTCAGATTGTTGTTGCTCTTTGAAAGACTTTATCTTATAGCAGATCTGAGAGATTGAATCTTGTTCTCAGAATGATGAGGATGTTGCCTTGATGAAGAAGAAAACTGGAAAGAATAGTATATTCTCTTCTTCTTCTTTCTCTAATACTTCTTCTGTTCTCCTTGTTCTGTGATAACAGAGAAACTGAGAGATGGTGAAGTTTTTCTCTGTTTCTTTTTTTTTGTAAGAAAATCGACTATGTCTTTTTTTTTGATAATTTTCTTCTCTGATAACTTGTCTATATTCAAATTCAAATCTTCTGCCTTTTAAGGAATATATTTTCCTGACTTAAATCCTTCTTGGAACTAGGTAGCCACCCAAAACAATTTTGGCAGGTCCTTTCCATTCCTATTGTCGAGAAAGATGCCTTGGCATTAAATGTCAACGGCTATTCCTTTTCTTGGAATAGAAAGAATATAAGGATATAATAAATAAGAAAGATATCCTTACGTGGCTGACTGAATACGTCCAAGGAGAAATAAATATATCCGTTATTCTATTGATTTGTGTTCAGAGAACTGATATCCAACTGAGAATATTAATGTGAGATTCAGAATGGAATTTGTCGAGCGCTGGCTAGAATTCGTCGAGCGCTGCTACCCATTTGTCGAGCGCTGCTACCCATTTGTCGAGCGCTGGCTAGAATTCGTCGAGCGCTGCTAGCCATTTGTCGAGCGCTGCTCAGAAGATGTTGAGTACTGGAACTAGCTATATTTCTTCAGTCTGCTGAAAACAATTTGTCGAACAAATCTGGTCATTCGTCGAACGCCACTCGCCATTTGTTGAGATTGAATTTTCCTAAGTTCTGACTAATCTGATCAGCCTAAAACATGACCCTAAGACTATACAATGGGGTCAATACTGATCCTAATCAACATATAGTGATCCTAGCCAAAATCAGTAATAGGGTTGTTCCAACAATCTCCCCCTATTTGGGTTAGGATACAATTTGACAATTAATCAAGTAAATACAATAGAAAACATAAACAACAGAGCATAAAGTATATGTGTCTGACAGAATAAAAAAATTCATTTCAGCAGAATGAATAAAATTAGTGCTCTGAGTTCATTACAATCAAAAAGTTTAATCAATAATAAAAGTAACTAAATCTGAACCTCTTTTATTTCTTTGCTGATGGAGGTTTGAAGATTATTTGCCTGTTTGGATCTTGAGATTTCTTCTTACTTAAGTAGATATCTTGAGCTCCAATGATTGTCTGTTCTCTGACATGAGGAACAAATGCTTCTGGGTGCATATCAATATATTCCCCAGCATTGAAAAATTGTTTGGATTTGTACTTGTCAAGTTCTTTCCTTCTGTTGTCAGACATGGTAGAAATGTTTGAGTAGTCTTTACCTTCTGATTTTTCTTTGTTAATCTGTGCAAGAGCAGTTGACTCTTTGAGTCTTGCCATTGAAATAATCTTTCTTCTTCAGGATCTGGAGAATAATAAATATCTTCTGAATCATCTTTATCTTGAGTCACCTTTTGAGGTGCTTTGTCTCTGTGAAAAGATCCATCAGAAATATGAAGTTTGTATTCTGAAGATATTTGTGGTGAAATAATGGCTTGACTTTCTTGTAAGGCAAGTGCTGATCTCTTAGAAGGAGGAGCACTGGCTGATCCAGAGGCTTGAGAACCACTAGAACTACCAGGTCTCCCTGGTTGTTGAGGGCTTTGCTTCTGAGAAGAGGATGATACACCTGCTGATCCTGCTGCACCAGCTGCTGGAGGAGGAGGATGATTGTGCTTGACAGGTTTGTCAGGGATGTAGCCAGTCTTCTTGAATTTCTTCCTCCTGTTATTCTCATTTCTAGAGAGCTTCATCCAGTGAGGAGTTTTCTCATCAAGAGAAACATCATACAAAATATAAAGAGGAATGTCATTCTTTGGATTAGGAGGCTTGGGAGCAGCCTTTGACTTAGCTGTTCTTTTCTTTATTTTCCTTGATAATGTATCATCAGAATCACTGTTATCATCATCATCATCTTCAGAGTCAGAAGAAGAAATTGGCTCATTATATAAATCATCAATTCTTTTGATTACTTCAAGAGCTTTTAATCTTTCTTCTTCTGCTTTGTCAAACTCTGCATCTGCCTCTTTCCAGATTTCATCAAAAGTTGGCATTGGTTCTTCATTCCATACAAGAATTGGAGGTGAGGAAACAATGTTTGAGACTGTTGTATCTGGTGGAGTAGGGTGATCTTCTATATCATTAAGGAATTCTGCAAGATCATCTTCATATTCTGCAGAAAGATCCTTCATTTGAATGTCTTGACCAGTGATTGAAGGAATAGAGGAGATGTAACTTTTTATGATATCAGAATGAGTCTTCTGAGGAAGGCATATCAGAGCCTTTGATAAATCCTCTATGTACACCTTTGGTGATACCCTTGAAGTATATTTGACATCAAATTTTGATAATAAACTATATAGGTCACAAGATGGATAAATGCATATACTATTTATTTCTTCTATAACTTGTGTATCTGATACTATACAAGAACCAACCATATCTGTATCAAAAACTGTAACTTCTGTATCTTCTGGAGTAGCTTCTATTTTTGGAGCTTCTTCATTGGAAATCTCCCCCTACCTAGCTTCAGGACAGCCTGAATCTAGGCCCCTAGAAGAAGGGACAGCAAGAGAGGAAGGAAGAGAAGCTATCTTAGTAGATAGAGCAGAAATTGCCTGAAGAACTGGAGCAAATTTTGCATCCAGGAGTTGGCTTATTCTAGGAAGGATATGATCAAAAATCTGATCAACAATAGAGGTAATGTTGAGAGATAGATAATCTGGTGGATGAGTAGAGGATGGTTGTGAAGTGGATGGAGATGAGATTGGAGGAATTGAAGAGATATTGCTGATGTTGGTAATATGTGTGGGAATATCTGGATGGAGTGGACTAGGGGATGAGTGGGTGATTGATATTCATTATGTATTGGAGATGGAGGTGTGGTAGGTAGTGGTTCTGGAGATAGAGGTGGAATATCATTGATAGGTGATATGTCAGTTGAAGGAGGTAGTGAAGAATGAGAATGTGCAGGAGACTGTTGAGCAGGTGGAGATGGGATATGAGAAGGAGAAGGAACTGAAGGAGGAACTTCTGGAAGGGTAGAGGGAGTGACTTGGTCAGTCCTCGTGTCCTCAGAAGTTTTCCTTTTCCTAGAGGCATCAGCTCCTGTATTCTTCTTGGGGATTACCCTATCCCACTTAGTAAAGAGTGCTGAGGTCAGCCTCTTGCTGGCATTTATGGTCACCTTTGGTGACACCAGAAGGTCTGGATGCCTTTCCTGCAGGAAAATCCCTATAACTCTTCCAAAACTTACACTATCTTTAGAATTTTTCTTTTTAATCAATTCAAAAAGAATTGATCCCCAGTTGATTTTCTTCTTCTCCATCAAGGCCACCATCAACAGAAATTGGTGCCTATTGATATAGTTATGCCCAAAAGTCTTGCCCAGCAAGACTTTTCCAACAATGTCTGCTAAGAACTTGTAGTCCTGAGACAAGTTCTTTTTCAGAAGGTGGTTAGGGTTTCCAGTCAAATGACCCATTTTGACTAAAGCTTCATCAAATTCATTTGAGCTTATGTCTAAGTCATCATCACCATTCTCAAAACCAAAAAATTCAGAAAGAATGGTGGGAGAGAGAGAGACTTGATGACCTGAGATTGTTCCAGACAAGCTTTCATCTACTGGTTTTGTAGTGTAAACCCATTCTTTAATCTCTGCAACAGCTATCTTTTGCCTGGTGCTTAGAAACTTCCATAGATGTTGTTCTACCAGCATTTGAAGAATATCTTTGAAGATTTGGTCAGACTGTGCAAAAGAGTCCATGTCAATATCGAAACCTGCATCAAACTTCATTGAGTGCAGAGAGGCCTGAGGAATCGCCATTGTTCCTGCAAAGAAAATGAAGATCAAGTGCAGAGGGGAACTGGAGGGAAAGACGATTTCTGTAGGCGCAAACTTTAGAGAGAGATAAAATAAAGCTTATATAGAAGGGTCGAAGAATGAGGGCGCATTCGTAAGCCGTTGTTCGTCAAAACCTAATAAAATTAGAAGTCGAAAAGGCTTTATTTCTTTGTCGGAATGCGTTCGACGAGAACATCTTTTTCGTCGACCATCGTTCGACAAATGAGATTGCCTTAGCTGATTCTGCGGTTAAGAGGTTTCATCGACCACCGTTCGACAAATGATTCAAATTCGTCGTTCTCCGTTCGACGAATTTGTGGGATAAATAGAAATATTTAATTTTTAACAGATTGAGTCTCCATCTATCATTCCTAGTTGATTTATAAAGAAGATATGTTTCTTTTCATCCAAGGGCTTGGTGAAAATATCAGCTCTTTGCAAATCAGTAGAAATGAATTGTAGGCAAATTTTGTTTTTATCTACATTATCCCTAAGGAAGTGGTGCCTAATTTCTATGTGTTTAGTCCTACTATGGAGAACTGGATTTTGTGCTATAGATATTGCACTAGTGTTGTCACAAAATATAACTGAACTATTTAAGTTGACACCATAGTCTAGGAGCTGATTTTGTATCCACAATATCTGTGAGCAGCAACTGCCAGCAGCTATGTATTCAGCTTCAGCTGTTGATGTAGACACAGATGTTTGTTTCTTACAAAACCAAGACACAAGCCTATCACCAAGAAACTGACAAGTTCCTGATGTGCTTTTCCTGTCTACCCTGCATCCAGCATAATTTGAATCTGAGAATCCAGTTAATTCAAATTCAGATGTTGTTGGATACCAAAGTCCTAGATTAGGGCAATCCTTTATATTTCTTAAAATTCTTTTTAGAGAAGTAAGATGAGATTCTTTAGGGTTAACTTGAAATCTAGCACAAATACATGTAGCAAACATTATATCTGGCCTACTAGCTGTTAAATAGAGTAGAGAGCCAACAATTGCCCTATACATTTTCTGATCAACAGGTTTCCCTGATTCATCAGTATTAATAACAGCATTAGAGGCCATGGGTGTTTTCATAGTAGAAGAATCAGACATTCCAAATCTTTTCACTAATTCCTTAGCATACTTAGATTGGGAAATAAAGATTCCTGATGGGGTTTGCTTCACTTGAAGACCAAGGAAGTATGATAATTCACCCATACTACTCATTTCAAATCTTGATTGCATTAGATTGGAAAATCTTTTGCACAAATTTGAATTAGTAGATCCAAAGATAATGTCATCTACATATATTTGAACTAGTAGAGTTTGATTTTTATGTACTTTGTAAAATAAGGTTTTGTCTACTATGCCTCTACAAAAATTGTTTTCCAAGAGAAAATTAGCTAAAGTCTCATACAATGCTCTGGGAGCTTGTTTGAGACCATAAAGAGCTTTATTAAGCTTAAATACATAGGAGGAATGAGTTGGACAGATGAAACCTGGTGGTTGTTCCACATAGACTTCTTCTTTGATGTCTCCATTGAGAAAAGCACTCTTCACATCCATTTGATACACCTTGAACTTTTTGAATGCAGCAAAGGCCAAGAAAATCCTTATAGCTTCAAGTCTTGCAACAGGGGAAAATGTCAGATCATAATCTATGCCTTCTTCCTATGAATATCCTTGAGCTACCAATCTTGCTTTGTTTCTCATAATATTGCCTTGATCATCAAGCTTGTTCCTAAAGACCCACTTGGTGCCAATAACTGGATGGCCTTTTGGTCTTGGAACCAAATCCCAAACCTTGTTTCTTTCAAACTGGTTGAGTTCCTCTTGCATTGTAAGAATCCAATTTGGATCTTGTTCTGCATCTTTTATGGTTTGAGGTTCAACTTGTGATAGGAAACAAGTATGCATCTGATTTTGGTGTAGTTGATGCCTTGTTTAAACACCTGCTGTGATATCACCAATCACTTGTGAAATTGGATGATCTCTAACTGTGATGTGGTCAACAGTTGGAGTTGGTTCAGCAGCAGTATCCACATTGGGAATTTGTTCAGCTGTTACATCTTGTGGAGGATGTTCTGCTGTTACTTGATTTAGGTTATCAACAAGATCTGGATGATCTTCTTCTTCACTGTCTTCAAGAGTTTGAGGTGATGGATGCAGTGAATCTCTTGTCTGTAAATTTAACTCTTTAAGCTCTTCACATAGAGCTGGTACCTGCAAAGTGTTCTTGGTAGAAGAATTCTTCTCCTTGTAAAACATGTTAGTTTCATCAAAGGAAACATGCATAGACTCTTCTATTTTAAGAGAGGATTTAATAAATACCATATATGCTTTGCTAACTATTGAATATCCTATGAAGATTCCTTCTTCAGATTTTGGTTCAAATTTTCTAAGGTACTTCTTATCATTGTTATGAATAAAACATCTACATCCAAAAGTTCTAAAATAATCAACTTTAGGTTTCTTCCCTTTAAGCAATTCATAGGGAGTTTTACCCTTAACTTTGTGTATCAAACTTCTATTCAAAACATAATTTGTTGTGCTGACAGCCTCTGCACAAAAAGATAGGGGCAAGCTAGCATCTGCAAGCAATGTTCTTGCTGATTCAATTAGAGTTCTATTTTTCCTTTCAACTACCCCATTTTGTTGAGGAGTTCTAGGAGCTGAGAAGCAATGCCTGATACCTTCCATCTCACAGAATTCTTGCATGAGAAGAGACTCAAACTCAGTGTCATGATCACTTCTGATCAATGCAACTACAGTAGAATACTCAATCTGTATGCTCTTAAGAAAGTCTGTAAGAACTTTAAGTTATCTGAATTTTCTCTCAAGAAGAACACCCAAGTGAATCTAGAGAAGTCATCTACAATAACTAGAGTGTAAGACTTCCCCCTAAGCTCTTTATTGCTATAGGTCCAAAAAGGTCCATATGTAGCAAGTATAAGATTCTAGGTGAATCACTTTTAGATAATGATTTAAAGCTATTTTTGGTTTGCTTGCCTAACTGACATGCCCTACAAAGACCTTCTTTCTAATATGATCCTGATGGTAAGCCTCTAACAAGATTATCCTTAACTAGTTTAGCAATGGTCCTAAGGTTTACATGTCCTAATCTTTTATGTCATAATTCACTAGATTTGCTTAGCTCATTAAATAAACAAATTTCTGATTTGGATGAGTTGAAATTTACTAAATTTATATTTCCTTGTCTAATACCTGATAGAACAATAACATTATCAGAGGATTTAATAATGCATTCTAAGTTTGTAAATGTTACCTGATAACCTTCATCACATAACTGACTTATGCTGATGAGGTTGTGCTTCAGACCCTTGATATAGGTTACTTCCTTGAATGCCACTGCTCCAACTTTAATTTGGCCATAGCCTTTGGTTTGTCCATAGTTGGAGTCTCTAAAGATCACCTTGGGTCCAAGCTTTGCCTTGTAGTTGTTCAGGTTGGCCTTGTTCCCTGTCATATGCTTTGAGCAGCCACTATCCAAGTACCATTTTTGATTTAATCTTGGATAGCTGTGTACCTGCAGCCACAAAAACATAAACTAGTTGTTTCTGACCCAGACTACCTTGGGTCCTTTTATGTTACCACAAAATTTAGAGATAAATGACATTTCAGGCTGATCCTTATATCCTTGTGTGTGATATCTCCTTGGAGGTATAGTCCACTCAGTAAAAGGATTTTTAGCATATTTAGGATTAGAATTCTTAGAGTTTTCTGTATAGTGCTTGTTCGAAGAATTTGAATGAATTCGTCGACTGCTGTTCATATTATAACTATACTGAAAATCTGTTCTCAGTTTTCGTCGAACCCCGTTCGACAAATTTGATTCTTTTTGTCGAGCTTCGTTCGACGAATTCTTCTGAATTCTCTTATCCTTAACAAACTTGCTTGAAATATCTTTATTTCTTTCTGCAGCCTTTTTGCTTTTAGCAGAAATGAATTTTATGGGTGTGGAGAGGATGTTTCTCTTAATCAGAGATGGCTCACTTGATGAAGCACCCAAGCCCAGTTTGCTATTGTTAAATCTAGCATTGACAGTGCTTGTGATGTCCATCTGTTTGATGCTTCTCCCATTGAGAGATTCTTCAAATTTCTTAGCTTCAGACAACTTATTCTCAATGAGAATAATGTGTTCTTTGGATGCAGCCAACTCTTTCTTAAGACTTGCATTCTCTTCACTTATATTATTCATTTCAACTAACTTATTTTTGAGAGAGATTACTTCTTTCTCAGATTTTATTAAGCCTTGGCAAAGAATTTTGAAATCATCTTTGAATTCAATAGTAGTAAAATCAAAGCTAGATAATACCTGATCAATATCATCTTCTGTTTCTGATTCTGATTTCTCTTCATCAGAATTGTTGGTTGAGGCATTGATTGCCATCATGCAAAAATTTTTTTCTTCTTCATCATCACTAGAGCTGGATGATGATGCTGATTGTGACTCACTGTCTGAGTCATAAATAGCCATTAGGCATTGGCTATTTTCTTTTGTTTCTTCTTCATCAGAAGAACAATATGAAGATTCTGATTCAGATTCTGTTTCACTCCAGGATGTTGCTACAAATCCTCTTCCCTTCTTTTTGTGAGAGTGGGAGGAAGATTTGTTGGAGCCCTTCTTTTCTTCCTTTTCTTTTCTTCTTTCCTTCTTGTCCTTCTTGTGTTGAATTTCTGGACATTCAGGAGCAATGTGTCCTGGTTTCCTGCAACCAAAACATATAATTTCATTAGAGTGATTTTTGTCATACCTTGGCTTGTCATGCCTTCTGGATGACTTCCTCCTGAAATCTTTTCTAGCCATTTTGTAGAATCTTTTGGCTAATAAACTCATAAACTCCTCATTGTCAGGATTTTTCCCTCTTCTTCTGCAGCCTTGAAGGCTATGCTTCTTTCCTTCTTGGGTGCTGGAGATGAAGTAGATTCTTCAGCTTCCCTAGCTTTGATAAGCTGCTCATAAGACTTGAGCTTGCCCAACAAAGCTTCAGTGGTGATCTCATTGAGACTTCTGGCTTCCTTGATTGGCCAGATTCTGGAGTCCCATGTGCTGGGGAAGCACATAAGAATTTTTTCATTAATCTCTGTGAGTGAGATCACTTTGTCCAGAGACTTCAGCTCATTTATTATGAGGCTGAGCCTATTGTACATATTAGCAACATTTTCTGATTCTCTCTTCTTGAAGTTCTCATATTGAGAAATCAGATGAGATCTTCTATCTTTTCTTTCATCTGCTGAGCCTGCCACCATGTTGTTGAGAGATTCCCAAATTTCTCTTGCTGAGGTGCACTCAACAACCTTCTGGAATATGTCATCTGACATAGTTAGGGCCAGAATGTTCAAGGCCTTTGCATCTGCATTTCTCTGCTTCTTCTGAGCTTCAGTCCACTCAGGAGGTGGAACAGCAGTATTGTTTGTTGTTGCTGCAGTGCTAGTTGATGTTGTAGGTGCTGGAGGCCCTGTTAGAATAACATTAAAAATCTCTTCATCAATGGAGTTCATATAGAGCCTAATCCTTGCTTTCCATAGTGCAAACTTATTGAGATTGCACATAGGAGATCTTGTGCTGGAATATTCCTTGTTTTGTGCCATGAGTTTTAAGTAAGATAAAAGTAGAGAGAAAGAAACTCTTAGAAAAATTAAGATCTGGTTGATCTTTGTGATTCAGGTGTTAGCCTGTAAAGAATCAACACCCTCTGATACCAATTGAAAGTGGAGGTCAGATCTTAAATTACTCTAGAGGGGGGGGGGGGGGGGGGGGGGGGGGGGGTGAATAGAGTATTGAAACTTTTTATTTAGTTTTATAGCGGAATTTAAAATACCGTTTAAGTATATGTGTAATCAATGAGAGTTAAAGAAAAAGACATAAAAAGTAAAAGGCACACAGAAATAAGCAAGCACAGAAGACACAAGGAGCTATAGTAGTTCCCCAATAAATCTGGGTACGTCTACTCTTCTACCACCCTTTGTAGGAATCCACTAGGAGGGTTGATCAGGTGCCCAGGCACCAAAGGTTTTTTGATAAGGTGTCCACACACCAATAAGCTTTTGATAAGGTGCTTAAAAACCACACAAGGATTTTTTGATAAGGTGTCTTGCCACCACTGGGTAAACTTTTGAAGGGAGAATTAACCCTGTACAAGATGAGATAAAAGGTTTAGAATGTTCTTCTCTATCAATGATCTGAAAGAAGACAAATGGTGTTGAAGCAGAAAGCTCCCCCTGTCTGATGAGAGTTGATGACAGTTTGTTGACAGAGCTTTCTCAACCAGAAGTCTTTGTAGCAGATTATCTAGAAGAAATTAATCTTCAGATTGTTGTTGCTCTTTGAAAGACTTTATCTTGCAGCAGATTTGAGAGATTGAATCTTGTTCTCAGAATGATGAGGATGTTGCCTTGATGAAGAAGAAAACTGGAAAGAATAGTATATTCTCTTCTTCTTCTTTCTCTAATACTTCTTCTGTTCTCCTTGTTCTGTGATAACAGAGAAACTGAGAGATTGTGAAGTTTTTCTCTGTTTCATTTTTTTTGTAAGAAAATCGACTGTCTTTTTTTTGATAATTTTCTTCTCTGATAACTTGTCTAAATTCAAATTCAAATCTTCTGCCTTTTAAAGAATATATTTTCCTGACTTAAATCCTTCTTGGAACTAGGTAGCCACCCAAAACAATTTTGGCAGGTCCTTTTCATTCCTTTTGTCGAGAAAGATGCCTTGGCATTAATGTCAACGACTATTCCTTTTCTTGGAATAGAAAGAATATAAGGATATAATAAATAAGAAAGATATCCTTACATGACTGACTGAATACGTCCAAGGAGAAATAAATATATCCGTTATTCTGTTGATTTGTTTTCAGAGAACTGATATCCAACTGAGAATATTAATCTGAGCTTCAGAAAGGAATTTGTCGAGCACTGGCTAGAATTCGTCGAGCGCTGCTACCCATTTGTCGAGCGCTTGCTAGAATTCGTCGAGCGCTGCTAGCCATTTGTCGAGCGCTTCTCAGAAGATGTCAAGTACTGGAACTAGCTATATTTCTTCAGTCTGCTGAAAACAATTTGTCGAACGAATTTGTTCATTCGTCGAACGCCACTCGCCATTTGTTGAGCTTGAATTTTCCTAAGTTCTGACTAATCTAATCAGCCTAAAACTTGACCCTAAAACTATACAATGGGGTCAATACAGATCCTAATCAACATATAGTGATCCTAGCCCAAATCAGTAATAGGGTTGTTCCAACAAAACCTGACTGTGACTTTGAGTCATCACTGTCAGTCTTGAAGCTTGCATCCGTGTAACCCTTTACAACGAGCTCTTCCTCTCCACCAAACATCAAGAATGTATCCTTAGTCCTTCTCAAGTACTTTAGGATATTCTTGACAGCTATCCAGTGACCATCACCAGGATCAGACTGATACCTGCTAGTTATGCTTAAAGCATATGAGACATCGGGTCGAGTACATAACATTGCATACATGATTGATCCAATTGCCGAAGCATATGGAATCAACTTCATGCAGTCCTTATCTTCCAAAGATTTTGGACATTGGTCCTTAGAGAGACTCACACCATGAGAAATGGGTAAGAATCCCTTCTTGGACTCAAGCATGTTGAACCGTTTTAACACGTTCTCAATGTATGTACTTTGGGTCAAACCCAGCAACTTCTTCGATCTATCTCTATAGATCTTAATACCAAGTATATAAGTCACTTCGCCCAAGTCTTTCATAGAAAAGCACTTCCCTAGATTGTTATTAACAACTTGCAGGGTCGGAATGTCATTCACGATCAACAGTATGTCATCTACATACAATATCAGGAAGACAATAATGCTCCCACTAATCTTCTTATAAACACAAGGCTCATCTTCGTTCTTGATGAAACCAAACTCTTTGATTTTTCTCATCAAAACATAGATTCCAACTTCGAGAAGCCTGTTTCAATCCATAAATGGATCGATTTTACTTGCATATTTTAGTGGCTTCATCTGGAGATACAAAACCCTCGGGTTGTGTCATATACACTTCCTCAAGGAGGTTTACATTAAGGAAAGTCATTTTGACATCCATTTGCCAGATCTCGTTGTCATAATACGCAGCAATAGCAAGTAGAATTCTGATGGACTTGACCATAGCTACAGGGGAAAAGGTTTCATCATAGTTAACACCATGAATTTGCCTGAAACCTTTAGCCACCAGCCGACCTTTGAATGTCTATACATTCCCATCCATGTCAGTCTTCTTCTTGAAGACCCACTTGCACCCTATAGGTCGTACCCCTTCAGGTGGTTCCACCAAGGTCCAAACTTGGTTTGTGTACATGGAGTCCATTTCAGATTTCATGGCCTCAAGCCACTTCTCGGAGTCTGGTCTATTCATAGCTTCTTGGTAGGTTGCAGGCTCATCATCATGATCCATAAGCAACACGTTACCTATTTGAGTCATGAGAAATCCATATCTCTCGGGCTCAGATCTTGGTCTACCAGATCTACGTAGGACTTGTGTTTCTTGAGCAGGCTCTCCAGCTACAACTTCTTTGTAGTCCTTGCTCAGGTTCCATCCGGTTCGTTCATTGTCTGTGGCTCTTGAACTTCTTCAAGTTCTACCTTTGCAGTCTTTCTGGATAAGAACTCATTCTCCAAAAAGACACCAGTCCTTGCGACAAACACTTTGCCCTCAGATGGTAAGTAGAAGTAGTATCCTTTGTTTTTCCTAGGATACCCCACTAGATAACATTTATCCGATTTGGGTTCCAACTTGTCAGGCATTTGACGTCGCACGTATGCCTCACAGCCCCAATTCTTGATGAACGACATACTAGGACGCTTCCCAGTCCATATCTCATATGGTGTCTTTAGAAGCGTTTTCGTTGGAACTCGATTTAGTGTGAAAGCAGCAGTCTCTAAAGCAAAACCCCAAAAGGAAACGGGAAAATCTGCATGACTCATCATCGATCGCACCATGTCTAACAAGGTGCGATTCCTCCTCTCAGAAACACCATTATGTTGAGGTGTTCCGGGCGGAGTGAGCTGTGACACAATACCACACTCTTTCAGATGATCACGAAACTCATGACTCAGATATTCGCCACCTCGATCAGATCAGAGTGCTTTTATCCTTTTTCCCAGTTGGTTTTCTACTTCATTCTTAAACACTTTGAACTTTTCAAAGGTCTCGAATTTGTTCTTCATAAGAAACACGTATCCGAATCTACTGAAATCATCAGTAAATGTAACAAAGTAGTAGAACCCACCTCTAGCCATAGAACTCATGGGTCTGCATACATCACTATGTATTATACCCAAGAGATCATTAGCCCTCTCATTACAACTAGTGAAAGGGGCTTTCGTCATCTTGCCCAACAAACTTGACTCGCATCTCTCAAATGAATCATAATCAAATGAGTACAGTAGTCCATCTTTATGGAGCTTGGATATGCGTTTCTCGTTTATATGGCCTAAACGACAATGCCAAAGGTACGTAGGATTCGAATCATTTATTTTTTGTCTTTTAGTATTTTCTATGTTATAGATCTGATGGTCTAAGTTCAAAACATATAAACCATTAAACATTTGGGCAACGCCATAACAAACATCATTCTTATAAATAGAACAACAATTGTTCTTAATTACGAAAGAAAAACCAATCATGTCCAAACATGAAATAGAAATAATGTTTCAAGTTATGGCCGGAACATAATAACAATTATCTAGTTCTATTACAAGCCCCGTGGGCAAAGAAAGACGATACAATCCTACGGCAACGGCAGCAACTCTTGCTCCATTTCCAATGCGCAGGTCTACCTCTCCTTTACCCAGCATTCTTCTCCTTGTCAGTTCCTGCACATTTATACAAATGTGAGAACCACATCCGGTATCCAATACCCAGGATGAAGGAGCAGAAAGGTTTATTTTTATAACGAAAATACCTGAAGCGGAAGTCATACTTCCCTTCTTCTTCTGCAGATCTTCTAGATACTGAGGACAGTTCCTCCTCCAGTGCCCTGCCTTACCACAATGGTGGCACTTCCCTTACTTAGCCAAACTTTTCCTTTTCAGTGCAGAAGACTTGGGATCAAGAGGAGACTTAGATCCAATCTTCATCTTCTTAGATCCCTTGGCCTTGCCCTTGCTCTTATGCACCATCAATATGGGGCTGGCAGGCTTGACCTTCTTCATGTTATTCTCGGCAGTTCTCAACATGCCAAGGAGCTTGGGCAGTGTCTTTTCTATTTCATTCATGTTATAGTTCATGACGAACTGCTCATAACTGTCCGACAATGATTGCAGGATCAGATCCGTGGCCAACTCTTGGCCCATGGGAAAACCCAATTTTTCAAGGTTCTCTATATACCCAATCATCTTGAGTACGTGAGTCCCTACTGAGTCTCGAGCTCCCATTTTGCACTGAAATAACGCCTTAAATATGTCAAACCTCTCTTACCGGGCTTGCCCCTCGAACATTTTCTTGAGGTGCCCGATTATCTCATAACCACACATGCTCTCGTGTTGCTTCTGAAGCTCAGAGGACATGGTAGCAAGCATGAGGCATTCCACATCCAAGGTATCATCTTGATACTTCTTATAATCATCTTTATCTGCTCTCGGAGCATTTCCGGTCGGCTCTGTGGGGGCTTCACCTTCCAAGACATAGAGCTTGCGCTCTTGCCTGAGAACAATTCTCAGGTGTCTGTACCAGTCAAGGAAGTTCGTCCCGTTGAGCTTGTCCTTCTCAAGAATAGCTCTCAGGGACAGGGTGGAGTGAGATCCACTTGCCATGGATATTCTACAAGGAATTTTGCAAAGTGATATTTTTTAGTACTATATTTCAAAATACATTTTATATATTTTTAATAAGGACTTTTATTAAAGAGATCCCACTATTTTAATCAAATCAATAACGCTTGATATCGATTCAGAGAGTTTATGCGAGCTACTCTCTTAGTGGACAAGATCCGTATTTCACCAACACAATGAGTCCGCTTTGGCGTTCCTCTCATAATGCGGTTATTTAGGTAGAAAACATTTGTCAATTGCATCACTATGCAACTCTTGTATGGTTGGTGAATAACTCTTTATTCGCATCCATCATATGGAGCATGCCAACCCTATGTCTCTAGGTACTCAACCTTTGAGGTCACCTAGTTAAGTTAGACCCGATGTCGATAGTGGGATATCACAATTATCCGCTCGCACCCTTACCAAGATAGATTAATGCACCTTGCTTTGGCAAGCCCACACTTCATCGATCGAGGCAGGAAGAGTGTCATCCATCGGAAGGCATCCGAATACTTAGTATTGGATAAGGGATTTTATTATTTCAATAGATGAACATTTCATCGTGATTAACATTTAGTCACCAAGCACATACACAAAACAAATGCATCCCCTATGTGCACATAAAAGGATTATCAACTTTTGATAAAAGGGGGTTAAATCTGAATACTTAGAACACTTCTAAATCTCCAGATTTACATGCATTGAACACAAGCAAAGCAACTCCACTTATGTAGTAGACAAGCTCGTCTCTCAATGTCAGATTCAATAATCTAAACATTTGGTTTCACAAACCATTTTGAGGGACGATTACTGCAGAGGATAAACAACCTCTGAAACATGAAATTCATAACGCAATCACATGCGTTCCTGGCGGGGTTCCAAGGGGCAGCGCTCCTGGCGGTAGTCTCGCAACCTCGCTTTGATACCACTATTGGGTTTTCTATACCCCTAACGGGATGACATATCGAATATGCGCATCGGAAATAATAACAAGAACAACCCAAAAGAAGCTAACGGAACTTGCGGTTTTCATGATTCAAGAGAATAATCAAATCGAAATACAAGGTACCTTTGCAGAATTGAATCAACGCTCAACCAAGGTGCTCCAAAGAGAGATCCAAAAATCTGCCTTTGAGTTCTTCAAGAATCGAAATGGATCGATCCCTCTACAGAAGTCCATACAAGCAAAAGGAGAACCCTAGCTTCTTGTCGTACAATAACTAGGTAGGAGAAGGAAGCTCTCAACGTCCCCACGGACTGCTAGGTCCGATCCAAGGGAGGTGGCGACCGACGGCGGCGACTAGCGGCGGCGAAAAAATGATCGGCGGACGGGAAGATCGAGATGCCCTCGCGTGGAACAGTTCCGGTCGGCTGTTCTCGTCTAAAATCGTGAAAAGATTAAGTCATCCATAAACCTAAAATCGCATGCCCTTTTATACTAAAATGCATAAATCAGGATATCCGCAGACCCAGGGAAAAAGAACGGTTCTGTCAAGGTGTACACATTAGCCGAATCGACTAATCAGATTAATCGAATCGACTCAGATTCGGCGAAACCATTTCGACAAATTCGTCTATATGCTATAGCCGATTCGACTATATAAATCCGACTATATCATTTCGTTGAAACCATTTCGTCGAACTGACATATTTTGGCTAAACCCTTTAGTTGAATTTGTTACAATTCGGTTAATCACATTAGCCGAATCTCATTAGTAGAAAACAACATAATTCGGTTAATCACATTAGCCGAATTTGACACAGTTCGGTTAAACCCTTTAGCCGAATTTGTCTAATATAAACCCATTCTTATAAACCCTTTAAACGATTTCCCGTTGAGACATTCTCAACTTAATTCCAAGCAGTCACAGGATTGGTCCTCCACTCATATCCAATATGAGTAAGGCCAACACAATCCTTTCTCCAATTTCTCCAAACACTTTTATGTGCGACCCTATAGGCTCATATTGTGTTGGCAGTAAGACTAACTGTTGATTGCTTTGAGATCACCTCAGAAACTCCAACAGGGGGGGGGGGGGGGGGGGGGTGAGGTGTTTCAATGTTAATTGCTACTTTAAAGTTCTATCTATCACATCACTGAAACAACACTGATAACATACAGGATTTATAGTGGTTCCCTTCAAGACAATGTGTCAAGAGGTACTCCACTTTGCCTCCCACCTATCTAGCAATGTGCTAGACTAGGCAACTTCTCCAACTTAGATCTATTCTCAATAATCAGATCTTACAACTCAGTTTCACACAGAACCACACCAAACTCTGACTTTACAAGTCTTACAATAACTCAGATCTTCACCAAGATCTTACCAAACTCAGGCTCACAAAGAACCCTACCAAGCTCAGGCTCACACAGAACCCTACCAACACTCAGATCTACAATACGATCTTACCAGCTCAGGCTCACAAAGAACCCTACCAACACTCTGATCTATTACAAGATCTTACCAGCTCAGGCTCACAAAGAACCCTACCAAAAAAGAAGGATGTCGTTCTGTTGCAGAAGAGATGGCTTCAAGATATATGCTTTGAATAATAGGTCTTCTTCTTCTTCTTGCAAAAATAAGTCCAGATATCTTTAAATCTCTGTACTGTTCTTAAGAATCTTCTTCAGAGAAATATCAAATGGACTTTGCAATCAAGGAAGAAGATTCTTTCTTTCTCTTTGAACTTCACAGTATAGCAGTGATGTCTTCTAGTTCAGTACTTTCCTCTCTTTCTTTTGAATGCTTGTATGTGTGAGAATATGAATGAGAGAGGATAACTGTGACCGTTTCTGAGTGTCTTCCCTGTCCTATGAAATCGACAGTTTTTCTCTTTTATATTTTCCTGCAATTTTGCATAAAGGACCCATTGAAAATTCCTTCCTTAATTAATTAGGCCTTTAAAGAATATAGACTGAAATGGCAGAATAAACTACCATAAATGCTCTCTCCTTTTTGGAACTTGCAAGCCTTTGGAAATGTATAATATTCTTCTTAAATGTTGTGTAAATGGATATAGTCTGCAGAAGATATATCATTAATTATTCCTTGATTGATGCGCAAGATGAGCGGCATGCACATTCCCTGCATTTTAATTTCTGAGAAATTCAGCGCAATGAATGCAGCTTTGCATCTATCAAGATGATAAAATTCCTTCAGGCCGATATCGTCTTGATCATCTAAATGATATGTAATCTTCACGATGATATCGTCGACATACATCCTTCTTCAAGACTTGATATCTCAACGATATTGCTTCTTCTAGACGATATCGTCGAGATTTTTCTTTTTATATGACTTAGACTTATTCTTCAAGTTGACGATCTTTCTTCAAGATGATATCATCTTGATCTTCTAGACGATATGATGTATTCAAGCCGATGTTGTTTACATGATCCTTTCTTCAGGAATTAATCAGTTATCTCAACGATAAATTTTTTCAATCTATAAGACAATATATCTTCTTCAAGACGATATCGTCGAGTCATCTGAACTTAGCTTTCTCAATGATAAACTTTCTTCATGATGATATCATCTAGACTATCTTCACGATATGTTTCCTTTCTCAACGATTTATCTGCTGAGTTTTGAGACGATATTTTACTTAGTGAATTTTCATTACTTTTATAGTCTTGATACCAGTGATGTAGCTTTGATGCATTTCAATGATATGTGTATCATCTCAACGATATGTCCAGTCCTTCTTGGTGATTTTGGACTTAGAGAATTACTGGACATATAATTTATTCTCTGTGGTCATGAATGAAATATCCCATCAAATGCATAGTGCATTTATCATTGATCTGAGCACTTCTTCAAATCAGGAACATTGATGGGCACTGTTCCCAATAATCTCCGCCTATTTGAAGAAGTCATAACTCACTTCAATGATAAATGTCAAATGATAAATAGAATCAAAATTTGAAGACATTCAGCAAATGTGACATGATTCATCTATCAACATGATACAAATAGAGATAATGTTTTAAAACAAAATATTTCAGTCATTTTCCCAAGTCATTTTCTGACAAAACATTCTATGATATTCAGGACCTGCTGCTGCTTCCCTTTCCTTTTCTTTTCTTCCTTTCTTAGAAACTGATTGGCTTTGGAGTCTTCTTTGGAGATGGAGGAGGACCATGAGGGAAAGCTAGTTTATAATTCCTCATTTTCTCCATTTGAGTGAGAAGATGATTCCAGTCAGCAGAATAGTAAACTCTTTCAGACCCATCTTGAGGGAGGCTTCTGTAAACTGAGGGAGGCTCTCAGATGTTTCTGCTAACTCATAAACTGAGGGAGGCTTCTGTAAAGCTTGCTTGACTTGATTTACAGCCCACGTGGATTGATTTTAGCCATCATTTATCATTGCCTTCTCCCCCTTTAGGAATTCTTCAACATTGTGATCATCAAGACCTACTTGTACCAAATTTATCCTCTCATGTAGGTGTTGTTCAGCCTCATCAAAGTTATTTCTTACTTCTAGCATATGTTCATCTAGGGTCTGAGTATTCACATCCATTCTGTTCAGAATTTGATCTCTATCTGAATTCATAAAGCCTGATATTTGTTGAAATGCTCTCTCAGTATTCCTTGACATAGTGCTTTTATTTTAAATGATTTGATGAGACTGATGCCCAACCTTGTTGATCTCCTCACCAACATGTTCCATGGCTGGAGCTGCTAAGTGAAAGAAGTGAGTGTGATGAGTCTTGAGATGATGCATATCATCCTTCACAGTTTGCAGCTTAGCCTTCATTTCTTGCCTTTGGTCATCTACAATCTCTATAATGAACCTTTCTATCTTATCCCTTTGAACATTCAGCAAGGCTGAGATCATACAAAATAGAAAGCCTGATTGTGTAGAAGATGGTCCTGCAATATCCACTTCTGGAGCAGCATTCTCCTATGGACGACTTGAAGGAGCACCTTTACCCAGAAGATCAGGAGAGTCTACCTGCACCTGCTCTTCTTCTTCCACCAGCACTTTCTTGACTTTGGTCAGAACTAGGTCAAGCCCAGTCTGGGGATCAGTACTTCAAACCTTCTCTAGCACATTAATGAGTCCCATTTATATACACATTTATGGAGTCACCTGGGCCGTATTTCTAGTCGATGCACTACACTTTAGGCATGTTTTCGATCATATTTGTTATTCCTTGCTAGGTGCACTCTTTGGCCCATTTTGGTGTGCATTTGCCCTCCTTGTTATTGGGGGTAAGCACATGATGCTCCCCATCCCTTTCTCTATGTTTATCTAGTGCTGGAGGTGTTTTCCCAGCTGTTTTATCTTGTATACAGGTGGTCGGATCATCCAGTTTTCCCCCAGAATTCATGATTGTGTGCAACGCACGATCGTGCATTTCCTTGACGCACGCACTGTTGCATGCGTGCATTCTCATCGTGGCAGAAAATGGGAGATCTGAGTTTGGTCGTGCGTTTTGACGCACGGGCGGAATTGCCCGTGCGTGAGTAAAATGCACGGTCGCCTGTTTCTTCATGTTTTTTAGCTTTTCTGCATTTACCCGTGCGTTTTGACGCACGGGCGGATTTGCCCGTGCGTGAGTAAATCGCACGGGCGGCGTAGCTTCGTCTTCATGCTAGTTTTTATCATTAATTATTGCACGGGCAGTGCACGATCGTGCATTAGCCCGTGCGTGACCAAATCTCTGCCTGTTTAGAATTTAAAGCAGGAAATGCTGCTACCAAAGAGAGCCCCCGATTGCCCTCACGGGAAAAGCCAGGAATCCTGCCATTTACGCCCTTTCCACAGGAGGAGACAAGAGGAGACCATTTACAGCGATCTCCTTCGCCATTCCTCCATCCGGGAGCATTTGCAAGCATTCTCCGCCACTAGTTCAAGCATTCTTCGCCGAGGAGACCAAAGAAGCGCTGAAGATCGTTGGAGCAGTGACAGCCTCCTTCGAGTCCGCACACCGTCTGAGGGCCGAGCCCGGAGGGAGCCCGACAACCTCTCACTCCGGCCGAGAACCCAAGACGCGGTGACATCTTCTATGCGGTCCATTCTAAACTTTGATGCTTGTGCTTTCTCTTTGTATTGTTGTACGAACGCTTGTTAGGTTAATGTTATGGATCCTTGCTTGTGTTCATGTGCAATGATGATGTGGTGGTGAGACTAGCTTTCGTTGTTGTTGTGATAGCCTAGGTTGTTTGTGTGTGAAGCCATCTAGCAATTGCTAGTGGTGATGTTGGCGAAGAGCTGAGTACGACCCTCACAAAACCTCGCACTGTGGCCTCTCCATCCGCTTACTGAAGCGCGGCATCGCGGCCGCTGCACTCACCCACACCTTGCGAAGCGGTGCTTTTCGACCCACATTTCTCTTATTTTTGCAATAGCTTAGGAATCAAATCACAACGCCCCTGTTTTACTTTATTTGCTCGTGTAACAATCGACTCACCACACGTTTCGTTCACCAGAACCTGCATTCCTCAAGAGATCGACATTCGGGGAGTTCCTCCCTATTTTATTACTTGAGTGACCGGTGCACTGCCGTCGTATCGCATTTTGTGCTTGCTAATTAGTGGTGCTGAAATCGCGCATCAGGTTTTTAGCACCGTTGCCGGGGAATGCAGGCGTGATCAGTTCGTGTCTGTGAAAATCGTTACAAGAGACATTATCTTATCTCTCCTCGTCTGCCTCTCTTATTTTCAAAATTCCTTTATTTTGTTGTGCGCTAATCCATTGTCTTGCAAGCAAGTCTATCATGACTTCTATCCAGCAACATATCTATCCGGGAAGTTTAAACGATCTTAGGATTCAGGCACGAATAAATAATCATGCGCCGAGATCTCCACTGACATTATTGAGTTTATATATGAGAATTGAATATTCAGCGGGGATACACATGAAGATGCAATACACCATGTGTAGGGATTTTTAGAAGTCTATTACACGTGTATATTCAATGGAGTCGAAAACGACCAACAAAAGATCCTGGCATTTTCATTCTCTGTGCATGATAAAGCTAAAAGATGGTACTTGGATACCCGAAAGAGTGAGACAACTTCTTG
The DNA here is from genome assembly GCA_033032865.1 of Dactylorhiza incarnata. NCBI lineage: Eukaryota > Viridiplantae > Streptophyta > Magnoliopsida > Asparagales > Orchidaceae > Dactylorhiza > Dactylorhiza incarnata. The sequence continues at coordinate 3,195,412 of JAWHQI010000160.1, read as the reverse complement.
GAAGAAATTTGAAGGGAGGTTCCTGTTTGATTTTCAACATCGCATGCGAGGTAAGAATATGCATAAGGAACTTATTGCCTTCGGTCAGGGAAAGGAAGAGACATTAGTTGACGCATGGGAGCGTTTTCAATCTTTACACAGGGACTGTTACCGTGAGGATTTGTCAGAAGACTTTTTAATTCAGATTTTTTATTTTGGCGTATTGGACAGGTTCCGTTTGCTTTTTGATGTCGCAGCTGGAGGCGCCCTTTTTAATAAGTCGGGGAAGGACGCCTGGGGAATAGTTGTGAATATAGTGCAGACTAGTCAGTATTGGAGTCACTCAACTCATCCTCCTAGCACTAGCGAAATTAATGCATTAACACTTAAGGGAGCAGAGGAATGTCTTCCATCACATCAGACGGAGTAGTTTGTTACTTTCGTGGTCGATATGCTGCACAAAATGAATGAATAGTCTGCAGCAATCCAGCAGCTAGACTCTACTATTAGTACTCTCGCAGATGCTGTCTCTGGGATTGTGGGTCAGCTGCCCGAGTCTGTGAAAACCATGAAGTTAAGAAGTGGCAGGAGTGTAAAACAATCCCCACGTCAGAAAACACCTCCAGCACCTGCACTACAGGAACCACTTATGAATCCTACGGACAGGCTTAACGCAGATGTAATAGGGGAGCCGACTCCTATCCCTACTGTGCCGGATTCTGCGAGCGTGGAACAACCCTCGAAAAGTATTGTTAGCCCTCCATTTCCTCACAGGTTACGGAATGAGAAGTCCGAGAAGCAACTTTGCAGATTCTTGGAAATGATGAAAGGAGTACAAGTTAGCATACCGCTGATTGAGGCCATCTCCCAGATACCGGGTTACTCTAAATTCTTGAAAAACCTGATTTCAAAGCGGAAGGTGCTGGAGGACCTCAAAACCATTGATCTCACTGAGGAGTGTTCCGCCCTCATCACCGACGTCCCTACAAAGCGTAAGGACCCTGGCAGCTTTACTATCCCTTGCAGAATCGGTCACCACCGATTCGGTCAGGCACTCTGTGATCTAGGAGCCTCCATTAATCTAATGCCGCTCTCCATCTTTCAAGAGCTAGGTGCGGGGATTTTGAAGTCGATGCAAGTGATGCTACAGCTAGCTGACAGAACGATCAAGACACCGGTCGGGATTGTGGAAGACCTTACCATAGTGGTTAATGACCTCGCCTTTCCAGCTAATTTCATCATCCTCGACATGAAAGTTGATGCTAGAGTCCCTATTATCTTGGGGCGCCCCTTTCTCGCGATGGCTCGTGCCATCATTAATGTGGAGCAGGGAGAGCTCTCTCTCAGATTGGGACAGGATGCCATATTTTTTAATGTTCATAATCCAGCGCAACTGTTTGAGATCACAGACTACGAACTGGCGGAGCCAACCGAAGAATTGGATAGTCAGTTTGATATGATCCTGGGGGATTGCGAGACTTTTTGGCAGCAAGATGGCGTGGGCAATGAGGGTTCATCCTCTGACAAGTCTGAGGATCTGCATCCGATCAGAGAATCATTTATTGTGCCATCGGATTCAAACACCTCTCCAGCTCTCAAACAATTACCTGACACTCTGAAATATGAATTCCTAGGAGAAAATACCACGCATCCGATGATTATTTCTGCAACTTTGTCTGTGGCCGACGAAGCTGCGTTGGTGAGGTTGCTAAGAAGATACCAAAGTGTCTTCGGACGTTCCCTTGCCGATATTAAGGGAATTAGCCCCACCGTCTGCATGCATAAGATCCTTCTTGAAGATCAGTACAAGCCAATTAGCAAGAGGTAGTGAAGGCAGAAGTGATACAGCTTTTGGATGCAGGCATTATCTACCCAATTAGCGACAGCAAGTGGGTCAGCCTAGTTCAGGTTGTGCCAAAGAAGGGAGGGATCACCGTCGTCCCCAACGAGAAAAATGAGTTACTACCTACCCGTGTGATCACCGGATGGAGGGTCTGCATCGACTACCACAAACTAAATGACGCTACGCGCAAGGACCATTTTCCACTCCCTTTCATTGATCAGATGTTAGAAAAGTTGGCAGGGCAAGACAACTACTATTTTTCTGGATGGGTACTCCGGGTACAATCAAATCCTAATCGACCCCGCAGATAAGGACAAGACGACATTCACCTGCCCTTCTGGTACCTTCGTGTTTAAGCGAATGCCATTTGGACTTTGCAATGCTCCTGCAACTTTTCAATGATGCATGCCTGCAATCTTCACTGACATGGTGGGAGATTTTCTTGAAGTCTTAATGGATGATTTCACTTTATTCGGCAGCAGCTTCAATTCGTGCCTCGCCAATCTAGACAAGACGTTGAAGCGGTGTGAGGACACCAACCTCATCATAAATTAGGAAAAATGTCATTTTATGGTGCGCAAAGGAATCGTGTTGGGGCATAAGGTTTCCCTCCAGGGGCTTGAGGTGGATCAGGCGAAGGTTAGTGTCATCAAGAACCTTCCTCCGCGGTCTTCTGTGAAGGGTATCCGCAGCTTTCTCGGACACGTGGGATTCTATCGGAGGTTTATTAAAGATTTGTCATCCATTTCAAAGCCTCTTTCTCACTTGCTAGGCAAAGATGTCCCATTTTATTTCGATAAAGCTTGTATGCAAGCATTTGAAACCTTACGGGGGCAACTTATCTCCGCCCCGATCTTGGTGGCACCTGACTGGAGTTTGCCATTTGTGATCATGTGCGATGCTAGTGACGTGGTCATGGGGGCAGTGCTTGGTCAAAAGAAAGACAAAACCTTTCACACCATTGCATATGCCAGACGAACTCTCAATAACGCTCAAGCAAACTACACCACCACGGAGAAAGGAATGCTAGCTGTGATCTTCGCCTTTGAGAAATTTCACTCCTACTTGGTGTTTTCCGAAGTAATAGTGTACATGGATCATGCCGCACTGAGGTACCTATTTAGCAAGAAGGAGGCCAAACCGCGTCTAATCCGCTGGATTCTACTTCTGCAAGAGTATGATTTGGAAATTAAAGATAAGAAGGGGGTAGAGAATGTAATCGCAGATCACTTATCACGGCTGGAGAACGACATGATGGCTGATGCTTCCAACAACAAAGAAGAGGAAGCGACCGATTATTTTCCGGATGAGAAGCTATTCGCAATCACTACGCATCCGTCAACAACCCCATGGTACGCTGATATCGCAAACAATCTTGCGTGTAAAACTTTCTCGCCCAATCTTACGCCTCAGCAGAGGAACAAGCTTTTTTTGGACACAAAGTATTATTTTTGGGAAGATCCATTGTTGCTTCGTACCTGTAGCGATGGTATAATCAGACGTTGCGTCCCGGAATCGGAGTACAGATCTGTTCTCGAGCATTGCCACAATAGGGAGGCTGGAGGACACATGGGCGCTGCCAGGACAGCACACAAGGTACTTCAAAGTGGATTATTTTGGCCAACGCTATTCAAGGATGCTCACACGTACGTCTCGAAATGCAATGAATGCCAGAGAACTGGCAATATTTCGCGGAAAGACGAGATGCCCCTTAATAATATGTTCGTTTGTGAACCGTTCGACGTTTGGGGAATCGATTTCATGGGTCCATTCCCAATGTCTCACGGAAAACATTATATAATAGTGGCATTGGATTACGTTTCAAAGTGGGTGGATGCGGAGGCTGTTGCTGTTAATGATGCCCGTACAGTCTTGAAATTTATTCATACAAAAATCTTTTCCAGATTCGGAGCTCCGCGGACAATCATAAGTGATGGTGGTAGTCATTTTTGCAACCGACAATTTTTGCAATTATTAAAAAATTTTGGCGTGCATCATAAATTCTCTTTAGCTTACCACCCGCAAACGTGTGGACAAGTGGAAGTTTTGAATAGAGAACTCAAAAGAATAATAGAAAAATCGACCCACTCGAATAGAAAGGATTGGTCAACGAAAGTGGATGATGCCTTGTGGGCCTACCGCACTGCCTTCAAAACCCCTATAGGAATGACACCCTTCCAGCTTGTTTTTGGAAAGGCATGCCACCTACCAGTGGAATTAGAACACAAAGCCTTATGGGCAACCAAGTTCCTAAACATGGACATCGCAGCAACGGCGGAAAGGCGTCTTTCTCAGATGAATGAACTTGAAGAATTGCGGCATTTTGCCTACGAGAACTCTCGCATGTATAAAGAAAAGACAAAGCAGTGGCATGATAGGCATATTTGACCAAAAGAATTCAATCTGGGAGATAGCGTTCTCCTCAACAATTCTCGTCTGCGCTTATTCCCTGGAAAGCTGAAGTCACGGTGGAGTGGCCTGTTCACTGTGACTGTGTTTCTCCGTTTGGCGCAATTGAAATTTCTGGAGAGAAAGAAGGGACGTTCAAGGTGAATGGTCATCACTTGAAAATCTATGATGGCGGCACAGTTTTGAAGGACTATAAAAAAAAGTCTATCTAGCTGAGTCAAATGTGTTAGGGTGATTTTCTCTTTTGTCTCTCTGCTGTATTTGAATACATGATCTGTATAATTCTGCTTAATTTTTATCTCTTTACCTTTGGTTATGTGTTGTATTTCTGGGATATTCTGAACAATTCCTAATAACTATGTTAGAACTATTTGTCTTCAATGCTTAATACAGGTATTTGGTTCACCTTTAAGGACATTAAACAAAAGGGCTTCTTGGGAGACAACCCATGGGAACCACCCGGTTCCGTTTGCCTTTTATTTTCTTTTATGTTCTGTTATTTCCTTTTTGCTAACGTTGTAGGTTGAAGATCTCACTTGGTGGATGCGGAAGGAGAAAAATTTAAAGAAGGAACTACCGCACTTCTGGCATGCTCTTTTATGAGCATACTCTACCCCTATTTTCCCTATTCCTGAATTGTCTATTTTATTTCATTTTGATCAAGTCTGGGGGAGAGAGCGAGCTGTGCATGTGCACACACTTTGTATGGCATGTTAAAATGTGCTGAGTTAGGATTTATTATTTTGTTGCACACATTGCATACACTTGCACCTAGTTCACGCGCGCTTATTGGATATTGCTGCGAGGTTCCCCGCTCGTAAGAATTGGATTGTTAGTGTAGGAGTGAGGAGTAGAGAAAAATGTTGACTCGAGTAGTGCTCTAATCAAATGCTCTCGTCACGCCTAGAAATTCAATTAGAGTAGAATAAAATTCAAAGTTATAATTTAATTATTTATATTATAGTAGCTGCAATTTATTTTACTTTAGTGGTGAATCCGGTGAATTCAACGGTAGTATAAGGTCGAGTGTAGCTGGACTAATAGTAGCTTATTACTAGGGTCGGAAGGAAGGACAACCTTTCTCGGTGGCTAGAACTTGCACTAGGCTACTCTTGAAACGATTGCGTTGAAGTACTCATTATAAAATGTGATATAGGTCATTTCTTGATCCGTTTGTGCTTTTGAAATCCTTACCAACGTAATCACCTTTGCAAGCCCACTTGAGCCTACCTTTCCTCCTTGTTTATCTCCACTAAAATTTCACCAAAGCCATACGGCCAAACCTATTTTCGCACCAACTTTTGAGCTGAAAGAAATTTATTTTTCGATCGCATTTGGTGTTATCTCTGTGGTGTATGGCAGCTTTGAATTAGCTAAAGGAGTCGTTTTTATTGTGCCTACAAAAGTTATTCTGTCGAGAAGAGAAAAGAAAAGAAGAAAAAAAGGGGTTGTTCAAAATGAATATTCTCTCAACAAATTCAAATTATATTTGGCTTAGCACGCACCTAGTGTTCAGTTGAAGTCTGGGGGTGTTGTGTAATTCTTGAAAATGTTGTATTGGTGATTATAATTCTCTTGAGAGCTCAGTTTATGTTGAATGCGATTCCCATCGTCCTTCTACTTATCTAGCCTAAACTCAACCTAAGCCCAATCCTAAACCATAAGTCCTATTGATTTTAGATACGAGTCATCTCATGCAGTAGAGAGAGTGCGAACGTGCAAGCCTATGGACACCGACTTTGATGGATTTCTTATGAGTTTGTCCCGAGCTTTGATTCGAGTAATACTCTACTCATTAGTCACGCTATTTTCCCTTTTGCGCGACCAAAAGATTCACCGGGATTCACCATCCAAGTAAAGTAAATTTCAAATCACTGGTCTAGAAATAGTTAGATATAATCTTGAGTTTAATTCTGTTCTAATGTATTTCTATGCACATGTGCATGCGACTTCGCATAGGTCTCTACCGCTCAAACTCACTCTAACATCCAATTGTTTCGATAGGAGAGCTGAGTAGTTTGCCCGAGACGTGCAAATAGTTAAGTCTGGGGGTGTGATGAGTCCAATTTATATACACATTTATGGACTCATCTGGGCCGTATTTCTAATCGATGCACTAGACTTTAGGCATGTTTTCGATCATATTTGTTATTCCTTGCTAGGTGCACTCTTAGGCCCGTTTTGGTGTGCATTTGCGCTCCTTGTTATTGGGGGTAAGCACATGGTGCTCCCCATCCCTTTCTCTATGTTTATCTAGTGCTGGAGGTGTTTTTCCAACTGTTTTATCTTGTATACAGGTGGCCGGATCATCCAGTTTTCCCGCAGAATTCATGATTATGTGCAACGCACGATCGTGCATTTCCTTGACGCACGGACGGTTGCGGTCATGCGTTCTCATCTGGGCAGAAAATGGGAGATCTGAGTTTGGTCGTGCGTTTTGACGCACGGGCGGAATGCCCGTGCGTGAGTAAAATGCATGGTCGCCCGTTTCTTCCTATTTTTTAGCTTTTTTTGAATTTACCCGTGAGTTTTGACGCACGGGCGGATTTGCCCATGCGTGAGTAAATCGCAGGGGCGGCGCAGCTTCATCTTCATGCTAGTTTTTTATCATTAATTATCGCACGGGCAGCGCACGATCGTGCGTTCGCCCGTGCATGACCAAAACTCTGCCTGTTTAGTATTTAAAGCAGGAATGGTGCTACCAAAGAGAGCCCCTGATTCCCCTCGCGGGAAAAGCCAGGAATCCCACCATTTTCGCCCTTTCCACCGGAGGAGACAAGTGGAGACCATTTCCAGTGATCTCCTTCGCCATTCCTCCACCCGGGAGCATTTGCAAGCATTCTCCGCCACTAGTTCAAGCATTCTTCGCCAAGGAGACCATAAAAGAGCTGAAGATCGTTGGAGCGGTGACAGCCTCCTTCGAGTCCGCACACCATCTGAGGGCCAAGCCCAGAGAGAGCTCGACAACCTCTCACTCTGGCCGAGTGATGGCGTCGACGGCCCACAACAACATGAATTGGATGGCGACGGCCCGCAACAACATGAATTGGATGGCGACGGCCCGCAACTTGAAGATATGATGGAAGGCGCACTTATAGATGATGGCGCCACTTCCACCAAAGATTCCCGCAACCGCCGCCTAGGTGACACGCATGATGAGCGGCGCTACAACCTTCGCCCGAGGCGCCCGCTTTCGAAATAACTATCTTTATTCTTACGTTATGCTAATTTTATTTTGATGTCATGTTATTTTTATTTATTTACTTGGACTGCGTTTAGCATGATATTTGGGCTGCGTTTAGCCGCCATTGTGTGTAAGCCTATATATAGGCCTAACTCTTGTTATTTAGAGGGCTAATTTGATAAAAGAAAATTAAAAACCCTAATTTGTTTCTCCCTCGTGGCCGCCTCCTCCTCTCCCTCTCCCGCTCCAGATTTCTCCCGCTCCAGATTCGGCCCTCTCTTGGCCGCCTCCCCCTCTCCTTCTCCCTCTCCAAATTTCGGCCCTCTCTTGGCCGCCTCCTCCTCTCCCTCTCCCGCTCCAGATTTCTCCCGCTCCAGACTCGGCCCTCTCTTGGCCGCCTCCCCCTCTCCTTCTCCCTCTCCAAATTTCGGCCCTCTCTTGGCTGCCCCCTCTCTCCCTCTTCCTCTCCAAGTTCGGCCACCCCCCCCCTCTTGGCCGCCCCTCTCTAGCGTTCCCCCATACTCGCTCCCTTGCCGCCGGCCTCACAAGGAGCAGTCGTACCCTTTCATCCAATCAACCCGGGACAAACGTGAAGACGAAGACGGCGTTCAAATCTCCCTCCGGTGACGCAACTCCGGCGGATCCGTGGTACGGCAACCGGGCAAGAGTTTGCTTGAGGCCAATCCTATCTCAAGCGGGTAACGAACTAGCCACTCAAAGTGATTTCCCTCTTAGATTATTGTGTGGTGGGTTCTGTGGCGTGATCTTCGTATCACGATTGATTATTCGTTGGTCTTCTCATTTAGAGTCTTGCATACATCCTCGTTGTTTTAATCGTCGAAAGGGGTGTGGCGACCCCGCTTTTGTTGGGAGAGGTCTACCATTTTCCGATCGTATCTTTCGGTGGATCTCTTTTGGTACAACGCATAGCTCGTTCGGACCGGGTGGGTCCTTTTGCTTGATCAAACATCGGCTAATCGCCCTTGGGAGATCTCAAGAGGTTTGGCAACCTTCGTTGGCAATTGTTTCTCTTTGCCTAGTCCGGTGCACTTGCATTGTGCGGCTTGCATTCGCATCATTTTTCTTTTGTCTCGCGTATTAGTAAAAGTCCATCGGCAAACGCGGCGTCGTGAGCGAGTAGTCTACATCAACTTTGGTATCAGAGCCAGGTTGTGTTGATTTCTCAATCGACACCATCCTTACTTTTCCGTGGGTCATCCGCCCTCACTTGGGTGTGCACCGTAGTTAGCCAAAATCTGAAGTTTTCTTTTGAAATCTTGAAATTTCCAAAAAAAAAAAAAATCCTTTTTCTCTTTATTTTCAAAACACAAAAAAAAAAGAAATCTTTTATCAAATTTTCAGGTCAAAATTTCTGTCTGAGTGTTTTACACTGCCGCGCACTTGAGTGTGTATGCGTACGAGACAAGGGACGGAGTATCCCACGTCCTCCTCTCAAATGTCGGACGGGCGGGGCACGGGTCACGATCCAACACCGATTGATGAACTCCGCCAGGAGTTTAACGATCAGATGACGGATATCCGGGAGATGCTGCATGAGATCAGGTTAGCCCAACGGGCGCCTCAAAATAATGCCGCCCGCCCACGCGAGGAGGGAAATATCCCTCATAATCCCAATAACCCGAATCCCGAGCAAGCCCCCCGAGCGCCGTATGAGTTTGATATTACTCGAGTCGTGCGGATTAAACCGCCCTCATACGATGGGTTAGGTGACCCTCAAGTCTTCTTAGATTGGATCACAGAGATTGAATGCTACTTTCAATGGCACAATCTGAACGATGGGGATAAGGTGCGCGTAGCCCGAATGAAATTGTGGGGTAGAGCTAAGACGTTTTGGTTAAATGAGGAACGACGACTAGCCGCGGAGGAAAGAGGGGCACCCGTCGGGTGGGCTGAAATGAAGGCCATTCTGACTACTCAATACGTTCCAACCTACCATCGAACCCAAATGTTTGATGAGTTGGCGTCCTTAAGGCAAGGAACTAGATCGGTAGCTGAGTACATGGGCCTTTTGAAGGACATGATGGTTAGGTGCGACGTGAGAGAAATGCCCGAGATCACCCTTTCCGAATTCCGTAAAGGGCTAAACCCTAATATCCAAGGAAAACTCCTCCGCTACGGGCACACTGATTTAAGCACTACCTACAACGCTGCGTTGGATATTGAGCGACATCTTGCTCACAAATCTAAAAGCCATGCTTTTCAAAAAAACAAGTCCATCTTAGGACCCCCACCTACACCCACTCATAAGGATAAGGGCACGTTCCGGTCCACGGATTCAAATTCGGTGGTCATTACGGCTAGGAATGCTCGAAACCCGACCGGTGAGAGAGTACCGGTGGGCAGGATTAGTAAAACTAACGCTACTTGCTTTACTTGTGGAATTCAAGGGCACTACGCTAGTGAGTGCCCCACTAAACCGCGACCTCTAGCTCTGCTAGACACTACTGATGAACCCGCCGATATTGTATATGAGGCCGACGAAGATTCCGGGGAGGAAGGAGTGCCGAGTGATCTTGAGGATGATGCGAACATGTTGGTCATGCGTTGCATTTTAGCCACCCCGCGGCCGTCCGATGATTGGAACCGGACGAACATCTTTTCGTTAAATTTTAAGAGCGGCGAGAAATGGTGCAAGCTCATCATCGATAGCGGTAGTTGCATGAATGTTATATCGGAGAATGCGGTAGTCCGGATGAAGCTAACTACCGAACCGCACCCCCACCCATATAAGGTGGCATGGGTCAATAAAACATCCCTTCCGGTAACTCGGCGTTGTCTAGTTCCCCTCACCATCAAAACCTATTCTGAGAAGGTGTGGTGCGACGTCATCCCCATGGATGCATGTCATGTATTGCTTGGACGCCCGTGGCTATATGATCACGACGTCACACACTTTGGGCGAGCCAACACTTATGAGTTCAAGTTTACGGGCAAGACCGTTACCTTGAAGCCTTCACCTCCTAAGGACCCCTCGTGCGCCTCGAAGGACACCGTTGTGCCGGTCGAGAAAAAGACATTAAGTCTACTAGGCAAGAAAGAGTTCACTCGCCAATCCTTTTTGGATGGGGTCCTATACGCTTTAGTGTGCCTTCAAGTCAAAGAGGATACGCCGGTGTTTGACAATCTACCTCCGGCGCTTCGTACCTTATTAAGAGATTTTGAGGATGTCTACCCGGACGAGTTACCGCCTACGCTTCCTCCCTTACGAGACATCCAACATGCCATAGACCTCATCCCGGGCTCTTCTTTACCCAACTTGCCCCATTATCGTTTGAATCCGTCGGCACACACGGAATTACAAGCACAAATTTCTGATTTATTGCAAAAGGGGTTTATACGCCATAGTAAGAGTCCGTGTGCCGTGCCGGCCTTGCTAGCACCTAAGAAGGATGGCTCGTGGCGAATGTGCGTCGATAGTAGAGCTATAAATAAAATTACCATCAAATACCGATTTCCCATCCCGCGCTTGGACGACTTGTTGGACATGTTAGCCGGAGCCACGATTTTTTCTAAATTGGATCTTAGGAGTGGCTACCATCAAATTAGAATCCGGGAGGGTGATGAGTGGAAGACCGCTTTTAAATCTAAGGAGGGGCTCTACGAATGGCTTGTGATGCCCTTTGGGTTGTCCAACGCCCCCAGCACGTTTTCTAGGATGATGACGCATGTCTTCCAACCCTACATGGGAAAATTTATAGTGGTCTATTTTGATGATATTCTTGTTTTTAGCACGTCTACGGGCGATCATGAGGCGCATTTGAGGACTATTCTAGCGACGCTTCGTGCGGAAAAGTTGTACGTTAACATCAAGAAATGCACATTTCATGTTACCTCGGTCGAGTTCCTCGGATATATTGTGAGTTCGGAAGGCATTTTGGTGGACCCAAAAAAGGTCCAAGCCATCCAAGATTGGCCTGAGCCCGCTAGTATTCGTGACGTTCGTAGTTTCCACGGGTTAGCTACTTTTTACCGTAGGTTCATTCGTGATTTTAGCAGCATCATGGCTCCGATCACTGAATGCATGAAGAAGGGCGATTTCACTTGGACGAAGTCGGCCGCTGCGGCATTTCACACCATCAAATCTAGAATGTCGGAAGCCCCCCTATTACGGCTACCCGATTTTAGCAAGGTGTTCGAGTTGTCCTGCGACGCCTCGGGGGTGGGCATAGGTGGCGTGTTGAGTCAGGAGGGCCACCCTGTTGGGTATTTTAGTGAGAAGTTGGCGGGTCCCAAATTGAATTATTCCAATTATGATCGTGAATTTTACGCCGTGATCCGTTGCCTCCAACATTGGAGGCACTATCTACTCCCAAAGGAGTTTGTCATCCATTCCGATCATGAGGCGTTACGATTCGTCAACTCCCAAAGCAAAATCAGCCCCCGACACGCAAAGTGGGTCTCCTACCTTCAGGAATATGTCTTCATCATAAAACACCTCAAGGGAAACCTTAATCGTGTGGCGGATGCCCTTAGCCGCGTCTCGTTATTATTGTCTACCGTAGAGGTCAAGGTTATTGGGTTCGAACGCATCAAAGATGAATACGTCAACTGTCCGGATCTCAAAGATATATACATGTCCGCTAGCGGCGACCCTCCGAACACTATTTCGGCGTACTACATTCGCGACGGGTACTTATTTAGGCACGCCAAACTTTGTATTCCCCGAACATCTCTTCGCCACTTCATTGTGTGGGAGTTACATAGTGGTGGGTTAGGTGGTCACTTTGGGCGTGACAAGACCATCACCCTCGTGGAGGATAAGTTTTATTGGCCGGGTCTCAAGTCGACCGTACATAAGATTGTGAGTAGTTGCCGTACGTGTCAATTGTCCAAGGGGAGCAAAATGAACGTGGGGCTTTATACTCCTCTTCCGATCCCCTCTGTCCCATGGGAAGACATTAGTATGGATTTCATCCTGGGTCTCCCTGTCACCTTTAGGCGCCACGATTCCATCTTAGTGGTTGTTGACCGCTTTTCTAAAATGGCTTATTTTATTGCGTGCAACAAAACCGATGATGCTTCACACATTGCAAAGTTGTTTTTTAAGGAAGTCGTGGGGCACCGGGGCGTTCCCAAAACGATAGTCACTGACCGGGATGTCAAGTTTACGAGTTATTTCTGGAAAACTTTATGGCGAATCATGGGCACTAAGCTCTTATTTTCTTCGGCCTACCATCCACAGACGGATGGACAAACGGAGGTTGTCAATCGGAGTCTAGGTAGTTTACTTCGTTGTCTCGCTGGTGACCATAAGGGCACGTGGGATCTCATTCTCCCTCATGCTCAACTGGCGTATAACAATTCCAAAAACAGGTCCACCGGGCTTTCTCCCAACGAGATCGTGCATGGCTACAAAGCGCCTGTGCCCATCGACTTAGTCCCTTTACCTCCGTCCTACAAGTCGAGTCAGTTCGCCCAGGATTTTGCATACCATATTCATGAACTTCATAAGCATGTTAGGGGCAAACTTACCACTCAATATGCATCCTACCAATTGCAAGCTAACGTGCACCGGAGAGCCTCCCCCCTAAAGGTTGGCGATTGGGTAATGGTACGTCTCGTCCCTGAACGGATGCCTTCGGGTACCATAAGAAAGTTGGCTAATAAGCGAACCGGCCCATTTCGAATTTTAAAACAATTAGGAGATAATGCATTTCTATTGGAACTACCTTCTGATTGGGGAATTTCCCCTATTTTCAATGTGTCGGATTTAACGCCATATGTGTCTCCACCGCATGATTTATCTATCTGCCCGTTTAATTCTTCCACATCTTCTAATGGGTTTGGGGGTGAGATAGTGCCTGGTTCGTCCTCTTCCACGGTCCCCGCGGGAGGTACGTCTGTTGGTGGTGATATTTGTTCTTCTTTTTCGGCTAACGTTTTTCCTAGTTTCCCCAAAACCACATTTGTACCAGACAGGATTCTCCGTGACGAGGTGCTCTCCACTCCTGCCGGTGCTCTCCGCCGCTATTTGGTCCGTTGGCGTGACCGCCCGGCTTCTGACGACTCTTGGATACTTGAAGAAGACTTGATCTTGCTGGATAAAGTTCTCCTCCACCGCTATACTCAATCCAACTCACCGGTGATGAGTCCTTTTGAGCGGGGGAGGATTGATGGCGTCGACGGCCCACAACAACATGAATTGGATGGCGACGGCCCGCAACAACATGAATTGGATGGCGACGGCCCGCAACTTGAAGATATGATGGAAGGCGCACTTATAGATGATGGCGCCACTTCCACCAAAGATTCCCGCAACCGCCGCCTCGGTGACACGCATGATGAGCGGCGCTACAACCTTCGCCCGAGGCGCCCGCTTTCGAAATAACTATCTTTATTCTTACGTTATGCTAATTTTATTTTGATGTCATGTTATTTTTATTTATTTACTTGGACTGCGTTTAGCATGATATTTGGGCTGCGTTTAGCCGCCATTGTGTGTAAGCCTATATATAGGCCTAACTCTTGTTATTTAGAGGGCTAATTTGATAAAAGAAAATTAAAAACCCTAATTTGTTTCTCCCTCGTGGCCGCCTCCTCCTCTCCCTCTCCCGCTCCAGATTTCTCCCGCTCCAGATTCGGCCCTCTCTTGGCCGCCTCCCCCTCTCCTTCTCCCTCTCCAAATTTCGGCCCTCTCTTGGCCGCCTCCTCCTCTCCCTCTCCCGCTCCAGATTTCTCCCGCTCCAGACTCGGCCCTCTCTTGGCCGCCTCCCCCTCTCCTTCTCCCTCTCCAAATTTCGGCCCTCTCTTGGCTGCCCCCTCTCTCCCTCTTCCTCTCCAAGTTCGGCCACCCCCCCCTCTTGGCCGCCCCTCTCTAGCGTTCCCCCATACTCGCTCCCTTGCCGCCGGCCTCACAAGGAGCAGTCGTACCCTTTCATCCAATCAACCCGGGACAAACGTGAAGACGAAGACGGCGTTCAAATCTCCCTCCGGTGACGCAACTCCGGCGGATCCGTGGTACGGCAACCGGGCAAGAGTTTGCTTGAGGCCAATCCTATCTCAAGCGGGTAACGAACTAGCCACTCAAAGTGATTTCCCTCTTAGATTATTGTGTGGTGGGTTCTGTGGCGTGATCTTCGTATCACGATTGATTATTCGTTGGTCTTCTCATTTAGAGTCTTGCATACATCCTCGTTGTTTTAATCGTCGAAAGGGGTGTGGCGACCCCGCTTTTGTTTGGAGAGGTCTACCATTTTCCGATCGTATCTTTCGGTGGATCTCTTTTGGTACAACGCATAGCTCGTTCGGACCGGGTGGGTCCTTTTGCTTGATCAAACATCCGCTAATCGCCCTTGGGAGATCTCAAGAGGTTTGGCAACCTTCGTTGGCAATTGTTTCTCTTTGCCTAGTCCGGTGCACTTGCATTGTGCGGCTTGCATTCGCATCATTTTTCTTTTGTCTCGCGTATTAGTAAAAGTCCATCGGCAAACGCGGCGTCGTGAGCGAGTAGTCTACATCACCGAGAACCCAAGACGCGGTGACATCTTTTATGTGGTCCTTTCTAAACTTTGATGCTTATGCTTTCTCTTTGTATTGTTGTACGAACTCTTGTTAGGTTAATGTTATGGATCCTTGCTTGTGTTCATGTGCAATGATGATGTGGTGGTGAGAATAGCTTTCATTGTTGTTGTGATAGCCTAGGTTGTTTGTGTGTGAAGCCATCTAACAATTGCTAGTGGTGATGTTGGCGAAGAGGTGAGTACGACCTTCACAAAACCTCGCACTATGGCCACTCCATCCGCTTACCGAAGTGCAGCATCGCGGCCGCTGCACTCACCCACACCTTGCGAAGCAGTGCTTTTCGACCCGCATTTCTCTTATTTCCGCAATAGCTTAGGAATCAAATCACAACGCCCATGTTTTACTTTATTCGCTCGTGTAACAATCGACTCACCACACGTTTCATTCACCAGAACCTGCATTCCTCAAGAGATCGACATTCGGGGAGTTCCTCCCTATTTTATTACTTGAGCGACCGGTGCACTGTCATTGTATCGCATTTCGTGCTTGCTAATTAGCGGTGCTGAAATCGCGCATCACACATTGCCTGCAACTTCCTTCTCTTGCACTTGTCCTTCCCTTTCCTTTTTTGGCTCATGGTCTACAACCTCCCCCTGGACTACTTCTCCCTGATTTCCTAAGGTAGAGCACACCAGATTGCTCTCCCCCTCAACATTTGTAGTCTCTTGGGCTGAGCTCCCAAGCTGGGACTCCCCCTCAACTGAATCACCTCCAAGAATGGGGCTTCTTCTTACTTCAATAACTTCTGTGTTATCAGGTTCATTCACATCCCCTGGGATCATTTGATTAAGAGATACATCCCCCTCTGTCAAAGCAGGGGTTGGTAGAAATGGGGATCCTTCTTCCTCAGCATCCTTGGACAGATTTGGGTATGGAATTGATGGGGATCCTTCTTTAGAACTACTAGAGGATCCTACCTCCTCTGAGTCATCAACTACCTTGGCTTTCTTTTTCTTTCATTTTGTATCTTCTTGGGCATCCTTAGGGGTTTTGGAGATAACTCTCTCCCATATATCCAACATCTTTGAATCCAACCTCTTAGAATAATGCAGAGGTGCTCCCATTATTCTCTTCAACACTTCCCCTAGGGAATTCAGAAGGAAGATATATAAGATTCTTCCAAATGAAGGGGTCCTCAAGGTGCTCTTTATCCTCGGGAACAAAAACTTTATCTAGTATATATTCTTTGAGACAATGATCCTGCACATGACCTCAAACCTTTCTTTAGAAATCCTGTCATGGGAACCAGGCTCGCATAGTATCACCTTCCCTACAATGTCAGCTAGAAGTTTTCCCTTCTGGTTGAACTCTGCTCTTTTGATAGACCCATAGATCTTTCCACTGTGCTCACACCAGGCATATCTTGCAGAGAGGTCTTCAGCAGTTAGACCTGTTGGATCTTACGGCGCCCTTAGAAGGGGGGGGGGGGGTGAATAAGGGAATAAAATTCTTTTTATTATTTTTAAGATAATTACTAAGTTGTTTTTGATTAATAGGAAATAAGATGACAAATTAGTAATAACAATTTTGCAATAATGAAATTTTACGCCAATTGAGAGAAATAAAAAAAACACAAATATAATCATGATTGCATTATATAAAAAGGGTGTTTACAAAATTTGATTTCAATATCGCTAGAAATCGGAGGCGTACAAAAGTGAATTTCTTTTCCTTTTCTATACCGACTTGTATCCCCACAAACCGGTTGGCTTTAGCCTATCCTTCCCGGATAAAGCCTCAAGCCGCTCTAGCCAATCCTTCCCCGGATATGGCCTCGAGCCCCCTAGATCTAATCACCCAGAACTAGTCGCCAACACAAGGCGAATTTCCCCCTAAGTCCTACCCAGACCTAGTCACCAACACAAGGCGAATTAAATACAAAAATACAAATAAAGAAGTGAAGTAAATAACAAGCAAACTCCCTCTTGAGATTTCTGGAGATGAGGATGAAGGATCGCTGAAGCACAAGC
The DNA here is from genome assembly GCA_033032865.1 of Dactylorhiza incarnata. NCBI lineage: Eukaryota > Viridiplantae > Streptophyta > Magnoliopsida > Asparagales > Orchidaceae > Dactylorhiza > Dactylorhiza incarnata. The sequence goes on along the minus strand of JAWHQI010000160.1, from coordinate 3,178,485 downwards.
GAGGGCGAAGCGATCGTTCTTCGGATGTAGCGTGATGGCTTCCTTCTCCAGAATTTCTTCTTTGGCTTTGAGTGGGAGATGATGATTTGGTAGAGTAGCAGCACGAGAGTTTGGGCACAAGTAATGTCTCTGGAAGTTCTAACCAAAATGAGAGAGAGCCCAGCATTTTATAGAACTTGGAGCTAGCGCCTGCGGTAGTGGCTAGCGCCTGCGGTAGCGTTCGTGTGGAGCAGTTGCGAAACCGTCGGCGGCGTGGCACTGTGTACGAACTTGAGATAGCGCCTGGCGGTAGCGATAGCGCTGGCGGTAGCGGTAGCGGTTGTGAAACCGTCGCTGTGCACGAACTGGAGATAGCGCCTGGCGGAAGCGATAGCGCTGGCGGTAGTGCTGGCATTAGCGGTAGTGCTGGCATTAGAGATAGCGCTGGCGGTAGCGCTGGCGTTAGTGATAGCACTGGTGGTAGCGCTGCTCCTTTCAAAAGATTGTTCCAAGCTGCTTTATACCTGTGGAGTATTGCACCTATAGTTCCTGCACACTATAAACACACTACAAGCAATATCAAATACAATATGGGATTTGTTATTCTCAAACTAAGGGATGTGACACACATGTCCAACAATCTCCCCCTTTTGATAATAATAAATCCTTTAAGCAAGAAATCAACAATAGTGTTTATAGATAAGATAAGCAATATACAAGTGCAACTATAGTAAATGATATGCATGATAATGTGCATACTCCCCCTATCTTAATGCTCCCCCTACATAAATGCAATTTATGTGTTACTCCCCGTAAATGATAGATTTCATGAATTAGTCTCCCCTTATTTATCTATATTTCTCATATATAGATTTCTTTAATAAATCTCCCCCTTTTGGTATTATCAAAAGAAGGTGGGGTGAGGGTAGTAAGGAGACATTTCTTAAAAATGATAAAGCATGATCGAGCTTTTGTAATATAGATAGTGATAAAGAGTTTAAGCATAGTATATATAAGAGATTTCAAAGAAAATATAAGAGTTGTAAGCAAGCAGAAGATTATAGAAAACATCTTTTTGTAAGCATGAAGAGCATAAGTAAGAATGTGAGTTTTAGTTCAAAATTGAAAGATGTTTTAACCTTTTTGAAATCTCAAAGTTTTTCATAAAGATACCAAGCATGAAATGAATATATCAAAGAGATATTATACTACAATGTTACTTAATTTAAAGTTCAAGAGATACCAAAATATTGTAGAGATCATGCTAGGTTATCTAGTGCATTTTTATATAGAGAGTAGTATAGATAAAGCATTAGAATCCAATACTCATGAGAAGAAGTGTTATGAAAGATAATGATGTGCACATAAGTGTATTTTGGGCAATGTTAACAATTGATTTAAATCACCAAAATACAAGACATATGTAAAGTAAAATGCACAATAAAACACAAATTACTTTCACACACTTTTAATGCACATACTTTTTAACAAAGTGGTGTAATAACCAAGGTTTGCACAAGAAACTTTACTATTTCCTCCAAGGTGCTCAACCTCACAATGCTTATGAAGACTTATCAGGAGGTTCAAGTAGTGCTTTGTGGAGTTATATTTGTCTACATATATAATTTTTTGTTCACATTTGTGAGACAACATACTCCGAATACACTTGTTTTGCAAACCAAAAATTTTAACTTAACCACTTCTCTAAATGTCATAAGTGTAACACCCTGCCAGTACGAATAATATAACAGTAGGTCCGGCCGGGACCCCACGCCATACTAACCACACTAGTTAGGAGTTAAAAGGTGATAAACAGAAAGAAACTACAATAGAGTATACTAAACACTAGCGGAAGCATAAAGATTTAACATTTCCATTAGAATTGTCCACTATCATAGGAATGAAACCAAGAAAGAGAGTTATGGCCTTAAGGCCTTACATTTAGCAAATGTACCAAAAACTCCAAAACATACATCGGCACGCAGGCCGGCAATACATGAGAAAGCTAAAAAGGAGGTTGGCTTTCAAGGGCCAACTCAGCAAAAGGGGCCACCGCCCGCTATTTCCCGCTAGGCTCACCTGCACCTGCATAAGAACATTCCACCAAGCGGTGGCAAACCAGGTAACGGTCAGCACAGCTGACCAAATTATAACGACCCCACCCCTTTCCCGGGGTGGCGGAGATTCTACCCTGCAAGCAAGCCATACTAGCACAAGTACTAAAATAAAGAAAGTGCAACTACACAAGGTGAGGTTTCAAGCACAGTCAATCTTCTAGGTTGAGCATCAAAAAGGAGGGAACCTAGGTATGCACATGATGTTGGTTGGGTTCACCCGAAGGTTCCCCGCAACCGCCTAAACAACCGCATGAGGCTAACAACATCAATTCCACAAACACTCCACCGTAAGGGCCATCGCCTTATGTGGGAAAAAGAGCTTTTGGTCGGTCTAGGTAAACCACCTTCCACGACCTCTCCCATGATCACACGGCTACATGAGGTAGGGACCTCATACCGATCTGCATGGAAACGGGTTCGGTTTAGCTTTGCCCGTGCTCTAATCGTCGCGATCTGTCGCATGACGCGGGTACGGCTTCGCCTCGGCCCGTAAGGGTTTAGCACCTTCAAGTGCTACACAAATATAAGCTACGCACCTAATCCCTTCACAAGGATCTAGGCTTCACAAATACTCAAAAAGGGGAGGTATAAAACGCTCTGCATCAATTTCGCGGTGAAGGTTTGCCTTCATCCAATCTCAAAGCATGGGGCTTTCGTTAGGATCTTCACAAGACGCCTACACTTAAATCCCGCACTACTATAGATGATTTCACGGAGTCATTCTCCGGCATGCATTCTAGGCTTAACCTAAATGCAACGTCGCAATCCAAGCATCACCGATTCGGGCTCACGGCCACGAATAGGCTTCACACAAAATGCCTAAATCCGCACGACTACCGGATTTTCTACATGCAATATGCCGGGGACGGACACAATCGACCCGGAGTTCCGGAGAACTTGAGAGAATCCTACACTTCACCCATTTGGTGAAAGGGATCCCTCATGCAAGCATAGAGAACGAAGGAGAGGACAAAAGACAAGTCCAAACAACGGGAGAAGAAATCGTTACCCTAGGAGCGTTCTTTTTCGCCATGGATCCAAGATTCTAGACGGAGGGAAATGACCGCACCGGGCTGCACTCTCCAGATCTGGAAACGGTTCGCGAAACGGAGCTCCGGAGCTCCGTCAATGGCGGAATCTCCCTTCTTCTTCCTTGGCTCCTCCTTCTTTCTCTAGGGTTTGGAGAGAGAATGACTTAGAGAATATGAGGTTTAACCCCCTCTCATCAGCCCTAAAGGTCTCCCACAACTAAACCTAGCCGTTGGATCAAATCCCAAAAGATTTGGACGGTCCGATCTTCTTCTCCGCTCAAAATCGCGGAACAGAATAAACAGGGCGCACGATCACAGGCGCACGGTCGCTGGCGCATGATCACCGGTCGTGCGCGATGAGGACAATGGTCGTGCGCATAAGACGAGACAGAACCCCGATTCTTTGCGGGTTACGCACGATCATTGGCGCACGCTCACTGGTCGTGCGCTAAGAGGACAATGGTCGTGCGCATTGACCTGATCTGGAATCTTGAGCCTATCCCGAGCGCAACACCACCATTCCGCCTACCTCGCTGAACCACGATCTTTGGGGTGTTACAACTCCACCCCCCTTAAAAGAATTTCGTCCCGAAATTTCGAAAACAGTAATAGCAGGAAATTACAGTTTTTAAAGAAAATTTACCTGAGGGAAATAGCTCGGGGTACTCCGCAAGCATTGCTTGCTCTCTCTCCCAAGTTAGCTCCTCTCGGCCGCAATTATCCCACCAGACCTTTACCATCCGAATGGACTTGTTCCGCAACTGCTTTACCTCGGTATCCTCGATGTGTAAGGGTTTGACTTTCGTCGACAACCCACTATCCACCGACACTTTGCCGACCACAACGATATGAGTAGGCTCTTGCACTGCCTTCCTCAAAACTGATATGTGAAACACGTCGTGCAGACCGCTCAGCTCTGCAGATAGTGCAAGCCGATAAGCCGCATCACCAACACGTTCCACAATCTCAAACGGTCCTAAGTACCTTGGACTGAGCTTTTTCAAGCGTCGGGTCCTTGATACCCCTTTGAACGGTTTGATCTTCAAGTAAACCCGGTCACCGACGGCGAACTCTAGGTTCCTATGCTTGGCGTTGTAATACTTTGCTTGCCTATCCTGGGCAATCAATAGCCTTTCTCGAATAGTTTGGATCGTCGAAGTTGCTTCCTCAACATCCTTTCGCTTTAATAGCTTAGTATCGCCCGTTTCTGCCCAAGACAACGGCATACGACACTTCTTACCATAGAGGGCCTCGAAAGGAGCCATCTTTATACTGGCTTGGTAGCTATTATTGTAGGCAAATTCGATCATATAGAGATGATCTTCCCACTTCTTTCCAAAATCTAGAGCGCACATTCGGAGCATATCCTCCATAGTCCTGTTGGTCCTCTTGGTCTGTCCGTCCGTTTGCGGGTGGAAGGTCGTGCTGAATTTCAATTTAGTGCCCAATAGTTCATGGATAAGCCTCCAATCTTTCGATGTGAAACGCCTGTCACGATCGCTGACGATGCTACGAGGGACACCGTGCAGCCGCACAATACAATCGACATAGAGCTTCGCTAGCTTTTCTACAGAATCATCCTTCTGGTTCGGAATAAAATGCGATACTTTTGTCAGTCTGTCCAGGATCACCCAGATGGCGTCGTTTCCATGCTGCGATCTCGGCAATCCGTGCACGAAATCCATCAAAATATCGTCAAACTTCCATTCCGGAATCGGCAAGGACTTCAAAAATCCACCGGGACGTTGACATTCCACCTTCACCAACGCGCAAGTGTTGCACTTGGCCACGTAGAGGGCAATGTCCTTCTTCATACCCGGCCACCAGAAAAGTTTCTTCATGTCCATGTACATTTTCGTGCTCCCCGGGTGGATAGAGTACTTGGTATGATGAGCCTCGTACATCAATTCCTCCCGTAGAGTACCAACGTTTGGGACGCACAATCTGCCATTCTTCCACATAAGGCCATCCTCGAAAGAGAAATCAGCGTTTAACCCGTCAACGGTTTCCGCTTTGTAGCGTTTCAAGCTCTCATCCAGCTCCAAAGCCTGTCGAACTCGGTCGGCAAGGTGGTATTGAACCTCCGTCCAGTTCAAGCATGCTGAAGTAGACGCTCTTCGATCAACGCAAATGATCTCCATTTCTTCTAGCTCACGGATTAGACGCCCATCGTGCATCAAAATCCAATTTGCTTGAGCGGGAGCCCGACGACTCAACGCGTCCGCAACTACATTTCCCTTTCCAGGAGTATATTTGATGTCGAAGGTGTAGTCCCCAAGGAACTCCAACCACCTCCCCTGTCGCATATTCAACTCCCTTTGATCTAGCAAGTACATTGAGGCTCTTGTGGTCGGTAAAGATGTCGATCTTTACGCCATACAAATAATGCCTCCAAAGCTTAAGAGCAAATACCACGGCCGCTAGCTCCAAATCATGGACTGGGTAATTCCTCTCATGAACCTTCAACTGACGGGAGCTGTAGGCAATTACCTTACCGAACTGCACTAGGACACAACCCAAACCACTCCCTGAGGCGTCGCTGTAAATTTCGTAGCCTTCCGTACCACATGGCGAGCATAGAATGGGTGCCGTGGTCAGACGGCTCTTCAGTTCTTCAAAAGCTCGTGCGCACTCGGGCGACCAAACAAACTTATGATCTTTCCTAGTCAATTTAGTGAGAGGAAGTGCAATCCTTGAGAAGTTTTCCACAAAGCGCCTATAATAGCCGGCAAGTCCTAAGAAACTTCGGACTTCCGCTACGTTTTTCAACAAAGGCCAGGCTCGGATCGCTTCTATCTTCGACGGATCAACCGCAATTCCATCTCCACTAACGATGTGACCAAGGAATGCTACTGACTGTAGCCAAAACTCGCACTTGGAGAACTTGGCATATAGCTGACTCTTCCTCAAGGTGCCCAGAACTGCGTGCAGATGCCCTACATGCTCCTCTTCCGATTGAGAGTATACCAAAATGTCGTCGACGAAGACGATCACAAATTGATCCAAATACTCACGGAATGTCCTATTTATTAAGTCTATGAATACCGACGGTGCATTAGACAGACCGAACGGCATCACCGTGAACTCATAGTGCCCAAAGCGGGTACTGAAAGCTGTCTTTGGAATGTCACATTCCCTAATTCGCAGTTGGTAATAGCCGGACCTTAGGTCCAGTTTGGAGTATACCGTCGACCCAACCAGCTGGTCGAAGAGATCATCGATTCTTGGAATCGGATATCGGTTCTTCTCGGTCAACTTGTTTAGCTCTCGATAATCGATACATAGACGCAAGCTCCCGTCCTTCTTTTTCACAAAGAGGACCGGTGCACTCCAAGGCGAAGAACTTGGACGTACGTAGCCTTGCTCTAGCAGCTCTTGCAATTGAACCTTCAGCTCTTCCAATTCCTTTGGCGCTATCCGGTACGGTGAGCGGGCCACAGGTTTGGCACCTGGCACCAACTCGATACAGAAATCGATCTCTCGCTGAGGCGGAGCCCCAGGGAGTTCGTTAGGAAACACGTCGGCGTACTCCGCTACAACTGGGACATCACATAACCTGGGCTTTGGCTCCGAAGCCTCCAACAAGGTGAAGAACAACTCGGCGCCTTTTCTCACCGCCTTAACCACTTGGAGAGCAGACATCAGCGTCTTGCTCGCTCCTCGCATACCGGCAAACGTGGTTTCTCCATCGGCGTTCCTTCCCAGAGTGATCTCCTTAGAATTGCAATCTATGCATGCACGCTGCTCCGAGAGCCAGTCCATGCCGAAGATCACATCGAATTCAGCTAACGGCAACAACGATGCTTCCAAATCGAAATCTTGATTTCCGATCCGCACCTTCACATGGCTCTTCCTATCCGCAGACATGAGAGATCCATTGGGTAGCACTACTTCTAATCTGTCCTCTACGAAGGTAGATGGCACTCTGATTCGCACCACGAAGTCCTCAGACAGAAAAGAGTGCGATGCACCCGTATCAAATAGAGCTCTCGCCGGATAGTTGAGAATTAGGACAAAGCCTAATTGCACACAAAAGAAACATACAGTTGCACAACGGTATAATCACGAATAGCTACGAGAAAGCTATTTTTTTTTTCATACCTGTGACAACATCAGCTTGTCGTATGGCTTCTTGCTGGCCAAGCGAGTAGACTCTCGGTTGAGTCGGAGTAATGTGCTGGGAAGCTGAGGACTCCGCAGCTTTACCCTTTTCCGCAGCTCGAGCATAGTCCAAAGCTCGATTCTCTGATTTCGGGGGACCACTTCGACACACTGCGGCCTTGTGTCCCACCTTCCCGCAGGTGAAACACGTGATAGGGCTCCGCACCGTCATTGCTCCCGAAACATTTGAGCGGGTTTGCTCCGCCGGTTTGAACTTCCTTTTGTTCTTTCTGAATTCTGACTTAGACTGAGAGACCGGCACATGAAACTCAGGTTTCTTTGCCATGGCTTTTGCTTGTACCCTCTTCATGTCCAACTCTAGGGATCTGGCAGTTTGTACCATCACCTGGAAACCTAACGTCATTGGGCCTGCAAGGAGCAGCCTCAACTCGTCCCGAAGACCTTCATAGAACTTGTTCGTCTTTATCTCTTCGTCTTCCATCATAGGCCCCGCATAACGACCCAGTTTAGTGAACTCGTGCAAGTACTCATCTACTGAGCTGTCGCCTTGAGTTAACTTCAGAAACTGGTTCTGCAACGCAATGCGTTGGGCAGAAGGAATATACCTTTGAAGAAAAGACTTTGAGAACTCCGCTATCGTGATCTCGGTAATCTCCCTGCCTCCGAACTTGTGCACTTCCTGTTCGGCCCACCAACGCTCTGCCTCTCCGTTAAGGAGGAAGGTGGCTAAAGTGACCATCATAACTTCTTCTATTGCTGTCGCCCTTAGAATCTTCCTAACCGTTGACAGCCAGTCCTCCGCCTCCGTTGGGGATCCGGTCCCCGAGAAAGTTGGAGGATGGAAGCTTAGAAAGTGTTGCAGCTGTTGATCACGTGCTCGCGCAATAACTACACGCTCTATCGGACGCTCCACCCTTTGCACCGCCGCAGGTTCCACTGCAGCCACTGGCACAGGGGCCTCAACCCTCGGTTCCACCGCAGGTTCCACTGCAGGTTCGATCACCGGGGCCGCATCTGTAATAGGCGTAGCAGGCTGTGCAAGCCTTTGCGGTTGAGCATTGATCATCGCGAAGACAGCTTCTGCGATTAACCTGATCATCTCAGTAGGAGGAGTGGTCGCTGGCACTTCAGCCGACCCACTACTTTCAGCGGTGTTACGGGGTTGAGATGGCCCCGCACCACTTCTAGTCGCCTATAATCGTGTAAGACACAATTTAGTGACTGAAAACATAGCAAACAACAATCATGGAACGCTCAGGTTCTGCAAACAAGTATGTTTTCCCATTCCTAAGTGGACATTCTTATTAGTTTTTGTCGTTTTAGGTGAATGCACATCCCGTGCACACCACCCCTTAAAAGGAATTCGTCCCGAATTCGCTAAACTACGGATCGACGCCTTAAGTCTGATACCAAATTGTAACACCCTGCCAGTACGAATAATATAACAGTAGGTCCGGTCGGGACCCCACGCCATACTAACCACACTAGTTAGGAGTTAAAAGGTGATAAACAGAAAGAAACTACAACAGAGTACACTAAACACTAGCGGAAGCATAAAGATTTAACATTTCCATTAGAATTGTCCACTATCATAGGAATGAAACCAAGAAAGAGAGTTATGGCCTTAAGGCCTTACATTTAGCAAATGTACCAAAAACTCCAAAACATACATCGGCACGCAGGCCGGCAATACATGAGAAAGCTAAAAAGGAGGTTGGCCTTCAAGGGCCAACTCAGCAAAAGGGGCCACCGCCCGCTATTTCCCGCTAGGCTCACCTGCACCTGCATAAGAACATTCCACCAAGCGGTGGCAAACCAGGTAACGGTCAGCACAGCTGACCAAATTATAACGACCCCACCCCTTTCCCGGGGTGGCGGAGATTCTACCCTGCAAGCAAGCCATACTAGCACAAGTACTAAAATAAAGAAAGTGCAACTACACAAGGTGAGGTTTCAAGCACATTCAATCTTCTAGGTTGAGCATCAAAAAGGAGGGAACCTAGGTATGCACATGATGTTGGTTGGGTTCACCCGAAGGTTCCCCGCAACCGCCTAAACAACCGCATGAGGCTAACAACATCGATTCCACAAACACTCCACCGTAAGGGCCATCGCCTTATGTGGGAAAAAGAGCTTTTGGTCGGTCTAGGTAAACCACCTTCCACGACCTCTCCCATGATCACACGGCTACATGAGGTAGGGACCTCATACCGATCTGCATGGAAATGGGTTCGGTTTAGCTTTGCCCGTGCTCTAATCGTCGCGATCAGTCGCACGACGCGGGTACGGCTTCGCCTCGGCCCGTAAGGGTTTAGCACCTTCAAGTGCTACACAAATATAAGCTACGCACCTAATCCCTTCACAAGGATCTAGGCTTCACAAATACTCAAAAAGGGGAGGTATAAAACGCTCCGCATCAATTTCGCGGTGAAGGTTTGCCTTCATCCAATCTCAAAGCATGGGGCTTTCGTTAGGATCTTCACAAGACGCCTACACTTAAATCCCGCACTACTATAGATGATTTCACGGAGTCATTCTCTGGCACGCATTCTAGGCTTAACCTAAATGCAACGTCGCAATCCAAGCATCACCGATTCGGGCTCACGGCCACGAATAGGCTTCACACAAAATGCCTAAATCCGCACGACTACCGGTGTAACACCCTGCCAGTACGAAAAGTATAACAGCAGGTCCGGCCGGGACCCCACGCCATACAAACCACACTAGCTAGGAGTTAAAAGGTGATAACCAGAAAGGTAACTACAAAACGAGAGTACAAAACGTAAGCGGAAGCATTAATTAAACCATTCAAAAAGACATGTCCACTATCATAGGAATGAGTCCAGAAGTAAGAGTTACGGCCTTAGGGCCTTACATCAAATCAATGTACAAAACTCCAAAAAAAGCATACATCGGCACGCAGGCCGGCAACACGTGAGAAAACAGGAAAAAGGCTGGCCTTCGAGGGCCAACACAGCAAAAGGGTCAACGCCCGCTACTTCCCGCTAGGCTCACCTGCACCTGCATAAGAACATTCCACCAAGCGGTGGCAAACAAGGTAACGGTCAGCATAGCTGACCAAATTATAACAACCCCACCCCTTTCCCGGGGTGGCGGAAATTCTACCCTGCAAGTAAGCCATACTAGCACAAGTACTAATCTAAAGAAAGTGCAACTACACAAGGTGAGGTTTCAAGCACAATCAATCTTCTAGGTTGAGCATCAAAAGAAGGGAACCTAGGTATGCACATGATGTTGGTTGGGTTCACCCGAAGGTTTCCCACAACCGCCTAAGCAATCGCATGAGGCTAAACATAACATCAAATTCACAACACTCCACCCTAAGGGTCACAACCTTAGGTGGGAAACAAGAGCTTTTGGTCGGTCTAGGTATGACACCTTCCACGACCTCTCCCATGATCACACGGCCTTCATGAGGAAGGGACCTCTCGCCGATCTGCATGGAAACGGGTTCGGTTCAGCTTTGCCCGTGCTCTAATCGTCGCGATCTATCGCACGACGCGGGTACGGCTTCACCTCGGCCCGTAAGGGTTTAGCACTTTCAAGTGCTGCACAAAATATACGCTACGCACCTAACCCCTTCACAAGGATCTAGGCTTCGCGAATTCTCAACAAGGGAGGTACACACGCTCCGCATCAATAACGTGGTGAAGGTTTGCCTTCAACCAAAACTCGAAGCATGGGGCTTTCGTAGGGATCTTCACAAGACGCCTACACTTAACTCCCGCAATACTATAGGTGAGTTCACGGAGTCATTCTCCGGCACGCATTCTAGGCCTAACCTAAATGCAACGTCGCAAATCAAGCATCACCGATTCGGGCTCACGGCCACGAATAGGCTTCACACAAAATGCCTAAATCCGCACGACTACCGGATTTTCTACATGCAATATGCCGGGGACGGACACAATCTACCCGGAGTCCCGAAGGACTTGAGGAAATCCTACACTTCACCCATTTGGTGAAAGAGATACCTCATGCAAGCAAAGAAAGAGGAATGAATGGACAAATACAAGTCCAAAGTTCGGGAGGAAGAATCGTTACCCTAGACGTGTTCCTCTTCGCCATGGATCCGAGATTCTACGCGGAGGGAAAGAACCGCACCGGGCTGCACTCTCCGGATCTGGAAACGGCTCGCGAAACGGAGCTCCGGAGCTCCGTCAATGGCGAAATCTCCTCTTCTTCTTCCTTGCCCCCTTCTTCTTCCTCTAGCCTAGGAGAGAGAAACACTATGAAATAATGAGGGTTTAATCCCTCTCCAAAGCCCTAAGACCCCCCAGCATTAAATCCCAGCCGTTGGATCGAATTCCAAGAGATTTGATCTGTCGGATCTTCTTCTCCGCTCAAAATCGCGGAACAGAATAAACAGGGCGCACGATCACAGGCGCACGGTCAGTGGTCGTGCGCGACGAGGGCAATGGTCGTGCGCACTATCCGGGATAGAACTCTGAATTCTTGCGAATAAGCGCACGATCGCTGGCGCACGATCACTGGTCGTGCGCGAAGAGGGAAATGGTCGTGCGCACTGTCCGAGACAGAACTCGATTCTCTTCTGAATTAACGCACGATCGCTGGCACACGATCACTGGTCGTGCGCGATGAGGCCACTGATCGTGCGCTAAGAGCAGACAGGGAAAATTCTAGCCTGCTTCACGTGCCGCACTACCACTCCGCCTACTTCGCGGAACTACCAGACTTGGGGTGTTACAACTCCACCCTCCTTAAAAGAATTTCGTCCCGAAATCCAGGAAACAGTAATAGCATAAATTACAGTTATACTTTACCTGAGGGAAATAGCTCGGGATACTCCACAAGCATCGTTTGCTCTCTCTCCCAAGAGAGCTCCTCTCGGCCGCAGTTATCCCACCGGACTTTTACCATCCGAATGGACTTGTTCCGCAGCTGCTTTACTTCGGTATCTTCGATGCGTAAAGGCTTGACTTTCGTCGACAACCCACTATCGACCGGAACTTTGCCGACCGCAACGATATGAGTAGGCTCTTGCACTGCCTTCCTCAACACTGAAATGTGGAACACGTCGTGCAGACCGCTCAGCTCTGCAGATAGTGCAAGCCGATAAGCCGCATCACCAACACGCTCCACGATCTCGAACGGTCCTAAGTACCTCGGACTGAGCTTTTTCAAGCGTCGAATCCTTGATACCCCTTTGAACGGTTTGATTTTCAAGTAAACCCGGTCACCGACGGCAAACTCTAAGTTCCTATGCTTGGCGTTGAAATACTTTGCTTGCCTATCCTGGGCAACCAATAGCCTTTCGCGTATAGACCGGATCGTCGAAGTTGCTTCTTCAACATCCCTTCGCTTCAATAGCTTAGTATCGCCCGTTTCCGCCCAAGACAACGGCGTACGACACTTCTTACCATAGAGGGCCTCGAAAGGAGCCATCTTTATGCTGGCTTGGTAGCTATTATTGTAGGCGAATTCGATCATATAGAGGTGATCCTCCCACCTCTTTCCAAAGTCTAGAGCGCACATTCGGAGCATATCCTCCATAGTCCTGTTGGTTCTCTCGGTCTGTCCATCCGTTTGCGGGTGGAAGGCCGTGCTGAACTTCAATTTTGTGCCCAACAGTTCATGGATAAGCCTCCAATCTTTCGATGTGAAATGCCCGTCACGATCGCTGACGATGCTACGAGGGACACCGTGCAGTCTCACGATACTATCCACATAGAGCTTTGCTAGCTTCTCTACAGAATCATCCTTCCGGTTCGGAATGAAGTGTGATACCTTTGTCAAACGGTCCACGATCACCCATATGGCGTCGTTTCCATGTTGCGATCTCGGCAATCCGTGCACGAAATCCATCGAAATATCATCAAACTTCCACTCCGGAATCGGCAAGGACTTCAGAAACCCACCGGGACGTTGACATTCCGCTTTCACCAATGCGCAAGTATGACACTTGGCCACGTAAAGGGCAATGTCTTTCTTCATGCCCGGCCACCAGAACAATTTCTTCATATCCATAAACATTTTAGTGCTCCCCGGGTGGATCGAGTACTTGGTATGATGAGCCTCGTACATCAACTCCGCCCGTAGAGTACCAACGTTTGGGATGCATAACCTTTCCTGCTTCCACATAAGGTCGTCTTCGAAGGAGAAATCAGCGTTTAACCCTTCAACGGTTTCCGCTTTGTATCGTTTCAAGCTCTCGTCCAACTCCAATGCTTGTCGAACTCGGTCGGCAAGGTCGTAGTGAACTTCCGTCCAGTTCAAGCATGCTGAAGTAGACGTTCTCCTATCAATGCATATGATCTCCATTTCTTCTAGCTCACGGATTAGACGCTCATCGTGCATCAAAATCCAATTTGCTTGTGCGGGAGCCCGACGACTCAACGCGTCTGCAACTACGTTTCCTTTACCGGGAGTATATTTGATATCGAAGGTGTAGTCCCCAAGGAACTCCATCCACCTCCTTTGGCGCATGTTCAACTCCCTTTGATCTAGTAAGTACTTGAGGCTCTTATGGTCGGTAAAGATATCGATCTTCACGCCATATAGATAGTGTCTCCAAAGTTTGAGGGCAAAAACCACGGCCGCTAGCTCCAAATCATGGACCGGGTTATTCCTCTCGTGAACCTTCAGTTGCCGGGAGCCGTAGGCAATTACCTTCCCGAACTGCACTAGGACACAACCCAAACCACTTCCTGAGGCGTCGCTATATATTTCGTAGCCTTCCGTACCCTGTGGCGAGCATAGAATGGGCGCCGTGGTCAGACGGCTCTTTAGCTCTTCAAAAGCTCGTGCGCACTCGGGCGACCAAACGAACTTATGATCCTTCCTAGTCAGTTTTGTGAGAGGAAGTGCGATCCTCGAGAAGTTTTCCACAAAGCGCCTATAATAGCCGGCAAGTCCTAAGAAACTTCGGACTTCCGCTACGTTTTTCAACAAAGGCCACGCTTGGATCGCTTCTATCTTCGACGGATCAACTGCAATTCCTTCGCCACTAACAACATGACCAAGGAATGCCACTGACGGTAGCCAAAATTCGCACTTGGAGAACTTGGCATATAGCTGACTCCTCCTCAAGGTGCTCAGGACTGCGTGCAGATGCCCTACATGCTCCTCTTCCGACTGAGAGTATACCAAAATGTCGTCGATGAAGACGATCACAAATTGATCTAAATACTCTCGGAATGTCCTATTCATCAAGTCCATGAATACCGACGGTGCGTTGGATAGACCGAACGGCATTACCGTGAACTCAAAGTGCCCAAAGCGGGTACTGAACGCTGTCTTTGGAATGTCGCATTCCCTTATTCGCAGTTGATAGTAGCCGGACCTTAGGTCTAGCTTGGAGTAAACCGTCGACCCCATCAGTTGGTCGAATAGATCATCGATTCTAGGAATCGGATATCGGTTTTTCTCGGTCAACTTGTTTAGCTCTCTATAATCGATACATAGACGCAAGCTCCCATCCTTCTTTTTCACAAAGAGGACCGGTGCACTCCAAGGCGAAGAACTTGGACGTACGTAGCCTTGCTCTAGCAGCTCTTGCAATTGGACCTTCAACTCTGCCAATTCCTTTGGCGCTATTCGGTATGGTGAGCGGGCCACAAGTTTGGCACCTGGCACCAACTCGATACAGAAATCAATCTCCCGATGAGGCGGAGCCCCAGGGAGTTCGTTAGGAAACACGTCGGCGTATTCCGCTACAACTGGGACATCACACAACCTGGGCTTTGGCTCCGAAGCCTCCAACAAGGTGAAGAACAACTCGGCGCCTTTTCTCACCGCCTTAACCACCTGGAGAGCAGACATCAGCGTCTTGCTCGCTCCTCGCATACCGGCGAATGTGGTTTCATCGTCGGTGTTCGTTCCCAGAGTGATCTCCTTTGTATTGCAATCTATGCATGCTCGCTGCTCCGAGAGCCAGTCCATGCCGAAGATCACATCGAATTCAGCTAACGGTAGTAACGACGCTTCCAAGTCGAAATCTTGACTTCCGATTCGCACCTTCACACGGCTCTTCCTATCCGCACTCATTCGAGATCCATTGGGTAGCACTACTTCCAATCTATCCTCTACAAAGGTAGACGGCACTCCGATTCGCACCACGAAGTCCTCAGACAGAAAAGAGTGCGATGCACCCGTATCGAATAGAGCTCTCGCCGGATAGTTGAAAATTAGGACGAAACCTAATTGTACACAAATAACACATAGTCGTACAACAGTAAAAATCATATACATAGCTGTAAAAGCTAACTTCTAATTCGTACCTGTGACGACATCGGTTTGTCGTATAGCTTCTTGTTGGCCAAGCGAATAGACTCTCGGCTGAGTCGGAATGTGTTGGGAGGCCGAAGACTCTGCCGCTTTGCCCTTTTCCGCAGCCCGAGCATAATCCACCGCTCGATTTGCCGCCTTTGGGGGACCACTTCGACACACCGCAGCTTTGTGTCCCACCTTCCCGCAGGTGAAACACGTAATAGGAGTCCGCGCGGTCGTGGCTCCCGAAACATTCGAAGAAGCTGGTTCCGCCTGCTTGAACTTCCGCTTGTTCCTTCTGAAGTCCGGCTTGGACTGAGAGGCCGGCGCATGAAACTCGGGTTTCTTTACAACACTCTTTGCTTGTACCCTCTTCATGTCCAACTCCAAAGATCTGGCGGTTTGCACCATCACTTGGAAGCCAAACGTCATAGGGCCTGCAAGGAGCAGCCTCAACTCGTCCCGAAGCCCTTCATAGAATTTATTCGTCTTCGTCTCCTCATCCTCCACCAATGCCCCCGCATAGCGACTCAGTCTGGTAAACTCATGTAAGTAATCGTCAACGGAGCGATCACCTTGAGTTAACCTCAGGAACTGGTTTTGTAACGCAATGCGTTGGGCAGAGGGGATAAACCGCTGGAGGAACGACTTTGAAAACTCAGCCATTGTTATTTCAGTAATGTCTCTATCGCCGAACTTGTGCAGTTCCTGCTCTTCCCACCACAGCACAGCCTCTCCGTCAAGAAGGAAAGTGGCTAAGGTGACCATCATGGCTTCGTCCGTCACCGTCGCCCTCAGAGTTCTTCTAACTCTTGACAACCAGTCTTCTGCCTCCGTTGGGGACTCAGATCCCGAGAAGGTAGGAGGATTAAAGCTCAAGAAGTGCTTTAATTGTTGGTCACGCGCTCGCCCCGCAACTACTTGCGCAACTTGACGCTCCACCCTCGGTGCTAACGCCGGTTCCACTGCAGCTACTGGCACAGGGGCATCAACCCTTGGTGCTACCGCAGGTTCCACTGCAGGTTCAACTACCGGGGCTGCATCAGTAGTAGGCGTAGCAGGTTGTGCAAGCCTTTGCGGTTGAGCATTGATCATCGCGAAGACTGCTTCTGCGACCATTCTGATCATCTCAGCCGAAGGAGTGGTCGCTGGCACCTCAGCCGACCCACTACTTTCAGCGGTGTTACGGGGTTGAGACCGCCCCGCAGCACTTCTAGTCACCTATAATCATGCAAGGCACAATTTAGTGACCCTAAACATATCAAACATCAATCATGGAACGCTCAGGTTCCGCAAACAAGTATGTTTTTTTTTCATTCCTAAGTGGACATTCTTATTAGTTTTTGTCGTTTTAGGTGAATGCACAGCCCGTGCGCACCACCCCTTAAAAGGAATTCGTCCCGAATTCGCTAAACTACGGATCGACGCCTTAAGTCCGATACCAAATTGTAACACCCTGCCAGTACGAAAAGTATAACAGCAGGTCCGGCCGGGACCCCACGCCATACAAACCACACTAGCTAGGAGTTAAAAGGTGATAACCAGAAAGGTAACTACAAAACGAGAGTACAAAACGTAAGCGGAAGCATTAATTAAACCATTCAAAAAGACATGTCCACTATCATAGGAATGAGTCCAGAAGTAAGAGTTACGGCCTTAGGGCCTTACATCAAATCAATGTACAAAACTCCAAAAAAAGCATACATCGGCACGCAGGCCGGCAACACGTGAGAAAACAGGAAAAAGGCTGGCCTTCGAGGGCCAACACAGCAAAAGGGTCAACGCCCGCTACTTCCCGCTAGGCTCACCTGCACCTGCATAAGAACATTCCACCAAGCGGTGGCAAACAAGGTAACGGTCAGCATAGCTGACCAAATTATAACGACCCCACCCCTTTCCCGGGGTGGCGGAAATTCTACCCTGCAAGTAAGCCATACTAGCACAAGTACTAATCTAAAGAAAGTGCAACTACACAAGGTGAGGTTTCAAGCACAATCAATCTTCTAGGTTGAGCATCAAAAGAAGGGAACCTAGGTATGCACATGATGTTGGTTGGGTTCACCCGAAGGTTTCCCACAACCGCCTAAGCAATCGCATGAGGCTAAACATAACATCAAATTCACAACACTCCACCCTAAGGGTCACAACCTTAGGTGGGAAACAAGAGCTTTTGGTCGGTCTAGGTATGACACCTTCCACGACCTCTCCCATGATCACACGGCCTTCATGAGGAAGGGACCTCTCGCCGATCTGCATGGAAACGGGTTCGGTTCAGCTTTGCCCGTGCTCTAATCGTCGCGATCTATCGCACGACGCGGGTACGGCTTCACCTCGGCCCGTAAGGGTTTAGCACTTTCAAGTGCTGCACAAAATATACGCTACGCACCTAACCCCTTCACAAGGATCTAGGCTTCGCGAATTCTCAACAAGGGAGGTACACACGCTCCGCATCAATAACGTGGTGAAGGTTTTCCTTCAACCAAAACTCGAAGCATGGGGCTTTCGTAGGGATCTTCACAAGACGCCTACACTTAACTCCCGCAATACTATAGGTGAGTTCACGGAGTCATTCTCCGGCACGCATTCTAGGCCTAACCTAAATGCAACGTCGCAAATCAAGCATCACCGATTCGGGCTCACGGCCACGAATAGGCTTCACACAAAATGCCTAAATCCGCACGACTACCGGATTTTCTACATGCAATATGCCGGGGACGGACACAATCTACCCGGAGTCCCGAAGGACTTGAGGAAATCCTACACTTCACCCATTTGGTGAAAGAGATACCTCATGCAAGCAAAGAAAGAGGAATGAATGGACAAATACAAGTCCAAAGTTCGGGAGGAAGAATCGTTACCCTAGACGTGTTCCTCTTCGCCATGGATCCGAGATTCTATGCGGAGGGAAAGAACCGCACCGGGCTGCACTCTCCGGATCTGGAAACGGCTCGCGAAACGGAGCTCCGGAGCTCCGTCAATGGCGAAATCTCCTCTTCTTCTTCCTTGCCCCCTTCTTCTTCCTCTAGCCTAGGAGAGAGAAACACTATGAAATAATGAGGGTTTAATCCCTCTCCAAAGCCCTAAGACCCCCCAGCATTAAATCCCAGCCGTTGGATCGAATTCCAAGAGATTTGATCGGTCGGATCTTCTTCTCCGCTCAAAATCGCGGAACAGAATAAACAGGGCGCACGATCACAGGCGCACGGTCAGTGGTCGTGCGCGACGAGGGCAATGGTCGTGCGCACTATCCGGGACAGAACTCTGAATTCTTGCGAATAAGCGCACGATCGCTGGCGCACGATCACTGGTCGTGCGCGAAGAGGGAAATGGTCGTGCGCACTGTCCGAGACAGAACTCGATTCTCTTCTGAATTAACGCACGATCGCTGGCACACGATCACTGGTCGTGCGCGATGAGGCCACTGATCGTGCGCTAAGAGCAGACAGGGAAAATTCTAGCCTGCTTCACGTGCCGCACTACCACTCCGCCTACTTCGCGGAACTACCAGACTTGGGGTGTTACAACCGGATTTTCTACATGCAATATGCCGGGGACGGACACAATCGACCCGGAGTTCCGGAGAACTTGAGAGAATCCTACACTTCACCCATTTGGTGAAAGGGATCCCTCATGCAAGCATAGAGAACGAAGGAGAGGACAAAAGACAAGTCCAAACAACGGGAGAAGAAATCGTTACCCTAGGAGCGTTCTTTTTCGCCATGGATCCGAGATTCTAGACGGAGGGAAATGACCGCACCGGGCTGCACTCTCCAGATCTGGAAACGGTTCGCGAAACGGAGCTCCGGATCTCCGTCAATGGCGGAATCTCCCTTCTTCTTCCTTGGCTCCTCCTTCTTTCTCTAGGGTTTGGAGAGAGAATGACTTAGAGAATATGAGGTTTAACCCCCTCTCATCATCCCTAAAGGTCTCCCGCAACTAAACCTAGCCGTTGGATCAAATCCCAAAAGATTTGGACGGTCCGATCTTCTTCTCCGCTCAAAATCGCGGAACAGAATAAACAGGGCGCACGATCACAGGCGCACGGTCAGTAGTCGTGCGCGAAGAGGGAAATGGTCGTGCGCACTGTCCAAGACAGAACTCGATATTCTTCTGAATTAACGCACGGTCGCTGGCGCACGATCACCGGTCGTGCGCGATGAGGACAATGGTCGTGCGCATAAGACGAGACAGAACCCCGATTCTTTGCGGGTTATGCACGATCATTGGCGCACGCTCACTGGTCGTGCGCTAAAAGGACAATGGTCGTGCGCATTGACCTGATCTGGAATCTTGAGCCTATCCCGAGCGCAACACCACCATTCCGCCTACCTCGCTGAACCACGATCTTTGGGGTGTTACAATAAGTGCAATTCAAATGTAGTGTAGGCAATAAACTTATGCAAGTTTTAATTCATTGTACAAATACAATACACAAGCAAGCATTTTTAGATTTAGACACACATGTTGATTACCAAAATAAGTGAGTGAAATGTATCATTATCAATCATAAAACATTTACTCATACTTAGAGGCATGTGATGAGTCCCATTTATATATATATTTTTGGACTCATTCGGGCTGATATTCTAGTGTTGCACCACATTTTAGTCACGTTTTCATTTACATATACTATTCCATGCTAGGTGCACCATTAAGCCCATTTCGGTGTGCAATTGCATTCCTCGTTGTTGGGGGTAAGCACATTGTGCTCCCCTTCCCTTCTTTTATGTATCCCTGTGCTGGACGTGTATTCCCAGCTAGTATATCTTGTTTGCAGGTGACCTGATCGTTCCGTTTTCCCCCAAATGTAATTTCTATGCATATCGCACGGTCGTGCGTTTCCTTGACGCACGGTCTGCGCGGTCGTGCGTTTGTGTCTGGGAAGAAAATGGAGCGTCAGGGTTTACTCGTGCGTTTTAACGCACGGGCGAATCCGCCAGTGCATGAGTAAAACGCACGCTCGACCTGTATCTTTGTGATCTCAGAGCGTCGGTGTACAACCCTTATTTTTCCCGTGCGTTTGAACGCATGGGCGGCGTTGGTCGTGAGTGAAAAATCGCACGGGCGGCGCAGCGTATTCTACAAGCCATATTTCATCCGTTAATATCGCACGGTCTGCGCACGATCGTGCGTTCGACCATGCGTGACCAATTTTCAGCCTATTTCCTATAAAAAGCAGGAATCGAGGCAATCAAAAAGGGGGACCGAGAGAGACAGACGGTGGCGTGATTCTTCCGCCGTTTTTGGGCGATTTCCATCCCATCTTCATCCCCATTCCATTTCGATCATCCGGGAGACTCCTCCGGCGACCAAGAGTTGTTTCTCTACCATTGGGGAGCCCTTCCGGCCGTCAGCAAAGCTTTCCTAGCGAGTGTTCTTCAAGTTGTTGCGGAGAAAGTGGAAGATCACCGGAGAAAGTGACAGATCTCCGGCACCGGAAGCACCCCTCGACCGAGTTCGGAAGCGGATTGACAACCCGCTATTCCGGCCGTGACCGACGGCTCTCCTTCTTGAGTGGTTTTCTCTTAACTTATCTTGTATAACTAGATGAATATTTGTGTAATGAACTTGAATGATTTGTTTGTCTATGAATGAATTATTTGGTGTTTACATAATCTCCTTTGTATTGCTCTGTGTTGCGTCCGCTTACACCCACTCCACTCCACTTCCACACACACGTTCTAGCTAGCTCACTCTAGCAAAAGCTAGAGGTGAGAGTGAAGAGTTGCTTTCGACCCTCATCAAAACCCCGCACTGTAGCCATTTCACCCACATACCGAAGCACGACATCGCGGCCGCTGCACTCACCCCCACTTTGCGAAGAGGTGTGTGCGACCCTCAATCGTCACAGTTACTTTCCATCCACGCGCCTTCCGAAGCACGGCATCGCGGCCGTTGCATCCATCCCGCCTTGCGAAGCGGAGTTTTGACCCGCATCTCTTATTTCTGCAATAGTCTAGGTCACCAATCACAACGCCCTTGTTCTTACTTTCTTTCACTCATCATAACAATCGCCTCACTTTATTTTCATATTACCACATCCTGCATTCCTTGAGAGATCGATACTTGGGGATAACTTCCCATTTTTTATTACTTGAGCGACCGGTGCACTGTCGTCGTATCACATTTCGTGTCTGCTAAGTAGCAGTGCCGAAATAGCGCATCAAGTTTTTGGCGTCGTTGCCGGGGAATGCATGCGTGATGAGATGTTGTTTGTGAGTCGATTATTTTCGAGTGAGTCTTTTATTCTTTTTAATTTATTCCTTTTCATGCTATTTTCTTCTTCTATATCATGTGGGCGCATTTGAATATCTGATGTCGTTGGTGTGGGGACACATCCCACGCTAGTGATAGGTGTCCCAAGGAGTATGGTGTTGTTCAGAAACCGTACGGAGCCCATAAGTCTTTTGGCTACTCTACTGCACCTTCGTTATCACACCTTTACACGGTTGCCGCACCTTTTGTGCCGGCAAAGCTGGCAAAGCAGTGCCTATTTTGCAAAAGTAGAGAGCACGCCTTGAAGGACTGTGCTGCTTATCTTCGCGAATTGGCGGATGATGATGAGCCGGATATCCGGATCGTCCCATCTTCAAATTCTGCGAGCACAGCTCCTTCCTCTGATTACGTGTCACTTCCACCTTCACCTTTTGAAGGCTTTGGAATAGACACGTACGTCAGTGTCCCTCATGACTCCGTTTCTGATGCGACACCCCATACATCTTCGGTTCATATACCACTTTGCGTTGATTTGTGCCCTTGCATGGAGAGTGAGCCCGAACTCTTACGAAGCACGTCCTCTCCCGCCACGCATGAAATTACATCTGTTGCTGATGTTTTTATTGAGGTCACTTTGCAGGATGTTGCGGACCTGCGCAATGTGGTGCCCATTCTCATGGAGGAGGACAACCTTGATTGTGTTGAAGCAACCTCTTCGGTCCAGTGCGAGGAAGTCCAAGTTATAGAGGAGGCCATTGCGTGCGCTTTGGAGTCTAGCGAAATCTTCGATGACATCATCAGTGTGTCATTGCTGCACCCCATGGGGGATGAAGCCGGGATTGTCCCCTCAGATGAGATTTCTTTTAGTTTTTCTTCCAATTTATTTCCTGACCCCTTTCTTTATGTACAAGGATGCAGGATGCCCCTCCTCCGGTTGATCAGACCTTATGCATGGAGGAGCTGAAAGCCTGGCGGGATGAGTAAGATACAGTGAAGGAACATCTTGTTTCCTCATCTTCGTTGGTGCTTCCCCTTGAGGATTGGTTACATGGGGGCAAGCGGTTTTTCTTTGAAGACATAATACTGGAGGAGAAGAAGAGAGCGAAAAAGGAGGAGATTTGGGGTTGGAGGCTGAGCATCCTACTTAATTTCCACCCCTACTACCAGGTCCCCGGACCTTTTTCTTTCATCAGCTGTTACTACTTCAAATCAGCTTATAGCTGATTTGTTTTGAGTTTGTAATAATAATTAGGATCTATTGACTTTTGCTTATTTCTGGACTTTTTAAACTGCTTTAATACAGGTATTTAGTCCACATTTAAGGACGTTAAACAAAAGGGCTTCTTGGGAGACAACCCATGGTTACCACCCGATTCCGTTTGCTTGATTTAATTTCTGTTAGGTTTTGTTTGCTTTTGCTTTTGTTTTTAACTATGCAGGTGTGAACTCGATTGGATGAAGAGGAGGAGATCATTGAAGAAGGATTATACCGCTCTTCTGGCATGCTCTTAGGAGCATAGGTACTCTTAACCCAGCTCTTAGTTAGCTTCAAAAGATTATATTTTCTTGTGTTTCAATGCAAGTCTGGGGGGAGCGAGCCTTTGCTTACGCCACACGCACATGCATGTTAGAATGTTGTTAGAAAATTTATATTTATTGTCTCATTGCATAACGTACACCACATGCATTTTATTTTTACCCGTGCGTAATTATCGTGTAAATGCTTGATGAATATGTTTAGAAGTTTGATTGTTAGTTTAGGATTGTGTGGCTGAACAGGATGTGACCCGTGCGGTGCTACTAGTAGAGCGCTCACGCAGCTTAAAAATTCACGTAGAATAGATTTAATTACAAAGTTATAGTTTTATTTACTTCATTTGTGTAATTACTTAATACTCTACTCAAACGGTGAATTTGGTGAATCTAGCGGTAGCCCTTGGTTGAGTGTAGAAGAGCTGTTAGCCTCGTGTTGTTTGAGTTGGAAGGAGAGGAGACCTCGCTCGGTGGTTAAGAACTTGCCCCAAGCTATTTTCAAAACGAGTGCGTTGAATGATCTTGTTGGGAGCATGACGTAGGCCATCATTTGGTCTGGTTGAGCATTGATTTCCCAACCTAACGTCATCCTTTGCTAGCCCCGTTGAGCCTTACCTTTCCTATTTGTTAAAATCCACTAATCGTTCACCAAGGCCCCATATCCTAACCTAAAACGCACTCGAGTAAAGCTTTGAAACTTATACATATTGATGATGATTGTGCGAAGCGGAGAACAAATATGTGGTTGTGTGATGTGGTGTGTGCGCGCAGAAAAAAATGATGAGATTGAAAAAAAAATCTTGATTGATCCTAAATTATGTCTCTATGGATCTAAAAAAGGAGTAAAAGATCTCTAAAAAGAATCGAACCACAAGTGTGGTAGTCTCGCGCACACCATAGTGCTTAAATGAAGTCTGGGGGAGTGTGCTTCAAGGTGAAGATGTTAAGGTTGAGTTTTGTTTATTTTCCGGAGGTTGAGTGCGTTTAGCCTACGTTCTTCTACTTCATTACCGTACCTTAACCCAAGCCCAAGTCTAACCTAAAAGTCCTACTGATTCTTGATGAGATCGTCTCATGCAGTGGAGAAGAGGTGAAAGGGCAAGTATATGACCATCGACCTTGATGGATTTCTTGGAGAGCTCTTTCTTGAGATCCAATTTGAACAACGCTCACCTCAGCAGCTCACGCTATTTTCCCTAGGGCGTGACTGTACGATTCACCAATAATTCACCTCAGAGTATTAGTATTTTGTATTTTACACTTGTAGAAGTTCTTAAAATATAGTCTTTGTTTTAAAATCTTTTCTACTTTATTTTCACGCTCGTTAGTCTTTAATTCCCATCGTGTTTCGCCTGCACAGTTGCTTCCTTAACGTTCATTTTTCTACCATAGGATCGAGTGTTTGCCTGAGACGTGCAAATGAGTAAGTCTGGGGGTGTGATGAGTCCCATTTATATATATATTTTTGGACTCATTTGGGCTGATATTCTAGTGTTTGCACCACATTTTAGTCACGTTTTCATTTACATATACTATTCCATGCTAGGTGCACCATTAAGCCCATTTCGGCGTGCATTGCATTCCTCATTGTTGGGGGTAAGCACATTGTGCTCCCCTTCCCTTCTTTTATGTATCCCTGTGCTGGACGTGTATTCCCAGCTAGTATATCTTGTTTGCAGGTGACCTGATCGTTTCGTTTTCCCCCAAATGTAATTTCTGTGCATATAGCACGGTCGTGCATTTCCTTGACGCACGGTCTGCGCGATCGTGCGTTTGTGTCTGGGAAGAAAATGGAGCATCGGGGTTTACTCGTGCGTTTTAACGCATGGGCGAATCCGCCCATGCGTGAGTAAAATGCACGGTCGACCTGTATCTTTGTGATCTCAGAGCGTCGGATTTTACCCGTGCGTTTGAACGCACGGGCGGCGTTGGTCGTGTGTGAACAAATCGCACGGGCGGCGCAGCGTATTTTACAAGCCATATTTCATCCGTTAATATCGCACAGTCTGCGCACGATCGTGCGTTAGACCATGTGTGACCAATTTTCAGCCAATTTCCTATAAAAAGTAGGAATCGAGGCAATCAGAAAGGGGGACCGAGAGAGACAGACGGGGGCGTGATTCTTCCACCGTTTTTGGGCGATTTTCATCCCATCTTCATCCCCATTCCATTCCGATCATCCAGGAGACTCCTCCAGCGACCAAGAGTTGTTTCTCTACCATCGGGGAGCCCTTTCGGCCGTCAGCAAAGCTTTCCTAGCGAGTGTTCTTCAAGTTGTTGCGGAGAAAGTGGAAGATCACCGGAGAAAGTGACAGATCTCCGGCACCGGAAGCACCCCTCGACCGAGTTCGGAAGCGGATTGACAACCCGCTATTCCGGCCGTGACCGACGGCTCTCCTTCTTGAGTGGTTTTCTCTTAACTTATCTTGTATAACTAGATGAATATTTGTGTAATGAACTTGAATGATTTGTTTGTCTATGAATGAATTATTTGGTGTTTACATAATCTCCTTTGTATTGCTCTGTGTTGCGTCCGCGTACACCCACTCCACTCCACTTCCACACACACGTTCTAGCTAGCTCACTCTAGCAAAAGCTAGAGGTGAGAGTGAAGAGGTGCTTTCGACCCTCATCAAAACCCCGCACTGTAGCCATTTCACCCACATACCGAAGCACGACATCGCGGCCGCTGCACTCACCCCCACTTTGCGAAGAGGTGTGTGCGACCCTCAATCGTCACAGTTACTTTCCATCCACGCGCCTTCCGAAGCATGGCATCGCGGCCGTTGCATCCATCCCGCCTTGCGAAGCGGAGTTTTGACCCGCATCTCTTATTTCTGCAATAGTCTAGGTCACCAATCACAACGCCCTTGTTCTTACTTTCTTTCACTCGTCATAACAATCGCCTCACTCTATTTTCTTATTACCACATCCTGCATTCCTTGAGAGATCGATACTTGGGGATAACTTCCCATTTTTATTACTTGAGCGATCGGTGCACTGTCGTCGTATCGCATTTCGTGCCTGCTAATTAGCAGTGCCAAAATAGCGCATCAACATGCTAAGCTTGGTTCTACGCATATTTTTCAATACAATTGATGCACTTTAAATAGATATATCAAAGCATGATAAGCAAAACAATGTTTATAGTAACTTGAAAGAATATGTTTTAACATTGTAAATAATTCTAAATAATAGAATTCATACATGCTTGATATTGGCAATAAAGATCATACAGTTTTTTTTGTTTTGAATTTTTTTAATAAAAAAACAGAAAAATCACACAAACATATTTTTGTATTTTTGAATTTTGAATTTTTGTAGTTGATTTTTCATAATTCAAATAAAACAAGATAAAATAGACAGTAACACAAAAATAAATTTGCACAAATAAACTAACACATTTTTGTTGATTTTTAGAAAATTTAAAAAACTTAAAAATCACACACCCACGCTAGCGCCGGCACTATCGCTAGCACTGGAAACAGTGCACGATTTTTCAATAATTTTAAATTTTTGATTTTTGATATTGGTTAGGGGTCTTAAGAGTAGTCTTATGCAGAAGTTTTGTAATTATCAGAGATGTCTTGATTGCTCAAATTGCATAAAACATTAGCGTTTTATATGTTTTTCATCCTAAGATGTCTAAGACTCCTAATTCCAACCTTAACATTTGAAACCTTGCATCGGGAAGAGGTACACCACTCTAGATCCTTATGTTTGGATCTAGAGTGGTGTACCGGATTATTTGTGAGATCAATGACACTTTTGTTGTCACATTTTAGTTCAATATTTTTAGATGAAAACCAAAGTCCTCTAAGGTTTGGCTCATCCATAGTGCTTGTGCATAACAACTCCCTAATGCAATGTATTCGGCCTCCGTGGTGGAGAGTGCAACCGAATTTTGTTTCCTACTAGACCATGCAACTAATGAAGGTCCTAGAAAATGACAAGTACCACTAGTGCTTTTTCTATCAAGTGAACAACCGGCATAATCCGAATCGGAATAGCCATGCAATGTAAATGAATCATTATGTGGGTACTATAATCCTAATCTAGATGACCCAATGAGATATCTAAAAATTCGTTTTACCTATTTTAAATGAGATTCTTTTGGATTGGCTTGAAATCTAGCACATAAGCATACCGCAAACATAATATCGGGTCTAGTTGCACTAAGATAAAGTAGAGATCCTATCATACCTCTATATAACATTTGATCTATAGAAACTCCTGATTCATCTTTTCCTAATTTTAGTGATGCACTCATTGGTGTAGAAGCATGTTTAAGGTTTTCAAATCCAAAACGTTTAAGCATATCATGGACATATTTAGTTTGACATACAAAGATACCATCAATTCTTTGTGATATTTGAAAACCAAGGAAATAAGAAAGTTCTCATACAAGACTCATTTCAAACTCATTTTTCATCACTAAAATAACTTCTTTACACATCTCTTCATTAGTAGATCCAAAAATAATATCATCAACATATATTTGTAAAATAATTATATCATCATTATTGTGCTTAATGAAGAGAGTATTATCCGCCCTTCCCATAATATAACCGTGCTTTAATAAAAATGATGTAAGTCTTTCATACCATGCACGGGGCGCTTGTTTTAAACCATAAAGTGCTTTTTCTAGTTTATAAACATGATTTGGAAATTTTTCATTAATAAAACCGGGGGGTTGTTCAACATAAACTTCTTCTTTTACAAACCCGTTTAGAAAAGCACTTTTCACATCCATTTGAAATAGTTTTATTCTTTTAAAGCTTGCAAATGCTAGAAAAATTCTTATAGACTCCAATCTAGCAACGAGTGCAAAAGATTCATCAAAATCTATCCCCTCGATTTGAGAATATCCTTGTGCTACTAAGCGTGCTTTATTTCTAGATATTCTAGACTCACCGTCTAATTTATTTTTAAAAATCCATTTTACACCTACAACTGGGTGATTAGATGGTCTTTCTACTAATTTCCAAACATTATGTCGCTCAAATTGTTCTAATTCTTCATTCATAGCCAAAAACCAAAATTCATCACTTAAAGCGGTAGTAACGGTTTTTCATTCTATTTCGGAAACAAAACAAATATTTGAAAAAGATTCATGAAGAAAAGAGCGAGTTCTTACCCCGATGGATGGTTCACCAATTATCAATTCCCGTGGATGATCCTTTGTGAATTTTAAGACGCTTGGAGGTACATATTCATCTTTCTTGGCCTCCTCTTCTTCTTCTTTGGAAGGTTCTTCATCACCATGCTCCAAAGGAGGTAATAGATCATCCTCTTTACCTGCGGAAAGTCTTTCTATACAAGGAACAAGCTCATCAAATTTCACAGTAATTGACTCTTCAACTTTTCTAGTTCTTTTATTAAAAACTCTATAAGCTTTACTAGTTGAAGAGTATCCAAGAAATGTTCCTTCATCACATTTTTCATCAAACTTTCCCAAGCTATCTTTTGTATTTAAGATAAAGCATTTACAACCAAAAACTTTAAAGTAAAACACATTAGGCTTCTTTTGAAAATAGAGTTCATATGGTGTGAGATTTAAAGATGGGCGAAGCATGATTCTATTTATAACATAACATGATGTGTTTACGGCTTCGGCCCAAATGGACTTAGGTAATTTATATTCACATAACATAGTGCGTGCTAGCTCTTGAAGTGTCCTATTCTTTCTTTCTACAACACCATTTTGTTGTGGTGTGCGTGGTGCAGAGAACTCATGTTTTATGCCTAACATATCACAATAAGAAGTAAATTTTTCATTTTCAAATTCTCCTCCATGATCCGAGCGAATGCATTTAATTTTTAAATCACTTTCATTTTGAATACGAGTACATAATTTTGAAAATTCACAAAACGCTTCGGATTTGGATGAGAGAAATATTTTCCAACAATATCTAGAAAAATCATCTATTAAAACATATGTATACAATCTACCACTAAGACTTACGGTGCTAACGGGACCAAAGAGATCCATATGAATTAATTGCAAAGGTCTTGTAGTAGAAATAACATTTTTACTTTTGAAAGAGGATCTAGTAATTTTACCTTTTTGACATGGTGAACAAAGTGAAGGTAAATTTCCATTTAATCTAGGCAATCCTCTAATTAAATCTCTTTTGGCAAGTTTTACAATAAGATTTGTGATAGCATGTCCTAGCCTTCTATGCCAAAGATCAAGTTCATCATTTTTGGTAATAAAACATTTTAAAGATGATTTTGAAAGATCATGAAATGAAACAATATAAACATTGTGTATTCTTGGTGCAGTTAGTAAAATATTATTTGTAATAGGATTAGATATTTTGCATAGATTAGTAGAAGATTCAAATAAAACATCTAATCCTTTATCACATAATTGGCTAATTGAAATAAGATTATGTTTTAGCCCTTTTACATAAAGAACATTTGATATAGTGAAGGATTCGTTACCAACTATACCAATTCCCATGATTCTTCCTTTTCCGTTGTCGCCAAAAGTCACAATCCCTCCCTTCTTCCTTTCTAGGCTAAGGAACTTTGATTTATTGCCTGTCATGTGCTTGGAGCATCCTGAATCCAAGTACCACACGTCTTCATTGTCCTTAGCCTTCCTGCACATCTAGAAAGAAGATGAGAGTAAAGATCCGGATATCCAAGTGGAACCACCCATAGAGTAAGTGGAAGCCTTAGGTACCTAGACTTGCTTTAGAGTATTTCGTTTTATTTTCCTGCAAGAACTATATGTGTGACCAAACCTATAACAGTTTGCACACGAAATAAAGGGGGTTGATGCCCTTTTCTGGTATATTTTCTTGCTGGAAAAATTTTGATTTGCAGAAGGAAAGCATTTTGAAAAAGAAAGTTCAGGTTTCTGGTATGAGGTGCTAGCGCCGGCGTTAGTGGCTAGCGCCGGGCGATAGCCCTCTCCTCGATATCCGAGCCCAAACTTTCCAGAACCATGGCACTGGTTCCCTAGAATCATTTCCAGTGATTTTTGGCCTATTCCAAATTTTTTAATGGCCACGGTGAGATCATGAACTTGTGCTTTAAGTGAAGAATTTTCTTTCACAAGCATGACACACCTATTTTCAAAACCTTTTTTTATTATTTTTGATTTGCAAAAGAGAGGCTTCTAATTTCTTTTCTAATTCCCCCTTCTCTTTTGTAAGAGTTTTGGCATGAGAGAGGGCTTTAGAAAGTGACTCTTCAATGTCTTTTGCCAATTTTGTGGAGTGATCAAATTCTTGGCAAGAAACCTTTCTCTTTTCTAAAATAATTACCTTTTTGGAAAGCTTTTGATTTTCTTTAATAAGAGATTCTTTTTCACGATTTAATAAAATACTATCTTTCATATTTTTATCAAAAGCTTTGCACGTTTCAAGAAATTCATTAAATAATTCATCATAAGTGGGAGGAATTACCTCAGTGTCACTAGGAACACTGGTGTCGTCGTCGTTTTCATGTCCCATGAGGCACATGTTTGCTTCCTCATCATCGCTTGATGAAGATCCGCTTGATTCTTCGGAGGAGGAGGAAGTGGAGTCATCCCATGTCTTTGCCTTTAGCACCTTCCTCTTTTCTTTCCCTTTGTGCCGTTTCTCCTTTTTCTCCTTCAAGAATTTTGGGCATTGGCTCCTTATGTGCCCCGTCTTCCTACAATGAAAGCACTCCGATAGAGGTCTTTCTTCTTCATCGTCGCTCTCCTTTTCCTTCTTTGAGGACGACCATTTCCATCTTCCATCCTTTTGGATAAATTTCCGGAAAGTGTTTCGCCTTTCCGGATTTCGCATGAACTTTCGGAAGTTCTTCACCAAAAGACTCTCTTCATCTTCATCCTCATCCTCTTGGCACTCCTTCTTTGTTTTTAATGCCAATGCCTTCTTCTTTGGCTCCTTGTTGTATTTATCAAATTGGATTTTGAGTTCTACCTCATGGGTTTTGAGATTCCCAATGAGGCTCTCAACTTGGAGCGTTCTTAAGTTGTGCGATTCCGAAATAGTCGTCACCTTCGGGTTGAATTTTGGAGGAAGAGAACGAAGGATCTTACGGACCAAGTCGCCATTTGAGAAGGTCTTTCCAAGAGCTTTTGAGGCATTGACGATCTTGGTGAAGCGCGTGTACATACCATAAACATCTTCGCTTTCATCCATTCGGAATTTTTCATATTCTGATTCCAGTTGGAAAAGCTTGGAATCTTTAACCTGCGATGTACCTTCATGAGTCACTTCCAAATGATTCCAAATTTCATATGCATAAGTACATGCAGAAATTCTATTAAATTCATTTCTATCTAACGCACAAAATAGAGCATTCATGGCTTTTGCGTTATTTTTACATTTGAGTTTATCCCGATCATCCCATTTATCTTTAGGTTTGTCTAAAGTTATCTCTCCAACTACAAATGTAGGAGGAGTGTATTCTTCTTCTACCATGTTCCAAACCTCAATATCTAGGGTCATTAGAAAACAACGCATCCTATTTTTCCAAATATTATAATCTGTCCCAGTAAATAGAGGTGGTCTACTAATTCCCTGGCCCTCGGAAAAAGCGAGATCATAAGACGCCATTATTCCTGGTTTTTAAACTGTTTGGAATAACCTCCCTCTGATACCACTTGTTGGATCTTACGGCGCCCTTAGTGGGGGGGGGGGGGGGGGGGGGGGGTGAATAAGGGAATAAAATTCTTTTTATAAATTTTAAGATAATTACTAAGTTGTTTTTGATTAATAGGAAATAAGATGACAAATTAGTAATAACAATTTTGCAATAATGAAATTTTATGCCAATTGAGAGAAATCAAATAAACACAAATATAATCATGATTGCATTATATAAAAAGGGTGTTTACAAAATTTCATTTCAATATCGCTAGAAATCGGAGGCGTACAAAAGTGAATTTCTTTTCCTTTTCTATACCGACTTGTATCCCCACAAACCGGTTGGCTTTAGCCTATCCTTCCCGGATAAAGCCTCAAGCCGCTCTAGCCAATCCTTCCCCGAATATGGCCTCGAGCCCCCCTAGATCTAATCACCTAGAACTAATCGCCAACACAAGGCGAATTTCCCCCTAAGTCCTACCCAGACCTAGTCGCCAACACAAGGCAAATTAAATACAAAAATACAAATAAAGAAGTGAAGTAAATAACAAGCAAACTCCCTCTTGAGATTTTTGGAGATGAGGATGAAGGATCGCTGAAGCACAAGCGAGGTCGAAGCGATCGTTCTTCGGATGTAGCGTGATGGCTTCCTTCTCCAAAATTTCTTCTTTGGCTTTGAGTGGGAGATGATGATTTGGCAGAGTAGCAGCACGAGTATTTGGGCACAAGTAATGTCTCTGGAAGTTCTAACCAAAACGATAAAGAGCCCAGCATTTTATTGAACTTGGAGCTAGCGCCTGCGGTAGTGGCTAGCGCCTGCGGTAGCGTTCGTGTGGAGCGGTTGCGAAACCGTCGGCGGCGTGGCGCTGTGCACGAACTTGAGATAGCTCCTGGCGGTAGCGATAGCGCTGGCGGTAGCGGTAGCGAGAGCGGTTGCAAAACCGTCGCTGTGCACAAACTGGAGATAGCGCCTGGCGGTAGCGATAGCGCTGGCGGTAGTGCTGGCGTTAGCGATAGCGCTGGCGGTAGCGCTGGCATTAGCGATAGCGCTGGCGGTGCGCTGCTCCTTTCAAAAGATTGTTCCAAGCTGCTTTATACCTGTGGAGTATTGCACCTATAGTTCCTGCACACTATAAACACACTACAAGCAAAATCAAATACAATATGGGATTTGTTATTCTCAAACAAAGGGATGTGACACACATGTCCAACAAGACCTTCCTCTTCAATCTCTTTCTCCAGTCTTGCCATTCTCAAAGATTTTCCTAAGCTCTTGGCAGACATCTTGATCTTCTTTCCGCCCATTGCTGACTTTAGGATGGTTCCTGAATGATTGATTCTCGTTCCTTCAAAGAATTCCAGGAGCTCCCTGTTTATGAGAACATAGGGTTCACAGAGCAGATATTCCAGCCCTGCCGACTCCAACAGTCTAATTAATGACCTAATTTCTTCAGAGTAGGAGTTGAATCCTCCTCTCAGAAGCTCACAACCGGAGATGACTGGGGATTCTTCCTTCTTGGGAGCCATTGAAGCAGAACGTCGAGAATGAGCGATATTCGGAGACGGAATAGAGGTTTGTCGTGGAAATGACTTAGGTCAAATGAAAGGGTAATTTTTTGTCCTAAGCATTTATTCTATTTATAGTAGAGGTAGATGAAGAGGCACATACCTTTTTGTCATGATTAATAGACAAAAGTCCATCAGGTGGATCTGATTAATGTTCCAATATTTCATTGAGTATCTAGGTTGTATTTTGACGATGTGCATTTTTGTCATCGATAGTGTCGTCGAGATTCTTTCAACCTTGTCGTCGAAATTACTTCAGCTATGTCGTTGAGACTCCAGTAATATCATCAACACATAGATTTTGTCATCGAGGCATTTTATTCTATATCATTGAGAAGTCATCTATGTCGTTGAGACACCCATCCAATATTTTTCTGACTTGAGAAGATTATTAGCACCTCTTGAGAAAATCATCTAGTTTGTGCCACATAGACATCCTCCTTCAAATTTCTCATTTAGAGATACTGATTTGACATTTCAATTTATTTGACTTGATTGTCTTGGAATCCTCTATGAGCTATACAGACTAAGAATGTTTTGTTTAATTCCAACCTTGTAATAGGAATAAGGGGTCTGGCCAAACTTAATGCCCTTCTCTTATCTATACCCCCTTTTCAGCTGTTGAGTTGATTTATTTCCTCCTGTATTGCATGATGGACAACTCCTTACAATTTGCTCTAGAGGAAGATGCCTGACTTGTCTAAGAGTAGCATGCAGTCTTCTGAGAGTGACTTCATCTTTCCTATAAGATTTAGCCTTGTCTTCAATGAATAGCCCTAGTCTTTTCCATATTGTATGTGATTTCTAGAATCCTTCTTCTTCAATCCTCCTGAATAACTTTTCCTTTCCCAGATGATCCAGCTTTCTTGGAGTGCTCAGCTTCATCCAACTTTTAATAACACTATTTACATATGCTTCAAAGTGTTCTCTTTGTCTATTTTCACTAGGGTGAATTTTCTTAGATACTTATTTACTCCAACCATGTGCCTGGAGCAACCACTATCCAAATACCAAATGAGAGGCTAGTTGGCATTTGGACATACATGCAAGAAAGATTACTTACCCTTAGGTACCCAATTGGATTTGGATCCTAGGTTTCTATTAGGGGGATAGACAGAAATATCACACCTCTGAGTGGTCTGCATTGTCCTTGCACTAGGCACTGTTGGAATGAACCAGCAGTCTAAGGAAAAATGTGTTGGAACATGGTCTTCCGCATCTCCTAGGCTTGAGAATAACAAATCCTATGTGTATTTGATCTTGTGTGTTCAAGTGTGCAGGTTAACATAGTCCACATGACTCAAGGAGTACTCATGATGTCTGCCCCCAAAATTGAGGCCAAAATTCGAACAAGCTCACTAGCGTCGGTGGTAGCGATAGCGCCTGGCGCTAGCATTGATTAGCTCGATTCCGGCGGCATTTTTATAAGGAGCTAGCGCCCGGCGGTAGGTACTAGCGCCGGCGGTAGCATGGCGCACAAGAGGCATAGAGCAAATTGTTGCCACGGATGGGAGATTCGGCCGCGCAAAATCATTCCTAATCCGGGCTAGCGCCGGCGGTAGCGTAAAGGCTATAAATTGGACACTTTGCCTCCGTCTTTATCATCCTCTACACTCCTTTTGTAACAATTGTAAGAAAGAGATGAAGCAATCTTACTTTTGGAAGAGGAGTGTCAAGAAGAAGACAAAGGAACATTATGTTCAAATCCTCCCTCATCCAAAAGCAATGTAAGGAAATCAAATTCTATCTTTTGTACTTCTATCTCTTCATTACAATTGTTACAAAATACTAAGGGCAAAATTAAGAAATTAAAGAATGCTAATAAACTATTGCGCTTAGAAAATAAAAATTTAAAAGCAAAAGTTAAAGTAGTATCAAAATCTGATTTATCTAGCTTTACTCATGTCACTTCAATTGAAAATACAAAATCTTGTCTTGATTGTAATGATATTAAAGAAAAATTTAAGGAACTTGAAAAAGAAATTATTTTTATAAGAGAACAAAATAAAAAATTATGTTTAGAAAATTCATCTTTAAAAATTAATTGTGCTAAGTGTAAGGACTATGAAATTGAAATAAAAGAGATGGATGAAACATTTGATGAGTTTAGAAATGAGTATCAAAATCATATCGACTCTATTGTCTCCACTCTTAAAAATAGCACAACAGCTTATAATAAAGCTAGGCATAATCTAAAGATAAAGAATGATGAATTAAAATCAAAAATCAACTTGCTTATGAAAATTATAAATACAAATTCAAAACATACAAATTTAGAAAATCAAGCAATATCTAAAAGCAAGTTGAATACAAATATCATTTTCATATCAAAAACCAAATCATCATTATTTACAAAATCATGTTTCTCCCAACTTAAAATTGAAATTACACAAATTTCCTATAAACAATAATTTAAATTATAATCTTCAATGGAAAGAAAATCATCATGGAAATTTGATAAATAAGAATAATATTAAACCAATGTTTGAATGGCGGCCAAAAGTTAAAGATGAAACACAAACTCAAATCAAAAGGGCCCATTCAATCATATCTCCCCAAAAGAAAACACAATGTATTTGGGTACCCAAAGGAACCGTCACTCCCGGTCCTCTTTGGATACCTAAATCTATTATTCATTAGTATCCCATCATTTGCATGAAGTAGAAATCAATTAAAATGAAATACACAAATTTCTACTTCATGATGTGTTTTAATGTCTTTTCTATTTTTTTTTCTTTTTGTGTTCTTTTTAAACTATCATGCCATGGTCATCCTATACAATGTTGAAAATATGATCTTATCTCTTACAAGATCAATATGTTTATAAAATCAAATTGATCAAAATTCCAAATCATATTTTATTTTGCTGACCTATCTTTTATTATTATATTCATCGCTTCTAAATATCTTATATTATCCATATGAATCAAACTCTAAATTTGCTATAAGATATTTCAAATTAAATCCGGTTACTAGATTTTTAGCCTTCACCAACAAGTGGATAAAATTCTGAATTTGCTATGAGATATTTATCTAAATTAAAAAGAAAAACACATAAGACATATTGAAAGATTAATTGTCATAAATATTGATGCCATGCGCACCACCATGATCTATTGATATCTTTTGCTAAAACTCTCTAAAATCATAATTCATATCAAGAATCATCTATCACATTTTATATAATGACAATTGGTATTATAATCGCTTACTATGGTTGGTATATTGAGTGTAGTATGATTTATTTCAAGTTTAGACCTTAGAATAACCTAGATATCAATAAGAACAAATCAAATATAATCTTCACTTCATTTTAGGTCTATAAATTGAAACACTATCAAACTTTGGCATAACATTAATCTCAAACTTATCATACTAACATTGGTACCTAAAGAATATTTGTGTCTATGATAGGTTTTATAAGTTTTGTCAAGACATATTGTCTGGATATTGGTATCTAGGGCATACCTAGTTTATTCTTCGCATATACATTAGTTCATAATTAAAAAAAAATCATGCTTATTTGGTGGATTCAAACATGATGTCTTGTGGTTACATTCTCTATCTATTACATTATTTTGGTAAACACAAGCCTTTGAAAAATCATAATAAAGATATAAGAAAATATGTCTCATGCGATGGTTAGGTGTCCTAGATCTTTAAAATTAGCACAAATTCAAAAACACAAATTTTTTGGTGTTTAACCATCAAAAACATCTCCTTAAATTCTGCAATTTCAGCAAGAAACTACTACTGGGACACCTAATCAAGACCACCAATCAAAATTTCTAAAATCCTAAAAAATCGTTCACTGTCTCCCGCGCTAGCGCTACCGCAGGCGCTAGCATCCATGTTCATTTTTCTATATTTTTTAAATTTCTAAAAATCCTTTAAAATATATAAATCTATATTTTCTACTTAGTTTTGCACTTCTGTGTTTCTTTATTTTTTTTTGAAAAATCAAATACAAAACTACAAAAACCAAATTACAAAAAATATGTTTTGTTTTTTCGCTTGTGTTGTTTCCTTTATTTAAAGTTCATCTTTATGCAAAAATCAAATACAAAAATTACAAAAGCAAAAATTACAAAAATATGCTTTTATTTGTAAAAATCAACTACAAAAATATAAAACAAAATAAAAACAAGTATCAAAATTATTCTTCTGAACTTAACTTTTCTATGTATCTTGCGAAAGGGTGATTTGGGCTATCATCCCATCATATTACCTAGTACCGGGCGAACCTCTCACAAGGTAGCCCTCGGGAAGTCCAAGATTAATTTTATAAGTTCAAACTTTAAATAAAAATTATTTTTCAAAAATATCTGTATGGACTTTATTGTAAAAATCAAGCATGATTTAATCAATTATTTAGAACTTCTATAATGTTGCAATTTATCTTTTCAAACTACTTTGAACATTGCCTTCATCATGCTTTGATACATCTATTAATATGTGCATAATTTATATTGAAAAAGTTGTGTAGAACTATGCGTAGCATGCCTCTAAGTATGAGTAATGTTTTATGTTTGATAATGATCGCAATTCACTCACTTATTTTGGCATTGTCTACTTATGTGTTTAATCTAAGAATGTTTGTGTATGTTTTGTAATAGCACAATGAATTAAAATTGCACAAGTATCTTACCTACACAAACTTTATTTGCACTTTTAAAAGTTAAGAAAAGTGGTTATCTTTTTCATAAATTATATTGGTTTGCAAAACAAGTGTATTCGGAGAACTTTGTACAAAACAAAATCATAAAATAAAGTGACAAAGATAACTCCACCAAGCACTACTTGAACCTCCTGATAAGTCTTAATAAGCGTTGTGAGGTTGAGCACCTTGGAAAGAATAATAAAGTATCTTGTGCAAACCATAACTTTCTTTCAAAATAAAAACCACTTATTCTTAAGTACACCAGATCACAATAAAAAAAAATCAATATTGAAGAATAAAATTATGTGATCACCCAAGCACTACTTTGCACCCTGATAAGTATTAATGAGCATTGTGTGTGCAAAGCACCTTGGTAGTTGTACATTTTTTGTGTGCATTGAAGTGAGTGGAAGTAAAATTATTTGTGTTTTATTGTGCTCATTACTTTACATATTACTTGTATTTTTGATTAAAACATTTGTTTACTCTATTCAAAATACACTTTTATGCACATCATTATCTTCCATAACACTTCTTCTCATGAGTATTGGATCCTAATGATAATTCTATACTACTCTTTATTTATGAAATGCACTAGATAACCTAGCATGCCTTCTACAATGTTTGGTATGTTTTGAAATTGTGAATTAAAGTAACATTGTAGTAATCTCTTTTTGATAAGATAATTTCATGCTTGGTTACTATATTGTCAAAACAAAAATTTTAAATGCAAAATGATTTACAAAAATATCTTCTTCTTGAAATTGAACTCATATATCTTTTTATGAACCATCATTGATTACCATAAGATGTTTTTTGTACTTCTATATGTCTTCCGCATCATAACCATATAATTGTTTTACCATGCACTTTAATACTTATTTAAAATCTTTCATCTTGTGTGCATCATCAATTGAATCTTCAAATTCCTTTCTTGCAACAGGTGGTAGACTTGCTTGGTAAACTCTATATTGGTTGAATTTTTTTTGCTTATAACTCTGATCTATTTCTATTCTAAACACTCCTCCAACAAGTGAAATATTACTTATAAAACATCTCTTTTTTAAGTATTATGATGTTTCTTGTTCGAAATCTTCCGCAATACTCAAACTCTGATTCATTCTTGAATTTCAATATAGCTATGTGAGTTTTATTTCAAAAATTCAAATAAAAATATAAACCCATATGCAATGATATTCCCATTAGATTTAAATGCTTAATGTTTCCAATAATTGTTATCCATGACTTCATTTCTCACCATAGCGGGGGCGTAGGGTTGTAGACATTAGATAACCATATCTCTAGTCATGTCTTGTCCTTAACCGGGGAGGGTTCCAGTGGGGCCTTGCGAGGCACTGGGGGAAAACAGTGCTAGGTTAAGTTTTTGTCTAGTGTTTGCATATGGGATTAACATCCCAACCTACGGCATGTTTGCAGCTCC
Source organism: Dactylorhiza incarnata (assembly GCA_033032865.1). Classification (NCBI taxonomy): domain Eukaryota; kingdom Viridiplantae; phylum Streptophyta; class Magnoliopsida; order Asparagales; family Orchidaceae; genus Dactylorhiza; species Dactylorhiza incarnata. Next base: position 3,138,976 of record JAWHQI010000160.1, on the reverse strand, counting down.
TCATGCCCATTCGTCACTTAGTACGGGGCTAGGGTGTTGACATATTGTCTGGGTAGATTGGTTACTTGGAAATCATGATTGTTTTTAGGCTTAAAACTCTTATTTAAAGGGGAAATCATTATTTTTTTTGCTTAAACTCTGATATATAAAAGGGGAAGAACTACAAACAAAATGGATAAAATAAGTCATAACTCTGATCATTTTCAATGAAAGACAAGTCTAAAACACCTTATCATTTACTTAAAAAGCTCGATCATGTCTTCTCTTTTATTTACACATTTTTTAGTGCTTTGTTTCCCTACCCACTTTTGCTAATAACAAAGGGGGAGAACTAACATGATAAAATTCAAAAGGGGGAGAACTAACAATGATAAATGTAACCCGCTATCATAAACCCAATATTTCAGTTGATTGCATACATATTAAGGGAGCATTCACATAGGGTGAGCATATATTTAGGGGGAGCAATTCTAAATGCTAAAATCAATAATCATCCTAAAGTCATCACTCTCACACACACAAGTATAGTCTCATCATGCTTATTTATTAATGCTTTGATTTATCATTAATGGATTTGTTATTATCAAAAGGGGGAGTTTGTTGGAACACGGTCTTCCGCATCTCCTAGGTTTGAGAATAACAAATCCTATGTGTATTTGATCTTGTGTGTTCAAGTGTGCAGGTTAACATAGTCCACATGACTCAAGGAGTACTCATGATGTCTGCCCCCAAAATTGAGGCCAAAATTCGAACAAGCTCACTAGCGCCGGCGGTAGCGATAGTGCCCGGCGCTAGCATTGATTAGCTCGATTCCGACGGAATTTTTAGAAGGAGCTAGCACCCGACGGTAGCTACTAGCGCTGGCGGTAGCATGGCGCATAAGAGGCATAGAGCAAATTGTTGCCACGGATAGGAGATTCGGCCGCGCAAAATCATTCCTAATCCGGGCTAGCGCCGGCGGTAGCGCTAGCGCCGGTGGTAGCGTAAAGGCTATAAATTGGACACTTTGCCTCCGTCTTTATCATCCTTTAGAGATCCCAAATTCCAGAGCCTCGTGCCACAACATAGAGAGGAGAGTTTGGAGAGATACTCCCACAAATTCATAAAGCCTAAAGGAGATCCGTGGAGAAGATTTCAACACGCGTCATCATCGTGAAGAAAGACCGCATCGACTACGATCATACTCTGCGTCTTCGTCTACTTCTCCAAGAGATCCACATAGAGGGAGTTTTATATTATTGTCTTTTCATTTCATATCTTTTCTGTAAACGGTAGTGAAATCGCCTCGTGTTGGCGACTAGGTCTGGGGTAGGACTTAGGGCTGAAATTCGCCTCGTGTTGGCGACTAGATCTAGGTTAGGTCTAGGGGGTGCTCGAGGCCTTTCTGGGGATAGATCGGCTAGAGCGGCTTGAGGCCATATCTGGGGAGAGATCGGCTAAAGCCAACCGGTTCGTGGGGATACGAGTCGGTATAGAAAACGAAAAAGAATTTTTATTAGTCGCCTCCGATTTCTAGCGTCATAGAAATCAAGTTTTGTAAAACATTATTTGATATTAATAAAGCATATCTCTTTATTATTGTTTTACTTGATGTCTCTTTATTAATCTTGCAATATTCCGAAGTTTTTCTAAATATAATCTAAAGTTTTTGAAAACCCCTTATTCACCCCCCCTCTAAGGGCGCCGACCGATCCAACAAAATGACCAATTTTTTCCACAACACCAGCACTCATACCTGTTGTATCTTCTTTAATGCCTCACCATTTAAAAATATTGGTGGGCAGGAGTGAAGACAGATGGCCTAACAGGCCTTGAGTGAACCTCACATGTGAGAGTATGTAGTTGAGCTGGTCTCACCACTTTTTGGTTTACCACCTTGGGAACAGTCTTGGTGGGAACTTCCTTTCCCTTATTTTTGGGTGTTGATGCTGCAGAGCCATGGACATGAGGACCTGTATTCTTCATTTGAGTATCATCAAGGGGTGTTTTAAAAGCACTCAGCCCAAAACCTGCTTTTCTATGCGTGTTAGAGGGTTTAATGCCTCTTGTAAAGCAGGTATTGGTCAGATGGCCATTTGTAGATTCCTGGTCAAGGAAATTTGATGCTAGTAACATCTTCTTGAAATAAGGTTGGGCTTCAGATGCCTTGCCCTTGACTATCTCCTTACAAATTCCTACACCACCTCTGAATGGTGCATAGAATTTGTCAATGATGGGAAGGACAGTATTGGGCATTGAGAAGTTGTCAACAATTTTATTCTCAGCCAATAACATTTCATCAAGGTCCTTAATAACCTTGTTCTTCTGACCCAACTTAGCATTTTTGAGCTTTGTGGTATCCTTGAGTTCGTCCATTTCTTTGCTCATAGCAGTCAGCTTTTCAGATGTGTCTTGGAGCTCAGATTGGGCAGATTTCAGGGATGCTAACTCCTTAAATTGAGCTCTAAGAAGCTTCATACTTCTTTTCAAAGCAATCCATAAGGCTTCATTATGCTGCACTAGTATAGATTCAACCTCATATGGGGATCTTGAGGGTATGCTGTTGCAAGCAGATTCACACTTACTATCATGCACAGAATCTGTCATTGATTTAGAATCAGAGACAAATAAGGGAGCTCTAATAAATACCTTCCCAAGAGAGGTTTTGTCATCTCGGATTTCAACAGTTATAGCCATGAGGCCAATAAGTGTTTCCTCCTTAGATTTTGATAAATCAGAATCACTAAGTGTTCTGATTTTCTTAGCAATGAATCCTTACTGAGATTTCCTTTTGTCCCTTGGACTTATTCTATCATCATTCTTCTTTGATTCTCTCTTCATGGAGGGGCAGTCAACAGTAATGTGACCTATTTTCTTTCAGTGATAACAAACTAAGTTAGTCAAATCAAATTCACTAAGTTTAGAGTTATATCTTTCCTCCTTTGGGGATTTGGGGTTATCATGTTTACCAGATCTTCTGGAGTTTGAGGAGGATGTCCTATGGCTGTCTCTTCTTCTTCTAGGCATCAACCTTTTGAACTGCTTGGAGAACAGTACTGATTCTTTAATAGTGTCATCAGATTCTGATGTGCTTGCATTAAAAGCTTCATTGTCTTCAGAGATATTCCGAATTATAGGAGTCTTGTCCTTGGTACTTCTCAATCTTTCAGCCTTAAGAGCCATGGGCCTTTCTCTGGTGTTCCCCCTTGAGTTTTCTTCTTTAGCTCCCTCCATGTAGACCACCAAAGAATCCCACATTTCTTTTGTTGTTTTGCAATGAATTAAGTTCTGAAATGCACAATAATCAATTGCATTTTCAAGTATGTGTTTTACTCTCTTATCCATAGTTATCAGGTCTACTTCATCCTTGGAAAACTGAGGCAAAGTTTTAGGGACTGAAGGAGTAGTTGGAGTCATTAACATAGTCATAGGAACATAAGGTCCCTCTTCAACTGCCATGAATATTCTGGTATCTGAAGCTTCCATGAACAACCTGATTCTTTGCTTCCAGATGGCAAAGTTCTCTTTGGTATAGATGGGCAGCTTCATTGATCTCATCTCTTTATGATGCTCACCAGCCATTGAATGATCACAACCCAATAAACTTGTAGATCTTGTTCTAAGCTGTTAAGCCTTTGAACTCAACCTAGTTCTAATACAATTGAAAGATATGGGTTGTCTATAATACACATAGAGGGGCGTGATTAGGTGTTTTCAATGTTAATTGCTACTTTAAAGTTCTATCTATAACAACACTTAAACAACACAGAAAACACACAGGATTTATAGTGGTTCCCTTCAAGACAATGTGTCAAGAGGTACTCCATTGTCCCTGCCACTTATCTAGCAATGTGCTAGACTAAGCAACTTCTCCAACTCAGACCTCTTCTCAATAATCAGATCTTACAATACAGGTTCACACAGAACACCACCAAACTCTGACTTTACAAGTCTTACAATAACTTAGATCTTCACCAACATTCTACTAAACTCAGGCTCACAAAGAACTTTACCAAGCTCAGGTTCACACAGAACCCTACCAACACTCCGATCTATAATAAGATCTTACCAGCTCAGGCTCACAAAGAACTCTACCAACACTCAGATCTATTACAAGATCTTACCGGCTCAGGCTCACAAAGAACCCTACCAAATAAGAAGGATGTTCTTCTGTTGCAGAAGAGAAGGCATCAAGATATAAGCTTTGAATAGTAGGTCTTCTTCTTCTTCTTGGAAAAATAAGTCCAAAGATCTTTGAATCTCTATACTGTTCTTAAGAATCTTCTTCAGAGAAATATCAAATGGACTTTGCAATCAGGGAAGAAGATTATTTCTTTCTCTTTGATCTTCATAGTATAGTAGTGAAGTCTTTTGTTTAGTACTTTCCTCTATTTCTTTTGAATGCTTGTATGTGTGAGAATATGGATAAGACAGGATAACTGTGTCTGTTTCTGAGTGTCTTCCCTATCCTCTAAAATCGACAGTTTTTCTCTTTTATATTCTTCTGCAATTTTGCATAAAGGTCCCCTTGATAATTCCTTCCATAATTAATTAGGCCATTAAAGAATATAGACTAAAATGACAGAATAAACTACCATAAATGCTCTCTCCTTTTTGGAACTTGCAAGCCTTTGGAAATATATAATATTCTTTTTTAATTTTGTGTAAACGGCTATATTATGCAGAAGATATATCATTAATTATTCATTGATTGATGCACAAGATGAGGAGCGTGCACATTCCCTGCATTTCAATTTCCGAGAAAATCGGCGCAATAAATGTAGCTTTATTGCATCTGTCAAGACGATAAAATTCCTTCAGACCAATATTGTGTTGATCATCTCAACGATATGTAATTTTCACGCCGATATCGTCGACATACTTCCTTGTTCAATACTTTACTTGATATTTCAACGATATTGCTTCTTCTAAATGATATCGTCGAGATGTTTCTTTTTATATTACTTATACTTATTCTTTAAGTTGATGATCTTTCTTCAAGACGATATCGTTTTGATCTTCTAGACGATATGAAGTCTTCAAGCTGATGTTGTCTGCATGATCCTTTCTTCAGGAATTAATGAGTTATCTCAACGATAAACTTTCTTAAATCTTTAAGACGATATATCTTCTTCAAGACTATATCATCGAGTCATCTAAACTTAGCTTTCTCAATGATAAACTTTCTTCAAGACGATATCGTCGAGACTGTCTTGACGATAAGTTTCCTTTCTTAGCGATTTATCTGCTGAGTCTTGAGCCAATATTTTACTTAGTGAATTTTTATTACTTTTATAGTCTTGATACTAGTGATGTTGCTTTGATGCGTTTCAATGATGTGTGTATCATCTCAACGATAAGTCCAGTCCTTCTTGTCGATTTTGGACTTAGAAAATTAATGGACATATAATTTATCCTCTGCAGTCATGAATGAAATATCCCATCAAATATATAGTACATTTATAATTTATCTGAGCACTTCTTCAAATCAGGAACATTGATGGGCATTGTTACCAACAACGTACCTAATAACCACCCTTATCATCAACATTTATCAAGGAAGACTTTAGATGGCATCAAAGTATGCTCTTCCTCACTTGATGAATGTTGTGACTTCAGGTCAAAGAACCACAAACACCATTATCACTTGCCTACCTATGCCACATTTACATGACAATCCACAACTAGTCTCAGGGTTAGTCTGCCCAATATAACTTGTTCTTAACAAGTACCTATATGATGACTTGATTTCCAATGTCATGACATTTGAGAATCGGTCATCAGTCAACTTACATACTAGCCGCAATGTATCATCTTTGCCCTGATTGCTAAGATGATACCTCGACCAGGGACCAAATAAGAATGATGCTTCTAATAAACATAAGCCCTCACATTCAAGTCACGCACTTGAATTCCTATGGAAGCAAAAATTCTAAGGACATTTATTATGTTAATTACTACATCAAATGTAGAAAAAAATTGACATAACAAAAGAACTTGTCATAAATATAAAAATAAATACATAGTATTATTCATCACATGAATATACAACCGACAAATACAAAATCTACAACCCTCCCACTAGAAATGATCATTTAGGTATCTAATACCCATTGATCTACCATGACCATCATGATTCCTTTGTGCAAGAGGCTTTGTCGGTGGATCCACTATATTATCTTCAATCGGTACTCCGAATATGCTCACATCTCCTCGATCGATAATCTCTCGAATAAGATTGAACCGCCAAAGTATGTGCTTGGAGCGCTGATGATATCTAGGTTTCTTGTTCTATGCAATGGTGTCATTGTTGTCACAGTAAAGAATTATTGGATCAACAATGCTAGGAACTACATCAAGCTTGATGATTAATTTCTTAATCCATACAGCCTCCTTCGTTGTATTTGAAGCAGCAATATACTCAGCCTTTGTTGTAGAATTGGTAATTGTCTCATACTTAGAACAATTCCATCTCATAGCCCCTCCATTAAGGAAAAATACAAAACCTGACTGAGACATTGAGTCATCCCTATCATTTTGGATGCTAGTATCCGTGTAACCCTTTACAATGAGCTCTTCCTCCCCAGCAAACACCAAGAATACATCCTTAGTCCTTCTCAAGTATTTAAAGATATTCTTGACTTTTATCTAGTGATTATCACCAGGTTCAGACTGATATCTGCTAGTCATGATCAAAGCATAGGTGACATTGGGTCGAGTACATATCATTACATACATTATTGATCTAATTGCCGAAGCATATGGAATCAACTTCATGCGGACCTTATCTTCCAAAGATTTAGTACATTTGTCCTTAGAGAGACTCACACCATGATACATGGGTAAGAATCCATTCTTGGACTCAAGCTTGTTGAACTGCTTCAACACCTTCTTAATGTACGTGCTCTAGGTCAAACCCAACAACTTCTTCGATCTATCTCTATAGATCTTAATACCAAGTATATAAGTCACTTCGCTTGAGTCTTTCATAGAAAAGCAGTCCCCTAGCCTATTCTTAACAGCTTGTAGGGTCGAAATGTCATTCTCAATCAATTGTATGTCATCTACATCAATATTAAGAATACAATAATGCTCCCACTAATCATCTTGTAAACACAAGGCTCATCTTTGTTCTTCATGATACCAAACTCTTTAATTTTCCCATCAAAACATAGACTCCAGCTTCAAGAAGCTTGTTTCAATCCATAAATGGATCTCTACAGCTTGCATATTTTAGTGGTTTCATTTGAAGATACAAAACCCTCAGGTTGTGTCATGTACACTTCCTTAATGATGTATTCATTAAGGAAAGCCATTTTGACATCTATTTGCCAGATCTCATTATCATAATATGCAGCAATAGCAAGCAGAATTCTTATGGACCTTACAATGGCAATAGGGGAAAAGGTTTCATCATAGTTAACACCATGAATTTGCATGAAACCTTTAGCCACTAATCGCCCTTTGAATTTTTGTACATTTCCATTCATGTGGGTCTTCTTCTTGAAGACACACTTGCACCCTATGGATAGGCGTGCATATTTGGCCCAGTTCTGGTTGCCTGGCCCGAGTCTGCCTGGGTCTGAGCCCGGTAGAGCCCATGCACGGTTAGGCCCGAGCCAGACCTAGGCCTGTTAAATTTTTGAAGTGGAAGTGGAGTGTCTGGGCGGTCTGAATATGGAGACCGCAGAGACCGCGCGAGCTTCTGTGAGGTGACCTGGCATGAGATCGCACGTCTCTTGTGTGTGACGAACAATTGTGGTTTGTCGGTAGTGCCCAACTGTTCATTTATGATTTTGACCGGGTAGTCTATACTGGAGGTCACTTTGGCGGTCTAGTACTGCGATCTGCATGAGTTCGTTCTGGCGGACAGTTTGGTATATCAGGATGTTCAAGTGGCTCCGGTCTTATAAGAGTCCGGGCGGGTTGTATGAATTCATTTCTGGCGGTCTGCTCTTGATCGGTCAGATGCTCATATTTGTTCTTATAAGAGACCGGGCGGTCTGCCGGGTTATTCTTGGTAAGCTGTCTTTCTTGGACAGTTTTACTGAAGTCTAATAAGGTCTTATAGAAACTGTGCGGTCTGGTTCTGGAGACCGCGTGCTTCAATAAGGAAGGTGACTGTATCCCTCTCGGGTAGTGATGACATCCATTCGTTTTCCTATAAATAGAGGGGCAGGGCTAGCCATTCATAAGCAAGCAAGAACTGTAAGAACCTAGTGCAGATTGATTGTGCCGGTCTTAACTATGAGGTCGAGCGGTTTGAAGTTTATTGATCAATTTGTTGTGTTAGCAGGATAGCGGCCAGCGGTCTCCATCAATATCCTTCCCTTCTTTCCAGCTTTTAATAAAACATTTCGCCTGCGGCTATCTAGGCGAACTGTGTTTGGAGGTTCTTGGTCTGTTGCAGCCGACTCAATTGATCAGGCTACCTTAAGCGGTCAGGCGGTCTTGAGTTGCGGTCTTGCAGCAGTAAGCAGTTATTCATCTTGTGTTCGCAGGTTACTTCTGTGATCTTGAGACATGTGGTCTGGGCAATCAAGAAGTGTGAAAAGTTTTGTTTTCAGCAGTTTCAATATTGAGCAGGTTGTGCGGTCTGTGACTGGCTGTCTGGCAGAGTTCAGGTCAGCGACCTGTTCTGTTCGTGCGGTCTCAGGGAAGCCGGCGATCTTGCTGAATTTGAGCGGTCTGTGCGGTCTCAGATTTTCTTGTCTCCAGAAGCTTGTTCTGTTGCTTTGTCTTCTCATCTAGTTTTCTCTTATAAATCATGTCTCTCCATGTATGCAACGCATTATAAAAAAGTAGTCAATTTTGAATAAAGATCGTCTTGCCTTCATTGTCAGTGATTAACTGTTTTGAATTGAATTAAAGTCTTCCGTTTTGTCTTCGAACCATCTCCGAATTTTTAACATGGTATAAGAGGTGGTTTGAGGCAGTGATCAGCCACAGAATCTTGCTTCAGTCATTGAAAGGTTGTTAACCAGTGTGACAGCAATGGAAGAAGGTTATTCAAGAGGTCTTGGAATTGAGCTCCTTACGCAGACTAACTTCAAGAAGTGGAAGTTGTGCATGGAGAGCTATCTTCTTGGCGAAGATTTATGGGAGGTAGTCGGAGGAGATGCGAGACAAGAAGTTGTACCTGCTGAAGGGAATGTTGAGCAAGGGAAGGCTTGGAAGAGAACAAATGCTAAGTCAGAGTTCACTCTCAAGCGTACTATCATTCCGGAGCTCTTTGGCCACATAATTGGATGTAGGTCAGCTGCTGAGATTTGGATAGCCTTGGATAGTTTGTTCAACAAGAAGAGTGTAGCTCCGCTACAATTTTTTGAAAATGAGTTGACGAAAGCAACTCAAGGGGATTTTTCCATTTCAACTTAATTCTTGAAGATGAAGAACCTGTGCGCAGAGATATCAGCTTTGGACCCTGATGAACCTATTTCAGAAGAAAGGTTGAAGAGTCACATAATCTGCAGCTTGCGGAGGGAGTATGTTGCCTTTATCACTTCTGTACAAGGTTGGGCCAATCAACCATCGTTGCTTGAACTGGAAAACTTACTTGCTTCGCAAGAGAGCTTGGCAAAGCAAATGGCTGGGATATCTGTCTCTGGGGGAGAAAGTGTGGTTCAATATTTAGGCAAGAAGAAGAGATGTGACAAGAAGAAGAAGTCATATGTTAGCGATGGTCCATCTACTTCATATCAGCAGGAGAGGAGTTATGATCCTTAGTTTGATGGGAAGAAGAAGGAAGGGCCGAGATGTTACAGGTGCAACAAGCTTTGTCACTTCAAGAGAGACTATAAAGTCAATCTTCAGTTGGGGCATGCTGCAGGTAAGGAGGAGGATGGTTCCAATGTAGAAGGTAGTTGGGGTGGTGGAGGTGCTTTCATGATGGGCACTTGTGTCCGGGCATTGGCTTCCATAAACTATCAAGATGATTGGATAGTGGACTCTGGGTGTAGTAATCACCTCACCGGGGATGAGTCGAAGTTCTCTTCATTACAAGCATACTCAGGTAATGATGATATCATTACTGCTGTTGATACTATACATGCTGTTGAGAAGGAGGGTGTAGTTTTTTTGAACGAAGATAGAGGTCCACTCATGTTGAAGAGTGTCTATCATGTTCCAGGGATCAAGAAAAACCTCTTCTCAGTGACCAATGCGGTTGATGCTGGCTATCACATTCTGTTTGGTCCAACAGAAGTAAAGTTTCTTCGAAATGTGTCAGCGATAAAGGCTGAAGTCACTCATGTAGGAAAGCAGGTGAAGGACTTGTTTGTGTTATCAACAAGTTCCTATGTTGATAAGATGAGGGCTAATGATAGCGCTACTATCTGACATGAAAGACTTGGACATGTTGGGATGGATAAGTTGAAATCTATGTCGGGAAGAGGCCTTGTGAGAGGTCTTCCTAGTTTGTCATCTTTCAGTGAAGGTCAAGTTTGTGCAGGTTGTCAATATGGTAAGGCTCAACATCTTCCATTTGACAAATCACAAAGCAGATGTAAAGCACCATTAGAGTGTATTCATGGTGATCTGATTGGACCTACCACAACTGTCAGTCTTGGAGGTAGAAGATATATGCTAGTCATGATTGATGACTTCACTAGATATACTTGGGTATATTTTCTGAAGGAGAAGTCAGAAGCCTTTGAAAAGTTTGTGGAGTTCAAGGAGTTGGTGGAAGGTCGGCTTAACCTGCGGATCAATAAGTTCAGAACATTCAATGGAGGGGAGTTCACCTCAAATGCATTCTTTAACTTCTGCAGGAAGCATGGCATCCAGAGGGAGCTCTCCTGTGCTCATACTCCACAACAGAACGGAGTTTCAGAGTGGAAGATCCATCATCTGACGGAGACCTTCAAATGTTGGCTTCATGCCAAGAATATCCCAAAGTCTTTCTGGGCAAGGGGAATGTCTTGTGCAACTTATGTCATCAATCAGATGCCTCTAAGTCCTATCAACATGAATACCCATCATGAGTTCATGTTCAAGGAAAATACTTTGGTGGAACACCTTCGAGTGTTTGGATCTACCTGCTATGTGCATGTCCCAGATGCTCTTAGAACGAAGCTAGATGCGAAAGCTAGGAAGCTAGACTTCGTGAGTTATGATGACTGGAAGAAGTGCTGGAGATGCATGGATCCAGAGACACGGAGAGCTATGGTCTCAATGGATGTGGTATTTGATGAGTTGACATCATACCAGGGTAGCTCTTATGTTGAGCTATAGGGAAGAAGGTCTGGTGGACTTGAAGAAGTTACTACGGATGTTCTGGTGGAGTTGCATGTTTCTCCAGGTGCTCCAAGTGCTTCTAGCTCTAGGTCAGGTGCTTCAGGTTCTGGAAGCAGGGGGAGCGATGCTCCAAGTATGTATGGTAGGAGATCTAGTTCATAATAGGAAGCTAAAGAGGTGGATCAGAGTAAAGCTCTGAGGAGGTCCAAAAGGACTATCATTCCACCAGATCGGTATACATAGGGAACTTGGTGAGCTTCGTCTCATGTTTCTTCGCAGGTCCCCTAGATGAGAGAGAGCCATCTTGCTTTGAAAATGCCGTTGGAGTAAAGGAGTGGGAAGAGGCCTTGGATGAAGAGGTGGCTGCCCTCAGAAAGAATGAGACTTGGGACTTGGTGCCTAAGGTTGAGGGTGTTACTCATGTGACTTGCAAGTAGGTTTTCAAGCTGAAGAAGAAGGTTGATGGAAGCATTGAGCGGTATAAGGATCGCCTTGTAGCTCGAGGATTCTCTCAGAAGTATGGGGAAGATTATGAAGAAACCTTTAGCCCTGTTGCCAAGATGACTTTGGTTCGGGTGGGGATCGCGTTGACATCTTGCCAAGGATGGAAGATTTGGCAACTTGACGTAAAGAATGCTTTCCTATATGTCGAGATTGAGAAGGATATCTTCATGGATCAACCACCTGGTTATGTTTCTGAAGAACACCCAAGATATGTGTGTAAGCTCAAGAAGGCTCTTTATGGCTTGAAGAAGGCGCCTCACGCGTGGTATGGAAAGATCGCAGAATACCTCTAGTTCCGCGAAACTTTGCTTCTGAATCTGATTCAAGCTTGTTCGTAAAGAAGATGGGGGAGCTTCAGGTCTTGGTGTTGTTATATGTTTACGATATGGTCATCATAGGAAATTGTGAAGGGAAGGTAGCTAGACTTCATGCTGAGTTAGCTATCTGATTCAAGATGAAGGACTTGGGTGAGCTCCACCATTTCCTTGGACTCGACGTGAAGAGGAAAGAGGGCGGTATGCTTGTTTCCCAAATGGGCTATGAAGATCGACTTGTTAAGCGATTTGGCATGGAAGGTGGGAAGAGCATCTCTACTCCACTGGAGGTTGGTACGATACTTCGACGTGATGAGGGGAAGGTCTTTTCTGATCCTTTGGTGTTCTAGGCTTTGGTCGGAAGTCTGATATACTTGACGATCACAATGCCAGATATTTCTTATGCAGTTGGCCATGTGAGTCGGTTTATGGCAGAGACTCGGAAACCTCATCTTATGGCGTCTAGGAGCATTCTGAAGTACGTAAAGTCCACCTCTGATTTCGGTCTCTTCTATGAGAAGGACTCAGGCTTTTGATTGCATGGATAAATGGATGCAGATTATGGAGGAGATTCAGATGATCGGGGATTGACTTCTGGATATGTCTTTATAACAGGCTCTACAGCTATATCATGGTGAAGCAAGAAGCAGGATTCTGTGTCTGTCTCTACCATGGAAGCAGAGTACAAAGCTTTGGATTTGGCAGCTCAGGAAGGCATCTGGCTTAGGAGGCTTGTGGAGGACATTCATAGGGAGGTGCGAGGTCCTACTCTGCTTCGGGTTAACAATGAGAGTGCTCTCAAACTGGTGAACAATCCAGTTTGTCATGTGCGAACCAAGCACAAAGAGATTCAACATCATTTCATTTGGGAGAAGGTTTTGGAGAGATCTCTTATGGTTGAGCATGTGCATAGAAAGGATAATGTCACAGACATCTTTACGAAGCCGTTGTCGAAGGGACCATTTGATCGGTTGAGGAGTCTACTTGGGCTGACTTCCACTTCCCACTTCAAGGGGGAGTGTTAAATTTTTGAAGTGGAAGTGGAGTGTCCGGTGGTCCTGAATATGGAGATCGCAGAGACTGCACGAGCTCCTGTGTGGCGATCTGGCTTGAGATCGCGTGTCCCTGGTGTGTGGCAAACTGTTGTGGTTTGGCGGTAGTGCCCAAGTGTTCCTTTCTAGTTTTGACCGGGCGGTCTATACTAGAGGTCGCTTCAGCGCTCTAGTACTGCGGTCTGCATGAGTTTGTTCTGGCGGACAGTTTGGTATGTCAAGATGTTCATGTGGCTCCGATCTTATAAGAGTCCGGGCGGGTTGTATGAGTTCATTTCTGGCGGTCTGCTCTTGATCTGTAAGATTCTCTTGTCTGTTCTTATAAGAGACCAGGTGGTATGCCGGGTTGTTCTTGCCAAGCTGTCTTGCTTGGACAGTATTGCTTAAGTCTAATAAGGTCTTATAGAGACCACGCAGTCTGGTTCTGGAGACCGCGTGCTTCAATAAGGAAGGTGACAGTATCCCTCTCAGGCGGTTGATGCGCAAAATTCAGAACTGCTAATTAGCAGGCACGAAATGCGATACGACGGCAGTGCACCGGTCGCTCAAGTAATAAAAATGGGAAGTTATCCCCAAGTATCGATCTCTCAAGGACTGCAAGTTGGGTAGTACGATTTGTTCTAAACAGGAAATCGGTTAAAAAGAGTAATAAGTAACAACGGGGGGTTTGATTTGGTTTCCTACACTATTGCAGAATGAAGAAAGATGCGGGTCAAAACTCCGCTTCGCACGGCGAGATGAGTGCAACGGCCGCGATGTCGTGCTTCGGAAGGCGCATGGACGGGAAATCACTATGACAATTGAGGGTCGCACACACCTCTTCTCAAAACATCACCACTAGCAATTGCTAGTGGCTTCACCCACAACAAATCACAGAAAATCACTAGGAACAAAGGGGCTATTCATGCCACCACAACATCAGTGCATATGAAGGAAAGCAAAACTACTTAAGATTAGCTTAACACGTGTTCATACAACACAAAATGAAGTAAAAGCATTCAAGGTTAGAGAGGACCACAAAGAAGAAGTCACGTCTTGGGTTCACGGCCGGAATGAGAGGTTGTCGGGCTCTCTCCGGACTCGGCCCTTAGATGGTGAGCTTGGCTCAAAGGAGGCTGTCACCGCTCCTACGATCTTCAGCGCTTCCTTGGTCTCCTTGGCGAGGAATGCTTGAGCTAATGGTGGATGAAGCTTCCTAATGCTCCCGGATGGAAGGATGGAGGTGGAAATCACCGGAAATGGCCTTGAAGGTGGAAGAGATGAAGGGGAAGCCTTCAGCCCTCAAGAGCAGCGGGAAGGAAGAGATTTCCCGCTCTACGAATTGCTCCCGGTCGTCCTCTCCCGATCCTCACTTGATTGCCTCGATTCCTGCTTTTTATAGGAAACAGGCAGAAAATTGATCACGCACGGTCGAACGCACGATCGTCTGCAGACCGTGCGATATTAACGGATGAAATATGGTTTGTAGAAAACGCTGTGCCGCCCATGCGATTTGTTCACGCACGACCAACGCCGCCCGTGCATTCAAACGCACGGGTAAAATCCGACGCTCTGAGATCACAAAGATACAGGTCGACCGTGCGTTTTACTCACGCACGGGCGAATTCGCCCATGCGTTAAAATGCACGAGTAAACTCCGACGCTCCATTTTCTTCCCAGACACAAACGCACGACCGCGCAGACCGTGCGTCAAGGAAACGGACAACCGTGCGATATGCACAAAAATTACATTTGGGGGAAAACGGGACGATCAAGTCACCTGCAAACAAGATATACTAGCTGGGAATACATTTCCAGCACAGGGATACATAAAAGAAGGGAAGGGTAGCACAATGTGCTTACCCCCAACAACGAGGAATGCAATTGCACACCGAAATGGGCTTAATGGTGCACCTAGCATGGAATAGTATATATAAATGAAAACATGACTAAAATGTGGTGCAAACACTAGAATATCAGCCCAAATGAGTCCAAAATTATATATATATATATATATATATATATATATATATATGAGACTCATCACACCCCCAGACTTAACCATTTGCACGTCTCGGGCAAACTACTCAGCTCTCCTATCGGAACAATTGAATGTTAGCATGAGTTTGAGCGATAGAGAATTATGCGAAGTCGCATGCTCTCGTACGTAGAAATACATTAGAACAGAATTAAACTCAGGGTTATATCTAATTATTTCTAAAACAGTAGTTTGGAATTTACTTTACTTGGATGGTGAATCCTGGTGAATCTTTCGGTCGCGCAAAAATGGAAAATAGTGTGACTAATGAGTAAAGTATTACTCAAATCGAAGCTAGGGACAATCTCCTAAGAAATCCATCAAAGTCGGTGTCCATAGGCTTGCACGTTCGCACTCTCTCTACTGCATGAGACGACTCGTATCTAAAATCAATAGGACTTAAGGCAATTATTGGGCTTGGTTTGAGTATAGGCTAGGTAAGTAGAAGGACGATGGGAATCACACTCAACACAACCGTCGCACTCAAGAGAATGACAATCACCAATACAACAATTTCAGTACTTACACGACACCCCCGGACTTCAACTGAACATTAGGTGCGTGTTGAGCCAGATATACAAAAATTTTGCCGAGAGAAAATTATTATTGCACAACTCTTTTATTTTTCTTTTCTTTCTTTTCTTTTCTCATTTCGGCAAAAGAACGTTTTTAAGCGCAATAAAATGACTCCTTTAGCTAAATTAAAGCTGTCATACACAACATAGATAACACCAAATGCGATCGAGAAAGAAATTTCTTTCAGCTCAACGGTTGGTGCGAATATAGGTTCGGCTGTATGGCTTTGGTTACATTATTAGTGGAGCTAAACAAGGAGGAAGAGTAGGCTCAAATGGGCTTGCAATGGTGATTACGTAGGTAAGGATTTCAAAAGCACAAACGGATCAAGAGATGGCCTATATCACATTTCATGATGAGTACCTCATCACAATCGTGTCGAAAGTTGCCTAGTGCAAGTTCTAGCCACCGAGAAAGGTTGTCCTTCCTTCCGACCCTAGTAATAAGCTACTACTAGCCTGCTACACTCGACCTATTGCTACCGTTGGATTCACCGGATTCACCACTAAAGTAAAATAAATTTCATCTACTATAACAGAAATAATTACATTACAGCTCTGAATTTTATTCTACCCAAATTGAATTTCTAGGTGTGACGGGAGCACATGACTAGAGCACTACTCGAGTCAACATTTTTCTTTACTCCTCACTCAAACACTAACAATTCAATTCTTATGAGCCGGAAAACCTCGCAGTGATACCCAATAAGCACGCGTGATCTAGTGCGCGTGAACTAGGTGCAAGTGTATGCAACAAAATATAAATCCTAACTCAGCACATTCTAGCATGTCATGCAACGTGCGTGCACGTGCACAGCTCGCTCTCTCCCCCAGACTTGATTGAGAACATCTAAAATAAGCAATTCAAACATAAGTAAGAGTTGGGAAGAGTTGACCTATGCTCACAAAGGAGCATGCCAGAAGTGCGGTAATCCCAATTTCTTTAAAAATAAATCTCCTTCCACGCGAGAGCATAGCTTCACCTACAATGTTGGCAAAACTGAAATAACAATACGCAAAAGGATTAAAAAGATAGACGGAACCGGGTGGTTCCCATGGGTTGTCTCCCAAGAAGCCCTTTTGTTTAACGTCCTTTAAGGTGGACCAAATACCTGTATTAATCATTTTTCAAAAAGCAGAGAATCTAGAGGAAAGGGTTTCACAGATACAGATCACAGCAAAGAAGAAAAAAAAGAACTCAGCTATATGCGCTTTTGTAGTGCACGTCCCCAGTGGTTTGTAGGCTAGAGGTGAAAGCTTTAGGGCCAAAATTGGTATTACCCAATTTTCCCCTAGCCTCTGCCAGCTTGCCACTGGAAGCAGTGGAGCGAGCACTACACTCTCTTCTTTTAAATTTCAGTTTCTCTACGATAGGAGAGCGCCAGCGTTGGTAGTCGTCAGATTTTCCCACCTTAGTGGTGGGTGGTGTCACTCCCGTTACTGTACTGGCAACTGGGTCAGCCCAAGAGACCGTCTGTTTAAAAAGTTTATTACAAAATTTATTGTCAGAAAAGAATGGGACATTGTCCCGAGTTAAGTTCGGCTGAATGGGTTCAGACACCAGATCTTCCTTCCTTTCCGGGTCGCATTCCTTTATCAAATCTATTTCTTCTTCTTCTCCGCATGATTGTTTCTCCTCCTTTTCTTCGTCCAACAGTACAATTTCAACCTTGATTCCTGCATCGCTAAGAGATTTATCAGAAATACTTTGGGAAAAGCAAGGCAATGTTTCAGTCACAATTTTGGGGTAGGTAGGGATGATAACTTTCCTAGCGAAAAAATCCAAAGTGGCACTGCTCTCTTTCAAGAACGGCACTCCCAAGATGGGGATAGAGTTATTCTCCTGGGGTCCCAACACTTGGAATTCAGCGACCACCACCGTCCCCTCAACCATGATTTCAACATTCTTCACTTCCCCCTCCGACTAAATAATGGTCCCATTAGCGAGCACCAAAGACTTCCCATCAGCCGGGTTCATCTCGAGTTGCAAGCTAGCCACGTCTTGCAATGCAAGGACGTTACGGGATGGACCGGAGTCACATAAGGCAGCAGTTTGGACATTATTAATGGAACAATTGATGACTAATTCATTTGGGTCAACCACATCCGTGTCGGTGAGACTCTACCCTTGATTTATAGGATTTTTTTCTGTGTTGCTAGGAAGGGTCCCTTGCGACCGCTCGGTTAACAATTGAGCCAATTGGCCCAATTGCGTCTCCAAGTTGCGCATGGACGCGGTTTGGTTAACCATGTTAGAGTTCGCGACATGCATAAACCTTTCCATCATTTCTTCAAGGTTGCTCATCTTAGGAGTTGGCGCACCATGATTATAACTCGGTTGAGGCGGCCGCGGTTGGCTACCGGAGGCTTGAGCATCGTATTGATGCGAGCCTCCTTGCCATCGTTGGCCTGGAATGTTTTGTTTCCAATAGAAGTTTGGATGACTTCTCACGCCCGAGTTATAAGTGTTATTGAACGGTGCTCCTTGAGTTTGATCATTAATATAATTAACACTTTCATCAAAAGAAACTTCATTAGGTTGCTCACCTGTGGGGCACTCATATGCATGATGCCCTGGGTTTCCACAGCCTTGACATGAGATCATCATCACTGAGGCAGAAGGGGGGGGGGGGGGGGGGGGGTAGGCCTCTTAAGTAGCATGGTTCTTTCAGCAGGTGTACCAAACGTGTTCACCTCAAAAAGACCGCGAGTGTTCCTTGGAGCGTTTCTTCCGACAGTCCAAAAGGAACTATGAATGGCAGTGTCTTGGACGATCCGCAATGCTTCTTCAGGGGTGTGGTTCATCAAAGTTCCGCCTGCAGCAGCATTAATCTTGTCCATGTAGTTAGGTTCAATAGCAAAATAAAAAATTTCTACTATGGCCCATGGTTGCAGCTCATGCTGAGGGCATTTCCGGAGAAGGTTCTTGAACCTCTCCCAAGCTTCTGAGAGAGCCTCCTGATCAAGCTGTTGGAAGGTTGCTATTTCCCTCCGCAAGTTCACAACTTTGTCAACAGGGTGAAACTTTGCCAAAAAAATTTCTTGCAGGGCGTCCCAAGTGGTAGCTGTACCGGCAGGGATCGTGTGGAGCCACGCCTTTGCCTTGTCAAGTAGAGAGAAAGGGAATAGCCTGAGCTTCACCGTCTCGTCAGCCAATCCTGCATAACGAAATGTTCCACAAATTTCTGCGAATTCAATTAAGTGAAGATGGGGGTCTTCACTTGCTAATCTAGAGAACTGGGCCTGATTGCGGATCATGTTCAGGATGGCCGGCTTTATCTCAAAGTTGTTGTTGGTGATAGCTGGGCCAAATCGAGGGTACATACTCCCAACAGTGGGTGTAGTGTAGTCTCTCATAGTCCTATGTCGCGGCCTATCGACTTCATTCTCGTCAGCAGCCTGAGCTACGGCCGGTGCATTTCCCACTCCAGGATTAGCCTGATTTCCATTAACATCCATGGTGGCAGCAGCACGTAGGCACGCCCGCAGAGTACGCTCTATCTCAGGGTCAAATGTTTCACACTCATCGGGATCTCTTCTATGCATACACTTCTTCAACACAAAAGCAGATAATAAAAAAAACAAAAAGACCTTACAACGGATCTCCAAAGAAAAACAAATCACACACGCTTGCAGTCCCCGGCAACGGCGCCAAAAACATGATGCGCTAAATTCGGCACTGCTAATTAGCAGGCACGAAATGCGATACGACGGCAGTGCACCGGTCGCTCAAGTAATAAAAATGGGAAGTTATCCCCAAGTATCGATCTCTCAAGGACTGCAAGTTGGGTAGTACGATTTGCTCTAAACAGGAAATCAGTTAAAAGGAGTAATAATTAACAACGAGGGGTTTGATTTGGTTTCCTACGCTATTGCAGAATGAAGAAATATGCAGGTCAAAACTCCGCTTCGCACGACGAGATGAGTGCAACGGTCGCGATGTCGTGCTTCAGAAGGCGCGTGGACGGGAAATCACTATAACAGTTGAGGGTCGCACACACCTCATCTCAAAACATCACCACTAGCAATTGCTAGTGGCTTCACCCACAACAAATCACAGAAAATCACTAGGAACAAAGGGGCTATTCATGCCACCACAACATCAGTGCATATGAAGGAAAGCAAAACTACTTAAGATTAGCTTAACACGTGTTCATACAACACAAAATGAAGTAAAAGCATTCAAGTTTAGAGAGGACCACAAAGAAGAAGTCACGTCTTGGGTTCACGGCCGGAATGAGAGGTTGTCAGGCTCTCTCCAGACTCGGCCCTCAGATGGTGAGCTTGGCTCGAAGGAGGCTGTCACTGCTCCTATGATCTTCAACGCTTCCTTGGTCTCCTTGGCGAGGAATGCTTGAGCTAATGGTGGATGAAGCTTCCTAATGCTCCCTGATGGAAGGATGGTGGTGGAAATCACCGGAAATGGCCTTGAAGGTGGAAGAGATGAAGGGGAAGCCTTCAGCCATCAAGAGCAGCGGGAAGGAAGAGATTTCCCGCTCTGTGAATCGCTCCCGGTCGTCCTCTCCCGATCCTCTCTTGATTGCCTCGATTCCTGCTTTTTATAGGAAACAGGCAGAAAATTGGTCACGCACGGTCGAACGCACGCTCGTGCGCAGACCGTGCGATATTAACGGATGAAATATGGCTTGTAGAATACGCTGCGCTGCCCGTGCGATTTGTTCACGCACGACCAACGCCGCCCGTGCGTTCAAACGCACGGGTAAAATCCGACGCTCTGAGATCACAAAGATATAGGTCGACCGTGCGTTTTACTCACGCACGGGCGAATTCGCCCGTGCATTAAAATGAACGAGTAAACTCCGACGCTCCATTTTCTTCCCAGACACAAACGCACGACCGCGCAGACCGTGCATCAAGGAAACGCACGACCGTGCGATATGCACAGAAATTACATTTGGGGGAAAACGGGACGATCAGGTCACCTGCAAACAAGATATACTAGCTGGGAATACACGTCCAACAAAGGGATACATAAAAGAAGGGAAGGGGAGCACAATGTGCTTACCCCCAACAACGAGGAATGCAATTGCACACCGAAATGGGCTTAATTGTGCACCTAGCATGGAATGTATATATAAATGAAAACATGACTAAAATGTGGTGCAAACACTAGAATATCAGCCCAAATGAGTCCAAAAATATATATATATATATATAAATGGGACACATCAGCGGTGACGACATCCGTTCGTTTGCCTATAAATAGAGGGGCAACGCTAGCCATTCATAAGCAAGCAAGAACTGTAAGAACCTAGTGCGGATTGATTGTGCCGATCTCAACTTTGTGGTTGCGCAGTTTGAAGTTTATTGAAAGTATCTAGTTGCGGCCTAAATCACCTAGAGGGGGGTGAATAGGTGGATTTTATGTCTTTACGCGGAATTAAAAATAGCACAGAAAAGCACACAATAAAGCACAGCACAGACACAAGGATTTTATAGAGGTTCCCCGATGTGGGTACTCCTCTTTCCCGCCTCGCCTATCTAGCTCTTCGAGGCTAGATTCGGCTACTTCACCAAACTCAGATTAAAATAATCTTACACCTCGGAGTAAGAACTCCTACAACTCGGAGTGCACCACTCCTACAACTCGGAGTAAAAACAACTCCTACAACTCAATCCTTAACCAAGGATCTACACAACACTCGGAAGCAAGCTTCCTACAAAGTTTATAAAATTGTTTATTACAACACAACGTAGATTGGAAATAATCTTCTTAAACTTCAGATGAAGTTCTTCTTCAGATCTTGAGAAATAAATTTCTTCTTCTTAGCAGTGAACTTCAGTCCTTTGTGAATGAAGAATGAAGAAATCTTGAAAACGATTTGAAGCTAGATCTGAGAACTTGAATCGACTTGATCAACAGAAGATGAGAGCTAATCGGATCTTGATCTTGTCGATTGAATCTTTTGAAGACGAAACAAGAATCGCTGGCTTTGTCGGAGACGAAACACTTGCGTGAGAACAGTCGGCCGTCAGAAGTAATGTGCGATTTCTTTTTCAATTCTCGATTCGGGTTATCTGGAAATAATCCTTAGGTATTTATAGAGTCTTCTTCCAACGGTCATAAGCGCGAATTATGGATCTAACTCCACGTGTACTGTACATAGGAGAAGCCCTAGGAAACGCGCATTCAAAAACGAACCGGAAGAATTACTGCAGACCGATTCGGTTAAATGGTATAACCGAATGGCAATAACCGAATCGAATTCGGTTAAATGATATAACCGAATTGCAATAACCGAATTGCAATAACCGAATTCGGTTATTCTAATTCTTCAAGGAAATTTCGAACTATGATTCACCGAATTCGATTATATCCATCCCAACTATATAGTCGAATTCGACTATATGTTTCTGAATGATATAACCGAATTTTACTTGGGAAAAATCCCTTTTTATGAAAAGTCCACCATCAGCTCCAGTCCTCCTTCTCTTGCACTTAGGAAATGAGGTACATCCCAATAGAGAGATCTCACATGAGCCAACACTTTGGTCTATACAATGAGGGATTACATTGCACAAGCCTGTGTTTGACGACTCATTGAAACCTGACATTGGTTTGTACCTAGAGTGGAATGACCTGTCACAACACAGCTAAAGTGCATAATCAAATACAATTACAATTCATCCTAGTTTGAAGGGGACTTCTTCAAATCAGGGCTATTGTGGATACAATACCCAACAATCTCCCCCTATTTGAAGAAGTCAGAACCCTATCTACTGAGGTGAATTGCTAGGAGAAAAATAAATATAAGCAAGTAAAGAACTGAGCTATGAAGCTATATATAGTCATCATAAACAAAAACTTAAGTCCACCAAAAATTAAATAGACAACAATATATAAATGTTCTTAAAAGAGAAATAGAGTCCAGCGATCAAGCATCCATCATTTCTCTTTTGTCTTTTCCTTTTGACTTTTCTTCAATTGTCTGGTAAAATATGCCCTTGGTTTTGGATAGTATCTTGGAGGAGGAGAAGGAGGCTTTTCATCATCTTGATGATTCCTGTAGTGAATTCTTCTCTTGAGCCTAGCCATCTCCCATTTGTGGATCTCATCTCTATCGTAGTGATTGTCGACAGACTCATTTGAGTTCATAACAAGATTATAAGTGTCCAAAATAATATTCCTGGATTCCGGACTCCACAGTTCTCCAACAATCTTCCTGGGATGAGGTTCTCTTGGTTCTAGAAGTCTGGGACCTGCAGCCCTTCTAGCATCATGCATAAAACCACCTGAGCTTGATCCTCCTTGATCAACTCTAGCTCTCTTCCTGGAGAAATCTTCTTCATCGTCTGACCAATGATAAACTTCAGGAGGAATAAGAGGTTCAGACGGAGCAGCAACCTGAATGTCCGGATGGAATACTTCAGAAGGAAATGCTGGCTGCGCAGAAGATTGACCTGTCCCTTGGAAACCATAGGCAAAGCCTCTTGATAGCTCATTATGCAACCAAACCTGATTTTGGTGCAGATAACCATATAGGTCTTGAAATTTGCTATCAATACTTCTTGAAACTTCAGCAATCTGAGATTGAACATTTAACTGAGATTCTTGAATCCTTCCTTCTAACTCTCTATTTAAGTCCCAGATTTGAGTTTGAATTCGTTCATGCAGTCTTTCCTCCCCCTTTCTGACTTCTTCAGTTAGGGTTTGGATGATCTCTGTCTTGATAGCCTGTAGAGAGTTCTGAACTGAAGATCTTCCCTGTTGATCATGCTGAAACATGTACTCTTGATTTTCAGAGAGCTTCGTAGTATTCTCACAAACGGCATGTAATCCTTCCCCAACATACTTAAGGGAGGATGCACCCAGAGAGAAGTACTCATCCTGTTTTTCTGTTACCTTGTCCATGCTATGAGCTAGAGATTGCAAGTGATTGCCCATTCCTTTGTTTATATCTCTGGTCTTGTCAAAGATTTGATGAATAGCAAATTCAAAATACTTTTTCTGTTTGATAAGCATTTCTTCCATACTAAGTAGCATTGAGTCGACGGCAGAGGGAGGTTGATTTTGCAAGCGAGAAGAGATTCCAAAATCATCTTCTGCTACGAGGAAATCTGCTGAATCCACATCCTTCATATAGTGATAAAACTGTTGAGTATCAAGAGTTTCTTCATTTTGAGCTGGAGGAGGAGAGGGTTCTTCATTTCTCCTGTCTTCGACTGTTATTTGGATTTTGTGCACCTTGGGAGCTTGCACAGATTTTCCCTTAACTTTTGAAGTTGAGGCAGAGGGCCCTGCAGCACTGTTATCTTCTATGAGGATAGCAACATGTTCAGGGGTTGTAGGAAGGTCTGCCTGCTCTTGCTTATCTTCTTCAGGAGCAGAGAGATCAGAATGAACATTCTCCCCCTCAATTTGAGTGGGGATAGCAGCCTCAGGAGGAACAGCTTGACTTTTCTCTGACTGACCTGTCTTCACAGCATCAGTATCAGGATCATCTCCCCCTTCATCATCTCCATTACTGTCGATGTGGCTATCAGCATTTTCTTCTTTATTAGATTCAGGCAGCTTGGAACACTCCCCCTTGGAGGGTTCACCTTCTCTCTCATTCAGGTCTACACCCTGCTTCTCATTTTCTTTCTCACTATCTTGGTTCTCATGGTGTTCCTCAGCTTCCTGTTCACTGTCCTTCTGACTGGATGGATCACTTTCTGTTTCACTGTCATATTCAGTGCGGGGAATTTTCTTAACTTTTGGAGCCCTGGGAGATATCACTCTTGACTCACCAACTTTCCTGGACCACCTCTCAATCATAGAGGAGTCAATTCTTTTGAAATGATGGAGGGGAGTTCCATTCTTCATGCTGAATCTTGTTTTATCCAGACGGTAGAGATATAGAGAGAGAATTCTCCCAAAATTTGGGGTATTTAAACTAGCGGAGATTCTGTCAAATAACACTCTTCCCCAGTCAACCCTTTTTCTGCAAATAACTGAACCCAGCAACTTGAATATATCATTGGAGAGATAGTCGTGAGAGCCGACTTTACAGAGGAGAACCTTTCCCATAATATCAGATAGCAATTTTACTTCCTCATTCATCTGCTTTCGATAAATGGATTTTGTTCCTTTGGGCAAACCACAAAACCGGAGAGCTTGTTTGAAATCCTTTGGAGATAGAGTATCTGTTTCTGAAACTTCTGGTAGCTTGAGAAGCTTGGTCAGACTTGAAGAAGTAATCTTGATTTGGACATCACCAATCCTGCTTTTTATCACAGACCCTCTCTTTCTCAGTTCTGCATGCTTGAAGAATTTTAGAACTTCTGATTCAAGCACCTTGCAGGGATGTTCTAGAACATAGCCCAGACCGGCCACCTCAAGAACGAGAACAATGTTTCTGAATTCATCAACTGAGGTGTCGAAACCAGTTCTGACTAGCTCACTCCCGAAGAGCAGCTTCTCTGAGGCTTTCTTAGGCATTGCGTAGCTTCTCTTGAATCGGTTGAAGGAGGTGAGGAAGCGAGGATTCGAGCGAACCAGTTGAGTGTCGGTTGAAGAAGACGATGAATCGATGGAAACTATCAATCGTCGGTCGGAGAAGAGGAGCACGAACTGACGCACGAATTGGAAGTTGAAGAGCCGCGTGATTCGAAGTCAAGGGTTTCGAATTTCTCTTTTAAGAAACATTTATATAGTGTTATGAAGATTTAGAGAGAGCGCGTACCTGAGATTTGAACCGTGACCCTTCGAATTCCATTTAGGAAAGAATTGAATTCCAGAAAATTCGTCATCCGGCTAAAGGAAATTAGTCGAATTCGGTTAATCGATATCGCCGGATTCGGTTAAGTAGAATCGCCGGATTCGGTTAAATAGAGTTGCCGAATTCGGTTAAATGAAGGTTCGACAAAACATCTTTTTGTCTTCTGAGATTCTGAGAGTCTCTACGAGTCTTTGTTTAACATACCAAGCTCCATTTTGAAATAATTGAACTTTGATTCGTCGAGCGGCTTAGTGAAAATATCTGCAATTTGCCGATCCGTCGGGACATAGCTAAGATCAATGTCCTTGTGCTCCACATGCTCTCGGATGAAGTGATAACGAATCTCTATGTGCTTTGTCCTGCTGTGAGACACGGGATTGTTGGCAATTGCTATGGCGCTTGATGAATCACAGTACATAGGAATTTCTTTGAGCTTTAGGTTGTAATCCTCAAGTTGGTTCCTTATCCAGAGCAATTGTGCACAACAACTGCCTGCAGAGATATACTCCGATTCAGCAGTTGAGATAGCAACACAATTTTGCTTCTTACTACTCCAGGAGATGAGCCGTTTTCCTAAGAATTGGCACGTTCCTGAAGTACTTTTCCTGTCATCTTTGCTTCCTGCAAAATCAGCATCTGAAAAACCAGTGAGTTCGAAATCATTACTTCTTGGGTACCATAAGCCAAGATTTGGTGTGCCTTTAAGATATCTCAAAATCCGCTTTGCAGCTGAGTAGTGAGATTCCTTAGTGTTCACCTGAAATCTAGCACAAACACATGTTGAAAACATTATATCCGGTCTGCTTGCAGTAAGGTAGAGCAAGGATCCAATTATGCTTCTAAACTTGGTTTCATCAAAAGGTTTCCCTTTCTCATCCTTGTCTAGAGACATAGCTGAACCCATTGGAGTCCTCATAGAGGTTGCGTTCTCCATTCCGAATTTCTTAATTAACTCTTTGGTAAACTTTGTCTGAGAGATGAAAATTCCATCTTCAGATTGCTTTACCTGAAGTCCTAAGAAATACTTCAGCTCTCCCATACTACTCATTTCAAATTTCCCTTGCATTAAGTTGGAAAACTTTTTGCAGAGGTTGTCATCGGTAGATCCGAAAATAATGTCATCGACATAGATTTGCACTAGCAAAATCTTGCCTTTTACTTCCCTAAGAAATAATGTCTTGTCTATCTTGCCTCTTGTGAATTTGTTTTCAAGGAGGAAGCTAGACAACGTCTCATACCAAGCACGGGGAGCTTGCTTGAGACCATATAAAGCTTTTCGAAGAAAATAAACATAATCAGGGAATGAGGAGTCTACGAAACCTGGGGGTTGTTCTACGTATACTTCTTCCTTTATATCACCATTAAGGAAGGCTGACTTCACGTCCATTTGAAAGACTTTAAATCCTTTGTGAGCAGCATACGCTAGAAACAACCTGATGGCTTCAAGCCTTGCTACGGGAGCAAAAGTTTGATCGAAGTCGATCCCTTCTTCTTGTCTATACCCCTGAGCAACAAGTCGGGCCTTGTTTTTGATGATCACACCATCCTCGTCCAACTTGTTTCTGAATATCCATTTTGATCCAATGACATTCTGTCCTTTGGGTCTGGGTACAAGCGTCCACACTTTGCATCTCTTAAATTGATTGAGTTCTTCTTGCATTGCTATGATCCATGAAGCATCGTTCTTTGCTTCATCGAATTTCTTTGGCTCAACCTGTGAAAGAAAACTTAAGTGTAAAACTTCATTAGCTGTACCTCTTCTTGTTCTTACACCAACATGGGTATCTCCAATAATTTGCTCTGCAGGATGGTCCCTTAAGTGTCGGATCATTCCAGCATTTGGATTTCCACGGAGTTCCTGCACTTCCGGTACATCTTCATCTTCTTGAGGTTCATCTTCCTCATGTGCGGATGGAATGTTGACTTCAACAGACTTTGGAGCATCTTCCTTTACAGCTTCTTCCAAGTTTATGTCCTTGAACCTTGCATCTGCATCTTCAACAAAAACACTAGAAGAACTGCTTTGAAGCATACTAGTTTCATCAAATATAACATTAAAAGTTTCTTCTACAACCAGGGTTTTCTTGTTGAAAATCCTATATGCCTTACTATGGCTACTATATCCTACGAAAATACCTTCAAAGCATTTTTCACTAAACTTAGTTTTGTAATATTTCCCGTTATTAAGCACGAAGCATTTACTGCCAAAGATTCTAAAATAAGACAAGGTTGGCTTCTTGCCCTTCAGGAGTTCATAAGGGGTCTTATGATGGTTCTTGTTGATTAGTGCTCTGTTTTGCACGTGGCAGGCAGTGTTGATTCCTTCAGCCCAGAAGTATTCTGGGAGAGAAGAGTCACTCAACATTGTTCTGCAAGCCTCTATGAGTGTTCTATTCTTTCTCTCAGCTACTCCATTTTGTTGTGGAGTACGAGGAGAGGAAAACTCATGAAAGATACCTAGGCTTTCACAAAATTCGGTCATAGCCCCAGACTTGAATTCTGTACCATGGTCACTTCTGATTTTGACCACAGAACATTCCAGTTCATTCTGAATTTGCTTGACGAATGTGGTGAACGAGTCAAAGGTGTCTGACTTGTGTTTCAGAAAGAATACCCAAGCAAAGCGTGAGTAATCATCAACAATAACCAGCGTATAAGACTTGCCTCCTAAACTTCGGATTGGCATGGGACCAAACAAGTCCATATGGAGCAGATATAAGCATCTGGTGGAGTCTTTGCCAATAATGCTCTTAAAGGTAGCCCGGGTCTGCTTACCCATTTGGCAGGCATGACAAGGTCTCTCTTTAATGCACTTAACATCTGGAGCATCACGAACTAAGTTGCGAGAGAATAACATACTTATTGTTTTGAAATTAATATGTGCTAGTCTCTTGTGCCACTGGTCACAGAGAGATGCACTATCTTTTGCTAAAAGACACACTGGTGTAGAAGAGTCTAAACAAAGAAAATTTAAACAAAAGATATTTCTGCTCCGAGTGCCTGTTAAAATAGTTTCTGACGTATCAGACGACTTTATCAAGCACTTTTCCTTGTAGAATTCTACCATATAGCCTTTGTCACAAAGTTGACTTATGCTAATGAGATTATGTTGTAATCCTTTAACATAAGCCACGTCTGTGAAAGAGACTGTACCATTAGTGATCATACCGTAGCCTTTTGTGATTCCCCGATCAGATCCGCCAAAAATAACTTTTGGACCATCTTTCACGGGTGTATACTCTTGTAACAAACTTCTTGTTCCGGTCATGTGCCGAGAACATCCACTGTCCAAGTACCATATTGGATTTGAATTGGCCTTTGGACATACCTGCAATCAATAGTCAATTGCCCTTAGGAACCCAAACAGATTTGGGTCCTTGGCTTCTTGTCAGATGACCACCAACTTGAGTGTTAACAGTGCGAGGAGTCACTCTTGCATTGTTACCTCGTGGGGTCTTAACATAACTGTAATTAAACCAGCAATCTATGGCGAAGTGACCAACTTTGCCACAGCACCAACAATCAAATCGGTTGTACCTTCTCTTGTTCTCCTGCTTTACCTTTTGAACGGGAGGTCTAGTAGGAGCAACCTTCTTAGAGGTGGATGCCTCGTGTTTGCAGCAAACACAGGGTTCCACCTTCTCATTAGGCTTAGCACTAACAGATTTAACTTTTGGTGCTTTCTTTGCAACTGATCCATGAACAAATGGACCATGGTCTTTGAGAATTACTTCTTCATAAGGCGCCTTAAAAGGAGTTGAGTCAAAGTTTCGAGGTCGGCTCCATCCCTGATATCTATTGCTAGATTCAACAGGTATTGGTCTAGTGAGATGACCATAGGATGTTTCAAAGTCAAGCGGGTTTGTCGGAAAAACGACCTTCTTGAATGAAGGTTGACTTTGATCAGCCTTCCCTTTACCTCTTTTGGCTTTTATCTCGGCAGCCTTACTACTTTCAGCCTCATGACCAATGCCACTAGCCTTCCCAGGAGTGGAGAACTTATAAATAAGAGGAAGAACATTTTTTGGCTTGTTGAAGCTTTCTGATATTTTCTTCTCTGCCACCAGCTTTTCTTCCAGTTCAGTTATAAGTTTCTCTTTCAGAATTGATGATTCAGTAGAGCTTCTTAATTCCTCCTTCAAGGATTGGACTTCATTTCCGAGGGGAGTTAATCTTTCGATTTCCTCTCTCAGAGCCGATTCCACGTTCTTGAGAGAGACAATTTCCTTTGCTTGAGATCTGACAACCTTGCGGCATTTGTCAAAACTTTGCAAAAGAGCTTTGTACTGAGTCATTAATTCTGACTCATCCTGTGAATAATAGTCTTCATTTGCTCTGGATGCAGTTTCACACTCAGAGGCAGAAAGAGGAGTATGAAGATTTACCTTTGCCTTATATGAGGTGTCGCTTGCTTCATCATCCGTTTGTGCCATAAGCCCAAAGTAGGCTTCTTCATCAGTGCTTGACACCTCTGAGTCGCTGTCACTCAAAGTCTTTGGCTTCTTTTCAATGAGGCTCTTTTCTTTCCTTTTACCTTTGTAGGATTTCTTATCCTCTTTCTTTGAGCCTTCCTTTTTCTTGTATGGACACTCCGCAATCATGTGTCCTGGCTTATTACAGCAATAGCAAACGATATTGTTAGAAGAATGTTTACTAGGTTTAGATTTATACCTGTCATCTTCATGCTTCTTTTTGTGATGATCCTCATTACGGTTTGATCTTCTATGACGAGAAGACGAGGTTTGACCTCTCGAGTTCCTTTGTTTGTTAAAGAACTTTTTGAACTGCTTGGAGAGTAAGGAGAACTCTTCATCTGACATTTTTGAGCCTGAGGGGCTAGCATCAGATTTATCTTCATCAGAGGAGGATCTCCTGACAGATGAGAGAGCCTTGCCTTTTCTTGAACTTACAGCTTTAAGTGCAGTGGACTTCTCCCTTCCAGAGGCTCTGGTTCCTTCTTCTTCAGCTTTACGGGTGTTCAACTTCAATTCATGGGACAAGAGCTTCCCAAACAACATTTGTGGCTCCGTTGATCCGAGTTTTCCGAATTCTCTAATGGCTATAACTTTAGTGTCCCATTCTTTGGTCAGGGATCTTAGGAATTTATCATTGAGTTCGCCAGTAGTGAATTCACGATCATAGTTCCTAAGACCATTTACGATCTTAAAGAACTTCTCATAAGTATCAGAAATGGATTCACCAGAGCGTTGCTTGAAGGCTTCGTATTCTTGGTTCAGCAATGATCTTCGATCATCCCTTACTTCATCTGTTCCTTCCATCAGAACAACCAGAGAGTCCCACATTTCCTTGGCGGACTTGCAGTGAAGAAGATTCTGCAACATGGAATCATCGACTGCACCTGCAATGATATTCTTTGCCTTCTTGTCCAGAGAGACCAGTGCAATCTCATCCTTTGTGAGTTCCAGCATCTTCTTGGCGACCATAATTGTAGAGTTTATGGAAGATGGTTTCATAGGAACATGAGGACCTTCTTCCACAATCTGAAATATTCTTGGATCAGCAGCCTCCATGAAGAATCTGACTCTCTCCTTCCACATAGGAAAATTCTCTTTTGTGCAGACTGGAAGCTTGACGGAATCCTTGGTCTTATCCATGCCAGACATACTTGCTCAGGCAACTAGATAAGGAGGTCTTGTTCAAGGTGTTAACCTTATAGCGAACAACCTACCTCTGATACCAATTGAAAGTATCTAGTTGCGGCCTAAATCACCTAGAGGGGGGTGAATAGGTGGATTTTATGTCTTTACGCGGAATTAAAAATAGCACAGAAAAGCACACAATAAAGCACAGCACAGACACAAGGATTTTATAGAGGTTCCCCGATGTGGGTACTCCTCTTTCCCGCCTCGCCTATCTAGCTCTTCGAGGCTAGATTCGGCTACTTCACCAAACTCAGATTAAAATAATCTTACACCTTGGAGTAAGAACTCCTACAACTCGGAGTGCACCACTCCTACAACTCGGAGTAAAAACAACTCCTACAACTCAATCCTTAACCAAGGATCTACACAACACTCGGAAGCAAGCTTCCTACAAAGTTTATAAAATTGTTTATTACAACACAACGTAGATTGGAAATAATCTTCTTAAACTTCAGATGAAGTTCTTCTTCAGATCTTGAGAAATAAATTTCTTCTTCTTAGCAGTGAACTTCAGTCCTTTGTGAATGAAGAATGAAGAAATCTTGAAAACGATTTGAAGCTAGATCTGAGAACTTGAATCGACTTGATCAACAGAAGATGAGAGCTAATCGGATCTTGATCTTGTCGATTGAATCTTTTGAAGACGAAACAAGAATCGCTGGCTTTGTCGGAGACGAAACACTTGCGTGAGAACAGTCGGCCGTCAGAAGTAATGTGCGATTTCTTTTTCAATTCTCGATTTGGGTTATCTGGAAATAATCCTTAGGTATTTATAGAGTCTTCTTCCAACGGTCATAAGCGCGAATTATGGATCTAACTCCACGTGTACTGTACATAGGAGAAGCCCTAGGAAACGCGCATTCAAAAACGAACCGGAAGAATTACTGCAGACCGATTCGGTTAAATGGTATAACCGAATGGCAATAACCGAATCGAATTCGGTTAAATGATATAACCGAATTGCAATAACCGAATTGCAATAACCGAATTCGATTATTCTAATTCTTCAAGGAAATTTCGAACTATGATTCACCGAATTCGATTATATCCATCCCAACTATATAGTCGAATTCGACTATATGTTTCTGAATGATATAACCGAATTTTACTTGGGAAAAATCCCTTTTTATGAAAAGTCCACCATCAGCTCCAGTCCTCCTTCTCTTGCACTTAGGAAATGAGGTACATCCCAATAGAGAGATCTCACATGAGCCAACACTTTGGTCTATACAATGAGGGATTACATTGCACAAGCCTGTGTTTGACGACTCATTGAAACCTGACATTGGTTTGTACCTAGAGTGGAATGACCTGTCACAACACAGCTAAAGTGCATAATCAAATACAATTACAATTCATCCTAGTTTGAAGGGGACTTCTTCAAATCAGGGCTATTGTGGATACAATACCCAACATTTATTGATCGGTTTGTTGTATTCGTAGGATAGCGGCCAGCGGTCTCCGTCAGTATCCTTCGCTTCTTTCCAGCTTTTAATAAACCAGCTCGCCAGCGGTCTGTCTGGGCGAACTATGTTTGGAAGTTCTTGGTCTGTTGCAGTAGACTCAATTGATGAGGCTACCTTAAGCGGTCATGTGGTCTTGAATTACGGTCTTGCAGCAGTCAGCAGTTCTCCATCTTGTGTTCGCGGGTTACTTCTGTGATCTTGAGACTGTGCGGTCTGGGCAATCAAGAAGTGCGGAAAAATTTGTTTTCAGGAGTTTTAATAAGGAGCAGGTTGTGCGGTCTGTGATTGGCGTTCTGGCAGAGTTCAGGTCAGCGACCTGTTCTATTCGTGCGGTCTCAGGGAAGCCGGCGATCTTGTAGAGTTTGAGCGGTCTGTGCGGTCTCAGATTTTCTAGTCGCCAGAAGCTTATACTATTGCTTTATCTTCTCATCTAGTTTTCTCTTATAAATCATGTCTCGCCATGTATGCAACGCATTGTAAAAAAGATAGTCAATTTTGAATAAAGATTTTCTTGCCTTCATTGTCACTGGTTAACTGTTTTGAATTGAATTGAAGTCTTCCACTGTTGTATTCGATCCATCTCCGAAATTTTAACAAGGCCAGACCTAAGGGGGCTCACCAGGCCCCCATATTTGGCCAGAGCCCGGCCTGGTGCCCGACCCGGGTCGGGCCCAAGTAAGGCCGGGCACCAGGCTTTGCTTGGTGCCCGTTGGGATCATTCTGCTAGGCGCTGCCCAGCTATAAATCTGGGAAGAACCCAACATTTAATGCTTGGCAGCACCAGCATTTAAATGTTGTCTGCCCAATATTAAATGTTGAGCTGCCACGCCCAGCATTTAATGATGGGCGTGGCCGCCCAGCTTAATGGCTGCCAAAAGCCAGCAAAATGGCTGCCTTTTGAAAGCCATTAATATTATAATTTATATTATAATATATATTATAATTTATATATTATAATATAATTTGAATATTTACTTATTTTGGGGCCTGCTTGGGCTCGGAATTGTAGGGTCAAGCAGGCCCCATTATTTCGGTGAGGCCCGGGCCTGGCCTGGACCCAGTTTGGCAGAGGCCCGGCCTGGGTCGGGTAGATATAAAGCCCGGGCCCTGGGGGCCCGAGTTTGGCCTGGGCCCACAGGGTTTTTTTTGCATGCCTACATATGGGTCGTACCCCTTCAAGTGGGTTCCACTAAGGTTAAAACATGGTTTGCATACATGAAGTCCATTTTAGATTTCATAGCCTTAAAACACTACTCAGAGTCTGGTCCATTCATTGTTTTTTGGTAGGTTGCAGACTCATCATCATGATCCATGAGCAACACAATATATATTTGAGACTTGAGAAATCCAAATCTCCCAGGCTTAACACTAAGTGTACCACATCTACTTTGGACTTGTGTTTCTTGAGCAGGCTCTCCAGATACAATACCTTGTAGTCATTGCTCTGGTTCTAATTTGGTTTCATTCATCATTTATGGTTCTTGAATCTCTTCAAGTTCTATTTTTGCAGTCTTCCTAGATAGAAACTCTTTCTCAAGAAAGACACAAGTCCTTGCGACAAACACTTTGCCTGCTAATTGATTATAGAAATAGTATCCTTTAGTTTCCTTAGGATACCGCATTAGATAACTCTTATGTGATTTGGCCTCATGTTTGTCAAGCATTTGACATTGCACGTATGCATCACAACCCCAAATCTTAATGAAAGATATACTAGACACTTCCCAATCTATATCTCATATGGTATCATAAGAGAGGAATGTTCTATGCATCTCATTGCACATATGCATCACATCCGTCTCTAGAGCATATACCCAAAAGGACTAGGTGGAGTGAGATGTGATGTTCTAGGTGGAGTGAGATGTGATACAATACCACACTATTTCAGATGATCACGAAAAACCTGACTCAAATATTCGCCACCTCGATTAGATTGGAGTGCTTTAATTGTCTTTCCTAGTTGGTTCTGTACTTCATTTTGAAACTCCTTGAACTTTTCAGTTTTCATGGAGTCCATTTCAAATTTCATGGCCTCAAGCCACTTCTTAGAGTCCGGTCCATTTATAGATTCTTTGTAAGTTGCAGGTTCATCATCAATATTCATAAGCAACACATTACCAATTTGTGACATGAGATATCTGAAATATAAGGGTTGTTGTCTAATCACCTAGAGGGGGGTGCATAGGTGTTTTAAAAAAAATTTATTCTATCTAATTAAGTATCTACTTATATGCACAGCAAAGCAACATAGAAGCACAATCCACAACACAGTAAACCAAGATGTATAGTGGTTCCCCAATTATGGGTACATTCACTTTCCCCCTTCACCTATTTAGCAGAGTGCTAGCTTAGGCTACGTCCTCCAAATTTCTCAGATCAAATGATCTTACACTCAGAGTCCTTGACTCCTACAACTCAGGAACAATAGTCCCCTACCTCAGACCTTTAACACAAGGTCCTACAACTCAAATCTCCAAACACAAGATCCTAAACTCAGGCCAAAAACAACCCTACCTCAATCTCTCCAATAAGAGATCTACACTCAGATCTTTTCAAGGATCCTACCTCAGATCATAATGATCACACAACTCAGAATCCCCCTGGAATCCTACAACAAACTCAAATCCAAAAGGATCCTACAATTATAAGGAGTTTATAAATATTCTGACTCAACCACTAAAACATCAGTCTTCAATAGAAGCTCTGTGAAGGCTTCTTCTTCCTTAATCAGCCTTCGAATGTATATGCTTGAAATGGATTTGGCTGGATCAAGAAAACTTACATAAGAGAGGAATGTTCTTCAGTAAATGAATAGATCTTGTTGAGCCTAGGAAGAAATCTTCTCAGATTTGCAGTGATAATAGACTGGACAGAATTCTATAGCTTGATCTCTGCAAAATACTTGCACAGAAAATCCTTCTCAGTGTATGCATGTATGCCTTCTTTTTAAATGTATGTATATTGGTTTCTTGTTCATTTTTCATATCCCTTTATATAGAGGACTGGATCGGCATAGGACTTGCTTTAGAAAAAGGAAGGCTCCAATGGCTAGATATTTTCCCTAAGGAAAGTCCTTTAAAAGATGGCAATCTGAAATCTATGAGTAAAATCTATTTCCTCTTAAAGCACCTTAATTATTGCAGTAGAAAGAGGAATTCAAATCAATTTGAATTACTGCGCAATTTGTGGCTTGATTTCAGAATGAGGCTGTTAGAACACGCTTCAGGCCGATATAATAGTTTATGTAGTCGATATACTACTTTAGCACTTGTAGTCGATATAATCCTTCAGTGCTTATAGTATGATATAGTCTACAATCTCCATCTTATAAGCATAACCTGATGCAATCCATACTCGAGCAATCAATCCTGGAAGGATACTTCTATCACAGTCTGTACGATGAAGTCGATAAATCAGGTAGTCCTCCAGTCGATGCAGTCGACAAATTACTTAACTATCTAGTTGATGCAGTCGACAAATTAATTAACTGTCTAGTCGATGCAGTCAACAAATGACTTAGCTTCTTGTCAATGCAGTCAATATTTTCCTTAGTCATTCAGTCGATGCAGTTGACATTTGACTTAAACTAAACTTTGCTTCCGCCTTTAATTTATTTTGTCCATGCTCCTTTTACTCATGATAATGACATGTCTAATATATGATTAGATCATATGTCAACATAAGTTTTGCACCTTGAGAGATTATATGGGCAAAACCCTGTTTGAGTGACAATAAGCCTGACATTATATTGGTCATGCATTTCTGGTGTACATGTCACATCAAAACTCATACTAGCATCAAATATAAAAATGTTTATTGTCATTTTAAGGCCTTTTTCAAATAAGGAAACATGTAGGCAATATTCCCAACAATCTCCCCCTATTTGAAGAAGTCAGAACCACATATAATAATAGACATATAGACATAAAAATTATAATCAGGATAGAAATACTTATATAGCAAGAGCATTCCAGATTATACAAATAAATATGTTCAGACATTAAGGAGTTCAATAATAAGATAAATAAGTTCAATTCCAACAAAAGTTTAAAGCAAGCTCTATGGTTTTTCAGCTTTCTCCAGCAGATTTCCCCTTTTGTCATTGGAAGTATCCCAAGGGATTTGGAATGTATCTTGGAGGAGGAAGTGGTCCATTTGGATGATTCCTCCTTGAATCCTCCTCTTTGCCTCCTGCTTTTCATATTTGCCCCACTCAACTAAACCATAATATCTGGAGATATTGATGCCTAGGTTTCCAAAGCTCTCCCATGTGTACAAGATGATGGTCTTGGACTCAGGGCTCCATACTTCATAATAAGGTAAGATTTGTATTTTTGTAAGACCCCTTTTTTTACTTACATTTCCGGTTCTTACCGCCCAGAAATGCCTCCTTTCGGTGACACCTACACACAAGAAATTCGTCACCACAAGACATCAATCCTACCGTCTATTCATACATCCAGGCCAACGAAACATCACAGTATAATATAAAAAAAGTCCACAACAATCACATTAAAAATAGAGAAACATGCCCAAATGAGATATATGAATAAAGAGGTACTGAATTAGAGTACTAAAAATTAAAGGGCTAAAGCCAATTATATGGAGTTCCTCACTACAAGTCTCTCAGGCAAAGAAAAATCAGACATTGTCAAGGAAAAACATGAAAGGTAGCATTCATGAGATGGTATCTCACTGGAGCTCTTCCAGCTACAGTAGTGAGTCCAACTCCGAGCCTAGACACTATATCAAGTCCCTCCTTCTGGTTGTAGGTCTATTCCTCCTGGTGCTCCAGTTTGTTATACCACATCTGGGCGTTAGTCTATAAGACTAAGCGGTTCCTCGTCACCTCCACCCGCGAATCCTAGGCAACATGCAAGAAGGAAAAAGAGAAAGGTAACAAAGGGTAAAAAATAAGCATGTGGCAGCGGCCCTATCTAGTACAAGTATAGATAGGAAAAGGAGTATATTATAGAAGTACTACTATACAGTCTATATATAAGATTGCAATAGACAAGAAAAGGCTCTAATAATAGTAACAGAGAACACTGAGCAAACAATAGCATTCGCAGCAGTATAAGTGAGTAAAGATTGTATGTAAAATAAGTAGCTACGAAAGTAACCCTATCTTATAGGAATGCACATACAAACTAAATAAGTTAGGGGATCTGGCACAAGGTAAACTCATTGTATAAAAGAGCCCATACTAATTTGTACGATGAGGTCTTATTTATGAAATGATGTTATGTTAAACTGTGCAATTAAATAATGCAACTCTCCCACTCGACTTTGTACGTACAAACCTTTTAAGTTTCCTCTGTTTGAGTATCTCAACTCAGGTACCCCATTGAGGCAAACAGGGGCAGTGGATCGGGCATGTCCACTTATAGGCTTCTATCAATACCTCCCAGCCTAGACCTTATGTATGCCCCAAAAAGCACACAGGGTATCTGTGTATTATTTAGTAAGTAACACCTCATTATTTGTATTTCTTCGAGCCTCTAGCTCATCCGACTATCCAGTCCTCCTTATATAACATCGAGCCTACCGCTCGCAGGGCCAACAAGTCCTTGTACCAATCTGTCCCATATTTGGGACGAGGATTATCTTACCAAGTTTTCCTACTTAACTATTATTGTCTATCATTTAGTTGAACTTAGAAATTTAGGGTGAACCTTGGACATCCTGAGGGCTACCTAGTGATGGGTTCGCAACGGTACTAAGAGATGGGGTGACATACCATACCTCCCTTTATCAGGATATGTAATCTTGTTGGTGGCTACCCATTCTTACGTACCTGATTCCTCTCTAGTTACTCTAGCTTCATAAGGTGGTTGACAACTACGGGACACGGAAGTGATGATGTTCAATTGAACATCAATCCTTGCCCCTTTCTTAGAGACAATCTTCGTGTCATCACTCAGACTCTATCTAAAGGTTCCACATTTTGATATTAATCATGAACTCTAGTTATTGGTGGATCTCCCCCCATGTCCCTTAACATATTGTTATCAAAACCCAATATTGATAATTTTATTAAACGCACCCCAAACCCAAACATTTAGTGCTAACACTAATTGGTTGATCTAGCAATCAATCTAAGATGTATCCAATGTTCCAGTAATTAACAATTCTGTGTGTGAAGATCAATTGGGGTCTAGATCAAATATTTCACTTTACTATCTGCAGACCAAGTTGTCCTTATGCATGTTACATGACCTAAAAGGGAGCTACATGGTCCTCATAGCAAATGTACATTCAAATATGGTTCTAGAAGTTATACAAATGATAAGTTGTTAATTACCATCCTCTTTACTTAATTATGATTATGGTTGGACCTAATAATCTAACTTCTTAATATTTTGGGGGAAACCATCAATTTGCAATGAAGTGTCAACTAGAATGGCCCACAGGGTCTAATGAAATTTATTGAGTTTTGTTATGACCCAAAACAATGTCCAACAAATATTCATAATTTTATCTCTAATAAAATTCAAACAAATTAATTAAATAATCAAGGGTACTATTCCTAACATTGTGAATGGTCTACTCTAATTACTCATCCAATCATTGTAAATAAATCTTCCAGGTATGTGTATAACACTAAAATGAACATCAACATGATTTGTCAATTTTCTAATAGTACTTTATTGTCTAAATTAAATAAATAACATAAACCCATTATTTTCTCCTTGTGAAGGAACTACTGTAAATTATCATGTAATAATTACCACAAAATTATTAGTGCATTATGGCGATATATCAAGTCCTCTAGCTAAGTCTCATGAGTTTCCAGTTCCATTTAACCAGCAATATTAATTACTAAAGGAAAATGATAAAACTCCATTTATGAAAGAACTAATGTGAATCATTAAAGGATAAATGTGACAAAATTATCAGAACATTATTATAATCTAAGAAGTCCGTTGACCATGTTTTATATTTTTCTATCTTCAATTGACTAACAATATTAATTATTCTAAGAAACAAACAAAATTCCAACTTGTGAAGAAACCATAGTAAATACTCGCCAATTACATATCATAAAATTTACAAAGGCTACTAATGATCTCAAAGATCTAACTACCTAGTTTCATGATTTTCCAGATCAATTTGACCAGCGTTTATAATTTCATAAAAGTGACATTAAAATTTCACTTTGTGAAGGAACCACAGTACATACTCATCAATTAAATATAATAAAATTCCCAAGGGCTACTTATGATCCCAAAAGTCTAACTACTCAGTTTCATGCCACTCAAAATTACTTTGCCCATACAGAGGTGGGGTGAAGTAATTGGGGGTAATTTAAATAAGTGCAATTTAGTTGACTATAACAACACTAACAATTCCAATTAAATTTTCCAGATTGTAACTGCACCCCTCTAAAGTGAATCCCTGAGTTTCATACCATTCCAGGAAGATTTGACACCTAATTTATCAATAGTGCTAAATGTGACAAAATTATATTTTAATTAAAATACTTAGGGAATCTATTCCAAAAATTCCAATCCTTCCAGAGGAAATGTACTTCATCATAATATATGCATGGCCACAATTTCACTCACATGTAGTAAGTTTTTTGGGCTAAATTCACCAATATGAATTTTGTGCTATTAGCACACCCTTTCCAATCCTACATGGATCTTGCATGTGGAATTCCTTCACATGCACAAAGCCATTTGGTTCCAAATTTTTACTAGAGGATTATAGTGACCTACATTACTATCTATCAAAATTTGGGGTCACTTGGTGTTGTCTAGCCATGTATACTACAAATACATTATTTATCAAATTAATGTAAATACTATGGGAAGATACATTCCAAAAATTACCATTTTTGGACAGAGGGTGTAAATAGGCATGATATGCCTATGGTTAAAATTTCAGCCATATTCACCCAATGGTTTGACAGATATTCACAAAATATTCTCAACTAGGTTATATTTGTATGATGAAAATACTCACATGCATAAGTCCAAATGGTCCAAAATTTAGGACAGGGACATTTATTGTCCTAATTGATCTTCAAGAGAAGATTTGATGGATTGTGAGTTCATAAAACTCAAAAATCAACACATGGATAGATTATAAAATATTTTATAAAACTATAGAAAATTGTTGTTCAAAAATTCTCATTTTTTGACAAGAGGTGGATCTTGGGTACATTCATGCATGTGCCAAATTTCAACCTCACACCCTCTACAATTTAAAAGATATTCAAATAATATGGAATGTCCCCTCCTAGGGACCGTTCCTACTAAAATTATCCTACAAGGAGTTGTAGGGCACCAAGTTTGTTGATTTCAATTCCATATTAAAGTAGACCTCAAGGGCTAAATTTTTCATGTTTTACACTTTCCATGAAACTGCCCCTATGGAGCCTAAATATTGATTTGAAGGTGCTGAATAAATATGTGACAGAATACACCTTTAGTTAAATTCATATGGGTCTACGAGTAGCTGATCTTGATGAGATCGGATGGCATCCATTCATCTTCCCCAAGCAGCCAACGACTGAAATTGACCGGAGTTGGAGCCTTTTCCAACTCATTTTCCCAGCGGCTGAGCCACCTCCCCGACCGGCCACCATAACCACCACCTCCGTTGCGGTGGTGGCTATCGGCCGACGGTGGATTGGCCGCCGGAGGTGGCTATTTTTGGCGAACCCGATACTCCAAATTCCATGGAAAATCTCATTCTCTCCTCACTGGATCAGACTTAATTGAGAGTGATTTCTCACCTAAAGGACTAAGGATCTTGCATAAGTGGATGAGAAGAGGAACCTGCCTGAATGGGGGCCGTTTGCTGGAGATTTCTTGGGGTTGCCATGGCTGATCAGGAAGCTTTTGGTGCCATGGTGATAATGGCTTGCATGACTTGATTTCTTCTGCATGGTCGGGGCTTCACCTTTTCTCAGCTCACTGAAGATGGTGGGAGACTCAAATGTGGTTGAGGAGGTGTATATGTGGGGAAGCCATTATGGGGTTCTTGGCCAAGGGAAGAACTCTGAAATTGGCCTCCACCTGGCCTCATAGCAGCAAGGCATTGATGTCAAAAGCTCTAGGGAGTTTAAAAATGGGCTTGGGATGAGCATTGGAGTGCCAAGTAGAGCTCTTCCCATGAAACTAAGGATTTGTCCCATCCCAAATTGGGGAAATCCCCAAATTACCCTTGCATGCCTCTCCAATTTTTGAATTCAGAGGGTATTGATGGTAAATAGGCTTATTGGCTGCTGGATGGGCTTCGTTTGAGGGCCTTAGCCCATTGAATTTGGGGTTTGGGCTTACTTGACCTAAAGGGGTCAATTTGGGCTAAGTGCACTTGGGTTGACACGATGTCAAATTGACCAATGTGCCTGACCGACATTGATGGTCTTAGGTCTTTAGTCATCATGTGAGGTGTATTGGGCCATGGTGTGGCCCCAATTGGACTAATTAAGCCATAAGGTGTATTTTTGACCAAGATTGAGCTAGCTTTGACTTGGTCAAATTGTGTAAATTAGTTGACCAAATGATGGGGCTCTTGGTCAATTGAACCTCTTGCAAGGTTTACCTTGTAGTGGTAGGTTCAATTTGGCCATATGAAGTCCAATTGACTTCAATT
Organism: Dactylorhiza incarnata; assembly: GCA_033032865.1. NCBI lineage: Eukaryota > Viridiplantae > Streptophyta > Magnoliopsida > Asparagales > Orchidaceae > Dactylorhiza > Dactylorhiza incarnata. Next base: position 3,096,843 of record JAWHQI010000160.1, on the reverse strand, counting down.
AAGAAGGTTTGACCTAGTTTGGGCTATGGTTGACTTTTGTCAAATTGGGTCAATTGGTTGTCCAAATGATGGGGCTATTGGTAAATTGAACTTCTTGGAGGGGTTTGCCTTGTAGTGGTAGGTTCAATTTGGTCATATTTAGTCCAATTTACTTCAATTAAGAAGGTTTGACCTAGTTTGGACTAGGATTGACTTTGGTCAATATGACCAATTTGGTTGACCCTAAAAGGTCCTTAGTGGCCCATTGATCTCCTTGAAGGATTATGAGGGTCAAGGTGAGGTCATATTGACACATTGAAACTTCCTTGGTCTATCGTAGGCTAGGTGACCTACTGTTGTTAAATGCACACCAAAGTGCAATTAACCTACTCTCCTAAGTTTATAAGGTTCTTTTGGCTAGTCTCCCCTTTTGTCATGACATAGTCATGACAAAAATTCAACTTATGGGCCTATTGGTTTATGGGATGTTACAAATTCCAATACATAAAGAAAAAATTTTATCCCTGAAATTATGATTGGGCTTGCGGGGTTCTTACTGAAGGTAAATCATCATAAAGTTTGTAAGCTAATTAAACTTTTAACTGACTAGAAGAGTCCCAGGTATTATTGCCGCATCAGGTCCAGAGGCTCCCAAGTGTGCTACTCTCGCCTATGATTCGACCAATGGACCTTCACCAGCAGGACCCTCTTCCATCGCAAGACTCGGATGACTGTGTCATCGATCTGTATTGGATCCCAATCGACTGTAAGCTCGGATGCTATCGGCCCTGTCATGGTAGTGTTTTGTTGCTCTAGCCGAAGGAGAGCTCTCCTAAATGAGGATACGTGAAAAACATCATGCAATCCAGCCAATTACGGCTGCAGCTATAGTCTATAAGCCAAGGGGCCGATCCACTCCAGGATCCTATATGGCCCCATTTATCTCGGACTGAGCTTCTTTAGTCTCTGCACCCGTGAGACTCAGTGTGTTAGAAGTATCTTTAGAAACATCCTGTCTCCCACCTGGAATTCCATCTTGCGATGTCGAGTGTCGTAATATTTAACTTGTCTATTCTGCGCTTCCAGCATCTAATCTCATATCAGCCGTATCTGGGCATCCATGTCATTTATATATTCTGACCCCAGCGCGTTCGGGTCCTCATCCTGTATCCATAAATATGGAGTCCTGCACTTCCTATCGTAGAGCGCTTCGTAGGGAGCCATACCAATACTAGACTACTTGCCATTGTTGTAGGAGAATTCGATGAGTGGAATCAATCTCTCCCACGACTCTCCATTATCTAGGATAAATAAACTTAATATCTATTCCATCGTCCGGACAGTGCGTTCCGTCTGACCGTCGGTCTGTGGATGAAAAGTGGTGCTGAATGTCAATCGTGACCCCATATATGCCTGAACCACCTTCCATTCCCTTGATGTAAACCGTCCATCTCAATTCGACATGATCAATCTGAGTACTCAATGGTATCTAATGAATTACTCCACGAATAGTCACACCAGAACACCGACGGGAGCACCCTTACAGAAGGAACGAACCGGGCAACTTTTGTCAGTCTATCCACAATAACCCTGATGGAGTCGTGCCATTAGCGGGAGCGAGGTAACCTATGTACAAATTCCATGGAGATGTCCTCAAATTTCCACTCTGGCACCGGTAACAGCTGCAATAACCCTCCCGGGATTTAGCATTCGGCATTCACTATTTGGTATGCCTCGCAAATGAGTCACGAAGGGGATGATTTTCTTCTTCATTCCTGGCCAATACATCATTCTCCTCAGGTCCGCAGTCATTCTAGTGATCCCAGGATGCACTGAATACTTACTACAATGTGCTTCTTTCAGGATATCTTCCCAGATATTATCTCCTACTGGTATGTAAATTCTACCCCGAAAGTGCACGAGATAATCTTTCAATGAATAATCCCCAGCGGTGCCTGACTCTACTGCCTTGAAAATCGGTTCTACTTCTGCATCAAGCTTTTGGGAAACCTTGATTTGATCTCGGATATCACAGACAATGCTCATCGAGTCTAGATATTCCTTGTAGACCTCAGGGTTATCCCTGGATACCAGTGTGATATGAATATTTTCTAGCATCTGCACCAGCTCCTTGGCCATTAACTGGGGTCCTGCATTGCACGTACTAGCCCTTCTGCTGAGTGCATCCACTACTGAGTTTTCCTTCCCTGGGTAATATTGCATTGTATTTTGGTAATCAAAGAGAAATTCCTCCTACCTTCTCTATAGGAGATTTAGGTCCTTCTACATGTCCACATACTTGAGGTCCTTGTGATCTGAGAAGATGTCATAATGAACTCCATACAATTAGTGCTCCAGCTTTTTAACCCAAAAATTACAGCTCCCATCTCCAAAACATGCACCGGATAATTCCGCTCATGATTCTTCATCTGTCGCAAAGCACAAACAATCACATGTCTGTGTTGCATTAGAACAACACCCATGCCCTGATATGATGCATCGGTGTACACCTGGAATCCTTCCTTCCCAGATGAAAGTGCAAGGATTGGGGCGGAGGTGAGTCTATCTTTTAATTCTTGAAAAGCAGCCTCACACTGCGTGGTCCACACGAACGGTGTGTCCTTCTTTGTCAGTGTTGTAAGGGGAAGGGAAATCTAGGAGAATCCCTCAACAAAATTCCGGTAGTAACCGACAATCCTAGGAAATTCCTTACGTCAGTAGCCGTGTGTAGTTGGGGCCAGTTTCGCACTGCCTAAATCTTTGTCGGATCTACCGCAAATCCTGCCCCACTGATGATGTGTCCCTATAAGGCTACTTCCTTGAGCCAGAAATGACACTTGATAAATTTTGCATACAACATATTCTCTCGAAGCCTCTCCAAAATGAGTGCCATATGTTGGGTGTGTTCTTCTTTCGTCCTTGAATAGATAAGAATATCGCCTATGAATACTATAACGAAGATGTCCAGATCAGTCTCGAATATTCGGTTCATTAGACTCATGAACGCGAAGGGAGCATTCATTTTGCCCGAATGGAATTACCATGAATTCATAAAGACCATAAAGATTGCTGAATGTTATCTTTAGATTATCTTCCTCCTGGATTCGTAGTTGATAACATCCTGATCTCAAGTCTAGCTTTGAGAACCAGTGCACTCCTTTGAGTTGGTCAAATAGCTCATATATCCTTAGCAAGGGGTACATATTTTGCACTGTCGCCTGTTCAGCTACCTATAATCAATGCATAGCCTGAGGGACCCGTCCTTCTTCTTTACAAACAATACCGGGGCTCCCCACCATGATGAGCTTCGCCTAACAAATCCCCCATCCACTAATTCTTGTAGTTAGCTTCAAAACCCTTCCAGTTCCTTCAGATCCACCCGATACGGAGCTCTAGATACTGGTCTCGCTCCTGGTACTAACTAAATTTGAAAATCATTATCGCTATGTGGTGGTAACCCGGGTAGGTTCTCCGGAAACACATAAGGAAAATCGTGAACAATGGGAATATTGGTTAGAGAAGTCTTTGTTTCCATCATCTCGAAGCATATTAAATAAACTTTGTCCCCCTATTGGTGGGCCTTGATGGCTTGAATAGAAGAAAGCAAATAACAGGAGACCAGGATAGTTCATTTGAAGGTCATGTTGGTGTTATCTAATCTAAGTGCGCACTTCCTTTTCGGGCAATAAATATGGTCTTGGTTCCAGGTGAGCCATGTCATGCCCAAGACAAGATCAAAATCTGACATCTTTAAGATTATTGTCGGAGCCTCCAGTGTTAATCCTTCGATCGTCACCTTTAGAAGTCATTTTGTTGTTGATTCAATTTCTGTCCCATTGGGAAGACGCACCCTCCTGGTGACTACCATATAGTGTCGAACCTGGTCTAAGTCTTTGACAAAGTCTTCCAAGATGAATTTATGTGATGCCCCCGTGTTGAACAAGGTATGGGCAGGCTTGCTGCATACAGTTGTTATTCCTAAATTATTATATAATTGTATGTGGCTAAGTTTTTCTACTTCTAACAGTTCTATATCAATTCTATAATCTAAGAACTGAAAAGAATATTAAATACTAGCATACCTGCTATAACCTTATCCGAGTTCTAGGGTTGAGCAAGATCCAGAGCGTACATCTAATCTTTATCATGTCTGTGATCGGCTCTGTAGAATCCTTGACCTCGGCCGAATCCTCGGCCTCAGCCTCTAGGCTGCTGAGCAAGTGGTGTTGGAGGTGGTGGTGGAGCTCTCTGAGGGCAGTTGATATAGATGTGGCCCGACTGGTGGCAGTGGTAGCACAACTATGGGGGAGGTCCTCCTCCACCTTGCCTTGGTGGCACCTGGATCCGTAGCGGTTGAGGGGTCAGCACTGTCGGAGGCCTTTACTCCTATCTATTGTTTTGACGGGGTCGTACCCCAGCTCTCCTGTGCTGGATGAATCTGCCACTCTGGTGTCCCCTACCGCCAAATACTATATCTTCTACCGGCCTTTTCCCTCTACTCCTAAGCATTAGCTAGTCCTCCTCCAGCTTCTTTGCCACTTCAATGATACATGATAGGCCAAAATCTGCTACATATAACAGAGCTTGCCTTTGATCATAATGGAGGACCTTATATAAACTCTTGGCATAGTCGTAGTCATCTAGCTGGTGGAATGTGGCGAAATGAGCTAGATGCGAGAACTCCCGTTGATACTCTAACAATGAATGACTTCGCTGCTTTAGGTGCAGGAACCGTTCTTCCAATTCATCTGTAGTCGTCTGTGGTACAAAATGTTCAAGTAACGCCTCCATGAATTACTCCCTTATGACATCGGCGTACTCAAGGCCGGCGAAGGTAGTGTCCAAGGCTGACTTCCACCACTGCTTGGCATGTGACTCCAAGGCCGAGACAGCCAGTGATACTGCCATATTGATCGGGCAGCATATCCCAACTAGCATCACCTGGATGGTGTCTAACCATTCTTCAGTCTTCACCATCGACTCGGTCTCGGTATAAGATGGTGGGGAGAGGCCTCGAAAGGCACTGAACCGGTTTTCCTCATGGTTAGGGGCCAGTACCGTGGCATGCTGTTGTGAGAAGGCCTGCAAGATGGCGGTCAAGGTTTAACCTAACTCTGATTACTAAAAGGGGGTGGGAGCGGGTGGGGGATGAATGGCATCCTGAATGGGAGGTATCGTCGCCCGTGTGGCAATGTTTACCGGAGGCTCCATAAGAATAAGGGTCTTATTAGAAGGGTTGGCCTAAATATGTCATTTTAATGGGCAATTAAATAGGCTATCACTTATGGGCACATCATTGCTTCCGCTGCTAGTTTGTCCTCAAACTAAGCTCGAACGGGGTTGTCTAGAGTTGTGGACTTTCTTTACATTGGATCGAAGTTGGCTGAACTGATACCAGTTTGTAAGACACCTTTTTTGCTTACATTTCTGGGTCTTACATGTCATAACCCGCATTTTCCCAATATATACAAATATATTATAGACTTGAGAGAAAATATGAGTTGTGATGCCAAGCCTTGTAGGAGACAAATATAGACGCTCATGCATCTCTGTCTCTTAATTTATTTTCATAAAAGACATATATATACTTTATGTTGAAAGATAAGGTTTACATTGAGGTTGCAAACCGTTTCTCTCGGTTTAATGGATCAGCTAGTCCACAAGCAGAAAAATATATATAGGTACACAGCGGAGAGAAAATATAAAGTTTAATGCATTTTTTTCTACATGAGCATGAAGACCAAACATTATGCAAGTGATATGCCAATATCTAGATTTATTATAAGTAATATAAGAGCTTTTACGGTTTTTAAAGTGCGGTGACATTTGATTGAAATCATGCTATGAGAAGAGGTGCATATTTTTTTATACACTTCAAATAACTACTACGCATCCTAACATAAAATCTTCCCAAAGAGCAATGTATCAACAACAGATGGTAGTAGTAGCAGAAACAATAAGTAAAAATCTACACAAAAGAGCTAAACTATGGGCGCCAACATTGTGACATGAACCCATAGGAAAATCATAATGTAACTGAAATACACTACAAAATCAAAAGTAAACATCACTACGCCTCACAAATGAGGAAAAAGAATTCCACTGAAGCAGTCTGGAAGGGGTGGCTTGTCCACCTCTAACTGCTACTGGTTCAAACTTGAGGCATTCAAAATAAAAAAATGCCTCAGTACAAAGGCACAAAAGTCAGCTCAGACAAGGATCAAAGGATTAATAAGTTAAGAGGATTACCAACCCAATGAGAGTAAATGTGAATCAACAGCAAGCAAAAACCATATGAACAATATGCATAAATAATCAGCAGATTATTTTGCACTAAGAGCAAGAATATTCATAAGTTAATCATATATAAAGAAGCTAATTAGAACGAGAAGAGAATCATTTATGCCAGTCATAAAATAGTTCTAAGGTGGGACTCAGCCATTGCAACCCAACCTAACAGTCTGCCACAAATGCACCAGTTTCAATGATTCACCAACAAACTCTGTGGTGGTGGTCATCCATTCCAACCTAGCCAACAGTCCAAAAACAATTTATCGTAATAAAATCTAGCACCACACAAAAACTTGATGGCTAATTCAACGAATTCGACGAACTTGACGAATTCGACTAATCCACTTGACAAATTTGACTAGACTACTCGAGTGAAACCGAAAAACTACAAAGCCTAATGCCATAAAATGAATATGTATATCACTACACCAAGGAAATTAAAGATAGAATGGAGAGAAGATAGAGTCCACCACTTGCCTTAAATCTTCCACTTTCCAACTCCAACGCGCTCCACTCCAAGGATCGGCCGAAGAGAAGACTACGAGAACAAATTTCTGAAAATTTTTGAACGAAAAGGAAGATTAGGGCTACACCCATCAAACTCAAAAAATTCACCAAATTGAAAATACTTACTGCACACGCGAAGAGCTCGACGAGAGCTTTCCAAATTTATACTCCTGCAAAGATTTAGTGCACAAGAGCTCCCACGGTGGCGATCGAAAGGCTTCTGAAAGCACGCCTATCTCCTCTCTCGAGCAACTCACTCGGTGGAAATGAAGAAGAAGAGTAAAACCTAATTTCCTAAGGTTTTGCCTTTTATAAGAGAATATAAATAAATAATAATAAGGAAAATCTTCTAAAATTCACCATGCTCTCAAAATGGCTCATATCGCCACGAAACATTACAGATCAGCATAAAATTAATTTAATTTATTTTTCTAAAATCTAAAATCTCAATTCCAATAAGTTTCAAAACACGATCAAATTGTCCGAATGGACACAAGATGGCACGAAATATAACACACCCTTAAACTCTGCTCAAACGTAACACCCTTACGACAATATTACATCATCAATACGATTAAAACAATTATAGACAATCAGGGGCGTTACAGTCACCCCCTTAAAAGGAAGTTTCGTCCTAAAACTTGAAACGCAATTCGAATCTAAGAGATAACAAGGAGTAAATTAGAACTCACTGGCTAGAAGTACTTACCAAAGAAAACTAAGAGAACAGATGAGAATGAGATACCTTCATAGCAAATTCTATCTCCCAAGTCGCACTTCTAACGTCCTGATTTCTCCAAAGAACTTTAACCATATGAATCGTCTTTCTTCGCAACACTCGATCTTGCATCTCCAGTGTACAGACATGTTCCTTGACATAAGAAAGATTGGGCTACAACTGGGCAGAGAGTGTAGGACATGATAATCACTAAGCATACACTTGCGCAACTAGCTCACATGAAACACATCATGAATGCCAGGGAAAGAGGCAGGCAACTCCATCCTATAAGCGAACACTTCGATACGCTCAACAATCTGGAAAGGTCCAACATACCTTGGATCCAAATTGCGGTTCCTTCCAATTATCTTAACACCTGGCATCGGAGAAACTTTCAAGAAAACCATATCCTCGACTGCGAACTCCAGATCAACCCTTCGCCGATTTGCATACATTTCATAATGCTCCTTAGCCACACAAAGCTTCTCACGAATATGCGACACAATAATGATCATCTCTTCCAAGGCTTCTGGACCTAACAATGGACTCTCACCAACCTCAGCCTAAAGCCTCCCATATAAAGCCTCAAAGGGGGTCATCTACAAACTCTCCTGATAACTGTTGTTATAATCAAACTCCTTAAGTTCAAGACATTTATCTCAGGCTCCGCCATGTTCCAGAACATAACTTCTAATCATATCTTCTACAATCTGATTCACTCTTTTCATTTGACTATTTGTCTGCGGATGATAAGAGATAGAATACCTAAGGTCAGTGCCCAAAGCTCCATGTCAGCTCTGCCAGAAATGAGACATGTACCTAGAATCCTGATCTGACATAATACTCATTGGCACACCATGCAATCTGATGACCTCATCCAAATAATGCTCAGTTATTTTCTCCATGGAATAGCCAATCATAAAAGGCACAAAATGAGCACACTTTGTCACTATGTCGTCAATAACCTACACAGCGTCATGCCCCTGGGGAGACCCCGACAAACCAATAATGAAATCCATTAAAATACTCTACCACTTCCAACATGGAATATCCAAATGTGTCAACTTACCTCCAGGTCTCTTATGATCATCCTTGACACGCTGACAGGTATAATATTTTCATACAAACTTTGATATATCATTCTTCACATCTAACCACCAAACAATCTGCTTCAAATCTTGGTACATCTTTGTAGAACTAGGGTGATAGGCAAGGCTAGAACCATGCGCTTCATCACAAATCGTTACCCAAATATCCTCAATAGCGGGAATGTAGTACCTACCCAGATACTTCAAGGTACCAACCTCATCAATTGAGAAATCCGGCAATTCTCCCTATTGGGTTCTACCTCGAATGTGCTGCAATTCTGGATCAACTTTATGATGCAACCTAGTAAGGGTAATCCATGAAGGCTCTTCCACTTCTAAGCTAGATGACCTGACATTATTTCTAATGGTCATATCCATTAAATAAAGCTCCTCCACCAAGGACTGCATTGAAAGGTTGAACACATAGCGATCTTTTTGCTCAAGGCATCGACCACCACGTTAGCCTTGCCCAGATGATAAAGGATGTGAACCTCATAGTCCGCAACATACTCCATCCATCTACGCTAATGCAAATTTAGCTCCTTCTGGGTGTAGATGTACTTCAAACTCTTGTGATCCATATAAATCTTGGATGACACTCCATACAAAAGGTGTCTCCACAGCTTCAGAGCATAAATAACTGTTGTGAACTACAAGTTGTGAGTAGGGTAATTCTTTTCATTAACCTTTAGTTGTCTAGATCTATACATGATCACTTTTCCTTCTTGCATCAAGACACAACTGAGTCTAACTCGAGATGCATCTACATAAATAGCGTACTCCACTTATTCGGTAGGTAAAGTCAAAATAGGAGCAAACCACAACCTCCTCTTCAACTCCTGAAAAGCTTCCTCGCAATCATCGCTCCAAATGAATGTTGTGCTTTTCTGCATGAGATTAGACAAAGACGCACACAGCACAGAAAATCTTTGCCCGAATCTTCTATAATAACCCGCCAACGCTAAGAAACTCCTTATCTCCTTAGGTGTTGTAGGTCTATTCCAATCCAAAATAGTAGTTATCTTTCATGGGTCCATAGATATTCCATCCTTGCTCATAACGTGGCCCAGAAAAGACACTTGAGAAAGCCAAAACTCACACTTGCTCATCTTTGCATACAACTTGTGCTCCCTCAAAGTATACAACACCAAGCGCAAATGCAAAGCATATTCCTTAACACTTCTAGAATACACTGGGGCATCATCAACGAAAAAAACCACAAAGTGATCGAGAAAATCCTTGAATACCCTATTCATCATGTCCATAAAAACAAAGGGTGCATTTGTCAATCTGAATGACATCACCAGGAACTCAAAATGCCCACAACGGGAATGAAATGCAGTTCCTGGAACGTCCGACTCACGGATCCTCAACTGATGGTAGCCTGAATGAAGGTCAATCTTTGAGAACACAGAACTACCCCGCAACTGGTCAAACAAATCGTCAATCTGAGGCCACATATATCAATTCTTGAGAGTTACCTTATTCAGCTCCCTATAATCTATTTACAATCACATCGAACCATCCTTTTTCTTATAAAAATAATTGGAGAACCCCAAGGTAAAGAACTATGCTTAATAAAACCATACTACAACAATTCATCTAACTGGATTCACAGTTCTTCTAGCTCGTGCGAAGCCATATGGTAGGGTGCCTTTGCAATAGGATGAGTACCAAGCTCAAGGTTGTTGGAACATGCTTACCACATCTCTTGGTTTGAGAATATCAAATCCTATTGTATGTGATCATACTTCCCATGTGTTTATAGTGTGCAGGAACTTCACCTTTCAAGCTCCTATAAGTACGAAAATGAAAGACGATGATTTCATATCAAGTCAATACATAAATGCTAGCGCGGCGTGCTAACGCTACCATTGGCGGTAGCTTCTGCATTTTTAGATACATTGTCGAGGTGGAAATATTTGTGGAGAAAGGAATGTTGTCGGGGATGAATATAGCAACTCTAGCCACGATACATTAAGTCTAATGCCCGGCGGTAACATATGGAAGTCCTGCGATCATAATGCAGATTGAGGAGCAAAAAAGGAAGAAGATCTGACGACTGGGAAAGATATAATGCTAATGAGGCGCACTAACCTTACCGCGGTGCGGTAGGAGGAGATGCCAAATTTGGAGCCAGAATGTTGCCAAAAATGACTCAATCTGCGTGCCAGCTTGTTGCCTAAAGAGGTTACGACCCTGAGGTTGCATTACCGCTGGCGCTATGATCTGACTCTATTTAAAGAGCGGTCTGCCTCCATTTTGATTTTGTGGATTTTATAAGATGCATCTAAGCAACAAATCATGTATTTATGAGAGCCTCCTCTTTGTAGCCAAGAGAGCTCCATCAACATTCGCAAATGCAAGGAACTCAAAGAAGGATCAATCACGCTTATTATACGTGAAGGACATATACATCAACTCCAATGTTTACTTCGACGCGCCTTCGACATCATATTCGAGTTCAACCTATAAGGGAGTTTGTCTTTTAGTTTTATCTTGTAATTCCTATATTTTATCGATAGAGAAGTTCTCCAGTATTAGCGACTAGGTCTTGAGGGGCTTAGGGAGAAATTCGCTGTGTGGTTGGCGACTAGGGCCTAGCGAGGACTAAGGAGAATTTACCGCGTGGGTGTTGTTACTATGTCTAGGGTTTGATCTAGAGGCATCTTGAAGCTTCATCTAGGGAGAGATAGGCTAGAGCCAACCGATCCTTAGGAGAAGGGTTGGTATAGAAAACCAAAAAGGTTTTTATACATTTGCCTCAGTCCTAAGCAGCATTAGGAAAAGATTTTGTAATCATTTCTATTGTAATAATACTATTTGTTTTTCTCTTATATTCTCTTGCTATCTTTGATCATTGAAATCTAAATGAAAAGGCATTCTCTGTCACTAATTTCGAGTGGAAACGCTACCACTGGCGGTAACAACAGAGTTCACATCTCTCATTCCTAGTGTAACTCAGTTTCATACAAAACTTACTGCAGTATCTTAAATGACATATTTTATAAATACTATCAACTTACTTGAATAAACTCAATTAAGTCTTACAAATTTTAAAACCCTCATTCACCCCCCCCCCCTCTAAGGGCGCCAATCGATCCAACAAGTGGAATCACGGCGAGGTTATTCCAAAATAGCTTTACAAGCGGGAATAATGGTGCTTTATGATCTCGCATCCAATAGAGGGGATGATTTTTTATTAAATGAAAAATCTTTAGCACCACCTTTATTTGTGGGCAAAAATTATAAAGGATGGAAAATGTTAATTGAAAATTTTTCTTAAATCTTTAGATGAAATCTTTAGAATATTACTATTGAAAATCCATCAAGCGTATTAAATAGAAATGAAATGGTTTTAAATTTGAAATCTATAAATAGTTTATTTTGTGCGTTAGATTAAAATATTTTCAAACATAAATATACTTTACCTACTGCTTATGAGATTTGGAATTTTCTTGAAAAATCTTATGATTCTCCCTCTACGGGCACGGTACAATTGCAAGAACTGGAGAATAGGCAAGCTTGCACAGGCAATCAAGAAAAATCCTCTCCAGAAGGATCAATGGAATGCTCATCAAGCGAAAGGGAAGATGTCAACTCATCTATGGAAGAGGAAGAAGAAAATGTCAAAGGAACTTTATGTTCAATCCATACCTCATCCAAAAGCACTGTAAGGAAATCAAGCTCCCTTATTGTTTGTAATTCTATTTTTGTATTACAATTGGTACAAATTGCTAAATGTCAAATTAAGGAATTGGAAAATGCTAATTACAATTTGCAATTAGAAAATAATAGTTTAAAAGCCAAAGTTAATATAGAATAATATTTTGATGTATCTAGTTTTCACCATGACACTCTAGTTGAAAATATTACACCTTGTATATAATTTATTGAATTAAAAGAACAATACAAGGAACTTGAAAAGGAACTTAGTTTTGTAAAAGAATATAATGATAAATTGTATTTAGAAAATTCATCTTTGAAAACTTATTGTGTTATGTGTAAAAATTATAAAATTGAAATTAAAGAGATAGATGAAACGTTTGAAGAATTAAGAGATAATTATAAAACTCATATTGACTCTATTGTTACCACTTTTAATAATAGAACATTCGCTTACAATAATGTTAGGCATAATCTCAAAATTAAGAATAATGAATTAGAAACTAAAGTCAACTAGCTTAAGGAAATCATAAAGAAAAATTCTCAAAATATACATTCACAATATCAAGCAAAATCTAAAAGCAAGTTGAATATAAATATCGTGACTAAGCCAAATGTTGAGAGTAAAATACACAAAGTATTTGTAAATCAAAATCCTAATCACTATCATTTACAAAATCATTTCTCTTCTAACTTAAACTTAGATTTGCAGAAATTTCCTATGACAAATCTTTTCAATTATAATCCTCAAGATAAAAATAAACACAATATAAATTGATGCATAAAAATAATATTAAACTATGGTTTGAATGAAGGCCCAAAGTTAAAAAAGAAACACCAACTCCACTCGAAAGGGTCCACTCATCCTTGTCTCCCCATAAGCCATCACGATATATTTGGGTACCCAAAGCAACCATTACTCATGGTCATTTTTGGACACCTAAAACTCTTATTCACTAATACATAAAAATGTGTGAAGTAGAAATTAACTAAAATAAATCACTCAAAATCAACTTCACATTACTAAAAATAAAAATAGGAATTTTTTTCTTTTGCAATTTTTTTTCTTATCCTTATCTCTATTATGCCAAAATCTCATATATTGATTGATTCTAAAGACTACACTCTTGCACTTTCATTCCACTTTAAAAAAACTTATGCCTATAAATAATCTTTTTGTACTAAAAGCTAAACTCCACAAGTTTCTAATTGACCATTCAAAATGGTTAATTTATGATTTGTGCAAGATTAGTTACTCAAAATATTGGATTTAAATAACTATTAAAGGACTTAGGCTAAACTTTAGAATGAACAATGGCTAAGAACCTACCTCACATATATATAAGCGTAGAAGTGCACTAAAATTATAAAAAAAAGTCTAAAATAGAGATCAACATTCAGAGAGAGATGTTTTCTACTGCTAACACCAGCGGTAGTATCTACCGCTCAGCGATAGCAAAAAAAATTGAGATCTGGACCAAAAACCTATTTTATTACATGCAAAATAAAAAAAAGTCAATCATCATTACCCATGCTACTACTTTCTCCTCTATCTCTTTCTCATCGAGTTCGACGAACTGATCGTCGGGGCAGCTCCTCCTTGGTATTATCCCAATCTTCCTCCTCGGACAGTGATGGAGTAAGCTTGAGATCCATCATGATGAACCACATCATCTTCGACAAACCAGACATCTTCTTCCTCATCTCGACTCCTTGCTCCTCTACCATCTCACGAATATCATGTTGTGTCTTGCCAACTGAAGCCCCTCTTCAGATCATATGCTATGGTGATGGAGGCCTAACATGTATTGGATGATGAATGGAAAGAGTAGAAAACACTACAAGCCGACAATCAAGCGGGTAATATTCTCTATTGATTGCTGGATACTTGTTAAATAGAATTTTTTGAATAATCCCTCCCAATGGAAGGGTATTGAGCCTCTGCTTCCTCGGATCCTTCAACTTACAAGTATACCTCATCATTGATAAGAGAAGATTGGCCACATCAAATAAGATTCTCTCCAATATATGGTAAGTAACCATACTAAGCTGGGTCATGATCATTCGTGTGTCACAAGCCTAGTACATAATCGTATGATGGAGAATCTCCTGAACAATAAATGCATCGGGCATCAGCGTAGTGATCTTGGTGAACAAGTCTATTGCATCATCCTGACCTTGCAAAATAATATTTATTGGAACACAATTTTGTCGTATATAAAATCTCTCCATTATATCCAATCTCAAATCACATTCCACCAGGAAAAATTCCTCCTATTAATCCTTGTGTGAAATCACCACCTCGTGACCTTGGATATATGATCGCACACCACCGTGGAGTCCAGACCGATCTAGATACTCCAATCTAATATAAAATTCTCTGATCACTACAGACGAGAAGCAATCATCCATACTCACTGATAAAACCCCTGAATCAGCCATTAAAGAATATATGTGAGAACATTGGGTCATGTCTATCCCAATAAACTTCCCCACACCAATAATCACATCCTCCACACCCAGATATACTTCATGAACATTCCTATCCTTATTTACATATGTGTGACGAGCACGTGAACTAGAGGAAGCCATAATCTGAAAACACAACAATCAATGGAGGAGAAAACATCAAAAATTTTAAATTAAGGACTACCGCGGCGTGGTAGAAACTACCGTTGGCGGTAGCGGTCGAAAAACCCTATTCATTTTCCTCCTCCGTTCATCTCAAATAAACTTCAAAACATGGTAAAAATTGCATAAAATTGAAGGATCTAACATATCTAAACACCTTTTAAGAAAATCCAACATTGGCACCAAGGTCTAAGATGTTTTGCTCAAAAACTCATCAAACAAACTCATTATTACACTCATCCAAGAAATCACTCCAAAACTCTTACAATCTAACTTAAATCTCAACTCAAAATCAAAAAATAAGAAGGAAAATTAAAAAGGGATCATACCTCTTACTATCGCCTGACGGAAGAAGATCTCCAAAGCCAAGATACCCTAGGGAAAATGAAATCAGAATGAACCGGGAGCTTTTATATTTACGATAATTACTACGGCGCGGTATGTCCTACCGCTGGTGATAGTATAAATTTTTTAGTTAGCGTCACATCATTTATAGTAAATCTTATGGTCATAGTGTCTGTGCTCATTTCAAACTATTTGCTATATAATTTATGTCACGTATATATACCAAATTTAAGTAAGAAATAAGGATCCAATGTCTGTACCAAACTTGAAAAACTTGCATCTTATGTGTACGCTTGTCTGATTTCTTTGCTCTACAACATAGCCCTTACACTAAACAATCATAATCAGACGAAAAATTTCAAAATCACACATTTTTTCTGGAAAACACAACTTCTGTTACTATCGCTCGGCGGTAGGTTGTTAACGCTGGCGGTAGTATAAATCCTTTGTTTATTAAATATTTTTAATGATATGCATTTCTGTTCATTTCCTGTTACACTTTAAATACAAAAACAAAAAATATATTTGTAAAATCAATCAAAAACATGTTTTTTATATACACAAAAAAATCAAATACAAAATTTCAAAATAATTTCAAAGAACAAAAATATGCCTTTCTTTTTATCTCCTTATGTGTGTTTATTATTTTGTATCTTATATAAACAAAAATTATAAAGACTAATTCTATTTTTATTGAAATGTTTTGAAGGGTGATTTGAGTTATCTTTTCATGATTAAATACATTGTAAATTCTCTATTTCAAATATCTTAAAACATTATTTTGTGTCATGCCTTGAACATTATCTTGTAATGTGCAATAAAATCGATTATAGAAATCATGTGTAGATTTGCTTAAACATGCCTCTGAGTATGAGTAATATTTTATATTTGATAATGATTTACCCACTCACCTCTTTGATAATCTACATATGATTTTAATCTTACTCTTGCATGATTGTGTAGTGTAACAACTTAACATTATTAACTGTGTGCTTAGTTTACTTACACCTCAAAAATATCTTTTTCTTTTTATGCACTCATATTTGAAGAAGTGTGTTTTTCAAAATCAAATACTCTATGTTTGCAAAAATAAGTGAATTCGGAGAACTTTGTCCCAAATTAAAATTCAAATAAATAATTGACAAAGATAACTCCACCAAGCACTACTCACCCTCCTAATAAGTCCTAAAGAGCATTGTGAGGTTGATCACCTTGGAGAGAATTGTAAAGTTCCTTGTACAAACTCTTTTATACGCTACTTCTTCTTGTACACCAGATCATAAATAAATAAAAGAAAAGATAAAATATATGTGATCCCCCCAGCACTGCTTTGCACCCTGATAAGTCTTAATGAGCATTTTGTGTGTAGAGCACCTTGAGAGTTGTACTATTTATATTTGCATTGAAATCAAATTTATCTTTGTGGGTAGAAGTAATTCTCAAAATGCATTTCATTAATGTTGTGTTTATTCCATTATACATATCATGTGTTTTGATTAAATCATTTGTATACTCTTCTCAAAAACACTATTTGTACACATCATTATCTCTTATAAACCTTCTACTCATGAGTATCAGACTTTAATGCATATTTACATATCTTTTCTACATTTTTTGGTAAATGCACTTGATAGCTTTGCATGGTCTCTACAATGTATAAGTATACTTGAATTATGAATTTAGAACATTGTAATTTCTTATCTTGTCTTTATAAAGTAAAATCATGTTTGAATTTTTTTTTGTGTACCACAAAAATATCTTGGATTTCAAATTCAAAACATCTTCTTTCAAAAACTAACACTCTTATTCATTTTCAATACTCGCAAATTTCACAAATGATGTTTATTTTAAGAATGCTTATTATATTTCAACTTATCTTCTGCTACGCCATGTATACTCACTCTGGTTTATTTACTTTCAAAAACAAGTGCTATTATATTTTTTATAACAAAAGATATTGTGATCTTTGCCTTCAATTGCTAAAACATCTACTTTCTACTAAAACAAAACTCTTTCTCATTTATGATTTTTCAAACTCTTATAGAGATGTTTATTTATCATAAATCATGCTTTCCACTATCCTTACTACTTGTATGGTCAATCATGAATATTTTCTTACCCAATAAAAGGTATTGGTTAATAATTCAATGAAACTTCATTCGTACTCAAATCTTCCTACAAAAGGGGCAGAATAACTAAGTAATTCGAACCCCATCCTTTACTCACTCACCATGTAGTATCACTAAGACGTGCATCCCTATCATTCCCTTCCCCCATCTCCACCCTCTTTTGATTATACCAAAAGGGGGGGATTAACTTTGAAAGAAATTCAAACTTAAGGGGAGTATAATACATAGGAAGCTATGATGTAGAGGGAGCACTCATATAGGGGGAGTGTCTATATATGGGGAGCATCTATATCACGCAAATCCTTTACTATAAACATATTTCTTATTGTTGAATGTTTTTCTTTCTAAGAGGATTTGTTATTATCAAAAGGGGGAGTTTGTTGGAACATGCTTTCCACATCTCTTGGTTTGAGAATAACAAATCCCATTGTATTTGATCATACTTATCATGCGTTTATAGTATGCAGGATCTTCAGCTTTCAAGCCCCTATAAGTACGAAAAGGAAAGAAAACAATTCCCTATCAGGTCAATACACAAATGCTAGCGTGGTGTGCTAATGCTACCGTTGGCGGTAGCTTCTACATTTTTAGAAACATCGCCGAGAAGGAAATATTTGTCGAGAAAGGAATTTCGTCGGGGCTGAATACAACAACTCTTACCGCAGCGCGTTCAGGCCAATGCTCGACGGTAACTTATGGAAGCCCCACAATCTTGATGCTGATTGAGGAGCAAAATAGGAAAGAGATCTGATGGCTGGGAAATATATAACGCTAATGCGGCGCGCTAACCTTACTGCGGCGCGATAGGAGGGGATTGTTGGTATTTCCAAGGTGATCTCAAAGCAATCAAGTCGTTAGTCTTACTTTCAATGCAATATGAGCCTATAGGGTCGCACATAAGAGTGTTTGCAGAACTTGGAGGAAGGATTGTGTTGGCCTTACTCATATTGGATATGAGTGAAGGACCAATCCTATGACTCATTGGAGGTAGGTCGAGTCGATTAAATGTTGCACATATATTATGAATATTGTGTGGAGCATGTTGGAATGTGTTCAAGACAACATTACATATATCATCGAGATCATCACGACAATATTGTGAATATAGTCAAGTGGCCACAACGATAAGGTCGACTATCAAACTTTGATGTATCGTTGAAATGTTGTACGATATCATCGTGATTGTCACGATGATATTTTAGTTGACACGATGATATCGTCAAGATCGTCTCGATGATATAGATTGACACAATGATATCGTCTTGTCAATCTCAATGATATAGATCTTCAAGATGATATCGTTGAGATCGTCTCGATAATATTTAGTGATCACAATGATACATACTGAATACTCCTATTAAAGACTGGAGGTCTGCGGATATCTAATTTTATGCCCCTAGGTATAAATAGGGAAACAATTTGGTTTTCCCTAAGGGATTTTATCTGAGATAGAGGCAGAACTGTTCCGCAAGATTTCCGCGAGACACATTTATTTATCCTTGTCGTCGCCACCTCTTACTTGGATGTATCTAGCAATCCGTGGAAGACATTAAGGGCACTACTTCTCTGACCCAGATCTTGTTGGACAAGAAGTTTGGGGTTCTCCTTCACTCGTGTGGACTGTTGTAGAAGTGCAGAAACTCTTTTTGTGCTTGGAACTCAGCCGCTCATTTCTGGATTTGGTTTTGGAGCACCTTGGTTGATTTTTAACTCAACCTCTCTCTGGTATATTGCAATGTGTTGCTTCATTTATTTATTGATTCATGAAATCGTAAGATCCGAAACTATTTTGGGTTGCTCTTGTTTGTTTATTTCGTTGTGTACATATGAGGTGTTGTTCCAATCTTCTTTTAAAAAAAACCAACATGGATGCCAAATTTTTATCTAGAATGTTGCCAAAAATGACTTGATCCTCGTGCCAGTTTGTTACCTAAATAGGCTACCGCCCGACAGTAGCACTACCGCTAGCGCTAGGATCCAATTCTATTTAAAGAGCGGTCCACCTCCGTTTTGATTTTCGGATTTTAGATGATGCGTCTAAGCCACAAATCCTGTATTCGTGAGAGCCTCATCTTTGTAGCCAAGAGAACTCCACCAACATTCTTAAACGCAAGGAACTCGAAGAAGGATCAATCACACTTATTCTACGTGATGGTCATACACATCAACTTCAACGTTTACTTTGGCGCGCCATCGACATCATCTTTGAGATCAACCTATAAGGGAGTTTGTCTTTTAGTTTTATCTTGTAACTACTATCTTTTATCGGTAGAGAAATTCGCAAGTATTGGCGACTAGGTCTTGAGAGGCTTAGGGATTAATTTGTTGCGTGGTTAGCGACTAGGGCCTTGCGAGTACTAGGGAGAATTCTCCACGTGGGTATGGCAACTAGGTCTAGGGTTAGATCTAGGGGCAGCTCGAAGCCTCATCGGGGAAGAGATATGCTAGAGCCAACCGGTCCTTGGGAGAAGGGTCGGTATAGAAAACGAAAAAGGTTTTTATACATTCACCTCAATCCCAAGCGTCATTGGGATAAGATTTTGTAATCATTTCTAAAAAAATAATACTATCTGTTTTTCTCTAATATATCCATGCTATCTTTGATCGTTGAAATCTAAACAAAAAGGCATTCTCTGTCACTAATGCCGAGCAGAAATGCTACCAATGGAAGTAGACACAGAGTTCACATATCTCGTGCCTAGTGTAACCTAGTTTCATACAAAGCTTACTACAGTAACTTAACTTAGATATTTTTATAAATACTATCAACTTACTTGAATAGACACAATTAGGTCTTAAAAGTTTTTAAACCCTTATTCACCCCCTCCTCTATGGGTGGCTACCTATCCAACAAATGTCTATAACAAACTCTACATATCTCTCAGGAGGGTGACCAGGAAGACTAACGGGAAAAACATCGGAAAACTCTCGCACCATAGAAATATCCTCGACACGCAGCAAATACGAGCAGCTTCTAAAATAGAAACAAGATAAGCAATACTACCAGATTCTAAAAGTTTTCGAGCACATACCGCAGATATGATTGGGGAGTCCTGACGTGGAAAACCATACACGCTCATGGGTTCCCCAAAATGTGGGTACTCCCCTCTTCTACCACCTGGTAGGGATGCACCATAGTACCTGAGTATTTTGATAAGGAGACTCTTAGAACCACTGAACTTTTGACAAGGAGATCATGAACCACCAGATCTTTTGATAAGGAGATCTTGAACCACCAGATCTTTTGATAAGGAGATCTTGAACCACTGAATCCTTTGAAGAGGGATTAATAAAACTCTTTTATAGAATGAGAAAGAAGGAGAAGAAAGAAGGTTGTAGGAATTCTATTCTCAGAATTCTTAAGAGGACTGTATGAAGAACAGTCTATTAGATGTTCCACAGGATCTGCTCTTGATTAACCACTACTTTAGATAGTGATGAATTGCGGGTGCGTTGTATGTCAGATCCTTTCTACTTCTGCTGATTTAGATCTGTCTGCTATGTGATTGTGATGAAGAGCAGCTTCCAGATCCTCTGTTCTCTTAGATGAAGAACAACAGAGCTTTCTTTTCTTTTCTCTTTTTTTTTTTCTTATGTTAGGGTTCCTGAGGGAGAGGGAGAAGAAGAGGAAGCCCTAGCAAGAAGAGAGACGGCCGATTGTGATTAATGCAGTATCTCTTTCTATCTTCTCTTCTCCTTTTATTCTCTGTATTCAATTTCAAATTTCTTTCTCTTTTTGGTATTCCTTGATAAGGTGTTCGGCCTATCACTTTCTTTTTCTTTTCTTTTTAATTCTCAGCACGTCCACCTAAAAGGAATATGTTTCCAAGAAACCTTTTTGTCTCCTTCTTTAATGCTCCTTTCTATTTTAGGCAATTATTAAGCCGTTGGGGAACATTCTTGAAGGATGTGGGCCAAGTAAGAAGTATCAAAATGACAGCTGAAAAGTTTAACTTTTACAGACAATATTCGACGTAGCGTCGAGTTCATTTCCTCTCTTATCGATGCAACTTCGAATTCTTGTAGAAGTAGCTTCGATTTCATCTCTGCTCTGTTTGAACTCTGCTAGTCGATGTTGCGTCGACATATTATCGACGTGTCCGTCGAGTTGATCTTCCTGGTTCTGGACTTCATCTAATGCGTCGAGATGAAGTCGACGTTGCATCGACTTTAGTTTGCTTCGACAGATAACCTCTTCTGCGTCGAGTTAAAGTAGAAGCTGCGTCGACTTCTCTAGTTACCCTGACAAGTCCCTGACCTCTACGTCGATATCTATTCGATGTAAAGTCGACTTGAGTTACTTTGACAGAAGGGTTGAACCACTTGGACTTCTAGTCTGAGCAGCGTCGATATGGACTCAATGTTACGTCGAATTCTATTTGACGTAAATGTTAACTTAGCCCAATTTTGCTTCCCATGATCTGGTCCTGACACCCTATGTTGAGTGTGACATTCTAAGACATTTAATGACAAGATTACCCTCACTATACAATGAGTAATTTAATCCTAAGAGATAAATTCACTTTTAAGTAATTTGTTAAGTTAAATCAGAAGGGGTTTTTCCCAACAATCTCCCCCTATTTATCTTAACAAATTTTACAGTTTGTTCAAAGTGATTTTACATATTTCATAGCATGAAATAAACTCTATACACACGATCTCACAGGCATCAAATGAGTAAACTAGATGAGCTGATAACAGACAAAGTATCAGATTAAAGATAATCAGAAGTTTATCATAGTTTACCCAAAGTGAGTATTACTTCTTTTCTTTGAGAAAAAAGAAGAAGTCTTCATATACTCTCCTATACTTTTTCTCCACATATTTGAAATTTGTAGGAGTGGCTTTTTCAGGATTCTTCTGAATCTTTCCATGGTCTTTGAAGAGCTTCTCCAGGTCCATTTCTGTGTTAGGATGAACATCCTTGAGTGTAAAGCCCAGCCCAAAAACCTTGGCTGTCATCAGATTTATAACTTTTAAATTCAGATCAGCTGTTTTAGGATATTTCTCTAATATGGATTCCGCTGAGCTTGCTTTTGATTTGTCAACAGTTGCCTTTTCTTTCCCAGAGGTTGAGGCTTTTGTAAACATGATCTTTCTTTTCTATATCTCCTCTTTAGGTGACTTCTCTCCTTTCTTTCTTTTCAGAGGTAGCTGTACTGCATTATTTGGATTGCACCCAATCCCTCCTCTGTTGAGTTGCCCTACTCCTTCTAGCATTTTTGCTTGAGGGTTCTTTGTAGTATACATTGTATGATCAAATAAAGTTGATTTGATTGGAATTGGCTTGGCCAGTTCTTCCTTTTCAACAACTTCTTTTCCTCTTTTTAGAGTATCCATGAATCTATTTTTCTTTTCTTGAATCTCCCTTTGGGCTGACTCATATTCAAATCTTTCTCTGTCTGCAATCTCTTCAAAAATTTTATCCTGCTCTGGATTTGTGTAGGTTTTCATTATGTTCTCAGGAATTTCAACCTTTTCATACTTCTTGTAATAAGACTTATCCCTTCTGTAATCTTTTCTCTGCTTCTTTGTATACAATTCCCAGATGGGTATCCTTCCCCTTCTTCCTTTTCCTTGGACTTGATAAGGAGGTCTTCCTCTGAAGACAGGTGTATGAAGGATAGGTTCAATTCTTTGTCTTGGGACAAGTGATGGAAAAGGAGGTTGAACTGGTATTGACAGCTGATCTGAGACAGGATGATTTGAGACAAGTTCAATTGAATCATATTCTTGATCAGAAACCTTGACAGAAGCAGGTGTTGTGGTAGAGTCACCAGAAGACACCCTGAATTGAAGGGGATCGGGAATGGATATCTCAGTATTAGCACTGTATCCCTGAGTGTGCATGACATGGATTTGATCATCTGAACATATAGGACTCTCCCCCTGTATTGAACACTCCCCCTGCATTGAGGGCAGGATTCTTGGTGAGGATTACTCCCCTTGGATGGCTGCATCTATCTGTAATTTAGATTCAACAGCAGGCTCTCCTTCAGAGATGAGGGAGAGAGGGATTGCTATCGTATAGACAGAGTCTTAAGGAACCTGCTGTTGATGAGTTTGCTGCCTACTGGTACTACTATCCCCTGCTTTATATCATTGAAAAAGGATATAAAGCCATTAGTAGGCACAACTACCGATCTCACTTCCCTGTCAAAGACTTCTAGGTCACATGTAAGTTCTTGCAATCGTTCATGTTGACGGCGTAATTAGTGATAGCAAGCTGTGGAGAAGTCTAGATAGAGCGAGCCAAACTTGGATAGTACTGTTTCAAGGGCCAGATTATCTGCCTCCATAATGTCTTCATGACTGGGCAGGGAATCCATTGAAACACTGCACGAACCTGCACTAAAACAAGGAAAATAGACGAAGAGAGGAAAGAAGGAAGAGAGCAGGAAGGAGAGAGCTCGAATAGCACAATAGAATCAAACACAAAAGTTTCTTTGAGTAGATGAATCATCGCAACTTAGGGTTTTATTCGAAGCAACGTCAAGAGAAGAGAAGAATTCAGAGTGCCTAAATATGTCAATGCGCGCGGCTTGTCAAGTCGATGGAGCATCGAGTTGATGTCGACATGGCTTCAAAATATAGTCATCAATAATGATGTTTACGTAAGCATCGATTAGTATTCGACGTTAGATCGAGTGGTGTTCGAAGGATCTTCCCCATAGAGCTCTCTAAGCTGACGTCGAATAGAAGTCGACGGTACGTCAATTTGAATTCGATGCAGCTCTGACTAAATAGTTTGGTTCTCTTCAAAATCTTTACTGTTTTCCTCAGCAAAAACTTTCTAATGAAAATAGATCATTATATATATAATAAGTGTGACCTATAGTGCCCCATCAAGCATTCCCAGTGCATTGATGAAGAACTTGTGCTTACATTCATCAAGTGGCTTAGTGAAGATGTCAGCCCTTTGATTGTCAGTAGATATGTATTGAAGGTTGATCTTACCCTTCTCTACATTGTCTCTGAGAAAGTGGTGCCTAATATCTATATGCTTAGTTCTGCTGTGGAGAACAAGGTTGGAAGTAATTGAAATTGCACTAGAGCTGTCACAATAGATTGTGGAATTGGCAAGAGAGAAGTTGTAGTCGAACACCTGATTTTGCATCCATAAAATTTGTGAACAGTAGCTCTATACTCAGCTTCAGCTGTATAAGTGGAGACTATGGTTTGCTTCTTGCTAAACCATGAGATCATTCTAGCACCCAGAAACTGGCATGTCCCTGAGGTGCTTTTTCTATCCAGCCTGCATCCAGCATAGTCTGCATCTGAATATCCAGTCAATTCAAACCCAGATTCAGCTGGATACCATAAACCAAGCTCAGGAGTACCCTTTAGATATCTAAGAATCTTTTGACAGAACTCATGTGGGATTCCTTTGGGTCCACCTGAAATCTTGCACAAATACATGTAGCAAACATTATATCAGGTATGCTAGCTGTTAGGTAGAGAAAAGAGCCAATGGCTGCTCTGTAAGTCTTCTGATCAAATGACTTACCTTGTTCATCTCTATCTAGAACAACATTAGTAGCCATGGGGGTTTTCATAACAGATGCATTTTCCATCCCAAACCTCTTAATAAGTTCTCTGGTATATTTGGATTGAGATATGAAAATTCCATTTGGACTTTGCTTAACCTGGAGTCCAAGGAAATAGGATAACTCCCCATGCTACTCATTTCAAATCTTGACTGTATTAGGTAAGCAAACCTTGTGCATAAAGATTGATCTGTAAACCCAAATATAATATCATCCACATATATTTGTACAAGTAACTGATTCTTGCGTGCTCTTGTGAAAAGAGTTTTATCCACTTTCCCCCTTTCAAATTAGTGTTCCAGAAGAAAAGTGGATAAGGTCTCATACCATGCTCTTGGAGCTTGCTTGAGACCATATAGTGCTTTATCTAGTCTAAATGCAAATGAGGGAAAGGTTGGATTGACAAAACTTGGTGGCTGTTCCACATACACATCTTCTTGTAGTTTTCCATCGAGGAAGACACTCTTAACATCCATCTGGTAGACTTTTATTTTCATGTGGGCAGCATATGCCAGAAACATTCTTATTGCCTCCATCCTTGCTACAGGGGCAAATGTATGATTGAAGTTATTGCCTTCCTCTTTTCTGTACCCTTGTGCCACAAGCCTAACCGTATTTCTGATAATGACCCCTGTTGAGTCCATTTTATTCTTGAACACCCACTTGGTGCCAATTACTGGGTAGTTCTTTGGTCTTTCTACCAGAGTCCACACCTTGTTCCTCTCAAACTGGGTCAGTTCCTCTTGCATGGAAGATATCCAGTGAGAGTCACTATCTACTTCTTCAAACTTCTTGGGTTCATATTGTGATAGGAAACAATGCAACATAGTCTCACTTGTGAGTTGATTCCTTGTCTTGACTCCTGCTGTCAAGTTTCCTATCACTTGAGTTGAAGGAAGCTCTTTTTGGGTCATCCTGGATCTAGTTAAGTGATCTAGGATCTGCTCTTCTTCCTCGGCTATCACTTGCTCAGTGACAGTTGGAATTTCATCCTCATGTATTGGAGCAGTATCTGTAGCTGGTACCCCTGGTGCTGCAATTTCCTCTTCATCTACTGCAGAGTCCTCACCAGAGTCAGTGTCAATCTCTTGTTGTTCCTTTTCTTGACATACTGATTGATGATCTACTATGCTCATCCTTTCAACCTGCTCTACAAGCTGATCTTCTTCTTGTAGAATAGGACTGGTGGAAGTTTCCTTCCCCTTGTATACCATGTTAGTTTCATCAAAAACTCCATGCATTGACTCCTCAATTTTGAGAGAGCTTTTATTTAAGCACCTATAGGCCTTGCTTGTTGAATAGTATCCTAAGAATATTCCATCATCAACCTTCTTGTAAAATTTCGCAAGATAGTTTTTCCCATTGTTAAGGATAAAGCAAGAGCACCCAAAGATTCTAAAGTAGGTGACTATGGGTGCCTTTCCCTTCAGCAGCTCATAGGGAGTCTTCAACTTAGACTTGAGGATGAGACTTCTATTCAGAACATAATTTGTAGTATTTACTGCCTCAGCCCAGAAAGACTTTGGCAAGTTAGATTCAGCTAACAATGTTCTTCCTGATTCAATTAGGGTTCCATTTTTCCTTTTAGTCACCCCATTTTGTTGGGGGGTTCTAGGAGCTGAAAAGCTTCGTCTGATGCCTTCATCCTCACAGAATCTACACATTAACTGATTCTCCAACTCAGTTCCATGATTACTTCTGATCACAGCAACCTGTGTATTAAGTTCAGATTGAATCGGTCTAATGAATCTTGAGAGGATCTTGAAGGTGTCTGACTTAGCTTTTAGAAAGAAAACCCAGCTGAACCTAGAAAAGTCATCAACAATGACTAAGGTGTAGGACTTTGCTGCTAAGCTTTGAGTGGAGATGGGACCAAACAGGTCCATGTGCAACAGGAAAAGGATTCTAGGGGAATCACTCTTACCAATTGGTTTGAATGAGGCTTTGATCTGCTTCCCTAGTTGGCACTCTCTACAGGGGTGGTCTTTATTGAATTTACCATTTGGTAAACCACTGACTAGGTTCAGTTTAGAAAGTTTAGGTATGTTCTTAAAGTTAAGGCAACTAAGTCTTCAATGCCACAACTCACTATTTTCTAATTGGGAGTTAAACAAGCAGATCTCAGACTTTGTGTATTCAAAGTCTACAACATATACTTTACCCTTTCTGAGATAAGTCAAATCTATTTGATCAGTCTTAGAGCTAACTATATGACACAAGGACTTAGTGAATACTTTGTATTCACCATCACAAAGCTGACTAATGCTAATTAGATTATGTTGAAGTCCTTCAAAATAAGCTACTTTAGAGAAAGAGATTTATCCAATCCCGAGCAAACCATATCCTTTGGTTTGACAAGAGTGGGAATTCCCAAAGATTACCTTGGGCCCTTCCTTGGCCTTGAAATTTTCCAACAAACCTTTTGATCCAGTAATATGCATGGAGCACCCACTTTCCAGATACCACTGCTGGTTTGTGGTAGAACAGCCTTCCCTCTTCACATTAGATTAAACATTAGTATAGACCCTCTCATGTTGGGGTCTCTTTCTTCTATCATCATATTAGGTTATGAAAGAATGAGATGGTCTTCCATTATTCCCCCCTTAGGTGAAGAAGTGTTGCATCATTATGCCAGCAATATCTTGCAATCTATCCTAATTTAGCACAACAAAAACATCTAGGAATAGATAGGGAGTAAGGTTTAGATGGTTGAAAATTTAGTGCAGAAGACACGCATCGAGAAGAATTTGACGCAGTATTAGAGATGCATCGAATGTAATTCGACGTCTCTGCATAGTTCCATCGATAACTGTTCGATGCAAAACATTAGTTGCGTCGAAAATAATTTTACGCATCCTTACGTCTGCTTCGAATTGATGTTGACGCATATGCTAAACTCCGTCGAATTGTAGTCGACGTATCTATAAAATTGCGTCGAGTTCTATTTGACGTATTTCTCTTTTTATTAAAAATTGTATTGTTCAAGTTTGATTTTTCTAGACGGTGTTTTCCTAATATCCCTGGTTGATTATTGATGTCTCCCTTATTAAATAAGGTGAGTTTGTCAGGATTATTATTACCTAGAATTTCACAGGATTCAGACCTAAATGATGACACATGGTTTTCCCAAGCATGTTTGCTAGGGATTTGTGTGTTGGTGGATTGTTGTGATCCTTGATCAAGATGATCAAATCTCTTGGAGAGATTTTGTGACATATTTTTAATTCCTCGACTCCTTCCAATTTAAGAGTCCACCAAGGCTTTTGCCTTTGTGATTTCTTTCTTTAAGTTTGAATTACTGATATCTAACAGATATTCTTCTTTTTCTTTTCTAAACAAATCACCTCTCAGATTGTAGTTAACTGAGTATAGATGATCCTTTTTAATTTCTTCTAGTTCTAATTTTAACTGTTTCAAGTTCCTTTTGTTTGTTGATAAAATATTTGCAAAATTTTTGAAAGCATTCTTTGAAATCTGTTGAGGAGAAGTCAAAGTCTTCAAAGATGCTTACCTCAGCATCATCAGTGGAATTTTCAAAGGCCATTAGACAGACTTCTCCTGGTCCACCTTCCTCTTCAATATCAGATTAGGAGGAGCTTAATTCAGAGTCTGAGTCACTCCAGGTCTCAGCTATGAACCATTTCTCTCCTGTCTTTCCCTTCCTCATGAGGGATTTTCTCCTGTTCTCCTTATTTTGCTTGTTCTTCTTATTATTTTCATCTTCAGGACATTCAGTAGAGATGTGTCCTGGCTTCCTGCAAGAGAAATAGATAACCTCCTGTATAGGAGTTTTATCATACCTTGGCTTGCTTGAGCTCCTCTCTCTTCTCCTGGACTCTTCTGTGCTAACCCACTTTTTGAATCTCTTAGCCAAGAGATTGAACATTTCCTCTTCAGTGGAGATGGACTCTGCTTCTACAGTCTTTAATGCAAGAGTACTCCTCTCTTTAGGAGTGGGTGTCCTCTCATGGGCTTCTGACTCAGCTCTGCTTTTCAGTAGAAGCTCATAGGATTTGAGCTTTCTCAAGAGAGCATCTGTTGATATCTCTCGGAGGCATCTAAAATCTCAGATGGCCCAGATTCTAGAGTCTCATGTGCTAGGAAAGCACATGAGGAGCTTGTCATTAATTTCTGTGAGAGAAATTTCCTTGTCAAGTCCTCTCAGCTCATTTATGATGAGACTGAATCTGTCATACATTTCTATAATGCTTTCATCATCCTTTTTCTTAAAGTTCTCATATTGAGATATGAGAAGAGCCTTTTTGTCTTTCCTCTCATCAGAACTTCCTTCAACTAGTCTGGAAAGAGATTCCCAGATCTCTTTTGCAGAGTTGCATTTAGCAACTTTCTGAAATATGTCATCAGACATAGCTGAGACCAGTATGTTCATGGCCTTGGCATCACATGCCTTGACCTTCTTCTCATCATCAGTCCATTCTGCCCTGGGACTGAAGTTTGTATGAATTTTCCACTGGTGGCCTTCCTTATTGGAACTGGGGGACCTGTAAGGATAACATTGAAGATTTCTTCATCAATAGAATTCATATATAGTGTTGGGTATTGTGTCTACAATCACCTTGATTTGAAGATGTCCCCTAGTAAACTAAAGTGAATTGTATTTGTATTTGATGACTTTTGTTTAGATGTGTTATGACAGGTCGTAATGCTAAGTGCATACCAAAGTCAGGTTGCAATGGATCACCAAACACAGTTCTAAACAATGTAATCCCTCATTGTATAGAACAAAGTGTTGGTCCATGTGTAATCTCTCTTTTGGGGTGCACTTCATATACATAACTGAAGGTGTTCAAAGTTGTGGAGTGGAGCAGGGTTTCAGAAGAAAAGAAAATGTTTGCTGAGTCCATTCGTCGAGATGACTCGGGTCATTCCGACGAATCCCGACGAATGTTGACAGAGGACAGTTTGGCTGGGTGTTAAAGAAATTCCTGAAGCCAAGTCCATTCGTCGAGATGACTCGGGTCATTCCGACGAATCCCGACGAATGTTGACAGAGGACAGTTTGGCTGGGTGTTAAAGAAATTCCTGAAGCCAAGTCCATTCGTCGAGATGACTCGGGTCATTCCGACGAATTCCGACGAATGTTGACAGAGGACATTTTTGCTGGGTTGTGAAGAATTTTCTGAAGCCAAGTCCATTCGTCGAGATGACTCGGGTCATTCCGACGAATCCCGACGAATGCTGACAGAGGTCAATCTTGTCTAGGTTCTGAGGAAAACTCTGCAGCTAAGTCAATTTGTCGGATGCTCTCATGTTCTTCCGACGAATCCCGACGAATGACGGACAGACGGATTTCTTATCCTCGTTTCGTTTTTGAAAATTAGGGTTAGCCGACATGATCAGTACACGTGTCGCCTCTCCCTTCTTTGTCGCAAGAGCCGTTGAAGTCCTCCCTATAAATATGTCACTATTTTAGGGCAAAATGATCCATCAAAAAGAATCGACCTAAAAACCTTCTTCAGCCGTCAGTTCAGAAAAGAAAAAGCAAAAAGTCCTTCTTCTCTTCCTCTTTTGCTGAACAAGAATTCTGAGATCTAACTTTTGTGATTAGAGATTTCTCAGAAGAAGGCCTTTGATCTTAGTTCTGCTCACTTTATTGAAGATTCTTTCAAGCAAGTCAAAGGGCCTGGTCAGATCTGGTTAGCCAAGTCTTCTCT
This sequence comes from Dactylorhiza incarnata, assembly GCA_033032865.1. NCBI lineage: Eukaryota > Viridiplantae > Streptophyta > Magnoliopsida > Asparagales > Orchidaceae > Dactylorhiza > Dactylorhiza incarnata. The sequence goes on along the minus strand of JAWHQI010000160.1, from coordinate 3,066,267 downwards.
CTTCTCATCTTTCTAGTGCCAAGCTTTCTTTCAAGGTTGAGAAGAAGACTCTGTTTTCAAGATCTGAAGTTAATCTCTTTAGAGGTTAAGAAGAAATATTGTGTTTCCCTATATTTTCTTTTGTAGGAGTTGTTATACTCCGAGTTGTAGGAGTTGTTATACTCCGAGTTGTAGGAGTTGTTTTTCTCCGAGTTGTAGGAGTTGTTATACTCCGAGTTGTGGGAGTGTTTAACTCCGAGGTGTAAGATTAGTTATAATCTGAGTTTGGTGAAGTAGCCGAGTCTAGCCTCGAAGTGCTAGATAGGCGAGGCGGGAAAGAGGACTACCCACATCGGGGAACCTCTATAAATCCTTGTGTCTGTGCTGTGGTTGTTTGTTTGCTTTTCTGTGTTAATTTTTTTAATTCCGCTTTAAGACATAGAATCCACCTATTCACCCCCCTCTAGGTGATTTAGGCCGCAACTAGATACTTTCAATTGGTATCAGAGGTAGGTTGTTCGCTATAAGGCTAACACCTTGAACAAGATCTCCTCATCTAGTTGCTAAAGCAAACATGTCTGGAATGGATAAGACCAAGGACTCCGTCAAGTTGCCAGTTTGCACCAAAGAGAACTTTCCTATGTGGAAGGAAAGAGTAAGATTCTACATGGAAGCTGCTGACCCAAGAATCTTTCAGATCGTGGAAGAAGGTCCCCATATTCCGATGAAACCATCTTCAATAAACTCCACCATCATGATCCCAAAGAAGATGTTGGAACTGAACAAAGATGAGATCGCTCTAGTGGCCCTAGACAAGAAAGCAAAAAATATCATAGCAGGTGCAGTTGATGATTCAATGTTGCAAAATCTGCTTCACTGCAAATCTGCTAAAGAGATGTGGGACTCACTAGTCGTTCTGATGGAAGGGACCGAAGAAGTGAGGGATGACCGAAGATCATTGCTGAACCAAGAATATGAAGCATTCAAGCAAGATCCAAGAGACTCCATTTCTGACACCTACGAGAAGTTCTTCAAGATCGTAAATGGCCTTAGGAACTATGATAGAGAATTCACAACTGGCGAACTAAATGACAAATTTTTGAGATCCCTGACGAAAGAATGGGATACCAAGGTTATAGCCATCAGAGAATTCGGAAAGCTCGGAACCACGGAGCCACAAATGTTGTTTGGTAAGCTCCTGTCCCATGAGTTGAAGCTAAATTCCCGCAAAGCTGAAGAAGAGGGGGTCAGAGCCTCTGGAAGGGAGAAGTCCTCTGCCCTAAAAGCTGAAAGCTCAAGGAAGTGCAAGGCTCTCCCACTTGTAAGGAGACCATCTTCTGATGAGGATGAGTCTGATGCTAGCCCATCAGGTTCAGAGATGTCTGATGGAGAATTTTCTCTTCTCTCCAAACAATTCAAAAGACTTCTGAATAAAAGAAAGCAGAAGAGAGGGCAATCCACTGCATTTGATCACAGAAGATCAAGACGTGATGGGGATCATCACAAAAAGGACTACAATATTGACAGGTATAAATCTAAACCGAACAAATTTGATTCTACTGACATTATTTGTTATTGTTGCAATAAGCCAGGACACGTAATTGCCGAGTGTCCATACAAGAAGAAAGAAGGATCAAAGAAGGAAGAAAAGAGATCTTTTAAAGGAAGGAAGAAAGAAAAGAGTCTTCTCGCCAAGAAGGCCAAGACTCTGAGCGACAGTGACTCTGATGCGTCAAGCTCAGATGAAGAAGCCTACTTTGGGCTAATGGCTCATCTAGACGAAGAAACAGGCGACTCCTCTCATAAGGGGAAGGTAAACTCTCATACCCCTCTGTCTGCTTCTGAAGATGAGACTGCATCTGTAGCAAATGAGGGCTACTCCTCAGAGGAGGACTTTAAGTTAATAACTCAGTATGAAGCCCTTGTGAAAGGATTTGACAAGTGCCGCAAGGTCGTCAAATCCAAGTCAAAAGAAATTGAATCTCTCAAGACAGTGGAATTAGCTTTGAGGGAGGAAATTGAACAATTAACTCCCCTCAAAGATGAAATCCAACTCTTGAAAGACGAACTGAAAAGCTCCACTGAGTTGTTAAACTTAAAGGAGAAAACTATAAGTGAACTAGAAAATAAGTTGAAGGCGGAAAGGAAGCTCGTAGAAAGCTTCTCCAAGCCTAAGACTATTCTTCCATTCATTGATACGTTTTCTGCTCCTGCGAAGGGTAGTGGAATTGGTCATAAGGCTGAAAGTAGTAAGGCTGCTGAAAAGAGAGTCGTGAAGGGAAAGGGAGCTGCTAATCAAAGTCAACCGTCATTTAGGAAGGTCATTTTTCCATCAAATCCGTTTGACTTTGATTCATCCTACGGTCATTTTGCTAGGCCAACACATGTTGAATCTAGTAATAGATATCAAGGATGGAGCTTTACCCGAAACTTTGACAACTCTCCCTTCAAAGCCCCTCATGAAGAAATAATCCTCAAAGATCATGGTCCATTTGTTCACGGATCAGCTCACAAGAAAGCACCGAAAATTAGAACGATTGCACCCAAACCTGTTGAGAAGAAGTTGGAGCCATGTGTGTGTTGTCACCATGAGGCCTCCACTTCTAAGAAGACTTCCTCTAAGAAAGTCACTCCTGTTGCACCTCCCGTTCAAAAGGCAAAACAGGAGACAAAGAGAAGGTACAATCGATTCGATTGTTGGTGTTGTGGCAAGATTGGTCACTTTGCCATAGACTGTTGGTTTAATCCGAGAAATGTCTCGACTCCACGGATTAACAATGCAAGAATGACCCCTCGCAATGTTAACATTCCAAGTGGTGGTCATCTAACACGAAGCCAAGGACCCAAATCAGTTTGGGTTCCTAAGGGCAATTGATTGTTGATTGCAGGTATGTCCAAAAGCCAATACAAATCCAATCTGGTACTTGGACAGTGGTTGTTCACGGCACATGACCGGAACAAGAAGCCTACTACAAGAGTTTACCCCCATGAAAGATGGTCCAAAAGTTATTTTTGGCGGATCTGATCGGGGAATCACAAAAGGCTACGGTATGATCACAAATGGTACAGTCTCTTTCACAGACGTGGCTTATGTTAAAGGATTACAACATAATCTCATTAGCATAAGTCAACTTTGTGACAAAGGCTATATGGTAGAATTCTACAAGGACAAGTGCCTGATAAAGCTGTCTGATAAATCAGAAACTATTTTAACAGGCACTCGGAGTAGAAATATTTTTTTGTTTAAATTTTCTATGTTTAGATACTTCTACACCAGTGTGCTTTTTGGCAAAAGATAGTGCATCTCTCTGTGACCAATGGCACAAGAGACTAGCACATATAAATTTCAAAACTATAAATATGTTATTTTCTCACAACTTAGTTCGTGATGCTCCTGATGTTAAGTGCATTAAAGAGAGACCTTGTCACGCATGCCAAATGGGCAAGCAGACGAGGGCTAGCTTTAAGAGCATTATTGGCAAAGACTCTACCAGATGTTTATATCTACTTCATATGGACTTATTTGGTCCCATGCCAATTCGGAGTTTAGGGGGTAAGTCTTATACGTTGGTCATTGTCGATGATTACTCACGTTTTGCTTGGGAATTCTTTCTAAAACACAAGTCAGACACCTATGATTCTTTCACCTCATTCGTCAGGCAAATTCAGAATGAATTAGAATGCTCTGTGGTCAAAATCAGAAGTGACCATGGCACAGAATTCAAGTCTGGGGCCATGACTGAATTTTGTGAAAGTCAAGGTATCTTTCATGAGTTTTCCTCTCCCCGCACTCCACAGCAAAATGGTGTTGCCGAGAGAAAGAATAGAACACTCATAGAGGCTTGCAGGACAATGTTGAGTGATTCTTCACTACCGGAGTACTTCTGGGCTGAAGGTATCAACACTGCTTGCCACGTGCAAAACAGAGCACTAATCAACAAAAATCATCATAAGACTCCCTATGAACTTCTGAAAGGCAAGAAACCAACTCTGTCTTATTTTAGAATCTTTGGCAGTAAATGCTTCGTGCTTAACAATGGAAAGTATTATAAAACTAAGTTTAGTGAAAAATGTTTTGAAGGTATTTTTGTAGGTTATAGTAGCCATAGTAAGGCATATAGGATTTTCAACAAGAAAACCCTGGTTGTAGAAGAAACTCTTAATGTTATATTTGATGAGACGAGTATGCTTCATAGCAGCTCTTCTAGTGTCTTTGTTGAAGATGCAGATGCAAGATTCAAAGATCTACACTTAGAAGAAGTGGTAAAGGAAGACGTTCCACAATCTATTGAAGTAATTGCCCCTTCAGCATGTGAGGATGATGATCCTCAGGAAGATGAAGATGTACCTGAAATACAGGAACCTCATAATCATCTAAATGTTGGAGTGATCAGACATTTGAGAGATCATCCAGCAGATCAAATCATCGGAGATCCTTCAAGCAGAGTTCTAACTAGAAGAGGTACAACTAACGAAATTTTACATTTAAGTTTTCTTTCACAGATTGAACCAAAGAAGTTTGAAGAAGCAAACACCGATCCCTCTTGGATCCTTACTATGCAAGAGGAGCTCAACCAATTCAAAAGATGTAAAGTTTGGGAGTTGGTACCTAGACCCAAAGGGCATAATGTGATTGGAACCAAGTGGATCTTCCGAAACAAGCTTGATGAAAAGGGCATCATCACCAAGAACAAAGCAAGACTGGTTGCTCAAGGATACAAGCAAGAAGAAGGGATTGACTTTGATCAGACCTTCGCACCCGTAGCAAGACTTGAAGCCATCAGATTATTTCTGGCTTATGCTGCATATAAGGGCTTTAAGGTTTTCCAGATGGACGTAAAGTCCGCATTTCTGAATGGAGACCTTAAAGAGGAAGTGTATGTAGCTCAGCCACCAGGTTTTGTCGATCCTAACTTTCCTGATCATGTATTTTATTTACATAAAGCCTTGTATGGTCTCAAACAGGCACCCCGAGCCTGGTATGAGACATTGTCTAAGTTTCTTCTTGAGAACAAATTTACAAGAGGAACAATAGACAAGACATTGTTTCTTAGGGATGTTAAAGGCGAGATTTTGCTGGTGCAAATCTATGTCGACGATATTATCTTTGGCTCTACTGATGACAAACTTTGCAAAAAGTTTTCTAGCTTGATGCAAGGTAAGTTTGAAATGAGCAGTATGGGAGAGCTGAAATATTTCTTAGGACTCCAGGTGCACCAATCTGAAGATGGAATCTTCATCTCTCAGACGAAGTTCACTAAAGAGCTTCTTAAGAAATTTGGAATGGAGAGTGCAACCTCAATGAGGACTCCAATGGGCTCAAGTATGTCTCTGGACAAGGATAAGAAAGGGAAACCTTTTGATGAAACCAAGTACAGAAGCATAATTGGGTCCTTGCTCTATCTCACTGCTACTAGACCGGATATAATATTCTCAACATGTATATGTGCCAGGTATCAAGTGAACTGTAAGGAATCTCATTATGCCGCTGCAAAGAGGATATTGAGATACCTTAAGGCTACACCAAATCTCGGCTTATGGTACCCAAGAAGCAATGATTTTGAACTAATTGGCTTTTCAGACGCTGATTTTGCAGGTAGCAAAGATGATAGGAAGAGCACTTCGGGAACTTGCCAGTTCTTGGGAAAAAGGCTCATTTCCTGGAGTAGCAAGAAGCAAAATTGCGTTGCAATATCAACTGCTGAATCGGAATATATCTCTGCAGGCAGTTGCTGCGCACAACTTTTGTGGATGAAAAATCAGCTTGAGGACTATAATGTAAAGCTCTCAGAAATCCCCATGTTCTGTGACTCCTCAAGTGCTATTGCCATAGCGAATAATCCCGTCTCTCACAGCAGAACGAAGCATATTGAGCTTCGCTATCACTTCATCCGAGAACATGTCGAGAGTAAGGACGTAAATTTGTTATATGTTAATACTGACAAACAAATTGCAGATATTTTTACGAAGCCTCTGGACGAAACCAAATTCAATTTCTTCAAAATGGAACTTGGAATGCTTAACAAGGAATCTTGAAGTCGGGACTGTTGAAATTTCACGAAATTGCTCGAGACTTCACGTATTAACTCAGAAAATTTCATGACGTTTCACGGGTGTTCACGGGACAATTTTTTTTTTCTGGATATTTATTCCTCTCTAATTCCTCTTCCGTGGAATCATTTCTCTACAGGTGCGCGCTCTACTTAATTTTATATATATATATATATATATATATATATATATAAATTAAAAGAAAACATCACGATTTCACGGAAGGATTCGTCTTCTCAAATTCCTCTTCCGTGAAACCCTACCCGTCCGTTCGTCTTCTCCGTCGCGATTTCCCTGTCTTTCTTCCTCGACGTCGACGACATCAATGGCGCCCAAAGCCTCCGGTGGCTTCAACTCAGGGGGAGAGTTGGTGAGAGGCGCCTTCCGCTCAGCTTCTGATGAGTTTCGCAATGTGATCATGATGCTTGATGTCGCCGGGCTAAGTTTCATCTTGGAAGAGCCGGCCAAAGTTCTAGAACAGGATATTCTGGAGTTTTATCGAAATGCCAAAATCACAGGTCAAGGTAAGAAGATCAAAAGCTCTATTCGTTCCTGCAAAATAACTTTGAAGGCTAGTGGTATCAACCGATCGTTGAGGATGCCAATGGTTGAATCTGAAGAGTTGTCTGTTGAAGATATTTTCAGAGCCAGAAGATTTTGTGGAATTCTTGATCAAAGCGCCAAAATCCGAAGAAAATTCATGAATGAAGGAGGTAAGCTTCTGTCTGATATTATAGGCAAAGTTTTATTATGCAAGGTAGGTTCTCACGACTACATATCTGAAGAGGCTTTTAAAATTCACACCGCTATAATTTGTCGAAAAAATTTCAATTTTGGTGAAGTCATCTTTGAGAAGATTAAAGAGAGCTTTCTTGCTCCAAATTTTGGAAGGATTCTCAGTCTGCTTCTGCATAGTGGCAATCCAGAATTTTTCAATCTTGGAAGAGGTACCCCCATCCACCACACTAAGAAAATCAATTCCTCCATTTTCACCAAATGGGAACGGGTAATTCCCAAGGGATTAGGGAATGCTGGAGTGAGGGCTCCTTTGAGTGATGATGAGGCCCCTCTCCCTGATGAACATAGGTCCACTGAAGCAGGGCAATCCTCCAGGGGGAGTGGACTTGATCCAGCTCCTGCACAGGACAGAGATGCACATGTTGAGGGGGAGTTTCCAACCCCAAGAGACATTGGTGCAAGCAGTGGTGCTGCAGATGTTGCTCCTCCTAGTGTTGCTGATCTTGGCTTGGAAGGTCCAGAGGTTGCTGCTGTGTTTGTTGAGGCTCCTCAGCTGGAAGATTCAAGGAGATCACCTGCCATGGTTGATTCTCTTTCTGAAGATCATGATATCTTGCCAGACACTCCTCTTGAGCAATTTGATTCTGGGGAGCAGGGCAGCCTTGGTGCCATGCTGAGGTTGGCTAAGGAGATGTCTCTTCCTGAGGGGGAGAAAGTCCAGGAAGATCTCTTCATGGCTGAATCTGTTCCTTCTGAGGTCCTTCCTCCTCTGCTGCTCTTGCCTCCTCCAGAAGTTTTTGTGGCTAGGAGCACCTCTCCAAGAGCAACTGTGCTTGACAACTTAGCACAGTCCTCAAGTTTTGTAGCTGAAAAACTTTCTCCTGAAGAGGGTGAGACTGGTGATAGCTCTCACTCTTCTTTGCTGAAGTCCATAGCAGGGATGCTACAGGGTCAGACTGATCACTTTGATCACTCTATAAAGCAAGTATATAAGAAGATTGACTCAGTTGATAGTTCTCTGAGGCAAGACATGGCTGAGATCAAGCATGACATGGGCAGATTCAAGACTGATCAAGAAGCCTGGATGCTATCTGCAGGGAAAGCTTTGGATCATACAAATAAAGCTGTGGGGCATGCTCTCCAGAATCTGCATCAGGTAAGTGAAGATGTGTTGCACCTGACTTCTGCTATCTCTACTCTCAGCTCTGCTCATGATCAAGGAATATCTTACTTGGATGATCAAGTTGAAAATCAGCTGAAAAGATTGTATACCCTCCTACATGAAGATGTCATAAAGGGGGAGGAGAGTGTGGTCTCCAAGTTAGAAGAAAATGCAAGCAAATTGGATGTTTTAAATGAAAGTGTAGCTTCTCAAATGCAAGATCTCAAGGAAAACATCTTACAAAATGTTAAGGATGTAAATTGGTATACTCATGAAGCTCAAAGCTGGCTGTTCAAGCAAGTGGCTGAAATGCTTGGGTTTGCTGTTGTGGAAAAAGGGCTTGTTGTTCCCTCCTCAAGTGCTCCAGGTCCCAGGGCTCCTAGTTTCTCTCCAAATCCTGCTGAGGACTCTGTGTTTGCTGATGAAGTCATCCCTGCTTCATCTTATCAGGAATTTTGGGATGATCCATCCCTTGTTCAAGATCCTGACAGCTCCTATTTTGCTGAACCAGCTGAGAAGTCTTTAAAAAGGAAGCTTTTTGATGATAAGCCACCTGCTAAGAAGTCTAATCCATTTAAGAAGATCAGAGAGTTTTATGATAAGCCTCCTCCTAGAAACTTCCAAGAAAGCTGGAGCCCTATCTCCAAAAGTATTATTCTCTCTGCTTTTGATAAAGTCAGTAATCAGAATGAAAAGGTCAGTGACCACTATAGTTCAGAAGAATGGAGCAAGTTTGAGAAAAGGACAAATGAAAGAAGAATTCAATTCAAGATTGGTGGATCTAAAGAGTCTGCTCCTGACAAATACTGGCCTAAGCCAAAAGCATTTTTTGAGAGAATGGATTCAGAACTGAAGAAGAAAACTGAGGCAGTGGACAGAATGGTTGCAAAGATGAAAGGCAAAGGTCATGAATAAGCTGTGCTTATCTGGAATCTTGATGTTTTCTTTGCTTATATATATATATATACTCAATTCTTTTGTGTTTAAGCTAAAACATTTAGTCCTACTCTGCTTTTCATTATATATATTACTGCCTGGGTTCTGCATTCTTATTTAGTATTCTTTCTGTGCAATTCAAGTTAGTGCTTAGGGTTATGACATCTTCAAATAGGGGGAGATTGTTGGGTATTGTGTCTACAATCACCTTGATTTGAAGATGTCCCCTAGTAAACTAAAGTGAATTGTATTTGTATTTGATGACTTTTGTTTAGATGTGTTATGACAGGTCGTAATGCTAAGTGCATACCAAAGTCAGGTTGCAATGGATCACCAAACACAGTTCTAAACAATGTAATCCCTCATTGTATAGAACAAAGTGTTGGTCCATGTGTAATCTCTCTTTTGGGGTGCACTTCATATACATAACTGAAGGTGTTCAAAGTTGTGGAGTGGAGCAGGGTTTCAGAAGAAAAGAAAATGTTTGCTGAGTCCATTCGTCGAGATGACTCGGGTCATTCCGACGAATCCCGACGAATGTTGACAGAGGACAGTTTGGCTGGGTGTTAAAGAAATTCCTGAAGCCAAGTCCATTCGTCGAGATGACTCGGGTCATTCCGACGAATCCCGACGAATGTTGACAGAGGACAGTTTGGCTGGGTGTTAAAGAAATTCCTGAAGCCAAGTCCATTCGTCGAGATGACTCGGGTCATTCCGATGAATTCCGACGAATGTTGACAGAGGACATTTTTGCTGGGTTATGAAGAATTTTCTGAAGCCAAGTCCATTCGTCGAGATGACTCGGGTCATTCCGACGAATCCCGACGAATGCTGACAGAGGTCAATCTTGTCTAGGTTCTGAGGAAAACTCTGCAGCTAAGTCAATTCGTCGGATGCTCTCGTGTTCTTCCGACGAATCCCGACGAATGACGGACAGACGGATTTCTTATCCTCGTTTCATTTTTGAAAATTAGGGTTAGCCAACATGATCAGTACACGTGTCGCCTCTCCCTTCTTTGTCGCAAGAGCCGTTGAAGTCCTCCCTATAAATATGTCACTATTTTAGGGCAAAATGATCCATCAAAAAGAATCGACCTAAAAACCTTCTTCAGCCGTCAGTTCAGAAAAGAAAAAGCAAAAAGTCCTTCTTCTCTTCCTCTTTTGCTGAACAAGAATTCTGAGATCTAACTTTTGTGATTAGAGATTTCTCAGAAGAAGGCCTTTGATCTTAGTGCTGCTCACTTTATTGAAGATTCTTTCAAGCAAGTCAAAGGGCCTGGTCAGATCTGGTTAGCCAAGTCTTCTCTCTTCTCATCTTTCTAGTGCCAAGCTTTCTTTCAAGGTTGAGAAGAAGACTCTGTTTTCAAGATCTGAAGTTAATCTCTTTAGAGGTTAAGAAGAAATATTTTGTTTCCCTATATTTTCTTTTGTAGGAGTTGTTATACTCCGAGTTGTAGGAGTTGTTATACTCCGAGTTGTAGGAGTTGTTTTTCTCCGAGTTGTAGGAGTTGTTATACTCCGAGTTGTGGGAGTGTTTAACTCCGAGGTGTAAGATTAGTTATAATCTGAGTTTGGTGAAGTAGCCGAGTCTAGCCTCGAAGTGCTAGATAGGCGAGGCGGGAAAGAGGACTACCCACATCGGGGAACCTCTATAAATCCTTGTGTCTGTGCTGTGGTTGTTTGTTTGCTTTTCTGTGTTAATTTTTTTAATTCCGCTTTAAGACATAGAATCCACCTATTCACCCCCCTCTAGGTGATTTAGGCCGCAACTAGATACTTTCATATAGTTTTATTCTGACCTTCCAGAGTGTAAGCTTATTCAGATTACACACTGGAGGTCTTGTTGAGGCATAATCCTTAGAACTCATTTTTATTTATGAAATATATGTGTATAAAAGAAAGTAAGAGTAGGAGGCCTTTTTGATCAAGGTGTTAACCTCTTAATGATTAACCTCCCTCTGATACCAATTGAAAGTGCACAGTGTCCCTCTGTGAATCCACTAGTGGGGGGGGGGGATGAATAAAGATTTAAATTTATTTCTATCCTAACTGTGAATCCAATAAACTTAACTAAGGATTTATGCTGAACAAGAACACAGGCAGAATATGGTGCAAGAAATAATAGAAAGAACTTGGGATAGCACAAAAATTGACCACCAGAAGACACACATATTTTTATAGAGGTTCCCCAAAATGTGGGTACTCCCCTCTTCTACCACCTGGTAAGGATGCACCACAGTGCCTGAGTCTTTTGATAATGAGACTCTTAGAACCACTGATCTTTTGACAAGGAGATCATGAACCACCAGATCTTTTGATAAGGAGATCTTGAACCACCAGATCTTTTGATAAGGAGATCTTGAACCACTGAATCCTTTGAAGAGGGATTCATAAAACTCTTTTACATAATGAGAAAGAAGGAGAAGAAAGAAGGTTGTAGGAATTCTGTTCTCAGAATTCTTGAGAGGACTGTTTGAAGAACAGTTTATTAGATGTTCTACAGGATCTGCTCTTGATTAACCACTACTTTAGATAGTGATGAATTGCAGGTGCTTTGTATGCCAGATACTTTCTACTTCTGCTGATTTAGATCTGGATGCTATGTGATTGTCATGAAGAGCAGCTTTCAGATCCTCTGTTCTCTTAGATGAAGAACAATAGAGCTTTCTTTTCTTTTCTCTTTTTTTTTTCTTTTGTTAGGGTTCCTGAGGGAGAGGGAGAAGAAGAGGAAGCCCTAGCAAGAAGAGAGACGGCCGATTGTGAATAATGCAGTATCTCTTTCTATCTTCTCTTCTCCTTTTATTCTCTGTATTCAAATTCAAATTTCCTTCTCTTTTTGGTATGCCTTGATAAGGTGTTCTGCTTATCACTTTCTCTTTCTTTTCTTTTTAATTCTCAGCCCGTCCACCTAAAAGGAATATGTTTCCAAGAAACTTTTTTGTCTCCTTCTTTAATGCTCCTTTCTATTTAAGGCAATTATTAAGTCATTGGGGAATGATCTTGAAGGATGTGGGCCATGAAAGAAGGATCAAAATGACAGTTGAAAAGTTTAACTTTTACAGACTGTATTCAACATAGCATCAAGTTCATTTCCTCTCTTATCGACGCAACTTTGAGTTCTTGTAGAAGCAACTTTAATTTCATCTCTGCTCTGTTTGAACTCTGCTAGTCGTCATTGCGTCGACACCTGTGTTCGTCGAGTTGATCTGCCTGGTTCTGAACTTCTTCTTCTGCGTCGAGATGAAGTCGACGTTGCGTCGACTTTAGGTGGCTTCAACATATAACCTCTTCTGCGTCAAGTTGAAGTAGAAGCTGCGTCTACTTCTCCAGTTACTCCGACAAGTCCCTGACTTCTACGTAGATATCTATTCGATGTAACATCGACTTGAGTTACTTCAAAAGTTGGGTTGAACCACTTGGACTTCTTGTCAGAGCAGCGTCGATATGGACTCGATGTTACGTCGAATTCTATTCGACGTAAATATTAACTTAGCCCAATTTTGCTTCCCATGATCTGGTCCTGACACCCTATGTTGGGTATGACATCCTAAGACATTTAATGACCAGATTACCCTCACTATACAATGGGTAATTTAATCCTAAGAGATAAAATCACTTTTAAGTAATTTGTTAAGTTAAATCAGAAGGGGTTTTTCCCAACATTTCCGAGTTCCAGTTGTTGCAGCTGCGATGGCTGCAAGGCCTATGGTGGAAATGGCTGCATCATAGGCTAGGACTGCGGGCACCTAGATTTCATATGTCCCTTCTGTCCACACAGGAAGCACGTCTTATCCTTTGACCAACAGTGGGCAACACCATGCCCCTTCCGCTTACATAAATCATTGGTAAGATTGCTCTTGGGTGCGCTCTAAATCGCAAGCATCTGAGGCTGCTTCTGAGCACCTAGCCTCTTAAAACACTTTTCAAAGGGGTGGCCCGCACGAACACAAAAGCTGAATGCCTCCTTACCCCCTTTCTTTGGAGCAGGGCCAGATGCCCATGGGCTTCCACCGTCCTCTGCCTTCCTCTTTTCCTTCCTCAGCAACATGCCACGATTGTTGGCATTATCGATATCCTCAACCTTCAAAGCTGCTTCCACCGCTTCTGTATAGCTCTCGGATCGGTAAGCGCTGGTTAATTGTTGGATGTCACTTCCAAGACCACCTAGAAAACGCTTAACTCTGTCTTCCTCTGTGGCTACTAAATCCGGAGCAAACCTGCTTAACTTATTGAACTTGATCTCATACTCACAAACCGCGAGTTGCCTCTGCTTGAAATGTAGGAAATTGTTCATCAGCTTGTCTTGTTCAATCAATGGAAGAAACTTTTTCAGCAGTATCCCTTTAAACTGCTCCAACGAGCATCCAACTGTGAGACCTTCCATTTCTTTTATCCACCAGCCCTTAGCAGGGCCCTTCAACTGATAAGCAGGGACCATAACATTTTGGTCCGCTGAAATCCCGAAATAGGAAAACATCTCCTCGATATCTATGATCCAGGTATCTAACGCCACTAAATCAATCCTCCCATCAAAGGTCGGGGGTCCTAATCGCTGGAAATACGAGATGAAGTTCATCTTATACGGCAACAGAACTGGATGCACAAGGGGAGCAGGACGGGCAGGAACAACCTGACCCGTCGCACGATCATGCACTACAGGCTGCTGCCCTAAGGTGGCAGTCAACAACACCTGCATCTGTGCTTGCATCGCAACCATCTACCTCGACAGAGTCTCATTGCTCTGAAGCAACTCCTCGATCATTGCACTATTTTGGCCCATTTTGGTGTGCGTTTACGCTCCATGTTGTTGGGGGTAAGCACATGGTGCTCCCTGACCCATTTTCTGTGTTTGAATGTTGCTAGAGGTGTATTCCCAACTGTATTGATGTCTATGCAGGTGGATGGTTGATATAGAAATTTCTTGTTTTGAAATTAAGTGAAGGTTTGAAGATTTTCTCCAAAACTATATCCGATTAAGGCAAGTGTACCTTATCGTCTATAGTATAGGATATTTAGGAATATCAAGGTCGTATTCCACGGGGCGCGTTGATTACTTCTACTTCGAGGAAAGTCACCATTATCTTTTCGACGAAATTTTGAGGTTTGTTTTGCTTAACTAAAAAAAAGACAAAATGCAAGCTAAAAGAAAAGATTAAACGAAAATAAAAAGTCTTAATGCTCAAACATAGTGGAGGGGGAAAAGGAAAGCAAAATTAACATTGCATAAAAAGAAGAGTGCTTAAGGAGAAAGAGAACAGGAAAGGAAGCAAACTTAATTTTATTGAAAACCAAAATGATTACAAGCTTAAGAAGAGATTACAAGGCTAGGAAGGAAAAGATTACAAGCTTACTAAACTATTGCATTGAAAGAAGAAAAACTAGTACATTGCATGATAAAGAAAAGATAACATGAAAGCTTAAAGAGACATGAACAAGCATTGAAAAACTTCACTAACAGCTCTAGTAGCACCTCCCCCACTCCAAAATTTTGTACCCTGGACTCAAGGAGAGCCTCTGAATTTATAGGCAAAAAATTCAGGTTACACGCCCTCGGTCACGGGCGTGACCTAGGGCATGTAAACATTACTGACATCAGATCTGACAATGGCGTGGACTTTGCGTGACATCGGGATACATTCGGAACTTACACGCCCATGTAACTTTGGTTACGGGCGTGTAATTGGGCGGCTTCATTAAATGCAGCATGGGCTGGCTTGCGGCTCGGCGGCGTACAGGGATCACGCGGGAAAGTCACGAGCTTGACTTTTCGGGTCACGGGCGTGTACCTGGGCGGCTTCAATTAATGCAGCGTGGGATAGAATTCGGCGCGGCAGAGCGCGCTCATCGAACTCAGCTCATATTTCGTCGAACGCAGGGGCAGAGAGCGTTCGTCGAATGGAGGGGTGGAGAGCGTTCGTCGAACGGAGCTCAGATTTCTTTCATCGAACGCAGCTCCAATTTCGTTGAACGCAGCGGCACAGAACTTTCGTCGAACGCAGCTCCAATTTCGTCGAACGCGGATCTTTAGGTTACACGCCCTTGGTCACGGGCGTGACTGAGGGCGTGACTTCTGATTTTCTCCAATTTTCCCCAATATTCTGCAAAAATAAAAGTAAACTATATTTAGAACAGAAATTATAAAATAAGTGATTTTAAACTAAAATATAAATAATATTTGCAATTTTAAGTTAAAATTAAACTAAATATTATAATTAAAATACGCATAAATACTACTCATCAAATACCCCCATACTTGAGGTTTTGCTATTCCAGAGCAAAAGTGTGAGACATAATTTATAAGACATCCTTACAAATTTTTAATTTTAAACTAAAATTTCATTTAAACCAAAAGTTAAGTTAAGAGTAAATTCAAGGAGGAGTTAAGTCCTAAATTATGATGATGATTTGAAAAGAGGGAAAATGTTTAGGCAAGGACTTCTCAAGAAAATTAATTAATTTAACAATATTGTAGAAATTATAAAATGAGATTAAATTAAAATTATAAGAACTCTATCTTAAAGAAACTTAAGAAAAAGTAACTTACTAAATATTGCTCTCTCCATAATCTTAAATTAAATCTAGAACATTGATAATTGGCTAAGGGGGATTTCATAAAATTTGGCATAACAAGAGATGTTTTTGAATGGAGGAAATAGAATTTATCCTCATCATGAATATTTTTTTCTCTTTTTTTTTCTCTGTTCTAATAAAAACCCAAAATGTATATGTTTAGGAGTAATGAATTTTATCCTCTTACTCCATGTCATATAATCTTTTAAATGATATTGGGTGCATATGTTTAGGGAATAATGAATTTTATCCTTTTATTCCCATGACATATGATCTTTTAAAATACTTTTTTATGCCATCAAAGGGGTAGGGTAGAGAAAATAAATCTAGCTAGCTTTAAATTATTTTGAGAGCAAATTCTAGTAAAATTAAATTTCCTAAGATCTAAAAAGTTAGAAGAAAATATAATTGAAATCTAAAGAGGTTTAGCAAATTCACTACAAAATGAAGCCATTTAAAAGTAAAAAAGAGAAGTCATGCTAAATAAGTTCTCTAAACAAGTTAAAATCATAAGATGATTCTTAAAACAAGATTACCTCAAATTTAAAAATAACAAACTATGATAGTCAAAATTTTAACTAATTAAAAACCTAAATATGCTTATAAATATTCTCAACTAGATTTCTAAGAAATCACAAGAACAACAAATAGGAGAGGTATAAGATTATTGTATTTTTTGTATTTTTTGTTCTATGTTTTTCATATATATATATATATATTTTGAATTTTAATATTATCTTTTTTTGGATTTTTGATATTATCTAAATAATAAAAAAGCTAAAAATAAACTAAAAAAACTAAATTGTTTTTGTTAATTCTCAGACTTCCCGAGGACTACCCGGTAAAGGGCTCGCAAGGTACTAGAGGCTGTGATGGGAATTCAAGCCCAAAGCGTCCTTTCCGAGAATTTAAATTTTCGATTTTCTAAATTTTTTTTGAGTTTTTTTGGGTTTTACAAGTGCTTAACTAAAAGGCAATCTTTTTTTTTTGAAAATTTTCTAATTTAACAACTATTTACAAAGAACTATTTACACCCCCATACTTAAAGTTAAACATTGTCCCCAATGTTTAAAACTAAGTATGAAGTTTAAAGAAAAGAAGTAAATAAAGTGCAAGACAAAACAAAAAGAAATGCATGATAAAAGAGAAGGAAGAAGGAGAAAGGGCTTCCCTGATTTTTTTGAAGTTTGCGCGGGGAAGCGGCAATTACCTACAAAATATGTTAAAGAACAAGAGAAAACAATAAAAAGATAACTTTGGGGTGCCTCCCAAAAGCACTTTGTTTAAGGTCGCATAGCTTGACCCACTTGCCGATCTTATTATAGGAGGAAGTAAAATCGAATCACTCTTTTCGTTAGCTAACTCTCCCGGAAGAGATAACTTAAGGCGGTGCCCATTTACTTTGAAGGTACCTTTTTCCGGGTGGGAAATTAGGATTGTCCCATAGGACCAAACCTCTTTAACAATAAAGGGTCCGGTCCATCGGGATTTTAGTTTTCCCGGAAAAAGGCGAAGGCGAAAATTCTAAAGGAGGACGAGGTCGCCCGGCGAAAAAGTTTTCGGAATATGTGTTTATCGTGATAAAACTTTGTTCGCTCATTATATAATTTATTGCTCTCATACGCATTTGCTCACCATTCATCTAATTCGTTCATTTGAAATTTTCTTTATTCGCCCGCTAAAGTGGAATCGAGGTTTAAAAATTTAAGCGACCAAAATTCGCGGTGTTCTAGTTCGACCGGAAGGTGGCAAGCCTTTCCATAAACCATTCGATACGGTGAACAATCGATAGCGGTCTTGTATGTCGTTCGATAGGCCCATAGAGCGTCATCGAGCTTTATTGCCCAATCCTTCCGATTAATCAAAACAGTTTTTTCTAAAATCCGTTTTAATTCTCGATTAACAACTTCGACTTGGCCGCTCGTTTGTGGGTGATATGCAGTGGATAATTTGTGCGTGACACCATATTTTGCTAAGATTTTTGTACGTTGACTATTGCAAAAATGGGTTCCCCGATCACTCACAATAGCACATCGTTGGTGGGGAGAGCTTGCACTTTCGCCCACCTCGACACGTAGTCGACCGCCACTAGAATATATTTATTTAAAAAAGAGGGAGAGAGAGAGGACCAACAAAATCGATACCCCAAAGATCAAAAATTTTGCATTCTAAGAAAATATTTTGGAGCATCTCATCCCGGCGGGAGATGTTCCCCGACCGTTGGCAGCTGTCTCAAGTACTCACAAGGGTGTGAGCATCTTTGAAGAGTGTGGGCCAATAAAAGCCCGCCTCCATCGCCTTCCTCGCGGTTCGGTTTGCTTGATAATGACCACCGGTTGGTCCCTCGTGACAATAACGTAAAATTTTAAGGCCTTCCTCACTTGAGACGCATCTTCTCACCACCTGGTCTGCGCATACACGAAATAAAAAGGGGTCCTCCCAAAAGTAATTCTTTAAATCAGAAAAGAATTTCTTCTTTTGCTGACTCGAGAATTCTTTTGGCAGGACCCGGGCTACTAAATAGTTAGCCAAGTCCGCAAACCAGGGGGTAGAAGATGAATTAATATTTTTGAGAGCAAGGAGGCGCTCTTCGGGAAATTTATCATTAATGTCGGCTTCTATTAATGCTTCCGAGGTGGGGTTTTCTAAGCGGTAAAGCTGATCGACCGCCAAGTTTTCGACTCCCCTTTTGTCCCGGATCTCTAAATCAAACTCCTGCAAGAGGAGGATCCATTGCAAAAGACGAGGCTTGGCGTCTGATTTACTCAAGAGATACCTAAGCGCGGAGTGATCTCTGAAGTCGATAACCTTGGAAAGCGTGATATATGACCTAAACTTATCAAAAGCGAAAATGATTGCTAGAAGTTCCTTCTCGGTAGTGGTGTAGTTTGCTTGTGCCGACGTGAGTGTTTTGCTCGCATAATAGATCGGGTGAAAATACTTACTCACCCGTTGGCCTAAAACGGCACCAACCGCAATATCACTCGCATCGCACATGATTTCAAAAGGGAGCGACCACTCTGGGGCGACTAGAATCGGGGAGTTTATAAGTTTCTCTTTGATAAGTTGAAAGGCTAAATGGCATTCGTCGTTAAAAAGAAAAGATGATTTTTTTTCTCGAGAAGATGGGTTAACGGCTTTGTGATTTTGGAAAAATTTTGTATAAAGCGCCGATAGAACCCCGCGTGACCTAGGAAACTTCTAATATCTTTTACGTTTGTTGGAGGGGGGAGTTTTTCAATTACTTTGATCTTGGCCCTATCAACCTCGATCCCCTTGCCCGAAATTTTATGGCCAAGGACTAGTCCTTCTTTGACCATAAAATGGCATTTCTCCCAATTAAGCGCTAAATTCGTTTCCTCACATCGCTGCACACGCGCTCGAGATTTTTTAAACAGTTTTTAAATGAGTTTCCGTACACAGAGAAGTCGTCCATAAACAATTCCATCACCTCCTCTACTAACTCGTCAAATATTGCCAGCATACATCTTTGGAATGTAGCTGGCACGTTACAAAGACCGAATGGCATCCTTCGATAAGCGAAGGTGCCAAAGGGACAAGTGAAAGTGGTTTTCTCTTGGTCGTCGGGCGAAATCGGGATTTGGAAATATCCCAACAAACCATCGAGAAAATAGTAGTAGAAGTGACCCGAAAGGCGCTCTAAAATTTGGTCGATAAATGGTAGAGGGAAGTGATCCTTACGGGTGGCATCATTTAGTTTTCGATAGTCGATGCACATCCGCCAACCCGTAACAGTACGGGTTGGGATCAATTCATTATTATCGTTTGTAACTACCGTGACGCCACCTTTCTTCGGCACGACTTGTACTGGGCTAACCCAAGTATTATCTGATATTGGGTAGATGATTCCCGCGTCCAGAAGTTTTATAACTTCAGCCTTAACGACTTCTTTCATATTCGGGTTTAGTCGTCGTTGAGGCTGGACCGAGTTGCGGGAATTTTCTTCGAGAAAGATTTTATGAGTGCAGAAAGAAGGGCTTATATCCTTAATATCCGATAATTGCCACGCAATTGCGTGGCAGTGCTTTCTTAAGACTGTAGTCAACTCAGAAATTTCTGAGTTACTAAGATCGGATGAAATGATGATGGCTAGCTTAGACTCTTTTTCTAAAAACAAATATTGGAGGTGAGGGGGAAGTTGTTTTAACTCTAATTCGGGTGGTTCTTCATAAGAAGATTTAATTTTCAATTTTTCTAGAAATAACGGTTCTGGTGGTGTAGGGTGAGAAACTTCTTCTTCAACATAAAAGAGCTCTATGGGCTCGGAATCACTACTTGCCGATGAAACTAACTCGCGGGGTCAATCGAACTCAAAACACTCTTCCAAGTAAAAACACGAATCGTCGTTTTCTAATGTGTTCCGCATCGAGGAATTTATGCCGAAAGTAACTTCATCGTCTCCAACCCGTAGGAGGAGCTTTCCGTTACTTACGTCTATAATAGCGCGGGAGGTGGCAAGGAAGGGGCGGTCGAGTATGAGGGATACTTCGGCATCCTCTTCGATGTCAAGAATGACAAAATCCACCCGGAAGATGAATTTGTCAAACTTGACGAGCATGTCCTCCACTATTACTATCGGATATTTTAAAGAACGATCCGCTAATTGAATACTCATTCGAGTGGGCCTTGGATTTCATAGACCTAGCTTTTTGATCAATGAAATGGCATAAGGTTGATGCTTGCTCCAAGATCCGCTAAGGCGTGTTTTACTAACGAATTGCCAAATAGACATGGGATGGAAAACCGTCCCGGGTCATTTGCTTTTTGAGGCAATTTGTTGAGTACAACCGCGGAGCATTCTGCGTTTAAAGAAATATGCGAAATATCTTCTAACATTTTCTTATTGGAGAGCAACTCCTTAAGATATTTCGCATATTTAGGCATTTGAGAGATAGCCTTGCAGAAAGTACATTAATATGGATTTGTTTTAAAACATCTAAAAAATTTTTATAATTTTTTTCGGCGCACTCATTTTTAAATTTAGATGGATACGGAATATTAGAAGTAGGAGCGCGCGGATTTAAAATAGAAGCGTGCGGAGCTGAAAGAGAAATGTGCGGAGCTAAAAGAGAAGGGTGCGGAGCTAAAAGAGAAGCGTGCGGAGCTACCGTAGCGGGCAAATTCGAAGATAAATTAAAAGTAGGAGGAGAGGAAATTACATTGGGTTCGTCCTGTTTTGAAACCACCTCCTTCCCGCTTCGAAGTGTAATCGCGTGCGCGCTCTCCTTTGGATTTTGCTCTGTATTCCCCGGTAGTGCTCCTTGTTGACGCTCAGAAATCATCTTTGCGAGCTGGCCCACTTGATTCTCTAAATTTTTGATCGATCTGGTAAGGTTCCGGATGTTCGTTTCATTTGTAGCAACATATTTTGCAAAAACCTCTTCAAGAGGAGAGAGTTTTTGATGTTGCGGTGGAAAACCGGGTGAATTAAAATTTTGAGAAATCAAATTTGGAGGCGGAGTTAAATTAAGAAGTTGATTAGGGGGAGGTTGATTTAGATTCATAGGACGCTGAGCATTTCCTTGGTTGCTCCACGAGAAATTCGGATGATTCCTATAACCCGCATTGTATGTGTTGTTATACGGAGCGGTGTTGGGGTTATAGGAAGGCCGAGGCGGATTTCCCATGTAGTCAACATGTTCTTCAATTAAAACATTATTAGCCCAAGGAGGAGTGGCGGAGGAAGCAGAAATCTCCGCCACTTGCTTTGTTAAGCGCTCAACTTGTAAAGCCAAATTTGTGTTTGTGTCTATTTCAAAAATTTCGACCGACTTATTAAGACGCGCTCGGGGCATGTTCCA
Source organism: Dactylorhiza incarnata (assembly GCA_033032865.1). Taxonomy (NCBI): domain Eukaryota; kingdom Viridiplantae; phylum Streptophyta; class Magnoliopsida; order Asparagales; family Orchidaceae; genus Dactylorhiza; species Dactylorhiza incarnata. The sequence continues at coordinate 3,045,009 of JAWHQI010000160.1, read as the reverse complement.
TTGGTACGCATTCGTGGCCATCTCTTCGAAAAGCTCTTGAGCGGCGACCGGGGTTTTGTTATTTAACGTCCCCCTGGCGGCCACATCAATCATTTGCCTCGTTTGGAGATTTAAGCCATTATAAAATATTTGCACTTGTTGCCAAGTGGCAAGTGCGTGGTGAGGGCATCGACGTAAAATCTCCTTGAAGCACTCCCATGTGTCATAGAGAGTCTCCGAGTCGAAATGCATGAACGACGCAATATCAGTGCGCAATTTAGCGGTCTTTGAAGACGGGAAATATTTATTTAGAAATTTTTCTGCCATTTCGGCCCATGTAGTGATGGATCCCCTAGGTAGGGAGCCCAGCCACTGCTTGGCCTTAGATCGCAAAGAAAAAGGAAAAAAATGCAATCGAATGGCGTCATCGGTGACGCCATTGATTTTAAAAGTATCACAAATTTCAAGAAAGTAATAAATATGCGAATTTGGATCTTTGTCCGGTTGACCATCGAAGGTCACTGATTGTTGCACCATTTGTATGATGCTGGACTTGATCGCAAAATTATTGTTCGCCACCGCGGGGCAAACAATACTTGACTATGTGCCATCCAAATTCGGTCGCGCATAATAGGACATGGTCTGTTGAGCGTCCTCATCAGGATTTGGCTCGTTAAGATTAGGAGGATTAAGATTATGATCCATATTCGCCGTGTTAGTGTCCCCGATCGACTCTTCGAATTCTACTTGATTTTCCTGATCACGAGAACGGCGGTGCCTCAAAAAGGTTCGCTCGATATCTGGATCAATAGGAATAATCGAAGCGCTACCTCGGGTCATACACTAAAAAGAGAAGAAAGGAAGAGGAAAAACTAATTTTTTTTTCTTTTTGAAATAAAAAAAAAACAAAATAAAATAAAAAGAAGCATAATACAATTAATAGCTATCCTCTTTTCAAAATATCTAAGCAAAGTCCCCGGCAACGGCGCCAAAAACTTGATATAGAAATTTCTTGTTTTGAAATTAAGTGAAGGTTTGAAGATTTTCTCCAAAACTATATCAGATTAAGGCAAGTGTACCTTATCGTCTATAGTATAGGATATTTAGGAATATCAAGGTCGTATTCCATGGGGCGCGTTGATTACTTCTACTTTGAGGAAAGTCACCATTACATTATCGACGAAAATTTGAGGTTTGTTTTGCTTAACTAAAAAAAAGACAAAATGCAAGCTAAAAGAAAAGATTAAACAAAAATAAAAAGGCTTAATGCTCAAACATAGTGGAGGGGGAAAAAGAAAACAAAATTAACATTGCATGAAAGGAAGAGTGCTTAAGGAGAAAGAGAACATGAAAGGAAGCAAACTTAATTTTATTGAAAACCAAAACGATTAAAAGCTAAAGAAGAGATTACAAGGCTTGGAAGGAAAAGATTACAAGCTTACTAAACTCTTGCATTGTGTTGGGAAAATGATTTCTCTTAACCCCTAGAAATGAGTTAAAGAAGAATTCTAAGAATGAAAAATAAGGCTAAGTAAATATGCGTCGAATAGTATTCGACGCAACGTCGAAATGTAGTCGACGTTTCCTTCAGATTGAGTCGAAGTAACTCTAGGAAGATTTCGACGTATGTGTTGTCGATGTTACTCTGATTTCTAGTCGACGCATCTAATGTAGTCGACGCACCTTCCTTATTCTCCTCTCGACGTCCAGACAGGATGTATTCGACGCTTGCGTCGAATAGTAATCGACGCACGTCGATCTTTATGACAGAATTCAAAATCGCCAGATCTCTTTCCTTATCTTATAGATCTGATCTATATGGAATCAATTTATGTCTTATAGCCATTCTGAATCTTTCTTTTCCTCTATTAGATTCTTGGCTAATTTGTTAAAATTCCTTATGGACATTATTTGAAATTAGAATGAATACTTTCCTTCTATGGATATAACTATTATGGGAATTTCTCTTTCTTTCTAATACTCTGCCTGATAATTGATTACTCTCCTTTAGTATTATTTGATTGAAACAGAGCTATAAATAAAGAGGAGGTCGGCAGAAGAAGTAGTCAAGTGATTCACCACTTTTACATTTGAAAAGAGGAAAAGCTCCCAAGTGAAAAAGAGAGAATTGAGAAATAGTCCTGCAGCAATATTCAAGCATTCTTCTTCTCTCTGCTTCTGAAGTCACCCTGTTGCAAATTCTGATAGCTCTCACATAAGAGAGAAAAGCTACCAATCTTCTTCTCTCTATAGAAGAAAGATTTAATTCACTTCTTGTGCTTCCAATCTTCTTGCTAGGAAGAAGATTCATTCTTGTTCTTATTTCTTTCTTCTTTCTTATTTTTACTTAAACATTGTAAAAGAGTTTTTAGAATCTCTCTTCAAAAAGTTCAGTGTACTGGTTCTAAGAGTCTCCTTTTCAAAAGACTCTGTTGGTTCTAAGAGTCTCCTTGTCAAAAGACTCAGGGTGGTTCTAAGAGTCTCCTTATCAAAAGACTCAGTGTACCTACCAAGGGGGTAGAAGAGTGGACTACCCAAAGTTTGGGGAACCACAATATTTTCTTGTGTTGTGCTGTGATTTCTTTTCTTGCATTTACTTTCTTTATTTGTTTAATTCTTGTTGGTGTGTGGGAAGCTATAATCTGTGATCATACACATATATATATATATATATATTAACATTGCACAAAATATTTTTTAATCTCTATTCACCCCCCCTCTAGAGAATTCTAGTGAGGTTAACTGTGCACTTTTAATTGGTATCAGAGGGAGGTTAATCTAAGAAGGTTTAACTCCTTGATCAAAAAGATCCTACCTCTTGTTTTTATATATATATTTTTATGGCACAAATCAAAGATTATGCTTCCACCAGACCACCAATGTGCAATCTTGAAAAGTTTGCAGTTTGGAAAACAAGAATCAGAATTTATATGAATTCTATTGATGCTGACTTGTTTAATATTACTGTGACAGGTCCCCCAAAGCCCTATAGAAAGGATACAAGTGGCAATGTCACACAAACACTTGTTCCAAGATCTGAGTGGACAGAAGATGAGAAGAAGGCAAGAACATATGATCTAAAGGCCATGAACATACTTGTCTCAACTCTCTCAGATGACATCTTTCAAAGGGTTGTTGACTGTGAATCATCCAAAGAAATTTGGGATGCTCTTACAAAGATGGTCGAAGGAAGTGCTGATGAAAAGAAAGATAAGAAGGCCATATTGATCTCCCAATATGAGAACTTCCAAAAGAAGAATGAAGAGAGTATCTCTGCGATGTATTACAGATTCAGTCTAATCATCAACCAATTGAAAAACTTGGATAGAGAGATCTCCCTCACTGAGATTAATGACAAATTGCTAATTAGTCTCCCCAGTTCATGGGACTCAAGAATATGGGCAATAAGAGACACAAGAGGACAAAAGGAAATCTCTACAGATGCTCTCTTAGGAAAGCTCAAATCCTATGAGCAACTACTGAAAACTAGAGAAGAGAAGAAAAGAAGAGAAAACACTCCAATCTCCTCAAAAGACAGGAACATAGCTTTAAAGGCAATAGAAGAAAGGACTCCTGTCACTGAAGAAGAACTATTCAGTTTCCTAGCCAGAAAATTTAAAAATGGGTCAAGACAGATGGATCAAAAAGTAGGGAGTCAAAACCAAGGTATGACAAAACTCCCACTAAAGAAATTATTTGCTATTGTTGCAGGAAACCTGGACATATTGCCCCAGAATGTCTAGAGAATGCTGAAACAAAGAAAGATCTGAAAAGAAAAGATCTCAAGAAAAAGGGGAAGAAGAAAGAAAGAGGCTTTATTGCAGAAGCCTGGAGTGAAACAGACTCTGAGGACAGTTCATCCTCTAAGAGTGACAATGAAGAATCTAGGCAAGAAGACCTATGCTTAATGGCCTTTGAAGGCCCCAAGAATGATGATGGTGCTAAATTTTGGAGTGAGACAGGATCAGAAGAAAGCATATCTTCTGAAGATGAAAAAGAAAATAGCCTTATTCTCATAGAGGAATCTGAGGATAAGGATGAGGTAAGCATCTTTGATGAAATAGATTTTCAAAGTGATAAATTCAGAAATGATTTTATGGAAATGTGTCTAGATCAATTAAAAGCTAAACAAGAAATCAAGGACCTAAAAGAACAAATTCATATGATCAAGAACCAAAGAAATATAAAAGATATATGCTCAATAGATCATGTATTAAGGGCTAACATAAGAGAGAAGGAAATAGAAAGGGCTAGAATAGAAAATCAGTTCCTTAAGGATAAGGTTTCTCAGGCAAAGGCCTTTGAAGAATCAATAAAAATGAGAAGCAAACCCTTAAAGAAATCACTGAAAAACAAACAATAAGACACAAAAATCTTGGGCTAGGGGCTGATCCATCAATCAGCCTAATTCCATCCAACAAGCCTGCTTGGATGAGCCCTGTAAAATTCACTAAACCCATCAAATTAGCAAACCAAGAAAAAAAATCACAACATAAGAAAGAACACATCTTCAAGGAAATAATGGAATTTGATGAAACATCATATTATTCAGCTGATGACTCACAAACTTCATCTGAAAAGACAACTAAACCAAAAGAAACAACATTCAAAGGAGTAAAAACAGAAAAAGGTAAAATGAAAATTTATGAAGACACAGTTGCGTCGACTTCATATCAACGCATGAATGATTGTGCGTCGATTTCTACTCGACGTAACCTCTCAGATGCCTCGACCTCTACTCGACGCTTGAATAAAGATACGTCGACATCCAATCAACGCAACTTTCTCCATGCGTCGATACCAGATCAACGCATTCTGAGGAATGCGCCGAATATAAATCGACGCAACTATCAACATACGTCGAATAGATATCGACGCATAAAAACTCAGAGCAACATGAACACCTATATTCCAAAAATCTTCCATCTTAACCCCCATTCAGGACCCATTCATCCTGATCATGATTTCTATCCTAATCAACATTCTAACCAAAATTTCTATCCAAAACTTGGTAACCAAAATTCCCATCCTAATCAAACCCTCTATCCTAATCAACACTGGTATTCTAGTCAACACTTCTATCCCCATTTAAACTCAAACTCTCACAAAAGTAAGATACTTAAGTGTTACATATGCAACAAAAATGGCCACCTTGCCAAAAAGTGCTGGTATAATCAATCAAATTGGTCTTAAAACTCAGTCCTAGGCTAACTTAGAAACCTTTAGGATTAAGAAGAGATTAAAAGAAATAAACACCTAGAACTTTTCAGGAAAATTAAAAGTCACATCGACTTCTAATCGACGCACCGTCGATGACTCAGATCAATAGGTACAATCGATGCATGCGTCGACTACTATTGACGCATACGTCGATAAGAAACCCTTGCTTCCCAGAACAAACTAAATCGACGCTCACGTTGAATTTCACTCGACGTAACGTCGACCTCATAAAAACGAGCGGCAAGACTAAAATATTTTCGGTCACATCCACTGAAGTACCGAATAAGCCTCGAATTGAGTCCTGTTTCGACGCTTCACCTGACTTAAATAGACTCTTCAGTTAGAAACCTTCATGACTCTGCATCCTTCATCCTTCTTGCTCCTCAGACCAGCCGATTTCTTCCTCTCTCTTTCACTAACCTAAAAATGGCTCCAAAGACCAACTCAGGCTTCGACATTGACCTTGAGTCCTTCCAAGCAGCCGCAGAAAACTACAAGAGCATCATTGCTCTCTTTACTGAAGCAGGACTGGACAAGCTCATCTCCACTAGGTGCAAACTCCTGGATTCAGAGCTCACAGAGCTAATAACTCATGTTCAGATATCTGAACAAGGAGAAATCCAGGGAACACTATATGAGACACCAGTCTCAATATCAGCAGAACATATTAGGGCAACCTTTGATCTTCCATCAGGTATATCCTACTATCATCTTTGTTTAAAAGAAATAAGGAAAGAAGATGAGCTTCTAAAAGAATGACTAAACATGTCTTAATTATTCCCCTATTAGGTGATGAATCCGTTGAACTCACACATGATGAAATCAAGCATTTACTCATCACTATGAATTTCTCAAAAGATAGTCCAATCCATCTGAAAAAGATAGACTTTTCTGATGAGTACAGATTGTTGGCAGATATAGTAGGGAAGATACTACTATGCAAGATATCAGCCCATGATGCAGTGCCCAAGCAGCAACTAAACATCATGGGGGCCCTTGTACTAAAGAAGAAAATAGACTGGGTTAGCTGTCTGCTCAAGATGATAGGCTCTAGATATTCTCACAAAGAGAATGCCTACATGAGGATTATGAGTCAAGTACTCTTCCACTCCTTCCCTGACCTCTGTAGGTCAAAAGGAATTCCTATCCCTCCTGGAAAGAGGATGTCCATTGCCCTCTTCTCCAAATGGACCAGGCAAATCCCCAAGCCTGGTTCCATTCCTGAAAGGACTCCCTCTCCTCCTCCTCCTCCTCCTCAAGGAGACAATCCTTCTCTACCACCATCATCCACTCAAATAATATCTACTACCCTCACAACTCCTACTCTACCTACCTCTTCTCAAACACCTGCTCAAACAGCAGTTTCTCCTTCTTTTCCTCCTCCTATTTCCCCATCTTTTCTACCTCCATTATCACCCATACCTCATGTATCAACTCACTTCTCTCCTCCTCTATCACCTCTTCCTCCACCATCACCTTCTCACCTTTCACACCATGAATCATCTGCATCCCGTGAGGCTTTCATCACTCAGTGCATCAAATCAGCAGCTGAAAAATTCCAAGTGATGATGGATAAGCATTGCTCCCAAATTCATTCCTCCATCCTTCACATGCACACCCAAATAAATGGGGTCAGTGCCTCTGTGCAAGGCCTAAAGACCTCTCTCTCTTCCTCTAGAGTGACAAGGTCTCTCTTAACCTCCCTGGCCAAGAAGGTCAAGAAGGGGGAGAATCTAGATGAAGAACAGCCAAAATATGACAAAATCCTTGGGAATGAGATAGTACCTGAGCTACACCATGATGAACAAACAATAGAGGTACTCAACATAGCAAGAGATGCTGCAAATCAAATGGCACTACTATAAGGGGAGGGAAGCAGAGCAAACAATGAGGCTGAAAAGGAAGATGGTGAGAAAGAGGTGAATACTACCATAAATCAAGATAGAAATGAACCAGATGATATGATGACTCAGGAGTCAGTTGCAACTGGGCTGGAGATGACAAAGATACTGAAGAAGTAGAAGGAGTAAAAGAAGTTCTATCCCAGGGGGAGTTACCTGCTCAGGGGGAGCTACCTGCTCAGGGGGAGCTAAATGAACTTCCTACAAATGAGAAAGAAAAACCCTTCTCTCCTAAAACAGTAGTATTCCAGAGAAAGAGAAAGACTCCTCCTACCCCTCCTGAGTAATATTTGAAAACAATGCTGATATATTTTACCCTATAGTTGAATACTAATTGGTATGAACATGAAAATCTGTTTATATGATTCTGAAAATTTTGTTTATCTCTTCTTCTAAAAATTTCACTTTTGATTGAGTGACATATTTCTTATCTTTACAAATGCTGTGCTGGGTTAATTATATGCTAGTACAATTTCCCTCTAAATAGGGTTAAGACAAATAGGGGGAGATTGTTGGGAAAATGATTTCTCTTAACCCCTAGAAATGAGTTAAAGAAGAATTCTAAGAATGAAAAATAAGGCTAAGTAAATATGCGTCGAATAGTATTCGACGAAACGTCGAAATGTAGTCGACGTTTCCTTCAGATTGAGTCGAAGTAACTCTAGGAAGATTTCAACGTATGTGTTGTCGACGTTACTCTGATTTCTAGTCGATGCATCTAATGTAGTCGACGCACCTTTGTCGACGCACCTTCCTAATTCTCCTCTCGACGTCCAGACATGATGTATTCGACGCTTGCGTCGAATAGTAATCGACGCACGTCGATCTTTATGACAGAATTCAAAATCGCCAGATCTCTTTCCTTATCTTATAGATCTGATCTATATGGAATCAATTAATGTCTTATAGCCGTTCTGAATCTTTCTTTTCCTCTATTAGATTCTTGGCTAATTTGTTAAAATTCATTATGGACATTATTTGAAATTAGAATGAATACTTTCCTTCTATGGATATAACTATTATGGGAATTTCTCTTTCTTTCTAATACTCTGCATGCTAATTGATTACTCTCCTTTAGTATTATTTGATTGAAACAGAGCTATAAATAAAGAGGAGGTCGGCAGAAGAAGTAGTCAAGTAATTCACCACTTTTACATTTGAAAAGAGGAAAGGCTCCCAAGTGAAAAAGAGAGAATTGAGAAATAGTCCTGCAGCAATATTCAAGCATTCTTCTTCTCTCTGCTTCTGAAGTCACCCTGCTGCAAATTCTGATAGCTCTCACATAAGAGAGAAAAGCTACCAATCTTCTTCTCTCTATAGAAGAAAAATTTAATTCACTTCTTGTGCTTCCAATCTTCTTGCTAGGAAGAAGATTCATTCTTGTTCTTATTTCTTTCTTCTTTCTTATTTTTACTTAAACATTGTAAAAGAGTTTTTAGAATCTCTCTTCAAAAAATTCAGTGTACTGGTTCTAAGAGTCTCCTTTTCAAAAGACTCAGTTGGTTCTAAGAGTCTCCTTGTCAAAAGACTCAGGGTGGTTCTAAGAGTCTCCTTATCAAAAGACTCAGTGTAAGATAGTGAATTCCTACCAAGGGGGTAGAAGAGTGGACTACCCAAAGTTTGGGGAACCACTATATTTTCTTGTGTTGTGCTGTGATTTCTTTTCTTGCATTTACTTTCTTTATTTGTTTAATTCTTGTTGGTGTGTGGGAAGCTATAATCTGTGATCATACACATATATATATATATTAACATTGCACAAAATATTTTTTAATCTCTATTCACCCCCCCCCCCCTCTAGAGAATTCTAGTGAGGTTAACTGTGCACTTTCACATTGAAAGAAGAAAAACTAGTACATTGCATGATAAATAAAAGAGAACATGAAAGCTTAAAGAGACATGAACAAGCATTGAAAAACTTCACTAACAGCTCTAGCAGCACCTCCCCCACTCCAAAATTCTGTACCCTGGACTCAAGGAGAGCCTCTGAATTTATAGGCAAAAAATTCAGGTTACACGCCCTCGGTTACTGGCGTGACCTAGGGCGTGTAAACATTACTGACATCAGATCTGACAGTGGCTTGGACTTTGCGTGACGGCGGGAGACATTCAGACATTACAAGCCCGTGTAACTTTGGTCACGGGCGTGTACTTGGGTGGCTTCATTAAATGCAGCATGGGCTGGCTTGCGGCTCGGCGGCGTGCAGGGATCACGCGGGAAAGTCACGGGCGTGACATTTCGGGACACGGGCGTGTACCTGGGCGGCTTCAATTAATGCAGTGTGGGATAGAATTCGGCGCGGCTGAGCGCATTCGTCGAACTCAGCTCAGATTTTGTCGAACGCAGGGGCGGAGAGCATTCGTCGAACGGAGGGGCGGAGAGAGTTCGTCGAACAGAGCTCAGATTTCTTTCGTCGAACGCAGCTCCAGAGATCTTTCGTCGAACGCAGCTCCAATTTCGTCGAACGCAGCGGCAGAGAACTTTCATCGAACGCAGCTCCAATTTCATCGAACGCAGATCTTTAGGTTACACGCCCTTGGTCATGGGCGTGACTGAGGGCGTGACTTCTGATTTTCTCCAATTTTCCCCAAAATTCTGCAAAAATAAAAGTAAACTATATTTAGAACAGAAATTATAAAGAAGTGATTTTAAACTAAAATATAAATAATATTTGCAATTTTAAATTAAAAGTAAACTAAATATTATAATTAAAATATGCATAAATACTACTCATCAATGGTTCATCCTAATTTTGCACAAATTACATTTCTGCATGAATCGCACGATCGTGCATTTTCTTGATGCACGATCGCTTCGACCGTGTGTGCTCTTCGGCTGGCAAAATGATGTTCTGTCTTTGATCATGCATTTTTACACACGGGCAGTTGCTCGTGCGCAAAGGAAATGCACGATCGCCTGGTTTGCCTGGTTTTTAGTCAATCTGGATTTGGTCGTGCATTTTTACTCACAGGCGCTGCTGCTTCTTCCTCAAGGCAGTATCTTTTCGTTAAATAACGCACGGCCAACGTACGGTCGTGCATTCGACCGTGCGTGACTTAATTTCTATTGTTTTAGTATTTAAAGCAGGAAATCTGCTGAGTTCAAGGAGGACCGCAAAAATCACTTCAGAGCCCACCATTTTCTTCTCCATTCTGCCCATTTCGCTGCTCCACCACCGCTCGACCTAGGAGAAGCTCCGGCAACCGCTTCCTTGCAAAACTTCCGCCAAAGCTTCCTCCTTGGCCTCCACCATCATCCACGAGCTCAAGAACGCCATCGACGGAAAGTCTCCGCTGCATTCAAGGTGTCCAACAAGAGTTAGCTTGAGCTAGACCACGAAGAAGACGGGTAAAGTAGAGGAAGGTGAAAGCTCCTCCGGACCCCGGACGCAACTGAAGACCGAGCACGGATGAGGCTTGACAACCCTACGATTCTGGACGAGAATCTTCAGCAAAGTCTTCGAGCTTTGGTTTTCTCTTTCCCCTTGCGCATTGCTTCAGAGTTTTCCTTGTATGTGTGTTAATTTGGACGATGTTCATAAAAATAATGTTTTAGTTAATATGATTTCATGCTTTTGAGATTTGTTGTGGTTTATGTGAAGTGAGGAGTGCCCCATTCCACCATCCACTCCACTGCTCTGTTGTGCGACGCACTAGCAATTGCTAGTTGCGTGTTCCGTGATGAGGTGCCTACAACCCTCACTCCGCTGGTTACAAATCATCCATTCGCTAGCCTTCTCGTCCACCCGCTTACCGAAGCACAGCACCGCGGCCTGCATTCCATCCCGCCAACCAAAGCGGTGTTTTAGGCCCGCATTTTCTTTCACTGTTGTTAACTTAGCAAAACCAAGATCAAACCCTCTTTTTTATTTATTGCATAGGAATATTTATAATTAATTTCCTAACGAGAAATCATACAACCAAATTGCAATCCTCTGAGGATGATATTCGGGGAGTCTCTCCCAACTTTTATTACTTGTACAACCAGTGCACTTGCCGTCATCGCACCAGTTTTCAAGGAAGAAGTCCCCCTCAACTAATGCAATGCCTTGGGCAGCAGATTCTTGAAGAACTTATTTTTCCTCCACTATTTCAATATATTGGGTGGAGAATTCTTGTTGATCTTCTTCTAGATCCACAGTTTCAGTGTATTGAGGAGCAAGTTCCAGGTGAACTTCTCCTATATTTTCAATTTTCTTTTCAGCAGCCACCTTGGACACTTCCATAGGTGCTGAGCTTTCTTCATCTTCCAGGACTATGTTTGGATTCACCTCCCCTGTATGCACCTCCTCAGCATGTTTGGGGGATTGGATGGGACTTGGAGTATGTTCTTTCTTCTTCAATCTTCTTTCTTCTCTCCTAATTTCCTTTTAGGACTACCTTCACTTTTCTTTCTTTCAGCATGATGGGGCTTGGAGCTTTCTCCAGCTTTTTCTGATTTGTGGAAGGGCTTTTCCCACTTCTCTATTATCTTATAGTTTATTCCTTTTAGGTAGTGCAGAGGTATTTCAGGTGACTCATTGAGCTTATCTCCTAGGCACTTGTAGAGGTATATGGAAACAATTCTCCCCATGTTGGCGGCTGATAAGCAATCTTTTAATCTCTTGAATATGTGTTGACTCCAGTCAGTCTTTTTGGTAAGAATGATTGCAGTCATAAGGTTGAACATTTCCTTTGATATTCTATCATGAGAGCCAGGTTTGCATAGGAGTACCTTTCCCATAGTATCAACTAATAATTTCCTTGGATGATTCATGTTGCTCCTTTCCAGAGATCCTTATACTGTTGCTGAGTAATTGAACCATTCCAGGGTTGCTTCATGATCTACCCAAGAAAGTTCATCTTCTCCTTCTCCTTCAGAGAGGGTTGGCAGGTCAAGCAGCCGACTCAAACTTCTTTGTGTTATTCTCAAATTATTCCCAAGTACAATGATTTTGATGTTATTCCCTGACTTGCTGACCTATGCTCTTTTGAAGAATTCTTACACACAATCTGGCATGATTCTTGTAGGTTCTGATAGTAAGGTGTCCAACCCTGCCTCACTGAGAAGGAAGACAACATTATGTATCTCTTCCCGACAATTCTTGAAGGCGCCTCTTACTACCTCAATGTCGGTGTTGATTTTGTCTGAAAGATCCATCTTTGGCGCCATTGGAGATGCAGAAGGTTATGGAGAGGAAGATGAGAAAGCTATTACGGAAGGAGAGAGCGTGAAAGCTTATGTGCCGACTTTTGAGGTTTTACAACCTACTATCCAAATAATTTTCTGTAATTTCTGATTTGTTTATATAAAAGGAAGTTGAATAGGCGCATACCTTATTAGGTAATAGATTGGAGAATATTCTTTTATGTGGTGTACTGATATCCTTCCTTGTATTTGACAATTTGTTTATGTGCTTCCCCATCAAGCGGATATTCTTCCTTTTTAGAATTATCTTCTTCAATCTTCATTAAATGTCTAATATATATTATTTTGCACACCATGATATTTGTGTAGTAGACAAATAATGTAAATAAACAGTGTAATAAATAATATAGCAGATAATTTATAGAACTAGATTATAGTAGATAATTTGACATAAAGGAGAGGCACGAAGATTATTCAAAATTTAACATGCCTAATTCAATTTTGAAGAAATTGAATTTTTGTTCTTCTAGAGGCTTGGTGAAAATATCTGCCACTTGTTTGTCAGTGGGGACAAACTCAAGACAGATGTATTCTTTCTCAACATGCACTTTGATAAAGTTATATCTAATCTCAATGTGCTTGGTCCTTCTGTGTGACATAGGAGTTTTAGCAACTGAGATTGCACTTGATGAGTCACAGAATAATGGAGTTTTACTTAACTTGATGTTGTAATCTTGTAGTTGATGTAGTATCCAAAGTAATTGGGCACAACAACTTCCAGCGGGGTTATATTTTGATTCAGCTATTGAGATAGCCACACTGGTTTGCTTTTTGCTGCTCAATGAAATTAGCCTTCTCCCAAGGAATTGACATGTCCCATAGGTGCTTTTCCTCTCTTCCGTACATCCTGCAAAGTCTGCATCCGAGAATCCAGTTAGCTCAAAATCATTGCTCCTAGGATACTATAAGCCAAGATTTCGTGTACATTTAAGGTTTCTTAAAATCCTCTTGACAAAGGAGTAGTGAGATTCCTTGGGGTTCACTTGATACCTGGTACAAACACAGGTAGTGTTGGGAATATTGCACCTCAATGTTCCCTAGATTTGAAGATGCATCACTCTCAATGTTAAGTACATATTGTATTTGATTGGACCTCTTTTGTATCATTCTTATGCAGGGTAAGGTCATTCCAAACATTGGAATAGTTCTCTGGCTTTTACTGACAAAATCGTTGAGACAACAGCCAGGTCTCAGCGGAACCATTGTGATGCAGCTGTTTAGCCGCTGACAAGGAGTCTATCTCAGTTGAGCTGCTTATAGAGGAAAACCGCTGAGAAGACTATGTGTCTCAGTGGATCCACTGAGATGAAGTCTATTCTGTCGCTGAGACTGGAGCCTGTCTTAGCCCAACCGCTGAAACAATTTCAAAATTGAATTTCTCATTGGCGGGATCCATTTTTGGCGCAAGTGCCTAGAAAGCAGAGATAATATTTTCTATTTATGTCCAAGATGTGACAGGGCACTCCTTAGAGCCATTGCAGATTGGAGGAGGTATAAAAGAAGATGTTAGGTCATTGGATCAAAAGTGTATAAGAATTGAAATAGTTGTTACTATTTTATTTAAGAAACTTACTGCATACATAAGATCAATCTCTATCTGCTTCCTGAAAAGTCATCTCTCAAGCTGCAAGCATATTACTTCCAAAGAGATAAGGTAGTTCTTGCTTATTCTTTCTAGAAAAACAAGTGGACCTTCTTTCCTCTACTGAAGAAGAAGATCAGAAGAAACTGGCCTGAAGTTGCTGGTATTCAGCTCTGTTTCAAGACAGCATCTGCAGTGCTTCAACAACAGAAGATCTAAGCTGAAGGTTTAATCTATACAGTCTTCTGTTGTAATAGTAAAAATATAAAACTCTGTAAGAACTTCATTGTTCTGAGTGTGTAGGGTTTTGTGCCTGAGAGTGTAAGGTTTTGTGCCTGAGTTTGTAAGGTTGTACTCCCATCCAGAGCTGTAGGATTTTAAAGGAGATCTGAGGTAGGGCTTCTTGATAAGCATGAGGTAGGCAGGAGGGTTTCTGAGTTGTAAGAGTTGGAGAACTCTGTGTGGTAGGGATGCTGGCCTGAGGTAGGGTTTTGGAGGAAACCTGAGAGATCCTGAGGGATCTGAGTTGTAAGCTCTTGGAGCTGAGATTTGGAGGAGTTTGTCTTATCTAATACACTATTAGAAAGGTGTAAAGGGAAAGTGGACTACCCATTGACACACTGACTTAGGGAATTACTATAAACAATTGTGTGTTTGCTATTACTTTATTTAATTACTTCAAAGCTACTTGTTGTAAGTAGAAAATTTCAAAGGAACCTATTCACCCCCCCCCCCCCCCCCCCCCCCCCTCTATGTGAGTAAGACTACTACCAAGTAAACTATCAAGTGGTATCAGAGGGAGGTTGGTCAAATAGGACTTAACAGTCTGACCAGATCCTACTAGGAGTAGTCTATTCTGAATCCAATGGCTGCAACTGGAGGTCAGAAGGAGATGGGATCAATGAAACTGCCCATATGCAAAAAGGAAATCTTTGGCATATGAAAGCAAAGGGTAAGGCTGTTTATGGAAGCCTCTGACCCTAGGATTTATATCACAGTAAAGAAAGGTCTTTTTTTCTTCCTAAAGACCACCACCACAGATCCACCCCAACAAGTGCCCAAGAACTATGCTGAAATGACGAAGGATGAAATTGCACTTGCTACTATGGATAAGAGAGCAAAAACATTTTAGTAAATGCAATTGATGATTCCACCTTCTCGAATTTGATGCACTGTGAGACAGCCAAGGAGATGTGGGATACACTTATAGTGTATATGGAAGGTACTAATGAAGTGAGGGATGATAGGAAATCCCTCCTTAACCAGGAATATGAAGCCTTCAGGCAACAAAGCGTGGAAAGCATAACTGATTGCTATGAAAGATTCTTCAGGGTGTTCAATAAGTTGAGGACCTATGGGAGGGTCTTCAGCAATTATGAGCTGAATGATAAATTCCTAAGATCTCTAACAAGAGACAGGGATACAAAAATCTGTGCTATCAGAGAATGGGCAAAGCTCGGTGAGACTCCCCCCCCCCCACTATTTGGGAAGCTGCTCTCATATGAGATGCAGCTATCTGCATGAAAGGAGGAGGAAACCACTACCAGGACTCATGCAAAGGAGAGAGATATTTCTCTCAAAGCTGAGAGCTCTAAGAAGAGCAAAGAGAGAATTCCCTCTCCACCAAGAAGGGTTGCTGACTCAGAAAACTCTGAGCCCAGCATATCTGACATCAATTCAATAGATGAGTAATTTGATGCCTTCTCCAGGCACTTCAAGAAGTTGATGAAGAGGAAGTAGTGGAAGAACATGCCTTCCTCCTCTTCATATCCCAAGAAGGAACAAAACAAATCAGGGAGGCTGCACCCCAATGGTGATAGGTACGAATCTAAACCTGTTAAGCATGTTTCAAATAATGTCATATGTTATTGTTGCAGCATGCCTGGGCATGTCATAGCTTACTGTCCAGTCAAGAGAAAAGAAAAAGGTGATAAGAAGCCTCATCACCACAAGGGAAGGAAAGGTGAGAAATCCTTCCTGGCAAAGAAGGGAAGCTGGAGTGAATCTGAATCTTCATCTTCAGATTTTGATGAAGAAGAGGAAGCCTATATAGGGTTATTTTCATCTGCTAAGGATGAAGATTATCCATCTGCTAAGATAGACTTCAGGGCCCCTCTCTCACCTTCAGACAGTGACATTGAGGTGGATGAAGATGTCAAAGAATGATATGGCTTAATGGCCATATCTGATGGTAAAGACTGTCAGGATCATTTTGATTAGGTATCAACTCTTTTCATTTCTTCTTCTGATTATGAGTCAATTCCTGATTCTGAAACAATTTCATCTGATGATGAAAGTGGTTCAGAATCTGAGGTGGATGTCAATCAATTGATTGACAAGTATGGTGCCCTCTTGGAAGCTCTGAAAAAGAGCAAGAAGCAAGCCAAGAGGCAAGCTCTAGAAATTGCTTCCCTTCAGCAGGTGTAACACCCCTAAATTTTTGGTTATTATTTGGAAATATATTGATGACGTCATAATGACGTAAGGGCATTACGTTATTGCAAAGTTAACGATGCGCCGTCGCTTACGCATTTCCACGTCCATTCGGTCAAGTCGACCAAATTTTGAAACGATAGGAAATTGGAAAATTGTACGTTAGGAATTTAATTTTAGAAAGGCCCTCAAAGTTTCGTTGCGATCTGAGCGATATTAGAGCCTTGGTGTTTTTTTTTCAAAGTTTTGTATATTTATCATTCTCCGTAAAACATCAGAAATTTAAATCTCGAGATCGGTACATCGAAATTTGATTCTGACTTTGCCGATGGATTCGTAGCGCCGTCGTTCGCCTTTGGTGCGATTTTCATCTGTTTCGGCATTCGTTTAGTTTTTGTAATATTATAATATTATTAAGTGAATTATTATTATTATTATTATTATTATTATTATATCCTTAGTATTCATTGGAATTCCACGAGATCTCTAAAGAGCTCTCGGTGAATCGGATATTTTCTTTAATTGGGTTATTGTATAAAAGCAATTCGTCGAATGCTTCATTGATTACTTGACGAACCGACCCTCCTTCTCTCTCTCGTTAATAATTATAAGTGAATACTATTATTATTATTATACCTTATATATATAAGTATAACTTCTTATTTCCCATCCGTAAACTGTATTTTCTCTCCTCCCGGACCTTTTGTGAACCGAAAGCAGAGGCGCGTCTTTCCGCGAGCCTTCAGATCATCGTTGTTGGACATGTGTGTCATATCCCTTTGTTTGAGAATAACAAATCCCAAATTGCATTTGATCTTGCTTGTCGTGTGTTTATAGTGTGCAGGAACTATATGTGCAATACTCAACAGGTAGAAAGCAGCTCAATTCAAACATCTAGAAGAATGCACTACCGCCAGCGTTAGAGCTACCGCCAGGCGCTAGATCAGGTTCCATTCGACGAACTGGAAGCTGCGTTCGACGAAATCTGAAGGAAGCTCCGTTCGATGAACGATGAGCTCCGTTCAACGAATATTCCTGCGTTCGACAAATTTGGCTGCGCTCGACGAATTTGTGTTCGACAAGTTGGGTTCGACGAACTTGAAGCTCCGTTCGACGAATTTGGCTGCGCTCGACGAATTTGTGCTCGACAACTGGGTTCGACGAACTTGAAGTTTCGTTCGACAAAAATATCCGTTCGACGAACGTGAAGCTCCGTTCGACGAAAATTTCGTTCAAATTCCAACAAACAAATGGTTTATGGATTAATCATTAGAATATATATGACTATTGTTTCATGAATCATATATTATCATGCAAAACCAAAGATCAATAAATTCAATTTTTGAAAGCAATCTTATAAATTTCAAAACTTTATATATGTGATCTATGTCTTTTATATGATTAGATGATCATCAATTTTTCTAGACTTACAAATCAAACATGCTTATTCAAAAGAAAATCAACAAATCATTTTGTCATAAGTTTAGAAGGAATGGAATTCACATTCATCATGATGATCTAACATATATTCTATGCAAAATTCTCTATAATCATAATTCATAATTCATGTTCTATTAAGAAATATCTCAAATCAATGATGTCTATCACCTAGGAATTATGAATCTTATGATAAAAATACGAATTATGTATTTCTTTCCATTATTTATTGTATGAATCTGCTTTGTTAGTGATTGCATGTATCTCTCATAATTGTAGACTCTAGAATCAACTTTGTAATGAAAGTATAAATCAAACTTAATCATCACTCTATTCTAGATCTATACTTTGAAACTCTATTTTTGGAATACATGCAACATTAATATTAATCTTATGACATGACATTAAACCCAAAACTCATCATACTAGCTTTATCACTTATTGAATTTTAGTAATTGTGTTAGTTATCTCATATCGTCATCTCATAAAAGTAGAAAAACTATGCGGCTTTATATAACTCATCACATTAAACAAAACCCATAGTTTATATATCAACCCATAGTTTAAAAGCTTAGGTTGTCCAAGGATTATTCACTTTTGACTTCATCTCTCACAATAGTGGGAGCGTAGGGTTGTATGCATTAGAAACCTAACCTCTAAGTCATGTCTTGTCCTTAACCGGGGAGGGTTCCAGTGGGGCCTTGCGAGGCACTGGGGGGAAAGAGTGCTAGGTTGAGCGTTCTCTAGTGTGTGCATATGGGATTAACACCCCAACCTACGGCATGCGTGCAGCTCCTCGTGCCCATCCGTCACTTAGTACGGGGATAGGGTGTAGACATTTAGTCGGGGTAATCTATAATCTTAGGACATACTTATATTACTCTTTGCATGATCATTTTTTTTACTTATCACTTAAATCATCCATCTTTTGGGTTGTTTAATAAAAAAATGTCCTCTTGTGTTTGCATAATTTATTTGTTTTGAGCTTAAATGTTTTTGTAAAACACATGTATTTGAAAATGCTAATGTTTTATGCAAATTTGAGCAATCAAGACATCTCCAAAAATTACAAAATTTCTGCATAAGACTACTCTAAGGACACTTAATAAAAATCAAAAATCAAAAATTTAAAATTCTCAAAAAATCACGTACTGTTTGCCGCTATCAGTAGCGCTGGCGCTAGCATGGGTGTTTGATTTTTCTGAATTTTAAAATTTCTAAAAATCATTAAAAATATGTTTGTTTATATTAACTAATTTGTTTTTTGAATTTCTGACATTTATTTTTGTTTTAATTTATATTTAAGAAAATCAACTACAAAAATTCAAAATTCAAAATTACAAAAATATGTTTTTTTTGTGATTTTCTATTTTTAATTGATTTAAAATGATAAAACAAAAAAAATCTGTATGATCTTTATTGCCAATATCAAGCATGTATGAATTCTATTATTTAGAATTATTTACAATGTTAAAATTTATTCCTTGAAATTACTTTGAATATTGTTTTGTTTATCATGCTTTGATATATCTATTTAAAGTGCATCAATTGTATTGAAAATGTGTAGAACCAAGCTTAGCATGCCTCTAAGTATGAGTAAATGTTTTATGATTGATAATGATACATTTCACTCACTTATTTTGGTAATCAACATGTGTGTTTAAATCTAAAATGCTTGCTTGTGTGTTGTAATTGTACAATGAATTAAAACTTGCATAAGTTTATTGTCTACACTACATTTGAATTGCACTTATGAAATTTAGAAAAGTGGTTAAGTTAAAAAAAAATTGAGTTTGCAAAACAAGTGTATACGGAGAATGTTGTCTCACAAATGTGAACAAAAAAATTATATATGTAGACAACTATAACTCCACGAAGCACTACTTGAATCTCCTGATAAGTCTTCATAAGCATTGTGATGTTGAGCACCTTGGAAAGAATAGTAAAGTATCTTGTGCAACCCTTGATTAATACACCACTTTTTATAAAAATAGTGTGCATTAAAGTGTGTGAAAGTAATATACTTGTGTTTTATTGTGCACTTTGCTCTACATATGTCTTGTATTTTGTTGATTTAAATCAATTGTTAACATTACCCAAAATACACTTATGTGCACATCATTATCTTTCATAACACTTCTTCTCATGAGTATTGGATTCTAATGCTTTATCTATACTACTCTTTATATAAGAAATGCACTAGATAACCTAGCATGATCTCTACAATGTTTTGGTATCTCTTGAACTTAAAATTAAGTAACATTGTAGTATAATCTATCTTTGATATGTTCATTTCATGTTTGGTATCTTTATGAAAAACTTTGAGATTTCAAAAAGGTTAAAACATCTTTCAATTTTGAACTAAAACTCATATTTTTTACTTATGGTTTTCATGCTTACAAAAAGATGTTTCTTATAATCTTCCGCTTGCTTACAACTCTTATCTTTTTATTTGAAATCTCTTATATATACTATGCTTAAACTCTTTATCATTTCATATATTACAAAAGCTCGATCATGATTTATAACTGGCCTAAAGAATGCCTCCTTACTACCCTCACCCATCTTCTTTTGATAATACCAAAAGGGGGAGATTAATTGAAGAAATCTATATAGGAGAAATATAGAAGATTAAGGGGAGAATAATTCATGTAATCTATCATTTAGGGGGAGTAAAACATAAATTGCATTTATGTAGGGGGAGCATTATGATAGGGGGAGTATGCATATCATCATGTTTATCATATACTATAGTTGCACTAACATCTTGCTTATCATATACTATAAACACTATTGTTGATTTCTTGCTAAGTGGATTTGTTATTATCAAAAGGGGGAGATTGTTGGACATGTGTGTCACATACCTTTGTTTGAGAATAACAAATCCCAAATTGTATTTGATCTTGCTTGGCGTGTGTTTATAGTGTGCAGGAACTATAAGTGCAATACTCCACAGGTAGAAAGCAGCTGAATTCAAACATCTGGAAGAATGCACTACTGCCAGCGTTAGAGCTACCGCTAGGCGCTAGCTCAGGTTCCGTTCGACGAACTGGAAGCTGCGTTCGATGAAATCTGAAGGAAGCTCCGTTCGACGCACGATGAGCTCCGTTCGATGAATATTCCTGCGTTCGACGAATTTGGCTGCACTCGACGAATTTGTGCTCGACAAATTGGGTTCGACGAACTTGAAGCTCCGTTCGATGAATTTGGTTGCGCTCGACAAATTTGTGCTCGACAACTGGATTCGACGAACTTGAAGTTTTGTTCAACGAAAATATCCGTTCGACGAACGTGAAGCTCCGTTCGACAAAAATTTCGTTCAACGAATTTCGTTCGATGCAAGTTTGTTCTTCCACGCCGCAGATGGTTTTGCAACCGCTCCACACGAACGCTACCACCAGCGCTAGCGCTACCGCCAGCGCTAGCGCTACCGCCAGCGCTAGCGCTACCGCCTGGCGCTATCTCAAATTTATGCACAGCGCCACGCCGCCGACAGTTTCGCAACCGCTCCACACGAATGCTACTGCAGGCGCTAGGAGCTACCGCAGGCGCTAGGAGCTACCGCAGGCGCTAGGAGCTACCGCAGGCGCTATCTTCAAGTTCTATAAATTGATGGGATCTTTCTCGTTTTGGCTAATCCATCCCAGAGAGGTTGCAAGTGCCATAATTCTATTGTTGTTATGCTGCCGAAGATGGATCTCCCACTAAAAGCTTAAGGAGAATTCTGGAGGAAGACAACGTCACGCTACAACCGAAGGACGATCGCTTCGACCTTGCTTATGCTTCAGCGATCCTTCATCCTCATCTTCAGAAATCTCATATAGGGA
Organism: Dactylorhiza incarnata; assembly: GCA_033032865.1. Lineage (NCBI taxonomy): Eukaryota > Viridiplantae > Streptophyta > Magnoliopsida > Asparagales > Orchidaceae > Dactylorhiza > Dactylorhiza incarnata. The sequence goes on along the minus strand of JAWHQI010000160.1, from coordinate 3,023,442 downwards.
GTTTTATTATTATCATCTTTATTTTTCATTCCATACTTTCTTTGTAACCGTTTAGAGAATTCGCCTTGTGTTGGCGACTAGGTCTGGGTAGGACTTAAGGAGTAATTCGCCTTGTGTTGGCGACTAGTTCTAGGTGATTAGATCTAGGGGGCTCGAGGCCATATCCAGGGAAGGATTGGCTAGAGCGGCTTGAGGCCTTATATGGGGAAGGATAGGCTAAAGCCAACCGGTTTGTGGGGATACAAGTCGGTATAGAAAAGGAAAAGATATTTACTTTTGTACGCCTCCGATTTCTAGCGATATTGAAATCAAATTTATGTGAACACTTTTTATATAAATACAATCATGTATCTACTTGTGTTTACTTGATTTCTCTCCTTTGGCGTTATCTCTAAAATATTGGTTACTAAGTTTTCAATTCTAATTACTTTATCTAAATTGTTTAGTTCAATCTTTTTCATCATAAAACAATTTAGTACTTGTTTCTAAACTTGGTTATTTTGATATTCTCTTAATTTAGCTAAATTGTTATTTCATTCTAATTTTACTTTAAACAATTTAGTAAATCGTATAAAATTATAAAAAGAACTTTTATTCCCTTATTCACCCCCCCTCTGAGTGCGCCAATCGATCCAACAACCGCCACCGGGGAGCTCCGGAGCATGAAATCTTTGTTGGAGCATAGATCTGGAAAGCCCTCGTCGAGCTCTTCGCGTGTGCGGTAAGTCTTTTGAGTTTCGTAGATTTTTGAGATTAGAGCTGGTAGCCCCAAAAGTTTCAGAGATCATTCCTCGAGGGTTTCTAGCGGTCGATCTGAGACGTGGAGCGCGTCAGAGGCCGTCTTCTTCGAAAAGTTTGAGGAAAGTGGTGGATCTGTCCCCCTTGTTATGATTATTATCGTTTCTTTACCAAATCTTTAATTCCTATTTTGATCAAGAGTATTGTGCTTGTTTTTTACTGCTAAAAATTTTCTGTATCCAAGTAAACTTGTAGCATGTTCCAAATCAATTCATTATGTAGTCATAACTCACAGTTTTCGTTAAGTCAAATTCGTCGAATGAATTTCGCCGAATTCGCCGAATAATTCTGGGCTTTCGTCGAAATAGATTTAGAGTACCGTGAAATAGTTAAGTCGATTCGCTGATTTCATTGAACGCTTCTATTAGAGATTTCATCGAGTGTATTTGTGATTCGTCGAATGAATTTCGATGAGTTCGTCGATATTCCATGGATTCGTCGAATGTATTTCGATGAATTCGCCGTAAAGTTGGACTTTCTCTTGGAATTGTTTCTGGGTTTTTCTGTGGTGTCTATTTTGGTCAGGAATTTGTGAACCTCTATTCCCAGTTGATTGTTTTTGGACTGTGGGTGCACGAAGTGTCCACTACGAGTGCATGTTGTTTTTTCGTGGACGTGTATAGACTGTTGGTTGGTGGGTTGCAACCACCGCCACAATGCTTTTGTGCCTTGGATGTTTTGGTCTGATGGTTGGTTGGAAAGAATGCCTCCGCCTCAATACTGTTTTTTGGCTGGGATAGTGATTCATTTCTTGGGCAACTTGATTCCTTTTCCTTTTGGATGTTGTTGGAATGCAACTTTGACTGCATTTTGTGCCATTCTTTCCTTACTTGTTGGATGAAAATATTTCTTTATGAGATTTACTGATATTCACAGCTATTCTTGGTGGGTTGGTAACCCTCTTTTGCTAATATTTATCTTACTCTTTGATTATGATGCCTTTTCAAGCCTTTGTGCTGAGGCATTCTTTTCTTTTGAATGCCTCAGGTTTGGATCAGTAGCAAGTTGAGCTGACTGAGTTCAGTTTCCGTGAAATCTGCAGTAGTTGTTTTATTTACTCCCTTTGGAGAGGTAGTCTGTTGATTTCTTTTGAGAACATGTTAAGGTGATGGGTTCGTGTCAGTTTGTTGACGCCCAAAGCCTCAGTTATTTCTATGTCAGACATATTCTTGCAATTTATGCTACTACTGTTACCTTGTTATTAGTGCAAATGCTCTTGGGAAAGTTTTATGTTAGGATGCATAGTAGATATTTTTCATACAACAATCTGCATAATTCTTCATACATGACATCTCTTTTAAAACTATCAACCTTCTATTTTGAATCTTGTAAAAGAAACCTTTTTTACCTATACTAAATCTAGAAGTTGCATATCATTAGAATATTGGTTAGTTTATCGTGCTCATATTTGGTAACTTATAGTAAATTATGTATTTTCTGCTGCGTAAATGTATTCTTTCTTATTTATGGACTAGTTAATCCACTAAACCGAGGGACGCAGTGTTTGAAAAGCTTAAACTTAACTTATGTTTTAAACACAAGCTCATAACATTCTAAGGAAAAGTTGGAGGTTGAGATGCCTGAGCGTCTGTAGTTGTCCCCTGCGCGACGTGGCATCATTACGCGTATATTATCCTACTCTGATAATATAGTTATATATATTAAGAAAATGCGGGTTGTGACAGTTGGTATCAGAGCTAGGTTTGGTAGGTTTGGTTTGACAAATTGGTCGAATGACATTTTCTCATCAGGTGTTTGTGAAAATTTTTGATTTGAATCATTTAGGAGTAAGCAGGAGTTGCATCAACTGAGTTAAAGCCAAACAACCACAATGCCACACAGCAACACAAGAAACTTTATTGAACTACAAACTTCATTTACAGTGCGAGGTATATATGGCGAGACATGATTCATCAGAATCACGGAGACGAGAAGAACAAAACACACCAAAACAAATCTGGCGGCTAGACAAGCTGAGACTGCACAGACCGCTCGACTCCAGAAGTCGCCCGGCTTGACCTGAGATCGAACGAACAGAAACCGGACAGACAGCCAGCACTGCAAGACCGCACATCAGACCGCAAGAACTGGAACTTTATTGGAACGAAGAACTGAAGATGTCGCCAGACCGCAACTCAGATCGCCTAACCGCTGAAGGTCGCCTGATCGCTGAGCTTGCTGCGAACAACACAAGAATGAACATAAACCAGTTCGCAGACAGACCGCTGCCGAACTGTTTATTCAAGCCGCCGGGAATCACCAAGGAAGAAGACCGCAACCTGCTGATCACAAACCTGCGAACACAACAAACAGTCAGCTCGCTTCCGAGACCGCCCGACCTCAAAGTGAGACCGCGCGAATTAACCTAGGCTCAGTTCTTACAGTTCTCAATAATAATGACGGGCCCTGCACCTCTATTTATAGCGGGTAGACGGATGTCGTCAACGCACAGAAGAGATACAATCACCACCCGTCAGATCGCCAGCGATCCCATAAGGCAGACCACACGATCAGACCTCTTGGACGATCATCCGACCAAGACGCAGATCAGCAGACAAGATCGCGCACAGGTCGCGCGAACACGAGACCACACACAAGCCGCGCGGTCATAAAAGGTACTCCTTCCTTAGATCACCAGGAACAAACCAGGAACCATCTGGCCGACTTAGAACAAGTCGCCAGATCGCCAAGAACAAACCGCCCGGATAGGTGGTCACACATAGGAACAAACTGCCCGGTCTTCCAACAAGGAAGACAGGCCAACCAGCAGAACAACTCGGGAACAGACCACAGCTACATGGAACAGACCGGCAGAACCAGCAATCCGCCAGATCAACCCGGCAGAGCCAGACCGGCAAAATAAACACAAGAATAAGCCGCGCGGTCTTGGCGGTCTCCCAAAATCAGACCGCCCAGCCTCCTCCACTTCACTTCAAAATTTCAACACTCCCCCTTGAAGTGGGAAGTGGAGACTAGCCCAAGTAAACTCCGCAACCGTGTAAACGGTCCCTTCGCCAGTGGCTTTGTGAAGATGTCTGTGACATTGTCCGCACTCCGAACATGCTCGACCATAAGAGATCCTCCCAACACCTTTTCAATGGTGCTCAATCTCTATATGCTTAGTCCTCGCGTGACAGACTGGATTGTTAACCAGCTTTAGAGCACCCTCATTGTCCCCGCATAGCATAGTGGGACCTCGAACCTCCTCATGAACATCCTCCACCAACCTCTTCAGCCAAACGGCTTCCTGAGCTGCCAAGGCCGAAGCCTTGTATTCCGCTTCTGTGGTAGATACGGACACCGAGCCCTGCTTTTTGCTGCACCAAGTGATAGATGTGGGACCCGTCATAAAGACATAACCAGACGTTGATCACCGATCATCCACGTCTCCCCCATAGTCAGCATCCATGTATCCATGCAACTCCAAGCTTGACCCTCTCCTAAATAGGAGACCCAAATCAGAGGTCGACTTCACATATTTCAGAATCCCTTTTGCCGCCAGAAGATGAGGCTTCTGTGGCTCCGCCATGTACCGACTCACTTTGCCAACTGTATAAGCAATATCAGGCCTCGTGATGGTCAAGTAAATCAAGCTCCCAACCAGAGCTCGGAACACCAACGGATCAGATAGAACTCTTCCCTCATCCTTCCGAAGTTTATGATGCTGTTCCAGAGGTGTAGAGCTGCTCTTACTTTCTTCCATGCCAAATCGTTGAACGATCCACTCCGCATATCCTTCTTGAGAAATGAGCACTCCGCTCTCCCGCCTCTGGACCTCGAGTCCAAGGAAATGGTGAAGCTGCCCCAGATCCTTCATCTCGAACCTGATAGCAAGCTCAGATCTCAGCCTTGCTACCGCCTCCTTCGAGTTCCCGGTGACAATCATGTCATCCACATACAGCAGCACAATAACCCGAAGCGCCCCCTCTTTCTTGAAAAACAAGCTAGAATCAGAGTCTGAAGTAAAGAACCCGCAGAATATGAGATACTCCGCGATCTTTCCATACCACGCTCGAGGCGCTTGCTTCAACCCATATAAGGCCTTCTTCAGTTTGCAGACGTAGTCCGGACGATCCTCCGAGATGAAACCCGGCGGCTGGATCATGAAGATATCTTTGTCAATCTCTCCGTATAAGAAGGCATTCTTAACATCAAGCTGCCAAATCTCCCATCCACAAGATGCCGCCAAAGCAATAACAAATCGGACCGAAGTCATCTTTGCCAGTGGACTAAACGTCTCATCATAATCTTCACCATACTGCTGAGAGAACCCGCTAGCTACAAGGCAAGCCTTGTATCGCTCGATCGTACCGTCAGCTTTCTTCTTGAGATTGTAAACCCATTTACATGTTACAGGGGTAATGCCCTTAGGCCTGGCCACTAGAGACCAAGTCTCATTCTTCTTGAGAGCATCCATCTCTTCTTGCATAGCAATATCCCACTGCTTCATGCCTTTGGCTTTCTCAAAGCTCGACGGCTCTCTCTCATCCAAGGGACCAGCGAAGAAACATGAGACGAAACTCACCATGTTTCCTCCTTTGTATCGATCTGGTGGCTTGATAGTCCTCTTCGACCTCCTAAGAGGTTGCACTTGACTAACCACCTCCTTAGCTGCTTCTTATGTGCAAGCTCCTCTTCCAGACAAGTTTGGAGCATCGCTCCCCCTGCTTCCAGAACCTGAAGCCTCCATCTCAGAGCTTGACACAGCTGGAGCTCCTGGTGAAACAAGCAACTCCACTTGAAGACTTCCCGCAACTTTCTCTGCTTCATCAACCCTGCTCTCTGGTAGTTCAACTCCTGAACTCCCCTTGTAGGAAGTCACTTCATCGAACACCACATCCCTAAATACCACTGATCTCTGTGTCTCAAGATCCATGCACCTCCATCCTTTCTTTCGCTCATCATACCCGACAAAGACTAGCTTCCTTGCTTTCGCATCTAGCTTTGTCCGAAGAGCATCAGGAATATGCACATAGCAGGTTGACCCGAACACCCGAAGGTGAGCAACACTTGGTTTCTCCTTGAACATCAGCTCGTGAGGGGTCTTCATGTTGATAGGACTTAGAGTCATCCTGTTGATGACGTAAGCCGCACAAGACATTCCCTCCGCCCAAAAGGACTTTGGGATACTCTTGGCATGAAGCCAGCATTTGCAGGTTTCCGTCAAATGACGGATCTTCCTCTCTGAATTGCCATTCTACTGTGGAGTATGGGCACAAGTGAGCTCTCTTCGAACGCCGTGTTTCCTGCAAAAACTTGAGAACTCACCAGAGGTGAACTCCCCACCATTGTCAGTTCTCAATTTCTCCACCCGCAGGCCTAACCGACCTTCCACCAGCTCCTTGAACTCCACAAACTTTGCAAAGTCTTCCGACTTCTCTTTCAAAAAATACACCCAGACATATCTGGTGTAATCGTCAATCAACACCAACATATATCTATTGCCTCCAAGATTTGGGGTGGCTGTCGGTCCCATCAAATCACCGTGGATGCATTCCAACGGCGCTTTGCATCTAGTTTGCGATTTATCAAATGGAAGTCGATGAGACTTGCCAAACTGACATCCAGCACAAACATGACCGTCTCCATAAGAGGACAAGCTAGGCAAGTCCTTGACAAGGCCCCTTACCGCCATAGCCTTCAATTTGTCCATGCCAACGTGCCCCAACCTTTCATGCCAGATAGCCGCGCTATCGTTGGTCTTCATCTTATCAACATAAGTACTTGTCAATAACAGAACGTGATAACCGGCATCGACCGCATTGGTCACAGAGAAGAGATTCTTCTTCATACCAGGCACGTGTTAAACACTCCTCAAGGTGAGTGGACCCTTATCACTGCTCAGGGAGACAACACCATCTTGTTCGACAGCATGAACAAAATTATCAGCCATAATGATAGCATCGTTACCTGAGTAGGGCGCCAAAGAAGAGAACTTCGATTCATCCCCGATGAGATGATGTCCACACCCTGAATCAACAATCCAATCCTCTTCGAAGTTGATGGCCTCCAAAGACTTAATGGGCATCGCCGTCATATTAGCCGCAAAGGCTCCTCCCCATCCAGATTCATCAGACTTTGGCTTCTCCTTCTCTGCTACATGTCCCGACTGAAGATTAACCCGGCAATCCTTCTTGAAGTGGCCGGTCATATTGCACCTGAACCACCTTGGTCCATCTCCCTTCTTCTTCCCATCAGACTTAGGAGCATAACCCCTATCCTGCTGACCTGAAGTAGAGGATCCATCATAACCCGGCTTCTTCTTCTCCCACTTCTTCTTCTTCTTCCCAGAGAACAACACATCACTATCTCCCCCAGAGATAGAAGTCCCCGCCATCTGTCTTGCCAAACTTTCTTGCAAAGCAAGTAAGTTCTCCAGCTCCAACAGAGATGGTTGATTTACCCAACCTTGAACTGAAGTCACAAAGGCAAGATACTCCTACCGCAACCCGCGGATGATATGCCTCTTCAGTTTTTCCTCCGAGATGGGCTCATCAGGGTCCAATGCAGAAATCTCTGCTGTGAGGTTCTTCATCTTGAGAATGATGGTAGAAATAGAAAGATCGCCTTAAGAGGCCTTTGCCAACTCATATTCAAGAAACTATAGCCGAGCTACATTCTTCTTATTGAACAGCCCGTCCAAAGACGTCCAAATCTCAGCAGCAGATTTACATCCGATGATGTGATCAAACAGCTTCGGTGAGATAGCCCTCGTGAGAGTGAACTCTGCCTTAGCATTCGTCCTCCTCCAAAGTCTCACCTCTGCCATATTATCTCCTGCTAAAAGCACCTCTTGTGTGTCTTCTCCTCCAACTATCTCCCATAGATCCTCGCCAAGTAAATAGATCTCCATACATGACCACCATTTCTTATAGTTAGTCGATGTAAGGAGTTCAATACCAAGCCCTCTTGCGAATCCGCCTTCCATGGCAATCTATGTGGTCTCTTCTTCACAAAGACGATGGCAACTCAAGTTGATCACTGCTTATCCACTCCAAGAACCTCGCTTTGATACCATGTTAAAATTTTTGATTTGAATCGTTTAGGAGTAAGCAGGAGTTGCATCAACTGAGTTAAAGCCAAATAACCACACCAAAACAAATTTGGCAGCTAGACAAGCTGAGACCGCACAGACCGCTCGACTCCAGAAGTCGCCCGACTTGACCTGAGATCGCACGAACAGTAACCGGACAGATAGCCAGCACTGCAAGATCGCACCTCAGACCGCACGAACTGGAGCTTTATTGGAACGAAGAACTGAAGCTGTCGCCAGACCGCAACTCAGATCACCTAACCGCTGAACGTCGCCTGATCGCTGAGCTCGCTGCGAACAGCACAAGAACGAACATAAACCAGTTCGCAGACAGAGCGCTACCGAACTGTTTATTCAAGCCTTGGGAATCACCAAGGAAGAAGACCGCAACCTGCTGATCGCAAACCTGCGAACACAACAAACAGACAACTCGCTTCCGAGACTGCCCGACCTCAAAATGAGACCACACGAATTAACCCAGGCTCAGTTCTTACAGTTCTCGTTAGAAATGACGGGCCCTGCACCTCTATTTATAGGCGGGTAGACGAATGACTTCACCGCACAGGAGAGATACAATCACCACCCGTCAGATCGCCGACGGTCTCATAAGGCAGACCGCGCGATCAGACCTCTTGGACAATCATCCGACCAAGACGCAGATGAGCAGACAAGATCGCGCACAGGTCGCGCGAACACGAGACCGCGCACAAGTCGCGCGGTCACAAAGGTACTCCTTCCTTAGACCACCAGGAGCAAACCAGGAACCATCTGGCCGATTTCACACAAGTCGCCAGATCGCCAGGACAGACCGCCCGGATAGACGGTCATATAAGAACAACCCGCCCAGTCTTCCAACAAGGAAGGCAGGCCAACCAGCAGAACAACTCGGGAACAGACCACAGCTACAAGGAATAGACCGACAGAACCAGCAGACCGCTAGAACAAACCGGCAGAGCCAGACCGGCAGATAACATACACAAGCCGCGCGGTCTCCGCGGTCTCCTAAACCAGACCGCCCGGTCTCCTCCACTTCACTTCAAAATTTCAACACTCCCCCTTGAAGTGGGAAGTGGAGACTAGCCTGAGTAAACTCCGTAACCGTGTAAACGGTCCCTTCGCCAGTGGCTTTGTGAAGATGTCTGCGACATTGTCCGTACTCCGAACATGCTCGACCATAAGAGATCCTCCCAACACCTTTTCACGAATGAAATGGTGCTCAATCTCTATATGTTGGTCCTCGAGTGACAGACTGGATTGTTAACTAGCTTGAGAGCACTCTCATTGTCCCCGCGTAGCATAGTGGGACCTCGAACCTCCTCATGAACATCCTCTACCAACCTCCTAAGCCAAACGACTTCCTGAGCTGCCAAGGCTGAAGACTTGTATTCCGCTTCTGTGGTAGATACGGACACCGAGTCCTGCTTTTTGCTGCACCAAGAGAAAGCTGTGGGGCCCGTCATAAAGACATAACCAGACGTTGATCTCCGATCATCCACGTCTCCCCCGTAGTCAGCATCCATGTATCCATACAACTCCAAGCTTGACCCTCTCCTAAATAGGAGACCCAAATCAGAGGTCGACTTCACATATTTCAAAATCCCTTTTGCCGCCAGAAGATGAGGCTTCCGTGGCTCCGCCATGCACCGACTCACTTTGCCAACTGCATAAGAAATATCAGGCCTCGTGATGGTCAAGTAAATCAAGCTCACAACCAGAGCTCGGAACACCAACGGATCAGATAGAACTCTTCCCTCATCCTTCTAAAGTTTGTGATGCTGTTCCAGAGGTATAGAGCTGCTCTTCCCTTCTTCCATGCCAAATCGTTTCACGATTCGCTCCGCATATCCTTCCTGAGAAATGAGCACTCCGCTCTCCCACCTCTGGACCTCGAGTCCAAGGATATGGTGAAGCTCCCCCAGATCCTTCATCTCAAACTTGATAGCAAGCTCAGCTCTCAGCCTTGCTACTGCCTCCTTCGAGTTCCCAGTGACAATCATGTCATCCACATACAGCAGCACAACAACCCGACGCGCCCCCTCCTTCTTGACGGACAAGCTAGAATCAGTGTCTGAAGCAAGGAACCCGCAGAATAAGAGATACTCCGCGATCTTTCCATACCACGCCCGAGGCGCTTGTTTCAACCCATATAAGGCCTTCTTCAGTTTGCAGAAGTAGTCCGGACGATCCTCCGAAATGAAACCCGGCGGCTGGATCATGAAGATATCCTTGTCAATCTCTCCGTATAAGAAAGCATTCTTAACATCAAGCTGCCAAATCTCCCATCCACAAGATGCCGCCAAAGCAATAACAAATCGAACTGAAGTCATCTTTGCCACTAGACTAAATGTTTCATCATAATCTTCACCATACTGTTGTGAGAACCCGCGAGCTACAAGGCAAGCCTTGTATCACTCGATTGTGCCGTCATCTTTCTCCTTGAGCTTGTAAACCCATTTGCATGTTATAGGGGTAATGCCCTTAGGCCTGGGCACTAGAGACCAAGTCTCATTCTTCTTGAGAGCATCCATCTCTTCTTGCATAGCAATATCCCACTGCTTCACGCCTTTGGCTTTCTCAAAGCTCGACGGCTCCCTTTCATCCAAGGGACCAGCAAAGAAACATGAGATGAAGCTCACCATGTTTCCTCCTGTATATCGATCTGGTGGCTTGATAGTCCTCTTCGACCTCCTAAGAGGTTGCACCTGACTAACCACCTCTTCAGCTGCTTCTTCTGTGCAAGCTCCTCTTCCAGATGAACTTGGAGCATCGCTTCCCCTGCTTCCAGAACCTGAAGCCTCCATCTCAGAGCTTGACACAGCTGGAGCTCCTGGTGAAATAGGCAACTCCACTTGAAGACTTCCTGCAGCTTTCTCTGCTTCATCAACCCTGCTCTCTGGTAGTTCAATTCCTGAACTCCCCTTGTAGGAAGTTACTTCATCGAACACCACATCCCGAGAAACCACTGATCTTCGTCAGGATCCATTCACCTCTATCCTTTCTTCCGCTCATCATACCCAACAAAGACTAGCTTCCTTGCTTTCGCATCTAGCTTTGTCCGAAGAGCATCAGGAATATGCATATAGCAGGTTGACCCGAACACCCTAAGGTGTGCAACACTTAGTTTCTCCTTGAACATCAGTTCGTGAGGGGTCTCCATGTTGATAGGACTTAGAGGCATTCTGTTGATGACGTAAGCCGCACAAGACATTCCCTCCGCCCAAAAAACTTTGGGATACTCTTGGCATGAAGCCAGCATTTGAAGGTTTCCGTCAGATGAAGGATCTTCCACTCCGCAATGCCCTTCTGCTGTGGAGTATGGGAACAAGTGAGCTCTCTCCGAACGCCATGTTTCCTGCAAAAACTTGAGAACTCACCAGAGGTGAACTCCCCACCATTGTCAGTTCTCAATTTCTTTACCCGCGGGCCTAACCGACCTTCCACCAGCTCCTTGAACTCCACAAACTTCGCAAAGGCTTCCGACTTCTCTTTCAAAAATACACCCAGACATATCTGGTGTAATCGTCAATCAACACCAACATATATCTATTGCCTCCAAGGCTTGGGGTGGCTGTCGGTCCCATCAAATCACCGTGGATGCATTCCAACGGCGCTTTGCATCTAGTTTGCGATTTATCAAATGGAAGTCGATGAGACTTACCAAACTGACATCCAGCACAAACATGACCGTCTCCAAAAGAGGACAAGCTAGGAAAGCCCTTGACAAGGCCCCTTACTGTCATAGCCTTCAATTTGTCCATGCCAACATGCCCCAACCTTTCATGCCAGATAGCCGCGCTATCGTTGGTCTTCATCTTATCAACATAGGTACTTTTTGATAACACGAACAAGTCCTTCACCCTCTTTCCAACATGGATAACATCTCCCCTTATCTCAGGTTGAGTTTTAAGAAACTTCACTTCTGTTGGGCCAAACAGAACGTGATAACCGGCATCGACCGCATTGGTCACAGAGAAGAGATTCTTCCTCATACCAGGCACGTGATAAACACTCCTTAATGTGAGTGGACCCTTATCACTGCTCATGGAGATAACACCTTCTTGCTCGACAGCATGAACAGAATTATCAGCCGTAATGATAGCATCGTTACCTGAGTAAGGCGCCAAAGAAGAGAACTTTGATTCATCCTCGGTGAGATGATGTCCCCACCCTGAATCAAGAATCCAATCCTCTTCGAAGTTGATGGCAGCCAAGGCTTTAACGGGCATCGCCGTCATATTAGCCGCAAAGGCTCCTCCCCATCCAGCTTCATCAGACTTTGGCTTTTCCTTCTCTGCTACATGTCCCGACTGAAGACTAACCCGACAATCTTTCTTGAAGTGGCCGGTCTTACTGCACCTGAAGCACCTTGGTCCATCTCCCTTCTTCTTCCCATCATACTTAGGAGCATAACCCCTATCCTGCTGACCTGAAGTAGAGGGTCAATCATAACCCGGCTTCTTCTTCTCCCACTTCTTCTTCTTCTTCCCAGAGAACAACACATCACTATCTCCCCCAGAGATAGAAGTCTCCGCCATCTGTCTTGCCAAACTTTCTTGCGAAGCAAGTAAGTTCTCCAGATACAACAGAGATGGTTGATTTGCCCAACCTTGAACTGAAGTCACAAAGGCAAGATACTCCTTCCGCAACCCGCGGAAGATATGCCTCTTCAGCTTTGCCTCCGAGATGGGCTCATCAGGGTCCAATGCAGAAATCTCTGCTGTGAGGTTCTTCATCTTGAGAAAGAAGGTAAAAATAGAAAGATCGCCTTGAGAGGCCTTCGCCAACTGATTTTCAAGAAACTGTAGCCGAGCTACATTCTTCTTATTAAACAACCCGTCCAAAGACGTCCAAATCTCAGCAGCAGATTTACATCTGATGATGCGATCAAACAGCTCCCGTGAGATAGCCCTCTTGAGAGTGAACTCTGCCTTAGCATTCCTCCTCCTCCAAAGTCTCACCTCTGCCATATTATCTCCTGCTAGAACCACCTCTTGTGTGTCTTCTCCTCCAACTATCTTTCATAGATCCTCGCCAAGTAAATAGCTCTCCATACACGACCTCCATTTCTTATAGTTTGTCGATGTAAGGAGTTCAATACCAAGCCCTCTTGCGAATCCGCCTTCCATGGCAATCTATGTGGTATCTTCTTCACAAAGACGATGGCAACTCAAGTTGATCACTGCTTATCCACTCCAACAACCTCGCTTTGATACCATGTTAAAATTTTTGATTTGAATCGTTTAGGAGTAAGCAGGAGTTGCATCAACTGAGTTAAAGCCAAACAACCACAATGCCACACAGCAACACAAGAAACTTTATTGAAACACAATCTTCATTTACATTGCGAGGAATACATGGCGAGACATGATTCATCAGAATCACGGAGTCGAGAACAACAAAAAACACACCAAACCAAATCTGGCGGCTAGACAAGCTGAGACCGCACAGACCGCTCGACTCCAGAAGTCGCCCGAGTTGACCTGAGATCGCACGAACAGAAACCGGACAGATTTCCAGCAATGCAAGACCGCACCTCAAACCGCACGAACTGAAGCTTTATTGGAACAAAGAACTGAAGCTGTAGCCAGACCGCAACTCAGATCGCCTAACCGCTGAAGGTCGCCTGATCGCTGAGCTCGCTGTGAACAGCACAAGAACGAACATAAACCAGTTCGCAGACAGACCACTGCCAAACTGTTTATTCAAGCCGCTGGGAATCACCAAGGAAGAAGACCGCAACCTGCTGATCGCAAACCTGCAAACACAACAAACAGACAGCTCGTTTCCGAGACCGCCCGACCTCAAAGTGAGACCGCACGAATTAAACCAGGCTCAGTTCTTACAGTTCTCGTTAGAAATTACAAGCCCTGCACCTCTATTTATAGGCGGGTAGACAGATGTCGTCACCGCACAGGAGAGATACAATCACCACCCGTCAGATCGCCGGCGGTCTCATAAGGCAGACCGCGTGATCAGACCTCTTGGACAATCATCCGACCAAGACGCAGATCAGCAGACAAGATCGCGTACAGGTCGCGCAAACACGAGACCTCGCACATGCTGCGCGGTCACAAAGGTACTCCTTCCTTAGACCACCAGGAGCAAACCAGGAACCATCTGGCCGACTTCAGACAAGTCGCCAGATTGCCAGGACAGACCGCCCAGATAGACGGTCATATAAGAACAACCCGCCCGGTCTTCCAACAAGGAAGGCAGGCCAACCAGCAGAACAACTCGGGAACAGACCACAGCTACAAGGAATAGACCGGCAGAACCAGCAGACCGCCAGAACAAACTAGCAGAGCCAGACCGGCAGATAACATACACAAGCCGCGCGGTCTCCCAAACCAGACCGCCCGGTCTCCTCCACTTCACTTCAAAATTTCAACATAATCATCTTGTCTCATTGCATACACACACCGAAGTGTCATCCGTACATCTTGGCTAAAGCATGAACACTACACTCATAGCATGATAAGAAGTATACAGGGCATATTATGTTGTATGGGATGCATAATATGTGTTTGTATATGGATCCTCATAGGTGACAACATGTGATCGTTATGTAGTATGGGATGCATAACACCTGTCCCATGAATGTCCATTAGCTCGATTTTTATTTTTTCTGTTGCATGCGATATTATGTATTATGGGGTGCATAATATTTTATGTGTACTCCGCTCATAACACACATTAAGTTTTTTCTTAGAATGAATAGCACAATATGCAAATCATAACATCGCATAAAGCACCCGTGTCAAGCTAAAGATTTATATGATGACACCCGTACACTCATGATTTGAAATGAATATTTAAATATCCATGCATGCATGGGATATTCACAAGAGTCAAAGGATGATAGTATATCATCCTAAGTTAAAGCATAACATCATTTATATAAAATCTCAGAGCAAGGTAGTAGCTAGAGCGAGTGTCTTTTCCTGTTTGGTTCTAGCTAAGTTGAGTAGTTCTAGTTCCAAGCTAGGGTTTTGATGAGCCGTTTGTTTGTATTTATTGATATGTCGTCGAGGCTTGTTACGACAAGGTTGACTCACCAATTGGAGGCTGAGTCTTCGGGAGCGCAAAGTGAAGCCATGATCGAGAGTCTGTGATAGAGTAATGAGGCTCTGTCAAGGCAGTTGGTTGCGATGCAATCGCAGATTCAATCGTTGTTTACTGTCTCCATTGTGCAGCAGCTTGGGGTGTAGGACCTTGCAGTGGGTCAGACTGTACCTGTTCCTCCCACTCCTTTGGTGCCTCCAGTTCTACTGCCACCAGAGATGAACTTTATATCGCATTTTTAGCGATCAGGACCTCCTACGTATGACGGGAGAGCCAATTTCATGGCATTGGATGACTGGTTAGTGCCATTGAGGAGATGTTTACGTACTCAGGAATCTCTGCGGGCCAAAGGGTGAAGGTTGTCGCTTACCAGTTAAAAGGACTTGCTAAGAGCTGGTGGATCAGAGAGAGAGAGCCTCGTAGACGGATGTTCGTGGGAGTTGTTTAAGGCGATGTTGCTGAAGAAGTTCCTGCCGTCGGTCGAGCAAGATCGTCTGATGAATGATTTTATGCACCTAAAGCAGAGGCAATTCATGATTAGTGAGTATGAGATTGAATTCAGTAAGTTGAGCAGATTTGCTCCAGATTTTGTGATTTCTAAGGCAGGAAGAGTGAAGCAATTTCTCGGAGGACTTCGTAGTGACGTTCAGCAATTGGCTAGCGCATACCGATCTGAAAGCTATGCTAAAGTAGTTGAAGCCGCGATGAAAGTCGAGGCCATCGACAATGCCAAAAATAGAGGTGCATTGATGAGAAAGGACAAGAGAAAGGTCGAAGAGGGGGAAAGCCCCAAGATATCTAGCCCTGCTCCAAAGAAAGTAGAGAAGTTTGTAGCTTCTGTGGTCGCCTGGGCCATCCATTCGAGAAATGTTTCCAAAGGTTGGGAGCTAAGAAGCAGCAGCAAGTGTCGGCAATTCAGAGCGCTCCTAGAGGAGATCTAATCTGTACCTTCTGTAAGCGAAATGAGCATGATATTGCCCATTGCTGGTCTAAAGATAAGGTGTGTTTTCAGTGCGAACAAAGGGGGCACGTTAAGACTAAATGCCTGCATTTCCATCCTACTCTATATCCAGTACCACTTCAGGCTTTGCCGCCGCCGCAGCCGCAGCATTAGGATAGAGGAAATGACAAGTTGAATGTGATGGGTAGGGAAGAAGCGCAAAATCCACTCAAGTTATTTCAGGTTAGACCTTAATTTAACTCTTAACCTTCAATTTAGTTTCAATTTCTGTTCGGCTAGTTATGTATCCAATTTTTATAGGAGAATTTAAGGTAAAGAATAGTTGGGTGCGTGTCCTTTTCGATTCTGGTGCTACCCACTCATTCGTGGCTAGGACTTTTGTAGAGCATCATCGTTTGACCCTCGATTAGTCTGGCAATTCGTTTCATGTTAAGTTTCCCTCTAGCGACACTGTGGTGTCGAACCAGGGTATCCAGTGTTATCATATCCTCTTAGGTGATTTCTTAGCATTTGTTGATTTGAAGGTGCTAGACCTGGAAGATTTCAATGTGATTTTGGGAATGGACTAGTTGTCCAGGTATGATGCAGTTATCCAATGTAAAGTAAAGTGTATGGGCTTCAAGTTGGACAATGGTCAACCCATGCGTGTGTATTGTTGGAACACGGTCTTCCGCATCTCCTAGGTTTGAGAATAACAAATCCTATGTATATTTGATCTTGTGTGTTCAAGTGTGCAGGTTTACTAGGTCCACATGACTCAAGGAGTACAGATGATGTCTGCCCCCAAAATTGAGGACAAAATTCGAAGAGGCTCACTAGCGCCGGCGGTAGCGCTAGCGCCCGGCGCTAGCGTTGATCTGCGCGATTCCGGCATCGTTTTTAGAAGGAGCTAGCGCCCGGCGGTAGCTACTAGCGCTGGCGGTAGCATGGCGCACAAGAGGCATGGAGCAATATGTTGCCACGGATTGAAGATCCTGCCGCGCAAAACATTTCCTAATCCAGGCTAGCGCCGCCGGTAGCGCTAGCGCCGACGGTAGCGCTTGGGCTATAAATTGGATGCTTTGGCTCCAAATTCTTCATCCTCCTCCAATCCCAAACTCTAGAGCTTCGTGCCACAGCAGAGAGAGGAAGATTCAGAGCGATACTCCCACAATTCCATAAAGCCTTAAGGAGATCCGTGGAGAAGATTTCAACACGCGTCATCATCGTGATGAAAGGCCGCATCGACTACGATCATACTCTGCGGGCCTTCGTCCACTTCTCCAAGAGATCCACATAGAGGGAGTTTTTATATTATTGTCTTTTCATTTCATATCTTTTCTGTAAACGGTAGTGAAATCACCTCGTGTTGGCGACTAGGTCTGGGGTAGGACTTAGGGCTGAAATTCGCCTCATGTTGGCGACTAGATCTAGGCTAGGTCTAGGGGGTGCTCGAGGCCTTTCTGGGGATAGATTGGCTAGAGCGGCTTGAGGCCTTATCTGGGGAGAGATCGGCTAAAGCCAACCGGTTCGTGGGGATACGAGTCAGTATAGAAAACGAAAAAGAATTTTTATTAGTCGCCCCCGATTTCTAGCGTCATAGAAATCAAGTTTTGTAAAACATTATTTGATATTAATAAAGCATGTCTCTTTATTATTGTTTTACTTGATGTCTCTTTATTAATCTTGCAATATTCCAAAGTTTTTATAAATATAATCTAAAGTTTTTGAAAACCCTTATTCACCCCCCCCCCCCTCTAAGGGCGCCGACCGATCCAACAAGTGGTATCAGAGGGAGGTTTTGTTCCAATCGGCTTAACAACTGGGAACAATGGCGTCTCATGATCTAGCTTTTCCTGAGGGTCAAGGGGTTAGTCGACCACCTCTCTTTACTGGGTCTGATTTTAACTACTGGAAAAATCGAATGATGTGTTTTCTTATGACTATGAATGTGGAAGTATGGAACATGGAAGAAGTTCGGTACTCTCCTCCTACAACTGTAGTGGGAGAGGCGACATTAGCAAAACCTAAGGATAAATGGGACGACAACGATAAACTAAGGTGTAAAAATAATGCTAAAGCAATGAATGCCTTATATTGCGCTTTAAATAGGACTGAGTTTAATAGAATTTCTGCATGCACTACTGCTTATGATATTTGGAATCAATTAGAAGTAACTCACGAAGGTACATCGCAGGTGAAAGATGCAAAGCTGTTTCAACTGGAATCTGAATACGAGAAATTCAGGATGGACACGGAAGAGGACATCAACTCCATGTACACTCGCTTCACAAAGATTGTCAACGCATCAAAGGCACTTGGAAAGACCTACTCCGACGGGGACTTGGTGAGGAAAATTCTTCGTTCCTTACCCCCAAGGTTCAATCTGAAGGTGACAGCCATCTCGGAGTCGCACAACTTAAGAACGCTCCAGATCGAGAACCTCATTGGGAATCTCAAAACCCATGAGGTAGAACTGCAAATTCAACATGAAGAATACAACAAAGAGTCGAAGAAAAAGGCATTGGCACTAACATCAAAGAAGGAGTGCACTGAAGAGGACGATGATGATGAAGAAGGACTCCTGGTGAGGAACTTTAAAAGGTTCATCAGGAATCCAGAAAGAAGGAACACATTCAGAAAATTCTTCCAAAAGGACACTCGACGAAAGGGATCTTCCACTTCATCGAAGAAAGAAAAAGGAAGCGATGACGAAGAAGAAAGGCCGCCTCCAGAATGCTATCATTGCAGAAAAACCGGGCACATTCGGAGTCAGTGCCCAAAATACCAAAAGGAACGAAAAGAACAAAAGAAAACAAAAGAAAAGAAGAAAGTGCTGAAGGCCGCCACTTGGGATGACTCTTCCTCTGAAGAGTCAAATGAATCTGAGTCAAGTAGCGAGGAGGAAGCAAACTTGTGCTTGATGGCCAAAAGCGACGATGACGACACCAGTGTTCTTAGCGACACTGAGGTATCTCCTCCTACTTTTGAAGAACTTTATGATAAATTTGTTTTATTAAATCTTGAAAATGAATCTATTATAAAAGAAAATCATAAGCTCACAAAAAAAATAGTTTCTCTTGAAAAAAGAAAAGTCTCATGTCAAGAATGTGAGCACTCCTTATTTAAGTTAAAAGAACTTGAAGTATCTCTCTCTAATGCCCTCTCACAAAACAAAATTATTGCAAAAGAGAAGGGGGACTTAGAGAGAAGATTGAAAGCTTCTATATTACAAATTGAAAAGAACAAAAAAGGATTTGAAAACAAATGTGTTATGATTGTTCATGAAAATACATCTCTTAAAAAACAATATCAAATTCTCAATTTAGCCATAACCAAATTCGGGATTGGTCAAAAATCCCTGGAAATGCTTCTGGGTAATCAATGCTTTGGGTCTGGAAAAATCGGACTCGGATATAAAAGTGAACACTACCGCCCGACGCTAGCTACTAACGCCGGCGGTAGCTCTAAAGCTAAAATTTTTTCTGGTCTTTCTAATGTACAAACATCATCCAGCAAGAGCAACATAGAAACTCAGAAAAGGGTCTCAACCCCCTTTATTTCGTGTGCTAATTGTCTTAAATTTGGACACACGCCTGGCTCTTGCAGGAATATAATAAATCAACGATCATTAAAACAAATCTGGGTAACCAAAGAAATCCACTTACTCTATGGGTGGTACCTCTTGGGTATCTGGGTCTTTACTCTCATCCTCTTTCTAGATTTGCAGGAAGGCTAAGGAAACAAAAGACGTGTGGTATTTGGACTCAGGCTGCTCCAAACACATGACGGGTAATAAAGCAAAATTCCTTAGCCTAGAAAAGAAGAAAGGAGGAATAGTGACGTTTGGCGATAACTGTAAAGGAAGGATCATGGGAATTGGTACAGTGGGTAACGCATTTTTTCTTATATCATATGTGCTTTAATGTCTTTTCTATCTTTTTCTTTTTGTGTTTCTTTTAAACTATCATGTCATGGTCATCCTATACAATATTGAAAATATGATTTCATCTCTTAAAAGTTTAATATGGTTTTATAAAACAAATTGATCAAAATTCAAAATCATATTTTGATGACCTATCTTTTATTATTATATTCATTGCTTCTAAATATCTTATATTATCCATATGAATCAAACTCTAAATTTGTTATAAGATATTTCAAATTAAATCATGTTGCTAGATTTTTTAGCCTTCACCAACAAGTGGATAAAATTCTGAATTTGCTATGAGATATTTATCTAAATTAAAAAGAAAAACACATAAGACATATTGAAAGATTAATTGTCATAAATATTGATGTCATACGCACCACCATGATCTATTGATATCTTTTGCTAAAACTTTCTAAAATCATAATTCATATCAAGAATCATCTATCACATTTTATATAATGACAATTGGTATTATAATTGCTTACTATGGTTGGTATATTATGTGTGTATTGTGATTTATTTCTAGTTTAGACCTTTGAATCATTTTGATATCAAATCAAATAGAATTGTCACTCCATTCTAGGTCTCTAAGTTGAAACACAATCAAAACTTGGTATAACATTAATCTCAAATTTATCATTCTAACATTGCCACCTAAAGAATATTTGTTTCTATGTTAGGCTTTATTTGTTTACCAAGATATACAGGCTGGGTATTCTCATCTAGGGCTTATCCATAAGTATGATTGTGCATGAACATTATTGTTAATCTCTAAAATCATGCATATTTGATTTGTTCAAACATGATATCTTGGGTTTTCATTTCCTATTATAATCACAAGTCTCCAGAAAAGTCAAAATGAAAACATAAGTAAATATATCTCATGCAATAATTATTTTGTCAAGTATATAAGAAATCGCTAACGTTTCATGCAATTTGGACCATCCAAAACATCTCCTAAAAATCTGCAACTTCAGCATGGAACTACTATTGGGACACCTAATCAAAGTTCAAGTATCAAAATTTTCAAAACCCTAAAAAATCACTTACTATTTCCCGCGCTAGCGCTAGCGCCGGCGCTAGCGTCGAGTTTCCAATTTCTGTGTTTTTAAAATTTCTAAAAATTCCTAAAAATATTTTGATCTATATTTTCTACTTAGTTTTTGCACTTCTGTGTTTCTTTATTTTTTGAAAAATCAAATACAAAACTACAACAACCAAATTACAAAAAATATGTTTTGTTTTTTCGCTTGTGTTGTTTCCTTTGTTTAAAGTTCATCTTTATGCAAAAATCAAATACAAAAATTGCAAAAGCAAAAATTACAAAAATATGTTTTTATTTGTAAAAATCAACTACAAAAATATAAAACAAAACAAAAACAAGTATCAAAATTATTCTTCTGAACTTAACTTTTCTATGTATCTTGCGAAAGGGTGATTTGGGCTATCATCCCATCATATCACCTAGTACCGGGCGAACCTCTCACAAGGTAGCCCTCGGGAAGTCCAAGATCAATTTTATAAGTTCAAACTTTAAATAAAAATTATTTTTCAAAAATATCTGTATGGACTTTATTGTAAAAATCAAGCATGATTTAATCTATTATTTAGAACTTCTATAATGTTGCAATTTATCTTTTCAAACTACTTTGAACATTGCCTTCATCATGCTTTGATACATCTGTTAATATGTGCATATTTTATATTGAAAAAGTTGTGTAGAACTATGCGTAGCATGCCTCTAAGTATGAGTAATGTTTTATGTTTGATAATGATCGCAATTCACTCACTTATTTTGGCATTGTCTACTTATGTGTTTAATCTAAGAATGTTTGTGTATGTTTTGTAATAGTACAATGAATTAAAATTGCAAAAGTATCTTACCTACACAAACTTTATTTGCACTTTTAAAAGTTAAGAAAAGTGGTTATCTTTTTCATAAATTATATTGTTTGCAAAACAAGTGTATTCGGAGAACTTTGTACAAAACAAAATCATAAAATAAAGTGACAAAGATAACTCCACCAAGCACTACTTGAACCTCCTGATAAGTCTTAATAAGCGTTGTGAGGTTGAGCACCTTGGAAAGAATAATAAAGTATCTTGTGCAAACCATAACTTTCTTTCAAATTAAAAACCACTTATTCTTAAGTACACCGGATCACAATAAAAATCAATCTTGACGAATAAAACTATGTGATCCCCCAAGCACTACTTTGCACCCTGATAAGTCTTAATGAGCATTGTGTGTGCAAAGCACCTTGGTAGTTGTACATTTTTTTTGTGCATTGAAGTGAGTGGAAGTAAAATTATTTGTGTTTTATTGTGCTCGTTACTTTACATATTACTTGTATTTTTGATTAAAACATTTGTTTACTCTATTCAAAATACACTTTTATGCACATCATTATCTTCCATAAAACTTCTTCTCATGAGTATTGGATCCTAATGCAAATTCTATACTACTCTTTATTTATGAAATGCACTAGATAACCTAGCATGCTTTCTACAATGTTTGGTATGTTTTGAAATTGTGAATTAAAGTAACATTGTAGTAATCTCTTTTTGATAAGATTATTTCATGCTTGGTTACTGTATTGTCAAAACAAAAATTTTAAATGCAAAATGATTTACAAAAACATCTTTTTGAATTTGAACTCATATATCTTTTTATGAACCATCATTGATTACCATAAGATGTTTTTTTTGTACTTCTATATGTCTTCCGCATCATAACCATATAATTGTTTTACCTTGCACTTTAATACATATTTAAAATCTTTCATCTTGTGTGCATCATCACTTGAATCTTCAAATTCTTTTCTTGCAACAAGTGGTAGACTTGCTTGGTAAACTTTATATTGGTTGAATTTTTTTTGCTTATAACTCTGATCTATTTCTATTCTAAACACTCCTCCAACAAGTGAAATATTGCTTATAAAACATCTCATTTTAACTTAAACTCTTATTTACTATTATGATGTTTCTTTTTCGAAATCTTCCGCAATACTCAAACTCTGATTCATTCATGAATTTCAATATAGCTATGTGAGTTTTATTTCAAAAATTCAAATAAAAATATAAACCCATATGCTATGATATTTCCCATTAGATTTAAATGCTTAATGTTTCCAATAATTGTTATCCATGACTTCATTTCTCACCATATCGGGGGCGTAGGGTTGTAAACATTAGATAACCTTATCTCTAGTCATGTCTTGTCCTTAACCGGGGAGGGTTCCTGTGGGGCCTTGCGAGGCACTGGGGGGAAAGAGTGCTAGGTTAAGTTTTTGTCTAGTGTTTGAATATGGGATTAACACCCCAACCTACGGTATGTTTGCAGCTCCTCATGCCCATCCGTCACTTAGTACGGGGCTAGGGTGTTGACATATTGTCTGGGTAGATTGGTTACTTGGAAATCATGATTGTTTTTAGGCTTAAAACTCTTATTTAAAGGGGAAATCATTATTTTTTGCTTAAACTCTGATATATAAAAAGTGGAGAACTACAAACAAAAGGGATAAAATAAATCATAACTCTGATCATTTTCAATGAAAGACAAGTCTAAAACTCCTTATCATTTACTTAAAAAGCTCGATCATGCCTTCTCTTTTATTTACACATTTTTAGTGCTTTGTTTCCCTACCCACTTTTGCTAATAACAAAGGGGGAGAACTAACATGATAAAATGCAAATGGGGGAGAACTAACATGATAAATATAACCCGCTATCAAAAACCCAACATGACAAATTAAGATGATAGCTTACATATTAGGGGAGCATTCACTTAGGGGGAGCATGTATTTAGGGGGAGCAAGTCTAAAATGCTAGAATCAATTATTATCCTAAGTCATCACTCTCTCACACACACAAGTATAGTTTCATCATGCTTATCTATTAATGCTTTGATTTATCATTAATGGATTTGTTATTATCAAAAGGGGGAGTTTGTTGGAACACGGTCTTCCGCATCTCCTAGGTTTGAGAATAACAAATCCTATGTGTATTTGATCTTGTGTGTTCAAGTGTGCAGGTTTACTAGGTCCACATGACTCAAGGAGTACACATGATGTCTGCCCCCAAAATTGAGGACAAAATTCGAAGAGGCTCACTAGCGCCGGCGGTAGCGCTAGCGTTGATCTGCGCGATTCCGGCATCGTTTTTAGAAGGATCTAGTGCCCGATGGTAGCTACTAGCGCTGGCGGTAGCATGGCACACAAGAGGCATGGAGCAATATGTTGCCACGGATTGAAGATCCTGTCGCGCAAAATGTTTCCTAATCCGGGCTAGCGTCGGCGGTAGCGCTTGGGCTATAAATTGGATGCTTTGGCTCCGAATTCTTCATCCTCCTCCAATCCCAAACTCCAGAGCTTTGTGCCACAGCAGAGAGAGGAAGATTCAGAGCGATACTCCCACAATTCCATAAAGCCTTAAGGAGATCCGTGGAGAAGATTTCAACACGCGTCATCATCGTGATGAAAGGCCGCATCGACTACGATCATACTCTGCGGGCCTTCGTCCACTTCTCCAAGAGATCCACATAGAGGGAGTTTTTATATTATTGTCTTTTCATTTCATATCTTTTCTGTAAACGGTAGTGAAATCGCCTCGTGTTGGCGACTAGGTCTGGTGTAGGACTTAGGGCTGAAATTCGCCTCGTGTTGGCGACTAGATCTAGGCTAGGTCTAGGGGGTGCTCGAGGCCTTTCTGGGAATAGATTGGCTAGAGCGGCTTGAGGCCGTATCTGGGGAGAGATCGGCTAAAGCCAACCGGTTCGTGGGGATACGAGTCGTTATAGAAAATGAAAATGAATTTTTATTAGTTGCCCCCGATTTCTAGCGTCATAGAAATCAAGTTTTGTAAAACATTATTTGATATTAATAAAGCATATCTCTTTATTATTGTTTTACTTGATGTCTCTTTATTAATCTTGCAATATTCCAAAGTTTTTATAAATATAATCTAAAGTTTTTGAAAACCCTTATTCACCCCCCCCCCCTCTAAGGGCGCCGACCGATCCAACATGTATAGCTTTTCGCGCCAGGATTCCCCAATTATTTCTGCGGTATGTGCTCGGACACTTTTAGATTCTGGTTGTTTTGCTTACCTTGTTTCTATGTTAGAAATTGTTAGTGGTTTGCCGTGTATCGAGGATGTTCCTGTGGTGCGAGAGTTTCCTGATATTTTCCCTGTTAGTCTTCCTGATCTCCCGCTTGAAAGAGATGTGGAGTTTGTTAGTGATCTTGAGCTTGGTATTCGTCCTATTTCTAAGGCACCGTATCGTATGGACCCGTGTGAGCTGGAAGAGTTGTGTATCCAGTTAGATGAATTGTTGCAATGTGGATTTATTAGGCTAAGTTCTTCGCCCTAGGGTGCTCCAGTGTTGTTCGTAAAAAAGAAGGATGGTTCTATGAGGTTGTGCATAGACTATAGAAAGTTGAATAAGGTAACCATCAAGAATAGATATCCGTTGCCGCAAACAGATGATTTGTTTGATCAGTTGCGTAGTTGTTCGGTGTTTTCAAAGATTGATCTTCGTTCAGGTTACCATCAGTTGAGGATCTGTGAGTCGGACGTTCCTCGAATTGCCTTTCATTCCCATTATGGTCATTTTGAATTTCTGGTGATGTCATTTTGTTTGACAAATGCACCCTCTGCATTTATGAACATGATGAACCGAGTGTTCAAGGATTTCCTAGACCATTTTGTAGTAGTTTTAATCGACGATGTGTTGATTCTAGAAGTGCTGAGGAGCATGCTATGCATTTGCGCTTAGTATTGTCTACTCTAAGAGAGCACAAGTTGTATATGAAATTGAGTAAGTGTGAATTCTGGCTTTCGTAAGTGTCTTTCCTGTGTCATGTTGTGAATAAGGATGGAATTTTTGTGGATCCAGCAAAGATTTCTACCATTTTGGATTGGAAGACGCCTACAATGCCTAAGGAAATAAGGAGTTTCTTAGGGTTGGCAGGTTATTATAGAAGGTTTGTGCAAGGATTTTTGTTGCTGTCTGCACCTCTGACTAAGCTTACCCAGGAGAATGCAGCCTTTGTTTGGAGCAATTCCTGTGAGGGGGCATTCCTGGAATTAAAGAAGCGTTTGTGCAGTGCTCCTATTCCGACTTTGCCGACCAAAGGAGTAGAGTATGTCATTTATGTGGACGCATATCACATTGGACTGGGGTGTGTTTTGATGCAAGAAGGAAAGGTGATCGCGTATGGATCAATACAACTGAAAGTTCATGAAAGGAATTACCCTACGCATGACATAGAATTTGCGGCAGTGATTTATTCCTTAAAGCTTTGGAGACATCTTCTTTATGGAGTGTCATGCAAGATTTTATTGATCACAAGAATTTGAAGTATGTCTTTACCCAGAAAGAACTAAATTTACGCCAGCGCAGATGGTTGGAGTATGTTGCGGATTATGAAGTTGACATCCTGTATCATCCGGGTAAGGCTAATGTGGTGGCCGATGCCCTTAGTAGAAAGGCCGCACATGTCTTCAACCTTTCTGTGCAGTCTTTAGTAGAGGATTTTAGGTTGATGGATATCTCAGTCGGTAGTTGTACTGCACCTTTGAGTTTAGAAGCTGAAGAACCTTCTTGGATTACCCTTACAAGACTGCATCAGAAGGAAGATCTTGATTTACAGCATCACCAGAATAGAACAGAGAAAGGAGAATTACCAGATTTTTCAATTGATGATAAAAATACCTTGAAGTATCAGGGTAGGTATTGTATCCCAGCGTTTGAGGATATTCGAACAAATATTTGTAGTGAAGCGCATGACTCTAGTGTTTCCTATCATCCTAGTTCCATAAAAATGTATAAAGACCTGAAGCATATTGTATGGTGGTCAGGTATGAAGAATGATATAGCTCGATATGTGACTGAATGTTTTACTTGCAAGCTTGTTAAGGCTTAAGTATGGGTGCGTAGCGACCATCACATCCTTGACTCGGTGCCCCAGTTGCAACCTAATATATCTTATGTTGAAGAGCCTATTCATATTCTTGAGACTCAAGACTGAGTGTTGCGGAAGAAGATGATTCCTATGGTTAAGGTCCTTTGGTGAAACCAAGATGTCGAGAGCGCGACTTGGGAACTGGAATCTGTTATGAGGACATCTCATCCTCATCTTTTCTCCTAGATCTCCCTGGTGAGTGATTTCATTTGTTAGCTTTCGGTCTTTCGCTTCTATCTTTTGTATTCGAGTTATTTGTCAAAGTTTTGGGACGAAACTTCTTTTTAGGGGGAGTGGTTGTAACGCCCCTGAATTTTCGGCTATTATTTGGAAATATATTGATGATGTCATAATGACATAAGGGTGTTACGTTAGTGCAGAGTTAACGGTGCGTCGTCGTTTGTGCATTTTTGCGTCCGTTCGGTTAAGTCGACCAAATTTTTAAACGACCCGGAATTGGAAAATTTTACGTTAGGAAATTAGATTATTTAATTTTAGAAAAGCCCTAAAAGTTTCGTTGCGAGCCGAGTGATATTAGAAACTCAGTGTTTTATTCAAAGATTTGTATATTTATGGTTCGACGTAAAACTTCAGAAATTTATATCTCGAGATCGGTAAGTCAGATTTGGATTCCGACTTCGCCGATGGATTCGTAGCGTCGGCGTTCGCCTTTGGTACGATTTTCTTCGGATTTGGCGTTCGTTTAGTTTTTGTAATATTATAATATTATTAAGTGTATTATTATTATTATTATTATTAGTATATCCTTAGTATACGTTGGAATTCCAAGAGATCTCTTAAGAGCTCTCCGCGAATCAGATATTTTCTTTACGAGGGTTATTGTATAAAAGCAATTCGTCGAATGCTTCCTTGATTACTTGACGAACCGACCCTCCTTCTCTCTCTCGTTAATAATTATAAGTGAATACTATTATTATTATTATTATACCTTATATATATAAGTATAACTTCTTCTTCCCCATCTGTAAAACCTATTTTCTCTCCTCCCGGACCTTTTGCAAACTGAAAGCGGAGGCTCGTCTTTCCACGAGCCTTCAGAGCGCCGCTATCGGAGCTCCGGAGCATGAAATCTTCTCCGGAGCATAGATCTGGAAAGCCCTCGTTGAGCTCTTCATGTGTGCGGTAAGTATTTTGAGTTTCGTAGATTTTTTAGGTTAGAGCCGGTAGCCTTAACCCTTCTTTTCGCCCCAAAAGTTTCAGAGATCGTTCCTCGAGGGTTTCTAGCGGTCGATCTGCGACGTGGAGTGCGTCGGAGGCCATCTTCTTTGAAAAGTTTGAGGCAAGTGGTGGACCTTTCCCCCTTTGTCATGATTATTATCGTTTTTCTTTACCAAATCTTTAATTCCTATTTTGACCAAGAGTATTGTGCTTATTTTTTTACAACTAAATATTTCCTGTATCCAAGTAAACTTGTAGCATGTTTCAAATCAATTCGTTAAGTAGTCTTAATTCACCATTTTTGTTAAGTCAAATTCGTCGAATGAATTTCACCGAATTCGCCGAATAGTTCTAGGCTTTCGTCGAAATAGATTTAGACTTCCGTGAAATAGTTAAGTCGATTCACCGATTTCGTTGAATGCTTCCGTTAGATATTTCGTCGATAGTCCTTGTGATTCGTCGATTGTCCTTGTTATTCGTCGAATGAATTTCGACGAGTTCATCGATATTCCTTGGATTCGTCGAATGTATTTCGACGAATTTGCCGTAAGGTCTGACTTTCTCTTGGAATTGTTTCCGGGTTTTTCTGTGGTGTCTGTTTTGGTCAGGATTTTTTGAACCTCTATTCCCATTTGGTTGTTTTTGGACTGTGGGTGGACGAAGTGGCCACTACCAGTTCCTGTTATTTTTCCGTGGATGTCTATCGACTGTTGGTTAGTGGGCTGCAACCACCGCCACAGTGCTTTTGTGCCTTGGATGTTTTGGTCTGATGGTTGGTTGAAAAAATGCCTCCGCCTCAGTACTATTTTTTGGCTGGGATAGTTATTCATTTTTGGCCAACTCGATACATTTTCCTTTTGGATGTTTTTGGAATGCAACTTCGACCGCACTTTGTTCCAGTCTTTCCTTATTTGTTGGATGCTAATATTTCTTTTTGAGATTTTCTGATGTTCACAACAATTCTTGGTGGCTTCGTAACCCTCTTTTCCTAATATTTATCTTACTCTTTGATTATGATGTCTTTTCATGCCTTTGTGATGAGGCATTCTTTTCTTTTGAATGCCTCGGGTTTAGATCAGTAGCAGGTTGAGCTGACAAAGTTCAGTTTCCGTCAAATCCGCAGTAGTTGTTTTCTTTACTCCTTTTGGAGAGGTAGACTGTTGATTTCTTTTGAGAACTTGTTAAGGTGATGGGTTCGTGTCAGTTTGTTGACGCCCATAGCCTAAGTTATTTCTATGTCAGACTTATTCTTGCAATTTATGCTACTACTGTTACATTGCTATTAGTGCAAATACTCTTGGGAAAGTTTTATGTTAGGATGCATAGTAGATATTTTACATACAAAAATCTGCATAATTCTGCATACATGACATCACTTTTAAAACTATCATCCTTCTATTTTGAAGCTCGTAAAAGAAACCTTTTTACCTATACTAAATCTAGAAGCTGCATATCATTAGAATGTTTGTTTGTTTATCATGCTCATATAGGGTGAATTAAAGTAAATTTTGAATTTTCCGCTTCGTAAATCTATACCTTCTTATTTATAGACTAGTTGATCCACTTAACTGGGGGACACGGTGTTTGAAAACCTTAAACTTAACTTATGTTTTAAACACAAGTTCAGAACTTTCTAAGGAAAAGTTGGAGGTAGAGCTGCCTGAGCGTCTGCAGTTGTCCCCTACGCGACGTGGCATCATGACGCGTATATTCTCCTATTCTGATAATATAGTTATATATATATTGAGAAAATGTGGGTTGTGACAGCAGGCTAAGCCTGAAAGCATTGAGTCAGCTACCCAACTGGCTCAGATGAGTAGATAAATTAATCAGCTGAAGGGAATTACAATCTTCCAACTGAGCACCATAAGCCAGAAGAATAAGGTCATAAAGGATCTTGAAGAGAATCTTCTCATGGAGAAAAGCTTAGTGGCTCAATTCTCTAAGCCCAAATCAGTACTGCCCATCATTGAAACCTTCTCCTCCCAAACAAATAGGAGAGGACTGGGTTTCAATAAAGTGTCAGTATGTGCTGGGAATGGAGGAAAGGGCAAGGCTAATGCAAAGCCTTATACCATCTTTCAAAAGATGTTGCTTCCATCTAACAGGTATGACCAGGACAACATTTATTGTCACTCGAAGAACGGAAGCTCCTATAGTAAGGAGAATACTCCTAACTATGGTAGGAGAAAGGTCATGGAGATGAGTGCTTTGAAAGCTCCCCATCAGGAAATTCAAATGGCCCATCATGGACCATTTGTATTTGGTACTTCAGCCCACACATTCAAGAGTAAGAAAGCTACCACTTCTAAATCCCATCCACCAAAACCCATGGCTGCTGTCAGGCCTATAATCAAGTCTAACAGTATAATATTTGATGACATCAACTCATGCTTAGCTGCCAAACTAAGACCAGTTGATGTCAATCAGATAAAGTCTGCTAAGACAAGTTATAGACAGTCAAGAAGCCAAGTGATTGCTAACAAGAATAGGAAGAATGATGCTACCTTCTTCACTGAACATAAGCATGTTGTTGCTTCTTCCACCTCAAGAAGTGTTCAGAAAAGAATGTACAATATCCATGAATGTTGGTGTTGTGGTAAAGTGCGACACTTTGTCATTGATTGTTGGCACAACACTAATGTGCCTAATGCAAAAAAAAAAAGATTTCCTGCAAAAGCTGCAGTGGGTAAAAGTGTGTCTTCTTATGCTAACATGAACCTAGGACCCAAACTCAATTGGGCTCCTAAGTGAAAATGAATTACATTTTGCAGGATAGTTCAAGTACTAGTCTAAGGGAAATATGGTACTTGGATAGTGGGTGCTCAAGGCATATGACAGGAACTAGGAGTCTTCTGCAGGATTACACTCCTATGAAGAATGGACCAAAAGTCATCTTTGGAGGTTCTGATAGAGGAGTCACCAAAGGATATGGTATGATTACCAATGGCATAGTTTCAATAATAAGGGTAGCTTATGTGGAAGGGTTGCGTCACAACCTTGTAAGCATAAGTCAACTATGTGACTTGGGCTATGTCATTGAATTCCATAATGACAAGTGCTAGATCAAAAAGTCAATTGACTTAGAGGTCATTCTCTCAGGCACTATGAGTGGGAATGTTAATTGCTTAGACTTTATTTGCAATAGTTCCTTATCTCTTGTATGTCTTGTAGTTAATGATAGCGAGTCTCTTTGTGTTCAATTGCACAATAGACTTGCCCACGTTAACTACAAGACAGTGTATAGATTATTTTCTTGTTAGGAATAGTCTGAATTTAAAATGTGTTAAAAGTGGTCCTTGTCATGCATGTCTACTGGGTAAGCAAACTAGGGCTACCTTTAATAGCATTGGCTCCAAAGACACTAAAAGATGTCTATATCTATTGCATCTGGACTTATTTGGGCCTTTGCCCATTCAGAGCCTAGGTGCGAAGTCGTATACTTTAGTGATTGTTGATGATCACTCAAAGTATACATGGTTATTCTACCTTAAGAAGAAATCTGATACTTTAGATATCTTTATAAACTATGTCAAGGCAATTCAGAATGAACTACAATGTACTGTGGTCAAAACTGGAACTTACCATGGTATAGAATTTCAATCTGGGGATATGATAAAGTTTTGTTAAGAATTTGGTATCACCCAAGAGTTTTCCTTCCCAAGGACTCCACAACAAAATGGTGTGGCTGAGAGGAGGAATAGGATCTTGATAGAAGCTTACAGAACATTGCTTAGTGACTCCTCACTCACAGAATATTTCTGGGCTGAGGCAGTCAATACTGCTTATTATGTTTTGAATAGAGCTTCCATCAATAAGGCCCTTGGAAAACCCCCTATGAGATTCTGAAAGGCAAACAACCAACAATTTCATATTTTAGAATTTTTGGTTGCAAATGCTACATTTAAAATAATTGAAAATTTCAACTGACAAAGTTTGCTGAAATATGAAATGTTCATGTTCTTATTAGATATAGCTCACATAGTATAGCCTATAGATTATTCAACAAGAAGACTGATGTTGTTGAGGAATCTATGCATTTTTTCTTTGATGAGACTAGCCTACTTTATAAGGGCTGGTCCAGTTCTCCTGTTTTGACAGGAAATGACAAGAAGATGCAAGAGCTGCCTATACAAGACACAACCAGCTCTAGCAGAATAAATTCAGAGATTGAAGCACTTTAAGATGAAGATGAGTAGTCTGCTGAAGAACATGCTGCTCTAGAGGAAGTCCAGCAGGATGCTGACAGATTGCCTACAGCAACCAGGCATTTGAGGGATCATCCAAGGAACCTAATTATTGAAATGAGAACCAAGGGGTGATCACCAGAAGCAGGGCTCACAATGAAGCTCAATTCATGAGCTTCCTTTCTCAGATTGAGCCCAAGAAGTTTGAGGAAGCTAACCAAGATACCTTCTGGATTCAAGCTATGCAAGAGGAGGTACAACAATTCAAAAGTTGCAAAGTATGGAATTTGGTGCCAAAACTACAAGGGCACAACATAATTGGCACCAAGTGGATCTACAGGAACAAACTAGATGAGAATGGTGTCATCATCAAGAACAAAGCAAGACTGGTAGCCAAGGGATATAGGCAAGAAGAAGGTATAAACTTTGACCAAACCATTGCCCCAGTTGCAAGGTTAAAGGCAATAAGATTATTCCTTGCCTATGCTGCCCACAAGGGGTTCAAGGTATACCACATGGATGTCAAGTCAACTTTTCTAAATGAAAATTTGAAGGAAGATGTATATGTGGAACAACCATCAGATTTTGTTCATCTAACTCTAACCTCCCTTGATTATTTACTTAGGAAAGCTTTATATGGTCTAAAGCATGCCCCTAGGGCAGCGTATAAGACCTTGTCTAGTTTTCTCATCAAGAATAAGTTCTTGAGGGGAAAGATAGATAATACATTGTTTCTTAGGGAAACAAAGGACAAGTGTCTCATAGTCCAAATTTAGGATGATGATATAATTTTTGGGTCTACTAATGACAACCTTTGCAAAAGGTTTGCCAACCTTATGCAGGGGGAGTTTGTGATGAGCAGTATGGGAGAGCTCATGTACTTTTTAGGCCTCCAAGTGAAATAGTCTAATGAAGGGATATTTATCTCTCAGACTAAGTACACTAGGGAGCTTATCAAGAACTTTGGGATGGAATCTACTTCCACCATGAAAACTCCCATGGGTTCCAATATTTACCTGCACAAGGATGAGAAGGGTAAACCCTTTGATGAATCCATGTACAGGTATATAATTGGATCCTTGTTATATCTGACTGCTAGTAGACCAAATATTTTGTATGCAACATGTGTTTGTGCTATGTATCAAGCATGCCCTAAGGAATCTCATTACTCAACTGCAAAGAGAATTTTGAGATACCTTAAAGGAAGCCAACATCTTGCCCTTTGGTACCCTAAGAACAATGATTTTGAACTAATTGGCTTTTCAGATGCAGATATTGCATGATGAAAAGAAGATCGGAAGAGTACTAGTGGAACTTGTCAATTCTTAGGTAGGAGATTGATCTCATGGAGTAGCAAGAAAAAGACTAGTGTGGCAATATCCACAGCTGAGTCTGAGTACATTGCTGCAGGGAGCTATTGTGCACAAATTTTGTGGATACAACACCAGCTAGAGGACTACAACCTCAAGGTAAGTCACTCTCCACTGTTCTGTGACTCATCGA
This sequence comes from Dactylorhiza incarnata, assembly GCA_033032865.1. Classification (NCBI taxonomy): domain Eukaryota; kingdom Viridiplantae; phylum Streptophyta; class Magnoliopsida; order Asparagales; family Orchidaceae; genus Dactylorhiza; species Dactylorhiza incarnata. The sequence continues at coordinate 2,989,841 of JAWHQI010000160.1, read as the reverse complement.
GTGTAATTTCTATTGCTAAGAATCCCGTCTCTCATAGCAGGACTAAACATATAGAAATCAGGTATCATTTTATTAGAGAACGTGTAGAAAGTAAAGATATCTACCTTGAACATGTCTCCACTAACAATCAAGTTGTTGATATTTTTACAAAGCCATAAGATGAGGCTAAGTTTAATTTATTCAAGATTGAGCTAGGAATGTTGAATATTGAATGGTTATCAACATTTCATATTGTCTATCATGCATGTTATTTTGTATCTTAAGCTTTGATAGGATGTGTTGAAACATAAAAACACTTAGTGATATGATTAGGGAGACAAACAATCCAATTTAAAAGGGTTCACAGCTAGGCAGTGAATTCAGCTGAGAAAGTCTCAGCTGAACCGTTGAGATAGCTAAGTCACCTCAGCAATTAACATTACCTTGTCCCAGCGATTTAGTTCTTTGTCTCAGCAGATCCTCTGAGATGAGATAGGTTAATTAAATCAACTAAATATTAAGTCAAATCAACATCTCTCTCTAAGGAAAACTTAAATAATACCCATATAAATAGAGCAATGTTGATTAAATCACTTACACACCCAAAAACCTACTCAGCCATTAAGACGACCCTTCCTTTTCCCCCTTCTCAGCGACTCGTTCTTATCAAAGAATGGCGATAAAGATTTCACAGGATCTCCTGGAAGGCTCTGAAATAACAAGGAATTGATTTCAACATGCTCAAGCTGAGATAAAGCAAGTAATTCAACTCCTGGAAGCACAAGGATTGGAATATCTTCTATCAGAACCCACTGTGATTCTCAGAACTGAAGTTCTAGAACTATACAATAATGTTAGTCTATCTTCTTCCAAGTCCTCTCTGAAGTCCATGACTGGAAGTGTAAAGATTAAAATATCTCCAAGGAAGTTGGAGAATGCCCTACATTTGCCCTCATGAAGTCATGATGAGGAAGAAAATATTTTTGAAAAGGATAAAGAGAAAACTCTAAAATGGTGTGAATATAGTGATGCCAAAATAGGCTCACTAAATAGGAAGCATTTCTACCAAAGATGGAAGCTTCTATCTGACATAGTGGGCAAACCTATTTAGTGCAAACCTGTTTCTCATGACACCATATCAAAGTACATGTTTGAGTTGATGAAAAGGGTGGTAATGAAGAAAAAGACCTCATGGGCTGCTGGGATCTTCCAAAGAATTAATTATTGTCTGCAGGCTCCTAACTTACGAAGACTTCTATCTCTTTACCTTCTGAATACATATACTGAACAATTTGATAGCTCAAAAGGATCAAATATCCATTATCTAAAGAGAATGGATATTAGAACTCTGGATAGGTTCACAAGGGTGTTCCCCATGAGTCAGCCATTTGAAATAAAGGATAAGAAAAGAAAGTTAACTAAAGGACACAAGAAGGTTAGAATGGTCTGTTTTGAATCAGACTCAGATCTTGCAGAGAATGTTCCAGCTGATGATGGTCTAGGATCAGTACGCAGTCAAGATAATGAGGTTCATGAAGATCCTGAGAATGAGAAGAATGGGGATGATGTTGCTGCTAAAGAAAAGCTTAATGGAAATGAAGGAGATTATATTAAAGATCAAATTGATGCTCCTAATCCTCTGGAAGTACAAGTTTATATTAATGCACACAATGTGCTTACTGATTCAGTAAGGAATGATGAGGAGCAATTAGATTCTCCTAGTGATTTACAATGTAAGATTAATCAAATTATCTTTAATCTTGAAAGAAGGATTAGTCTTATTCCTCATAACTCCCCAGAATTCTTGGATTCAACTGATCAAGAAAAGATAGATGCCCTATCTGAGGAGGAGGAGAAGAAGAAGTTATCTGATGATGATGATGATGATGATGAAAATAATGATGATGAGGAGGAGGATGATGATGAGGTTCTTGCTGATTACATTGATCATTCTATAGAGTTTACTGACAAGACTAATGATAAGGCTGAGGGGGAGCATACAAAGGTCCCTGCTCAGGATTAGACTGTTTCATCCACCCCTGCAGAGGAGCCATTCACTCTGATTGAGTGTAATAATCAAGACCTACAAGAGAAAAGTTTACCCCCATTGTTATCTGAACAACCTCCAAGTCTGGCAGAAAAGCTCAAACAAGCCATGATTGTTGAAATGCAACCCTCCACCTCTACAAATTCCAATGAACTTATCCTAAGTTCAATCAAGACACTAATTGATGGTCATATGGCCTCAATAAAGGAATACATTGATTAGTCAGTTTCTACAGTGAAGCACGAGGTGATGACTAAAATTCAAGTCATAAAGGAAGACACATCCTACCTAAATAACCAGATGACCAAATGGTTTGGTCTAGCAGAAAAATTAGTGGTAGCTCAGAACACTTTTTTAAGATCCATGGACAAAAGTCTCCAATTTTCAAAGAAAGACATGAGCTATATCAAGAATTTTTTCAGTAAAACTGATGAGGTGATAGAGAAGGCCTCAAATCATATTGAAGATTATGTATGGTCCTCAATGATGAGTCCCAATTATATACACATTTTCGGACTCATCTGGGCTAGTTTTCCTGCATTTGTACTTCAGTTTTTGTCCATATTCGCCTTGTTCATGCATTTATTTGAAGTACATGTTTAGGCCCTTATTGTGTGCAATTGCGCATTTTATTATTGGGGGTAAGCACATTGTGCTCCTCATTGTATTTTTCTCATTTTATTGGTGCTGGAAGTTTATTCCAGGCGTGCTTTGGCTGTAAATAGGGGCAGATCTCCATTTTGCCTGAATTTATGTCTGCATGAATCGCACGGTCGTGCATTTTCCTTGATGCACGGACGGTTGTGATCGTGCGCTCATGATGGCCGGCAAAATGGCGATCTGACTTTGGTCATGCGTTTTTACGCACGGGCGGATTCGCCCGTGCGTGAGTAGAACGCACGAGCCCCCTGTTTGCCTGTTTTTCATCGATCGGAAGTTACCTGTGCATTTTACTCACGCACGGGCAAATAGAATGCACGGGCGCGTTCCTCCTTCTCCGGCAATCATGTTGCGCTTAAGTTTCGCACGGTTCACGCACGGTCGTGCGTTCGACCGTGCGTGACCGTTTTTCTGATCTTTTCTATAAAAGCTGCAGCTTTCGACCTAAGCGAGCGACACCAGACACGCCGTACAGCTGCGCCATTTTCGCCACTTCCACTGAGGTTTCGTCCCTTTGGACCTCCTCCATCATCCTCAAGCTCTAAGGAGAGGGATTCAACCCTACATCCACCAAGATCCAAGGAGAAGGAAGCTAGGTCATTTCCGGATCATGACACGAAGAAGACGGGCCATTGGAGGGTAGTGACAGCTTTCTCTACCCCGGACGCAGTTTAGGACTGAGCTTGGATGCGGATTGACAACCCAGTGATTCCAACCGTGAATCTTCAACAAGACTTCGGATTCGGTCGATTCCTTGCTCTCTCTATCTTTGTATTGGTAGTTGTAGTTAGTAGATCTCTTGTATTTTGATGATGAGCCCTATAAACCTTGTTATTGAGAGTTATTCCATGTCTATGTGAAATTATCTTTTGTTTATATGTGTGTATGAGGTACGCCTCCGTCCATTTTCCATTCCGTCGTCATGTTCGTGTGCCGCACTAGCAATTGCTAGTGGCGTGCTTGTCGACGAGGTGCTTGCGACCCTTATTCCGTTTGCCTCCTCGTCCATCCGCGCTAGCGAAGTAGCGCGTTCAAGGCCTACGTAGTCTCCATCCCGCCTCGTGAAGCATTGCATAGCGGCATTGCATAGGAGTAGTTGTAGTATTTTCTCTTTATTTCCACCAACCAAAACCCCCGTTTCCGCAACCCATCTGGCATAAAGGACTTCAATCTCAAGTCCTTCCTCAATAGTAAACTCCACCTTATTGTGTTCCTTCGAGATCGATACTCAGGGATTTTCTCCTCGTTTTATATTACTTGAACGATCGGTACACTGCCGTTTCGTGCCGCAGTATTGCTACCGCCTATAGCGGTGTGCTAGATTTGCGCATCAAGTTTTTGGCGCCGTTGCCGGGGAACACAGACGTGTGAGTTTTCTAGAGAGGGAGAGCTGTGAGATAAAAGTTCTTTTCCATTTATGTATTTCATTCTTTTGTTTTATTTCTTCTTATTCTGTTATCCTGTTTATATTAGGTTGTTTAGTAAATTTTTGTTAGGTGTATTATTTTGCACAATAGTGTTTTCTTTTTGAATCATTTTATCTCCACACAATGTGGGCTTCGTTTAATATTCGTTGCCGTTTTTATGGAGATATATCGCATGCTAGTGATAGATGTCCAAAGGGAGATAATGGCCCTAGAATTCAAGGTTCAATATATGGAGCACCGACTTCATCTGGTACTTCGTATGTTGCGTGGAAGTCCTATGGCTATTCTGCCGAGCCTTTACCGTCATACTTCTTTTCGGCTTGAGCACCTGCTGTGCCAAAGAAGCCTGTAAGGCAGTGCTTGTTTTGTCAGAGGACGGATCATGCCTTAAAGGATTGTGCTGCCTATCTTCGCCAATTGGATGAGGATGTTGAGCCGGATATCCGGATCGTCCCGACTCCTACTTCTGGTAGCACACCTTCAACATCCGGTTTTGTGTCTGTGTCACCTTCACATTTTGAAGGGGATGATGTGGACACAGTCACCAGATGTGTGGCTGATCTAGGCTTAGACATGGCTGAGCCCATCTCCCTTGTACATATATCACCGTGCATAGATTCGATTCTTTGTGAGGAATCGGTGCTTGACTTTTATCCAAGCCCTATTCCTCCCCCTATTGTACATTCTACTACATTTATTTCTGATAACATTGTTGAAGGTGCGTCGCAAAAGGAGGCGGGTGATTTTTATGTTGTGCCTATTCCTATGGAGGAGTACAACCTTCTAGGTGAAGAGGATTTTTCCTCAGCACCGGTGGAGGAAGTCCAAATCCTGGGGAAGTTCACCATTAATCCCACCGAACCTTGCGGCATTGTCAATAATGCCGACATTATTTTACTCCCCCAACCTAATGGGAATGAGACCGGGACCATTCCCCCGATTTTTGATTCTTTATGTTACTCGTCTCCTTTATTTCTTGATCCCCCTTCCCTTTCCGAGCCTATGCAGGTTGAGCCTTCACAGGTATTGCAAGAGGTGGTGCAAATTGCACCATTCAGTGCTGCGCACATCTTCTTGTGTGAGGAGGTTAATTCCCCCTCCACAGAGGATATGCCATGTACTGTATTCCCCTCCTACTGCCTCCCTGAAGATGACACCTTGCTAGGCAAGGAAATTTATTTTGGTGAAAGTAGAGTGGAGGACTCTCCCTCCACCTCTTTCTTTCTCTCTCCTCTACCTGTGTCTAGCGGGTATTATTATTTAGGTAGAGGAGTAGTGGTTCTATCACCGTATCGGTACCCGCTATCGACACAGGAATTAGAACAGTTGCCTGTCCACTTCTCTTTCCATACTCCCATTAGCTAAGACCCTCGCCTTTCTGAATAAGTCGTGCTGGGATGACAATAACCCCAGTAGTTATCTTACTTTTTCTTGTCTTTTATTTTATCGCCTACTTTAACCAGTTAGTTAGATTTTACTTTAGTTTGCTTTTGCGTAGATCACCACTTGCAGGTATTTTCTATTTGTATTGTTGGTGGTTGTGATTCTTCGTAGAGCTTCACTCCAGGCTTCCGGCATGCTTACTTGCTGAGCATTGGGTACTCTCTTCCCCTAACTTTGTTTTAGAATATCTTAATGCATAGTTTAAGTCTGGGGGAGACCTGTTTGTGTACCCACTCACGTGCACATTTATTTAGCATGCTAGAAGTTTTTATCTAGATTATTTTGTTCATTTTGTCTGCACACAAAGCACCCACTTAAGCACGTACTTAACCTTTAGTGCGTCATGAGTATATCTCATTCCTTTTTGTATATGGGAAAATGATTGTGCTAGCTTTTAAATTATGTAGTGGAATAAAATGTTGACTCCGGTGTTTCTAGTCAAATACTCATGTGAGTATAGGGATTCATGTAGATTAGATTTCTTTTTATGCTATTAGCTTTATGCATTTCTATTAGTATAAATATTGTTTACTCTACTCAAATGGTGAATCCGGGGTGAATCAAACGGTAGCATAGGGATGTGTGTAAATAATTGTTAGATGTGTATTGCTCGAACCGGGATGAAAAATAATCTTTCTCGGTGGCTAAGAACTTGCCCCAGGCGATTCTCGAAGCATAGACATAGGATAGTTCTAGTGCGTGAGAATGACGTAGGCCATCATTTTGGCCTGGTTGAGCCTTTGTGCCATTCCTATCATCTTATCCTCGTTAGCCCAGTTGTGCCTACCCGTTTCTTGATTCAGCTCCACCTTTATCTCACCAAAGCCTAAAAGCCAATCCTAGTCGTACACCCAAAATTGAGCTTTAGTTGTTTGTTATTTTCATGATTGGGGTGTTGATGTGGTGTTATATTTTGTGAAAATGTGGATGCGCTTCATTGTTCATTTGCTGAAAAAAAAAGAAAAGAAAAGAAAAGAAAAATGAGAAAAAGAAAAAAAATGTGAAAAGAAAAGAAAAAAAAAACAGATGGGCTTAATTGAAAAATCTGTGTAAAATTATGAGTAGAAGTAGGCGGTGCACACACCCGTGTTGCAAAAGTCTAAGTCTGGGGGTGTGGTGCACTTGCATTCGATGTCGGTGTGCGAGGAGTTATGTTAAAGCTCATTTGGGTTTAGTGTTTGAGTCGTCCTTTCTATATTTGTTTACCTCACCTTAACCCAACCCCATTTTAAAACCTAAAGTCCTACCGACTCACACTATGAACCAATCTAGTGTCGTGGAGAGAATGTGAACGGGTGAGATTATGGTCTCCGACACCGATGGATTTCGGTGGAGTTTGTCCAGAACCCCAACTTTGGCAATGCTTATCTCAGGATTTATTTTACTTTATCCATATGTTTGACCGGATGATTCACCGTGATTCCCATTTTGAGTAGAAGTAACACTTATTTACTCTTTTAGAAATTTATAAACTATGTGTATAATTAGAAATCTTCTCTAGTATTCTTATACGCACATGGACATGCGACTTCGCATGGTATTCCATTTTGTAATTTTAAGATAGCTATTTCATGTTCCGGCTTGCTTAAGATTTGTTTGCTCGGGACGTGCAAACAGGTAAGTCTGGGGGTGTGATGAGTCCCAATTATATGCACATTTTCGGACTCATCTGGGCTAGTTTTCCTGCATTTGTACTTCAGTTTTTGTCCATATTCGCCTTGTTCATGCTTTTATTTGAAGTACATGTTTAGGCCCGTTGTTGTGTGCAATTGCGCATTTTATTGTTGAGGGTAAGCACATTGTGCTCCTCATTGTATTTTTCTCATTTTATTGGTGCTGGAAGTGTATTCCCGGTGTGCTTTGGCTGTGAATAGGGGCAGATCTCCATTTTGCCTAAATTCATGTCTGCATGAATCGCATGGTCGTACGTTTTCCTTGACGCACGGACGATTGCGATCGTGCGCTCATGATGGCCGGCAAAATGGCGATCTGACTTTGGTCGTGCGTTTTTACGCAAAGGCGGATTCGCTCGTGCGTGAGTAGAATGCACGAGCCCCCTGTTTGCCTATTTTTCGTCGATCGGAAGTTACCCGTGCGTTTTACTCACGCACGGGCGAATCCGCCCGTGCGTGAATAGAACGCACGGGCGCGTTCCTCCTTCTCCGGCAATCCTGCTACGCTTAAGTTTCGCACGGTTCACGGACGGTCGTGCGTTCGACCGTGCGTGACCATTTTTCTGATCTTTTTCTATAAAAGCTGCAGCGTTCGACCTAAGCGGGGGACATCGGAAACGCCGTACATCTGCGCCGTTTTTGCCACTTCCACTGAGGTTTCGTCCCTTTGGGCCTCCTCCATCATCCTCAAGCTCTAAGGAGAGGGATTCAACCCTACATCCACCAGGATCCAAGGAGAAGGAAGCTATGTCATTTCCAGATCGTGACACGAAGAAGACGGGCCATTGGAGGGAAGTGACAACCTTCTCTACCCCAGACGCAGTTGAGGCCCGAGCATGGACGCGGATTGACAACCCAGCGATTCTAACCATGAATCTTCAACAAGACTTCGGATTCGGTCGATTCCTTGCTCTCTCTATCTTTGTATTGGTAGTTGTATTAAGTAGATCTCTTGTATTTTGATGATGAGCACTATAAACCTTGTTATTTAGAGTTATTTCATGTCTATGTGAAATTATCTTTTGTTTATATGTGTGTATGAGGTGCGCCGCCATCCAATTTCCATTTCGCCGTCATGTTTATGTGCCACACTAGCAATTGCTAGTGGCGTACTTGTCTACGAGGTGCTTGCGACCCTCATTCCCGTTTGCCTACTCGTCCATCCACCCTAGCGAAGTAGCGCGTTCAAGGCCTACGTAGTCTCCATCCGTCCTCGTGAAGAATTGCATTGCGGCATTGCATAGGAGTAGTTGTAGTATTTTCTCTTTATTTCCACCAACCAAACCCCCATTTCCGCAACCCATCCGACATAAAGGACTTCAATCTCAAGTCCTTCCTCAATAGTATACTCCACCTTACTTTGTGTTAAAATTTTGAATTTGAATCGTTTAGGAGTAAGCAGGAGTTGCATCAACTGAGTTATAGCCAAACAACCACAATGCCACACAGCAACAACAGAAACTTTATTGAATCAAAAACTTCATTTACAGTGCGAGGTATACATGGCGAGACATGATTCATAAGAATCACGAAGGAGAGAAGAACAAAACACCAAAAAACAGAACTGGCGGCTTGACAAGCAGAGACCGCACAGACCGCACAACTCCAAAGATCGCCCGGCTTGTCCTGAGATCGCGCGAACAGAAAACAGACAGACCTCCTGCACTGCAAGACCGCCACCTCAGACCGCACTAACTGGAGCTTTATTGAACGAAGAACTGAAGCTGTCGCCAGACCGCAACTCAGATCGCCTAACCTCTAAAGGTCGCCTGATCGCTGAGCTCGCTGCGAACAGCACAAGAACAAACATAAACCAGTTCGCAGACAGACCGCTGCCGAACTGTTTATTCAAGCCGCTGGGAATCACCAAGGAAGGAGACCGCAACCTGCTGACCGCAAACCTGCGAACACAACAAATAGTCAACTCGCTTCCGAGACCGCCCGACCTCAAAGTTGAGACCGCACGAATTAACCCAGGCTCTAGTTCTTACAGTTCTCGTTATGAATGATGGGCCATGCATCCCTATTTATAGGCGGGTAGACGGATGTCGTCACCGCATAGGAGGGATACAATCACCACCCGTCAGATCTCCAGCGGTCTCACAAGGGCAGACCGCGCGATCACACAACTTGAACAACCTCCATCCAAGACCGTAGATCAGCAGGCAGATCGCGCACAAGTCGCGCGAACACGAGACCGCGCACAAACCGCGCGGGCAAAAGAACGCTCCTTCCTTAGAACACCAGGAGCAAACCAAGAACCATCTGGCCGACTTTAGACAAGTCGCCAGATCGCCAGCACAAGCCGCCTAGTCAGGAGGTTACATAACAGACCGCCCGGTCTTCTACAAAGAAGATAGACAGACCAAGAAGAACAACCCGGAGAGAGGCCGCAACCACCAGGAACCAACCGGCAAACCAGTAGACCGCCAGAACAGACCGGCAGAGCCAGACCGGCAGATCACTGACACAGACTGCGCAGTCTCTGCGGTCACCCAAAATCAGACCGCCCGGTCACCTCCACTTCACTTCAATAATTTCAACACTCCCCCTTGAAGTGGGAAGTGGAAACTAGCCCGAGTAAACTCCACAACCGAGTAAACGGTCCCTTCGCCAGTGGCTTTGTGAAGATGTCTGGAACATTGTTCGCACTCCGAACATGCTTGACCATAAGAGATCCTCCCAACACCTTTTCACGAATGAAATGGTGTTCAATCTCAATATGCTTGGTCCTCGCATGACAGTGGATTATTAACCAGCTTGAGAGCACTCTCATTGTCCCCACGTAGCATTGTGGGACCTCAAACCTCCTCATGAACGTCCTCTACCAACCTCCTGAGCAAAATGGCTTCCTGGGCTGCCAAGGCCGAAGCCTTGTATTCTGCTTCTGTGGTAGATACAGACACCGAGTCCTGCTTTTTGCTGCACCAAGAAATAGCAGTGGGGCCCGTCATAAATACAAAACCAGACGTTGATCTCCGATCATCCACGTCTCTGATGAGTCCAGTTTATATAGTGATTTCCGGACTCATCTGGGCTAGGTTTCATGAACTTGCACTTCACTTTAAGCCCGTATTTAATTCTATTTGATCACGATGCCCATTTCATTGCTTAGTGCACATTTATGCCCCATCTTGGTGTGATTTCATGTATTTTTGTGGTCTAGTATTTTTCCTGCAGGCCCTGGGATCGCGTGAACGTTCGGGATGGAGCGGGGCAATTTTTGGCCAAAAACCCTCTGATCGTGCGCATTCCTTCGCGCACGACCAGGCGCACGACCAGTGGTCGTGCGTTAATTCCCTTCCCTGACAGAGCGTCGGCGCACGATCACAGGCATTTCTTCGCGCACGACCATTGGTCGTGCGCCACTGACCGTGCGCTATTTTTGTAGTTCAGGACTATACTACAGGTTCTTCGCGCATGATCAGAGGCATTTCTTCGCGCACGACCACTGGTCGTGCGCGCTGTTAATTTCTGCTCCGCCTATAAATAGACAGGCGCGATTTTAGGTCAGGGAGGCCAGTTTTGCGCCGTTTTTCCGCCTATTTCGGGGAGTCCCGACTTCTCCAGCGCCGCCCACCTTATGGAGGATCTCCGGGCAAGCTTTCAACGCCAAATCGTCGTCGGAGCTTCCTCTTGGCCTCCTCCTTCATCCTTGAGCTTCAAGAAGGGAGTCAACCTAGCCTTCTTCTTCAAGATCGGAGCAGCTTGTGTGATCATTCCTCCGGTTCGTGACACGAAGAAGACGAGTCCACTGGAAGGTAGTGACAGCCTTCTCTACCCCGGACGCAGTTGAGGACCGAGCTTGGACGCGAATTGACAACCCGACGATTCCTTCCATGAACCCTCAACAAGACTTCGGAGTCGGTCGATTTCGCACACTCGCCTCCCCTTGTAGTGATAGCTTAGTTGGATTTCTTATATGTTTGATGAAGTGTGTTTTGACTATTAGCATTTATACTTGATTATGTCTATGTGATTTGGGTATTCTTGCTTATCATTTTGAGGTATGCCTTGTTGTGTGGATTGTTGGTTGTGTTGTGCCGCCCTAATAATTGTTATTGGTGTGCTTTGCGAAGAGCTGCTTGCGACCCTCATTCCGCCGCTCTCTCCATTCCATCCGTATGCTTACTCTTCCATCTGCCTAGCGAAGCGTGGCATAGCGGCCCGTGTAATCCATTCCGACTCCGCCGGTGCGAACCATTCCATCCGCTTGCCTACTCTTCCATCCGCCTAGCAAAGTGTGGCATAGCGGCCCGTGTAATCCATTCACCCAACGAAGCAGTGCGCTCAAGGCCTGCACAGTTCGACTCCGCTTGCCTACTCGTCCATCCGCCCTTGCGACGCAGCGCGCTCAAGGCCTTCCTAGTCTCCATCCCGCCAAGCGAAGCATTGCATAGCGGCATTGCATAGGAGTAGTTGTAGTTGTTTTCTTTTATTTTCCAAAAGCCAAACCAACTCTCCCGCATTCCATCCGACCTATAGGACTTCGATCTCAAGTCCTTCCTTGAAAGTTACCTCCACCTTACTGTGTTCCTTTGAGATCGATACTTGGTGATTCATTCCCATTTTATATTACTTGAACGATCGGTACACTGCCGTTTCGTGCCGCAGTCTTGCTACCGCCTATAGCGGTGTGCTAAGATTTGCGCCATCAAGTTTTTGGCGCCGTTGCCGGGGAACACAGATGTGTGAGTTTTCTAGAGAGGGAGAATCTGAGCGAGAATCCCTTCCCTTTGTATATTGCATTCTTTTGTTTTGTTTCTTCCTATTCTGTTTTCCTGTTTTATATTAGGTTGCTTTAGTAATCAGTGTTAGGTGTAGTATTTTGCACAACAGTGTCTTTCTTTTTGAATCTTATTATCTTCACATCATGTGGGTTGCATTCAATATTCGTTGCCGTTGGTGTGGAGATATTTCTCACGCTAGTGATAGATTCCCTACGGAAGATGGTGGGCATAATTCTCGTGGCCCGGTGTACGGAGCACCATTTCCCTATGGTTCTTCATGCCCTGTGCCCAAGTCTTATGGCCACTCGTCCTCGCCGCATACACCATTTTTATATTCCTCGCCGGCCCCTCAAGGACCAAGGAGTAATATAAAACGGTGCTTGTTCTATCAAAGCATGGATCACGCCCTGAAGGACTGTGCCAAGTATCTTCGCCAATTGGACGAGGATGATGAGCCGGATATCCGGATCGTCCCGACTCCTACTTTTGGAGGCACGCCTTCAACATCTGGTTATATGTCCGTGTCACCTTCTTGCTTTGAAGGGGATGATGTGGACACAGTCACCAGATGCGTGGCTGATCTAGGCTCTGACATGGCCGAGCCTATCTCCCCGTGCATATATCACCGTGCGTAGATTCGATTCTTTGTGAGGAATCAGTGCTTGACTTTTATTCAAGCACTGCTCCTTCCCCTTTTGTGCATACTACTACGCTCGTCTCTGACGACATTGTTTATGATGTGTCGCAAGATGAGGCCGGCGATCTATGTTTTGTGCCTACTCCTATGGAGGAGGACAACCTTCTAGGTGAAGAGGAGCTTTCCTCAGTACCGGTGGAGGAAGTCCAAATCTTAGGCATGGCCACTGTTATCCCGCCGAACCTTGCAACATTGATGACAATGCAAACATTATTTTACTTTCCCAATCTAATGGGAGTGAGACCGGAAACACTCCCCCGCTTGATTTTTATTTAAGTCATTCTTCTCTTTTATTTCTTGACCCCCCCTTCTGCTATAACTGAGCCTGTGCAGGTTGAGTCTCCGCTGGTACATAAGGAGGACTTGGAGCTTCCAGCTCAGGTCAATGATGATAGCATCCTCATGTGCGAGGAGGTTGATCCCTCCTCCGATGAGGAAGCTCCAACATTGATCTCTTCCTCCTGTTATCCCCCTGATGACGATACCTTGCTGGGCAAGGATTTTTTATGTGAGATGAGTGAGGACCAGGCCTCCTCCTCTTCTTACATTCTGTTTCCTCTACCTGCGGTTTGTGGGTATTATTATACAGGTAGAGGGGTAACTGCTCTGTCACCGTATCGGTACCCGCTACCGAAACGGATAATGGAACAACTACCTGTGCACTCTTCTTTTCATAGGCCTATAAGCTAGAACTGTACAAATGCCAAATAAGTCATGCTGGGATGACAATAACCCCAGTAGTTATCTTACTTTTCTCGCAATTTCAATTTATCCAGTTTGTTTAGTTCGTGCATTTCTTTTTAGCATTTATGCTTTCTTTTGTTTTGTGGAGCTCACCCTTGCAGGTCATCTCCTGGTTGGCGGAAGCTGCTCTTTGTCTTGGTTTTCATGCGTCTTCTGGTATGCTCATTTCTGAGCATTGGGTACCCTCTTCCCCTAACTTTGTTTTAGAATATCTTAATGCATAGTTTAAGTCTGGGGGAGAGTAGTTTTGTTTACCCGCTCACATGCACGAGTGCACTGCATACTAGAAGCTTCTATTTAAGTTATTGTTCATTTTCATTGCACACCACAGCACCCACTTGAGCGTGTACTTAGTTGTTGGCACGTCTTGAGTGGAACTCCTTCCTTTGTGTGATTGGGAAAATCATTGTGCTGGCTTTTAAATTATGTAGTGGAGTAAAATGTTGACTCCGGTGTTCCTAGTCTAATGCTTTTGTGAGCATAGAGATTTGTGTAGATTAGATTCTTTTTTATACTATTAGTCTTATACATTTCTATTAGTGTAAATGTCGTTTACTTTACTCAAATGGTGAATCCGGTCTAAATCAAAAGGTAGCATAGGGATGTGTGTAAATTATCGCTAGACGTTTATTGCCTGAGCCGGGAGAAAGGATAATTTTTCTCGGTGACTAAGAACTCGCCCCAAGCGATTCTTGAAGCATTGGCATAGGATAATTCTGTTGAGCAAGAATGACGTAGGCCAACATTTTGGCCCGGTTGAGCCTTTGTGCCAATCCTGATATCTTATTCTCGTTAGCCCATTTGTGCCTACCCCATCCATTTGATTCAGCCCCACATTTTATTCCACCAAAACCAAAAAGCCGATCCTAGTCACATACCCAAAGCTGAGCTTTAGCTGTTTTCAAATTTGTATTTTGGAATGTTGATGTCGTGATGTTAAATTTGGAGATGTGGTTGTACTCCCTTGAACATTTGCTGAATTTGAAAAAATATATAATTAGAAAAAGAAATGAAATGAGAAGAAAAGAAAAGAAAAATGAGAATGAGTTTAATTGAAAATCTATTTGAGATATGTATTTTGGAGTAGGCGGTGCACATACCCATGCGTTCAGGTCCAAGTCTGGGGGTCTGGTGCATCCGCGTGTTTTTGTAGCTGCGGGGATAGCGTTATTGTTTAAGCTCATTTGGGTTAGGTGCTTTAAGCCGTCCTGTTTATCATTATTTACCTCACCGTAACCCAAGCCCCATGAAAAACCTTAAGTCCTACCGACTCACGCACTGAACTAATCTAGTGCTGTGGAGAGAATGTGACTGGGCGAGCTTATGGTCTTCGACACCGATGGATTTCGGTGGAGTTTATCCCAAACCCCAGCTTGGGCAATGCTCATCTCAACGTGTGTTTTACTTTCTCCGTATGCATGACCGATTGATTCACCATGATTCATTTTTTTTGAGTAGTAGTAATATTGATTTACTCCATTAGAAATATATAAACTATGTGTATAATTAGAAACCTTATCTACTATTTCTCTATGCACTTGGGCATGCGACTTCGCATGTTACTCCTCGATGTAATTTTAAGCTAGCTATTTATTTTTCCCCGCCTGCTTAGGACGTGTTTGCTCGGGACGTGCAAACAGGTAAGTCTGGGGGTGTGATGAGTCCAGTTTATATAGTGATTTCCGGACTCATCTGGGCTAGGTTTCATGCACTTGCACTTCACTTTAGGCCCGTATTTAATTCTATTTGATCACGATGCCCATTTCATTGCTTAGTGCACATTTATGCCCCATCTTGGTGTGATTTCATGTATTTTTGTGGTCTAGTATTTTTCCTGCAGGCCCTGGGATCGCGTGAACGTTCGGGATGGAGCGGGGCAATTTTTGGCCTAAAAAGCCTCTGATCGTGTGCATTCCTTCGCGCACGATCAGGCGCACGATCAGGCGCACGACCAGTGGTCGTGCGTTAATTCCCTTCCCTGACAGAGCGTCGGCGCACGATCACAGGCATTTCTTCGCGCATGACCATTGGTCGTGCGCCACTGACCGTGCGTTATTTTTGCAGCTCAGGACTATACTACAGGTTCTTCGCGCACGATCAGAGGCATTTCTTCGCGCATGACCACTAGTCCTGCGCCTGACCGTGCCCGCTGTTAATTTCTGCTCCGCCTATAAATAGACAGGCGCGATTTTAGGTCGGGGAGGCCAGTTCCTGCGCCATTTTTCTGCCTGTTTCGGGGAGTCCCGACTTCTCCAGCGTCGCCCACCTTAGGGAGGATCTCCGGGCAAGCTTTCAGCGCCAAATCGTCGCCGGAGCTTCCTATTGGCCTCCTCCTTCATCCTTGAGCTTCAAGAAGGGAGTCAACCTTGCCTTCTTCTTCAAGATCGGAGCAGCTTGTGTGATCATTCCTTCGATTCGTGACACGAAGAATACGGGTCCACTGGAAGGTAGTGACAGCCTTCTCTACCCCGGACGCAGTTGAGGACCGAGCTTGGACACAGATTGACAACCCGACGATTCCTTTCGTGAACCCTCAACAAGACTTCAGAGTCGGTCGATTTCGCGCACTCACCTCCCCTTGTAGTGATAGCTTAGTTGGATTTCTTATATGTTTGATGAAGTGTGTTTTGACTATTAGCATTTATACTTGATTATGTCTATGTGATTTGGGTATTCTTGCTTATCATTTTGAGGTGTGCCTTGCGGTGTGGATTGTTGGTTGTGTTGTGTCGCCCTAACAATTGTTAGTGGTGTGCTTTGCGAAGAGGTGCTTGCGACCCTCATTCCGCCGTTCTCTCCATTCCATCCGTATACCTACTCTTCCATCCGCCTAGCGAAGCGTGGCATAGCGGCCCGTGTAATCCATTCCGACTCCGCCGGTGCGAACCATTCCATCCGCTTGCCTACTCTTTCATCCGCCTAGCGAAGCGTGGCATAGCGGCCCGTGTAATCCATTGGCCCAACGAAGCAGTGCGCTCAAGGCCTGCACAGTTCGACTCCGCTTGCCTACTCGTCCATCCGCCCTTGCAACGCAGCGCGCTCAAGGCCTGCCTAGTATCCATCCCGCCAAGCAAAGCATTGCATAGCGGCATTGCATAGGAGTAGTTGTAGTTGTTTTCTTTTATTTTCCAAAAGCCAAACCAACTCTCCCGCATTCCATCCGACCTTTAGGACTTCGATCTCAAGTCCTTCCTTGAAGGTTATCTCCATCTTACTGTGTTCCTTTGAGATCGATACTTGGGGATTCATTCCCATTTTATATTACTTGAACGATTGGTACACTGCCGTTTCGTGCCGCAGTCTTGCTACCGCCTATAGCGGTGTGCTAAGATTTGCGCCATCAGTCTCCTCCGTAATTAGCATCCATATATCCAAGCAACTCCAAGCTTGACCCTCTCCTATATAGGAGACCCAAATCAGAGGTCGACTTCACATATTTCAAAATTCCTTTTGCCGCTAGAAGATGAGGCTTCCGTGGCTCCGCCATGTACCGACTCACTTTGCCAACTGCATAAGCAATATCAGGCCTCTGGATGGTCAAGTAGATCAAGCTCCCAACCAGAGCTCGGAACACCAACGGATCAGATAGAACTCTCCCCTCATCCTTCCGAAGTTTATGATGATGTTCCAGAGGTATAGAGCTGCTCTTCCCTTCCTCCATGCCAAATCGTTGAACGATCCGCACCGCATATCCGGCCTGAGAAACGAGCTCTCCGCTCTCCCGCCTCTGAACCTCGAGTCCAAGGAAATGGTGAAGCTCACCCAGATCCTTCATCTCAAATCTGATAGCAAGCTCGTCTCTCAGCCTTGCCACTGCCTCCTTCGAGTTCCCGGTGACAATCATGTCATCCACATACAGCAAGACAATGACCCGAAGTGCCCCCTCCTTATTGACGAACAAGCTAGAATCAGAGTCTGAAACAAAGAACCCGCAGAATAAAAGATACTCCACGATCTTTCCATACCACGCCCAAGGCGCTTGCTTCAAACCATACAGGGCTTTCTTTAGTTTGCAGACGTAGTTCGGACACTCCTCCGAGATGAATCCTGGCGGTTGGATCATAAAGATATCCTTGTCGATCTCGCCGTATAAGAAGACATTCTTAATGTCGAGCTGCCAAATCTCCCATCCACTTGAAGCCGCCAAAGCAATAATAAATCGGACCGAAGTCATCTTTGCCACTGGACTAAACGTCTCATCATAATCTTCACCATACTGCTGTAAGAACCCGCGAGCTACAAGGCGAGCCTTGTATCGCTCGATCATACCATCAGCCTTCTTCTTGAGTTTATAGACCCACTTCCATGTCACAGGGGTAATGCCCTTGGGCCTGGGCACTAGAGACCAAGTCTCATTCTTCTTGAGAGCATCCATTTCCTCTTGCATAGAAATTTCCCACTGCTTCATGCCTTAGGCCTTCTCAAAGCTCGACGGCTCCCTCTCATCCAAGGGACCAGCAAAGAAACATAAGACAAAGCAAACCTTGTTTCCTCCTTTGTATCGATCCGGTGGCTTAATAGTCCTCTTCGACCTCCTAAGAGGTTGCACCTGACTAGCCACCTCCTCAGCTACTTCTTCTGTGTTAGCTCCTCTTCTAGATAAACTTGGAGCATCGCTCCCCCTGCTTCAAGAACCTGAAGTCTCCATCTCTGAGCTCGACACAATAGGAGCTCCTGGTGAAACAGGCAACTCCACTTGAAGATTTTCCGCAGCCTTCCCTTCTTCATCAACCCTATTCTCCGGTAGTTCAACTCCTGAACTCCCCTCGTAGGAAGTCACCTCATCGAACACCACATCCCGAGATACAAAAGATCTTTGAGTCTCAGGATCCATGCATCTCCATCCCTTCTTCTGCTCATCATATCCAACAACGACTAGCTTCCTTGCTTTCACATCTAGCTTTGTCCGAATAGCATCAGGAATATGCACATAACAGGTTGACCCGAATACCGAAGGTGAGCAACAATTGGTTTCTCCTTGAACATCAGTTCGTGAGGGGTCTTCATGTTGATAGGCCTTAGAGGCATCCTGTTGATGACGTAAGCCGCACAAGACATTCCCTCCGCCCAGAAAGACTTTGGGATACTCTTGGCATGAAGCCAGCATTTGCAAATTTCTGTCAGATGACGAATCTTCTGTTCTGCAAGGCCATTTTGCTGTGGAGTATGGGCACAAGTGAGCTCTCTCCGAACTCTGTGTTTCCTGCAAAAACTTGAGAACTCACCAGAGGTTAACTCCCCACCATTGTCAGTTCTCAATTTTTTCACCCGCAGGCCTAACCGACCTTCAACCAGCTCCTTGAACTCCACGAACCTCGCAAAAGCTTCTGACTTCTCTTTCAAAAAATATACCCAGACATATCTGGTGTAATCGTCAATCAACACCAACATATATCTGTTGCCTCCAAGGCTTGGGGTGGTAGTCGGTCCCATCAAATCACCGTGAATGCACTCCAACGGCGCTTTGCATCTTGTTTGTGATTTATCAAATGGAAGTCGATGAGACTTACCAAACTGACATCCCACACAAACATGACCATCTCCATAGGAGGACAAGCTAGGAAAGCCCTTGACAAGGGCCCTTACCGCCATAGCCTTCAATTTGTCCATGCCTACATGCCCCAACCTTTCATGCCAGATAGCCGCGCTATCATTGGTCTTCATTTTATCAACATAGGTACTTGTCGATAACATGAACAAGTCCTTCACCCTCTTTCCAACATGGATAACATCTCCCTTTTATCTCCGGTTGAGTTTTAAGAAACTTCACTTCTGTTGGGCCAAACAGAACGTGATAACCGGCATCGACCGCATTGGTCACAGAGAAGAGATTCTTCTTCATACCAGGCACGTGATAAACAGTCCTCAATGTGAGTGGACCCTTATCACTGCTCAGAGAGACAACTCCTTCTTGTTCTACTGCATGAACAGAATTATTAGCCGTTATGATAGCATCGTTACCTGAGTAAGGCGCCAAAGAAGAGAACGTTGATTCATCCCCGGCGAGGTGATGCCCACACCCTGAATCAACAATCCAATCCTCTTCGAAGTTGATGGCAGCCAAGTCCTTAACGGGCATAGCCATCATATTAGCTGCAAAGGCTCCTCCCCATCCAGCTTCATCAGACTTTGGCTTCTCCTTCTCCGCTGCATGTCCCGGCTGAAGATTAACCCGGCAATCCTTCTTGAAGTGGCCGGTCTTATTGCACCTGAAGCACCTTGGTCCCTCTCCCTTCTTCTTCCCATTAGACTAAGGAGCATAACCCCTATCCTGCTGACCTGAAGTAGAGGGTCCATCATGACCCAGCTTCTTCTTCTCCCACTTCTTCTTCTTCTTCCCAGAGAACAACACATCACTATCTGCCCCAGAGATAGAAGTCCCCGCCATCTGTCTTGCCAAACTTTCTTGCGAAGCAAGTAAGTTCTCCAGCTCCAACAAAGATGGTTGATTTGCCCAACCCTGAACTGAAGTCACCAAGGCAAGATACTCCTTCCGCAACCCGCGGATGATATGCCTCTTCAGTTTTGCCTCTGAGATGGGCTCATCAGGGTCCAATGCAGAAATCTCTGTTGTGAGGTTCTTCATCTTAAGAAAGAAGGTAGTGATTGAAAGATCACCTTGGGAGGCCTTCGCCAACTCATTTTCAAGAAACTGTAGCCGAGCTACATTCTTCTTATTAAACAACCCCTCCAAAGACGTCCAAATCTCAGCAGCAGATTTACATCCAATGATGTGATCAAACAACTCTGGTGAGATAGCCCTCTTGAGTGTGAACTCTGCCTTACCATTAGTCCTCCTCCAAAGTCTCACCTCTGCCATATTATATCCTGCTAGAAACACCTCTTGTGTGTCTTCTCCTCCAACTATCTCCCATAGATCCTCGCCAAGTAAGTAACTCTTCATACATGACCTCCATTTCTTATAGTTAGTCGATGTGAGGAGTTCAATACCAAGCCCTCTTGCGTATCCACCTTCCATGGCAATCTAAGTGGTCTCTTCTTCACAAAGACGATGGCAACTCAAGTTGATCACTGCTTATCCACTCCAACAACCTCCCTCTGATACCATGTTAAAATTTTGAATTTGAATCGTTTAGGAGTAAGCAGGAGTTGCATCAACTGAGTTATAGCCAAACAACCACAATGCCACACAACAACACAAGAAACTTTATTGAATTGCAAACTTCATTTACAGTGCGAGGTATACATGGCGAGACATGATTCATAAGAATCACGAAGGAGAGAAGAACAAAACACCAAAAAACAGAACTGGCGGCTTGACAAGCAGAGACCGCACAGACCGCACAACTCTAGAGATCGCCCGACCTGTCCTGAAATGACGCTAATAGAAAACAGACAGACCGCCTGCACTGCAAGACCGCCACCTCAGACCGCACTAACTGGAGCTTTATTGAACGAAGAACTGAAGCTGTCGCCAGACCGCAACTCAGATCGCCTAACCTCTAAAGGTCGCCTGATCGCTGAGCTCGCTGCGAACAGCACAAGAACAAACATAAACCAGTTCGCAGACAGACCACTGCCGAACTGTTTATTCAAGCCGCTGGGAATCACCAAGGAAGGAGACCGCAACCTGCTGACCGCAAACCTGCGAACACAACAAACAGTCAACTCGCTTCCGAGACCGCCCGACCTCAATGTTGAGACCGCACAAATTAACCCAGGCTCTAGTTCTTACAATTCTCGTTATGAATGACGGTCCATGCACCCCTATTTATAGGCGGGTAGACGGATGTCGTCACCACACATGAGGGATACAATCACCACCTGTCAGATCGCCAGCGGGCTCACAGGGGCAGACCGCGTGATCACACAACTTGGACAACCTTCCGTCCAAGACCGCAGATCAGCAGGCAGATCACGCAGAAGTCGCGTGAACACGAGCCCGCGCACAAACCGCGCAGGCACAAGAACGCTCCTTCCTTAGAACACCAGGAGCAAACCAAGAACCATCTGGCCGACTTTAGATAAATCGCCAGATCGCCAGCACAAGCCGCCCGGTCAGGTGGTTAAATAAGAACAGACCGCCCGGTCTTCTACAAAGAAGATAGACAGACCAAGAAGAACAACCCGGAGAGAGACCGCAACCACCAGGAACAAACTGGCAAACTAACAGACCGCCAGAATAGACCGGCAGAGCCAGACCGATAGATCACTGACACAGACCACGCGGTCTCTGCGGTCACCCAAAATTAGACCGCCCGGTCACCTCCACTTCACTTCAATAATTTCAACACTGTGTTCCTTCGAGATCGATACTCGGGGATTTTCTCCTCGTTTTATATTACTTGAACGATCGGTACACTGCTGTTTCGTGCCGCAGTCTTGCTACCGCCTATAGCGGTGTGCTATATTTGCGCATCACTCAACAACCACTATTATAGGAGAAGTTGAGAAAATGAAGGATGAACTAAAGACTAACTTGGAAAATGCATTTCAAACCCTATCTGGCTCTGTGGCAGCTGCTTCTCAAGGTATTGAACAGAAAATATTTGAAGAATCCAGAAAGGGGGAGGAGACCAGTGCTGAAACAAATTCTGAGCTTGCCCTCAAAGTTCAGCAAGGAATGATAATTGCTCTAAATCTGCCTCTCTTGGACAGATTTAGAGCATGGCATTTTGACTTCCCTGCTCAAGCAAAGATTGCATAGGATGCAAGGCTTGCAGCCAAAAGGAAAAGAGAAGAGATTATGCTAGCTGAGGAATTCATGGCCAAAAATAGAGATGATTAGGCCAAAGATCCTGACTATGAATACTGGAGTGATGACTCAAAGAACATAATCTTGAATGCTTGCAAAAACCATGGTCAGCTTTGCAAGAACATTGATAGTTTATATCCAACAGAAGAATGGACCAAGCACTTAGAAAGAAATTCCCTAAGGGAGAGGGTATTCAAAGAAAATTTGGTAAATAAAAAGAACCCTAAAAGAATAGCATCCAAATATTTCCCAAAGCCATTTCTGTATTTCAAGAGGCAAAGAAACAAGAAGGAGGTTGCTGCTCCTGCTGGAAAGAATGCTCATGTTGCTGAGATGAATGTTGTTGCTGCTGGAAAGGATGCTGCAAGAAATGAAGCTGAAAGTACAAATGCCTGTAACGGTCTCCCCAGCACACAACTCGTAAGGACTTGGTATGTGGCACCTGCATTATTGAGCCCGAAGGGCATCATCTTGTAACAATAACATTCATCCCCCGTGATGAAGGAGACATCCTTGATGTCCGAGGGATGCATGCGAATCTGATGATAACCTGAAAACGCATCTAGAACAGACATTACAGGGAAACCGACGAACCAGCGCGTCGATTCTAGGCAGAGGATAGCAATCCTTGGGGCATGATTTATTTAGCAAGGAAAAGTCTATACACATTCTCCACTTACCTCCCCCCCTTCTTCACCATGACCACGTTAGAGACCCAGCCTGGATACTGGATCTCTGATACAAACCCTGCATGAATGAGCTTACCCACCTCCTCTCGGATTGGCCCTTCCAGCTTATCTGCTATGGCCCTCCACTTCTGATGGATGGGACGGGTGCCGAGGTCGAGATTGAGACGGTGGCAAGCCACGTCCGCATTGATCCCGGGCATCTCCGCGGCGCTCCAAGCGAAGACATCCACGTTCTCCTGAACGCATGCTAGGATCTGTCTATGCTCCTCCAGGCCGAGCTCCCCGCTGATCCTGACTTTTTCCACCACCCCGGGTCGGGTGGTGACTTCGAGCTCCACGACCTCCTCCACGGCCTCCAACCGGGACTGTTCTCCCCAATCTCCTTCCCTCTCTTCGCCACTGGCGAGCGATTTGACGTCACCCTCCTTTCCTTCTTCTTCGACCACCATCAACTCTTCTGCCCCCCCCCCCCCTCTCCGGGCCTGATTCTCTACCTCTTCTTCTTCCATTGGCCCCTCTGGCCTCTACTCCGTCGTCTCCTTTTGGCCTTCTCCTCCAAGCCCTACTGGCTCACCCACCTCCTGGTCCCATCTCTCGGCCTCTCCCATCCAAGAGATGGTGTTGACTGCCGTCACGTAGCATTGCCACGCTACCTTCGGATCTCCTCTGATTCGGACTTGGACTCCTCAGTCATTGAACTTAAGGCACTGGTGGAATGTGGAGGGGTCACAGCGGAACGCGCTGATGAGTGGCCGTCCAAAGATGGCGTTATAGCTGTTGGGAGCATCCACTATGACGAAGCGGCAGTTCCTGGACTACCCCCCCCCCCCCCCCAAGACCACGTGGAGTCCCACTCCCCCTTCTACTTCTTTTCTCTCCGCGGAGAATCCGAACAACGGACCATCCGAGGCCAACACCCTTCGCGGCTCCACCCCCATCCCATCAAATGCTTTTTTGAAAACGACATTGACCGAACTCCCGTTGTTCACCGGGATTCTAGAAACGGTGAAATTCTCGATCGCCGTCTGAATGACGAGTGCATCGCAGAATGGGTCCTCATAACTTGGCATGTCCTTCTGGGTGAAGGAAATCTTCTCTGTCGAAGGTGGGGCTAGGGATGTCGAAGCCAAGCTACGATGGTAGATAGTATGGAGGCTCGCCTTCCGGGTTGCCTCAACCCCTACCTCCCCCCCCCCCCCATGGATCACTCTGATCCCCCTCGGGACCCCAAATCGGCCCGGTCTTCGCACCTTTCCTCCTCCTCCTGAGGCACAACCTCCTCTAACCTTACCGGTTGCTGTTGTCGCGGCATGGGCACTCGGGCCCTTTTTGTCTCTAGGAACTCTGGGCAGGTGGCCGTCGCGTGACCTTCCTCATCATGGAAGTCACAATACGGCAGCGTCACCTCTCCTGCCCCGCCCTCCGCCATCCTATTCCTTCTTCTTCTTCCTGCTCCCGCTTCTTCACTCGCCTCTTCTCTCCTTCCTCTTCCCCCTCTTCCCTGCCTGATTGCCATGGCTTGCTGGGGTGGAGGAGGCATCGGCCTCGGTCCCTGCCTCCATCCCAGCTGATGGGGTCTTCCTTGACCACCATTGAAGTTACCCCTCCCTGGGGCGTAACCCCTTTACTGGCCTTGCATTCCTCCGCCATGATGCCTCCACTCCCCCTCCGGGCCCTGGGCTCTTCCCTTCTCCTCACCTCTTGCTGCCTGACCTCCGGCTCACTGAGCTTTGCTAGCCTCTTGGTGAGTTCCGGGTTGGCCTCTTCACTCTAGATCTCCTCCGCCACCCTCTCCATTAGCTCCTCGTAGGAGACGGGGGCCTTCCTCTTCAGAGCCATTTTGAAGAAACTTTCCCTCAGCCCGACCGTGAAGGCGAGCTGGAGTGCAAACCCAGGCATCTCCTGAGTGAGCATCACTTCTTCTTGGAACTGGTCCGCATAGCGAGACAACGACTCCTTCGGCTCCTATTTCACTTTGAAGAGGGACTCGGCGTCCTTCTTCCTCTTCTTTGAAGTTGAGAATCGCAGCAGGAAACTTCGGCGCAAATCTTCAAAGGCGTAGATCAATCCTGTAGGGAGCTGATGGAACCAGTCCCTGGCCTTTTCTTTAAGGGTGACGGCGAAGAGCTGACACTTGAAAGCATTCGACATCGGCCTGATAGAGACCGAGTCCTCAAAAGACTGGAGATGTTGGACGGGGTCATCCCTGGCGTGGTAGTACACCCTGTCCCACTCTCCGAACCCTTCCGGGACAGGTGCAGAAAGTACCAACTCGCAGAAGGGACTTCCCCCTTCTACTACCCTTTCTCGCTCTACACGCCCCCAAGCTCTCTCACCAGACACGGGCTCGCGGGGACTGCGCTCGCGAGAACGGTATTCGCCTGGACCACTCCCACAGTCGCTACATCCTCCGGACGTGCGCTCCCTATGTCGCGCTCACTGGCACAGAGCTCGCCGGCACGGAGCTCACCGGTGCAGGGCTCGCCGTGCTGGCGAACAGCATTCGCCCCTCCAAGTCTTGAACTGAACTTCCGGCGATTTCCTTCCCAGCCCTCCCCCCCCCCCCCCCGGAGCATTCTCGCCAACCGCTGCTGGGGGAAGTGTCGCCTGAGGTGCTGGGGTCGCGAACTCACTTCGCAGCGCCGCGACCGTGAGCCCGAAAGTGTCAAGCACCTCCCTCCTGAAATCCGCGAACATCCTCGGCATCACCACCTGTGATGACTCGCTAAACTCCTCGCCTTGATCCTCGCCTCCTGTCATATCCGCTCCTTGGAACTTTCTTGGACCAGCCACGCTCCACGCTCACCGCACCAAAATGTTGAAACCGATTTCTCGGCCCCTTGTGAAGCTCGGGGCCCTCACCAAAATGAGGGGCAGCTAGCCCTTACTGATCCCTCGGAGAAGGTAGAATGGAGACTAGGAAAACGACTAAGACCTTAGTCACAACGAGGAGGTCCCTCCACTAACCCGGAAGATCGTTGAGTGCTTCCCCTCCCAAGCCAAAGATGAGACTCGGGCACCTTGGAGAGCTCTAGAAATGGTAAACAAGGAGAGCCTAAGGAGAGAGAAGCTGAAGTGAACTCCACTCCAAAGGTGTCCTTGAGGTCTTATTTATAGGTTTTCTAGTCTGGCATGCAAATAGCAGGACTCCGCCTTTTGATTTTACTATCCACACCCCAAATGGGTCAGCTAACAGCCAACCTCCGCTGTTCGGAGAGGCTAAAAGCAGACCACCAAGGGTAAAAGTGTAATTTGGCCCCATCAACCTATGGGCAAGGAACTACGAGAACCTTGTTGCCGGAGCTCTCACGGGCCTTCTCGTGAGTCCTGCTCGCGATGTCTCTCCTAGGAGATCGCCCTGCGAGGACCTCGCTGGCCCATTCTGGCGGTATCTGCCGAGGTCCGGTCTCGTGAACCTTCCTGCGAGACCGCCTCCTGACTTTGTCGAACTCAACACTCATTTTATCGAATGCTTCACCGATCGTAGACGAGCTCGACGAACGCAGAACATCGACCGCTGTTATGGAATATATTTTGTTCGTCGTGTGTCGTCCGACGAATGCTGAACTCCGTTCATCATTCGTCGAGCGCAGGATTGAGCTCGTTGGATGCTGTTGCTCTAAATTCGCGAGCCATCCTGGGAGGTCGCCTGTTGACTTTGCCGCGCGCCGAACACATTTCGCTTGGCCAAGTTTCCTGAAGATATCTGCCGAGGTCTGGATCTCGCAATTCCTGTTGCGAGACCGTCCCTTTGGCTTTAATGAGCATAGAACACTTCGCCGACTTCTGATGATTTCGCCGAATAGGGGTGGGCTCGACGAAGTCAGGTGAGCTCGACGATCACTGGAGAGTTCGTCGAATGCGGTACTCCTTTCGTCGAACTCAGAAATCTTCCTCAAACGGCCTGCGAGCGCTTATCTCGTCGACCCTTCTCGCTCGCCCTTCAGCGAGCTCTCCGAGAGCAAAGTTCTTCGACACTAAGGCCTCTCTTCCTTATTACCTCCTTCATCCTATTGCCTTCTTAAACCGCGTCTCCTTGCCTGGCGAATATCGGGGTTGTACACAATCCCCGCTCTTCGCTAGGATATTTATGCTCGCGAAGAAACATCCAACCCCTGGTATTTGCCAACCCCTTGATGATCTGTCAGGAATCTTTGGTAGGCCCCACCCCGAGGGCTATAAATATCATCCCGAGTCCTTAGTGGCGTGCGCCGCCACTTCCTTTTCTTTCATTTTGCTCTGCACTGTAGCTGCCAGGAGATGCCTCTTTCCGAAGAAGCTGAGGCTCGCCTGAGGGCTGTGAGAGCCGGCGGGATACCCTCCACGACCAAGGTCCCCGCTTGGATGAATCAGCCGCCTCCCGCTCCGTCGCCAAAAACTAAGAAGGAGAAGGCGGCTTGCCGAACCGGGGATGGCTCCGTACTGCTGGACTCCTCCCCGGATAGCCGTCTCCATGAGAAGGTATGAGCTACCCCTCTAGCTTAAGTCAATAAGTTTGCCTGTGATTCATGTCTACTCGCAGGATGCCCTGCCGAACGAGGAGGCTGGCGAACCTGCTGGTGGGTCTCGCAAAAGTCCGCCGGCGGATACAAATCTTGCTTGGAAAAATGTCGTGGGTATGCCCTCGATCTCGCATGCCGGCCTTCCTTTTGTCAACTATCTGACCCTCATTCACTGCTTCTTCCAGTCTCACCTCGGGAGTCCCGGCTCGCCAGGCATCGCGGCCTCCATCTCTGCCTCCTCCTGACAAAACTATAGATAATCCCAGGTTCCAACTCCTGACGAGCGAGGAGACCGGCGGCTCTGTACCGCCAAAGATCCCTCCGACCAACAGCGCAGCCTACCCTTCGGGTCTGGGAAAATCTCTCTATCCCAACTACGGCAACGTGTTCCAGGGCCGCCCCTCGACTTCTCGCCCCCTCTGGGTAAGCATTCTGACGACCCCCTGCCCTGCGCAAACTCAAGCGCGCCATCTAACCTCTTCATAATTTTTCGCAGAGAATCCTGAAAATCCGCCCACCGATTCTGAGTTGGGCGACGACAAGATGTCCCCCCTTCTTGACCAGGTGGAAGACTTCTTAGGACATCCTGAGACGATGAAACAACGAGCCGCAGAGTTGCTGAGGAAGCACGATCGGATGCCGATGGACCTCAATATGCAGGCGAGGCGGGACAGAGAAGCCGCCGAGGACAGGCATGCCGTCCTGATGGAAGAGTGTGCGAGGCTCCGTGCCGCGAGACAACGCGATCATGATGAGAACGTTACGACGCCGGAGGTGCATATAGCGAGGATGTGGGATTACGCCTTCCTCATAGACCGGGAGGGCCGCGCGGCCGAGGATTATTATAATTCTAGGGTACCGCCGCGGTCCGGGTCGCGAAGTGGGGGTAGGTGGAAATGGTTGCCCCATGATTCTCGCTAACTTCTTCGTTGTCCCGAACTCTAATTTCTTGTAAATGAGTGCCGTTATTCCAGACGATCTCGCGATGGCTTGCAACTCGTATATTTGCCACTCATATATTGGCTTTATTTCATTTATAATAATCATTACTAGCTTTTTATTAGTTCTCGCTCGCTGCTTAATAAGTTTGTTTCATTCTCATATTATGTTGTGCTCGCGAGGACCCTCTGTTCTCGCTAAGTGTATCTCACGAAAATGTTGCTTGTACTAACCCCGCAGGTCTTTCTCGCCCACGGCCGTAATGTGATGTTTTGGCTAATCGCGCCCACCGGCGCTTGGGCTTCTTCCCGCCCTTTTACTTTTGCTATAAATAGGCTGTTATAGCTGAGTCAACCACCGCATTTATTGTCAACCTTCTTCCTCCTCTGCTCCAGAGCTCTCGCTCCCTCCCATTCTCATTCTACTTCTTTTCTCGCTGGTCATTGAAATGGGCGGCGATGCTAACGAGTCAGAGGATCGGTGAAAGATTGCTAAGGCTTTCGCCGAGCATAGCTTCTTTCACTGTAATCTGACCGACGAAGAGTATTTCACCGCGGTTGCCGACTACGTCACCCCTCCATTCGAGGCGCGCCGTACTGGCGAGAACGACGTGATCAACGCGCCGCTTGTCAACGAGCTAGCCATCCCCACCGCTCATTTTGCGATCAGCCTGCGTCTCCCTCTGTGGCCGGAAGTTCGCCAGGTAATAATCGCTCTCGCTCGCTTCTTATTCTCTGCAGGTCATGTCTCGCTCATTATGTGAACTAATCCTGGTCTTCTTGCTGCTCGCCAGGTGCTAAAGCACTATGGCATTGTTCCGGGCCAGCTTACCCCTAACGCCATGGTGGTTATCACAGCCTTCGCCTGCTACCTTCGCGAGGAGCGCATCGAGTTCAGCATCCCAGCCTTTCGGAAGCTGTTCTCGTTCCGCGCCTACAAGGACGGGACCGCCTACTTCGTGGGCTCGGGTCCTAAGGTCGATGAGACTGTCAACAAGGCCCACTTCTGGGCCCAGAAGTTCCTCTTCGTCAAGGGCAAATTCGGCAATATCCCGATCTCGCCAGTCCAGCACGGTGAGACCACCTACCGGCTCACTACCCTCGGAGGACATGACGCCCTCCTTTATCAGTTCTTCTGTAAGAAGAACTTTGAGGTTGTTCACCTCTGCCGCAACCTCGATTCGCTGCCTCCATTTCTCGCTGGGGAAGGTAAAGATCACGCTTAACAACTACAATTTTATTCCCAGCCACTCCGTAATTATTGAATTTTCAATACTTTTTTAGGCGAGCGGGATCTTCCCATCCATCCCCCCTACGCGAGAAATCGGAAGGCCGACGCTACCCTTGCTCTCGCGACCATGGGGGCGGAGGCTTGCCGAGACGCCGTCGCACCAGGTGAGCCCTCTTCTCACAAGAGACCGGGGGCTTCTAGCAGCCATGCCCTTCCCACGAAATCTCCGCCGAAGAAAAAGAGCAAAAAGAGCAGGGTATCGCTCACCACCTCAAAGGGGAAGGAGCCTCGCGAGGTCGCTTTCGATTAGTTCGACCTCACCGACCTCTCCGCGGGAGGTGAGGATGACGAGCCCATCCAGGAGGCTGCCAGAACCTCCGCTCCGCCCATCCCCGTCAACCACTATAACTTCGGCCTCGGCCAGAGGCGCCGAGATGAGACCGGCGAGCTCTTGGTGAACTGGAAGCTGGAGATGAACCGGGCAGACATCTCCACCATCCTCCCTACCTGGGTGGAGAAGGAGACCGTTAGCGGCCACACCTTCGATTTCTCGTTCATCATTTATGGACGCGGGACGCGGGGGCTTATAAGGACGAGATGGCGAGGACTCTCGCCTTCGAGAGCGCGAGGTCCTAGTTGCGCTCTGCCGAGCTCGCCCACATGACGGGGAGGCGCTGCTTGCAGTTGGAGCTTCAGAACGTGGAGCTTGCGAGGGCCTATCAGGGGCTTCTTGACGAGAACGCGCAGCTGAAGGAAAAGCTGCTCGCCGTGGAGGGCAGTGTGGTGAGTTATCTAGACCTCGTCACCCTCCTTTTTTCCGACCATTTCGTTCCTTAAATTTATCTTTCTTGAAGGGTGTCGAGGCCGCCGGAAGAGCCGACGCTCGCATTCAGGAATTGGAGGGTGAGGTGGCCGGGCTGGAAGCCCTAAACTGCGACCTCACCCGTGCCATCGTTCCCCCTTACCCCCGTCGTCTGATGGAAGAGCGGCGAGCGCGAGACGAGGACATCCGCTTGGAGTCTACCGAGTCAGCTCGCTACATCTTCCAGACAATGAAGGCGGCCGGCCTCCTAGTCGACGACGCGGCCGACATTACTCTGGAAGATGTCATCCCGGAGCTCTTTATCCCGCTTCCGCCAGTGAAGAGCAGTGATGACGAGGAAGGGTTCGCGAGTGATTCCTGTAGCTCGCTGCCGTTCCCGTTTTTTGTAACTTCTGATCGGCGAGATCGCCACAAATTGTAACCGAACAGCGGAATATAAATGCAGATTTTGCTTTGTTCATTGTGCTCGCCTTTTCTGTTTTGTTATTTTTGTGTGTTGGTATCCCGTTCTCGTTACCTCGATATTCATTTTTACGTAAGTTATTCTCGCGATGATCGTTCTCGCACCTTACGTTATCAAATAGATAGGCATAGGACATTTTTGGATTCTCTGGCCTTTCGCCACTTGCCTTAGGATTACCACCCTTTAGGTATGCACCGTCCTCTGCGTTTCGCAGGGTACTTCCCTTCTCGGCGAGAGCTCGCCTCCTACCCTGTGCCGGCGACTTCTCTGCCGAGCACCGGATACCCCGGAGTGCTTAGGGTTGATTCTTGTCACCCGCATACTATTGTGTGAAATCTATCTTCTCACCGAGCAAGCAGGTTCGCCGAGCAAGAAGGTCTGGGTCAGCGTCGAAGACTCGCCAACCTGAGGCATATCATCCTGATCTTATGAAGAACTCCTCTCTTTGCCAACTTCCCCAGTGATCAACTTGCATATCCCATCTAGTGAGAGCCCGGGAGCGGAATGGACCTGATGCATTCGAGCATCGATATTTGTTATCTTGCCATCCTCTCCAGAGATCAACCTGAAACCCCCCGTCTAGTGAGAGCCCGGGAGCGGAATCGATCTGGGGCATTCCAGCACCAATACTTATCACCTTGCCAGCCTCTCCAGAGATCAACCTGAAACCCCCCGTCTAGTAAGAGCCCGGGAGCAGAATTGATCTGGGGCATTCCAGCACCAATACTTATCACCTTGCCAGCCTCTCCAGAGATCAACCTGAAACCCCCCGTCTAGTAAGAGCCCGGGAGCAGAATCGATCTGGGGCATTCCAGCACCAATACTTATCACCTTGCCAGCCTCTCCAGAGATCATCCTGAAACCCCCCGTCTAGTAAGAGCCCGGGAGCGGAATCGATCTGGGGCATTCTAGCACCAATACTTATCACCTTGCCAGCCTCTCCAGAGATCAACCTGAAACCCCCCACTTAGTAAGAGCCCAGGAGCGGAATCGATCTGGGGCATTCCAGCACCAATACTTATCACCTTGCCAGCCTCTCCAGAGATCAACCTGAAACTCCCCGTCTAGTAAGAGCCCGGGAGCGGAATCGATCTAGGGCATTCCGGCACCAATACTTGTCACCTTGCCTGTCCTCGCATATCAGCTATAACTATCAAGTGAAGAAGTAAAATATTCGACTAATCTTGCAATAATACTTTCAAGGGTAGAATCGCTTCAAATCGTCTCCACTTCGGGCTCAGCCGAGGGGTACCCCTTCCACATCTTGGAGGTGATACCCCCCCCCCCCCCCCCCGAATTGAGCACTTCGCTTACAATGTATGGACCCTCCCAATTGGGGTCGAGCTTACCTACCGCGCCCCCTCTTCCAGCCGCGTCGACCTTCTTCAAGACCAGATCTCCTTTTTGAAAGTGCTTTACGATGTGCTTGTCAAAATATCGGGCCATTCGCCGCTTGATTTCCTCCTGCCTGATGGTGGCCTGGTCTCGGAGTTCCTCCACCAGGTCTAAGGATAGCCTTTGTTCCTCATCATTGGCACCAGCCACTCTTCATCCCCTTCACCTGCGGCGATCACCCTGGGGGTCTTTACTTCGAACTCTATGGGAAGGACTGCTTCGGACCCATGAGAAAGTTTGAACGAGGTCTCCCCGGTGGCGGTGTTAGGGGTAGTCCTCAGGGCCCAGAGAACGGATGGTATTTGCTCTACCCAGTTCCCCCGGAGGTTCTCCACCTTCTTCTTTAGTAGGTTGACGATTATTTTGTTTCCTGCCTCCACCTGGTCGTTGCTTCTCGGGTGGTGAACCGATGCGAACCTGAGGTCGATGCCCAGCTGGGTGCAGAAGCTAACAAACTCTTCGCTAGCAAATTATGGCCCATTGTCCGTCACTATAGCCTGGGGGAGGCCGTGCCTGCAAATTATTTCTCCCCACACAAAATTCTTTACAACTTGAGATTTTACCTTGGCTAAGGCCTTTACCTCCACCCATTTGGAGAAGTAATCGATCATGACCAGTAGGAACTTCCTCTGGCCACTAGCTTGAGGGAAAGGGCCAACGAGATCCAACCCCCATATGGCAAAGGGCCAGGGAGCAGTGACGGTCCGAAGTCTCTGGGCTGGGAGGAGTTGGAGCGGGGCGTAGAGCTGGCACTTCGAACATCTTCTTGCGAACTCCGCCGCGTCCTTGTTGAGGGTAGGCCAAAAATAGCCTTGCCTAAACACTCTCCCCTCCAGGGTTCGGCTCCTGGAATGACTGCCACACTCCCCGGAGTGGATTTCTTCCAGGACTCTCGGGACCTCCTCCTCGGAGACACAACGGGCCAGGAGTCCCCAGAGCGTCTTCCTATATAGCCCTCCTGCATGCGAGGAGTAATAAGCTGACTTATACCTGAAGCGTCGTCTGTCTATGTCTCTTTCAGGGAACTTCCCTGATGATAGGAAAGTGACAAAAGGATCCATCCACGAGACCCGCTGATCCACCTCCATCAATTCTCCTTCCTCGATGGTGGGTCGGAAGAGCTCTGAAACTGTTCCCCCTGCTCGGGGACCGAATATGGCCAAGGGGTCTTCGGGGGCGCTCTCTGCCCTTGGCATGTGCTTGATGGAGAAAGTGCGGAAATTCCAGATGACCCCCTTGACCTTTTCCAAGTACCGCAGGAGAGTCGAGTCCTTTGCGTCAAACTCCCCCTGACTTGGCATGCTACCACCATGGAGTCCGTCGAGACCTCCACATCTTGCACCCCCAGTTCCCGAGCCAACTGCAGGCCCGCTATCACTGCCTCGTACTCCGCTTGGTTGTTGGTAATCGGGAAGTGGATGTTCAAAGCTTGCTCGATCTTGGTCCCTTGGGGGCTCACCAAGATGATTCCCCCTCCATAGGAGTGTTTTCCTGACGCACCGTCTACCAACATCTTCCACACCACTGGTAGAGGCGGTTCATGCTCCCCCACTTCGGCTGTGTAATCAGCCATGAAGTCTGCCACCGCTTGGGCTTTGATCGACGTCCTGGGCATGAACGTAACATTGAACTCACTCAGCTCCACGGACCATTTTGCCAATCTTCCCGAATGCTCCACCCCTTCCATGACATTGCGAAGCGGGTGATCAGTCACTACCTTGATC
The DNA here is from genome assembly GCA_033032865.1 of Dactylorhiza incarnata. Classification (NCBI taxonomy): domain Eukaryota; kingdom Viridiplantae; phylum Streptophyta; class Magnoliopsida; order Asparagales; family Orchidaceae; genus Dactylorhiza; species Dactylorhiza incarnata. The sequence continues at coordinate 2,955,960 of JAWHQI010000160.1, read as the reverse complement.
GAATGTGCCTGAAAGTAAGGTCGGAGCCTCTGAGCCGCCACCACCAATGCGAAGGCCAACTTTTCTGGAATCGGGTACCGGAGCTCCGCCTTCCTCAGCACTCGGCTGACGTAGTAGATGGGGAACTGTTTTTCTCCCTTCTTCCCGGATCAGTACTGAGCTTATTGCCTTGGACCCTACCCCCAGGTACAGGGATAGGTCCTCTCCCGGTCTCGGCCCTTGGAGTAGAGGAGTTTGAGTGAGTTGTTCTTTCAAGGCTTGGAACGCCTCCTCACACTCCGAGGTCCATTCAAATTTTTTGTTTCCTCTCAACACCTTGAAAAAGGGGGCACATTTGTCTCCCGCCTTGGAGAGAAACCTACTGAGTCCGGCCAACTTTCCAGTAAGGCTTTGAACCTCTTTTGAGTTCCTGGGCGATCCCAATTCCATTATTGCTTTGACTTTGTCCGGGTTTGGCTCCACCCCCGCCGGGGTGAGCAGGTGACCTAGGAATTTCCCTCGGCTAGCTCCGAAGATACACTTCAAGGGGTTGAGTTTCATCTTATACTTCCGCAAAGTCATAAAGGTCTCTTCAAGGTCTCGGAGGTGGGATCCAAGGTCCCGACTCTTTACCATGAGGTCATCGACGTAGACCTCCGAGTATCTCCCCTTTTGTTCTCGGAAGACCCTGTCCATCATTCTCTGGTATATGTGTCACCTGCATTATTGAGCCCAAGGGCATCATCTTGTAACAATAACATCCATCCCCCGTGATGAAGGAGGCATCCTTGATGTCCGGGGGATGCATGTGAATCTGATGAAAACCGGAAAAAGCATCTAGAAAAGACATTACAGGAAAACCGACGGCTGAATCAACCAGCGCACCGATTCTAGGCAGAGGGTAGCAATCCTTGGGCATGATTTATTTAGCAAGGAAAAGTCGATACACATTCTCCACTTACCTCCCCCCTTCTTCACCATGACCACGTTAGAGACCCAGCCTGGATACTGGATCTCTGATACAATCCCTGCCTGAATGAGCTTACGCACCTCCTCTCAAATGGGCCCTTCCAGCTTGTCTGCTATCACCCTCCTCTTCTGACGGATGGGACGGGTGCCGGGGTCGAGATTGAGACAGTGGCAATCCACGTCCGCAATGATCCCGGGCATCTCTGCGGCGCTCTAAGCGAAGACATCCACGTTCTCCTGAACGCATGCTAGGATCTGCCTCTGCTCCTCCAGGCCGAGCTCCCGCTGATCCTGACTTTTTCCACCACCCTGGCTCGGGTGGTGACTTTGAGCTCCATGACCTCCTCCACGGCCTCCAACCGGGACTGTTCTCCCCAATCTCCTTCCCTCTCTTCGCTATTGGCGAGCGCTTTGACATCACCCTCCTTTCCTTCTTCTCCGACCACCATAAACTCTTTTGCCCCCCCCCCCCTCTCCGGGCCTGATTCTCTGCCTCTTCTTCTTCCATTGGCCCCTCTGGCCTCTGCTCCGTCTTCTCCTTCTGGCCTTCTCCTCCAAGCCCTGTTGGCTCATCCACCTCCTGGTCCCATCTCTCGGCATCTCCCATCCAAGAGATGGTGTTGACTGCCGTCACGTAGCATTGCCTCGCTACCTTCGGATCTCCTCTAATTCGGACTTGGACTCCTCCATCATTGAACTTAAGGCACTGGTGGAATGTGGAGGGGACACAGTGGAATGCGCTGAAGAGCGGCCGTCCGAAGATGGCGCTATAGCTGTTGGGAGCATCCACTATAACGAAGCTGCAGTTCCTGGACTGCCCCCCCAAGACCATGTGGAGTCCCACTCCCCCTTCTACTTATTTTCTCTCCGCGGAGAATCCGAACAACAGACCATCCGAGGCCAACACCCTTCGCGGCTCCACCTCCATCCCATCAAACGCTTTTTTGAAAATGACATTGACCGAACTCCCGTTGTCCACCAGGATTCTGGAAACGGTGAAATTCTCGATCGCCGTCTGAATGAACAGCGAATCGTAGAATGGGTCCGCATAACTTGGCATGTTCTACTGGGTTAAGGAAATCTTCTCTGTGTGGGGTGGGGCTAGGTATGTCGAAGCCACGCTACGACGGTAGATAGTATGGAGGCTCGCCTTCCGGGTTGCCTCAACCCCTACCCCCCATGGATCACTCTGATCCCCCCTCGGGACCCCAAATCGGCCCGGTCTTCGCACCTTTCCTCCTCCTCCTTAGGCCCAACCTCCTCTATCCTTACCGGTTGCTGTTGTCGCGGCACGGGCACTCGGGTCCTTTTTGTCTCTAGGAACTCTGGGCAGGTGGCCGTCGCGTGACCTTCCTCATCATGGAAGTCACAATAAGGCAGCGTCACCTCTCCCACCCCGCCCTCCACCATCCTATTCCTTCTTCTTCTTCCTGCTCCCGCTTTTTCTCTCGCCTCTTCTATCCTTCCTCTTCCCCCTCTTCCCCGCCTGATTGTCATGGCTTGCTGGGGTGGAGGAGGCATCAGCCTCGGTCCCTGCCTCCATCCCAGCTGATGGGGTCTTCCTTGACCACCATTGAAGTTACCCCTCCCCGGGGCGTAACCCCTTCACTGGCCTTGCATTCCTCCGCCATGATGCCTCCACTCCCCCTCCGGGCCCTGGGCTCTTCCCTTCTCCTCACCTCTTGCTGTCTGACCTCCAGCTCACTGAGCTTTGCTAGCCTTTTGGTGAGTTCCGGGTTGGCCTCTTCACTCTAGATCTCCTCCGCCACCCTCTCCATTAGCTCCTCATAGGAGACGGGTGCCTTCCTCTTCAGAGCCATTTTGAAGAAACTTTCCCTCAGCCCGACTGTGAAGGCGAGCTGGAGTGCAAACCCAGGCATCTCCTGAGTGAGCAGTGATGCGCAAATCCTACACACCACTATAGATGGTGGCTAGACTGCGGCACGACACGGCAGTGTACCGATCGTTCAAGTAATATAAAATGGGAATGAATCCCCAAGTATCGATCTCAAAGGAACACAGTAAGGTGGAGTTAACGTTCAAGGAAGGACTTGAGATCGAAGTCCTTGAGTCGGATGAAACGCGGAAACGGGGTGATTTGGCTTTTGGAAAAATAAAATAAAATATTACAACTACTCCTATGCAATGCCGCTATGCAATGCTTCACTTGGCGGGATGGAGACTAGGCAGGCCTTGAGCGCGCTGCGTCGCAAGGGCGGATGGACGAGTAGGCAAGCGGGGTCGAACCGTGCAGGCCTTAAGCGCACTGCTTCGTTAGGCGAATTGATTACACGGGCCGCTATGCCACGCTTCGCTAGGCGGATGGGCGAGTAGGCTAACGGAATGAGGGTCGTCGGCACCTCTTCGACAAGCACGCCACTAGCAATTGCTAGTGCGGCACCGGGCACGGTGGAGGAGTGGAAAATGGATGGGGGCGCACCTCAATAACACAAATGAACTAAATAATTCCATAAACATGAAATAAACAATAATAAACATGGTTCATAGCATTCATCATCTAAATAAAGAGATTACAACAAATATAACCACACAAGTAGAAGAAAAAGGCAAGAGATACGACCGAATCCGGAGTCTTGTTGTAGATTCACGGTAGGAAGCACCGGGTTGTCAATCCGCGTCCTAACTCGGTCCCAACTGTCGTCCGGGGTAGAGGAGGGCTGTCACACCTCCCAATTGTCCCGTCTTCTCCAGCGATTTACAATCCGGCCACGTCGGATGCGAAGAACTTCTTCCTTGGCGATCAATGTAAGTGTAGAATCCTTTCCTTTAAGCCCTTGGATGATGGAGGAGGCCTAGGGGGTGAAAAACTGTGAAAAGGGCGAAAAACGGCGGACTGAACGGCGTTCCAATGCGTGATCCCACCCTAATTCGCGAACATGGCATTTTATAGGCGCTGGAATAAACAGTGCGCACGGTCGTTGGCGCACGACCAGTGGTCGTGCGCACTAGAATCCTGTGATCGTGCGCCTGACTGGACGGAGCCTGCAAGGGAAGAAAATTATAAAATACAAAGTTCGCACGATCAGTGTCGCACGACCAGTGGTCGTGCGCACTGTCGTAAGTGGTCGTGCGATAAGCCAGACAGAACTCATGAAATGGGCGTTAAGTGCGCACGAGCAGATGCGCACGACCAGTGGTCGTGCGCGAAGGAGCCAATGATCGTGCGCAGTGTTCCTGTACAGAATTGTACCGGGAACACCTGCACGACTCCTGTTCCAACATACGACACCAGTCTGGCCACTGAAGGTGGCACTTAACACAGCATGACAACTAGTAACAAAGATGAACAAGAAATAACACCGAAACGGGCCTAGAAGTGCACTTAGCATGGAGTGTTAAATAAGAATGAAAACATGTCTAAAGTGACGTGCAAAGACTAGAAAATCGGCCCGGATGAGTCCATAAATGTGTATATGATCAGGACTCATCACACCCCCAGACTTACCTGTTTGCGCGTCCCGAGCAAACATATTCGGCGGAGTAGGAAAAACATAGCTAACCAAAAAATTGCAAACATGGAATAGAATGCGAAGTTTCCTACTAGTGTGCATAGAAGTTCATTAGAAGAAGTTTTTACATATGCTAGCTACTTTATAAAAGTGTAAATGCGTAAAAAGGAATTTATTTTTACTCAAAAATGGAATGTTGGTGAATCTCGTGGTCTCGCGTAGTACGAAAGTAAGCTAGACGCGCAGGTGAATGTTACCCAAGACCGGAACTCGGAATTATCTCCGTTGAAATCCATCAACGTCGAGAACCATATGCTCGCCCGGTCACACTCTCTCCACGGCGCTAGTGAACTCACAAGACGAATCGATAGTACTTTAGGTGTACATGAGGCTTGGGTTACGGTTTGGAATGCAAAGATAAACGTGAAGGCTAATCGCAACCCAAATGAGCACACAAAAGTGCTAAATCATAGCAGCCCCAATAATACACGTGTAACACACCCCCAGACATGACTTTGAAATCGGGTGTGCACACAGCCTACAACAATCAATACCAAAATATGCTTCAATTAAAGCGCTAGGGATAAATATATATATATATATATATATATATATATATATATATATATTTCTTTTTCTTTTTCTTTTTCTTTTCTTTTTATCCCCAAATTAATTAGCACAATTCTCAGCACGAAGACATTTTTTTTTTAAACTTCCACATCAACACTGAAGTTACGCATCACCGCACCGCATTGAAAAATTACAATTCATAAATGCTCTTAGCTTAATTTTTGGTTGCGATAATAGGATTAGCTTTTAGGCCTTTGTGATGTATGGTGGGGCTGAATCAAAAGATCGGGTAGGCACAAAATAGGCTAGCAACGGTTAGTGTATAGGAGTGGTAGAACAAAGCTCAAGCTTGCCAAATAGATGGCCTATGTAACGCTCAACTTGCAAGTCAGTCGCACTAAATCAAGCTCTTTTGAGCTCAATGTCTCTCCTAATTAGATCTAAAGATCTAGCACCAAGGGAGAGGGGTTTGAAGTCACCTAATTTCTAGCCGACGATCGCAGTTGTCTCCTCAGCAGCACGGCGGCGGTCGGCCGAGCTCAAGTCCTTCTCCAAGCTTGCTCCTTCAAGAACCCTAAGTCAAAAGTTGAGGTGTGAGGAAGAAGATGAAGAAAAGAAGAAGAAGATAAATAGGTCCTCTGATTAGGAGAGTTCAGCACATTTGGGTTAGGAGAAAAGGAAGAGAGAGAGAGATTTGCATTAGTGAGCATTAAAAGCAACCCTCTTTCCAAGCCTTATGTTGGAACTCCACCACTAGGTGTCAACTGCTTATTGCCTTTTAATTCCACCATTAACTTAGATTTAGGCAATTTAGGCCACCCACTATGGACGAAATCATGTGCACTGATTTGTCCACTTTCGCTGACGCTAGCAGAAGCTACCGCCGGTGCAAGCTCCCTTCTACCAATCCTTTGCCATTTTCTTTCTAACTTTAAGGGGTGAGGGTTACATCCACTCCTGGAGATCAGGGCACATCCATGGCACCATTAGGACCTCAAAACTCCTACCTAGCCCAAGCATCTCCAAGTGACTCGTGTCACTCGAGGGGTCTAGTTCAAATCGGGATGTTACAACTCAAATCAAGCTGAAAGCTCAAATACTTCAAAGAAGAGAAAATCATAAACATGTGTTTAAATTTTCATTAGAGACAAATGTACACTGAAATTTGTAATATTATCTATTGACATTTTATCACTAATGCAATTGGTTCTTATGTTGATTTATGAAATCTTGTGTTAATTAAGTCAAGCTTAATAATTATTTTGTATTACTGCTTAATATCTGTTGTGTTGTCTATATTTTGTTATCAATGATATTGTTATGTTATCATGACTTTTAATTCTGCTATTTCATGATATGTCATGATATGTTTATTGTGTTAATATAACTTAGCATTAGTTTATGTTCTGCCTTCGTCAAATAGGGTGAGATTGTTGGGAATATTGCCCCTAAATGTTCTCTAGATTTGAAGATGCACCACACTCTAAGTACATATTGTATTTAATAGCCCTCTTAAGTATCATGCTTATGCAGGGTTAGGTCATTTCAAACATTGGAATAGTTCTCTATCTTTTACTGACAAAACTACTGAGACAACAACCTGGTCTCAACTAAACCGCTGAGACGCAGTTATTTAGCCGCTGAGAAGGAGTCTGTTGGGGAAATGATTTCTCTTAACCCCTAGAAATAAGTTGAATATGAATTCTAAGAAAGAAAAACAAGGTTAGGTAAATATGCGTCGAATACTATTCGACTCAACGTCGAAATGAACTCGACGTTTCCTTCAGATTGAGTCGAAGTAACTTTAGGAAGATTTCGACGTATGTGTTGTCGACGCTACTCTGATTTCTAGTCGACGCATATGGAGAAGTCGACGCACCTTAGTCGACGCACCTTCCTTATTCTCCTCTCGACGTCCAGCCAAGAAGAACTCGATGTTTATGTCGAATGGTAATCGACGCACGTCGATTTATATGACAGATTTAAATATGCGCCAGATCTCTTTCCTTCTTTCAGTAGATCTGATTTGTATGGAATAAATATCAATATTTTATAGCCGTTCTGAATCATTCTTTCCTTATATCTGATTCTTGGCTAATTTGATTAAACTTATTTGGACATTATTTGAAATCAGAATTAGTTCTTTCCTTCTACAGAAATAAATATTATGGAAACATTTTCATCTTTCTATTTCTCTGACTGATAATTGATTATCCTCCTATAGTATTATTTTGAATTAACAGAGCTATAAATAAAGAGGAGGTCGGCAGAAAAATCAGAACAAGTGATTCACCATTTTACATTTGAAAAAGAGGAAGAGCTCCCAAGTATAGAGAGAAAATTGAGAAATTGTTCTGCAGCAATATTCAAGCACTTCTTCCTCTCCTGCTTCTGAAGTCATTCTGCTGCAAGTTCTGATAGCTCTCACAAAGAGAGAAAAGCTACAAATCTTCTTCTCTCTATAGAAGAAAGATTTAATTTACTTCTTGTGCTTCCAATCTTCTTGCTAGGAAGAAGATTCAATCTTGTTCTTATTTCTTTCTTCTTTCTTATTCTTACTTAAATATTGTAAAAGAGTTTTTAGAATCTCTCTTCAAAAAATTCAGTGTACTGGTTCTAAGAGTCTCCTTGTCAAAAGACTCAGGGTGGTTCTAAGAGTCTCCTTGTCAAAAGACTCAGGGTGGTTCTAAGAGTCTCCTTATCAAAAGACTCAGTGCAAGATAGTGAATTCCTACCAAGGCGGTAGAAGAGTGGACTACCCAAAGTTTGGGGAACCACTATATTTTCTTGTGTTGTGCTGTGATTTCTTTTCTTGCATTTACTTTCTTTACTTGTTTAATTCTTTTTGGTGTGTGGGAAGCTATAATCTGTGATCATACACATATATATATTAACTTTGCACAAAATAATTTCTAATCTCTATTCACCCCCCCCCCCTCTAGAGAATTCTAGTGAGGTAAACTGTGCACTTTCAGAGTCTCTCTCAGCTGAGCTGCATTTAGAGGAAAACCACTGAGAAGACTATCTGTCTCAGTGAATCTGCTGAGACGAAGTCTATTCTGTCGCTGAGACTGGAGCCTGTCTCAGCACAACCACTGAGACAAGTTCAAATATGAACATCTCATTGGCGGGATCCATTTTTTGGAGCAAGTGCCTAGAAAGAAGAGATAATATTTTTTTTATTTATGCCCAAGATGTGACAGGGCACTCCTTAAAGCCATTGCAGATTGGAGGAGGTATAAAAGAAGATGTTAGGTCATTGGATCAAGAGTTGACAAGAACAGAAATAATTGTTACTATTTTACTTAAGAAACTTACTGCATCCACAAGATCAATCTCTATTTTCTTCCAGAAAAGTCACCTCTCAAGCTGCAAGCAGATTGCTTCCAAAGAGATAAGGTTGTTCTTGCTTATTCTTTCTAGAAGAACAAGTGGACCTTCTTTCCTTTACTGAAGAAGAAGATCAGAAGAAACTGGGCCTTAAGATGATGTTATTCATCCCTATTTCAAGATAGCATCTGTTGTGCTTCAACAACAAAAGATCTAAGCTAAAGGTTTAATCTATACTGACTTATGTTGTTACAGTAAAAATATATAAGTCTGTAAGAACTTCATTGTTCTGAGTGTGTAAGGCTTTGTGCCTGAGAGTGTAGGTCATTGTGCTTGAGTTTGTTAGGTTGTACTCCCAGCCTGAGCTGTAGGATTTTAGAGGAGATCTGAGGTAGGGCTTCTTGATAGGCATGAGGTAGGAAACCAGGAGGGTTTTTGAGTTGTAGGAGTTGGAGAACTCTGAGTGGTAGTGTTGCTGGCCTGAGGTAGGTTTTTGGAGGAAACCTGAGAGATCATGAGGGATCTGAGTTGTAAGCTCTTGGAGGTGAGATTTGGAGGAGTTTGCCCTGTCTAACACACTGTAAGAAAGGTTGTAACACCCTCCCTATTACATAGAATATAGCAGTAGGTCCGGCCGGGACCCCACGCCATATTAAACGAACAAAAGAGAGTGTTACTGAATTAGCATTAAACAGTTAATAACATAACCATCTCAGCACACAGAGTCGTACAACGGAAGCATTTAATTTCATTTAAAACCAGTGTATACAATGTCCACAATAACTATGAGGAATGAAATACATTACAAGATCTTTACAATGTTTGTTTACACAATAAAGGTGGCTTCCAAACATCGGCATGCAGGACGGCCACACATGAACAACAGTAAACAAAAGCATCGGCCTTCAAGGGCCAGCACAGCACAGCACAGCAGCAGGGGTTTCAACCCACTATTTCCGGCTAGTCTCGCCAGGACCTATACAAACAAATCCACCAAGCGGTGGGAAAACAAGTAACCGGTCAGCTTTAGCTGACCCAGATTTATAACGACCCCACCCCATGCTCGGGGCGGTGGTGCTCCTTCCCTGCAGGCAAGCAATAGCAGTATATATATCACAGGTGCGTCTAAGCACCGCATAGAAGCATTCATTTTCATTGAGAGCGATGCATTAATCGACAAGTACTTTTTCAACTCGGATTTAGGCTTACATGCTTTGTGCACCCTCGACACGACATCGACAAGTACTTTTTCAACTTGGATGTACACTATGAGCTGCGACCGTCAAGGCTAGCACTACCTTAAGGTTTCTAATTCACAATTCCCTCAGTGAACCCGGAGGAGCGACCTCATCACTGACTGGCTATGGAACGGGTTCGGTTCAGCTTGTGCCCGTGCTCATAAATTTCAGTATTCAGCTATGCCTGACACGGGTTTGGCTTCCCCTTGTGCCCGTCCAACTGTACCCACATTGGGTCACACAATCTGCTCACCTGGAGCTACCGTCGGCGTTAACACTAACGCCTGGCGTTAGTAACAGAACCCCATTCTGCTGCCACTTTTCGGGTATTGCCTGGGAAACACCTCCAGAACCCACTTTTCTGTACAATGCAGTACAAAGAACCCAAAACACATCGAATACACGGATTCTTCTCCGACATGCTACAAGCAATAAACATCGCCAATCCAGACCAACCTGTCTAGATGGGCTTAACACAGCATGCCTATGCTCGTACTTTAATTCCGGACTCTATATGCAATTTCTACGGGGATAACATCGACCCGTCGGCAGAAATCTATCCACACGCTAGTGGAAATCTGCCTACTACTATGCAAATCAAAGGATGAATGTGTCCAAAGACTAGGGAGGAGAATCGCTACCCTCGGCGCTCGTTTTGGTGCCATAGATCTGAGAGGACCTCGGCTGGACACTTTGAAACAGTTTCCTTTCCACTGGATCAACGATGGCAAAACACGCAAGCAAGCTCCCCCACAGATTTGCTCTTAACACAAGCAAAAGACTAGCCCAAAAAGACCTCCTTCCTTCAGAAATCCCAAGTTCTCTGCCTTTGGAACGAGCTTGGAATCAGAAAATGAGAAGTGAAACTGAATTTGGCTGCCTTTTATATTTTCTTAGCTAATGACGGCGTTAGCACTTAACGCCGGGCGTTAGCCCTTAAGGCGGTGGCTGAGTTTATCCACTGCCGCTTAAAGCCCGACGGCGTTCGACGATCGGCGTTCGACGAACGGCCTGGTGTTCGTCGAACGACGTTCGACGAACACTCTGCAGCCTGCGGTCGACGAACGACCTAAAGTTTGTCGAACGGCGTTCGACGAACACATTGCAATCTGCGTTCGACGAATTTGGGCTAACGCCAGGCATTAATTTTAATGCTGGCGTTAGCTTTGCTGCGTTCGACGAACGGCTAGAAAGCTGCGTTCGACGAACGACTAGAAAGCTGCGTTCGACGAACGTCTTGGGCTAACGTCGTGCATTAGTAGTAACGCTGGCGTTAGCTTCAAGACTAACAAATTACTGATTTTAGTGCACTGGAAATTGAGGTGTTACAAATCTCCCCTCCTTTAAGAAATTCATCCCGAAATTTTAACAATACAAAGGAACAAAAAGATACAAAACATATTTTGTACCTTAACAGAACAGTTCGGGGAAATCATCTCGCATGGTTTGCTCCCGCTCCCACGAAAGCTCCTCACGACCGCAATTGTTCCAGCGGACTTTGACCATTCTGATCATTTTGTTCCGCAACTTCCTGACATCAGTGTCTTTGAAGCAAATAGGCGAGACCAACGTCTTCAGCTCATCATCGACCGACACCTGATTCTTTACTAGGACCTGGCTAGGCTCTGGCACAGCTTTTCACAGCACAGACATGTGAAACACATCATGCAGTCCGTTCAACTCTGTCGAAAGAGCGAGCCGATAGGCAGCTTCGCCAACACGCTCCAGAATCTCAAACGGTCCAAGGTACCTCGGACTCAGCTTTTTCAAGCGCCGAATCCGGGACACACCCTTGAAAGGTTTGATCTTTAGGTAAACCCAGTCGCCCACGGCGAACTCAACGTTTCTGTGCTTGGCATTGTAGTATTTCGCCTGCCTATCTTTTGCAATCAACTATCTCTCCTGAATTGTTTGAATAGCCGAATTTGCATCTTCGACTTCCTTCCGCATAAATAGCTTCATCTCACCTGTCTCCGCCCAAGCTAAGGGAGTGTGGCAAGCTCTACCATAGAGGGCCTCGAAGGCTGCCATCTTTATACTTGCCTGATCGCTGTTATTATAAGCGAACTCGATCATGAAAAGATGATCTTCCCACATCTTACCGAAATCTAGGACGCACAAACGGAGCATGTCCTCCAGAGTTCTGTTCGTACGTTCAGTCTGTCCATCCATTTGAGGGTGGAAGGAAGTACTAAACTTCAACTTTGTACCCAACAACTGGTGGATTAGCCTCTAATCTTTTGAAGTAAAGCGCCCATCTCGGTCACCGACAATGCTACGGGGCACACCGTGCAATCGTACAATGCTATCAACATAAAGCTTTGCCAACCTTTCAACTGAATCGTCCCTCCGGTTTGGAATAAAGTGGGCTACCTTGGTCAAGCGATCCACGATCACCCATACGGCATCATTCCCACTCAGAGATCTCGACAAATCGTGCACGAAATCCATAGAAATATCGTCAAATTTCCATTCCGGTACTGGTAACGACTTCAGGAAACCTCCAGGTTTCTGACATTCTGCCTTCATAAGTGTGCAAGTTTTGCATTTTGCCACATACAAGGCAATGTCTTTCTTTAGACCTGGCCACCAAAACAACTTTTTCATGTCTTGGTACATCTTTGTGCTCCCTGGGTGAATTGAGTACTTTGTAAATTGCGCTTCGTACATCAATTCTTCTCGCAGCTTACCCACATTTGGGACGCACAACCGACCGTCTTTCCACATCATACCGTCGTCTAGCACAAACTCTGCAGCAGTCCCAGCTTCAGACTCCGCCAAATAGCACTGCATGCTCGAATCAAGCTCTAGGGCCTGTCGTACTCTGTCCGCGAGGTCATATTGCACCTCCGTCCAGTTCAAGCACGCACTCGCGCTAGAACTCTTTTCTACACAGGAGTTCTCCAAGGCTTCCAATTCACTGATCAGACATGGATCATACATCTGAATCCAGTTGGCCTACGCAGAATCCCTCTGGCTCAAAGCATCTGCGACGACATTCCCCTTCCCAGGAGTATAGTGTATCTCAAAAGTGTAGTCCCCCAGGAATTCCATCCACCTTCGCTGCCGCATGTTGAGCTGCATCTGATTTAGCAGATACTTGAGGCTCTTATGGTCTGTAAAGTTGTCAACCTTCACACCATACAAGTGTGTCGCCACAATTTCAGAGCGAAGATCACGGCCGCCAACTCCAAGTCGTGGACCGGGTAATTCCGCTCATGCACTTTCAACTAGCGAGAGCCATAAGCTATCACTTGACCATGCTGAAGAAGTACGCAACCTAAGCCACTCCCTGACGCATCGCTGTAATTTTCATAGCCTTCCGTACCACATGGCAAACACAAGATCGGTGCCGTGGTCAGACGACTCTTAAGTTCTTCAAAAGCTCGCTCACACTCCGGTGACCAAACGAACTTCTGATCCTTCCTTGTCAAGGTGGTGAGAGGTAGAGCGATCCGCACAAAGTTCTCCACGAAGCGCCGATAGTAGCCGGCAAGTCCAAGGAAACTCCTGACCTCCGCTACTGTTGTCAAAACGGGCCACTTCTGGATTGCATCGATCTTTGCCGGATCCACTGCGATACCCTCGCCACTAACAACATGACCAAGGAACACTACTGAAGCTAGCCAAAACTCGCACTTGGAGAACTTGGCATACAGCTGACTCCGTCGCAGGGTCTACAAAACTTCTCGCAAATGAATTGCGTGTTCTTCTTCAGAGTGAGAGTATACCAAGATATCGTCGATGAAGACGATGACAAATCGATCCAGGTACTCTCGAAAGGTCCTATTCATCAGATCCATAAATACTGACGGCGTATTCATCAATCCAAACGGCATCACTGTAAACTCGTAGTGCCCATAGCAGGTACTGAATGCCGTCTTGGGGATATCACAATCTCGAATTCGCAACTGGTAGTAGCCAGATTTGAGATCCAACTTTGAATATACCGACGAACCCACTAGCTGATCAAATAAGTCATCGATTCGAGGAATCGGATACTTGTTCTTCTCGGTCAGCTTGTTCAATTCATGGTAGTCGATACAGAGATGTAGGCTTCCATCCTTCTTCTTCACAAAGAGGACCGGAGCACCCCAAGATGATGTACTTGGGCGTATATAGCCTTGCTCTAGCAGCTCCTATAATTGAACTTTTAACTCTGTCATCTCTTTTGGCGCAATACGGTACGGAGAGCGTGATACAGGCTTGGCACCTGGCACTAGCTCTATAGTGAAGTCTATCTCTTACTGAGGCGGCGCCCCAGGAAGATGTTTAGGAAATACATCAGGATACTCTAAAATAACATGAACGCCACTCAGACTGGGCTGAGGCTTTGCAGCCCCCACTAGTGCAACACACAATTCTGCGCCTTGTCGAACTGCCTTGACTACTTGGACAACAGACATCAACGTCTTGCTCGATCCATGCAAACTGGCAAAAGTAGTCACACGTTCGGTATTCCATCCCAGTGTGACCTCCTTAGAAGTCCAATCAATGTAGGCTTGCTGCGCCGATAGCCAGTCCATACCAAAGATCACATCGAACTCCGAAAGTGGCAGTATCAGTGCTTCCAAATTGAAATCTTGACTTCCTATTCGTACCTTTACAACACAGCCTCGATCCGCACTTATCGAGCAGCCATTGGGCAGCATCACATCTAAACATTCCTTTCTAAATGACGAAGGCACCCCAAGCTGTCGTATGAAGGCCTCCGATAGAAAAGAATGCGAAGCTCCCGTATCGAACAACGCTCTCGCCGGACAGTTAAATATTAGGACAAAGCCTAATACACACAAGGTTACAAGCAATGCACAAGGTATGAAGTATAAAATGCAACAAAAGTTGTATACTAACGCATACCTGTCACCACATCGCTTTGTTTTATGGCCTCCTGCTGGCCAAGGTTATAAACCCTAGGCTGGGCTGGAGCAGCATGGGATGCGGTTGACTCTGCCGTCTTCCCTTTCTCTGCCGCATAGGCCGCAACCACTCTCTTTCATCCACGACAGTCTCGGTCCATATGACCCAGCTTACCACAGTTATAACTTATGAGTGGGCCTCGCACAGTCGTCATACCCGAAGCCGCAGATTGAGCTAGCCCAGAAGGTCGCGCTTTGTTCCTCCATTTGCCTCTCCCAGACTTCGCATAGCTCGGTACTTTGAACTCTGGCTTTACTACTGCTAGCTCCTTCTTGCTATGGGACCGTTTCAAATCCTTTTCTAAGGAACGAGCTATATTAACCAGGGTCATAAACCCCTGTGTCATTGCCCCTGACAGAAGAAACCGCAACTCTTCTCGCAGACCTTCATAGAACCGAGTAAACTCGTGCAGGTACTCATCAACCATACGATCACCCTGAGTCAGACGGTTGAACTGGTTCTCCATCTCGATTTGCTGAGCAGGTGGGAGATACTGCGCCAAGAACAATCTCGAAAACTCATCGAACGAGATGTACGCTAGCTGCCTTCCTACTAAATGATGCAGCTCTAACTCATCCCACCACAACTGCGCCTCCCCATCAAGTAGGAAGGTTGCCAAAGTGACCTTCTGGTCTTCCTCCGTATCAGTGGCCTTCAAGGTCTTGCGCACCTTTGATAGCCAATCCTCAGCTTGCGTCGGGGTTCCTGCCCCCGTGAACGTAGGAGGATGGAAACTCAAAAAGTACTACAGTTGCTGGTCTGGAGCTCTTCGTGCCCTCACCGGCACTGGCCTTTCAACCGCGGGTTCAGCTGCCGCAACCGGCACTGGAGCCACTCCAAGAGTAGGAGGCTGTCCAGGGATATGCCATCCAGGTTGTGCAGTGAACATAGTAAACACTGCTTCCGCTATCATCCTCACTGTCTCCGCAGAAGGAAGAGTCGGCACTGCAGTTGGTGCACTGCTGGCAGTCGAACACGAGGGTCGAGATGGCCCCGCTCCACTCCCAATCACCTATACATGTGCACAAAATACAATTAGCGACTAAGAGATAGCATGGATAATTAATGGAACACAGAAGTTCCATCCCAATGCTACACACATACATGCAATTTATTCCTAAAGTGGACAATTACTGGTGATTTATATGACTTGACGGCGACGCACACACGTGCTCACCACCCCTTAAGAGAATTCGACCATGAATACAGACGGAAAGGGATCGAGACCCGTAGCTGATACCAATTTGTAACACCCTCCCTGTTACATAGAATATATCAGTAGGTCCGGCCGGGACCCCACGCCATATTAAACGAACAAAAGAGCGTGTTACTGAATTAGCATTAAACAGTTAATAACATAACCATCTCAGCACACTGAGTCGTACAACGGAAGCATTTAATTTCATTGAGAGCGATGCATTAATCGAAAAGTACTTTTTCAACTCGGATTTAGGCTTACACGTTTTGTGCACCCTCGGCACGACATCGACAAGTACTTTTTCAACTTGGATGTACACTATGAGCTGCGACCGTCAAGGCTAGCACTACCTTACAGTTTCTAATCCACAATTCCCTCAGTGAACCTGGAGGATCGACCTCATCACTAACTGTCTATGGAAAGGGTTTGCTTCAACTTGTGCCCGCGCTCATAAATGTCAGTATTCAACTATGCCTGACACGGGTTTGGCTTCCCCATGTGCCCGTCTAACTGTACCCACATTGGGTCACACAATCTGCTCACCTGGAGCTACCACCGGTGTTAACACTAACGCCTGGCGTTAGTAATAGAACCCCGTTCTGCTGCCACTTTTCGGGTATTGCCTGGGAAACACCTCCAGAACACACTTTTCTGTACAATACAGTACAAAGAACCCGAAACACATCGAATACACGGAGTCTTCTCCGACATTCTACAAGCAATAAACATCGCTAATCCAGACCAACCTGTCCAGATGGGCTTCACACAGCATGCCTATGTCGTACTTCAATTCCGGACTCTATATGCAATTTCTACGGGGATAACATCGACCCGTCGGCAGAAATCTATCCACACGCTAGTGGAAATCTGCCTACTACTATGCAAATCAAAGTACGAACGTGTCTAAAGACTAGGGAGGAGAATCGTTACACTCGGCGCTCATTTTGGTGCCATAGATCTGAGAGGAACTCGACTGGACACTTTGAAATAGTTTCCTTTCCACTGGATCAACGATGGCAAACACGCAAGCAATCTCCCCCACGGATTTGCTCTCAACACAAGCAAAAGACTAGCCCAAAAAGACCTCCTTCCTTCAGAAATCCCAAGTTCTCTGCCTTTGGAATGAGCTTGGAATCAGAAAATGAGAAGGGAAACTGAATTTGTCTACCTTTTATATTTTCTTGGCTAACGCCGGCGTTAAACACTTAACGCCTGGCGTTAGACCTTAAGGCGGTGGCTGAGTTTATCCACAGCCGCTTAAAGCCCAACGGCATTCGACGATCGACGTTCGACGAACGGCCTGGAGTTCATCGAATGGCGTTCAACGAACACTCTGCAGCCTGCGGTCGATGAATTACTTGTTCATCGAACGGCGTTCGACGAACACGCTGTAGTCTGCGTTCGATGAATTTGGTCTAATGCCAGGCGTTAGTCTTAACGCTGGCGTAAGCTTTGCTGCGTTCGACGAATGGCTAGAAAGCTATGTTTGACGAACGGCTAGAAAGCTGTGTTCCACGAATGTCATGGGCTAACGTCGGGCGTTAGTAGTAACGCTAGCGTTAGCTTCAAGACTAAAAATTGCTGATTTCAGTGCACTGGAAATTGAGGTGTTACAAAGGTGTAGAGGGAAAGTGGACTACCCATTGACACACTGTCTTGGGGAACCACTATAAATTGCTATGTGTTTGTTATTACTTTATTTAATCACTTAAAATTTACCTGTCGTAAGTAGAAAAATTCAAAGGAACCTATTAACCCCCCCCCCCCCCTAGGTGAGTTAGACTACTACCAAGTAAACTATCAGGTAGAGATCATAATGTCTGGCCTACTTGTAGTTAGGTAGAGCTGAGATCCAATGATGCATCTGTACTTGATTTCATCAAAAGGTTTCCTTTTCTCATCCTTGTCCAGAGACACATTGCAGCCCATTGGAGTCTTCATTGAGGTTGCATCCTCCATTCCAAATTTCTTTATTAGTTCTTTTGTGAACTTGGTCTGAGAGATGAATATACCATCCTGGTATTTTTTCACTTGAAGTCCAAAAGAATATTTTAGCACACCCATGCTGCTCATTTCAAACTTTACTTGCATAAGATTGACAAATCTCTTAAAAAGGATGTCATTTGTAGATCCAATGATTATATCATCTACATATGTCTGAACCAGCAGAGTCTTGCCTCTTATTTCCCTTAGGAACTATTGGGTTTTCTAAATACCATTCATAATGATATGAACACATCAAAATGTGCGCAGCGGAAGAAATTACTAGAACAACGCAAAGAGTAAAAGGGATCTTGCGATTTCATGATTCAAGAAATAAAATAAAGCAAAATATTGCAATATATATATCTGAGAGGGATTGAGTTGATACTCAACAAAGGTGCTCCAATGGCAAATCCAAAACTGTGCGGCTGAGTTCCTAGCACAGAAATGGATATCTGCGCCTCTATAGCAGTCCACATGAGCGTTGAAGAACCTTAGCCTCTTGTCACACAAGATCTAGTTCAGAGAGAAGAAAGCCCTCAGCGTCTTCCACGGACTACTAGGTCCGACTACAGGAAGAGGCGGCGGCGGTCGGATGGAACTCTTCCGTCAGAAGCTTTTAGTGGAACTCTTCCGTCGCTCTCTCTATCGCAAAACAAATTGCATAGTTAGGTCAAAAGAATCGCATTCTTTTACACCCAGGCGAATAAGAGAAGATATTTACACAGCCATGATATTAATTCATCGAATATTGCGTTCGAAGAACTGGCTAGCGTTCGTCGAACGTGATGGCCATTCATCGAACGCTCTAGACATTCGTCGAATGGGCTGGCCGTTCATTCAAACACGCTAGCCATTCGTCGAATGCGCTGGTCGTTCATTGAATGCGCTGGCCTTTCGTCGAACGCGCTAGCCGTTCATCGAATGGGCAGGCTATTCGTTCGAACACGCTAGCCGTTCGACGAACGCGTTGGCCGTTCATCGAACGCGCTGGTCGTTCGTCGAACATGCTGGCCGTTCGTCGAATGCTCTAGCCATTCATCGAACGCACTTTGAGTTCGTCGAACGCGCTTTGATTCGAACGCTTGTCAACACACTGCATACAATATTCACAATACCAGTGGAGCATTCAGTTGACTCAACCCGATTCCATTAAGTCGTAGGATTGGTCCTTCACTTATATCCAATATGAGTAAGGCCAATAGAATTCTTCCTCCAACTTCTCCAAACAATCTTGTGTGTGACCCCATAGGCTCATATCGCATTGGCAGTAAGACTAGATACTTGACCACTTCCAGATCACCATGGAAACACCAACAGTCTCCAACTTGATCTTGAACATATCAAATAAAAATCTCACAAACAATGAGCAGCATCTAGCAATGCATCATTGCTACCCAAGCAATAAGAGTTCATCACTCAACAAGCCTGTCTTGACCAATGTATCAGTGTTGTCATGTCCATTTGTCCCTTACATCCAGATAGAACTAGGGGCATGGACCGTGTCACCCTCGTAATTTTTCAATCCTAATTCTTTAATCTAGAATAGACTGCCTGAAATTGGTGAGCTCAATATCACATATTGACTCAACCAAGCATGGCCATGCATTTCGCAGTCTCATTCCTTCAGGGGGCCCATGGACTGCCTGTAACTCCTGTCATATAGACAGACAAATCCCATATCTGCCCACACACAAACACCCAAATGAATCTTAACATACCCAATAACCACCCTTATCATCAACCTTTCTCAAGGAAAACTTTAGATGGGATCAAAGTACGCTCTTCCTCACTTGATGAATGTTGTGACTTCAGGTCGAAGAACCACAAACATCATTATCATATGAGACCTACTTGTGACACGTTCATATAACAATCCACACAGTAGTCTCATGATGGGTCTGTCCAGTACAAATTTTTCACTAACAAGTGCCCATGTGATGACTTGATATCATAATATCATGACCTGTGAGAACCGGTCATCAGTCAACGCACATGCTAGTCTTTATGTATCATCATCACCCTGAACTTCTAAGATGATACTATGACCAGGGACCATTTAAGAATGAACTTTCTTATAAACATAGGCCCTCACATTCAAGTCACATACTTGAATTCCTATGGAAGCAAACATTCTAAGGGCATTTATTATGCTAATTAATCTATCAGAAGAAACATTTGACATAATAAAAGAACTTGCCATAAATGTAAAATAAAATATAAAGTACTCTATTCATCACATGAATAATCAACAACCGATACAATCCACAAGACTCTCACTAGAGACGATCATTTAGGTATCTAATTCCCATTGATCTAGTATGACAATCATGCTTTCTCTATGCAAGAGGCTTCGTCAGAGGATCCACAATATTTTCTTCAGTCGGTACTCTACATATGCTCACATCTCCTCGATCGACAATCTCTCGAATAAGATGGAACCGCCGAAGTATGTTCTTGGAGCTTTGATGAGATCTAGGTTCCTTAGCTTGTGCAATAGCACCGTTGTTGTCACAGTAGAGAACTACGGGATCAACAATGCTAGGAACTACACCAAGCTCGCTGATGAATTTCCTAATCCACACAGCCTCCTTCGACGCATTTGCAGCAACGATATACTCGGCCTCAGTCATAGAATCAGCAATTGTCTCTTGCTTAGAACTCTTCCAACTTACAGCTCCTCCATTAAGGCAAAATACAAAACCTGATTGGGACTTTGAATCATCCCTATCAGTTTGGAAGCTAGCATCTGTGTAACCACTTACACCGAGCTCTTCCTCTCCACCATACACCAAAAATAAATCCTTTGTCCTTCTCAAGTACTTCAGGATATTCTTGACGGCTATCCAGTGACCATCACCAGGATTAGACTGATACCTGCTCGTCATGCTCAAAGCATAAGAGACATCGGGTCGAGTATATAACATTGCGTACATGATTAATCCAATTGCCGAAGCATATGGAATCAACTTCATGCGGTCCTTATCTTCCAAAGATTTTGGACACTGGTCCTTAGAGAGACTCACACCATGTGACATGGGTAAGAATCCTTTCTTGGACTCAAGCATGTTGAACCATTTCAACACCTTCTCAATGTATGTACTCTGGGTCAAATCCAGCAACTTCTTTGATCTATCTCTATAGATCTTAATACCAAGTATATAAGTTGCTTCACCCAAGTCCTTCATAGAAAAGCAGTCCCCTAGCCTGTTCTTAACAGCTTATAGGGTTGGAATGTCACTTCTGATCAACAGTATGTCATCCACATACAATATCAAGAAAATGACAATGCTCACACTAATCCTCTTGTAAACACAAGGTTCATCCTCGTTCTTGATGAAACCAAACCCTTTGATTTTCTCATCAAAATGAAGATTCCAATTTCGAGAAGCTTGTTTCAATCCATAAATGGATCGATTCAACTTGCATATTTTAGTGGCTTCACTTGGAGATACAAAACCCTCGGGTTGTGTCATATACACTTCCTCAAGGAGATTTTCATTAAGGAAAGCCATTTTGACATCCATTTGCCAGATCTCGTAGTCATAATACGCAATAATAACAAGTAGAATTCTGATGGACTTGACCATGACTATAGGGGAAAAGGTCTCATCATAGTCAACACCATGAATTTGCCTAAAACCTTTAGCCACCAGCCGGCCTTTGAATGTCTGTACATTCCCATCCATGTCGATCTTCTTCTTGAAGACCCACTTGCACCCTATGGGTCGTACCCCTTCAGGTGGTTCCACCAAGGTCCAAACTTGGTTTGCATACATGGAGTCCATTTAAGGTTTCATGGCCTCAAGCCACTTCTCGGAGTCAGGTCCAAACATAGCCTCTTGATAGGTTGCAGGCTCATCATCATGATCCATAAACAACACATTACCTATTTGAGACACGAGAACTCTCAGGCTCAAATCTTGGTCTATCAGATCTATGCAGGACTTGTGTTTCTTGAGCAGGCTCTCTAGCTACAACAACTTATAGTCCTTGCTCAGGTTCTAAAATTGGTTCAACTATTGTTTGTGGTTCTTGATCTTCCTCAAGTTCCACCTCTGCAGTCTTTCTAGATAAGAACTCTTTCTCCCAAAAGACGCCAATCCTTGCGACAAACACTTTGCCCTCGGACGGCAGGTAGAAGTAATACCCTCTGGTTTCCCTAGGATATCCCACATGATAACACTTATCTGACTTGGGTTCCAGCTTGTCAGGCATTTGAGGTAGCACGTATGCCTCACAGCCCCAAATCTTAATAAAAGACATACTAGGACGGTTCCCAGTCCATATCTCCTATGGTGTCTTTAGAACCGTTTTTGTTGGAGCACTATTTAATGTGAAAGCAGAAGTCTCTAAAGCAAATCCCCAAAAGGAAACGAGCAAATCTGCATGACTCATCATCGACCGTACCATGTCTAACAAAGTACGATTCCTCCTCTCAGATACACCATTATGTTGTGGTGTTCCGGGCGCAGTGAGCTTTGATACAATACCACACTCTCTCAGATGATCACGAAACTCATGACTCATATATTCGCCACCTCGATCAAATCGGAGTACTTTTATCCTCTTTCCCAGTTGGTTCTCTACATCATTTTTAAACTCTTTGAACTTTTCAAAGGTTTCAGATTTCTTCTTTATAAGAAACACGTATCCGTATCTACTAAAATCATCAGTAAATGTAATGAAGTAGTAGTACCCACCTCTAGCCATAGAACTCATGGGTCCACATACATCACTATGTATTATGTCCAAGAGATCATGGGCCCTCTCACTACAACTAGTGAAAGGGGATTTTGTCATCTTTCCTAGTAAACATGATTCATATCTCTCAAATGATTCATAATCAAATGAGTCCAATAATCCATCTTTATGGAGCTTGGATATGCGTTTCTCATTTATATGGCCGAAACGACAATGCCAGAGAAATGTAGGATTAGAGTCATTAGTTTTTAGTCATTTGGTATTTTTTATGTTATAGATCGGATGATTTATGTTCAAAACATATAAACCGTTAAACATTTGAGAAACGCTATAACAAACATCATTCTTATAAATAGAAAAATAATTGTTCTTAATAATAAAAGTAAAACCAATCATGTCCAAACATGAAATAGAAATGATGTTTCTAGTTATAGCAGGAACAAAATAACAATTATCAAGTTCAATAATAAGCCTAGTGGGCAAGGAAAGACGGTACAATCCTATGGCAATGACAGCAACTATTGCTCCATTTCCAACACATGGTCTCATGTTGCTTCTGAAGCTCAGAGGTCATGGTAGCGAGCATGAGGCATTCGACATCCAGGGATTCATCTTGATACTTCTTATAAGCATCTTTGTCGGCACGGGACGAGTTCCCGGTCGGCTCTGCTGGGGGATCCTCTTCCAAGATATAGAGCTTACGCTCTTACCTGAGAACAATTCTCAGGTTTCTATACCAGTGAAGGAAGTTAGTCCCATTGAGCTTGTCCTTCTCAAGGATAGCTCTCAGGGACAAGGTGGAGTGAGATCCACTTTCCATGGAAGTTCTATAAAATAATGCAAAATATATTTTAGTACTATATTTCAAAATACAATTTTATTTAATAAGGTTTTTTATTAAATACTCCCACTATTTTATTGAAATTGATAACCCTTAATATCAATTCGGAGAGTTTATGCGAGCTACTCTCTTAATGGACAAGATCCGTATTTCACCAGCACAATGAGTCCGCTTTGGCGTTCCTCTCATTATGCGGTTATTTAGGTAGGCAACACTTGCCAATTGCGTCACTATGCTACTCTTGTATGGTTGGTGAATAACTCTTTATTCGTATCCATCATATGGTGCATGCCAACCCAATGCCTCTAGGCACTCAACTTTTGAGGTCACCTAGTTAACTTGGACCCGATGTTGACAGTGGGATATCACAATTATCCGCTCGCACCATTACCATGATAGATTAATGCACCTTGCTTTGGCAAGCCCACACTTCATCAATCGAGGCAGGAAGAGTGTCATCCATCGGAAGGCATCCGTATACTTAATATTGGATAAGGGATTTTTATAAAAATGATTAACAATTAATAAATGTGCACATTTAGAAAATTACAACATTCACAAACCAAATACATCCCAGATGTGCACAAAATAAAATTATCAACGCTTTGATAGAAAGGGCTAAATTAGAGCATTTATAACACTTCTAAATCTCCAGATTTACATGCATTTGACACATGCAAAAACAACTCCACTTATGTAGTAGACAAGCTTGTCTCTCAATGTCAGATTCAAAATCTAAGACATTTGGTTTCACAAACCAATTAGAGGGACGGTTACTGCAAAGGAGAAACAATTTCTGAAATAGTGAAATCGCAACGCAATCACATGCGTTCTTAACGGGGTTCCAATTTAGAACACTTCATCGGAATCCAAACACCCAGGAAGAAATCCGGACATTTAGAACACTTCTAAATTTCTGATTTACACGCATTAGATCGAAACCTTTCTCTGATACCACTGTTGGGTTTTCTAAATACCATTCATAATGATATGAACACATCAAAATGTGCGCAGCGGAAGAAATTACTAGAACAACCCAAAGAGTAAAAGGAATCTTGCGATTTCATGATTCAAGAAATAAAATACAGCAACACATTGCAATATATATACCTGGAGGGATTGAGTTGATACTCAACAAAGGTGCTCCAATGGCAGATCCAAAATTGTGCGGCTGAGTTCCTAGCATAGAAATGGATATCCGCGCCTCTATAGTAGTCCACACGAGCGTTGAAGAACTCTAGACTCTTGTCGCACAAGATCTAGGTCGGAGATAAGAAAACCCTCAGCGTCTTCCACGGAATGCTAGGTCCGACTACAAGAAGAGGCGGTGGCGGTCGGACTAAAGTCTTCCGTTAGAAGCTTTTGGCAGAACTCTTTCGTCGCTCTCTCTATCACAAAATAGATCGCATAGTTAGGTCAAAAGAATCGCATTCTTTTATACCAAGGAAAAAAAGAGAAGCTATCTGCACAGCCACGACATTAATTCGTCGAATACTGCGTTCGACAAACTGGCTAGCATTCGTCGAACGCGCTGGCCGTTCATCGAGTGCGCTAGCCATTCGTCGAATGGGTTGGTCGTTCATTTGAACATGCTAGCCGTTCGATGAACGCGCTGGCCGTTCGTCGAACGCGCTGGCCGTTCGTCGAATGGGCTGGCCATTCATTCGAATGGGCTGGCCGTTCGTCGAACGCGCTGGCCGTTCGTCGAACGCGCTGGCCATTCGTCGAATGCGCTGGCCGTTCGTCGAACGCGCTGGCCGTTCGTCGAACGCGCTGGTCGTTCGTCGAACGCGCTGGCCATTCGTCGAACGCGCTGGCCGTTCGTCGAATGCGCTGGCCGTTCGTCGAACGCGCTGGCTGTTCGTCGAACGCGCTGGCCGTTCGTCGAACGCGCTGGCCGTTCGTCGAACGCGTTGGCCGTTCATCGAACCCACTGGCCGTTTGTCGAACCCTCTGGCCGTTCGTCGAACGCACTTTGAGTTCGTCGAACGCTCTTTGATTCGAACACTTGTCAACACGCTCCATACAATATTCACAATACCCGTGGAGCATTTAGTTGACTCGACCCGATTCCAATAAATTGTAGGATTGGTTCTTCACTCATATCCAATATGAGTAAGGCCAACACAACTCTTCCTTCAACTTCTCCAAACACTCTTGTGTGTGACCCCATAGGCTCATATCGCGTTGGCAGTGAGACTAGATACTTGACCACTTCCATATCACCATGGAAACACCAACAGGAATAATATTTTATCTATCTTTCCCCTTGAAACTAGTTTTCAATGAGAAAATTAGATAAGGTCTCATTCCAGGCTCTATGTGCCTATTTTAGATCATATAAAGCTTTCTCTAAATAGAAGACATGATTAGGGTGAGTTGAATTGACAAAACCTGGTGGTTGTTCTACATATACTTCCTCTTTCAAATCTCCATTGAGGAAGGTAGACTTCACATCCATTTGATATAGTTTGAATCATTTGTGAGCTGCATATGCTAAAAACAACCTTACTGCCTGCAATCTTGCTAATGGTGCAAAGGTTTTATCAAAATCTATTCCTTCTTCATGTCTGTATCCCTTTGCAACCATCCTTGCTTTATTATTTAAGATGACTCCTTGTTCATCCATCTTGTTTCTGAATACCCACTTATGATCATGGGGCCTTGGGACCAGCTTTCAAACTTTACACCTTTTAATTGGTTCAACTCTTCTTGCATAGCCAAGATCCAGGATGGATCAGAGTTGGCTTCTTCAAATTTCTTGGGTTTTACTTGAGACAGAAAGCTCAGGTGGAGTACTTCATTTATATTGCTTCTCCTTGTTTGGACTCGACCTATATCACCAATAATCTGACTTTGGGGATGATCTCTCAAGTGTCTTGTAGTTATTGGCATTCTTTTCGAAGTATCTAGTGCTCTAGGTCTATCTTGTTCCTCAACTTGCTGTATTCTTTCTGCTTTTTCCTATACATCTTCTATTGGACAGCTTTCTCTGATTAGAACATCTGGTGATGTTATCCCACTTTCTTCTTGCTTGTCATTGATGAACAGCTTTTCCTGTCTTTGTTCAGTACCTACAGCACTAAGAGAACTAAGTCTGTCTTTGTAGATTAGGTTGGTCTCATCAAATGCAGCATGAATGGATTGTTCTACTACTTGAGATTTTATGTTGAATATTTTGTTTGCTCTACTGTGGGAGCTATATCCAACAAAAATACCCTCAAAAGCCTTTTAGCAAACTTATTTTGTTAGCGCTTTCCATTGTTTAGTACATAGCACTTACTTCCAAAAATCTTGAAATAGACTAGAGTTGGTTTTCTACCTTTCAAAAGTTTATAGGGAGTCTTGTTGTAATTTTTATTGATTAATGCCCCATTTTGCAGATGGAAAGATGTGTTGACAACCACTGCCCAGAAGTATTCTAGAAGTGAGGAGTCACTCATCATAGTTCTACTAGCTTCAATAAGGGTTCTATTCCTTCTCTCTGCAAATCCATTTTATTGAGGAGTTCTAGGAGTGGAAAACTCTTGATGTATACCTAGGCTTTCACAGAGCTTGGTCATGGCTCCTGATTAAAATTCAGTTCCATGGTTACTTCTGATTTTGGAAATGGAACTGCACATTTCATTTTGGATTTGCCTGACAAAGTTAGTAAATGTATCCAGGGTATCTGAGTTTTGCTTAAGAAAGAACATTCATTTGAACCTAGAATAATCATCAACAATTAAAAATGTATAGACTTTCCCTCCTAAGCTGTGAATAAGCATAGGACCAAACAAGTCCATGTGCAGTAAGTAAAAACATCTAGTGGAATCCTTAACCCAAATTGGTTTAAATTATGTCTTTGTTTGCTTTCCCATTTGGCATGCATGACAAGGGCTTTCCTGAACACATTTCCATTTGTGGCCAGCTCTAACCAAATTTTTTGACAAGAGCATGTTGATAGTCTTATAATTGATGTGAGTTAGTCTTTAATTCCATTGCATACAGAGACTTGTTATATTCTCAACCATAAGACATATAGAAGAATCTGAATTTGCACATAGAAAATTAAAATAATAAATATTTCCACACTTAGTGCTAGTTAGAATAATCTCTTCAAATTTCTCAATTATGCACTCATCCTTGTGGAATACAATCACATAGCCAAGATCTCGCAGTTGACTTATGCTGATCAGATTGTACTGCAATCCTTCTACATAAGCTACCTTGTTGATAGTGACTATGGCATTTGAGATCTTACCATAGCCTTTAGTATTTCCTCTATCAGATCCTTCAAAAATGACTTTTGGACCATCTTCTACTAAGGAATATTCAGTTAATAGGCTTCTTGATCCAATCATGTGCCTGGAACATCCACTATCCAAATACCAGTATGGAGTGTGGTTGGTCTTTGAAAATACCTGCAAAAAGAGAATCACTTCTTCTTATGCACCTAAATCATGTTGGGTCCTAGATTCTTGTTAGCATAAAAGACTTTCTGCAACTTTTTGCCAATTTGAAATTCATTATGGACTATTCTAGATTTGGATGTTGGTTTTCCATTAGCTGCTCTTAGAACTATTGGATTGTACTAGCAGTCAATAAAAAATGGCCAACTATTCCACAGTACCAACATTCAAATTTATTGTACCTTCTCTTGGGGATCATAACAAGAATTGAACAACTCTTCCTATTGTTAGAAGGATATATGAATGGTACTGCATGTAAATCTTTGCCTGGCATATGGTGATGTGATGATTGTGTCTTAGGTTGCACATCCACAGCCTTGCCCTTCTTTGTAGAACTCCTTTCAGATGCTTTTTCTATGCCCTTAATTTTGGTGTTGGCACCAAACACAAAAGGGCCATGCTCTTTTTGTTCAATTTCTTCATGAGCTCTCTGGAAGGCACTTTTTCCATTGTGCACTTCTTTTGTTCCACTTATGGAGCATTCATTTTTCTAGTGTCCATAGATATTGTCTTGGTCATAGCTATTAGAGGCTAATAGAACCTTTTGAAGATGGTTGGTTGAATTTGTGTTTTTCTCTTGGCATCAACCTTCTCTCCTCCCTTTTTATCATATCCTACACCACTTCTTTATGGTGCTGAGAAGCTATCAATAATTGGAAGATTGGTCTGTGGCTTAGAGAACTTAGCCACTAGATTCCTCTCATTGTGGAGCTCTTCTTCCAATTTCTTAATGGTTCTTTCTTTTTGAAGCAACAGATCATCTTGAAAAGCAGTCATTTTCTTGAACTCAATTATCTTAGAGTTCATCTGATTGATTTTGTCTAGCTTCTCATCAAGTTGAGAATTCAGGGGTTTGAGATGCTCAATCTTCTTAGCCTGCTTCTTAGCAAGATTTTTGTTTCTCTTTAATGCCTCAAGGAGAACATTTTACTCCTCAACCATCGCATCAAACTTGTTTGTAGATTTAAAGTCATTCTCATCATTGTGTGATGAGTCTACCTCTGAATCAGCATAAGTCTCATAATCAGATAATGTAAAAGTGTTTTGATTTTTACCTCATCGGGATGGAAATCATCATGATCTTCTCATTCAGTCATAGCCATGAGCCCACATCTGTCATCATTTTCTTCAGTGTCACAATCAGATAGTGACAGTGGTGCTCTGATGTTTATCCTGACAACAATTTGCTCTATTTCATCTGTCAGTGCAGTCAGCCCAACACAGGCTTCCTCTTCATCAGATTCAAAAGTTATTGAGTCACTATCACTCTAGGTCTTTTACTTCTTTGCTAAGAGGCTCTTTTCAGACCCTTTTTTAGTGATACTTCTTTTCTTCAGACTTGGTGCTGCTCTTTCTCTTTGATGAGCAGTCAACAATCATATGTCCTGATTTTCTGCACCCAAAGCAAATAGTTTTATCTGAAATGAATTTATTCTGTTTAGATTCATGCATGTCCCTTTTGGGGTCTTTTCTTGATTTGACTAAATTGTTGTGATGCTTTTTGGAGTTGGAGGAAGAAGGTTTGTTTTTCCATTGCTTCCTTCTGCTCAACATCTTCTTCAGCTACCTTGTGAACAAGGCTATGTCTCCATTTGACAGCTCTTCTTCAGAAGTGATGAGTTCAAATTCCTTTGATTCAGCTGCTCTTCTGGGAGGGGATGAAGCTTTTTCTTTGCCTCTTCTAGAGCTCTCATATCTTTGGGCCACTGATTTTTCTTTGGCATGCCCTTCTTCACTTTTCCTAGTATTCATGTGTAATTTATGTGACAGCAATTTCCTAAGAAGATTTGGTGGTTGAATATTACCCAGATTTCTCATTTCTCTTATAGCACATATCTTAATATCCGACTCCTTGTTGAGGGATCTTAAAAACTTGTCATTGAGTTCATAATTAGTGAAAGTTCTTCCATAGTTCTTCAGTCCATTCACTATCCTAAAGAATTTCTCATAGCAATCGACTATGGAGTCTTTCTTTTCTTGCCTAAAGGCTTCATATTCTTGATTAAATAGGGACTTTCTGTCATACCTTACTTCCTCTGTACCTTCCATATATAAAATCAAAGTGTCCCACAATACTTTTGTTGTTTGGCAGTGAATGATGTTCTGAAATATGGAGTCATCAATGGATCTTTTGTCCATAATGACCAAGATGACCTCATCCTTTGCCATCTCTGAAATTTTCTTTGGAACTTTTAGATTTGCATCAATAGTTGAGACCATCATGGGGATGAAGGGTCCCTCTTCAATGGTGGTGAAGATCCTAGGGTTAGAGGCCTCCATGTAGAGCATATCCCTTTGTTTCCATATACCAAAGTTTTCTTTCCAGTAGATAGGAAGTTTCATAGAACTTAATTCCTTAGAGTTCTCTCTAGAAGACATGATGCTTTAGACTTTTAACCTTTTTAGGATCTTGTTCAGCTGTGAGGCCTTTTTGAATAACCTACCTCTGAAACCACTTAGAAGATAAGGGTTGTTGTCTAATCACCTAGAGGGGGGTGAATAGGTGTTTTACAAAAAATTATCCTTTCTTCTTAAGTATCTACTTATATGCATAGCAAAGCAACACAAAAGCACAATCCACAGCATAGTACACCAAGATGTATAGTGGTTCCCCAATTAAGGGTACATCCACTTTCCCCCTTCACCTATCTAGTAGAGTGCTGGCTTAGGTCAACTCCTCCAAATTTATAAGATCAAATGATCTTACCCTCAGAGTCCTTGACTCTTACAACTCAGGAACAATAGCCCACACCTCAGACCATTAACACAAGGTCATACAACTCATATCTCAAAATCCAAGATCCTATACTTAGCCAAAAATAACATATCCTCAATCTCTCCAACAAAAGATCTACACTTAGATCTTTTCAAGGATCCAATCTCAGATCACAATGATCCTACAACTCAGATTCTCACTGGAATCCTACAACAAACTCAGATCAAAAAAGGATCCTACAATTACAAGGAGTTTATAGATATTCTGACACACCCATTAAAACTTCAGTCTTCAATAGAAGCTCTATGAAGGCTTCTTCTTACTTAATCAGCCTTTGAATGTATTTGCTTGAAATAGATTTGGTTGGAACAAGAAGACTTACTTAAGAGAGGAATGTTCTTTAATAAAAGAATAGATCTTGTTGAGCCTAGGAAGAAATCTTCTCAGATTTGTAGTGACTATAGACTGGACAGAATTCTATAGCTTGATCTCTGCAAAATACTTGCATAGAAAATCTTTCTCAGTGTATGCATGTGTGCCTTCTTTTTAAATGTATTTATATTGCTTTCTTGTTCATTTTTCATATCCCTTTATAAAGGACTGGATCAACAGAGGTTTTGCTTTAGAAAAAGGAAAGCTCTAACGACTAGAAATTTTCTTTAAGGAAAGTCAATTAAAAGATGGCAATCTGAAATCAATGAGTACAATCTATTTCCTATTAAAGCACCTTGATTATTGCAGTAGAAAGAGGAATTCAAAACAATTTGAATGCCTGCACAATTTGTGGCTTGTGGCTGTTAGAACACGCTTCAGGCTGATATAATAGTTTATGTAGTCGATATAATCCTTCAGCACTTGTATTCTATAAAGTCCTTTCGTACTTATAGTCATGATGTAGTCGAAAATCTCCATCTTATAAGCATAACCCGATGCAATTCATACTTGAGCAATCAATCCTAGAAGGAAACTTCTGTCACAGTTTGGATGATGTACTTGATAAATCAGGTAGTTCTCCAGACGATGCAGTCGACAAATTACCAAACTGTCTAGTCGATGCAGTCGACAAATTACTTAGTTGTCTAGTTGATGCAGTCAACAAATGACTTAGCTTCTAGTCGATGCAGTCGATATTTTCCCTAGTCATTTAGTCCATGCAATCGACATATGACTTAAACTAAACTTTGCTTCTCCCTTTAATTTCTTTTATCCATGTTCCTTTTCCTCGTGATAATGACATGTCTAATATAGTATTAGATCATAGGTCAACAAAAGTTTTGCACCTTGAGGGATTATAAGGGCAAAACCCTATTTGGGTGACCATAAGCCTAAAATTATATTGGCCAAGCATTTCTATTGTACCTATCACATCAAAACGCATACAAGCATCAAATACAAAAATGTTTATTGTCATCTTAAGGCCTTCTTCAAATAAGGAATCTTGTAGACAATATTCCCATCAATATCCATATCTCTAAGGCTCAAAATGTGGTCTACTAGATCTACGTAGGACTTGTGTTTCTTAAGCAGGTTCTCCAACTAAAACAACTTGTAGTCCTTGCCCTGGTTCTAACTCTGGTTCATTCATTATTTGTGATTCTTGAACTTGTTCAAGTTCTATCATAGTAGTCTTTCTAGATATGCATTCCTTCCTTAGAAAGATATATAACAGTCCTTGCGACAAATACTTTCTCCTCGGAGAGATTATAGAAATAAAACCCTTTAGTTTCTTTTGGGTACCCCATATAATAACATGTACCAGATTTGGCCTCTAGTTTGTCAGGCATTTGATGTCTTGTGTATGCCTCACAACCCCAAATATTTATGAAAGACATACTAGTATGCTTCCTAGTCCATATCTCATATGTTATCTTTTGAGTTGTGTTAGTTAGAACACAATTTTGTGTTAACGCATCTATCTCTAGAGCATATCCCCAAAAGGAAATAGGCAGATCTGCATGACTCATCATCGATCACACCATGTCCAACTTGGTAATATATATCCTCTCAGAAACACCATTATGTTGTGGTGTTCTATCTGGAGTGAGCTGTGATATAATACCACATTCTCTCAGATGATCATGAAACTCCTGACTTAAATATTTGCCACCTCGATCAGATCGGAGTGCATTAAATATTTTTCCTAGTTGGTTTTGTACTTCATTCTTGAACTCTTTGAACTTTTCAAAGGACTCAGATTTGTACTTCATAAGATATATATATATATACATATATATATCCATATCTACTGAAATCATCAGTAAATATAATGAAGTAGTGAAACCACCTCTAGACATAGAACTCATGGGTTCGCATACTGTTGGAACACAGTTTTCCACATCACTTTGGTTTGAGAATAACAAATCCTACTTGTATTTGATCTAGTTTGCCATTGTGCTTTTATTATACATGATTGAACAAAGATGACACTAGGATTCTATGTGTTGGTCTGGAATTGCTCAAGAACTGAAAAGAAAGGTTGTGGCCTAACACCAGGCCTTAGAGCCAACGTCGGCATTGACCCTCGATCTCACCAGCATGAAAATGGTATGGAGGGAAGCTGTTGTGATTTAAGGTGCATTTTGGGAATGATCTGACCTAACGAAAATGATAGCCTTAACGTCAGCATTAGGGTTGCCTAAAATGAAATGTTTCAAAATATGCAATATCTCCTTCCTGGAATGAGGATTCGAGCCATCAAAACATTTCTATACAAAGTCAATGCCAGGCGTTAGCCCTAACACCAGTGTTACCTTGCTCTCCTATAAATATATGGCATTCATTCTATTCATGTTTACACATCTCAAGGAGCCCTATTCCAACACTCTGAATTTTCTGAGGTCGTATTTCCAAACCACAAAAGATCTCTCATTCAGTCTTAAGAGAAGGAATTGAAGGAGGCTTGGATCACCGCTAACTCAACGCAAAAAATGCACGCTTCGACTTCATCGATCTTCGGTGATTCTTCATCGTCTCCTTCAGATTTCCTCATAGGGAGTTTTAAGTTTGTATTTCATATTTTGTATTATTTTCATCTTTGTGATTGTTTCGTAAATTCATCAATGTGGTTGGTGACTAGGTCTGTGTGCGGCTTAGGGGGAATTCTCCAAAAGGAGAATAGGGCTTAGATCTAGGGGTGCTCGAGGCCTTTCTGGAGATAGAGAGGCTAGAGCGGCTTGAGGTCGTATCTGTGGAAAGATCGACTAAAGCCAACCGGTTCTTGGGAGAAGAATTGGTATAGAAAACAAAAAAAAATTTAATATTCGCTTTGATTTATAGTGTCACAGAAGTCCAATTTTGTAATCAATTTTATAAATGATAATTATTTCTTTTCTTGTTCAATAAAATTGATTTGGCTTTCTATATCTAGCACTTTACTTTTTAGTTCAACTAAAACTTCAAAAGTTTTCCATTAAATAAAAAGTTTCTAAAACCCTTATTCACCCACCCCCCCCCCCCCCCCCCACCCCTCTAAGGGCGCCTTAAGATCCACAAGTGGTATCAGAGGTACCAAGAATAATGGCGCACCATAATCTTGCTTTCTATGAGGGGCAAGGAACTAGTAGACCACCACTATTTACCGTGTCCGATTTTAACTACTGGAGAACTACGATGAATTTTTTCTAATGACTTTAGATATAGAAGTTTGGGGAATGATTGAACAACGCAATTCTCTTCCTACCACAATAGTAGGAGAAGCTAAGATTGAAAAACCTACAGATAAGTGGGATGATTAAGACAAACTTAGATGTAAAAATAATGTTAAAGCAATGAATGCATTATTTTGTGCTTTAGATAGAACTGAATTTAATCATGTTTGTGCTTGTGAAACTGCATATGATATATGGAATTTATTGGAAATTACTCATGAAGGTACTTCACAGGTGAAGGATTCAAAGCTTTTCCAACTGGAATTGGAGTACGAAAAGTTCTGCATGGAACCAGACAAGGATATCAACGTCATGTACACAAGATTCACAATGATCGTAAACGCATCAATAATTCTCGGAAAGACCTTTGCAGATGGAGACCTAGTGAGGAAGATTCTTAGATCTCTCCCACAAAAATTTAATTCGAAGGTGACATTTATATCAGAATCTCATGATCTAAGGAGACTTCATATTGAGAGAATCATTGGGAATCTAAAAACCCATGAAGTGGAATTCAAAATACAACAAGAAGAGTACCATGTGAAACCAAAGAAGAAGGCATTGGCGCTAAAATCCAAGGAGGCAAATGATGATGAAGAGGATGAAGAAAGCCACTTTGTAAAGAATTTCAAGAAATTCATGAAGAATCCAGAGAGAAGAAACTCTTTTCGGAAATACTTTGTGAAAGATGCAAAAAGAAAGGGATCATCCTCTATGAAAGAAAAAGGTAGTGACGATGATTATGAGAGGCCACTGCCAAAGTGATACCATTACTGAAAGATCGGACACATCCGGAGCCAGTGCCCAAAATATCTTAAAGAGCGATAGGAAAGAAGGCACAAAGGAAAAGAAAAGTAGAAAGTTCTAAAGGCGACAACATGGGATGATTCTTTTGAGGAGTCAAGTGGATCTTCTTCAAGCGACGATGAAGAGGCAAATGTGTGCCACATGGGTAGGAGAAAAGATCTCACTGATGATGAAACCAGTGTCCAAAGTGACACTGAGGTACCTTCTTCTACTAATGATGATCTCTATGATGAATTTCTTCAAACATGCAAATATTTTGAAAAAAGTCTTATGGATATGGATCTCTTAGAAACTAAAAATAAGATTTTATTAAAAGAAAATAAGAGACTAACTATAGAAATAAATGTTTTTTGAAAAGAAAAGGTAGATGGCCCAGATAGTGATCCTTCATTGGCAAAAAATCAAGAACTCGAGGAAAATCTCTCTAAGGCTCTCTCCTGTTAGCACCAAAAATGTACCGAGTTCACACTTGCCCAAACCGAAGGATGATGAGGGTGATTGTTGAGTAGTCAGTTACTTTGGGCCACGAGTGTGGGAGTGAGAGAGAAAGAAAAGAGGTTTCCGCGAGCAAGCGGCGAGACCAGATCTACCCGCCACAGTGAATGACTCTCTTGCGGCGGGAAATATTATTTAAAATATGAGTTACAGCTGAAGTTACATTGAGATACAAAGAAAAATAATACAAGTCCTGAAGAAAAGAGCTGGCGATCAAGAAGGAGGTCGCCGCAGTCGCTGAGAGATGAAGGAGACAGCCTAGAGGAGACCGCTCCGTAAAGGCGAGACTGCCTGACAAAGGCGAGACCGCCCGGCAGAGGCGAGACCGCTTGTTTACTATGATCAAAAAACTTGAGACCGCTCAGGTCACATGCTGGGGCTAGAAACTTCCCCCAAGGTTATATTTTGAGTAGCCCTCCCCTCTATTTATATTCATGAGGGCCTACTCAATTGGGCAGGTCTAAGAATAACGGGCTGCCAAGATTTTCTGAGATCGCTTATTGAGATCGCTGAGACCACTGAGACCGCCGAGCAGGCTGAGACCACTGGGCAGGATGAGACCGTCGGGCAGGCTGAGACTGCTGGGCAGGCTAAGACAGGCAGGAAAGCTGAGATCGCCTAAGGCAGGATGAGACCGCCGAGCAAGCTGAGACCGCCGGGAAGGTTAAGACCGTCGGGAAGCTAAGACCGCTGGATAGGCTGAGATCTCCTGAGACAAGCTGAGACCGCCAGGCAGGATGTAACCACTAGGAAGGCTAAGACCCCCGGGCAGCATAGACCACCGGGTAGCTGAGACCGTCGGGCAGGCTGAGACCCCCGAACAAGCTGAGACTGTCGGGCTGGCTGAGACTACAGGGCCGGCTGAGATCACCGAACACCTGTAATAGTCAGCTCGAAGGGGATCGTCGATTTCTGGGTAAACATGATCACCGCATTTTTTTCAAGTTTTGAAAAAACTTTGAAAAAATTGAACTTACCCACAAGAATCGAGATCCATCTTTCCTGCTAAGACAAAACATGTGTATAAAAGAGTTCAAGTACTTATGGGATCTTACCAGTGACTGAAGAGAGCTTGTGAGCACTTACTTATCTCTGTGAGAGAGTAGTCAAAGTATGTATAAAAGAAACATATTACGTGAGTACCTGAAGAGAACTCGCGACCACCTGCTTATCTCTACAAAAGAGCAGTCAAAGCATGTATAAAAGAAACATATTGTGCTAATACCTGAAGAGAACTCGCGGGCACCTGCTTATCTCTGCAGAAGAGTAATCAAAGCAGGTATGAAAGAAACATATTACGTGAGTACCTAAAGATAACTCGCGACCACCTGCTTATCTCTACAAAAGAGTAGTCAAAGCATGTAGAAAAGAAACATGTTATGTGAGTACCTGAAGAGAACTCGCGGACACCTGCTTATCTCTGCAAAATAGTAGTTAAAGCAGGTATAAAAGAAACATATTACGCGAGGACCTAAAGAGAACTCCCGGACATCTGCTTATCTCTGCAAAGGAGTAGTTAAAGTAGGTATAAAAGAAACATATTATGTGAGTACCTGAAGAGAACTCGCGGACACCTGCTTATCTCTGCAAAAGAGTAGTCAAAGCAGGTATAAAAGAAACAGATTATGCGAGTACCTGAAGAGAACTCGTGGACACCTGCTTTTATATGTAAAAAGATACAAGAACGGGTATAGAACATTTAATATGCGAGTACCTGATGAAAACTCGCGAACACCTATTTCTCTCTGTAAAGAGATATAAGAATAGCTATAGAAAATTTAATATGCGAGTGCCTGAAGAAAACTCACGAACACTTGTTTCTATCTGTAAGAAGATATGAAAATGGGTATATAAAATATAATACACGAGTACCTGAAGGAAAACTCGCGAACACCTATTTCTATCCGCAAAAATATATGAAAATAGGTATATGAAATATAATACGCGAGTATCTGAAGGAAAACTCATGAACACCTGTTTATCTCTACAGAAGAACATAAAATAAGTGTATACATAAAAACACATGTCAGGTAGCAAAAACAATTTGTTGATACTCGCTTTATCCATACTTAAAGTGCATAGGGAACAACATCTCATCTCTGGGTGAGAAACTGAACGGTATTCATGCTTATTGTAGAGAAAAAACCTCACATTATAACTTCACTTAACCGGGCCGACCACTAGAAAGTGGTTTTATAGCAAAAATAAAATAGGGGTGATCATAGCAAGGAGGGCTTATTGCCAAACAAGAATTAGGTTTAGGGCGACCACGACAAGGTGGTTTTATTGCCAAAGAGAGAAGCTAAGGCGACCATTAAAAAGTGGGTTTATTGCTAAAGAATAGAAGCTAAGGCGACCACTGAAAAGTGGGTTTATTGCCAGAGAAGAGACTGAGGTGGCCACTGAAAAGTGGGTCAATTTCCAGAGAAGAGACTGAGCCGACCACTGAAAAGTGGGTTTATTGCCATATCATCTTCATATAATTCTCATCTATTCAAACAACTGAAAAGGCAATCTAACACAACCATAATTGAAAAAACCTTAGAAAGATAAATCTAACCACCAAAACATCTTAGGACTAGTTCTAGTGTCGAATGAATATTGGTCATCACTTGATAAGACCCATAACTAGACTTTTAAGCAACGTATTTTTGCAGCTTACCTTCCATTAGCAATTTCTAAACAAGCTTGCGAAGAGCTCAACATCCTTCTATATCATGACCAACACTCATGTGATATTGACAAAATAAACTCTTATGACAGCTCCTATGATCAGGTCCTAGAAGGGGGGGTCTCATAAAATTTGGCTCCTGCTGAATAATTTGAAGAACTTCTTCCTTAGAGATAATAAAATTTGTATATTCTTTTTGAGATTCCCTTTGCCTGTATGTGCGAGGAGGAATATATGACTCTGAAAGTTTTGATTGCTAAAGATTTCAAGGAGCAGATGAATGCATGTGACCACAATATTTCAAGTGATGCGAATCCAGGTGGTTGGATTCTTGATTGCGTTCTAACAAATGATTGCCATGACCAATAAGAGGGAAGCTATGAAGAGACTTCTCTTTCTGCTGACGTACCATTTAAAAGAGAGGAGATGAAATCTAGGTTTGTATTTTTTCCCTTCGATGAAGTTGTTAGCTCTACTAATAAGGTCTTTATAATACTTAGGTGGATCATGGTTTACTTCAAAGCTAAACAATCCTTGTTGTAGTCAACATATTAAGGCCAATTGATACATGTCCTGATCAACATCAACGATATCGAGAACATTTTTTTGGAACCAATCAACAAAATGAGCACGAGTCTCACTATCTCTTTGTCTGATTTGAAAGAGTTTCGTTGGACCTCTTTTCTGCTTCTTTGAGTTAGCGAACCTCAAGAGAAGTTCTCTTCGAAGATCCGCAAAACAGGTAATTGATTGAGGTGGCAACTTATTGAACCATTCTCTAGCCTGACAGTCAAAGGTATGGTCATGACAAGAAGCATGCACCTGATACCATCTGATATCTCTCTTAACACAACAGGTGACTCAAAGGCTTGAAGATGGTTGGCTGGATCTTCTACCCCTGAGAAGGTTGGCAGGTGGGGTTCTCTAAATCCATTAGGAGCAGGTTCCGAATGAACTCTATCTTTAAAGGGAGAAGGCTCCTCTACTTCAACAATAATGGGAGGAGCTGAAGGATAAGCAGCATCAGTAGGGGCCAAAAAATAAGCGCAATCCTTTTGAAAGTTCAGCACTTCTGCTGGATCACCCGCACAAAAATAGAAATTGTCGAAATTACCGAAAGAGAAAAACATTGATAATTTCTAAATGAAACTAAATTTGAGCAATTTATGGGTGCTAAATGAACACGAATGGGTAAACCCATTCTCCATTGTATGGAGGGATCCAAGCCAGTACTAAAAAGCTATTGTGGGCTGAAAATGGACAAGCAGATCAAAAGTTATGGTTGTTTTAAGTTTGGCAGTATTTTAGCCTAAATCCTACATCTTCATCACAACTGTTGTTCATCGACTACTCAAGATCTGAAGGTCGCGTGTTTATTCTGTTGGCACCAAATATGTACCAAGTCCACACTTTCCCAAGCCGAAGGATGAAGGGGTGATTGTTGAGTATCCGGTTACTTTGAGCCACGAGTGATGGAGCGAGAGAGAAAGAAAAGAGGTTGCCCCGAGCAAGTGGTGAGACTATATCTAGCCACTGCAGTGAATGCCTCTCTTACGGCAAGCAACGCTATTGATTTATAATATGAGTTACAACTAAAGTTCCATTGAGATACAAAGAAAAAGAGTACAATGCCTGAAGAAAAGAGCTGGCGATCAAGAAGGAGGTCGTTGAGGTCGCTGAGAGCTGAAGGAGACTGCCTGGAGTAGTCCACTCGACAGAGGCGAGACCTCCTGGTAGAGGCGAGACCGCTTATTTACTGCAGTCTGAAACTTGAGACCGCTCAGTTCACAAGCTGGGGATGGAAACTTCCCCCAAG
The DNA here is from genome assembly GCA_033032865.1 of Dactylorhiza incarnata. Taxonomy (NCBI): domain Eukaryota; kingdom Viridiplantae; phylum Streptophyta; class Magnoliopsida; order Asparagales; family Orchidaceae; genus Dactylorhiza; species Dactylorhiza incarnata. The sequence goes on along the minus strand of JAWHQI010000160.1, from coordinate 2,916,155 downwards.
GTCCTTTTCTAAGTATGCCATCCCCTCTATTTATAGGTGTGAGGGCCAGCCCAAATGGGCAAGTCTAAGAATAACAGGCTACTTGGATTTGTTGAGATCTCCTGTTGAGATCGTCGAGACCATTGATACCACCGGGTAGGCTGAGACCATAGGGCAGGCAGAGATCGCCTGAGATAGGCTAAGATAGCTGGGTAGGCTGAGACTGTTGGGCAGTCTGAGACCGTCGGGCAGGCTGAGACCATCGGGCAGGCTGAGACCGCCAAATAGGCTGAGGTCACCTGAGATAAGCTGAGACCGCTGAGAAGGCTGCGACCGCCGGGCAGGCTGAGACCGCCTGGTAGCTGAGACTGATATGCAGGCTGAGACCTCAGGGCAGGCTGAGATCATCGATCACCTATAATTGTCAGCTCGAAGGGGATCGCCGATTTCTATGTAAACATCTCCAATCGAAAATCTCTTATGAAAAAAAGGGGGACGTAGAGAGAAAACTATAAACCTCTCTTATCCAAATAGAAGAAGGAAATAAACTATTTGCAAATCGATGTGTGATGTTAGTTACTGAAAACACCTCTTTGAAAGCCCGAATTCATAATCTAAATATGGCTATAGAAAAATTTGGTGTTGGCCAAAAATCACTGGACATGATTTTGGCCAACCAGTGCCATGGTTCTGTAAAGTTTGGTCTAGGATATGGTTCGGGAGGCTATCGCCTAGCATTAACTAATAACGTTGGCGTTTGACCAAATTACAGAAAACAAAATTTTCGTTCAAAAATTCATTTATCATCTCTGCTGCATCCCTGTTTACCAACAAGAGTCAACAAATTCTCAGAGAAAGGTCTCAACCCCTTTTATTGCATGTACCGATTGTTTGATTTTTGGCCACACAGCGAACTCTTGTAGGAAGAAGGAAAAATGAACTTTGAAGCAAATCTGGGTACCTAAGGTCTCCACTTAAACTATGGGAGGAACCTCTTGGGTATCCGGATCATTATTCTCATCCTCTTTTTAAATATGTTGGTAGGCTAAGGACAAGGAAGGCATGTGGTACTTGCACTCGAGATGCTCCAAACACATGACGGGCGATAAAGCAATGTTCCTTAGCCTCATGATGAAGAAAGGAGGAATGGTGACCTTTCGTGACAATGGCAAGGAATGGATCATGGGCATTGGTATAGCGGGTAACGAGTCTTTCTCCATTTTAAATGTTTTATATGTTGAAGGTCTAAATGCCTTATTTGAATCTTCTTCAAATCTTTGCAAAATTATAAATCACAAGACAAATGAAGTTGTACTCACAGCACCAAGAACCCATAATGTTTACATGATCTTTCACATTCATCTATCAAATGTCTTATTTTAAAAAATGATGAATTTGAATTATGGCATAGGCATCTTGGACACACAAGCACAAAATTTATTCTAAAACTAGCAAAAGATAAATTACTTAGAGGATTACTTATGCTTAATGGAAGTTTATCTTCACTTTTCCCACCTTGCCAAAGAGGAAAATTTTCTAGAACATCATTTAAAAGTAAAAATGATATTTCTACCTCTAGACCCTTACAATTAATTCATATGGATTTGTTTGGTCCAATGAGCACCGCTAGTCTAAGTGGTCGCAAATATACTTATGTTTTGATTGATGATTTTTCTAGATATTATTGGACAATATTTCTTACCTCAAAATCCAATGCTTTTTATGAATTCTCAAAATTATGTAAACGTATTCAAAATGAACTTGATCTAAAAATTCAATGCATTCACTAGGATCAGGGAGGAGAATTTGAAAATAAAATTTTTACCACGTTTTGTAGTGATCTAGGAATTAAGGCGAATTTTCCGCTCCACGCATCCCATAAGAAAATGGTGTTATAGAGAGGAAAAGTAGAACCTTTAAAATATTAGCACGCACCATGCTTTCTGAATTTGGGTTACCTAGATCATTTTGGTCCGAAACCATTAGCACGTCATGTTATGTCATTAATCGTGTCATACTTCAACCTTTCTTAACATTAACCTCTTATGAATTGTATTTTCAAAAGAAGTCTAATGTCTCCTATTTTCATGTATTTGGTTGCAAATGCTTTTTATTAAATACAAAGGATTCATTAGGAAAATTTGATAAAAAATGTGACGAAGGAATTTTTCTTGGATATTCTTCAACTAGTATAGCCTATAAAATATATAATAAAAGAAAAAAATAGTTGAAGAATCTATTTATGTTAGATTTGATGAGCTTGTTCCTTGTTGAAAGTGCACAGTGTAACCTCTAAGCATTCTTTAGAGGGGGTGAATAGAGATTTAAAACGTTTTACACTAAATATGCACACACAATAAAAACTTCTAATGACCATGCAATCAGAATATCAGCTCAGAATAAAATAAACATAGATAACTTAAATGAAAACAAGTAAAGGGATAACACAGAAATTCGCAGCACTAGATAAAGGCTATAGTGGTTCCCCAAAATATGTGTACATCCACTCTTCTACCACCTTGGTAGGAATACACTAAACAATGCCTGAGTCCATTGATAAGGAGACTCTAAGAACTGTTGGATCTTATGGTCCCCTTAGAGGGGGGTGAATAAGGGGTTTACAAATTTTTGAGTAAAATTGAGAGATTTATAAAAAATCAAAACTTTTTTATTCAGTTGCTAACACTGGCATTAAGAGTTAACACTGGGTGTTAGCTCTCCAGAAAATTAGGATTCACAGAATTATGTCAAAGTGATTTTACTTATGAAATCTTAAATGAAATACAATTCCAAAAATTCAGAGATAATAAAAATGAATATTATATTTCAAAGAGAATTACAAAGATAAAATTTCAATGATGCTTGAAATTAAAGGCGACAAGGTAAAAAACACTTTTTGTTCCTTCACCGGTCCTTCTCCGAAGGACCAATTGGCTATAGCCTATCTTTCCCCAGATAAGGCCTCTAGCCACCCCCTAGATCTACCCTTGACCTAGTCGCCATGCACATGGGGGTGAATTTCACCTAAACCGAACCCAGTCTGGTCGTCACACGCAAGGCGGCGAATTCACTACCGTTACAAGAAAATAATGAAAAGATAAAAGTAAATTCAGAATAAAAGACTCCCTATATTGAAGTGCATTGAAGGGGATGTTGAAGACTCGCAATGACTATCGTCGGAGTTGAAGAGAGCGTCCTTCTTAAAATTTGACCGTTGGAAATCTCCTTCTCACTCTTGTTCCTCAATGGTGGTGTTGGGAGTGCTCTATGAATTCGGGGATGAAATTCTCTCTCAGAAGATTGAAATGAAGGCTTACAAGATCAACAATTGAGCAACGAAATCAGCTCTTTAAATATGCATGGGAGCTAACGTCGGGCATTAAGAAGTTAATGCCAATGTTAGTGATTATGTACGGTCATGTTACCAAAGACATGGGCTCTCCAATGTATTTTCTAGGAATAGAGATTTTACGGAAACACAACTCAGTGGTTCTCTCACAACGCAAGTATGCTCTTGACCTTCTGCAAGAAACCGGTTTGACTAGAGCTAAACCGGCTCGATGTCCCATGGCCGTTGGTGAAGACAAAACATGGCAAGATGATTCACCACCTCTGACAGATGTTACACGGTACAGACGTCTAGTAGGCAAACTTATCTATCTTACAGTAACCAGACCAGACATCTCATATGTTGTAGGAAAGGTTAGCCAGTTCATGCAAGCTCCTAGAGAATGTCATCTACAATCTGCTCTAAGGATGTTAGAGTATGTTAAAGGGGCTCCAGGAAAGGGATTACTTTTTCAGAACAATAATCATCTAAAGATTGAGGCCTACTCAGATTCTAGTTATGCAGACGATAAAGGTGATCGCAAATCTACTTCTAGATTTTGCACCTTTGTTGGGGGAAATCTTGTAAGATGGAAGAGCAAGAAACAATCTATTGTCTCAAGGTCTAGTGTTGAAGCTGAGTATCGAAGTATGGCGTCGACAACTTGTGAACTTACATGGTTAAGATCTCTCATGCTGAACTTAGGAGAAGTCTATAACCATCCTCTGCCAATGTTCTGTGACAACAAAGCTACCATATACATATCTAAGAATCCGGTATTCCACGAGAGGACAAAACACATTGAAGTCGATTGCCATTTTATCAGAGAAGAAGTATTGAAAAAACAAATTTGTACTCCATTCGTCACTTCGGACAATGAACTAGCAGATATTTTTACCAAGCCCGTGTCTAATTCTTTTTCAAACATTTGTGACAAGCTGGGCATGATTGATATATATGCTCTAGCTTGAGGGGAGTGTTGAAGTGTTGTGACCGAGCAGTCTGTCTGGAGACCGGGCGGTCTTGTTGAAGTATTGAGATCGGGCGGTCTGGTTGGTGACCGGGCGGTCTGGGTTCCTTTTCTCACTGGCGGTCTGTTCATTTCAGACCGCCCGCTCTCTAAGGCTTGGCGGGTTGGAGATGAAGACAGGTGGTCTAGCCCTGCTTCCTGCGGTCTCTCCTTTACAGACCGCTTGTTCTCTGGAGGGTTGAGGAGCGAGGACTGTTATCTTAGATCGAGCGGTCTCGGCAGTCTCCCAATGTCTGACCGCCCAGTTCTGTATTTTGTCCTGTATAGTATTTAGTCCCACATTGTTTATTTGTAATCTCTTCTCTCTCCTCCATTCTATATAAAGGAGGTTATACCTTTATAAAAATCATGTTTTTTGGAAATAAAAATTGTTATTCTCCATTTTTTTGGTCTTATTTTTTCTTGTTCGCACATTCCCAAATAATGTACTTACGCGCTCATTGTGCTCCTTGTCTAAAGTTGAGTCGCACGCTGATATTGTGCGGTCGCCTTACCGAATAGTTTCATGTCGAGTAAGGCAAGCAACTGCGGACCTGAGAGTGCCTATTATTGGATTTATAAAATGTTTGCCTTATAGATTGCATGTGAAAAAGTGGCGGGTCAGTCATGCCCGTAGATCATATGTACCGGTGCGGGAAGGTTGACAAATCTAGGCAACAGGGAGATGTGCACCCGGGGAGCTCGACTGTGTTTTATATGCCCCGTTGGGTTCCTCCACTGGTTGGCCATATTCAGTTATTTCCAGACGTCTCCTACGTCCAAGAGTACATGGGGTTGTATGTTGGGGTCTGGGAAGTGCGGTACGTCCACACCCAGAAGTGGCAGGACTGGTCACTGTCACCGACAGCCACATCGGTGAGGCCCCCAGGGTTCGCTACCCTGCTGGAAGAGAAGCGGTCCAAACTGTGTCGACATAGGGTGTATGCGCGGGTTTTGAACACCTGTGGTGTGATTGCAGGTTATGAAAACCTGCGTGATTGTGTAATGCTAGTTGAGCTCTTTGTGGAATAATTGATGTTTATACTACAGCATCCAGTTATATATTGTTGCGTTTGTTCAGTCTGATGATCCTAACTTTAATTCTTGAAAATGCAAATATATAAATATGTTGCTAACTCTCTTTTGCTTCGGCTATTATTGATAGTGTTGAGGCTCACTCTCATCCCCAAGTTTAGGGATCTTGGGGAGGAGGTGTGAACCCACTTAGTTTGTGACTAACAGTTATTGAATAACCATTCACAGGAGATGGAGCAGCGCAAAGTTCAACGTGAGAACATACATGCCTTAGAGCCCACACGATCGGACACACCAGTCTTGTTTCCGATCTTTAGAGATGTGAGCCCTTAGCTTGGCAGAAGCAGAGAGAGGATGTTGTAGTTTTCTTTAGCCCAATGGGCCGCATGTATAAACTTATGGCTAAGACATTTGTTAAATATATATAAATATATTGGTTTCTGAATTACTTCCGTTTTGATCTGATGTGATGTGATGAGTTTCCATAGCCTGACAAGACCATCATTCTATGCTTGAAGAGTGGGTTGGTGCCACTCAAAAAGCATAAGGTGGTCGTCTTGGGCGATAAGACCCGTCTCTGACCCGACCAGGTTGAGTTTAGGGGAGGGAGGTCTTACACAAGGAGTCCTAGATAAACGAACCTTTCAATTTTTTCTTTCAAGCGCCTACAGCTTTCTGTGTCATGTCAGCGACCTTGATGGAAATTACAGAACTTAGACTGATCCTCTCGATTTAGAGTGAGTGTCTTAGGCATTAGAAGAGTGAGGCGGTCGCGGATGGAGAGCAACACTTCTTCATGAGAGGCATTGAAGGAGGTGATGTTTTGATGTTGTGATGCCCCCCAAATTGACGGTTGTCGATGTGATGCCCATAGCTTCTTTTGGGTGTTGGTGGCTGTCCATGTTCTTTCTTTCTTTTCTTGCTTTATCATTGATGCAATTCTTCATAAGTGATTTTTTCGTTGGCTTTTGCGGTGTTGGGCAACTCATTTTTGGTGGAGCTGTTGGTTCTTGTGATCTCTTCAGGTCTAGCACAATCTGAAGATAACGACAGTTGACTACATAGCTCTGAAGCTGAGTAGGGGGCACGAGGGGCCCCTAAATCCCTTAGTATAGCGATCACCTAATCCTGACACTCCCAATCCGGAGGATGCATTCTTCTATGGACGTGGACAGCGCAACGACAACTTCTTCAAGAAATTGCGTGTTGTTGACAGGCGTACTATTGAAGGCTTGATTAGCATATTTTCCAGAGAAGCTCTTGTTGGGTGCGTAAGCACTTGCCTTTTCCATCACTGCTAGTCACGAGTACTGCCATGAAGTAGGTACTGCCTTCAAAATGTCTTCAGAGTTTTGGGAACACCTTTCCCACTGATGACGCCAAACTATTGTGGGTCGCTTGACGCTCTAACGGTCCAGTCGAAATGAACCGTCTCAGCTCGAGAGTGAGCCGAGTGCGCAAACAGTCACAGATTTAACCAACAATTGACAGCAAAACTTTTTACGTGGAAACCCCTAAAAAGGTGAAAACCATGAGGCTGGATCGATGTCGACCAAATTTCACTAGTTCTCTGAGTGTTCTAAGTAGTAGTCCTTGATGAGTTAAATTTAGGTTTTTGCAAATTCCTTTATTGTGATGAGGATAAGAAATAGGCGGGCGTTTTCGAGGAGTCTCGCGAGTACTCCTACTTCGAGAAACTAACTGTTATTCTATCGGGAGATAGGAGTAACGGTCTTTTCTACTTTCGAAATATCGACGATTACGCCTCGGCTACGGCGCCGAATTCTCTTAAATGTGTAAATAGAAAAGGAGAGTTCTGCAAGCTTTTGTAATTATTATCCAAACTAATCTTTCGATAAAGGCAAGTATACCATATCGAGTATAGTATAGAATATTTTTTTGGAAAATATCAAGGTCGTATTTTTCCGGATCCTCCTGTTGATTATTTTTATTTTTTAATAACGCGCTATTATTTTATCGATTAAACGAGCGATTAATTTTGCAAATTTGAAAGAGCGATGACGATAATAATTTAAGTGATTGTGTGCGTTGGCAAAAACAAAGAAAACAATTATAAGGAGAAAAACAGAAAGAGCACACTAAATTAAAAACTCACGCACTCTACAGAAATTTAAATGAATGAAATAAATAAAGCATAAAAACTATCTCTTACACGCACACACTCTACGGAAATTAAATAACTGAAATAAATAAAGCAGAATAAATAACTCATACACGCACGCACTCTACGGAAATTAATTGACTAAAATAAATAAAGCAGAAAAGCTATCTCATATATGCACGCACTCTACGAAAATTAAATGACCGAAATAAATAAAGCAGAAAAACGATCTCTTAGACGCACGTACTCTACGATAATTGAAAGCTAAATTAAAAGAAAAGAAAATCTAAACTCTTACACTCACACACACAACATAAAATTGAAAGCTAAATTAAACTAAACAAAAAGAAAATCTAAATCTCTTACACACACACACACACATACAAAAAGGAAACTAAATTAAAAGAAAGCAAAAAATTATACTCATACACCCACACACACAACTTTGAATTAAAAACTAAATTATCAAAAACTAAAACAAAAATTATTCACCTAGAGACACATACACTTACATAAAGAAAAAAAACTAAATGAAAACAAAAACAAAAACAAAAGATAAAATTAAACTCTTACACACACACAAACTTAAAAACAAACTAAATTAAAAAGAGAACACAATTATAAAATGAATTACTCTCATACACACACACACACACACACTTACATAAAAAGAGAAATAAAAAAAACATAAAAGAGGAAAAAAACTAAATTAAAAGTAAAATAAGAAAATTACACTCTTACACACACACACCCAAACATTAAGAAAGAGAGGAAGAAATTCAAGGAAACAAGCTATTTCATTATTAAAAGAAAATATTACAACCTAGGAGAGAGAAAATACAAGAAAATGAAAAATTACATAAAAGCAAAAAACAGCAAAGAGTGGTCCACAACTCCAAAAAAGACAAAAATTGTGAACCTCCACCATCAGCTGAGTCCTGGTATTTATAGAGAAAATTTTGGAATTACACGCCCTCGGTCACGGCCGTGACCGAGGGCGTGGCCTTTGGGGTGCGGATAGAGGGCACCAGCTGGCATCTTTTGGAAGATTCTGGAAGCTTTTCACGGGAGAGGTGGAGGAACACGGGCATGACCCGATTGTCATGGGCGTGACTTGTTGTCGGCAGGCGGCAGCGACTGAGGGCGTGATGGCTGGCATGTCCTTTCTTTTGGAAGTTCGGCGGGTCACGGGCGTGCCTTCGGGGACACGGGCGTGATATTTGCAATTTCGGCGAGATAGTAACCCGTTCATCGAGAGAGAGCGCGGACTTTCGTCGAGATAATTACACGGGCGTGACCCAGTACACGACCTTGGTCACGGGCGTGACTGGGCCATTCGTCGAGATAACAAGTCGATTCATCGAAAGGGCTGAAAATTGATACTTGAGCTGACACGCCCATGGTCACGGGTGTGACCCAAGGTCACGGGCGTGACCAAGGGTGTGACCTAAAAAAATAGAAAATATTTAAGAATTTTAATTTTGAAATGAAAATAAATAAAAATAAGCATTTTATTCATTAATTTACATAGATTATTCACAATTTTTAGGTTAAAACTGTACTAAAAATACATGTAAATATTATTCATCAAACACCCCCATACTTAAGCTTTTGCTATTCCAGAGCAAAGGTAAAAGAGTGTTGAAATTATTGAAGTGTAGTGGAGGTGACCGAGAGGTCTGTTTTTTGGGTGACCGCAGAGACTGCGCGGTCTGTGTTAGTGATCTGTCGGTTTGGCTCTGCCGGTCTGTTCTGGCGGTCTGCTGGTTGGCCGGTCTGTTCTTGATTGCTGCGGTTTGTTCCCGTGTTGTTCTGCTTGGTTGGCTTTTCTTCTTTGTTGGAAGACCGGGCGGTCTGTTCTTATGTAACCGCCTGACCGGGCGGCTTGTGCTGGCGATCTGGCGACTTGTCTAAAGTCGGCCAGATGGTTCTTGGTTTTCTCCTGGTGGTCTGAGGAAGGAGTACACTTGTGTCCGCGCGGCTTGTTCGTGGTCTCGTGTTCGCGCAACTTGTGCGCGATCTGCCTGCTGATCTGCGGTCTTGGTCGGATGGTTGTCCAAGTAGTGTGATCGTGCAGTCTGCCTTGTGAGACCGCTAGCGATCTGGCAGGTGGTGATTGTACCTCTCCTGTGCGGTGACGACATCCGTCTACCCGCCTATAAATAGGGGTGCATGGCCCGTCATTCATAACGAGAACTGTAAGAACTGAGCCTGGGTTAATTCGTGCGGCCTTAACTTTGAGCTCGGGCGGTCTCGGAAGCGAGTTGACTGTTTGTTGTGTTCGCAGGTTTGCGGTCAGCAGGTTACGGTCTCCTTCCTTGCTGATTCCCAGCGTCTTGAATAAACAGTTCGGCAGCGGTCTGTCTGTGAACTGGTTTATGTTTGTTATTGTGTTTTTCGCAGCGAGCTCAGTGATCAGGCGACCTTCAGCGGTTAGGCGATCTGAGTTGCGGTCTGGCGACAGCTTCAATTCTTCATTCAATAAAGCTCCAGTTCGTGCGGTCTGAGGTGGTGGTCTTGCAGTGCAGGCGGTCTGTCTGTTTTCTATTCGCGCAGTCTCAGGTCAAGCTGGGCGATCTCTAGAGTCGAGCGGTCTGTGCGGGCTCAGCTTGTCAAGCCGCCAGTTTTGTTTTTTGGTGTTTTGTTCTTCTCTCCTCCGTGATTCTTATGAATCATGTCTCGCCATGTATACCTCGCACTGTAAATGAAGTTTGTGATTCAATAAAGTTTCTTGTGTTGCTGTGTGGCATTGTGGTTGTTTGGCTATAACTCAGTTGATGCAACTCCTGCTTACTCCTAAACGATTCAAATCAAAAATTTTAACATGGTATCAGAGCTAGGTTGTTGGAGTGGATAAGCAGTGATCAACTTGAGTTGCCATCATCTTTGTGAAGAAGAGACCACATATATTGCCATGGAAGTTGGATACGCAAGAGGGCTTGGTATTGAACTCCTAACATCGACAAACTACAAGAAATGGAGGTCGGGTATGGAGAGTTACTTACTTGGCGAGGATCTATGGGAGATAGTTGGAGGAGAAGACATACAAGAAGTGTTTCTAGCAGGAGATAATATGGCAGAGGTGAGACTTTGGAGGAGGACTAATGCTAAGGCAGAGTTCACTCTCAAGAGGGCTATCTCACTGGAGCTATTTGATCACATCATTGGATGTAAATCTGCTGCTGAGATTTGGACGTCCTTGGATGGGTTGTTTAATAAGAAGAATGTAGCTCGGCTACAGTTTCTTGAAAATGAGTTGGCGAAGGCCTCTCAAGGTGATCTTTCAATCTCTACCTTCTTTCTCAAGATGAAGAACCTCACAGCAGAGATTTCTGCATTGGACCCTGATGAGCCCATCTCGGAGGCAAAACTGAAGAGGCATATCATCCGTGGGTTGCGGAAGGAGTATCTTGCCTTTGTGACTTCAGTTCAAGGTTGGGCAAATCAACCATCTCTGTTAGAGCTGGAGAACTTACTTGCTTCGCAGGAAAGTTTGGCAAGACAGATGGCGGGGACTTCTATCTCTGGGGGAGATAGTGATGTGTTGTTCTCTGGAAAGAAAAAGAAGAAGTGGGAGAAGAAGAAGCTAGGTCAGGATGGACCCTCTACTTCAGGTCAGCAGGATAGAGGTTATGCTTCTAAGTCTGATGGGAAGAAGAAGGGAGAGGGACCAAGGTGTTTCAGGTGCAATAAGACCGACCACTTCAAGAAGGATTGTCGGGTTAATCTTCTGTCGGGACATCTAGCAGAGAAGGAGAAGCCAAAGTCTGATGAAGTTGGATGGGGAGGAGCCTTTGCGGCTAATATGATGGCAATGCCCGTTAAGGCCTTGGCTGCCATCAACTTCGAAGAGGATTGGATTATTGATTCAGGGTGTGGACATCATCTCACCGGGGATGAATCAAATTTCTCTTCTTTGGCGCCTTACTCAGGAAACGATGTTATCATTACGGCTGATAATTCTGTTCATGCAGTAGAACAAGAAGGTGTTGTCTCCCTGAGCAGTGATAAGGGTCCTCTCACATTGAGGAGTGTTTATCACTTGCCTGGTATGAAGAAGAATCTCTTCTCTGTGACCAATGCGGTCGATGCCGGTTATCACGTTTTGTTTGTCCCAATAGAAGTGAAGTTTCTTAAAACTCAACCAGAGATAAAGGGAGATGTTATCCATGTTGGAAAGTGGGTGAAGGACTTGTTCGTTTTATCGACAAGTACCTATGTTGATAAGATGAAGACCAACGATAACGCGGCTATCTGGCATGAAAGGTTGGGGCATGTTGGCATGGACAAATTAAAGGCTATGGCAGTAAGGGGCCTTGTCAAGGGCTTCCCTAGCTTGTCCTCTTATGGAGATGGTCATGTTTGTGCGGGATGTCAGTTTGGTAAGTCTCATCGACTTCCATTTGATAAATCGCAAACAAGATGCAAAGCGCCGTTGGAGTGCATTCACGGTGATTTGATGGGACCGACTGCCACCCCAAGCCTTGGAGGCAACAGATATATGTTGGTGTTGATTGAAGATTACACCAGATATGTCTGGGTGTATTTTCTGAAAGAGAAGTCGAAAGCCTTTGCGAAGTTCGTGGAGTTCAAGGAGCTGGTGGAAGGTCGATTAGGCCTGCGGGTGAAAAAATTGAGAACTGACAATGGTGGGGAGTTCACCTCTGGTGAGTTCTCAAGATTTTGCAGGAAACACAGTGTTCGGAGAGAGCTCACTTGTGCCCATACTCCACAGCAAAATGGCATTGCGGAGAGGAAGATTCGTCATCTGACGGAAACCTGCAAATGCTGGCTTCATGCCAAGAGTATCCCAAAGTCCTTTTGGGCGGAGGGAATGTCTTGTACGGCTTACGTCATCAATAGGATGCCTCTAAGTCCTATCAACATGAAGACCCCTCACGAACTGATGTTCAAGGAGAAGCTGTGTGTTTCACACCTTCAGGTGTTTGGGTCAACCTGCTATGTGCATATTCCTGATGCTCCTCGAACAAAGCTAGATGTGAAAGCAAGGAAGCTAGTCTTTGTTGGGTATGATGAGCGGAAGAAGGGATGGAGATGCATGGATCCTGAGACATGGAGATCAGTGGTATCTAGGGATGTGGTGTTCGATGAAGTGACTTCCTACAAGGGGAGTTCAGGAGTTGAATTACCGGAGAACAGGGTTGATGAAGCAGGGAAGGCTGCAGGAAATCTTCAAGTGGAGTTGTGTGTTTTACCAGGAGCTCCAGCTGTGTCAAGATCTGAGATGGAGGCTTCAGGTTCTGGAAGCAGGGGGAGCGATGCTCCAAATTCGTCTGGAAGAGGAGCTTGCACAGAAGAAGCAGCTGAGGAGGTGGTTAGTCAGGAGAAACTTCTTAGGAGGTCGAAGAGGACTATCAAGTCACCGGATCGATACACAGGAGGAAACATGGTGAGCTTCGTCTCATGTTTCTTCGCTGGTCCCTTGGATGAGAGGGAGCCGTCGAGCTTTGAGAAAGCCAAAGGAGTGAAGCAGTGGGACATTGCTATGCAAGAAGAGATGGATTCTCTCAAGAAGAATGAGACCCTGGTCTCTAGTGCCCAGGCCCAAGGGCATTACCCCTGTGACATGCAAATGGGTTTATAAGCTCAAGAAGAAAGCTGACGGCACGATCGAGCGATACAAGGCTCGTCTTGTAGCTCGCGGGTTCTTACAGCAGTATGGTGAAGATTATGATGAGACGTTTAGTCCAGTGGCAAAGATGACATCGGTTCGATTTGTTATTGCTTTGGCGGCATCTAGTGGATGGTAGATTTGGCAGCTCGATGTGAAGAATGCTTTCTTATATGGAGAGATTGACAAGGATATCTTCATGATCCAGCCGTCGGGTTTCATCTCGGAGGATCGTCCGGACTACGTCTGCAAACTGAAGAAGGCCCTATATGGGTTGAAGCAAGCGCCTCGGGCGTGGTATGGGAAGATCGCGGAGTATCTTCTATTCTGCGGGTACTTTGCTTCAGACTCTGATTCTAGCTTGTTCATCAAGAAGGAGGGGGCGCTTTGGGTTATTGTTGTGCTGTATGTGGATGACATGATTGTCACCGGGAACTCAAAGGAGGCAGTAGCGAGGCTGAGAGCTGAGCTTGCTATCAGGTTTGAGAAGAAGGATCTGGGTGAGCTTCACCATTTCCTTGGACTCGAGGTCCAGAAGCGGGAGAGCGAAGTGCTCGTTTCTTAGGCTGGATATGCGGAGTGGATCGTTCAACGATTAGGCATGGAGGAAGGAAAGAGCAGCTCTATACCTCTGGAACAGCATCATAAACTTTGGAAGGATGAGGGAAGAGTTCTATCTGATCCATTGGTTCCGAGCTCTGGTTGGGAGCTTGATTTACTTGACCATCACGAGGCCAGATATTCCTTATGCAGTTGGCAAAGTGAGTCGGTACATGGCGGAGCCACGGAAGCCTCATCTTCTAGCGGCAAAAGGAATTCTGAAATATGTTAAGTCGACCTCTGATTTGGGTCTCCTATTTAGGAGAGGGTCAAGCTTGGAGTTGCATGGATACATGGATGCTGATTACAGGGGAGACGTGGATGATCGGAGATCAACGTCTAGTTATGTCTTTATGACGGGCCCCACAGCTATTTCTTGGTGCAGCAAAAAGCAGGACTCGGTGTCCGTATCTACCACAGAAGCGAAATACAAGGCTTCGGCCTTAGCAGCTCAGGAAGTCGTTTGGCTCAGGAGGTTGGTGGAGGACGTTCATGAGGAGGTTCGAGGTCCCACTATGCTACACGGGGACAATGAGAGTGCCCTCAAGCTGGTTAATAATCCAGTCTATCACGCGAGGACCAAGCATATTGAGATTGAGCACCATTTCATTCGTGAAAAGGTGTTGGGAGGATCTCTTATGGTCGAGCATGTTTGGAGTGCGGACAATGTGGCAGACATCTTCACAAAGCCGCTGGCGAAGGGACCGTTTACTCGGTTGCGGAGATTACTCAGGCTAGTCTCCACTTCCCACTTCAAGGGGGTGTTGAAATTATTGAAGTGTAGTGGAGGTGACCGGGCGGTCTGTTTTTTGGGTGACCGCAGAGACTGCGCGGTCTGTGTTAGTGATCTGCCGGTCTGGCTCTACCGGTCTGTTCTGGAGGTCTGCTGGTTGGCCGGTCTGTTCTTGATTGTTGTGGTCTGTTCCCGTGTTGTTCTGCTTGGTTGGCTTGTCTTCTTTGTTGGAAGACCGAGCGGTTTGTTCTTATGTAACCGCCTGACCGGGCGGCTTGTGCTGGCGATCTGGCGACTTGTCTGAAGTCGGCCAGATGGTTCTTGGTTTGTTCCTAGTGGTCTAAGGAAGGAGTACACTTGTGTCTGCGCGGCTTGTGCGCGGTCTCGTGTTCGCGCGACTTGTGCGCGATCTGCCTGCTGATCTGCGGTCTTGGTCGGATGGTTGTCCAAGTAGTGTGATCGCGCGGTCTGCCTTGTGAGACCGCTGGCGATCTGGCGGGTGGTGATTGTTCCTCTCGCGTGCGGTGACGACATCCATCTACCCGCCTATAAATAGGGGTGCATGGCCCATCATTCATCACGAGAACTGTAAGAACTGAGCCTGGGTTAATTCGTGCGGTCTCAACTTTGAGGTCGGGCGGTCTCGGAAGCGAGTTGACTGTTTGTTGTGTTCACAGGTTTGTGGTCAGCAGGTTGCGGTCTCCTTCCTTGGTGATTCCCAGCGGCTTGAATAAACAGTTCGGCAGCGGTCTGTCTGCGAACTAGTTTATGTTTGTTCTTGTGCTGTCGCAGCGAGCTCAGCGATCAGGCGACCTTCAGCGGTTAGGCGATCTGAGTTGCGGTCTGGCGACAGCTTCAGTTCTTCGTTCAATAAAGCTCCAGTTCATGCGGTCTTAGGTGGCGGTCTTGTAGTGCAGGCGGTCTGTCTATTTTCTGTTCGCGCGGTCTCAGGTCAAGCCGGGCGATCTCTGGAGTCGAGCGGTCTGTGCGGTCTCAGCTTGTCAAGCCGCCAGTTTTGCTTTTTGGTGTTTTGTTCTTCTCTCCTCCGTGATTCTTATGAATCATGTCTCGCCATGTATACCTCGCACTGTAAATGAAGTTTGTGATTCAATAAAGTTTCTTGTGTTGCTGTGTGGCATTGTGGTTGTTTGGCTATAACTCAGTTGATGCAACTACTGCTTACTCCTAAACGATTCAAATCAAAAATTTTAAAAAGAGATCTATACGGGATTAACATAAGTTCTAATTTTTTTGCTATCGTATTATTTAGTCAAAAGAGACCGAAAAATAAAATTCCGGGGTATAAAGAGTTAAGTCCTAAATTACGCAATTAATTTAAGTAGGGAGAAATGTCTTAGCCAAAAGACTTCTTGATTAACCAAGTAGCAAGCAAAATTACAATTGTTAGTGAACGAGATTAGATCGAAATTATAGAAACCCTTGCTTTTAAGACTTTTGGAGAAAATAATACAAGTTACTAATTATGCTCTCAAAAGATTTTTAAATTAAGTCTAAGAACAAGAAATTGGTTAGGGGAAAGGGGGTGCAAAGCTTTGGCAAAAGAAGAGATTTGAATTAGGGGTGATGAATTTTATCTTCTCACCCCTCTTTTTGAATTTTGTTTTTTTTGCACCCGCCGTGGTTTACGAGTGGAAACAAATTCAAATATATTTTATTAACTCAATGCTTATGTTTACGGAACGAAATCTTATTCCCATTGACATATGATCTTTTTAATTTTTATTGGGTGTCTATGTTTGCGGAATAAAATCTTATTCCCATTGAAATGAAAATTTCTTCTTCTATTTTTCTATGCCAAGCTATATGGATGAATGATACTATGTTTTTAAGAAAGATTCTAGAGTTTAATAAAAAAAATTTGAGAGCAACCTTAGTAGTTTGAACGTTCCTGAATTTCTAAAGGCATAAAGTAAAGATAATTGAGGTCTAAGGTCGTTTTGCTAACATAATACACATGCTTCTATTTTAGATAAATTAGAAGTAGCGCTTGAAAACAAATCATCTATTTAAATTAAAAACGCAAGATATTCTTTGAAACATAACCCTGAACGTTTAAATCGATCAATCTTAGATAAATAAACGAATAGCAAACTAGGAATTATGAAAATCCGTAGATAGATACTCTCGAAACTAAATGCTTTAAGAATAAAAACAAAGTAGGGTTTTATTATATATATATATATGGTCATTTCAACTACGCAATGAACACAATATATATTTTTTTGAGAAATTTTGGGGTTTTAAAATATTTTTTTGAATTTTTATAAGTTTGGTACTATGAAATAAACTATTTTTTGAAAAAATATGGGTTTTGCAAATTTTTTGAATTTTCCCAAGTTTATATTTATGTTTTTGGTTTTTGGTTTTCTAATTTACAAAAAAAAAACAAGGCATGAAGTAAGAAATAAAATGCAGAATAAAAATAAAAGGGGAAAAGGGCACGTCCCTGATTTGAAGATGGGGTGACCGCATGAACACCTGCAAAACACGTAAAAAAAGACTACAAAACAAAAGAAAAATTATTTTTGAAAAAAAAAATTTGTTTTAATATTTTTTTGTTTGTTTTTGGTTTTCTTAAAGGTTACAAGAAAAAGAGAAATATTTTTGATGTTTTAATTAGTTTTGGAGTTCCCGAGGTCTACCCGGTGAAAGGTTCACAAGGTACTAGGAGATGTGGTGGGATGAATCTCAAATCTCCCTTTCCAAAATTAAGTTGTAACAAATTTTAGGGTTTTGTATATGTTTTTGTATTTTCTAAGTTATTTATTTACAAAGTTAAGATAAAGATAAAGATAAAGATGAAATTATCAAAGTATATAAAAAAATTTTGCAAAGTTATTTATTTATTTTTAATGTTATTTATTTACAAACTAAATTTTTTTTGTGTTTTTTAGAAAAAAATTTGGATTTTTGTGTGTTTTAGATATTTTTTTTGGATTTTGGATAAAGAACAGAAAAACACCCTCATACTTAAAATCCAACAGTTTCTCCAATGTTGTAATTTAAGTATGAAGGAGCGAAAATAAAAGTGCGGTTTGTACAAAAAAAATAAAACTTGTAAAGAAAATGGAGCGTAATAGTAGATAAATATGGGGTGCCTCCCACGAGCGCTTTGTTTACCGTCGTGTAACTTGACTGAATTGTCGTCAAAATTTTTAGAAGTTGGGAAGGGTATAGATTCGATTTTACCGTCCACAGGATCACCCGCAATATATAATTTTCGACGATGACCGTTGACTTTAAGCTCACATTTTTCTAGGTGGGAGATAAGGACAGACCCATATGGCCAAACCTCTTTGACTTCAAAGGGGCCGGACCATCGGGATTTTAGCTTACCCAGAAAAGGCGAAGACGTGAATTAAATAAAAGGACAGGGTCGCCCGACGCAAATGATTTTGGAAATATAATTTTTTGATCATGGTAGAACTTAGAACGCTCCTTATAAAATTTATTACTCTCGTAAGCGTTTGCACGTCATTTATCGAGTTCGTTTAATTGGAATTTTCTACTCTCGGAGGCTAAGTCCAGATCGCGGTATAAAAAATTTTAAACCCAAAAGGCGCGGTGCTCTAACTCTACCGGCAAATGGCATGACTTATCGTAGACTAATCGATAGGGCGTACAATCGATGGTGGTCTTGTACATCGGATGATACGCCCACAACGCGTCATCGAGTTTTAACGACCAATCATTCCTATTCGTCGAAATGGTTTTTTCTAAAATTCGCTTAATCTCTCGATTTACTACCTCTACTTGGCTGCTTGTTTGGGGGTTGTTGGGAATTTGCCCTCAAATTCCCTTGATTTGAAGAGGGGTCACTATGCAATGCTAAGTACAAGATATATTTGATAAAGCCATATTTTTGTAAGATATACAGGATTTGGTGACTCAAAGAGAAAATGTCAATCATGACCTAAGAACAGGAGAAATCAACTCCTAAGAGATGGAGATTTATCTCAGCTGAACCGCTGAAACGAAAGGTCAGATCCGCTGAGACGAGGAGCCATCTCAGCGTAATCGCTGAAAAGGAGTAGCTGTCTCAGCTTGTGCCAATCCGCTGAGACAAGGAGCCGTCTCAGCGGATCCGCTGAGACAGAGTCAAGCATGTTACCCGTTGACTGGCGCCGCCCAGAGTTTGAAAAGGGCGCAAAAAGTGATAAAGTAATGCCTTTATCGGCATGGGCAAGAGAGGTCGTGCAGATAGCCGTTGAAGATGCACAGTGCTATAAAAGCTAATGTTAGGGCAACAAAGAAAAGGTTGTTCATCATTGTGAAGTTGTTCAAGCTGTCAAAGCAAGCCGTCTACAACTTCCTGAAGCTGCAACAACCTTCTTGCCTTGAACAGAAGTGGTTCTCTCTTTCAGTGATTCAAGCTTTCATCAACAAGAGAGATAGGAGTCTTCTTTCTTCCTTCTGAAGAAGAAGACAGTGGAGTTGTTCTAAACCAACCAGTCCAGGAACAGCTCAAGATCAGCATCAGCTGAGATCTTCTGTTGATACCTTAATCCAAAGCTTCCTATCAGATTGAATCAGTAGTAGAGGTTATTGTTCTATCATTACTTTATTTTGTAAGAGCTATTCAGCTCTGAGAAGATTGTAAATGGTTGTTGCCTGGAGTAGGAGCAGGAGGTGATCTGAGTTGTAGGAGGTGGATTCCTCTGAGTTGTAGGGCTGTTGTGCCTGAGGTAGGAGCTAGTGATAGCTTTGAACTGTAGGGACTATTGTCCTGAGGTAGGATCATCTGTGATCTGAGTAGTTCTGAGGAACTTGTGGTGTGAGCTCTAGGAGCTGAGAAGATTACTTGGAGGAGTATCTTTGACCCTATCTAAGATTGGAGTTAGAGGGGTGTAAGGGGGACAGTGGACTACCCATCATTTGGGGAACCACTATTAAATCCTTTGTGTTGTGGCTGTGATTCTATAAGCTTGGTTTTTCTTAATTGATTGTGTAGGCTCATTAAGCTACTAACAGCTCTAAGCTTAAAAAGAAATAAGAAAAACCTATTCACCCCCCTCTATGTGATTTAGTCTAAACCCTTTAAATTCTTTAAAGTGGTATCAGAGGTAGGTTGCTTATAAAGGCTTAACAGCCAAGCAATATCCCATGGGTTAGATTAAAAGATTATTTTCATGGTTGGCTACCAAAAGGAGATGAGTTCAATGAAGTTGCCAATATGTAGGACAGAGTCCTTTGGCATGTGGAAGCAAAGGGTCAGGTTGTATATGGAAGCAACTGACCCTAGGATTTTTGTGACAATAGTGGATGGTCCCTTTACCTTCACTAAGACTACCACTACTGAGCCAGTGGTGGAGGTGCCAAAGACATATACTGAACTGAACAAAGATGAGATTGTCCTGGCTGGCATGGATAAGAAGGCACAAACCATTATTGTCAGTGTTATTGATGATTCCACCTTCCAGAACCTTGTCCATTGCCAAACAGCCAAGGAGATGTGGTACACCCTCATTGTCTATATGGAAGGCACTGCAGAAGTTAGGGATGACAGGAAGTCACTCCTTAACCAGGAGTATGAAGCCTTTAGGCAGCTGAACATGGAGGGCATAGTTGTGTGCTATGAAAGGTTCTTTAGGATAGTCAATGAGTTAAGAACCTATCAGAGAGTGTTCAGCAATTATGAACTGAATGATAAGTTCATGAGATCTCTTACTAGAGAGTGGGACAACAAAATCTGTGCCATAAGGGAAATGGCTAAGTTGGCTGAAACTCCTCCACATACTCTCTATGGAAAGCTACTCTCCTATGAGATGCAGCTGACTGCCCGGAAGGAAGAAGAGCAAAATGCAAGGAGTAATACTAGGGAGAAATCCCTATGAAAGTGGGGTTAGATCTTAAATTAACTCTAGAGGGGGTGAATAGAGTTTAAAAACTTTTCCCTTAGTTTTATAGCGGAATTCAATTAGTGATATATATATATGTGTATAGAGTAAGTGATTTATAAAAACTGAATAAAGAAATCAGCACAGCACAAGCAACACAGAAATTCACAGGCATAAAGACACAAGGATTTTTATAGTAGTTCCCCAATAAACCTGGGTACGTCTACTCTTCTACCACACTTGATAGGATCCACTAGGATTTTGATCAGGTTCCCTATCACCAAGGGGTTTTTGATCAGGTGTTCACACACCACAGAGCTTTTGATCAGGTGCTCAAAACCAATAGGATTATTTGATCAGGTGTTTTTCCACCAATGGGTAAACTTTTGAATGGAGTTTTAACCCTGTACAAGAGGGGATAGAAAGGTTAGAATGTTCTTCTCTGTCAACTATCTGAGAGAAGACTCTAGTGGATGTTGATGTAGAAAAATGCTCCCTCTATCTGATATGAAGTTGTTTGACAGTATGAGGATGGAAGCTTCTTCTTGAATGAGTGATCTTCATGTAGCTGATTAAACTAAGAGAACAAGTTCTCCAATTTGTTGTTGCTCTTTTGAAGATCTAAGCTTGCAACAAAGACTGAGGGAGTATTGTTTTCTCAGAAAAATGAATGCTGCTAAAGGAAGAAGAAGATTTGTGTGCTTTTTGTTCTTCTGTTTTCTTCCTGTCTCCTTTTTCTTTCTTTTTCTTTCTATACAGCAATATGTGATATGTTCTGTATGCTAGTCGTGAAAGCTGTGTATATTGATACTGTATGTCTTCTTCCCTTTTCTCTTTTGAAATCTCTGACAGATATTAAATGCAAATCCCTTATATTAAGGAATATAATATATCTGAAGAGATATTTTGGGAACTGTAAATCTGTTGCGCCGTATATCTCTTTCCTTTTCCATGAAATGTCCTTTTCCGAGGAATGTCAACGACTATAATCTTGGAATAATAAAAGGAAATATATTATCCTTACTTATCTGGAAGAATAGATTCATTGCTGTAGTCAATCTGAGTTCAGAGAATGGAATACTGTAATCTATCTGAAACTTTCTGAACTTAAATAAGAATTCTTCGATCTGAGTAAAATTCGTCGATCTCAATAAATTTCATCGAACACAAAATTTAGTTCGGCGACCTCAAATGAATCTTGCTGGAAGAATTAATTTTGTTGAGCTGTGGGGAACTTTCGTCGATCTGAAGGTATTCGTCGAACGCAGAATCATCGACCGCTGAACTGAGCAAAATTATCGACCGCTGAGACTGGATACATTCGTCGACCGCTGAGCTTGAGCAAAATCGTCGACCGCTGAGCTGAGCAAATTTCATCGACCGCTGAGCCGGGGTCTGTTCGTCGACCACTGAAACAATCTGTTTGTCGACCGCTGAGTTGAGGCGCTGAGACGCTGAGATAGAAGCAAACCGTTCGTCGAACACAGAGAACATGTCGTTCGTCGAACGCAGAACGCAAGCCGTTCGTCGAATGCAGAGAGCATGCCGTTCGTCGAACGCATAGAGCATGTCGTTCGTCGAACGCAGAGAGCATGCCGTTCGTCGAACTCAGAGAGCAGTTCGTCGAACGCAGTATGGAGTTCGTCGAACGCAGAACTTGAATGATTTCTTGAGTTCTAACAGCCTAAACTCTTGACCCATAAACTATATATTGGGGTCAACTTAATCCTAGTCAGCAGATAGTGATCCTATCCCAAATCAGTAATAGGGTTGTTCCAACACCCTGGCCTTCAAGGCTGAAAGCTCAAGAAGAGGGAAGGAGAAGGCTCACTCACCTGCCAGAAGATCTGTTGAACCAGAAGTTTCTGAGCCCAGCTCATCAGGTTGCTCCTCTTCTGATGAGGAAATTACCGCCTTCACAAGGCATTTCAAAAAGCTATTGAGGAGGAAGCCATGGAAGAACAAGCCTTCCTCCTCATATCATAACAAGGAGGACAGCAAGGAGTCAAAGCATCACTCCAGGAGTGACAGGTATGGCTCCAACTCTAAATTTAATTCCTCCAAAGTTGTTTGATATTGATGCAGCAATCCTGGGCATGTCATTGATGACTGCCAGTCAAGATAAGAGAGAGGGATGAGAAGAAGGCTCATCATCCAAGAGGCAAGAAAGGAGAGAAATCCTTTCTAGCTAAGAAGGAGAAGAGTTGGAGTGAATCAGACTCCAGCTCATCAGAATTTGAAAAGGAAGAAGCCCTCATTGGGTTGGTTGCTGTTGAAGAACCTGCTGCTGGCAGGATTGCAATCAGGGACCCTCTATCTCACTCTGAAAGTGATGATGAGGTGGATGAAGAAGAGGAGTACAATGGTCTGATGGCCATATCTGAAGGCTCCTCAAGCAGAATATCTAATGCTGATGAGGTACCAGTTTTCAACCTATCCCATTCAGATTCTGAGTATTAAACCGGCCTAGATTCTGATACATCCTCAAGGGCTGGAGGTGAGGATGGATCAAGATCAAACATAGATGTTGATCATCTGATTGACAGATATGGGGCTCTCATTGATGCCTTGGGCAGGAAGAAAAAACTTGATAAAGAACAAGCTAAAGAGCTCAAAGAGCTAAGGCCACTTAAGGCTGAACTACAAAGCAAGATGGACATCTTCCATCAAAATGGACAAAAGTCCATAGAGCTCCAGAAGGTGATTGATAATCTTCTTGATGAGAAACAGAAAATGTGGGTGTTTGTCAAAAAGCTTAAAAATCAGCTTCTCAAGGAACAAAACTTAGTTGCCCAATTCTCCAAACCCAAAACTGTGCTACCCATTATTGGGACCTTCTCCTCCCAATCTGGTAGGGGGTATTAGGTCACAATAATAAGGCAGCCAAGGCTGGGAATGATAGAAAGGGCAGAGCTCCAGCTAGTCTTAAGACTACCTTTCAAAAGGTGTGGCTACCCTCTAACCAGTATGACCAAGCAATCATAAATGGTCAGAGGCAAAATGAAAAGGCTCCTTGCAATTTGAATGAATCAAGCATTGCAAGGAGAAAGGGACTTGGGTTGAGTGCAATGAAAGCTCCCCATGAGGAAATTCAGATGGTCCAACCTGGACCATTTGTCTTTGATACTTCAGCACCCTCACTCAAGGGAAAGGAAGCCAGCTCTTCCAAGACTGGCCCAGCTGAGAATAATGTTGGCTGCTGTAGTGGGGCAAACCCACATCAGAGCATTTCTGATGTTGTCAATAGTGTGAGAGCTGAAAAGCTGAAATCTGTTGGTGACATAAAGAAATCCTCTCATATGCACAAGCCCCAAACAGCTGCCACACCTCCTCCAGTTGCAAAGCCTAAGAAGAAGGCTGTCTCCTTCTCTGAACCTAGGCAGACTTCTGCTCCTTCCAGGAAGGTTCAGAAAAGGAGATACAACATTCATGATTGTTGGTGTTGTGGTAAAGTGGGTCACTTTGCCATAGATTGTTGGCACAACTCAAGTGCCCCAAGTGCGAGGAGTAGCTTTCCTCCTAGAGGTGCAACCATTAAATACAACTACCCATTGACTAACTATTTCCTAGGACCCAATCCTTATTGGGTTCCTAAGTCTTACTAACTTTGTGGTTGTAGGATAGTTCAAGTGCCAGCATGATATGGTACTTGGACAGTGGGTGTTCCAGGCATATGACTGGAAAAAGGAAGGCCCTTAAGGACTTCATTCCAGAACCCAAAGGAAGAAAGGTCACCTTTGGTGGCTCTGAACAGGGAAGAATAAAAGGTTTTGGTATGATTTCTAATGGCATAATCTCTATCACCAATATAGCTCATGTTGATGGGTTGAAACACAACCTGTTGAGCATAAGACAATTATGTGACTTAGGTCATGTAGTAGAATTCACTAGTGAGAAGTGTCTTATAAAAAGGATGAGTGACAACCAAGTCATTCTCACAGGCACTAGGTATGGTAATTTCTATAGTTTAGACTTCATTAATATAGATTCCTCTATGCCTATTTGCCTTGTAGCTAATGAGAATGAGTCTCTTTGTGTCTAATGGCATAAGAGGCATGCTCACATAAACTACAAAACAATGAACAAGCTCTTTTCCAAAAACCTTGTGAGGGACTGTCCCAAGATGAAGTGTATTAAAAGTTGCCCTTGTCATGCTTGCCAAATGGGGAAGCAAACAAGGGCCACTTTTAAAAGTATTGGCTCCAAAGATACTGAAAGGTGTCTTTACCTATTGCACATGGACTTGTTTGGTCCTTTGTCAATTGAGAGCTTAAATGGGAAGAGGTATACCTTCGTGATTGTTAATGATCACTCAAAGTATACCTGGGTGCACTTCTTAAAGAAGAAGCCTGATACCTTGGATGTCTTCAAGACATTTGTCAAGGCTATTCAGCATGAATTGCTGTGCTCAGTGGTCAGAATAAGATCAGACCATGGCATAGAATTCCAGTCTGAATCCATGACAAGTTTCTGCCAAGATCTTGGTAT
Source organism: Dactylorhiza incarnata (assembly GCA_033032865.1). Lineage (NCBI taxonomy): Eukaryota > Viridiplantae > Streptophyta > Magnoliopsida > Asparagales > Orchidaceae > Dactylorhiza > Dactylorhiza incarnata. The sequence goes on along the minus strand of JAWHQI010000160.1, from coordinate 2,891,371 downwards.
CACCCAAGAGTTCTCCTCTCCTAGAACTCCACAACAAAATGGAGTGGCTGAGAGAAGGAACAGAACTTTTATTGAGGCTGGCAGAACACTGTTGAGTGACTCCTCTCTCCCAGAATATTTCTGGGTTGAGGTTGTCAGCTCAGCTTGCCATGTCCTCAATAGAGCCTCCATCAATAAGGCTCTTGGTATCACCCCATATGAAATTCTCAAGGGCAAACAACCAACCATCTCTTACTTTAGAATCTTTGGTTGCAAATGCTACATCCTGGTCAATGGGAAATAACCCCTCACCAAGTTTGCTGAGAAGTGCAAGGTGGGTATCCTTGTTGGATACAACTCTAATAGTAGAGCCTATAGGGTCTTCAACAGCACAACACATGTTGTTGAAGAAACCATGCATGTAGTCTTTGATGAATTTGACCTTGTTCATAAGGAATGGTCTAGCCAACCTCCAAGTGCAGGAATTACAGAGAAATTTGCAGGAATTGAGCCTTCAGGACAGACCAAGCTCAAGTCAGCCGCCAACTTTAACTGGAACTGACCATAAAGAAACTGCACAAGATGTTGATCCTCGGCTGCATGAAGGAACTGTTGCTTTGGAAGAAGTTCAGCAGGATGCAGTGAATGAACAGCAAATGTAGCCGCCAGATTGCCTCCTGCTCTAAGGGTTGACAGAAATCATCCCTTGGAGCAGATCATTGGGGATGTTCAACAAGGTGTGACAACTAGGAGCAGGGCTCACAATGAGGCCTTGTTACTCTGTTTCCTGTCACAGGTAGATCCCAAGAAGTTTGAAGAGGCTAACATGGATCCATTCTGGATTCAGTCACTGCGGGAAGAACTCTTGTAATTCAAGAGGTGCAAAGTATGGAAGTTGGTGCCAAGACCACAAGGACACAATATCATAGGCACCAAATGGATCTTCAGGAATAAGATGGATGAAAATGGGACAGTCATCAAGAACAAGGCAAGGCTTGTTGCAAAGGGGTATAGCAAGAGGAGGGAATAGTCTTTGACCAAACCTTTGCCCCAGTTGCAAGGTTGGAGGCCATAAGGTTATTCCTTGCCTATGCAGCCCACAAAGGATTCAAAGTGTACCAGATGGATGTCAAATCAGCATTCCTAAATGGAAATCTGAAAGAGGAAGTATATATAGAGAAGCCATCAGGTTTTGCTCATCCAACTCTCACATCTCATGTCTACTTCCTTAGGAAAGCTCTTTATGGTCTCAAACAAGCTCCAAGAGCTTGGTATGAGACCTTGTCTAGCTTTCTCATCAAGAATAAATTCTTGAGGGGAAAGATAGATAGCACATTATTTCTTAGGGAAACAAGGGGCAAGTGTCTCTTAGTCAAAATCTATGTTGATGACATAATATTTGGGTCTACTGATGACAATCTCCACAAGAGATTTGCTAATCTAATGCAGGGGAGTTTGAGATGAGAAGTATGGGTGAGCTCAAATATTTCCTTGGCCTCCAAGTGAAACAGTCTGATGATGGAATCTTCATTTCCCAAACTAAGTACACCAAGGAGCACATCAAGAAATTTGGGATGGAGTCAGCCTCCACCATGAGAACACCCATGGGATCTAATGTATCACTGGACAAGGATGAAAAGGGGAAGGCCTTTGATGAATCCATGTACAATTGTATCATTGGATCCTTGTTGTATTTGACTGCTAGTAGGCCAGACATTATGTATTTTACATGTGTTTGTGCTAGGTAGCAGGCTTGTCCTAAGGAATCTCACTACACCTCTGCGAAGAGGATCTAACCTCAAGGGCAGCCTGAATCTTGTCCTTTGGTATCCTAGGAACAATGACTTTGAACTGATAGGCTATTCAGATGCAGATTTTACAGGGTGCAAAGAAGACAGGAAAAGCACAAGTGGCACTTGTCAATTCCTAGGGAGGAGGCTGATCTCTTGGAGCAGCAAAAAGCAAACCAGTGTGGCCATATCCACAGCTGAGTCAGAGTACATTGCTGCAGGCAGCTGTTGTGCTCAACTTCTGTGGATCCAACATCAATTGGAGGATTACAACATCAAGGTTAATCAATCTCCCTTGTTGTGTGACTCATCCAGTGCTATTTCTATTGACAAAAATCTTGTCTCCTATAGCAGGACCAAGCATATAGAAATTAGGTACCATTTTATTAGAGAGCATGTAGGGTGTGAAGATATCAAACTTGAATATGTCCCCACAGACAATCAAGTAACTGATATCTTCACCAAGCCCCTGGATGAGGCCAAGTTCAATTCCTTCAAAATTGACTTAGGAATGTTGAATTTAGGGTCCGTTTGGCGCGGCTTATTTCCTCCGGTGCGGCAGAAACGCAATGAAGAAATAGGCAAAAGCACTGTTTGGCGCGGCTTATGGTCCAAAACGGAGGTTATTAATAACCTCCGTTTCTTTGTTAACCTCAGTTGATGTTTTTATCCCCAGTCCGCGCCCAAACCGCAGTTCTAGGGTTTCCTCTCCCCCGATCTCATTCGCCCGCTCCAGTCGACGACACCATCGCCGATCTTTGTCGCCGCTGCCGCTCCTCACGTCGCCGTTCATCGTCACCTGACGCCACTCCTCGTCGGTATCTCTCGACGCCGCCGAAATCAGACATTCCAGTTTCCTCCTCCTCCGGAATCAACCGATCCAGCTTCCTCCTCCTCCTCCTAAGCCTATCCAGTGCTCGCCCGCTCCAGCTTCCTCCGCCGGATTTTAGGTAGAAATCATTATTTTTTTGTTAATTTTTTTTTAGATGAATGTGTTTGTGTGTGTGGTGTGATGATGGTGGTGAATGTGTGTTTGTTTGTGTGTGTAATTAATTTTTGTGTTTGTGTTATATAATGTGTGTGTGTTATATGTGTGTGTATTATATGTGTTTGTGTGTGTGTATTTTATATGTGTGTGTTGTATGTTATATGTGTGTTATATATGTGTGTACCGAAACAAAATTTATAAAACTCCATTTGACCCAAACAAAATTTATAAAACTCCATTTCAATCAGCACAGAAAACTCCATTTCACCCAAACAGTTTTCTAACAAAAATCCATTTCTCAGAAATAGCACTTTTTCAAAACTCCATTTCTGATCAGCAGCTTTTCATCAGCAACAGCCCAATCAAACGCATCCTTAGAATGAGTTCACTTATGATTCTATACCCACTATTAAATTGCTTATGATTTCAACTGTACAATTCTCACAATATGTAATGTTATGAAAATTGAAATCTGAATTGATCAACTTTATTTAAACAGTAGGAATAGTCCACATGATAGGGTAGATAACCTCCCTAAAATGTTAAATGCTTTGAAAATCTACTATCAGCTGAGACCCATCTCAGCTGATCAGCTGAGACAGCCACACTGTCTCAGCGGATAAGTATCATCAAAATAGACTAGAGCAGACTAAGGCCTCAGCTGAGAACCTTCTCAGCTGATCCGCTGAGACGAATAGGTTAACACTCATAACCGCTGAAACACTTCCAGACTCACCTACTCCTTGTCCTATATAACTAGCCGACTGTGATAAAAGACTCTTCACATTCACTTGCGCCTCTCCAACCGACGAGACGACTCCCCACACCCATCATCCCAACGTACTTCTCTTCGACAAATGGCGCCCCAGACCGTGAAGGAGTTGTCTGAGGGATATGAGTTGGTGAGGGATGGCTTTCTCCACGCCTCACCAGAGATTCTCAGTGTCATCAACCTTGTCACTGAAGCTGGTCTGGAGTTCCTGCTATCTGAACCTTGTCAAATATTCAAGAATGAAGTGCTGGAGTTTTATTCCAATGCCAAGCAGTCATCCTCTAAGGATGGTCTGTCTTCTAAAATCGGAGAGACAGGGGTGAAGTTGTCCCCTAAGAGACTGGAGAAGGCATTGTAATTGCCTAGTTTGGAAAAAGAGAAGGTGTCAGATACTGACAAGGAGCAAGCCCTCAGCTGGTGTGAATACAGTGACCCCAAGACCTCATCACTGAAAAAGAAGTTCTTCAATCAAAAGGGCAAGTTGCTATGTGATATTGTAGGGAAAGCTCTTCTGTGTAAACCAGACTCTCATGACACCATTTCTCAACCAATGTTTGAGCTGGTTACAAGAATCACTACAACAAACAGCACCTGTTGTAAGGACTGAAATATAACTAAAACACAGTTTGTTACTAATAGTTATATTTAGTAACAAAATTTTTTTGTTGTTACAAAAAAGTACTTTTTTGTAACGAATATTTTAAATTTAGTTACAATAATAATTAATTCGTTACTATAACTGTAAGTATTTGTAACAACACTAATGTTACGTTACAAATAGAAAACTTTTCTCACAATAAGTATCAATTGTAACCACATCATGAAAGTTTTTTGTGACAAAGACATTATCTTTACTAATAGTAATATTTTATTATTAAAGTTTTGTTATAAAAAATATATCATATTTTATTTTTAATTTTTATACTATTTTATTATCAAAGTTTTCAATTATTATTATTTTTTTGAAAAAAATAAAAAAAAATTTGTATGCGCGCGACAGTACCCCGCCTCGATAGTGCTCTAACGCGACGACAGTACTCCTACAGCTCGCAAACATCCGTGCGCGGCTGTCGCAGATATGTGGTACTATTGCCACATGTATTTTTGCGCGTACATGGTTTTTTATAAATCTGTAACTTCTTATATAAAATTTCTGCCTCTCTCCCATGCAGCTCTATCTCTCTCTCACATGAATGAATGAAATATACGGGTGAAAATTTCTCTCCATAAAATTTTGAACAAAACTAAACTAAAAATTAAAAATATATTAAATGTAAAAATGAATGCAAATTAATATGACATTAATTTTTTAATATAATTTGAAATTAAAATAAAATCACGCACGAACCCGCGTGCACGCAAATGCACTCTCGCGCGCACGCAAATGTACTCTTGCGCGCACGCAAATGCACTCTCGCGCGCACGCAAATCCACTCTCGCGCGCATGCAAATGCACTCCCGCGCGCACGCAAATGCACTCTCGTGCGTGTAGTTTTCCTTTTTTTGCTTGAGAGCTAGCGCGTATTGCATGTGTCCGGGCTCAAACACAGACACATGCACACACACAGACACGAACAACCAAACACACAAACATCCATTTGCGAGCTGTAGCAATGTCTTTCACGTACGGCCGTCGTCGTTGTCTCCCCTCTCTTCGACGGTCGCCGCCGCCGTCGCCTCTCTCTTCCACGGCCGCCGCCATCGTCGTTCTCTTTCTCGGCCGTCGCCGCGCGCCGTTCTCTTCCTCTAGTTTATTAAGTTTTGTCTATTTCCTTCCCTCTCACATTAATGAAATATATAGAGGGAAATTTCCCTCCATAAAATTTTGCACAAAACAAATCAAAAAATTTAAAACATATTAATATAATTTTTGAATAAAAATAACGATCGCGCACTGGCCCCGCATGCACGCATATTTTTTCATTGTGCGCAGGGGTGAAATAATTGTACCCTTCGAGCGCCCATTTTTCGCTCAAGCACGTGTTTTCACTCGGATGCACGTTTTATTTCCCGAGCACACGTTTTTTGTTTCAGTCGCGCGCATTGCAATAGCTCTATCTTTTTTTCTCGGGAGCATAAATAAATTTGTCAGTGCACACGTTTTTTGCTCGGGAGCTAGCATTTTAATGAAAATATATATCATATATATATATATTGATTGATGGATGACACGTGCTTTAATGAAAATAAATGTGTAAAGAAATTCATAAATACATGTCAAATCAATTCATAAATACAACGCGTTGTTCAATAAAATTTACTTTTTAAATAAGATTTATGTTATTTTTTAAATCAGAATTACCCCCGCTCAATTTTGTCCGCTCTCAGGAGCTCGATCAACTGACAGTGCACATGAGGCCCATGTTCCCCGCTCGACAATACCCCCACCTCGACATTGTGCGACAGTGCACATGAGCTTTAAATAAGATTTTTGTATTTTTAAATAAGGTTTATCCGTTTATGTATTTTTTAAAAGTAAGAATTACTCCGCTCAATTTCGTCCGCTCTCAGGCGCTCGATCAACAGAATAAAAATTAAATGAATATTAATTTAATTTTCTCACCGGACATAAACACACACACACATAGACACATACAAACACGGACTAAAAATGATTTTATTTATTTATTATCACCACTAAAGAGATAGACGTCTACGATGATGTTTTTTTTAATTTGTAGCGTTTAAAAAAACAAGACTAAAGATTTTAACTTTTGACTATTTTCGCGCGTTGGGGTTTGCGAGCTGCATGAGTGTCGTCGCACTGGGACATTATTGGGGGGGGGGGGGGGGGGGGGGTAATGTCGCGCGGGGCATGGGCGCTTCCTATGCATTGTTAGTTGATCGACCGTCCGAGAGCCGGATAGTACAGTTTTGGCGAGGTACCGTTGCTGCCAGGATACTATCGCAGTGGAGAGCATCGAGCACGGGCGTAGCTACGCCCATGCGAAGATGCTCGTACATAAATATAACACTTTAATATAAAATTTTATTATAAAACTTTAATACAAAATTTTAATGTACATTGTGATATATAAAAATTAATTCAATATTAATATTAATTTAATTAATTGTAATAGTAATTAATATTAAATTTAATTCAGTTATATAATCGTTTATATATATATAACTTTATATATAAAGTTTCTTTATATAATGTTTTTATAAAACTTTATAAAAACGTTTAATATAAAGTTTATATAATCCTTTAAAAATGTTTTTATAAAAGTTTATCTGCCTCTCCCTCTCTCTCTCTCTCACATGAATGAAATATATAGAGGGAAATTTTCCAACATAAAATTTTGCAAAAAATAAATCCAAATTTTAAAAACTAATTAAATTTAAAAATGAATGCAAATAACATTAATTTATTAACATAATTGTAGAATAAAAATAAGGGTCGCGTACGGGCTTCGCACGCACGCAAAGGCACTCCCGCGCGCACGCGTGACCGCCATCGAGCACAAGCTCACGCACGGCACGGGCTTGGGAGCATTTTTGGCCCGAGAGAGGATTTTTGCCTGGGCACGTGTTTTTCACTCGGGCGCGCATTCTTTGCCCGAGCACAGGTTTTATACCCAGTCGCGCGTTTTGCATTAATAAATATCTTAACATTAAAAATATCGCTAATTGTTTCACAAAACCTAGGTGAACTTACAGTTTCGTCAACTTCTCTTTCTTCGCCGACTTTGCCACGCCATCATGTTATCTCATTACATTGTTATTTTTTAATCGAGGAAATTTGTGTTCTGATCTACTCATTTCCTCCTCTTCTTGTACCTCATTACACAGACAAACACACACACACAATCACACACAATCAAACACACACAATCACACACACACATACATGTTGCGGTAATGACGCATCTTCCCTTTCTTGGTCGGCGTCTTTTTTGGAGACCGCTCAATTCGTGACTCGTTCTTTTGGAATTCCTATATTCCAGCAATTATGGAAGGACATTGATGACAGAATATATTTCCTTCCGCTGATGGAATATTTTGGAACAGTTTTTTTTCATCTGCATTCGGATCCAATTTTCATAACACATACATAGACGCACACACACAAACACACACACACACACACACACACACACACACATAAATACAAAGACACACACAGACACACAGACACATAGACACACAAATACACACACACATGCACAGACACACACTACGCGCACACATACGCTGACACAGACATAGACAGACACAGACACACAAACATAGACGCGGACACACAGACAGACACAGACTGACACAGACACAGACTAACACAAACACAAATAGACACAAACACAGAGACACACACAAAGACATACACAGATAGAAACACAGACAGACACACAGACACAGATAGACACATAGACATAGACAGACACATACATACAGACACACAGACAGACAGATACACTGACACATAGACAGACACACAGAGAGAGAGACACACACACATAGAGAGAGACACACACACATAGAGAGAGAGAGAGACACGGATAGAGACACAGACACACACACACACATGCACGCGTTCATAGAGAGAGAGAGAGAAAGAGAGAGAGAGAGAGAGAGAGAGAGAGAGAGAGAGAGAGAGAGAGAGACACACACACACACACAACATATCATACATGATAGAGATGATCTCTTTGGAGAAAATTAAGCATATGAGCTGAGAGATGACAAATAAATATCGTAGAGTCACAAAGTGACTATGAAATTAAAAAATATTTAATGTATACTTTAACTAATTCTTTATAAATGAATATTTATTATTAATTAAAAATAATGGTGAGATGAAGGCTCTGTTTGGCACGGCGATAGCTAGCGTCAACGTGGTAGTTATGAACCATCATTAGTGAACGCCTGACCTCACCTATAAAGTTTCATGATGGCGATTATAGCTGTTGTTTAATCTATTGTGTTCAAAATTAGTTTTCTTTTCTTGATGGCGGTCATAGATATTGTCATTCCAAACAATATTTTATGGCGGTGGCATTATTATCCAAACTCACCAAAGGAAAACATCGCACCAAAGGGAGACGAAGCCTCAGGTGGTGGTGTTGTTGTATTAATTAAAAAATTAAATTTATTAATTTTAATATCACGTGAAATATATGGAGGGAAATTTTCCTCCATCAAATTTGGGCAAAAAATTAAAGCACTCCTCTCCCATTCGCTAAAAATTTCTTTTGCGTGGCTAGGGCTTCGCTAATCTCTTCCCCGACGGCTCTCTTGCCTCGATCTCCTGCCAGATTCCTTCATTCTCGAAGTCAAAGCTACTCTCCAAAATAACTGATCGTCATATCTTGTAAAGAAACAGGGTGTGCTGAGACGAGAAATTCGACAGGAAAAATTCAAAATAGAAAACACAGCAAATCAGATCTATCACAGAAGACACACGGATATACAGTGGTTCACCCCAATCCGGGCTACGTCCCCTCTCCCCTTCCTCTTCCCTTCTTTCTATTTACCAAGATGGATTACAGCTTACAAGGTTACAAGGATCAAATCCGATCCTACCTCACTTAACCCTCTTCAGACAAGAACAGAGGAACGGCCGCCAAGGAACACCGTGCAAAAAAACACTATTGCACTCTCTTGGACTCAATCGCCTTCTAACCCTAAACCAGGGTTATGCACCCTTTAAATAGGGCGCCAAACCGGGCTCAGACCAAACCTCCGCTGAGACGGTTCAATAACATCCGCTGAGACGGAACCTGCTGAGACAGCATGTACACCAGGCATCGAGCGTCGAACGCAGGCGTCGAGCATAGGCGTCGAGCGCAGGTGTCGAGCGCAGGCGTCGAGCGCAGGCGTCGAGCGCAGGCGTCGAGCGCAGGCGTCGAGCGCAGGCGTCGAGAGTCGAACGCAGGTGTCGAGCGCAGGCGTCGAGCCCAGGCGTCGAGCCCAGGCGTCGAGCGTCAAACGCAGGCGTCGAGCACAGGCATCGAGCGTCGAACGCAGGCCTCTCCCGTTCGACGAGCCGCTGAGGCAAGGACCCGTTCGTCGAACATAGGCGGAGTTCGACAAACCCTTCTCCGTTCGTCGAACGTCGTTCGACGAACCCTTCTCCGTTCGTCAAGCGCAGACGGAGTTTGACGAATTCTTCTTCGTTCATCTAACACCGTTCGATGAACCCTGACCAGAAGTGTTCCCCAACTCCAACATTCTCCCACTTGGTGAACATCTTCCTCCGATGAGAGCTGCTCCTCCAACCTTCTTCTTAACCCTACGACCATTGCACACACTGAAATTTGGCAACAGGAACCGCCTTGGTAAGAAAATCTGAGCTGTTCTCCATCGTGTCCACCTTCTCCAGTTGAACTACCTTCTTCTCCACCCTCTCCCGGATGAAATGGTACTGGATGTCAATGTGTTTGGTTCGTGCATAGAAGGCAGGATTCTTGGCTAGCTGAATAGCCCCTTGACTGTCACACCACAGCTTCACTGGCCCCTGCTCAAACCCGAGCTCCAAACATAGCCTCTGCAGCCATATGGCCTCCTTGCTCGCATGAGTAAGAGCCATGTACTCTACCTCCGTCGACAAAAGTGCCACCACGCATTGCCTCCGACTCATCCAACTGATAGCTCCTCCAAACAGTGTGAACACGTATCCACTGGTGGATCTCCTGCTATCCAGATCACCTCCCCAATCCGAGTCCACGTGCCCAACCACGTCCAGGACTCCTCCTTCACCAGCTCCTTCAAAACATAGGGAGTAATTTGAAGTGCCTCGGAGATACCTGAACACACGCTTCACAACGTTCCAGTGTTCTTTTCCTAGTGTAGACATATACCGGCTCAACACTCCCACTGCTTGAGCAATGTCAGGGTGAGTGCAGACCATGGCGTACATCAAGCTTCCCACAGCACTAGCATAAGGGACCTTCGCCATGTCCTCGACCTCATCTTGTGTCTTCGGGCTCAGCTCTGCAGATAACTTGCACCCAACTGCCATTGGTGCTCCCACTGGCTTGCAGTCCGTCATATTGAACTTCTTCAACATCTCCTCGACGTACCTCTGCTGCCCCAAACAAAGCTTCTTCTTGCTTCGATCCTTGGAAATCTGCATTCCCAAGATGACACTCGTTGGCCCCAAATCCTTCATCTCGAATTTGGCTGAGAGCAGCTTCTTCACATGTTGGATCATCCTGACACTATTGCCCACCAGTAGCATATCATCTACATAGAGTGTCGGGAAGATGAACTGCTCTCCCTTTCTCTGGATGTACACACAGTGGCCGAATTCGACCTTTCAAAACCTAACTCCAGCATGTAGGTGTCGAATTTCTGGTACCACATCCTCGTAGATTGCTTTAGTTCATACAGGGACTTCTTCAGCCTGCAGACCTGATACTCCTTGCCCTTGGCTTCGAATCCTTCCGGCTGCTTCATGTATATCTCCTCCTCTAGATCACCGTGAAGAAACGCCGTCTTCACATCCATCTGCTCGATCTCTAGATCATGCGCTGTTGCAATAGAGAGTATCAGTCTGATCGACGTCATCTTGGCAACAGGTGAGAAGATCTCATCATAATCAACACCTTCGACCTGGAAGAATCCCTTTGCAACCAACCTTGCCTTGTATTTCTCCACAGTGCCATCACCCTTCACCTTCTGCTCGAAGACCCATTTACTTCCAATAGCCTTCCTCCCCTTTGGAAGCTTACATAGACTCCAAGTCTGATTCTTCCTCAGAGACTCCATTTCATCCACCATGGCTAGCTCCCACTGATTTGAATCAGCCCTTGATCTAGCATCTCTGGCAGAGATTGGATCTTCACCAAGCATACTTAGGCAACACTGTGCAGCCACTGCACATTGGGGATATCTCACCGGTGCCTTTCTTTCCCTTGTCGATCTCCTCAGAAGTGGAATTTCTTCAGCTTCATCTTCTGACTCATCATCACTTCTCACCACCTCCAAATCATCTGATTCAGAATCAGATTCAGCCCCAACAGTAGTAGCTTCTTTCTCAAAGCTTCCTTCCACCACCACTGTCCCTTTCTCTACTTCTTTGGCCTTCTCAGCTTATGTGACTGCCTGTGGACTGGTTTCATGAAACACCACATCCTTGCTGAATGTTACAGTCCTGGCCACAAGTTTCCAAAGCTTGTAGTCTTTTATGCCATCTTTGTAACCCACAAAGATGCACTTTTCAGACTTGACATCAAGCTTCCCCCTCTTCTCCTTTGGAATGTGAACATATGCATCACACCCAAACACACGAGCATAGGCCAAATTTGGCTTTCTCTTGAAGATGACTTCAAAGGGAGTACATCCCTCCACAGCAGATGTAGGAGACCTGTTCTTCAGGTAATTTGCAATCGCCACTGCTTCAGCCCAGAACTCCTTCCCCAAACCTGCCCAACTGAGCATGCATCTGGCCTTCTCCATCAAGGTCCTGTTCAGCCTCTCCGACACTCCATTCTGCTCTAGAGTATACGGTGTGGTCTTCTGCTGTGCAATCCCCTACTCAGTACAGTACTGCTCAAAGGCATCAGAGCAGTACTCACCTCCATTGTCAGAACGGAGGACCTTCACCTTTCTCTCCAACTGGTTCTCCACCAGGTTCTTAAATTCCTTAAACCTATCCAGAACTTCTGACTTGGACCTGAGAAAATAGATCCAGGAATACCGTGAGAGGTCATCAGTAAAGGACACATAATACCTTGCGCCGCCTAGAGATGGAGCTGGAGTTGGCCCAAACACATCACTGTGTATCAACTCCAGCACTTCAGTTGCCCTCGTGCCCGTCCCACGAAAGCTTACTCTGGTCTGTTTGCCAAGCAGGCAATGTTCACATAACCCAAGGTTTGTGGAGCACTCTGGTACCCCTTCCACCATCTGACCAGATGCCATGGCCGACATCCCCTTCTCACTGATATGCCCAAGTCGATGATGCCACAGCCTGGACACCTCCTCCTGGCTCTCAGAGATAAGAGCCCCACTTGGAACCACTGTATCAGCAAGCAGAGTATACAGTGTTCCATGTCTTACTCCACTGGCAATCACCATTGCCCCCTTTGACATCTTGCAAGTTTGCTTGTCACAGCTAAAGTGCACTCCTGCATCCGTCATGGAACCCACCGAGATTAAATTCCTGCTCATCACAGGAATGTGCATCACATTTGGAAGAGACCTTGTGGTCCCATTAGACAACTTCAACATCACCTTGCCACGCCCAATAATCTGCACAGCAGAATCATCACCCAGCATGACATCTCCACCGTCAAACCTCTCATACTCACAGAACCAGTGCCTATGAGGGGTCATGTGGTATGATGCTCCTGTGTCTACATACCACAAGTCAGAATCTCGCTATGCAACGCACGTGGCAGCGATGTACATGTCACCGCCATCGCCCTCCTTCTTCGTACCAAAAGTTGTCGGTGTCTCCTTGTTCTGAACGGCCTTGTTTGTACATTGAGACTTCACATGACCAGTTTCATTGCACTTCCAGCACCGAACGGGCTTCTTACTCTTCTCCCTCTCCTGGCTCTTGGATCTACCTCGAGACTTATCTCGATATCCACCATGCTTTTTCTCCCTTCGTTGAGGACGGGATCTAGATACACTCAAAGCACCTTTGCTCGTCGCCTCATAACCTCCTCTCCTGGTCGCCTCAGATAAAAGAGCTGCACATACAGTATCGTATGATAGTTCCTTGTCTCCACTCCCTACAATCACGACAATCAGATTGTTCCATGAATCTGGCAGTGAGCACAACAAGGTGATGGCTCTATCCTCATCCGAGATATTCTCACCGATAGAGATTAACTGACTCACAATGGTATTGAATTGAGTCAAGTGCTCTGAAAACGAATCGCCCTCACGCATCCGAAGTTTATACCATTTCTTCCTCAAGATCAGTTTGTTTACCAGGGACTTGCTCTGGTAGAGGGATTCCAACTTACGCCACAGATTTCGTGCCGAAGTCTCCTCCATGACGTTAGTCAAGATTGAATCTGCTAGGAATAACCGGATCAGGCCCTTAGCCTTGCGATCGGTTTTCGTCCAGGTCGCCGCCTCCGCTGCACCATCTGCAGTCGCGTCTGTAGATTTTCCCTTCGATGCGTTCGCATCATTCTCTGCTACCTTAGGAACGGGAGGATCATCTTCGATCGCAGACCATAGATCTCGACAATCAACATATCTTCCATCTTCATCTTCCATAGATCGAATCGACTTCCGTCAAACTTTTCGATCTCGATCCGCACGCCGCCAGAACCCATTTCCAGGATCAAGAACCTCCCTCTGATACCAAATGTAAAGAAACAGGGTGTGCTGGGACGAGAAATTCGACAGGAAAAATTCAAAACAGAAAACACAGCAAATCAGATCTATCACAGAAGACACACAAATATACAGAGGTTCACCCCAATCTGGGCTACGTCCCCTCTCCCCTTCCTCTTCTCTTCTTTCTATTTACCAAGATGGATTACAGCTTATAAGGTTACAAGGATCAAATCCGATCCTACCTCACTTAACCCTCTTCAGACAAGAACAGAGGAACCGCCGCCAAGGAACACCGCGCAAAAAAAACAATATTGCACTCTCTTGGACTTGCCTTCTAACCCTAAACCAGGGTTATGCACCCTTTAAATAGGGCGCCAAACTGGGCTCAAACCAAACCTCCGCTGAGATGGTTCAATAACATCCGCTGAGACGGAACCTGCTGAGACAGCATGTACACCAGGCGTCGAGCGTCGAACGCAGGCGTTGAGCGTAGGCGTCGAGCGCAGGCGTCGAGCGCAGGCGTCGAGCGTCAAACGCAAGCGTCGAGCGCAGGCGTCGAACATCGAACGCGGGTGTCGAGCACAGGCATCGAGCGTCGAACGCAGGCTTCTCCCGTTCGACGAGCCGCTGAGGCAAGGACCCGTTCGTCGAACGCAGGCGGAGTTCGACGAACCCTTCTCCGTTCGTCAAGCGCAGGCGGAGTTCGACGAATTCTTCTCCGTTCGTCGAACGCCGTTCGACGAACCCTGACCAGAAGTGTTCCCCAACTTCAACATATCTATGGCTTCTTCTGGATGAATCTGTGCAAATCCAGTTCGAGCAGCATTAGGGTCTCTCGGTTCTCTCTACATCAAACCTGCAGACTGGCCACAACCCTCACTGCTAGGGCATCGATGCTCATATTCCATCGTCTACATCATTCGAATCTCTCGCCTAGGGCAGATTTCAGCACTGAGTTCTCCACTTTGATTTTTGTTTACCTGTTGCCTTCATCCCCTTCTTCAGATTCCGCACGAGAGACTCTGGTGAGTTATCCACTTGAAACCACATCTCAATAAAAAAGTTATATGTTTTTTCCTATCTCACGCCTTCTTCTCCTTCTGCATCTGTCCCACTCACACCCTGCCATCTCTGAATCAAAGCCCTGGCTCTGGTTTTTATCTCTCTTCAGTGTTCGGTTCTTGAGGAAGAAAAGTCGGCAACCTTCAAAGGAAGTCTCCAGGTGCTCTTTATCATTTAAAGAAAGCAAAGAAAGGATCTGCCTGCTGTAGGTAAGAAATTAATTCAGTGGAAGGAACGACTTGCTGGAGGTAAGTAATTAATTCAGGTTTTGTAAGTAATCAACTTCAGAAATTTTGTTGGATAAGCTTTCACTGACTTGGCATTAATGTGAGCATTGTCTTTCTACAGCTCTAACCATTCAGAGACTTGGCATTTACATTTTCTAACTTTCTTTGGATGTATTGCATTCAAGGATCGACCTGTTGTTTAATCTTTCAACTATTCTATTTTTTTATATCAGTTGTTGATCTATTACGCACACTATGTGTTTGAGTTTATGCTTGACTTAGCTTTAATTTGTTTGAGTTATTTTCTGGGATTATATCACATGTGATTTATGAATGTATAATTAATTACAAGTAATTCTAATGCCATAAATTATCCAAATCTGTGTTTATTTGAGAAGCTAAGATTAATGATATTTATATATTGTATCATTTTTTAATGTTTCAATTCTGTTATTCTAGACGAGGTTTTGTTTAGATGGAGTTTACTTTAAATGAATACCATGTTCAGCCCTATCCATGTTCTTCAATAGCATAGGGGCGAAGCTGAGTATTGGAGTCAGCTTATTTAAATCAGCCGCTTCCCCTTCCGCTTTCTGCCATCTTATTTGAGCTGACAATATACCCAAGCCCTCCAACCCGATAGTGGAAACTGCTATTGTGACTCCATTTTTATAACACCTGACCCCTGGATAGTTTCTTTGGTTTGATCTTCAAAGTAGGAAAAATCCAGACCTCTTCTTTCCTAAATTATGTTCTTTTACTAATTAAGCATGCAATTGTGAATGTCCATTTACAACATCAGAAAAAGTTCATTCTTATAACAGGGCCTATCCCTATCAATTGTGATGTGTTAGATCCATTTGATCATTTAAAAAAGTTTAGCACTATTTATAGTGATTAACATTATTATAATATGTTTGAAATTTTCTCAAAATATAATTAAAATGTGATCAGTTTAGCAAGATTGTTGATGTGGATTGGGAAGAAAAATTTCACCTGCTGGCGGCTTCACTCCTTTGGTGGAGTCTCTCTTCAAGCTCAGTTGAGGACATGTTAAAAGCGCTCCGCACCGCCTCTGACGACAAATCCCTCAATCACCATCTCCTTGCCGAAATCTAGTTTCTTCAATTTTGGGGGTAAAATAGATTATTTCCGTTGTCATAGAGATGGAAATGATGTTCTATAAGTATTTTGTCATGTTTATGAATTCATGGAATATGTGCTCTTGCAGTATAGGGCTTTACTTATAAATTTTTTCTACACATGAAAGTTATTAAACATACATTTTAATGAATAACAATGAAAACCTGTACCAAGTGACACTTTCAAGATTAACAAACTTACATTATGCATGTTATAAAGTTGAGAACCAATATCCTCTATGTTTATACCCCTCAATTTTAATTTATGCAACTCACCCATGTAAGAATTATCCTAGAGTGATTCAACCCGAGGGAACCCGATAGGGTGACCGGTATTCGGGGTGACTCAATAAACTCAAAGCGGCGCGCGTTACTACATTAGATCGGGTTTTAACCCCGATCTTCTAGATGGGAGGATCGACGGCCCCGATCGATCAGGGTTTGTTCAGGCCCTAAATGGGGGGTATAAGTAAGAGTGTTAAACCCATCTCAAGCACACTCATCCGGTTCACTCCTAAAGAGACCAACCATTCGGAAGCCAAGCAAGCCGCATTGTTCCTCCTCTCCAGATCGCGATTTAGGGTTAGGGCGATTTCGCGAATCCCTCTCCCACTCAGCGTTCTTCTTCCGCGAGCAGCGCTTGCCTTCTCCGGCGATACCAGGGTTCATCCCCTCCTCCGGCGACGCCGCCGTCACAGCTCGAGACTCCTCGATCTCTAGCATTTCGCCGCCCAGTGATTCGGCGTCTCCCCATTCCGCTGTCGCAGAAACTGTCGCCGAACGACAGTGAAGCCGCTAGCCCCTTTCGCCTCGCGCCTTCTCCTCCGGCGACACTAGCAGCTCGACGCCTCTACTGTTGGAGGTGCCTTGCCCGAACTCTGCACACAGCTAGGAGGTGTGCCCTGCCCTTGTTTGCTCAGATCTAGGAGGTGCTCCGTCCAGCGCTACAGTCGAAGCCGATCGTCCAAAAGTGGTCGTAATGGCCGGAGGTATAACCCCTCTATACACGATCCTCTTTATTCCGCTGCGCTCTCTGATTACTCTAGATTCGGTTAATCTATCATTTGGTATCAGAGCGAATATAGAGAGGAATACCTAGATCGGTTTCAAAAATTTCTGTGACGATTTCATCCCAAAATTTTTTGATTATTGTTTTCAAAACTGTGAAGATTTCTTCCCAAAAATATTGTTTTGGTTTTTTCAAACAAAGATTTGTGGCGATTTCTTCCAAAATGCGCGTTGCTATTTTTTTTGGATGCTCACTGTTGTATGTTCGAGAATGTCATGGTTGCCCGTTGCCCATTGGTCTGTGAATGTTGTAATATTTTTTCAATTCGGAAATGTAAATTATTATTAATTTTCTGGAATGTATTTGGTGGCAACGACAACTCCGACATTTTCGACCCGAATCCGATCTCCGTGACCGTTTCTTGGTGAAGACCTCATTTTCCAATCCAGTGTTCATGGAAGATATCCGATGCGGCGGTGGAGGTGCAAATGATGGAAAAACTCCTTTGACTTCACATTTGGCAGGATGGAGTCACGTGTCATCCGACTTTTGACCCGTTGCAGCTTAAGGTGGTTGGAAATCGGATTCGGGTCCTCCTTGTGGTTTTATGAGCTCCAAAATATTTATTTGCCTTAGGTGCTATAATTAAAATAAAGGTTTATCGAGTTTACCAAGAATAGCCAAAGCATCTTGATAAACCCGATAATGTGATTATTCTAGATCACATCATGGGGTGTGCTTAATAAATCACAAAATTTAATTATTGCCCGTTGCAATTATTTTCCGAGGTTGTTAAAAATTACTCGGCCCCACAGGGAAGTACTTGATAGCAACGATGGATTTTAATTGGCTTATAGTGGTAAGTTGGACCTTGTTTAATGAGTCTCCATACCCACAGGTACGAGATTTCATTACGCGTGATACATTTTCTTACTAGCTATATAATTGAATACAACGAGATAAAATCCTATGCGCTAGCGGTCTTTGCCCAAAGAGAGACTGGATTTTATCATTAACAATTGATATGGGTTAATTGTTAAATAAAGATTTCTACCTCAATGCGTAAAAAATTACTATTTTTTTTTCGTTGCTTTAAAATCAAAAGTAAGCGTGTATGTTTTTATGGTCTTTGCAGTTTTTAACACATTAATCGACCCAACTCAATTTATCCCCACTCTCTCGGGGGACAATTACAAAATATGGAAAGATAAGGTGCTTCTTGCCTTAGGGTGCATGGACATTGATTTGGCTCTTCGCACGGAGGAGCCAGCTGTGCCTACGGCCGAAAGCTCTCCAACTGACCGTACCTTATACGAGTGATGGGAGAGATCCAATCGTCTC
Organism: Dactylorhiza incarnata; assembly: GCA_033032865.1. Taxonomy (NCBI): domain Eukaryota; kingdom Viridiplantae; phylum Streptophyta; class Magnoliopsida; order Asparagales; family Orchidaceae; genus Dactylorhiza; species Dactylorhiza incarnata. The sequence goes on along the minus strand of JAWHQI010000160.1, from coordinate 2,872,819 downwards.
AGTATAATGGTAATCAAGACCCACGTCAGTCAGAGCATAAGGGGATCTATCCCTAAATGCAAAACTGCTAAAGAACTGATGGGGGCCATTGATGAGCAGTTTGTCAGCTCTGATAAAGCTCATGCCAACACCCTAATGGCAAAACTCTGCTCCATGAAGCTCAAAGGGACAGAGAGTGTACGAGGACATATAATGGAAATGAGAGACATAGCTGCTCAGCTGAAGACCTTGGACGTTGACTTTTCAGAGTCATTTCTAGTCCACTTTATCTTGACTTCATTACCTGCCGACTACACTGCCTTCAAGGTGTCTTACATGACACATAAGGAAAAATGGTCAGTGAACGAGCTGTTGAACATGTGTGTTCAAGAGCAAGGCAGGCTGAAGCAAGAAAAGTTGGAATCTGTAAATCTTGTGAATCACAAGAAAGGCCAATCAAGCAAGTCCAAGGGTGACTCAAAGGGCAAAGTCAAAGCGATAGCTGTTTCCATCAAGAAACAGGATAACATAAAGCTACCAACTTGTTTCTTCTGCCACAAAAAGGGTCACATGAAAAAGGATTGCAACAAGTATAAAACTTGGCGCGCAAAGCATGAAGGTACGACGTCATTAGTGTGTTATGAATCAAATTTTGTCAATTCACATAATTTTCATAACACGTGATGGATTGATTCAGGCTCTACAATCCATGTTTCTACTGTCATGCAGGGGTTTCAAACTCTAAGGAAACCAAGTGATGGGGAACTATGCGTCTATTCAGGGAACAAGATGTCGTCTTCTGTTGAAGGTGTGGGGACATACAGGCTCATCCTTCAGACTGGATACATTTTGGACTTAGAGAAGACCTTCTTTATTCCTAGCTTTTCTAAGAATTTAGTATCTGTATCAAGACTATCGCCTAAGGGCTTTGATTTTCAGTTTAAGAACTCTTTCTTTCTGATTATTAAAGATGCAGTAACTATTGGATCTGACAAATTAACTGATGGTTTATATAGTCTTGATTTAGATTTAAATTATATGCAATCATTTAACACGACACATGAAAATAACAGCAATACAAGTGTGAAAAATAATCACTCATCTAGCTTATGGCATCGGAGATTAGGTCATATCTCCATAGAGCGCCTTAAAAGATTAGTGAAGGAAGGTGTCATTCAGGCACTCGACTTCACTGACTATGGGACTTGCATAGCATGCATAAAGGGAAAGCACACTAGCAAGTCTTGCAAAGGAGCTAGAAGAAGCGATGCTAAATTAATAATCATTCACACTGATATCTGTGGACCGTTTACCACCCCATGTTTGAATGGTCAAAAGTATTTTATTACTTTTATTGATGATTTCACAAGATATATGTATCTTTACCTTCTAAATGACAAATTTGAAGCACTAGATGCTTTCAAAGTCTATAAGGCAGAAGTAGAGAAACAATCTGATTTGAGTATCAAAATTGTAAGATCTGACAGGGGTGGCGAATATTATGGTAGGTTCACAGATGGATGCCAAAGACCAGGTCCATTCGCTAGATTTCTTCAGGAACGCGGAATCATAGCTCAGTATACGACTCCTGGCACACCACAACAAAATGGTGTAGCCGAAAGAAGGAATCGAACTTTAATGGATATGGTAAGGAGCATGACAAGTGTCTCATCTCTCCCTCCTAACATGTGGAGTGAAGCTCTAAAAACAGCCGTGTACGTCTTGAACCGGGTCCCATCCAAATCAGTTCCTAAAACACCTTTTGAGTTATGGAATGGATGGAAACCCAGTTTGAATCATGTACACATATGGGGCTGTCAAGTAGAGGTTCGGGTGTACAACCCACATGAAAAGAAGCTAGATCCAAGGACAGTCGGTGGCTTTTTCATTGGCTATGCAGAAAAGTCCAAGGGTTACCGTTTTTATTGTCCCTCTCACACATTAAGAATAGTTGAAGCAAGAAATGCCAGATTTTTGGAGGAATTTAATACTGGTGAGAGTAGTTCTCATAGAGTTATGATAGAAGAGGTGCAGGAGACTGCACCTTTAGGCAGTGGTGTTGAACCTGGGGGGCTCATACCTCCTGTGGCTCAACACCTACCTATTCATATCCCAACATATGATGGAGTGATCGATGATCCTCCTATCCAGAGCTCTCATGAAGATATGGTTAGTGAAGCGGTCATTCGGGAATCACCACCAGTGGAGACCACCCCACAACCAATTGATCAACCAGATCTACGGAGATCCTCAAGAGTCAAAAGGTCGGCAATTTCGGCTGATTATGTTGTATACTTACAAGAGACCGACTGCATGTCTGGACTCAATCATGATCCCATCACCTTTTCAGAGGCTATGAGCCGTATGGATTCTGAAAAATGGCACGAAGCCATGAAGGAGGAATTAAACTCGATGGCAAACAATCAAGTATGGACTCTAGTAGAATTACCAGAAGGCTATCGTGTGATTGGCTGTAAATGGGTCTATAAGACAAAAATCGATGCCTCTGGTAATATCGAAAGATATAAAGCACGACTTGTTGCCAAAGGGTTCCTTCAACGGGAGGGCATAGATTACCATGACACCTTCTCTCCGGTTTCTAAGAAGGATTCACTAAGAATCATCATGGCCCTCGTAGCTCACTTTGATTTAGAGCTACATCAGATGGATGTCAAAACGTCATTCTTAAATGGGGATCTTGAAGAGGAAGTATACATGAGTCAGCCTGAAGGCTTCGTTTCAGAGAGTCATCTTGGACTCGTATGTAAATTAACGAAATCACTATATGGACTAAAGCAGTCCTCACGACAATGGTATACAAAGTTTCACAATGTTGTTATCTTATTTGGCTTCGAAGAAAACATTGTGGATCAGTGCATATACATCAAGGTCCGTGGGAGCTCTTTCATTATATTAGTCCTATATGTTGATGATATCTTGCTGGCGAGTAACAGTCGGGCTATGATATGGGAGACTAAACAGTTTCTCTCTAAGAATTTTGATATGAAAGATTTAGGGGAGGCTTCCTATGTTATAGGAATTGAGATACATAGAGATAGATCTCGAAAGATCTTGGGGTTATCTCAGAAGGCCTATATCAACAAAATTTTAGAGAGATTTACTATGAAAAACTGTTCCAACTCCATAGCTCCCATAGTGAAGGGTGACAAATTCAGTTTGTCACAATGCCCCAAAACCTCTCTGGAAATTGAATCCATGAAAAATATTCCATATGCATCTGCGGTTGGCAGTTTGGTCTATCTAGATGTTTGCACCAGACCAGACATTGCATTCGTAGTAGGGATGTAGGGAAGATATCAAAGTAATCCTGGGATAGAGCATTGGACAGCTGCCAAGAAAGTCATGCGATATCTCAAAGGAACAAAAGATTACATGCTTACATATAGAGAATCCGACAATCTGGACCTGGTCGGATACACAGATGCAGACTTTGCAGGCTGCCAAGACTCGAGGAAATCCACATCGGGCTACATCTTCATGTTGGCCGGTGGTTCAGTGGAATGGAAGAGTGTCAAACAGACTCTCATCGCATCCTCGACTATGGAGGCAGAATTCATTGCATGCTATGAAGCAACAAAGCAAGCATTGTGGTTGAGGAACTTCACCTCAGGGCTTAGGGTGATGGATACAGTTCCTAAGCCAATGAAGCTTCTATGTGACAATACTGCAGCAGTGTTCTTTGCAAAGAACAATAAAAGCGGGAGCCGCAACAAACACATAGATATAAAGTTTTTGGTGGTCAGAGAAAATGTGCAGGAGGAGAAAGTCATCATCGAGCATATAGGCACACTGCTTATGGTAGCAGATCCCATGACTAAGGGGCTCCCACCTAAGTTATTTAAAACTCATGTCGAAAGAATGGGACTTGTGGACTCGTTTGATGCTTAAGTTGTCATGACATTTTATGTTATTCTCCTGTTGTTGTTGATTAATGCAGTATTTCAGTTTATTATCTCTTATGCGCATACCAAAGTATTATTAGAGATTAAACATTGCATTAAAGAGTGGGAGAGTCAACTCATAAAAAGTTAATACCGCATAAAGCGCTTGATAGGGTTTAACAACTACATTGTGATTGCGGAAGGGAAGTACCTACTATCAAGGCACAAACGCTGCAGTTCATGTGGTAGTGATATCCTATGCAAGTATAAAGTCGTCGCATAAAATTTTGGGCCAAGAGTCACTGAAGTTAATAATTATTTAGTATGGCCATACGTGAAGTTTCATAGTTCACCGTCACCCTATGAGTCTAGAGTTATTTTTCTCTTATAAAGTAAAACAATTATTTTTTAAATAATAGGTGGGCTTTTCCTCGTGTTGAATCAAGTGGGAGAATGTAAGAATTATCCTAGAGTGATTCAACCCGAGGGAACCCGATAGGGTGACCGGTATTCGGGGTGACTCAATAAACTCAAAGCGGCGCACGTTACTACATTAGATCGGGTATTAACCCCGATCATCTAGATGGGAGGATCGACGACCCCGATCGATCAGGGTTTGTTCAGGCCCTAAATGGGGGGTATAAGTAAGAGTGTTAAACCCATCTCAAGCACACTCATCTGGTTCACTCCTAAAGAGACCAACAATTCGGAAGCCAAGCAAGCCGCACTGTTCCTCCTCTCCAGATCGCGATTTAGGGTTAGGGCGATTTCGCAAATCCCTCTCCCACTCGGCGTTCTTCTTCCGCGAGCAGCGCTTGCTTTCTCCGGCGATACCAGGGTTCATCCCCTCCTCCGGCGACGGCGCCGTCACAGCTCGAGACTCCTCGATCTCCAGCGTTTCGCCGCCCAGTGATTCGGCGCCTCCCCATTCCGCTGTCGCAGAAACTGTCGCCGAACGACAGTGAAGACGCTAGCCCCTTTCGCCTCGCGCCTTCTCCTCCGGCGACACTAGCAGCTCGACGCCTCTACTGTTGGAGGTGCCTTGCCCGAATTCTGCACACAGCTAGGAGGTGTGCCCTGCCCTTGTTTGCTCAGATCTAGGAGGTGCTCCGTCCAGCGCTACAGTCGAAGCCGATCGTCCAAAAGTGGTCGTAATGGCCGGAGGTATAACCCCTCTATACATGATCCTCTTTATTCTGCTGCGCTCTCTGATTACTCTAGATTCGGTTAATCTATCAACCCATTCATTTTGATTTGTTTCTTTTTGTATTGGCAGGTTCTTATGTCGATAGGGAAACATGGGCGAGCAGTTTCATAGTTCCATCTAGGGAGCTTGGGTTTGTGTGAGGGGATACTCTGCATTATTAGACTTCGAGACATCATCCTTAATTAAGGTGATTAGCTTGATCTAAATAAATTTTTCAGAGATTATGCTGTTGTTGATGAATATGTTTGTGGATAAGCTGATCTGTTATACTGGCATGATTATACTGGAATGTTTAGTTCAACTATCCTATGCAGGGCCCTCTCTGAAGGAATTACTGCAATTGAGATTTCAGTTGACTGTGTTTTCATTTTGAAGAAAGTGTCATTCCTGATAGATAGTTATGTTTAGTAGTTGTGTGAGATCTGATATATAAAATAACAGTGTTTGATTCAGATCTTAAATATAGTTGACTGTGTTTTTGTTTAACAATTTCTATTTTTGATGTATTCTAATTAGAGCTTATGTGTTTAATAGTTATGTGATTTTACATGTATTCTAAACTGTTGTTATAATATCCAATTTTTTATATATCGTTGTTAACATAGATATTTAATAGTTTGATTTAATTTACTAATGTGTAGCTTTATGATTAAAACAAGAGGAGGAATTTCTGCTACTGCAGTTTTTCGAAACTGCAACTGCAGTTTAGAAAAACTGCAAGCTCTTAATTGGGCATTGGAAGGATCTCTTAATTGTTGGCTTGAAAAAATAGGGCATTGGAAGGATATCTTAATTTCTTTTGAATTATTCATTAATTCAGACGTAAATATGTACATTCCCTAACCTTCTTCTCTTATAACCTTGGGCAGTGTATAATAATATTATTTGTATTTCCTATATGCAGGGCACTATCTTGACGCTTCCTCGCACCCAAAGCCTGGATAAAAATTGATCTACGGAATAGGTTAGACCTTCCTTCAATCGCTTTTTCTGTTAGGAACTTGGTATGATTCCTCCTCTTCCACAAAAATGCACAAATCCTTCTGTTGATTAATATTGGGTGCACCCTTGGTGCCGGCAACCCCGAACTCAATGCTTGTAATCATCAATCTCTTGGACATTAAGACTTGGAATGAAACTCACTGTAGATTTATGTGTGAAACTCGCTGCAGATTCCTCGTCAATACATTGTCAATGTTAAAGATTGATGATTACAATTAAATGTTTCAATTACGACATGTCTTTCCTTATAGTTTCATTAAATGTTTCAATTAAATGTCTCACTAATGCCTAAGTACATCATGTCTTTCCTTATAGTTTCATTCCAAGTCTTTTTTAGAAATAAATCTGCAACGAGTTTGCTCCAGCTTTAGCAAACTGCAGCAGCGAGTTTGCTGCAGCAGCAACAAACTGCAGCAGCGAGTGCAGTTTGGGAAAATTGCAGCTAAGTGCATGTGTCAGTGTGTGAGTGCATGTGTGTGTGTTATTTTTAAGAGCTGTGTAGTAAAGGGAGTGAAATGTTAAGTGCAGTGAAGTGTATGTGTGTGGTGTTTTTAAGAGTTGTGTAGTGAAGTGTGTGTGATGTTAAGTGAATTGAAATGTCTGTGTGTATGTGTGTGCTATTTTTAAGAGTTGTGTATGTGTGTGTGATGTTAAGTGTAGTGTGTGTGCTGTTTTTATGAGTTTTGTATGTGCGCGTGTGATGTTAAGTGCAGTGAAATGTGTGCATGTGTGTGCTGTTTTAAGAGTTGTGCAGTGAAGTGTGTGCGATCTATGTTAAGTGCAGTAAATTGTGTGTGTGTTGTACGTATTAAAGAGTTGTGTAGTGAAGTGTGTGATTTTAAGTGCAGTGATGTGCCATTAACAGGTGATCTTAATTTCAGAACATTACAACTAAATAGTGAACTCCATCATGACCTTAATTTCAGTGTGAACTAAACAACGGGCGGCAAGTGTGTGTTTTATTGTACGCTTGTTTAATGGGGTGTGTATGGATTATGTATGGATGGATGTGAGTTTGTATGGATGTTTCTGCTCTCATTTATTTGTAGGGTGATCTTAATTGCTCTCTTTTATTTGTAGGGTGATCTTAATTGCTCTCTTTTATTTGTAGGGTGCTCGAGCATTGACCGGCAAGTGACGATAGATTCATTTGTCAGAAAGTGATGGACGATTCATTTTTCGAAAAATGACGGAAGATTTATTAGAAACATGTTGATCTTGTAATGTAATATTGTATTATTTTAGAAGAGATGATAATAAGTTGTACTCTATGTAATACTTTTTGGTGTGAATAAATACATGTTGATTTTGTTACGAAATATTAAATATATGTGTGTTTTCAAGATTATTATTTGTAATAAAATCTCAGGTACACAAAAAATAGAAATGAAATATTTTTGATATATAAATGAATTGGCTATAGTAAGAAGAATGGAAAACAAATGTAACGATTTTTTCGTTACTATTGTTTAATCTATTGTAACGAAATAATGTTTATTATACTTTATTGTAACGAAGTTAGTTTATTTTTAGTGAGGAAAAAATAAAACATTTGTAACGAAATAGTTTTAATCCTAACTATTTTTTTGTGAGGAAAAAAAACATTCGTAACGAAATAATATTTATTGTGACCAATTTATTGTGAGGAATAATCTCTTTTTGGTGAGAAAGTATCGTTTGTTACAATTAATTTATTTGTAACGACATGCATACATTCGTTACAAGAACTTTTAGCGTCGAGCTTTAGAGGAGGATCGTTACTTAAATTTTTTTCGTTACCAAAGAGTTTTTGTAACGATTTTTGACACTTACTGTAACGATTTAGGTCCTTACTATAAGTGCAGTTTGTTGTAGTGAATCATCTTGAAGAAAAGAACTAGGTGGGGAAATGTTCTTTATCAAAAACTGAAGGAATGTCTGCAGGCCCCTAACTTAGGAAGAATCATGTCACTCTACCTACTGAAGGCATACCCAAGCCATTTCTCCTCCATCAAAGGTGTCAATATCCACTACTTGAAAAGATTGGATATTAGGACATTGGACAGGTCAACTAGAGTCCTCCCCATGAGCCAACCCTCTGTGGTGGCTGAGCTGAAGGAGAAGAAAAAGACAAAGAAGACTGAAGTGGAAGGTGTTGAGAAATCCGAGAAGGATGATGAACAACAAGACCACATGGAAGAAGTGGAAGGTGAAGATGTCCCCAGGACAAGTGTGGAAGATGAATCCCAAGGAAGAGTTGTATCTCACTCTGAGCCAACTCCAATTAATACTGATTCACCTGTCTCACAAGCTGAGGATGAACCAAGGAATTCACCTCTCCATGGAAAACTAGGATTACAGTTAATCTACACTAATCAGACTATAGATAAGACTAGGAGTCTAACTGACACATCACTTTCTTTTCAGGTTCCCCAGGACAAAGTCCTCCACACAAGGATGCTCCAAGTGACGGGAGCATGGTTCCAGGTCTTGAGCAGCAGATGATTCTGCAAGAAGTGAGGGGAGCAAAGCTCACACTCTGAAGAAGGAGATGTGGGTGCTAGTGAGGGGGGGCACATCCCAGATGTTGGCAGAGCTAATGCTCAGGTTGAGGAAGGGGTCAATAAGATCATTGACAACATGGAAGTTGAGTTACAGCCAGACTCTCTACTTCCCTCTGTTGAGCTGCCAAGACCTGAACCTACAGTGGAGAAGGAAAAGAATAGGGCTGAAGAGGTAGTGGAGAAGGAAATTTCCCAGGGAAGGCCAGCAACTATGCTGGACACATCTGACCTGCTAAACTCAATAAAATCCATTATTGAGTGTCAGATGTTGTCTGTCAAGGTGCACATTGAAGAAAAAATTCATGGTGCCACTGCCCAAATCAAAGATGAGCTAAATGCTACAAGGGCAGCATTGACTCAGGAGATCCAAGCCAGTGAACAGAGAATGGAGTCAGGGCTGACTGCAGTAAGGAATGAGCTGCATACTCAGGTCCAAGGTGTCAAAATAGCATCTGCTCATATCCTCCAACAGATGACTAGATGGTTTGAGCTAGCTAAAGGCACTGTTGCTGCCCAACACACTATACTGAAGCAAATTGCAGACAAACAAGGGGACTCCACAAGGGACATTGCCTATGTAAAACTTAAAGTCTTTGAGAATGAAAATGTCTGGGAGACGGCAGTGGCCAGGATGGTGCAAGTGGCCAATACAACTAGCATCCATGTCATGTCCCACATTGACAAGGCCAAGGATATCTTACTGGATGATATGGACAGTACTTTCCAAACTCTCTCCCAATTTATACTTGACCAACACTCTGAACTTGAAAATAAGATATCTTAAAAGAGCAAAAAGGGGGAGGAAAAAGTTGTCAAGCTAAGTACAAACCTGGAGGAGGCTCACATGAGGTTGGACACCAACCTGGAGAATGCCCACCTACATCTACACACTAACCAGGAAGCAGCCTACAAGGAAGTGCTGGAAGAAGTCAAGAATGCCTCCAATGAAATTCAAGATAAACTCCTCAGAGCTGTTAATATGGTAAATGATGATCATAAGGCACAAGTCTGAAGGTGCTCCAAGGAACCAGAATTGCCTTAAATCTTCCCGTGCTGAACCCAAACAGACCTAAAGATTTTGATTTTCAAAGTCAATCTGAACAGATTCAAGATGAGTGGGAAGCAAAGAGGAGAAGGAGAGAGGGCATTCAGACTGCTGAAGAGTACATGGCCCAGAAGAGGATGGAAAGGGTGGATGATCCATTTTCTGAGGAAGATAATCTGGAACTAGATACTATTGTAGTCAACACTTGGGTTAGCCATGGCAATCCACTCAAGGATATTGACCATGTCTACTCATCTGTTGAATGGATCAAGCATCTTGAGAGGGAGTCTCTAAGGGAAAGAATCTACAAAGAAAATCTGGTGAGAAGGGAAACCCCTGTAAGGATACCCCCAAGATATCTTCCAAAGCCATTTCTGTACTTCAAAAGGAAGGAAAATATGAGGGTTGATGCTGAAGCAAGGAAGAGGAAGTCTATGGAAACAGGAGAAAGCTCCAGATCAACCCAGGGTTCATCCAAGAAAATTCTATACTTAGAAGCTCCTTAGGATGTTTGATGTAACTATGTGATTTGAACTGATGTTGTATATCTGTTTTGGACAATTGAATGAAATGACCATTTATTCCCTAAAAATTGCTTTGTGTCATTTGTTGTTTATGTATGTATGTTGCATTTGAATATCTATGCTTTACCTTAATAGTTACTAAATATCATGTGCACGGTATATATAGTAATAACGAAATGCTGAGTCATTATATAATGGACATATATATGATGTGTCTTCATGAGTTGTTGATATGTGTATCTAATGATGCTTGGTGTAAATAAGAAACTGTTAATATCAACAAAAATTTACTTAAGCAATATGTGTCATGAAATGTCATAATTTCCACTTATTTAATCAATTTCAGTAAAATGACATATTTCTGATTAAGAAGCTACTTAGCATTGGCAGGTGTTTTGCCCTCTTCAAATAGGGGGAGATTGTTGGGAATTTGCCCTCAAATTCCCTCTATTTGAAGAGGGGTCACTATGCAATGCTAAGTACAAGATATATTTGATAAAGCCATATTTTTGTAAGATATACAGGCTTAGGTGACTCAAAGAGAAAGGGCCAATCATGACCTAAGAACAGGAGAAATCAACTCATAAGAGAGGGAGATTTGTCTCAGCTGAACCGCTGAGACGAAAGGTCAGATCCGGTGAGACGAGGAGCCATCTCAGCGGAACCGCTGAAAAGGAGTAGTTGTCTCAGCTTGTGCCAATCTGCTGAGACAAGGAGCCATCTCAGCAGATCCGCTGAGACGGAGTCAAGCATGTTACCCGTTGAATGGCGCCGCCCAGAGTTTGAAAAGGGCGCAAAAAGTGATGAAGTAATGCCTTTATCGGCATGGGCAAGAGAGGTCATGCAGATAGCCGTTGAAGATGCACAGTGCTATAAAAGCTAATGTCAGGGCAACACAGAAAAGGTTGTTCATCATTGTGAAGTTGTTCAAGCTGTCAAATCAAGCCGTCTACAACTTCCTGAAGCTGCAACAACCTTCTTGCCTTGAACAGAAGAGGTTCTCTCTTTCAGTGATTCAAGCTTTCATCAACAAGAGAGACATGAGTCTTCTTTCTTCCTTCTGAAGAAGAAGACAGTGGAGTTGTTCTGGACCAACCAGTCCAGGAACAACTCAAGATCAACATCATCTGAGATCTTCTGCTGATACCTTAATCCAAAGCTTCCTATCAGATTGAATCAGTTGTAGAGGTTATTGTTCTATCATTACTTTATTTTGTAAGAGCTATTCAGCTCTGAGAAGATTGTAAATGGATGTTGCCTGGAGTAGGACCAGGAGGTGGTCTGAGTTGTAGGAGGTGGATTCCTCCGAGTTGTAGGGCTGTTGTGCCTGAGGTAGGAGCTGGTGATAGCTCTGAACTGTAGGGACTATTGTCCTAAGGTAGGATCATCTGTGATATGAGTAGTTTTGAGGAACTTGTGGTGTAAGCTCTAGGAGCTGAGAAGATTACTTGGAGGAGTATCTTTGACCCTATCTAACATTAGAGTTAGAGGGGTGTAGGGGGACAGTGCAGTACCCATCACTTGGGGATCCACAATAAAATCCTTTGTGTTGTGGCTGTGATTCTATGAGCTTGGTTTTTCTTAATTGATTGTGTAGGCTCATTAGGCTACTAGCAGCTCTAAGCTTAAAAAGAAATAAGAAAAACCTATTCACCCCCCCCCCCTCTAGGTGATTTAGTCTAAACCCTTTAAATTATTTCAGGGGTGATAGGCGGTGGCAAGCTTATGCGTAGCGCCATATTTAGATAAAGCTTTTGGAAACTGGGTGTTGCAGAAGTGCGTACCCCTATCACTCACTATCGCGCGAGGCATACCGAAGCGAGAACATAATTTTTTTAGAAATTTGATGACGACTCTCTCATCGTTGGTGGGGAGAGCTTGTGCTTCCGCCCACCTAGATACGTAGTCGACCGCCACTAAAATGTAACAATTAGTATAAGAGGGAGGTAGGGGGCCTACGAAGTCTATGCCCCATAAATCGAAGATTTCGCATTCTAAATAAAAATTTTGGGGCATCTCATCATGACGAGAGATGTTACCCGACCGCTGGCAGCTATCACACTTACTCACAAAATTGTGAGCATCTTTAAATAGGGTGGGCCAATAAAAGCTCGCCTCTAGCGCTTTCTGCGCGGTCCGACTGGCTTGATAATGCCCCTCCCCCAGCCGACCCCTCGTGGCAGTGCCGCAATATTTGTGCACCCTCCTCGCTTGAAACGCATCTCCGCACAACTTGGTCTGCGCAAATGCGAAAAAGAAACGGGTATTCCAAAAAGTAAATTTTCAAATCAGAAAAGAATTTCTTCTTTTGTTGTTTTGAAAAGTCTTTCGGAAGGACCCGCGCAACTAAATAGTTTGCGCAGTCCGTGAACCAAGGAGTGGAGAAAGTTTTAAAATTATAAAAAGCTAAGAGGCGCTCCTCGAGAAATATGTCGTCTATATCAGGTTCGACAAGCGCTTCCGCGATTGGGTGCTCTAAATGAGAGAGGTGGTCGGCCGCTAAATTTTCAGCCCCCTTTTGTCCCGAATCTCTAAGTCGAACTCCTGCAACAGGAGGATCCATCGAAGCAAGCGGGGCTTGGCATCCACCTTGGCTAATAAATATTTGAGGGCAGAGTGATTGGTAAAAATGATAACTTTAGAAAGTGTGACGGAGGGCCTGAACTTATCGAATGCAAAGACGACGGCAAGAAGTTCCTTTTCCGCCGTAGTGTAGTTAGCCTGTGCGGTTGTCAGCGTGCGAGAAGCGAAATAGATGGGATGAAAATATTTATTAACACGTTGGCCTATTACAACTCCCACCGCGATGTCGCTCACATCGCACAATATCTCAAATAGAAGGGACCAATCTGGCGCCACCAGAATGAGAGAATGGATACATTTTTCTTTTATAATATTAAACGCCTCTACGCACACGTTATCAAAAATAAATGGAGATTCCTTCTCCAAGAGGTGGGTTAGCGGCTTCGTTATTTTGGAAAATTTTTGAATAAACCACGTGTAAAAACCCAAGTTGCTAAGAAAACTCCTAATAGATTTTATATTCGAAGGAGCGGGAAGTTTTTCAATAATATTGACCTTGGCCTTATCGACCTCCATCCCTTTTGTAGAAATCTTGTGTCCGAGAACTAAACCTTCCCGGACCATAAAATTACACTTTTCCCAGTTTAAAACCAGGTTCGTGTCTTCGCATCTCTGGAGGACTCGATCTAGATTCTGCAAGCAGTTTGAAAAGGAGCTCCCGAATATGAAAAAGTCATCCATAATTTTCTCCTGGTCTTCGGGGGAGATACGAATTTGGAAAAATCCCGAAAGACCGTCGAGAAAACAATAATATGGATGACCCGAAAGTCGCTCCAGAATCTGATTGATAAACGACAAATGGAAGTGGTCCTTTCAGGTGGCATCATTTAACTTTCGGTAGTCGATGCACACCCGCCAACCCGTAACAGTACGGGTTGGGATTAATTCATTATTCTGATTAGCCACTATCGTTAAACAACCCCTTTGGCACGACATGTATGGGACTAACCCATGTACTGTCTGATATAGGGTAGATAATCCCCGCATCCAGGAGTTGTATTACTTCAGCCTTAACGACTTCCCGCATATTCAGGTTAAATCGTCGCTAAGGCTGGATGGTTTTGCGTGAATTATCTTCTAGAAAAATTTTGTGCGTGCAAAAAGAGAGGTTTATCCACCTAATATATGAAATTTGTCTTGCAATTGCATGGCGATGCTTAGACAAAACCTCAACTAATTCGGAGGTTTCCGAATCGGTTAAAGTGGAAGAAATAATAACTGAAAGTTTTGAATTTGCGGCGAGAAAAGCGTATTTTAAATGGCCAGGGAGTTGCTTGAGCTCCAAGACCAGGGGTTCTTCATAAGATGTGGAGATTTTAATTCTTTCAAATCGAAAGGCTCGAAGGGCGAATCTGGCGGCAATTCGTATAAAAAAGGTTGATTTGCCAGATTCGAATCAGTTAGCGTTAATGATAATAATTCTGAAAGAGAAGAACACTCATCCTCAAACACGGATTCCAAATTAAAATAGGAATCGTCGTCGATAAGGAGTTCTGCATAGAGGAATTAATGTGAAGAGTAACTTCGTCGTCTCCGACCCGAAGAAGGAGGAGACTGTTACTTACATCAATTAATGCGCGGGAGGTTGCGAGGAAAGGTCGACCGAGGATGATTGGTACCTCGGCGGCCTCCTCAATGTCGAGGATGACGAAGTCTACCGGGAAGATAAACTTGTCAACCTTGACCAGGACGTCCTCCACTACCCCGATCAGATACTTTATCGAGCGATTCGCGAGATGGATGCTCATTTTTGTTGGGCAAGGAGTGCCCAAATCTAGTTTCTTAAAAAGGGAGTAGGACATTAAATTAATACTCGCTCCTAGGTCCACTAGGGCGTATTTTATTAACAAATTTCCAAAGAGGCACGGGATGGAAAACCTTCCCGGGTCATTCAATTTTGGCGGCAATTTGATAAGTAGGAGCGCTGAGCATTATGCATTAAGAGAAATGCGTGAAATACCCTCGAGCTTCTTTTTATTAGAAAGCAACTCTTTTAGGTATTTCGCGTATTTCGGCATCTGAGAGTGCCTCGCAGAAGGGGACGTTAATTTGGATTTATTTTAATATACGCAAATTTTTTTGATAATTTTCGTTCTCCTTCTCTTTATTAATTTTTGACGGATAAGAAATTTGCGTGCTCGAAACGTTCGCCGCAATTGGAAAATCCGGAGCTATTAAAATCGAAGAAGAGGGTGGAGGGGTCGGAGGTGAAATGCATACCTTAGGCTCAATCCGCAATGGGGAGGCGACCTCCTTGCCGCTTCGAAGGGTTATAGCGTGGGCATTTTGCGAGGGGTCGGCTCGGTATTCCCTGACAAAGCTCCGAGTGGCCGCTCGGAGATCATTTTCGCAAGGTGTCTAACCTGCATTTCTAGATTTTTTTAGCGATCCAGTAATATTTTAGATATTTATTTCGTTAGACACGATGTATTTAGCGAAACTTTCCTCGAGCAGAGAAGGTTTTGGAGGAGGCGGTGTAAATCCCTGATGAAATCTCTGCGAAAATCCTTGCGGATTCGCATTTGGGGGCCGCTGCGCATTATTTGGATTACTCTAGGAGAAATTCGGGTGATTCCACCAACCCGGATTATAATTATTACTATAAGGATTATTATTAGGGTTGAAGGGTGTAAGACCCTCTTTTTTTTGCTTTTAAAACCGGGTCTTACCGCCCAAAACCGCCGTCTTGCGGCAACACCATTGCACCCAATGGTCGCCGCCACAAGACGCCGATCCTGCCGGCTATTCATCATCATCCAGGCCAACCATAATCACAGTAATTGAAGTATTTACAAGAAACAAGTCCACAAAATCACATTATATATTTATCATAATACAAGATTATAATGTCCATGATGAGAAAGAACTTAAAAGAAGGGAATATGCCCGCTACATGTTCAAATATAGTACATCAATACTCTCATTCTACTTTTATGCGGAAGCAATCAAACTCCGTCTTCATACAACTGTAGCTACTGCTGCGACGACGTGTAGTGGTTGATCTGCTCCATCCTGTCTTCTTATCCTATCTCCTAAATGGGGTCCTGCTGCTCCGGTACATCATCCCTAAAATGATATGGTCCACTGACCGCCAGTCTAAAAGACTCAGCATATTCCTCACCGCCTCCACCCGCGACTCCTAGGCACCGTGCTGGGGAAGGAAGCGGAGGACATCAAGGGGTAATTCAAAAGAAGCAGGTGACAAGTGGTAAAACTAGCAATGTATATAAAGTAAAAGATACATACTTCTAGTTAGCAGGAGTACCCAATTAAGATTGTTCTAGTAGTTCTATAATTTGGTTTATAATTGAGAGCAAACAATAGAAGAAAGCTACAATAACAGTAACATGAGCAAGTAAAGTAATATGAAGAGCAGCTAGAAAAATTAACTTTAACTTATATGCGTACACACAAGGCACATAAGTCAAGGGATCTGGCAAGAAGTAAACTCATCGTATAAAAGAACCCACGCTAATTTATACGATGAGGTCTCTGTTTGTGCAGAAATGCTATGCTATGATGTGCAATGCAATGATGCAATGTTTGTATTATTAGTTCATACACATGCAACTCACCCACATGACTCTGTACGTACAGACCTTTAGTTCCCACTTTTCGGAGGTAGCTAACCTCTCGGGCACCTCCCGTCGTGGTCAAACGGTGGCAGAGGAGCAGGCGTCTCCTCACCTAGGTGGGTAAGTCACACTACCAGACCTAGGCCCAAACGTACGCTGTGATACCGGTACCCGGTACTCACGAGCTCCTGCGTACTAAACAGAAATGGCCAGGCAGGGTTTAGGGAATTCGTCCCGTCGGACGCGCAGTAAAACAACCTGGCCCCAATAAAACCTCTAGCACTGCCGAGTCAACGAACTGCTGTCGGTGTGACGACTAAGACAGAACCGAAGACCCACCACATCTTATACACAAGCAACAAGTATTAGCCATTTACTACCGATCCTCCAGCTCGCAATTCTATATCAACAATTATAAAGTAGAGCCTAGCGCTCACCAGACTATACCAGTCTTATATTTAAACTACGAGCCTACCGCTCGCTAGACTACACTAGTCTTATAATTAAACTACGAGCATACCGCTCGCTAGACTACACTAGTCTTATATTTAAACTACGAGCATACCGCTCGCTAGACTACACTAGTCTTGTATTTAAACTACGAGCCTACCGCTCGCAGGACTATCCCAGTCCTTCCTTATAACCCGAGCCTACCGCTCGCAGGATTATCCCAGTCCTTCCTTATTACCCGAGCCTACCGCTCGCAGGACCATCCCAGTCCTTCCTTATAACCCGAGCCTACCGCTCGCAGGACTATCCCAGTCCTTCCTTATTACCTGAGCCTACCGCTCGCAGGACTATCCCAGTCCTTCCTTATAACCCGAGCCTACCGCTCGCAGGACTATCCCAGTCCTTCCTTATAACCGGAGCCTACCACTCGCAGGACTATCCCAGTCCTTCCTTATAACCCGAGCCTACCGCTCGTAGGACTATCCCAGTCCTTCCTTATAGCAAGTTCTGGTTTGGGATGGAAGTTAACTTGTTATGTTATCCTACTTAACTAGTCTTGTCTATAATTTAGTTGATCTTAGAAGCTTTAGGGTTAGCCTTGGACTTCCAGAGGGTTACCCGGTGAGGGGCTCGCAGCGGTACTAGGAAGTATGATGGGCTGACATCCCGAACTTCCTCTTCCCAAGGCACTTAATCTTGTTGGTATCTACCCCAGTCTACCCGATCCCCATTTTCCTCTCCAATTACATTAAATCTATAAGATGAGTTAAACTTGGCTCTTAGGAGTGGGGGAGTTCTTTTGAACTCCAACACCACCAATTGTGACCGGGTGCTGACTCTCCCGTCGTCACATTCTAAGCTCGAGTTCCCTTCTTCACCGAGGAACTGCACACACATTCAATTAGCCTTCTCAGCCTTACTTGGACCCACACTCCTATTCGTCGTCATCCTTAATCCAGGGTTTGCCTTAGATACTTCTCGACTTCGCCCTTGAGTAATTACCTTAAGATGGCTCACCCGGCTAAGGGTAGTTTTACTTCCATACAATCGTTTAACACTGATGAGTCGTGTGTTGGGCCCTTGATGAGGTCTAACCTCCTTTTCATACCACTGTAAACTCTTACACTTATGGCTTGCTAAACGCACCCCAATCCTTATTTCCCAAGATGGCCTTAGAGATGCTCTCCCTAATAATCTGTGTCTTCATAATATTCAAAGAGTTAATAACTCTATGTGTGAAGGTCAGTGGTGGTCTAAATCTTATAAGTCAGTTTTACCATTCGCAGACCAAAATAAGATTGAGCTAGATTTGACTCCTATGTGCGATCTTGATCACATCATATCTAAATGAGTTCCAATTATTACCATAGGTTCGCAACGAGTAGTGATCTAACAACCTCAAATCCTAACTTCATAAATTTTCTAGGGAATCTTTAATCATAGTTCTATTAAAATAGGAGATGTGCAAATAGAGATTTCTACATCGAGTGTCAATTAACGATCTCCATAAATTCTGATAAATTCACTGTAACATAATATTGGTCTAAAAAAACCTCAACCCCAAGTTTCACATTCTTACAAGAATTATTCAACCATAATTTCTATTTAACATAAATGGGGTTACACATCAGGTATTAGACTATGACCTCAATAAATTCTGGAAAAACTACCATAGCATGATACTGGTCTAAATACACCAGATCCTAAGTCTCATATTATTCCAAGAAGTATTTACCCTTAATTATCATTTATTACATTTGGTGTGCGTATAAGGGTTTACACTACAAGTGCTATGTTAAGACTTCAATAAATTCCACAACTTCAGAGGGTGAGGTATCACATTCTCACCAATTCATAGCCCTAGCTTCAAGGGCACCTAATGGGGCCAATGGGCAAAAATCACCTTTTCCCATTTATTTTTTTGCTAAATGCACCCCAATTCTCCCTACACCCTTATGTCCAAAGCTTCAATCTGAAGCTCAGAGGAATCCACTCATGCACATGAGTTGAATTCATATCTAGAGGTGGTTGATATCATGCCTAAGGCCTAGACAATTTAAACGAGGCATTTGCACGAGCCCAAGTCACTAAACACGCCAGATGCACTTTTATACTTGTCTCACCAAAAGTGGTATAGAATGAGTTGTACTTGACTAAATGTCATGAAGTCAGGGGCATTTTAAAGGTAACTTCAATGTCTACAATACTTATGTTGATCACTAACTCCAGAAGTGAACTTAACCTAGGTGGAATTAACATATAAGTGATGTACAAGATAATTGACATAACAAGTACCTATATATATATAATTAAAATGGTGCCTAAAGGGGAAATATTAAACAACCTAGAAATTATGAGCCCCAAAAATTCCAACATACCCAAAAGTGATGCATTTAGTCATATCATATGCATGGACAATATCTCATTGTCAAGTAGTGAGCCATTAGAGAGAGATCCATCAAATTCCACTTTTATGCTAAATGCATCCCATTTTTCCATACAATATTTTGCATGCATGAGAAAAATCCCAATCATGCACATGCCAAATTTGTCTGGTATTTTTACTAGAGCCATATCATGGCCTAATGGATCCCCCACCAAAGACTTGAGGTCTTTAAGGATCTTATACCCACTTAATTTCCCCATGCATGAATAATTAAGTTATTACCAAAACTATAGAAAAAGATTATCCAAAAATTCTCATTTTTGGTCAGGGGCTGTATTTGGGCATGTCACATGCATGTTTAAAATCTCAGCCTATTTGGAGTTGTAGAACTCCCTAAATTAATTATTTTGTGCAAAGGGCACTCTATGTACACAGTCCACTAAAATCATTACTGAGGGAGCTACAGGTCACCAAATGACCTGATTTCAATTCCTATGTAAAGTAGACTCAGAGGTCTACAAGTTTTGTCTCTGGGAATCTTTTGATTTTCGGAAACTAAGGGCCTCAAATTCAGCCTACAACATTGGTCAACTAAATGTAACAGAATTCATGAAACATATAATTTATATATAATGTAGTCTACACTAGAAAAATTATATATTGAGTTGTAGAACTCCAAATCGAGCAAAGTCAATTTATATGAGCTCCTTGGGTTCTTAGCTACAACATTCATGTTGGTCAGTACTCCTGATTCAAAGCCTATAATTTTCCATATTTATTTTAGGGTTCCAACACTATATTAGTTTAATACTCATAAAGGAGAAGAAAATTCATATAGGCAGTTATAGTGCTCCATAAATCACGAAATTTTTACTGTAGATAGTTGGGGGCATGAGCTACAACTTTGGTATTCAAAGTTTTCCCAGAAAGCGAGAGGAGGTATTTTTAATAAATTGTTTAAGGGGCTGCATGAAATGTGACATATTACTTAAATATTATGGCTTAAAACATTTTGGGCTGCGATTAGCCTATGCCGCCAGATCTAACAGCCACAGGTCATCTTCCCCGATGAGCCAAGGGCTCTGATTTGCCGCGCCTGGGCTGGTTTTGCGGGCGGATTTCCGGCCATCTCAGGCCGTCTCCGGCCAAACGGCCGACGTCATCACCTCCGGCCGAGGTTGGGCCGTCGATTGGCGGTGATATCTCGGCCGGAGGTGGCCTGTAGGAAAAATGGGTGAGGGGATTTGCAGGGGCCTGGGAGCCCGATCGGGGATATGGCAAACTCACCATTTCTCAACAAAAATAAAAACGGGAAGAAGGGAGAACTAGCACAGGGGGAGAGGGGGAGGAAACTCGCCTTGATTTGGCTTGAGGTTGAAGGAAACTCGTGATTGCCATGGCCGAAATCGAGCTCCAACTTCCTGCTTGATCTTCCTCCTCAGAGCTGGTCTCCTCCTGAAAACCTGGGGGTTCTTCTCCTTGACACATTGTGAAGCTAATGGGGGGTTTGAAAGTGATCGGGGGAGGCTATATTCAGAGCAGCCTTTATGGGCGATTTCACCAAGGATGGCACCTCCCTTAACAGCCAACCACAGCACTCCAGATCATAGGGAAATTAATCCCTGAGCTGTGAGGAGTCGATTAGGTATGTAATCCAGGCCTAACTCCTCTTAATTCTTGGATCACCATTAATGGTGGCCGGCCCTTTCCTTGTTTTCTCCTTCCCCCCATCACTAATGCTGCCACCTCACTCCTATTCCTGCAGGGATTCCATGGGGAAGCTGAGAAGATCCTTTGGGGGAGAGGGGAGGCAAACCAACCGGGAGATCTTACCGCATACCATCGCCAATACATGACTCCGAGACGACTAACGTATGATCAAAATAATGAACATCACAAACACTCCTCTCATTGCTCACCCCGAGGCCATATATTAACGATGGTGCTAAGCGATTTCTACTTGCAATCCGAAAGCGTGGTGGTTTAGTAGTAGTACGATCTACTAGGACTAATTAGCTAATAGGATATAAACAACTATTTTCGTAGCATAACATGTGGTAGACTATAATTGTTTAATAAGCTCGAGCTATTATTTAAGATATCAGCTGAATCATAATTCATAAGGCTAAGGAGCAGCGATTTAGTATAACAGAGAGTAAAGTTGTATATAAAATATATTGCTACTCAGTCGATTTCCCAAATGGTAATAAGTGGAGCATATGCTTAGTAAGGTTACAAGGGCCTATCTAGCTTTATACCATCCAGTGTACTATAATATTTGCAGCGATACATGTAACACATAATAATAAACCACAATGAATCTCAAGACATAAATACTTAAATTGTGCCTTAACATAAGGTACCTCGATGGCCATAGCCGAAGTTATCATCCTGGATCCATCCCATTGCCTATCCGTATCCTTAACCTGTAACTCAAGTATAATGTCAAGGCATAAAATAACCAACAAGGAGGTTATGTGTAAAAGTAATTGGGTCGTGGCAGTCTTCCCACGACCACTGCCTACGTACTCCGTATCATCCTGCATACGGCCTCAGACCCACGTAGTTCTATGATTGTCGCGCGGGTTGCCTGGAACCAGGCCATCCTCAATGCGGGTTGCCTTAGAGTAACACTCGAAGGCCATCCTAAATTTTCTAAAGGCAACAATTATCCCCGAAGGGATGCATTTCTCGAAGGGGCAACATTTTATTCCCGAAGGAACATATTTCTCGAAGGGGCAACATTTTTATTATAATAATAATGATTCATATTTCCGAGTGAACAACATGAAAAGAATATGCATTTGTAATGACATTATTCCAAGCTTATAGCGTATGCAGGATTTAGGATTTAGAGCGCTTTTATAAATCGGCAGGACCTCCAATAAGTCATCGGGCCATAGTCAAGTAACTTACTACAAAAGAGAAAACAAAAGCAAATTATATCGATGTCTTGCCACCATTTCCTAGGCTCGGCAATGTAAGCTTCACGGCCTTTTTGGCGTTAATATTTACTTAAAACATGTTCCACCCAATCCGTCGTCGGGTTCAAGATCTGAACACCTATTCAAAAAGGCCTAGACAACGTAAAAGTGAGTGTTGCGGCTTTCAATAAAGCAGGAATTGCAAGATCTTGGCAGCACCCTATTGGGGATTTGACCCATCAAACGATGTCCAAAATTCACATATAAGTACAATCTGGAAAGGTAAAAAACATTACCTACATTATTGATGAAGGGTTCATAAGGTGATCACTACCAATTAAGGCCTAAATATCTAAAAGAAAGTTTGCTGCAGTTTTAAACAATAGCAGGAATTCAGAAAAAGGCAGTAGTAAAAACGGGGTTTTGACCTATCAAACGAACTCCAAAAATTACGTATAAGTACAATCTGGAAAGGTAAAAACATTACCTACATTATTGATGAAGGGTTCATAAGGTGATCACTACCAATTAAGGCCTGAATATCTAAAAGAAAGTTTGCTGCAGTTTTAAACAATAGCAGGAATTCAAAAAAAGGCAGCAGTTAAAACGGGGTTTCGACCTATCAAACGAACTCCAAAAATTACGTATAAGTACAATCTGGAAAGGTAAAAACATTACTTACATTATTGATGAAGAGTTCATAAGGTGATCACTACCAATTAAGGCCTAAATATCTAAAAGAAAGTTTGCTGCAGTTTTAAACAATAGCAGGAATTCAGAAAAAGGCAGCAGTAAAACGGGGATTTGACCTATCAAACGAACTCCAAAAATTACGTATAAGTACAATCTAGAAAGGTAAAAACATTACCTACATTATTGTTGAAGGGTTTGAGAACCGACAACAACTATCTAAAGGCCTAATACTGAAAACAGTAGACTGCAGCCTTGTATGAGGGCAGATTTTATTTAACAGCAGTCCAAAAACAGCCCCCAACACGTATGCCACTCGTTTCTTTCCAAACTAGAGGTGTATATGCAGCACACCTATGAACCCATGTATATAAGTGAGGTTTTCAAGTGTTCTTTATGTATTGAGCAAGTCCCAACCAGCCCCAACAAGTGCAGCACCGCAAGTATGGATTTCCAAGTGTGTGCAAGCCTAAAATCAGCCCAACTCCAAGTGCCTCATTACTAATTATTGATCCAAAGATGAAAAGGCAGCACCTATGAATTTCACATGCACCCAAATATGTAAATCCCCAAGTGTTTTGCAAGTCTTAAATCAGCCCAACTCCAAGGATTCATGCCAAGTTTTCAGTGGATCACCACACGGCTCTCAAATTTTTGTTTTAAGAAGGCTTAAGACATGGAGATTTAGCAACCGGAACCACCAACAATCCCATAGATCTCCCTCATGCATTCAAATATCATTGAACATAATAAAAGAAGCTTGGTTAGAGTTTACCCAAACAGAAATAACGATTGGTCGGTCGGGCTTCCCGGGATCAAATCACGAGCCATCTTTGCTGTGCCTTGAGAGGAAGAAAAAGAAGGGGAAGGTCGGTCCTTGACCTAGCCGAGAGGTGCAGCAGCCGACCTCTTCCTCTGCCAAGAGAGATGCGAAAAAAGGAAGAAGGCCCGATCAAGGAGGAGGTTCTCTCTGGGCGCGAAGGAGAGAGGGGAGTAGCGAAGGAGGAAGAAGCCCCCCGAGATGAGGGAGGCCGATCCTGTGTTAAGAGCATCGAAGCCCTTCGTGGAGATCGCCCAGCTTCGTTTCTTCCGCCCCATTGTTGAGATTTTCGCCTCCTGCACAGCCAACAACCCCTTTAATTTGGCCGTCCATTAATCTCTCTCTCTCTTTCTCTATTTCTTTTTATTATCAAAGGCTGGTCAAACCTCTCTCTCTCTCTCTTTCTTTTTATTTTGTTTAAAAAAACTTATATATTTGCATATCTACCTATATATATATAGATACATGTATATATATAGATGTGTTATTTTACTATAGGTTGAGTTACATTTTTTTTATTACAGATTTGGCTATACGTGTATGTTTAAATTTATAATTATATATTTAAATATATATTTTATACATACACTTACATATAAGTAATTCCAATACATAAAAGTATATATGGCGAGTATATGTGTAATGAATGTCTAGGACACATATTTTTGCATTATACATTTGTATAAACATATACATATATATATGTATTATTTTGTACATATTGGTGTATTCATATGTACATATGTATATGATTGTAATATAGGTTGAAATACATACACACATAAAATGTCACAGAATATTATCTCTTTGAATATGCACAAGATATTTAACTCCTGAATATGCGTAGGGGAGAATGTACGCAAGGAGCTGCTGCGACCGCGACAGTCATATTAAACCAAAGAACCCGATTAAGGTGGATTTGAATTTATTTAAGTAAACAATTACTCGGTTCGCCGCGCGACTAAATACGACCCATGGTCAAGCTCTTCAAAGGTTCACGAGACTCCTAGGCCCCTAGTGCCAAAATTGGGATGTTACAAATCCAATAAGACAAAGAACAATTTTCGTCCCCGAAAATGCGAATGGGGCATGGGGTTTCAAAATTTTAGATATAAATGATCACTTGTTCCACCCATGTCTCTCAACTCATTCAAAATCATAGATTCAGATTCAAGTCCTTTCATCTCCAAGCATCAGACAAGTTCGGCTTTTCTTAAGAAGTTTTTTACATAAGACTTATTGTGGTGAAGAGTTTTACCCAAACCCAGAATTTGTTCTAAGATAAATCGAGTGTATAAGAGATCCTAATGCAATCAAGAGTATAACAGTTATTAACTTGAAATCACAATCAAAAGTACACGGGCCTAAGATTACAGTCACAATCACAAGTAATATCTTAAGTAAATATAGGTAAAGAGGTATAGTCACACAACAAATGAAGAGCAGCATGTAATATCATAAAGAAAACCTTAATATGAATGTCTATGTAGACATATAAGTTAAGGGGTCCGCCTAAACGTCCTGAACATATGAAAAGTTTCATACCGATCCATATGATAGAGGGTATGATATGTATGTCATGATTATGTATATGTGAACAATAGCAGAGCAAGGTATATAAAGGCATAAAGAAAACCTTAACTTATATGAATGTCTCAGGTAGACATATAAGTTAAGGGGTCCGCCTGAACGTCCTGATCATATGAAAAGTCCCATACCGATTCATATGATGGAGGGTATGATATGTATGTATGCCATGATTATGTATAAGTAAACAATAGTAAAGCAAGGTATATAAAAGCATAAAGAAAACCTTAACTTATATGTGTTGGATTGGTCGGCGCCCTTAGAGGGGGGTGAATAAGGGTTTTCAAAAACTTTAGATTTTATTTAGAAAAACTTTGGAATATTGCAATATTAAAACAAGAAGACAAGTAAAACAAAAAGAGAGACAAGATTTATTGATATTAAATAAGTGTTACAAAACTTGATCTCAATGTCGCTAGATATCGGAGGCGAATAATAAAAGCTCTTTTCGTTTTCTATCCCGACTCGCTTCCCCACAAACCGGTGGCCCTAGCCTCCTCCTTCCTGGATTCGGCCTCAAGCCGCTCTAGCCAATCCTTCCCCGGATGTGGCCTCAAGCACCCCCTAGACCTAACCTAGATCTAGTCGCCAACACGAGGCGATTTTCAGCCATAAGTCCTACCCCAGACCTAGTCGCCAACACGAGGCGATTTTCACTACCGTTTACAAAGAAAGATAAATAAAATAATAAAAACTTCCCTTAAGATGAACTTCTGAATATGGAGGCGAAGATCCGCTGTAGAGTCAGCGTTTGTTGAAGCGGACTTCGTTTGGCTTCGGCGTGATGGAATCCTCCTTCAGAAGTTGGCAGAGCTTCGCCGGGACCTCAAATTTTGGCCAAGATAGGCCTCTGGAATTCTAGTACTCTCTCTCTGAGGTGTATGCAATTGGTGTCCGAAAACAAGAGGAGAGGGGGTCCTTTTATAGCCCAAGCGCTACCGCCGGCGCTAGCCCGGATTAGGAAACAATTTGCGCGGCAGAATCTCTCATCCGTGGCAACGAGGCTTTCATTCCTTCTGTGTTCACTGATACCGCCGACGTTATCCGCTACCGCCAGGCGTTAGCGCCTTCCATAACAGCTCCCGGAAATGCGCTCATCATCGCTAGCGTCGGGCGCTATCGCTACCGCCGGCGCTAGTGAGCCTCTTCGAATTGTGGCCTCAATTTTGGGGGCAGACATCATGAGTACTCCTTGAGTCATGTGGACTATGCTAACCTGCACACTTGAACACACAAGATCAAATACACATAGGATTTGTTATTCTGAAACCTAGGAGATGCGAAAGACCATGTTCCAACAAACTCCCCCTTTTGATAATAACAAATCCATTAATGATAAAACAAAGCATTAATAGATAAGCATGATGAAACTATACTTGTGTGTGTGTGAGAGTGATGACTTAGGATAATAATTGATTCTAGCATGTTAGACTTGCTCCCCCTAAATACATGCTCCCCCTAAGTGAATGCTCCCCTAATATGTAAGCTATCATCTTAATTTGTCATGTTGGGTTTTTGATAGCGGGTTATATTTATCATGTTAGTTCTCCCCCTTTTGCATTTTATCATGTTAGTTCTCCCCCTTTGTTATTAGCAAAAGTGGGTAGGGAAACAAAGCACTAAAAAATGTGTAAATAAAAGAGAAGGCATGATCGAGCTGTTTAAGTAAATGATAAGGAGTTTTAGACTTGTCTTTCATTGAAAATGATCAGAGTTATGACTTATTTTATCCCTTTTGTTTGTAGTTCTCCCCCTTTTATATATCAGAGTTTAAGCAAAAAATAATGATTTCCCCTTTAAATAAGAGTTTTAAGCCTAATAACAATCATGATTTCCAAGTAACCAATCTACCCAGACAATATGTCAACACCCTAGCCCCGTACTAAGTGACGGATGGGCATGAGGAGCTGCAAACATGTCGTAGGTGGGGGTTTTAATCCCATATGCAAACACTAGACAAAAACTTAACCTAGCACTCTTTCCCCCCAGTGCCTCGCAAGGCCCCACTGGAACCCTCCCCGGTTAAGGACAAGACATGACTAGAGATAAGGTTATCTAATGTCTACAACCCTACGCCCCCGCTATGGTGAGAAATGAAGTCATGGATAATAATTATTGGAAACATACATCATTTAAATCTAGTGGGAAATATCATAGCATATGGGTTTATATTTTTATTTTAATTTTTGAAATAAAACTCACATAGCTATATTGAAATTCATGAATGAATCAGAGTTTGAGTATTGCGGAAGATTTCAAAAAAGAAACATCATAATACTAAATAAGAGTTTAAGTTCAAAAAGAGATGTTTTATAAGCAATATTTCACTTGTTGGAGGAGTGTTTAGAATAGAAATAGATCAGAGTTATATGCAAAAAAAATTCAACCAATATAAAGTTTAACAAGCAAGTCTACCACTTGTTGCAAGAAAGGAATTTGAAGATTCAAGTGATGATGCGCACAAGATGAAAGATTTTAAATAAGTATTAAAGTGCAAGGTAAAACAATTATATGGTTATGATGCGGAAGACATATTGAAGTACAAAAAACATCTTATGGTAATCAATGATGGTTCATAAAAAGATATATGAGTTCAATTTCAAAAAGAATATGTTTTTGTAAATTATTTTGCATTTAAAATTTTTGTTTTGACAATACAGTAACCAAGCATGAAATAATCTTATCAAAAAGAGATTACTACAATGTTACTTTAATTCACAATTTCAAAACATACCAAACATTGTAGAAAGCATGCTAGGTTATCTAGTGCATTTCATAAATAAAAAGTAATATAGAATTAGCATTAGGATCCAATACTCATGAGAATAAGTGTTATGGAAGATAATGATGTGCACATAAGTGTAAATTTGAGGAGAGTAAACAAATGTTTTAATCAAAAATACAAGTAATATGTAAAGTAAGAAGCACAATAAAACACAAATAAGATTACTTCCACACACTTTAATGCACAAAAAATGTACAACTACCAAGGTGCTTTGCACACACAATGCTCATCAAGACTTATCAGGGTGCAAAGTAGTGCTTGGGGGATCACATATTTTATTTTGAATTTTGAGACTTGTGATCCGGTGTACTTAAGAGAAAGTGTTTTTCTTATTTTTGAAAGAAAGAGTTGATTTGCACAAGACACTTTATTATTCTTTCCAAGGTGCTCAACCTCACAATGCTCATTAAGACTTATCAGGAGGTTCAAGTAGTGCTTGGTGGAGTTATCTGTCATTTATTTTATAATTTTGTTTTGTACAAAGTTCTCCGAATACACTTGTTTTGCAAATCAATAGATTTTATGAGAAAAAATATAACCACTTTTCTTAATTTTTAAGAGTGCAAAAGAAGGAGTGTAGGTAAGATACTTGTGCACTTTTAATTTATTTGTACTAATACAAAACATACACAAGCATTCTTAGATTAAATGCATTTGTAGACAATGCCAAAAAAGGTGAGTGAATAAATATCATTATCAACCATAAAGCATTTCTCATACTTAGAGGCATGCTAAGCTTGATCCTACACAACTTTTAAACTATAATTGATGCACATTTGAATAGATATATCAAAGCATGAAGAAAGACAATGTCCAAAGTAGTTTGAAAAGATAAATTGCAACATTGTAAAATTTCTAAATGGTAGATTAAATCATGCTTGATTTTTCAAAAAAAATCATAGAGTTTTTTTTGAAAGTTTTAAAGTTTTATATTTTTGTATTTGATTTTAACAAATAAAAGCATATTTTTGTAATTTTTTGCTTTTGTAATTTTTATATTTAATTTTTGCATAAAGATGAACATTAACCAAAAAAAATTTTGTAATTTGGTTTTTGTAATTTTGTATTTAAAAAAAATTTTAACCACAAAACAAAAATAAGAGGCAAAACATATTTTTTGTAATTTTGATTTTATATTTTTGTATTTTGATTTTTCAAGAATAAACTAGAATCAGACGTGCAAAAACTAAATAGTACATATAGATTAAAATATTTTTAGAAATTTTTCAGGGTTTTAAAAACACAGAAATTCGAATCTCGGCGCTAGCGCTAGCGCGGGAAACAGTAAGTGATTTTTTAGGGTTTTGAAAATTTTGATGTTGGAAGTTGATTAGGTGTCCCAATAGTAGTTCCATGCTGAATTTGCAGAATTTTTGGAAATGTTTTGGATGGTGAAAAATGAAGAAAATTGTATTTGTGAGCATGTTTTAACTTGAAAGATCTAGGACACCTAATTCAAGTCGTAATAAACGAAATTGTGCATTGGGAAGAGGTTTAGTGAATATGTCAGCGAGTTGAGAGTCTGTCCCAATGAAGCTTACTTTTACATTTTCTTTCTTAATGTGATCCCTACTGAAATGATGACGAACGTCGATGTGTTTGGATCTAGAATGGTGTACAAGATTATATGTGAGGTCTATTGCACTTTTGTTGTCACATTTAAGATCTATGTTTTTGAGATGAAATCCAAAGTTCTCTAGTGTTTGGCTCATCCATAATGCTTGTGCACAACAACTACCAAGTGTGATATATTCGGCCTCCGTGGTGGAGAGTGCAACCGAAGATTGTTTTCTACTAGACCAGGCAACTAAAGAGGGTCCTAAAAAATAACACGTACCGCTAGTGCTTTTTCTATCTAGTGAACACCCAGCGTAGTCCGAATCGAAATAGCCGTGGAGTGTGAAAGAGTCATTATGTGGGTACCATAATCCTAATTTAGATGACCCAATTAGATAACGAAAAATACGTTTTACCGCTTTTAAATGAGATTCTTTTGGATCGGCTTGAAAGCGAGCACGTAAACATACGGCAAACATAATATCTGGTCTAGATGCACTTAAATAAAGAAGAGAACCTATCATTCCTCTATATAGTGTTTGATCAATAGAAATTCCAAATTCATCTTTTCCTAGTTTTAAGGAAGCACTCATAGGAGTAGAGGCTTGTTTAAGATTTTCAAATCCAAATCGTTTAAGCATATCGTGAACATATTTTGATTGACAAATAAAAATACCATCAGTTCTTTGTGAAATTTGAAAACCAAGAAAATATGATAGTTCTCCTACAAGACTCATTTCAAATTCATTTTTCATTATTAAGACTACTTCATTACACAACTCTTCATTAGTGGCTCCAAAAATGATGTCATCAACATATATTTGTAGAATAATTAATTCGTTATTTTTATGCTTAATGAAGAGTGTGTTGTCTGCACTTCCCATAACATAACCGTGCTCTAACAAAAATGATGTAAGACGATCATACCAGGCACGGTGCGCTTGTTTTAAACCATAAAGCGCTTTTTCTAATTTGTAAACATGATTTGGAAATCTTTCATTTATGAAACCGGGGGGTTGTTCTACATAAACTTCTTCTTTAATAAACCCGTTTAAAAAAGCACTTTTAACATCCATTTGAAATAATTTTATTCTTTTAAAACTCGCAAATGCCAAAAATATTTGTATAGATTCTAAGCGAGCTACGGGTGCAAAAGTTTCTTCAAAATCTACCCCCTCGATTTGTGAATAGCCTTGAGCAACTAAGCGTGCTTTATTTCTTACAATCCTAGATTCACCATCTAGCTTATTTTTAAAAATCCATTTTACGCCAATAATTGGATGATTAGATGGTCTTTCTACTAAATTCCAAACTTTATTTCTTTCAAATTGTCCTAACTCTTCATTCATTGCCAAAAACCAAAATTCGTCATTTAAAGCGGTGGAAACGTTTTTAGGTTCAATTTCAGACACAAAGCAAATATTTGAAAATGTTTCATGAAGAGAGGACCGAGTTCTTACTCCAGTAGAAGGTTCCCCAATGACTAGCTCCTTTGGATGATTTTTGGAGAAGTTTAGAATGCTTGGAGGTACATATTCATCTACTTCGGGCTTCTCCTCCTCTTCTTTGGACGGTTCTTCTTCGTCGTGCTCCAAGGATGGCAAAGGTTCATCATCGGTACCTGTAGGGAGCTTCTCTGCACAAGGAACAAACTAATCAAATCTGACATTAATTGATTCTTCAACCTTACTTGATCTTTTATTAAATATTCTATATGCTTTACTAGTTGAAGAATAACCAAGAAATATTCCTTCATCGCATTTTTCGTCAAATTTTCCTAAAGAATCTTTGGTAATAAGAATGAAGCATTTACATCCAAATACTTTAAAATACGATACGTTGGGTTTCTTTTGATAGTAGAGTTCATATGGTGTGATAGATAATGATGGGCGAAGCATAACTCTATTCATTACATAGCATGCAGTGCTTACGGCTTCTGCCCAAAAATACTTAGGTAATTTATATTCAGATAGCATGGTGCGTGCAAGTTCTTGTTTTGTCCTATTTTTCCGTTCTACAATACCGTTTTGTTGGGGTGTGCGTGGAGCAGAGAACTCATGCTTAATACCTAACATGTCACAAAAAGATTTAAAATTTTCATTTTCAAATTCACCTCCATGATCTGAGCGAATGCATTTTATTTTTAAATCTAATTCATTTTGAATGCGAGTACATAATTTTGAAAATTCGCAAAACGCATCAGATTTGGAGGAGAGAAATAAAGTCCAACAATATCTAGAGTAGTCATCTATGAGAACATAAGTGTATAATCTACCACCAAGACTCGCAGTGTTAACGAGACCAAAAAGATCCATATGAATTAATTGCAGAGGTTTTGATGTAGAAATTACATTTTTGCTTTTAAGAGATGACTTAGAAAATTTGCCTTTTTGGCATGGAGAGCATAATGATGATAAATTTCCATTTAACTTAGGCAATCCTCTAATCAATTCTCTTTTTGCTAGTTTTAAGATAACATTGTACTAGCGTGGCCTAAGCGTCTATGCCATAATTCTAATTCATCATTTTTCATTATAAAACATTTTATAGAAGATTTAGAAAGATCAAGAAATGAAACTATGTAAACATTATGAATTCTAGGTGCAGTTAATAACACATCTTTTGTTTTAGGATTAACAATCTTGCAAAGATTAGTGGAAGATTCAAAAAAGTACGTCTAAACCTTTATCACAAAGTTGACTTATAGATATTAGGTTATGTTTTAATCCTTTCACATAAAGCACATTTGATATAAGAAAAGATGCGTTACCCACTGTACCAATTCCCATGATCCTTCCTTTACCGTTATCGCCAAACGTCACTATTCCTCCTTTCTTCTTTTCTAAGGAATTTTGCTTTATTGCCCGTCATGTGTTTGGAGCAGCCTGAGTCCAAATACCACACGTCTTCTGTTTCCTTAGCCTTCCTGCAAATCTAGAAAGAGGATGAGAGTAAAGACCCAGATACCCAAGAGGTACCACCCATAGAGTAAGTGGATTTCTTAGGTACCCAGATTTGTTTTAATGATCGTTGATTTATTATATTCCTGCAAGAGCCAGACGTGTGTCCAAATTTAAGACAATTAGCACACGAAATAAAGGGGGTTGAGACCCTTTTCTGAGTTTCTATGTTGCTCTTGCTGGATGATGTTTGTACATTAGAAAGACCAGAAAAAATTTTAACTTTAGAGCTACCGCCGGCGTTAGTAGCTAGCGTCGGGCGGTAGTGTTCACTTTTATATCCGAGTCTGATTTTTCCAGACCCAAAGCATTGATTACCCAGAAGCATATCCAGGGATTTTTGACCAATCCCGAATTTGGTTATGGCTAAATTGAGATTTTGATTTTGTTTTTTAAGAGATGTATTTTCTTGAACAATCATAACACATTTGTTTTCAAATCCTTTTTTGTTCTTTTCAATTTGTAATATAGAAGCTTTCAATCTTCTCTCTAAGTCCCCCTTCTCTTTTGCAATAATTTTGTTTTGTGAGAGGGCATTAGAGAGAGATACTTCAAGTTCTTTTAACTTAAATAAGGAGTGCTCACATTCTTGACATGAGACTTTTCTTTTTTCAAGAGAAACTATTTTTTTGTGAGCTTACGATTTTCTTTTATAATAGATTCATTTTCAAGATTTAATAAAACAAATTTATCATAAAGTTCTTCAAAAGTAGGAGGAGATACTTCAGTGTCGCTAAGAACACTGGTGTCGTCATCGTCGCTTTTGGCCATCAAGCACAAGTTTGCTTCCTCCTCGCTACTTGACTCAGATTCGTTTGACTCTTCAGAGGAAGAGTCATCCCAAGTGGCGGCCTTCAGCACTTTCTTCTTTTCTTTTGTTTTCTTTTGTTCTTTTCGTTCCTTTTGGTATTTTGGGCACTGGCTCCGAATGTGCCCGGTTTTTCTGCAGTGATAGCATTCTGGAGGCGGCCTTTCTTCTTCGTCATCGCTTCCTTTTTCTTTCCTCGATGAAGAGGAAGATCCCTTTCGTCGAGTGTCCTTTTGGAAGAATTCTCTGAATGTGTTCCTTCTTTCTGGATTCCTGGTGAACTTTTTCAAATTCTTCACCAGGAGTCCTTCTTCATCATCATCGTCCTCTTCGGTGCACTCCTTCTTTGATGTTAGTGCCAACGCCTTTTTCTTTGGCTCTTGATGCCGCAAATCTTAGCACACCGCTATAGGCGGTAGTAAGACTGCGGCACGAAACGGCAGTGTACCGATCGTTCAAGTAATATAAAATGGGAATGAATCCCCAAGTATCGATCTCAAAGGAACACAGTAAGGTGGAGTTTATTATCGAGGAAGGACTTGAGATTGAAGTCCTTTCGAGCGGATGGATGCGGAAATGGGGGATTTGGTTTGTGGAAAATAAAAGAAAACAACTTAAACTACTCCTATGCAATTCCGCTATGCAATGCTTCGCTTGGCGGGATGGAGACTAGGCAGGCCTTGAGCGCGCTGCGTCGCAAGGGCGGATGGACGAGTAGGCAAGCGGAATCAAACTATGCAGGCCTTGAGCGCGCTGCTTCGTAGGGCGAGTGGATTACACGGGCCGCTATGCCACGCTTCGCTAGGCGGATGGAAGAGTAGGCTAGCGGATGGAGTGGAGAGAACGGCGGAATGAGGGTCGCAAGCACCTCTTCGCAAAGCACGCCACTAGCAATTGCTAGTGCGGCACATGAACGTGACGGCGGGATGGAGGATGGAATGGGGCGCACCTCAAGCAACTCAAACAGTAAAATATTTCACATAGACATGAAATGTTTAGAAATGCAAATAAAGTTAAGGGCTACTTCATCATAATGTTAGCTCTAGCTACATATACATCAATAAGAGAAGAACAAGGCAAGAAATCGACCGAATCAGAAGTCTCGTTGTAGATTCATGGTTGGAATCGCCAGGTTGTCAATCCGCATCCAAGCTCGGTCCGCAACTACGTCCGGGGTAGAGAGAGTTGTCACTACTCTCCAATGAGCCCGTCTTCTTCGTGTCACGGTCCGGTAGAGGTTGCAAACTTCCTCTTGCTTG
The DNA here is from genome assembly GCA_033032865.1 of Dactylorhiza incarnata. Taxonomy (NCBI): domain Eukaryota; kingdom Viridiplantae; phylum Streptophyta; class Magnoliopsida; order Asparagales; family Orchidaceae; genus Dactylorhiza; species Dactylorhiza incarnata. The sequence goes on along the minus strand of JAWHQI010000160.1, from coordinate 2,838,233 downwards.
ATGGCGATGGCGGCTAAACCTTCCTTGAAGCTCTAGGATGAAGGAGGAGGCCGAGAGGAAGCTCCGGCTCAAGAATGGCATGAAGAACAAGCCCGGAGCACCTCCCGATGTTGGGCGGCGATGGAGGGGCGAAATCGGGCGCTCTGGAGCAGGAAATGGCGGACTGGCGGAAGAAAATGCGGAGGATCCCGACCTAATTCGCGAGCAGGTCAATTTATAGGCGCTGGAATAAACAGTGCGCACGATCATTGGCGCACGACCAGTGGTCGTGTGCGCTGGAATCCTGTGATCGTGCGCCTGCCTGGGTGGAACCTGCAATGTAAGAAATTTATAAAATACCATGTTCGCACGACCAGTGGCGCACGACCGATGGTCGTGCGCACTATCGTAGGTGGTCGTGCGCACTGGTCGAAACAGAACTCATAAAATTGATGTTAAGTGCGCACGAACAGTGGCGCACGACCGGTGGTCGTGCGCACTATCGTAGGTGGTCGTGCGCACTATCGTAGGTGGTCGTGCGCACTGTCCGAGACAGAACTCAAAAAAAGGGTTAAGTGCACACAATCAGCGGCGCACGACCAGTGGTCGTGCACAATAGAACCAGTGATCGTGCGCAGTGTTCCTGTACATAATTGTACCAGGAACACCTGCACGACTCCTGTTCCAGTACAACCACGAATCCAGTCACTGAAAGTGGCACTTAACAATGCATGAAAACTACTAAAGAAGAAGAACATGAAATAACACCAAAAACGGGCATAGAGGTGCACTTAGCATGGAGTATCAAATATGAGTGAAAACATGTCTAAAGTGAAGTGCATAGACTAGAAAATCGGCCCAGATGAGTCCATAAATGTGTATATATTTGGGACTCATCACACCCCTAGACTTAACTGTTTGCGCGTCCCGAGCAAACAACTCTCGGCGGACGGGAAAAACAAGGGTTAGAGAGGTGATTATGGCTAGGAGTAATATGCGAAATCAAATAATCATGTGCATAAAATTCTCTTAGAAGAAATTTCTATTATGCAAAGTAATCTACAAATATCTAAAATAGTAAATAAGAGATTAGTTTACTCAAAAGCTGAACCAAGTGTGATCTGCCAGTCACATGTAGGGAGAATGTAGAGACGCGCTCAGACGAGTATTTCGCAAAATACGGGATACGGAACTAACTCCACCGAAATCCATCGGTGTCGGGAGCCATAAGCTCGCACTTTCGCACTCTCTCCACAGCATTAGGTAAGACTACACACTAGTCAATAGGGCTTTGAGGTAAATATGTGGCTTAGGTTGCGGTATGATATACAATGATAAATTCGGAGGCTAACGCACCTAACGCATTTGAGCAATACACTTTGTAAACCCCGGCAACAAATAAAGCTGATGTTTTCATTGCCAACACCCAATATAAAGTAATTCCTCTCAAACAATTCAGAATTTCTGAGTTAGAATATAAAGACTCGGAATTTTTTTTTCTTTTGGAGCGCTGATCTTTTCAATTTTTAGCTCGCTAATATTTTTTATTTTACCTTTTTTTTTCAACTTAGCCAAAAACAGCACAACACAATAATTAGTTATACTATAAAGCTCAAAACACATGCGTATACAGGTTTGATGATCTTGGCTTAAGCGAGAGCGGTGGAGCTAAAGAGAAAAGGTGGGATAGGCTCAAAATTAGTTAGCAAGGATAAATCTCTGGTTTTGGCTCAAAGCTCAAACGGTTCAAAGAATGGCCTACATCATGCTAATGCATTAGAACTACCCGGTGCCTATGTTTCGAGAGTCGCTAGGGGCAAGTTCTTAGCCACCGAGAAAGATAACTCTTTCTCCCGACTCGAGAAATACGGATCTAGCGTTCGCTACCGACTCACCTACACTACCGGTAGATCGACACAGGTTCATGCTTTGAGTAAAATAAAACTCTAATTACTAGATTAGATAAGAATAAATATACAAAGCTTGAAAAATAGAAATAGCTTCTACGCAAAATTCTATGCAAAACATGAGTATTCGATTAGAACACTACTGGAGTCAACATCGTACTCCAAACCACAATTCCTAGCTAACACAATTGACTTCCCGGCTCCATTCCAAAAGGAAATTTGGCACGGTAGCACTCGCAAGTAAGTGTGTGCATAATGGGTGTAGTGGTGTATGCTATAATATGACATAAATAAAAATATACTTCTGGTATGCAAAAACGTGTTCACGTGTAGTGAACACTCGGTACACTCAACCCAGACTTGAATTGAACAATCACATGAATTATGACAATGAGAATAAAGAGATGCTAAGGAAGAGGGTACCTATGCTCAGATATGAGCATACCAGAAGATTGGCATTAATACTGCGAAGGAAGTCCAAGTCCGCCACCAAAAGAAATTGCCGCACACATGCAGGCAAAAAGGCTCCAAGCAAAAATATATAAAACTAAACTATTAACAGGTTAGCAACAAAAACTTGGGTTGTCTCCCAGCAGCGCTTTTGTTTACCGTCCTTAAGCTGGACTTAATACCTGTATTAAGCAGTTTTAATAATAGTCTAAGCATAGAGCAAAAGATGGTAAATCCTAAATATTACATGCCTCAAAATGATCAACTATAAGTTGATTTAAAATAGTAACTAAGAATAAAAGAGATGGGCCCGAAGACCCAACAACAGCAGTCAAGAGGATCAAGAGCTTTCCATCTCCATATTTCGTCCTTCTTCATCCTCTTCCTCTCCTCCAACCTGCGGTCATGGATGAAGTAACGCTTTCCTCCATGCACCCAGTCTTTCAAGGAAAAAGCAGGCAATGATGTTGAAGTGGAATAGACGATTGAATTCATCATTACCAACTGCTTTCCCTGCCAAGACTGCCTCTCAAAATTACCCAAGAATGGGTCTATAAATTCAAGCATCTGCAGAGGGATAAATGAAATATCAGACATTAATGCAGGCGGGGAAGTAGGAAGGATGAACTTATCAATATCAGCATTAAAAGAAGGTTGATTAGGAAATAAAATGGACGAAGAACTAAAAGAATCAAACAACGGAGGAGTGATCCCGGTTTCACTCCTGGCAGGATCAAAGCACAGATCACTGTCGGTATCATATGAGTCGTAACGAGGGGAACCTAGGAGCTCGGGGTCCTCGGTGGTGAGCTGGATGTCCCCATCCAAGAGGTAAGTAAATACCTCCTCCTCGGAAAGAGAATCCTCCTCATCCCACCGCGGTGCGTCATCGTGTTCAAAGGTATCACACTCCCCATCAGAGAGAATGAAATCCTCATCCCACTTTGGCGCAACCTCAGGCGCCGAATAAACCACCCGCACGACATCATCAGCCGACTCACTAAAGATAGAAGTAGATGAATTTTACAAGGAATGCGGAGGAATCGGACTGCTCTCATGATCAGAAAATAAATGAGCAGTCGCCTCCGCGAAAATATCCACAGACGCCTCCCCGCAGGAAGAACCAGAATCTGCGCACCATACTGGTGCATCCATGAGTTCCCAATCCTGTCCCTGTTGACCATCAAATGAGTGCACATCGTCCCTCAAGGGAAGCTCATAAAAGGGGATTGAGGGACCCATGAAAGAGTTGTACGCGGCGAGAGATTCCTCAGTAATCTCCAAGGGCAAAGATCGAGCATGATGTGCGATGTCAGTGTAGGGGCCAGACAACACTCTGGTGGGCCTGTCCGCAGTAGTCTCCCGAAAATGGGGGGATGCTGCGCACACGTCCTCAGAGGGGGAAGGATCGCACAGACGAGGGCAATCCTTCACCATATGACCTAAACCTTGGCATAGCAAGCACCTAATACAATTCTCATTGTTTAAAGCAGTCAGGGAGTCGATGTATCGACGCAAAGTGTCATAAAGACGACACTCGGCTTCAGAATACATCACAGAAATATGTGGATAAACAGAAAATAAAGATTCTTTGCAAAATAATACTACACACACAAAATAAATCTGGAAAACCTGCTTTAGAAAAGTTAAAACTAGAAAAAAAAAATAACAGAGCACAGAAAATTAATAGGCTAAAAATTTTTGAAAGACAAAAACAAAGTAGAAAAATGGATATACAAGTGAAAAAAAACTACAATCTCTCGTCTACCTCTCAAGAAACTCACACGACCGTGCTCCCCGGCAACGGAGCCAAAAACATGATGGCGCAAATCTTAGCACACCGCTATAGGCGGTAGTAAGACTGCGGCACGAAACGGCAGTGTACCGATCGTTCAAGTAATATAAAATGGGAATGAATCCCCAAGTATCGATCTCAAAGGAACACAGTAAGGTGGAGTTTATTATCGATGAAGGACTTGAGATTGAAGTCCTTTCGAGCGGATGGATGCGGAAATGGGGGATTTGGTTTGTGGAAAATAAAAGAAAACAACTTAAACTACTCCTATGCAATGCCGCTATGCAATGCTTCGCTTGGCGGGATGGAGACTAGGCAAGCCTTGAGCGCGCTGCGTCGCAAGGGCGGATGGACGAGTAGGCAAGCGGAATCGAACTATGCAGGCCTTGAGCGCGCTGCTTCGTAGGGCGAGTGGATTACACGGGCCGCTATGCCACGCTTCGCTAGGCGGATGGAAGAGTAGGCTAGCGGATGGAGTGGAGAGAACGGCGGAATGAGGGTCGCAAGCACCTCTTCGCAAAGCACGCCACTAGCAATTGCTAGTGCGGCACACGAACGTGACGGCGGGATGGAGGATGGAATGGGGCGCACCTCAAGCAACTCAAACAGAAAAATATTTTACATAGACATGAAATGTATAGAAATGCAAATAAAGTTAAGTGCTACTTCATCATAATGTTAGCTCTAGCTACATATACATCAATAAGAGAAGAACAATGCAAGAAATCGACCGAATCCGAAGTCTCGTTGTAGATTCACGGTTGGAATCGCCGGGTTGTCAATCCGCGTCCAAGCTCGGTCCGCAACTACGTCCGGGGTAGAGAGAGCTGTCACTACTCTCCAATGAGCCCGTCTTCTTCGTGTCACGATCCGGTAGAGGTTGCAAACTTCCTCTTGCCTGATGGCGATGGCGGCTAAACCTTCCTTGAAGCTCTAGGATGAAGGAGGAGGCCGAGAGGAAGCTCCGGCTCAAGAATGGCGTGAAGAACAAGCCCGGAGCACCTCCTGATGGTGGGCGGCGATGGAGGGGCGAAATCAGGCGCTCTGGAGTAGGAAACGGCGGACTGGCGGAAGAAAATGCGGAGGATCCCGACCTAATTCGCGAGTAGGTCAATTTATAGGCGCTGGAATAAACAGTGCGCACGATCATTGGCGCACGACCAGTGGTCGTGCGCGCTGGAATCCTGTGATCGTGCGCCTGCCTGGGTGGAGCCTGCAATGTAAGAAATTTATAAAATACCATGTTCGCACGACCAGTGGCGCACGATCGGTGGTCGTGCGCACAATCGTAGGTGGTCGTGCGCACTGGTCGAAACAGAACTCATAAAATTGATGTTAAGTGCGCACGAATAGTGGCGCACGACCGGTGGTCATGCGCACTATCGTAGGTGGTCGTGCGCACTGTCCGAGACAGAACTCAAAAAAAGGGTTAAGTGCACACGATCAGCGGCGCACGACCAGTGGCCGTGCGCAATAGAACCAATGATCGTGCGTAGTGTTCCTGTACATAATTGTACCGGGAACACCTGCACGACTCCTGTTCCAGCACAACCACGAATCCAGCCACTGGAAGTGGCACTTAACAATGCATGAAAACTACTAAAGAAGAAGAACATGAAATAACACCAAAAACGGGCCTTGAGGTGCACTTAGCATGGAGTATCAAATATGAGTGAAAACATGTCTAAAGTGAAGTGCATAGACTAGAAAATCGGCCCAGATGAGTCCATAAATGTGTATATATTGGGGACTCATCAGCTCTTTGTTGTATTCTTCATGTTGAATTTGCAGTTCTACCTCATGGGTTTTGAGATTCCCAATGAGGTTCTCGATCTGGAGCGTTCTTAAGTTGTGCGACTCCGAGATGGCTGTCACCTTCGGATTGAACCTTGGGGGTAAGGAACGAAGAATTTTCCTCACCAAGTCCCCGTCGGAGTAGGTCTTTCCAAGCGCCTTTGATGCGTTGACAATCTTTGTGAAGCGAGTGTACATGGAGTTGATGTCCTCTTCCGTGTCCATCCTGAATTTCTCGTATTCAGATTCCAGTTGAAACAGCTTTGCATCTTTCACCTGCGATGTACCTTCGTGAGTTACTTCTAATTGATTCCAAATATCATAAGCAGTTGTGCATGCAGAAATTCTATTAAACTCAGTCCTATTTAATGCACAATATAAGGCATTCATTGCTTTAGCATTATTTTTACACCTTAGTTTATCGTTGTCATCCCATTTATCCTTAGGTTTGCTAATGTCGCCTCTCCTACTATAGTTGTAGGCGGAGAGTACCGTACTTCTACCATGTTCCATACTTCTACATCCATGGTCATAAGAAAACACATCATTCGATTTTTCCAGTAGTTAAAATCTGACCCAGTAAAGAGAGGTGGTCGACTAACCCCTTGACCCTCAGGAAAAGCGAGATCATGAGACGCCATTATTCCCGGTTGTTAAGCCGATTGGAATAAAACCGCTCTGATACCACTTGTTGGATCGGTCGGCGCCCTTAGAGGGGGGGGGGGGTGAATAAGGGTTTTCAAAAACTTTAGATTTTATTTAGAAAAACTTGGAATATTGCAAAATTAAAGCAAGAAGACAAGTAAAACAAAAAGAGAGACAAGCTTTATTGATATTAAATAAGTCTTACAAAACTTGATCTCAATGTCGCTAGAGATCGGAGGCGAATAATAAAAGCTCTTTTCGTTTTCTATCCCGACTCGCTTCCCCACGAACCGGTGGCCCTAGCCTCCTCCTTCCCGGATTCGGCCTCAAGCCGCTCTAGCCAATCCTTCCCCGGATGTGGCCTCAAGCACCCCCTAGACCTAACCTAGATGTAGTCGCCAACACGAGGCGATTTTCAGCCCTAAGTCCTACCCCAGACCTTGTCGCCAACACGAGGCGATTTTCACTACCGTTTACAAAGAAAGATAAATAAAATAATAAAAACTTCCCTTAAGATGAACTTTTGAATATGGAGGCGAAGATCCGCTGTAGAGTCAGCGTTTGTCAAAGCGGACTTTGTTTGGCTTCGGCGTGACGGAATCCTCCTTCAGAAGTTGGCAGAGCTTCGCCGGGACCTCAAATTTCGGCCAAGATAGGCCTCTGGAATTCTAGTACTCTCTCTCTCTGAGGTGTATGCAATTGGTGTCCGAAAACAAGAGGAGAGGGGGTCCTTTTATAGCCCAAGCGCTACCGCCGGCGCTAGCCCGGATTAGGAAACAATTTGTGCGGCAGAATCTCCCATCCGCGGCAAAGAGGCTTTCATTCCTTCTGTGTTCACCGATACCGCCGGCGTTATCCGCTACCGCCAGGCATTAGCGCCTTCCATAACAGCTCCCGGAAACGTGCTCATCATCGCTAGCGCCGGGCGCTATCGCTACCGCCGGCGCTAGTGAGCCTCTTCGAATTGTGGCCTCAATTTTTTGGGCAGACATCATGAGTACTCCTTGAGTCATATGGACTATGCTAACCTGCACACTTGAACACACAAGATCAAATACACATAGGATTTGTTATTCTCAAACCTAGGAGATGCGGAAGACCATGTTCCAACAATATGAATGTCTCAGGTAGACATATAAGTTAAGGGGTCTGCCTGAACGTCCTGATCATATGAAAAACCCCATAAAAATTCATATGATAGAGAGTATGATATGCGCAACGTATGCTTGATATGTCATGCTTATGCAATGCAATGGTGAAATTCACGCACACGACTCTGTACGTACAGACCTTTTGTAGTTCCCTCTGTTCGCTTGTGTCAAATCAGGTACCCAGTTGAGGCAAACAGGGCAGTGGACCGGGCTGTCCACTTCTAGGCTTGTGTAACACCACCCAACCTAGACCTTATGTACGCCCCTAAGAACACACAGGGTATCCGCATACTATCTGGTAAGCACCACCTCTAGCCCTCTATTCGAGTCTCCGCTCAGGTACCCAGTTGAGGCAAACAGGGCAGTGGACCGGGCTGTCCACTTCTAGGCCAGTATGACACCTCCCAGCCTAGACCTTACGTACGCCCCTAAGAACACACAGGGTATCCACGTACTACTTGATACAACAATGCCTCTAAGTGAAACACCAAGCTCTCGGCTCGGAGGACCCGACCAGTCCTTTCTTATGCTTCGAGCCTACCATTCGCAGGACTATCCCAGTCCTTCCTTATAACCCGAGCCTACCGCTCGCAGGACTAACCCAGTCCTTAATGTAACTATCACCCGAGCCTCCAGCTCGCAGGACTAACCCATCCTGAGCCAACGTACGTCCGCCGGTGTGACGGCCAGACCGTACCGGAGACCCTCCACAGATTTCCTTCATAGTTTTCCATATACCGAACATCAAGTTCAATAACTATTTATTTCCATACAAAGTTCAACGAGCGCAACGCTCCTTTGAATATCAAAGATGTGCCCCTTTGTCAAGCCAATGCTGCCTGACCCCTAGGTGGCAACATTATCTTAGTACCGAGTTATTCATGTCCAGGATAGCTTGTCCTTACCTGCCCTCGTACTCCACATAGGAGCGAGATTATAAATCATAGAGGTCGCAAATAATCTAATCTTTTCTAAATTTTAGTTAGCCTACAGATTTAGGGGTCGACCTTGAACTTCCCGAGGGTTACCCTATGAGGGGCTTGCAACGGTACTGGGAGGTGTGATGGGGTGACATCCCAAACCTCCGCTTCCCAGGGTATTTAATATTATTGGTAATCTACACTTATTAGTTTCTCACGACCTCTATGGTTACTCTTATCTATGATAACATCAGACTGTTCTCCCTGCATTTTATAACTATATGCTCCCTATGATCATCATATACGATCGAATGAGAATCCTCAGTTGTTACATACTAAATTTGATGTTCTAATCAGCGTGAACTATTCTTCATAGATCTTTAAAAATTCTAACATTCAATGATCATCGTGTAACATTATAAACTTCAAGGATCTTTAACTTCCCGATGTTAGCGTCTTCAAGGCTCGAGTGATTATAATATTTTCTCACTATAATTCCAATTTTGGAATATGAACTCCCAAAGGTCTTTGTTATAAGATCACCGAAGAATTTAGAGGCATAAACCTAAAATTTTCAAATGAATATTTGTCCTCTAAATGTATTTATCGTAATTATTGGGCTAATGACACTTGGATTATGAGTATTATCCATTTCCCAAAATATATTTTCTAAAAATTACTATGGGATCCTAACATCAAAACTATTTTCTAAATGATTTTCATTAACCATTATCGTTGAATAGTCTTCTTAATAATCCAAATCACCCTCTAATATAGATTGCAATCTTTGTGAACACCATAATCATGGAGTTCTCTACTAATGTCGTGATTCTAAAACCGATCATGATACATGCCTGTTCATTTGATCTTTTAAATCCTTTAGGGGTCTACTATTAGTTTTCCTTAATTAGATCATTTCCTAAGTTTGGGAAAAATTCTAAAAAGTTTTACTAAAATGTCTCTGCTGTTCAAAGGGAATTAAATCTCTTTATTGATAGAGACTTATCTTTCCTTATTTCTTCCACTAGGGAACACCATCCCCATTCAAACTTGATTTATGAAAAAAAAATTTCATAATTATTCTAGGACTTGCAAATGGGAATCTCATCTATGCAAAAGTCCAATTGATCTAATATAATCATATAAAACTTATTTCGTGATTCAGACCATAATGTCTTGGAATAAACCTACGAGCTATGGTAATACATGTGATAGTAATGAGGTAAACCTCAAAACTATGAGTTATAATTTGTGTTTTAACATCTAACCTAAGGCATATAAGGTAGTTTTCAGCCTTATTTTTCCTTGGGCCAAATTCAAAGTTTGATTTCCCAGACATCTTCTATGTGGTTAATAACGAGCTCTAGATAACTGATTTTCTAGTGTAATTCCACTAAATTTCGATTTTTGAGGAACATTTCATGATTTACTTATGAACAATCATCTTGTTTAATGCCCTTTAATCTCTCGCTCAGGAGGGAGACCAGGAAGGTCATCGGGAAAGACGTCCGGGTACTCCCGCACCACAGGAATATCTTCAACACAAGGCGATGATGCGCAAGCCGCGAGCAAGACAGAAACAAAACAGACATGGCCATCAAAATCCGCCAAGGCCTGAGCACAGACCACTAACATAACCGAGGAAGTTTGACGTGGAAAGCCAAACACACTTCTGGGCTGGACATCATCCATCAGAAAATCCAGATGCTTATCCCTGCACTGGATCACAGCGACGAATCGGGCTAGCCAATCTATGCCCAGAATCACATCAAAATCCTCCAGATCGATCACCTTCAGATCTGCATATCCCAAAAATCCATCCGACACAACCGGACACTGCCTCACGCACAGATCTGACACCACTGAATCTCCGGACGAGTATTTGACACAAAACGGATCATCAACACGCTCCAAGGCCCAGCGATACCGATCAACAACTTCTTGGCCACAAAAGAGTGAGTGGCACCAGAGTCAAGAAGAACAAGCGCCCAACAATCTCGAACTTTAAACTCGCCTAACAAAGCAGTATAGACACATGACACAACAAAGATAGAACGCTGCTATAGCGACTAAATTACCACGGAAAAATTGGACTACAACGAGAACGAGGAAGAACCTGATACAAACAGCCTGCTAAGACTGGACTCAAACCTCTAGGAAGAGAGACATACAAATACTTGCTTTTGCTACTGCTTTTTTTTTCTCTGGGAAAAGTAAATACATAATATCACGTTATACTCAGGATGGTATACCATCCTTTACCCCTCGTGCATCTCTTCCGTATGCAAATAAACTCAAAATATTACCTTTGAAATCATGGGTGTACATGTGTCAACGTGTAGATCTCTAGCTTGGCACGTGTGCTTATGCAATGTTATGCTATGCATGCAGTGCTATGCAAACTAAGAAAAGGCCTTAATGCATGCTATGAGCAGTGTACACATGCGATCTTATGCATCTCATACTACATATTATCGCATGCAACGAAAAAGAAAAATCTAATGGACACGCATGCGACCTACGTTATGCATCCCATACTACATAACAGTCGTATGTTGTCACCGATGAGGATCCATATACAAACACATATTATGCATCCCATACTACATAATATGCCCCGTATACTTCTTTCATGCTTATGAGTGTAGTGTTCGTGCTTCAGCCGAGATCTACAGATGACCCATCGGTGAGTGTATGCAATGATTAACGATTCTTACTGGACGGTTAACCGGGCCAACCAGAACATTTCCAGCAACCTGGCTAACCTACCTCTGATACCAACTGTCACAACCCGTATTTTCCCGAAATAATTTATAATATCAGAGTAAAGGGGGAAAACACGCGTCATGATGCCACGTCCTGTAGGGGACAACTACAGACGTTCAGGCGAGCACTCAAACGAACATTTTTACGAGAAAAGATGTGAATTAATAAAAGTATTTTATTTTTAAGGTTATTTTCATTAGGTTAGGAAGCCGTGCCCCTCGGCCCTGCGGTTTACATAGCCGCTCTTTATCAAAAATATGCGTACACAACAGAAGGAAATAAGTTCATTTTATTCCTAACGGCGCTGAAGACCAGAGACGTCTCCAGGGCGAACGCCGGTCTACATTTAATATATAATAAAGAAGTATCATTTTTATTTAGGTTTACGCTTTGCAAATATATGATACTTAGTAGTAGATACGACAACCAGTTAAAAGAACAACTTTTTATAATGCTAAAAGAACTGCATTAATATTCAGCAAAAAAAATAGGCTTTTCCCAGAGTGTACATATACAAAATAACCAAGTAGCAGAAAAAGAAACTAGCAGCAGCATGAGCAAATAAGCCAAACAAAAGCCGTACGGGCGTCAACAACTGACACGAACCCGCAGGAAAAAAAAAAGAAGTCAATAGTCCCAAAAAGAAGGAAGAGCTGCAACAACAGAACTGAATCCTTACCTAATAGGGAGGAAAGCCCTCCACCCGAGAAGTGAACAACCCTGTTCTAAAACCTGCGGCAGCTACGAACCTGAACTTGAGGCATCCATAAGAAAAGAATGCCTCAGCCCAAAGGGTGCAAGAAAACAGCATAGTTAAAAGTAAGAGCAGGAGAAGTAACAAGTGACATATCCAAGCTGAAGGGGTATATAAATACATATATATATACATATACACATATATATAACTATATATATATACGCTTATATAAAGATTTCAGTAATAGAAGGTTAAGAAGATCCCGCATAGAACCAGCCCAATAAGCAAGAGCATGACTAAACTTGGCATATAGTGCAAAAAATGGACCAGTGGTGGCGGACCCAAAACAATGTCACTATCCACTCACATAAAGGGGATGTTCAAAACGAACCAGTGGTGGCGGACCCAAACAATGTCACTAACCACGCACATAAAGGGGATGTTCACCCCAAATAAAAAGGCGCCGTGGTGGTGGTCTCATCGCCCTACCAACCACTATTAACAGAACTATGATGGGGGACCCCATCGTTCCCTATATCCATCATTCCAGTGCAAACAAGTCCATCAATATTTAGCCAAGTAAATATGCAGAAGTAGCCAAGTAAAACATGATCCGGAACAAAATCAACCAGAATAAACCATCTAGGAGTAGCCCAGGATCGGAACAAAGCTAAACATATAGCAGCTAGCATATAAAAGAGGGATAGAAGGGTTCACCCAACCATAGCAGCTAGCATATAATAAAACAAGACCAATTAAGTGTGCCGAGGAGTTAGCAAATAGAATCACCATAATATTGATCATTTCTAGCTACTTGAATCGAAGCGCGCAGAATTATTTTGCAAGTAATGAAACCCAACAAGAGTGGTGCAAGGCAGCCCAAAAGAAAAGAACATAGCATCAGCCCTTGCTTAGACAAGAATAAGGAGCAGGCCCCAATATTTGACCAAGATAAGAGGCAGTACCCCAAATTAACAAAGAACCCAAGTAGGAAGGGTGTAAATCTATGTATATATAGCAGCCCTTAGCCGGGATTTATACCACCATTCGGGACTAGCATAACCCAAGCAAGGAGCAGTCCCAAAATGAATTCACAAAGCAGCAGCCCAATGTAGACAAAAGAAAATAGTCCCAGCAAAATCTATAGGAAGCAGCCCCCAATTAACAAATATGAGAAGCAGCCACCAAATAAGAAGCACAAGAAGCAGCCCCCAAATACCCAACATAAGAAGAAGCCCCCCAAGAAAAGCAAACCAACAGGGAAGCCCCAAGCAACACAAGCAACAACAGCCCCTCACAAAGGCAACAACAGCCTCACAAGGAAGGCAAACCAACAAGGCAACCCCAATTAACACAAGCAGCAGCAGCCCCTCACAAAAAGAAAACCAACCAACAGGGCAGCCCCAAGCAACACAAGCAGCAGCAGCCCCTCACAGAAAGAACATGGTAGCCCCAAGCAACACAAGCAACAACAACCTAATTTTGAGTATAAATATCAACTCCCCCCCCCCCCCCCATATAAACAAAACTTAAGAAGCAGCCCCCACATAACCAACAACGGAATTACACATACAACAGCCCCAAATTAACCCAACAAGGATGATTATATAGCAGCAGAAAAATCAAATAACAGCAGCCTCAAATTAAAGATCGGAATTTATGCAACCCAAGGCCAAGGTAGCATAACCCAAGCAGCAGCCCCCCCTTAATTTTAAACCCCAACTGGACAATACATAGAAGCCCCCAACCGAAAGCAAAACCCCAAAATTTTTGCTAACCAAGATAAGGATAGGCAGCCACAAGAATTTATAAAGAGCTTTGCCAACAACCAAGAGGATGCCACTAATCAAGAAACAAAAATACAGAAAAGAGATGGAGAGGAGGTAAGGGAAGAGTTTTCTTGCCTCAAACCACGGCGACCTGCCGGATCGCGATGAGCATGGAAGGAGCCACCCGGATCTTTAGCCCCGACGACAAAAACAAGCCCCGACAACCACGATCCTTCCTCCTCCGGCATCTCCGGCGCACCTCGACACTGACCGACGCAAACCCTAACCCGCCTCTACCTCCCTCTCGAAAGGACTGGAGCCATCGGGGATGAGAAAAAGAAAATTAACCGAGGGTTCCCAAACCCCTCTCTGCATATATCTATATATATATTCCTATATATAAATTTTACACAAATGCATATATATTGTATATATGTATGTAAATATAAACTTCTGTACAACCTTTACACATGAAAATATATAATGTACACATATGCATACTTTTATATAAAACCTTTTTTTTACATATACATGTATATAATTATACACATATACCTACCTACATGTAAACCCTCCTGTATGAATACATGATTGTATAAGATTTCCAATACACGTGTAAAACTTCATACATACACACTTATATATATATATATTGCAATTATAACTCGATCTAGAATTACTTGCCGGACGACGACGATGACGAAATGGTAACGCCCTCTCACAGTCACACTACGCAATGATAATTTAATATTTAAGACATTCATCTCGCATTCCCTGCTTAAAAGACTATAAGAAAACCTGGGGCGTTACAGCCACCCCTCCTAACAAAAAGTTTCGCCCCGAAACTTTGCAACAAAAATATAAAACAAGGGGAAACACAAGAAACGAAGACTTACCGGGGAAACTAGCCGAAAAGGTAAGGATAGGATTCCTTCATTGCTGACTCTAGCTCCCAGGTCGCACCCCGAACATCCTGGTTATCCCAGAGGACCTTCACCATAGGGATGGTCTTCCTTCGCAACACCCGATCTTGCTTCTCCAAGATACGAACGGGTTGCTCCACAAAGGACAGATTGGGCTGCAGCACTGGCACGGAATCCAGAACATGGCGATCGCTGCAGACGCACTTCCGCAACCGGCTCACATGGAAAATGTCGTGCACACCGGGGGAAGAGGCAGGTAATAACAGCCTGTAAGCAGAAACCCCGATGCGTTCGACGATCTCGAATGGACCTACATACCTGGGGTCCAGCTTATGGCTCTTCCCGAATCTTTTAACACCTGCCATCGGGGACACCTTTAGGAACACCATGTCCCCCTACTGCAAATTCCAAATCACTTCTACGCCGATTGGCATACTTCTCATAGCGCTCCTGAGCTACCCGGAGCTTCTCCCGGATCTGCGTTACAGCAACGCTCATCTCTTCCAAAGCCTCAGGACCCTAAGACTGGCTTCTCGCCCACTTCAGCCCAAAACAGGGGAGTCCGACATCTCCTCCCATACAGCGCCTCAAACGGAGCCATCTGCAAGCTCTCCTGATAGCTACTGTTGTACGCAAACTCCATGAGCCCAAGGCGTTCATCCCAAGCTCCTCCATGCTCTAAAATGTAACACCGGATCATATCCTCCACAATCTGATTTACCCTCTCCGCCTGCCCATTCGTCTGCGGATGATAGGCCGTAGAATACCTGAGATCGGTGCCCAAGGCCCCTTGCAGACTCTGCTAAAAACGGGAAATGTATCTGGAATCACGATCAGACACTCTGCTCGCGGGAACTCCGTGCAGTCTAACGACCTCTTGCACATACATGGACGCAATCTTCTCCATCGAATAACCAGTCTTGTACGGCACGAAATGAGCACACTTGGTCAATCTGTCCACGATGACCCACACTGCATCATGACCCCGAGGGGAGCTCGGTAAACCAGTAATGAAGTCCATGGAGATGCTCTCCCACTTCCACAAGCGAATATCCAATGGTGTCAACTTGCCCCGGGGTCTCCTATGATCCGCCTTGACGCGCTGACAAGTGTAGCACTGTGCCACGAATCTCGCAATATCGCCCTTCAGGCCTGGCCACCACACGATCTGCTTCAAATCGCGATACATCTTCGTAGAGCCAGGATGATGAGATAGGCTGGAGTCGTGAGCCTCCTCACAAATCTTCGCTCGAATCTCCTCTACAGCGGGTATGCAAAGCCTACCCCGATATCTCAAGGTACCATCAACATCAATCGAGAAATCCGGCAACTCACCTCTCACAGCCCTGCTCCGGAGGTGCTGTAAATCCAGGTCATCCTTTTGGTGCAACTTTGTCAAAACAATCCAGGACGGCTCTTCAACCTCCATACAAGATGGAACACCACTGGGCTTCACCGCGATACTCATCAAAAAGAACTCCTCAACTAGAGACTGCACAGAGAGTCCGAAAACAGAAGCTGAATTCCTGCTCAGGGCATCCACCACTACACTTGCCTTGTCGGGGTGATAGAGAATCTCTACGTTATAATCAGCCATGTACTCCATCCACCGACGCTGGCGCAGGTTCAGCTCTCGCTGAGAAAACACGTAAATCAGGCTCTTGTGATCTGAGTAGATCTTGCACACCACCCCATACAAGAGATGCCTCCACAGCTTAAGAGCATAAATCACCGCAGCAAACCCGACTAGTACACCGTATTGGTTTGACTTAGCAAGACTTCTCATAAGGTATCCTAGCCCGACATCAACCTCAAGTATATTTTGACCAAGTAGTAGGATACCCCAAAGTGACTAAAAGAAGGAGTTGAAAGCGTGTGTGAGTGTTCAGGGCTTACTCTCTGATATACCCACATCACTTCCTAAGTGATATTAACACTCCTCAAACAAACAAATAGGACAATCTTAAGTGGTTTCGATGTTTGTGATCGCACTATTGAATTAGTATGAGACTCGTAAGGCCTTACTTATGTGCTTAGAAGCTAATACTGCACACTCCCACCCTCGGAAAACCATCACAACAGAAGGATGTCAAACGTGGAATGAGAATTCCAACTTAGAAAAGATCACTTAATAGGCACACGACCTTTAAAAAAAAGTGACGACAAATGGCATTTTGAGGGTAGAGAACCCTACCATATACACAAAGCTCAAGGACTGTATGCCCATAAGGATTATGTAAATAAGCGAGATGCCCAAATTGTCGGATATAAGGAACTCATCACAAGATTACGGGAGGCTAATCTTGTTTCTTCGTTTATTGGGCCACTAAAATATTGACTTGGCTTATTTTTTTTAGAAATATAAAAGCCCCTGTAATACAACTCCCTGGGCACCTATTTTAGTGCAGAGTATATAAAGTGAACCCTAGACCCAAATCAGTGCACCCCCACCATCCGACTTATCTAAACGATCTGAATTTTACAGCGTACATGTAAATTTAGTACGATACACATGCTGTCCAAGAACCAACTTTTGGGGATAAAGTTCTATGGATTTGGAAATAATTTTGTTTCATACGATTGTGGTAGACCTAAGGCTTAATAAAGACTAAGGTAGCTTAGGATAATACCCTTGTTGTTACACACTTAGAGTTTTATGGATAATGATTTTTTTTCCTTGATCAACTCTTTGAGATTCGAAACATGCACTTATTATCAAGAGATCCTTCATTCCTGAAGGAATCAAGACTTTGAGGATTGAGTTCCGTAGGAATTGGGGTTTGTTAACTCTTGTTACAGTAAACATTATTGTGAATTCCAGGGTCAAGTTTCCCTGGATCATTATGAAAATCTAGTATATTACAGAAAAGAGTAGATAGACTTGTAGTCTCCATTTAACCTATAAATTTTTTTTATATACTTAACTATTGATTAGTTATCATACTTCTTTCACGAAATGGGTTTTGTACCCTTAGCCACACAATTAATCTTCTAGAATTATTTTAAGGAGGAAAACTCTGAACTTCTGCTGAACACTGTCTTGGATCATGATTAGTCTCTAGAAATTTGTTAAACCTATTGGCCCATGATAACTGATACTTGGGATACAAATTGGAGACCCCATGGTTATGAAAGAAATAGGAATGAGGCCAAAAACAACCACAACATTATGAAGAGATGAAATCTGTAGAGTTATCACTTGCAAAACTCTGGGAGTGATTTAGAGACTAATTTACGACATATTCATGATAGTTGATTCATAGGTGATAGGTCTCGTACAATATTTGAGCTTGGTTTGCGTTTAACAAAAATGAGGACTATAGATTTGATCGTTATTAACACGTGATTGGGATAAAATCAGGAATAAGGTTTCAGGACGTTAATATGATTGTGCGCACTTCAGGAATTAATCTTGGAGGATTTACAGTATACAAATTTTATGAGCCTTGGAATTGACGACTCACGTGAATTTAAGTACCAGAATAAGGTTTGATTATTACCGGAGTATCCTTTAGTTTAGTAAATGACCGTGGGCATAATTACATTTACTAAATATCATTTGGATCTTAGAGGCATGATTAAGTGTTGACTTAAAATATTAAGAAATGATGATATCATGGAAAAATTAGGAGAACCAATGTTGCCCAAGCTATAAGCATAGCATGATCTTGGAAGACAAGTCTAAATTCTAGTTGCAAACACCAACAGATAAGGGTACGGACATCATATTATGGATTATAAGACTCGATGGATTCCTACACTCGCCTTGTGAATATGCAATTTTACTTCAACTTATGCCCTCCCTCCACTATGTATATCTTCATCAAACTGATAAATATCTAAGGACACCATCAGGAAGAAGATCGTGATTACGGACATTGTAAGATTTAATGAAAAGTGCACTTGGGAGAAAACTGAGGATGAGGCAATGTGAACTAGACCTAACCATCCCCAATATTAGTAGGGAGTCATGTTGCACATGAACCATCAAATCTTCCGGGTATATTCTGAACTCAGACTCCCGCAGACCTAACCTAAATTTCGGGGACGAAATTGTTTCTTCGTTTATTGGGATTTGTAACAACCCCCAAACTGCTAGGCCCCTAGAGAATTTTTGTCATGACAAGCCATGACAAAAATAGGATAAGTGATACCGAGCACTAGGATGACAAATTGAAAGGAATGAAAAACTCATGGTGTGCACTTAGCCACCATGAGCCACCCTAATGTAAAGCAAACTAAAGAGATGCTAATATATCTTATGCATCACACATATCCATGGAGATTCCCCTAGGATGAATCAAACACACAAAATGGGCCAAAGAGGCCCCATGAACTCAGCAAATAGGAAGGAATACACTTTGGGGTGCGTTTAACAAATCTTGATGTCCTAGCCTAGGGGTGACCAAAAGACTCCAATAAGCCAACATAACCTCACTATGACCCCTATGACCACCCAAGGAAGTAAGTAGGCCACTAGGGACCCTTGGGGTCAACCAAATTGGTCAAATTGACCAAAAGTCAACCTTGAGCTTTATAAAGTCAAACCCCCCAAAATAAGGTCAATTAGGTTTTGGATGACCAGTTTGACTTAGCACAACCCTTCTTGAACCTAAGGGGAATATATGAGACCTAAATGAGCCAAGGTACACCTTCAATCTTTGAGGATTAGGGCAAAATCACAAAAAATTCCCAAATTGCCCCTATAGGCAATTAAGTGCAATCAAGCCCCATATGACCTCCACCATGACTCAATTCCTCTTGGAATGGGTCCAAGGCACTAATGTGGGTCAGTCACATTACGTGATGAGAGCTTGAGCAAAGCCAAAACCCAAAAGTCCCCATTTTTGTCTATTTGGGTCAAGTGAGCCAAACTCAAGCTAGGTGGACTTAACCCAACTCCATAGCCCAAGAAGGCAGCCCACATGTTTATCAGCCCCCATGCCCATCTGAATTTCGAAATATAGGGGATTAATTGGCTTGTACAAGTGGGAGAAAGGGAGGAAGAAGACAAGAATGAGAAAAAGGAGGAGTTAATGGAGTGGATGCCACATGGCATGCCTCCCCTCTCCCCCAAAGCATCTTCTCAGCTTCCCCATGGAATCCCTGCAGGAATAGGAGTGAGGTGGCAGCAGTAGTGATGGGGGGAAGGAGAAAACAAGGAAAGGGCCGGCCACCATTAATGGTGATCCAAGAATTAAGAGGAGTTAGGCCTGGATTACACACCAAATCGACTCCTCACAGCTCAGGGATTAATTTCCCTATGATCTGGAGTGTTGTGGTTGGCTGTTAAGGGAGGTGCCATCCTTGGTGAAATCGCCCATAATGGCTGCTCTGAATATAGCCTCCCCTCATCACTTTCAAACGCCCCATTAGCTTCACAATGTGTCAAGGAGAAGAACCCCCATGTTTTCAGGAGGAGACCAGCTCTGAGGAGGAAGATCAAGCAGGAAGTTGGAGCTCGATTTCAGCCATGGCAATTACGAGTTTCCTTCAACCTCAAGCCAAATCAAGGCGAGTTTCCTCCCCCTCTTCCCCTGTGCTAGTTCTCCCTTCTTCCCGTTTTGATTTTTGTTGAGAAATGGCGAGTTTGCCATATCCCCGATCGGGCTCCCAGGCCCCTCCAAATCCCCTCCCCCATTTTTCCTACAGGCCACCTCCAGCCGAGATATCACCGCCAATCGACGGCCCAACCTCTGCCGGAGGTGATGACGTCGGCCGTTTGGCCGGAGACGGCCTGAGATGGCCGGAAATCCGCCCGCAAAACCGGCCCAGGCACGGCAAATCAGAGCCCTTGGCTCATCGGGGAAGATGACCTGTGGCCATTAGATCTGGCGGCTTAGGCTAATCGCAGCCCAAAATGTTTTAAGCCATAATATTTAAGTAATATGTCACATTTCATGCAGCCCCTTAAACAATTTATTAAAAATACCTCCTCTCACTTTCTGGGAAAACTTTGAATACCAAAGTTGTAGCCCATGCCCCCAACTATCTACAGTAAAAATTTCGTCATTTATGGAGCACTATAACTGCCTGTATGAATTTTCTTCTCCTTTATGAGTATTAAACTAATGTAGTGTTGGAACCCTAAAATAAATATGGAAAATTATAGGCTTTGAATCAGGAGTACTGACCAACATGAATGTTGTAGCTAAGAACCCAAGGAGCTCATAGAAATTGACTTTGCTCGATTTGGAGTTCTACAACTCAATATATAATTTTTCTAGTGTAGACTACATTATATATAAATTATATGTTTCATGAATTCTGTCACATTTAGTTAACCAATGTTGTAGGCTGAATTTGAGGCCCTTAGTGGCCGAAAATCAAAAAATACAAAATAATTAATTTAGGGAGTTCTACAACTCCAAATAGGCTGAGATTTTAAACATGCATGTGTCATGCCCAAATACAGCCCCTGACCAAAAATGAGAATTTTTGGATAAACGTTTTCTATAGTTTTGGTAATAATTTAATTATTCATGCATGGGGAAATTAAGTGGGTATAAGATCCTTAAAGACCTCAAGTCTTTGGTGGGGGATCCATTAGGCCATGATATGGCTCTAGTAAAAATCCCAGACAATTTTGGCATGTGCATGATTGGGATTTTTCTCATGCATGCAAAATAGTGTATGAAAAAATGGGATGCATTTAGCATAAAAGTGGAATTTGATGGATCTCTCTCTAATGGCTCACTACTTGACAATGAGATATTGTCCACGTGAAAGACTTAAATTAAGGGTAGCTAATCACCTAGAGGGGGTGGGGGTGAATAGGTTATTTAACTTTATTGCAGTTCTTGAATATAACCTAGATAAATCTGATCAGAGCTTTCAAGAAAAATAACACCACAGAAAAGAACACACAGATTTTTATAGTGGTTCCCCTTATCTTGGGTAATCCACTTTCCCCCTTCTACCCTTCTAGCAGTGTACTAGATAGGGTTTATAACTCCTCCAGATCTCAGACCACAAATAGGTCTTACAGCTCAGATCGCCAAAGGATCTTACAATCTCAGATCACACAGATCCTACCTCAGCCTTTATAACTAGGCTTACAACTCAGATTCACCCCTGAATCCTACAACTCAGATCACACCTGATCTTACAACTCAGATCCTTGACAGATCCTACACTCAGATCTGACAACTCAGATCCTACAGAAATTTAGAAAGAAAGTAACAAATACTTAGACTCAGGTTTGCAATTGTTGAGCCTTCTTGATCTGCCTGAATGATCAGACAGAAACCTTCAATAGAACAGCAGCAGCAAATGATCTTCTTGATTCGACAGGCTGTGATGACTGTTCTTCTTCTTAGGAAGATAGATTCTTCCTTCTTGACCTCCTCCTTTCAAAAAGGATATCAGCACCAGATTGCTGAATGAATTCTTCAAATCAGATTGGTTCTGAAAGGGAAGACGACTTCTCAGAAATCTTTCTCAAACTTTTACTCGAAAACGATAATGGCTTTTAAAACTTTTCTTCACTACTTTTTAATACTTGGCTACATAACCCATAGGTCATGCCTTCTATTTATAGCCCGCCATCTGCAATTACAGTTACGATCTTCCACGTCAGCATGACGTTATGTTTTCAACGGTTTTTATCAGAAACAAAAGCTCAGCCAGCTGTAGAAGAAATTCCTCAGTTCAGACTATCTGTAGAAGAGGCGTTGAGCGCTTACTGTCTTTGTCAACAGTTTCTCAATTAGGCGCCGAGCAATATTTAAACACTCGATGCATACTCCTTAGACTGAAGCTCTCGGCTCCTCCTTCTCAGGCGTTGAGTAATCATCACTCAGTCGACGCCTTTTAACTTTGTCTTCATATCTCTACACTTCTGGATGACGCTGGGCTGATAAGAGTTAAGTCAACACTTCTCATTCCAAGGCGTCGAGCAATATAACTTGGCTCGACGCTTTCTAACTTGAACTCAAAACTTCAGGTTGGCGCTGACTATTTGAGTAGTAGACATGAGTCAACGCTTCTGGGTCACAGGCGATGAGCGATGTATGATGTCTCAACGCTTCTGAACTTGAATGAATTCTATGAACATTTTGCCTGACCTGATCTCCTGCACATTGATCCTAGAGAGTATATCAAATACATTCTGAGATATATCTTTGACTTAGAGATGGACTTCTCCAAATCTAGGACATTGTGAGCAATGATCCCAACAATCTCCCCCTATTTGAAGAAGTCATAACCTCAGTCAATGATATATCTCTCTTTAAAAAAAACAATGTGTACAAATTTCTATATAGATAATCAGAAGAAGGAGTATCATACTATATAGAATCAAATTACCAACACATACTATCCACAGACATTCTCTCAGACATAA
Organism: Dactylorhiza incarnata; assembly: GCA_033032865.1. Lineage (NCBI taxonomy): Eukaryota > Viridiplantae > Streptophyta > Magnoliopsida > Asparagales > Orchidaceae > Dactylorhiza > Dactylorhiza incarnata. The sequence continues at coordinate 2,815,093 of JAWHQI010000160.1, read as the reverse complement.
CATCTCATATAAGCATAAAAACATAAGCAATTCAGAATAAGATATGTCAAGAAGAGAACCATAATCATATCACAGGCATATATATATATGTAATCATGAAAAATAGATCACACCAGAAATTCACCAGGATTGTTCAAAAGTATATTAATTACATTCATCAGAAAGAGAAAGTAAAGATTAAAGTTCTAAGAATGCCCAGGATCCTTGAATTCAATTCCTCTTTTGGCTCTTTTGGCAAGTGCTGCAGCAACTTCCTTTCTCCTTTCGAAATAACCAAATGGCTTTGGGAAGTACCTGATTGGCTCCATTTCTCCTGCCTGGACTTTCCCAGCCATTTTGTCAGCCTTGAATTTGTTCTTTAGATCTTCTTGAGCCCTATGCTTTAACCACTCAGCTTCAGAGTACCACTTTTCTCGTTGATCTGGGTTATTTTTCACAGCTTCCCATGCTGATAGAATCAATTCTCTGGAAGATGGAGACCAACGTTCAAAATCAGCTCTTGATTGAACCTCTTCTCTATACTTTCTTTTGCTTGATTCTTCTTGCTCACTAGTAAAATGTTCTCTTGTGCCTTTATCCTGAGGACTATACATTTGAGCAATCTTCTTTTGAACCTCAGTAAGAGAGATTGGCCCTGTCCCAGAGACTTGATCATTCCCATAGTCTATGGTAGGATATCCAAGAGTTTCTCTTATAGAGTTTGAGGTCCACATAGCATGTTCAGAACTAGCTTGAATCATTGACCTCTCCCCCTTTAGGACTTCTTCAACAATATGATCTCTTATAATATTTTTCTGAAATCTGACTTGACCTTCCAAATGAAGAACTCCACTGTCAATGTTTTTCTTTACTTTAAGAAGATGATCATCTAAAGTGTCTACATGCATCTTTACTTGGTCTTTTAAAACTGTGGAGCTCTCACTAATTTTAGCCAAAATATCAGCATTATGCTGTTGTAATCTTGCTTCAATCTTATTTGTACCTGTGAGAATTTGTGCTACTTGTTCTTTATACAAAACTTGCATGTTGCTACTCAGTATTCCTTGGTTTGTCTGAACATCATCCACTGTTTTAGTAATTCCGGCTTGTGATTCTTTAATAGTCTTGGATGCTTCTTTGATGGCATCAAGCTGTTCAGTTGAATAATCGACTGAAGCACCAGCTCTCTTAAAGAACTTTACCATCTCCTTCCTTAAAGCAGACATCTGATGATTGACTTCAAATCTAACCAACTTCATTTGAAAATCCACTTCCTTTTTCATTTTATCATTATTTTCCTCAATATATTGTTCTAACATTCTCCTTTGATTATTCAGTAACACCTCTAGCTGAGGTAGAACAGGACTAAGGTCCACATGGATTTCCCTTTCCATGTCAACACCTTTGCTACTTACTTCCCTGAGAAAAGAATCATTTCTTTGGCTCATATGAGAGCTAGAGGATTCTATCTTAATAACTTTCTCAGCAGATTTCTTTGTTGCTTCAGGCTCTACTTCCACCTCCATTGCCTCAATGACAGAATTTACTTTATCAGGGATCTCAGCCTGAGACTCCCCCTCAATTTCTGCGATGATCAAATCAATTTTATCCTGAGCAGGGATCTCATCCTGAGACTCCCCCTCAATTTCTGCTTTGCTTAGTTCGGAATCGTGCTGAAGAAGAATCTCATCTTGAGTCTCTTTTTCATTTGGCAGAACCCCTTCAGATCTAGCTGGGGATATATGAAGACTTCCTCTTTCTTCTTCCCCTTTTTCATTTGCATCCCTATAAGTATCAGGAGAACTATCCCTTGCATTGTTCTTTTCTACATCTTCAGATGTTGTAAGATTTGGATCATGAATTGGAGAAGATGTAGATTTTCTCTTGGAGGAGGATGTACTAGAAGAACTTGAAGAAACCTTAGTCTTCTTTTGCTTCTTTGCTTTCTTCTGCTTGGGAGAAGAATCTGCTGGAGGAGGGTTAGATAAGATTCTGTCCCATCTCTCTATCATTCTCATATCCATTTTCTTCATATGATTTATCTTTGATCCAAGTTTATTATTCAAAATGTCAGGGGACACTTTTACTAAATACAGAGACAGTATCCTACCCATGTTGGGTACCTGGATACACTCAACTATTCTGTCAAACACAACTCTTCCCCAATCTGTTCTTAGAGAATGAATGATCCTTGTCAGAAGAATAAACATTTTTCTGGATATTTTGTCATGCGATCCAGTCTTGCATAACAATCCCTTTCCTATCACATCTGTTATCAGTTTGCCTTTCGGATTCATTCCTTTTCTTTGAATACTTCCAGGGATTTCTCTTGACGTGTCAATTCCGCACCAGATTTGTGCTAGTCTAATCTGCTCAGAGGACACCTCTTCCTCTTCTTCGTCCATTTTTAACCTAGGCAGTTTCAGTGCCTTAGCGAGTCTAGATGGAGTTATCTTAATCTTCTTGCCATTCACACAAGTCTTAATCTTTGAATTTACGGAGTCAATTACTATGTTAGAATATAGCTCTAATACCTCTCATTTCCAAATGAGAGTTGATTCAGACAATACGAACTCCAGTCCTGCATTGTAGATTAACTCGATTGTTGATTTGATCTCCACAGAAGCTGATTGGAATCCATTTCGAACAAGCTCACTTCCTTCATAAAGATACTCACTGCTTTTGGGAGGCATTGTTTTTGATGATTGAGGAGAGAAGGGATTGATGAGAGATTTTCTAGGGCAGCTAATTTCGAACTCAGAGAACTATAGCATATACGCTAACGAAGTGACTTCCTTATTTATAGGAGTTCTAATTCAAGAAGATGAGAAGCCGCGGGCTGAACTTGTTTGACAAGATTGATCTAATGGTTCAATTTTACCCTGTCGAGACGGCCTAGCTATGTTCGCATAGGCGTTGAGATCGCTTGACGTCATGTATCTTCAGTCGACGCCTTGTGTCTTCTCGACGCCAAATATCTTCTCGACGCTAAATAATTTCTCTCGACGCCAAGAATAGTCTGTCGACGCCAGATGGCTTCTCAACTCACCTTATATGGCTTAATCAATATTTTCATTTATTTAATTCAAAATAACTTTACTCCATTTTTAACATACCTAATTCAATTTTAAAATTATTGAATTTGGTTTCATCCAAGGGTTTAGTAAATATGTCAGCAACTTGTTTGTCAGTGGGAACATATTCAATTGAGATGTCTCCATTTTCTACATGCTCTCTAATGAAATGATATCTTATTTCTATGTGTTTAGTTCTGCTATGAGATACAGGATTGTTAGCTATAGCAATAGCACTAGTTGAATCACAAAATAGAGGAGATTTACTTAGCTGAACTTTATAGTCTTGGAGTTGATGTTTAATCCATAGTAGCTGAGCACAGCAGTTTCCAGCTGAGATGTACTCAGATTCTGCTGTAGAAATAGCCACATTGGTCTGCTTCCTGCTACTCCAAGATATTAATCTTTTGCCAAGAAATTGACAGGTCCCAGATGTACTTTTTCTATCCTCCTTGCATCCTGCAAAATCTGCATCTGAAAAACCAATTAGTTCAAAATCATTGCTTCTAGGATACCAAAGGCCAAGATTAAGAGTTCCCTTCAGATATCTCAGGATTCTTTTGACAGCAGTGTAGTGAGATTCTTTAGGGTTCACTTGATATCTAGCGCACACACATGTTGAGAACATAATGTCTGGCCTGCTAGCAGTTAGGTATAGCAATGATCCAATGATGCCTCTGTACAAGGTTTCATCAATAGGTTTCCTTTTTTCATCCTTGTCCAGTGACATATTTGCTGCCATTGGTGTCTTCATGACTGAGGAATTTTCCATTCCAAACTTCTTAAGAATTTCTTTTGTGTACTTGGTTTGAGAAATGAAAATTCCTTCCTCAGACTGTTTCACTTGGAGTCCTAAGAAGTATTTAAGATCACCCATGCTGCTCATTTCAAATTTTCCTTGCATAAGGTTTGCAAACCTCTTGCAAAGATTATTATCAGTAGAGCCAAATATTATATCATCTACATATATTTGTACTAGAATAATGTGACCTTTAACTATCCTAAGAAACAATGTCTTATCTATCTTTCCTCTTGAGAATTTGTTCTCAATAAGAAATCTAGATAATGTCTCATACCAGGCTTTAGGTGCCTGTTTCAGACCATACAATGCTTTTAATAGAAGATAGACATGATTTGGATGAGTAGAGTCAATAAAACCTGGGGGTTGTTCAACATATACTTCCTCCAATATTGTTCCATTAAGGAATGCTGACTTCACATCCATTTGATAGACTATGAAACCAGTGTGAGCTGCAAATGCCAGGAATAACCTGATTGCCTCCAACCTTGCCACAGGAGCAAACACTTGATCAAAATCTATGCCTTCCTCCTGTCTGTATCCTTGAGCAACCAACCTAGCTTTGTTTTTGATGATCACACCATTCTCATCTAGCTTATTCCTGAATACCCATTTGGTTCCTATGACTTTATGTCTCTTTGGTCTTGGGACCAATATCCAGACTTTGCACCTTTCAAATTGATTTAACTCTTCCTGCATAGCTGATATCCATGAAGAGTCTTTATTGGCTTCATCAAACTTCTTAGGTTCTATTTTGGAAATAAAACTGTGATGCAAGGCCTCATGTATTGAGTTTCCTCTTCTGGTTTGCACACCATCATTTGGATTTCCTATGATCTGTTCCTTTGGATGATCCTTCAGATGTTTGGTTGCAATCCTCCACTTTTCATTTCTCCTTTGAGAATCTAGTGCATCTGTTTGAGTAGGTTCTTCTAGAGGTTCTGGATGAGGTGGTTCTTCAGCAGCAGTAGGTTCTTCATAATTGTCTTCTGCTTGAGGTTCATCCTCTCTAAATACAATTGTATTCTCAATTGATTCTTCATTATCCTCATTTTGTTGTTCATTGATATTCAGCTCCTTTAATTTCTGTGTTGAACCTGCACAACTAGATAGACTTCCCAAATCCTTATGAATAAGGCTGGTTTCATCAAATACAACATGTATAGATTCTTCTATCCTATTAGACTTTTTATTGAAAATTCTATAAGCTCTACTTTGAGAGCTATACCCAACAAAGATTGCCTCATGTGCTTTTTCAGCAAACTTAGTGAGATGATGTTTTCCATTATTTAATACAAAGCATTTACTACCAAATATTTTAAAATAAGCTAAAGTAGGTTTTCTACCTTTCAACACCTCATATGGAGTCTTATCCAATCTTTTGTTTATAAGAGCCCTATTCTGAACATGACAAGCTGTGTTTACAGCTTCAGCCCAAAAATACTCAGGAAGAGAAGAATCACTCAGCATACTCCTGCTAGCTTCAATGAGGGTTCTATTTCTTCTCTCAGCAACCCCATTTTGTTGGGGAGTTCTAGGAGATGAGAACTCTTGAGAGATTCCTAGATTCTCACAGAATTCGGTCATTGCACCTGACTGAAATTCAGTCCCATGATCACTTCTAATTTTGGCTATAGAATTTCCTATTTCATTTGTGATTTGCCTTACAAAACTTGTAAATATTTCTAAGGTGTCTGACTTATGTTTGAGGAAGAATACCCAAGTGAATCTGGAATAATCATCAATTATTACAAAAGTGTATGATTTTCCTCCTAAGCTATGGATTGACATTGGTCCAAATAGATCCATGTGGAGTAGATATAGACATCTAATGAAATCCTTCTCAGCAATTGGTTTGAATGAAAATTTGGTCTGCTTACCCATTTGACAAGCATGGCATGGACCCTCCTGCTCACACTTCCAATTAGGTCCACCTCTCACTAGGTCTTTTGAGATGAGCTTATTTATAGTCTTATAATTTATGTGAGCTAATCTTTCATGCCATTGAACACTACTAGAAATCTTATTTTCTGCTACTAAGCATATAGAATTAGTTAGATCAGAACATATGAAATTTAAGCAGTAAATATTGCCACTTCTAGTGCCTGAGAGAATTATCTCATTCTCTTTCTTAATCAAGCACTTATCCTTGTGGAATGAAATGTCATACCCAATATCACATAATTGGCTTATGCTGATGAGATTGTGTTGCAATCCATCAACATGAGCAACATTGGTGATGATGACAATTCCATTTGAGATATTGCCATAACCTTTAGTTTTTCCTCTTTCAGATCCTCCAAAGATAACCTTTGGTCCATTCCTTATGGGAGAGTAATCATTCAGCAGACTTTTTGTTCCTGTCATGTGCATAGAGCACCCACTGTCCAAGTACCAGATTGGAATCTGATTGGTCTTTGGACAATCCTGCAAAAAGAATTACTTTTTCTTAGGAGCCCACACCAAGTTGGGTCCTAGAACCTTGTTAGTATGAGCTGGAACATTTAGTTGTTGAATAATCCTTGGTGCTGTGAGATTTGCCATAGGTCTGAATACTGGTCTCCCAGAGTTGAATCTTGGAGCAGTTGGATTGAACCAACAGTCAAGAGCAAAATGTCCAATCCTACCACAGCACCAGCATTCATATCTATTATATCTCCTTGAAGGTCTTCTTATTTCTTTATGTTGATTCATATTTTGCCTACTTTCCTTATTCACAGGAGCTATGTAATTTGTCTTAGTGAATTTTACTGGTTCAGTTTTCTTTCTATTGAATTTAGTATTAGCTTTAAATTCAAATAGAGGTTTGGCATTATTATTACTGGGCTGAATTAAATCATCTTTGCTATTAGAACATTCACCCTTATAAAACTTATGCACACCTTTTTGATCAGGCTTGTTTGTGATGGGCATGATTCTATTAAGCTTTAAAGGTTCTATAGATGCTTTGTCATTAATTTTGGGATTTTTATCTGCATCCCTATCATATCCTATGCCACATCTGTATTGAGCAGAGAATGTGTCTATTATAGGAAGAATAGTTTGAGGTTGTGAGAACTTTGCCACAAGTTTCCTTTCTGCTAGGAGTTTTGCTTCAAGTTCTCTTATTAATTTTTCTTTGGTGCACAGAGTTTGTATGTGAATAATTGACATGACTTTTAATTTGCTAAGTTCTTTACTTGTCTGATTCAGCCTCTCAGCTGTCTCAGAGTTTTGAACATTGGTTTGCTTTAATTCAGATAATTCTTTTTGCAACCTTTTGTTATGCCTTTTGCTCTTCTTGAGTGCTTTGAGAATTAATTGATATTTTTCAATAATCTCATCTACTTGAAGTTTAGATTGTGAGTCATTTTCATCTGAAGGGAATGAGTCTGTTTCAGATTCAGAATTAGAATCAGATAAAGGAGTTTTATTAAGTACCTTTATATCAGCAGTTTCCTCCTGATTCTCTTGATCACTCAATGCCATGAGTCCTGCATTTTCTTCTTCATCTTCTTCACTATCAGACATTGATAGTGGGGCTTTTATCATAGGTCTATCATTTAAACTGTCTTCATTTTCATTGGCAGCCATCAGAGCTATGAGTGCCTCCTCACTATCTGAGTCAGATGATTGAGATTCACTATCACTCAGAGTGACCTTGCCCTTTTTGGCCATTAAACTCTTTTCATGTCTTTTGTCAGATCTATGCTTTCTTTCATCAGAGTTCTTGTTGTGCTTTCTCTTCGAAGGACAGTCAGCAATCATGTGTCCTGATTTCCTGCAACCAAAACACACGATTTCTTCTGAATTATTTTTATTGTGTTTAGAATTGTACCTGTCCTTCTTGAAGTCTTGTTTGAATCCTTCTGAAGAATTTGAATGCTTCTTAGATCTGGAAAACTGAGATGGTCTAGTTTTCCAGTGTTGTTTTCTTCTCAATATCCCTTTTAGCTGTTTGGTAAAGAATGCCAATTCACCATCTGATATTTCAGAATCAGTATTATTGGTTTCTGATTCTTCTGATTCAGATGGAATTCTGGGAGATAATGACAGCCTTTCTTTATTTTTCTTGGAGCACTCTGCTTTCGGAGCAATGTGGTTTTCCCTGCTATGTCCTTCCTCAGCTTTTCTGGTATTCAGATGAAGTTCATGGGACAAGAGTTTCCCATATAAATTCTGTGGCTGAATGATTCCCAGATTTCTCATTTCTCTGATTGCACAGATCTTGATATCCCATTCTTTGTTCAGTGATCTTAAGAATTTATCATTCAGCTCATAATCTGTGAAAGTTCTTCCATAAGTTTTTAGACCATTTACAATCTTGAAGAATTTTTCATAGCAGACTGCAATTGAATCTTTCTTGTCTTGTCTGAAGGCTTCATATTGCTGATTGAGAAGTGACTTCCTGTCATCTCTGACTTCTTCAGTCCCTTCCATATAAACGATAAGAGATTCCCACATTTCTTTGGCAGTTTTACAATGGATTAAATTTTGGAAGGTTGAATCTTCAATAGCACTAACAATAATGTTCTGAGCTCTCTTATCCAAGGAGGCCAGAATCACTTCATCTTTGGTCATCTCTGAATAGGCTTTTGGAGTCTTTATATTTCCGTCTGTAAATGAAACTTTCATAGGAACAAAAGGTCCCTCCAGAACAGTTATGTAAATCCGAGGATCAGATGCTTCCATAAAAAGTCTGACCCTTTCTTTCCAAATTCCGAAGTTTTCCTTTCTGCAGATTGGAAGCTTCAAGGATGTAAATTCTTTGCTTCCCTCCGAATTAGCCATCACGACTTCAGAAATCTACCCTTAGAAGATCTTGTTCAGGCTGTTAAACCTTTTCTTGAACAACCTCCCTCTGATACCACTTGAAAGACTTAAATTAAGGGTAGCTAATCACCTAGAGGGGGGGGGGGGGGGGGGTGAATAGGTTATTTAACTTTATTGCAGTTCTTGAATATAACCTAGATAAATCTGATCAGAGCTTTCAAGAAAAATAACACCACAGAAAAGAACACACAGATTTTTATAGTGGTTCCCCTTATCTTGGGTAATCCACTTTCCCCCTTCTACCCTTCTAGCAGTGTACTAGATAGGGTTTATAACTCCTCCAGATCTCAGACCACAAATAGGTCTTACAGCTCAGATCGCCAAAGGATCTTACAATCTCAGATCACACAGATCCTACCTCAGCCTTTATAACTAGGCTTACAACTCAGATTCACCCCTGAATCCTACAACTCAGATCACACCTGATCTTACAACTCAGATCCTTGACAGATCCTACACTCAGATCTGACAACTCAGATCCTACAGAAATTTAGAAAGAAAGTAACAAATACTTAGACTCAGGTTTGCAATTGTTGAGCCTTCTTGATCTGCCTGAATGATCAGACAGAAACCTTCAATAGAACAGCAGCAGCAAATGATCTTCTTGATTCGACAGGCTGTGATGACTGTTCTTCTTCTTAGGAAGATAGATTCTTCCTTCTTGACCTCCTCCTTTCAAAAAGGATATCAGCACCAGATTGCTGAATGAATTCTTCAAATCAGATTGGTTCTGAAAGGGAAGACGACTTCTCAGAAATCTTTCTCAAACTTTTACTCGAAAACGATAATGGCTTTTAAAACTTTTCTTCACTACTTTTTAATACTTGGCTACATAACCCATAGGTCATGCCTTCTATTTATAGCCCGCCATCTGCAATTACAGTTACGATCTTCCACGTCAGCATGACGTTATGTTTTCAACGGTTTTTATCAGAAACAAAAGCTCAGCCAGCTGTAGAAGAAATTCCTCAGTTCAGACTATCTGTAGAAGAGGCGTTGAGCGCTTACTGTCTTTGTCAACAGTTTCTCAATTAGGCGCCGAGCAATATTTAAACACTCGATGCATACTCCTTAGACTGAAGCTCTCGGCTCCTCCTTCTCAGGCGTTGAGTAATCATCACTCAGTCGACGCCTTTTAACTTTGTCTTCATATCTCTACACTTCTGGATGACGCTGGGCTGATAAGAGTTAAGTCAACACTTCTCATTCCAAGGCGTCGAGCAATATAACTTGGCTCGACGCTTTCTAACTTGAACTCAGAACTTCAGGTTGGCGCTGACAATTTGAGTAGTAGACATGAGTCAACGCTTCTGGGTCACAGGCGACGAGCGATGTATGATGTCTCAACGCTTCTGAACTTGAATGAATTCCATGAACATTTTGCCTGACCTGATCTCCTGCACATTGATCCTAGAGAGTATATCAAATACATTCTGAGATATATCTTTGACTTAGAGATGGACTTCTCCAAAACACCATGCATATGATATGACTAAATGCATCACTTTTGGGTATGTTGGAATTTTTGGGGCTCATAATTTCTAGGTTGTTTAATATTTCCCCTTTAGGCACCATTTTAATTATATATATATAGGTACTTGTTATGTCAATTATCTTGTACAACACTTATATGTTAATTCCACCTAGGTAATGTTCATTTTTGGAGATTGTAATCAACATGAACATTGTTGCCCTTTAGGTTACCTTCAAAATGCCACTGATTTCATGCCATTTGGATAAGTGTAGCTCTTCCTATGTCATTTTTAGTGTGACATGTATATAATAGTGTTTAGCTATGTTAAACAATCTTGTACATCACTTATATGTTAATTCCACCTAGGTTAAGTTCACTTCTGGAGTTAGTGATCAACATAAGTATTGTAGACATTGAAGTTACCTTTAAAATGCCCCTGACTTCATGACATTTAGTCAAGTACAACTCATTCTATACCACTTTTGGTGAGACAAGTATAAAACTGCATCTGGCGTGTTTAGTGACTTGGGCTCGTGCAAATGCCTCGTTTAAATTGTCTAGGCCTTAGGCATGATATCAACCACCTCTAGATAACAATTCAACTCATGTGCATGAGTGGATTTCTCTGAGCTTCAGATTGAAGCTTTGGACTTAAGGGTGTAGGGAGAATTGGGGTGCATTTAGCAAAAAAAAAAATTGGAAAAGGTGATTTTTGCCCATTGGCCCCATTAGGTGCCCTTGAAGCTAGGGTTATGAATTTGTGAGAATGGGATACCTCACCCTCTGAAGTTGTGGAAGTTATTGAAGTCTTAACATAGCACTTGTAGTGTAAACCCTTATACGCACACCAAATGTAATAAATGATAATTAAGGATAAATACTTCTTGGAATAATATGAGACTTAGGATCTGGTGTATTTAGACCAGTATCATGCTATGGTAGTTTTTCCAGAATTTATTGAGGTCATAGTCTAATACATGATGTGTAAATCCCTATTTGCACCCCATTTATGTTAAATAGAAATTATGATTGAATAATTCTTGTAAAAATGTGAAACTTGGGGTTGAGGTTTTTTTTAGACCAATATTATGTTACAGTGAATTTATCAGAATTTATGGAGATCGTTAATTGACACTCGATGTAGAAATCTCTATTTGCACATCTCCTATTTTAATAGAACTATGATTAAAGATTCCCTAAAAATTTATGAAGTTAGGATTTGAGGTTGTTAGATCACTACTCGTTGCGAACCTATGGTAATAATTGGAACTCATTTAGATATGATGTGATCAAGATCGCACATAGGAGTCAAATCTAGCTCAATCTTATTTTGGTCTGCGAATGGTAAAACTGACTTATAAGATTTAGACCACCACTGACCTTCACACATAGAGTTATTAACTCTTTGAATATTATGAAGACTCAGATTATTAGGGAGAGCATCTCTAAGGCCATCTTGGGAAATAAGGATTGGGGTGCGTTTAGCAAGCCATAAGTGTAAGAGTTTACAGTGGTATGAAAAGGAGGTTAGACCTCATCAAGGGCCCAACACACGACTCATCAGTGTTAAACGACTGTATGGAAGTAAAACTACCCTTAGCCGGGTGAGCCATCTTAAGGTAATTACTCAAGGGCGAAGTCGAGAAGTATCTAAGGCAAACCCTGGATTAAGGATGACGACGAATAGGAGTGTGGGTCTAAGTAAGGCTGAGAAGGCTAATTGAATGTGTGTTCAGTTCCTCTGTGAAGAAGGGAACTCAAGCTTAGAATGTGACGACGGGAGAGTCAGCACCCGGTCACAATTGGTGGTGTTGGAGTTCAAAAGAACTCCCCTACTCCTAAGAGCCAAGTTTAACTCATCTTATAGATTTAATGTAATTGGAGAGGAAATGGGGATCGGGTAGACTGGGGTAGATACCAACAAGATTAAGTGCCTTGGGAAGAGGAAGTTCGGGGTGCCAGCCCGTCATACTTCCTAGTACCGCTGCGAGCCCCTCACCCAGTAACCCTCCGGAAGTCCACGGCTAACCCTAAAGCTTCTAAGATCAACTAAATTATAGACAAGACTAGTTAAGTAGGATAACATGACAAGTTAACTTCCATCCCAAACCAGAACTTGTTATAAGGAAGGACTGGGATAGTCCTACGAGCGGTAGGCTCGTGTTATAAGGAAGGACTGGGATAGTCCTGCGAGCGGTAGGCTCGGGTTATAAGGAAGGACTGGGATAGTCCTGCGAGCGGTAGGATCGGGTTATAAGGAAGGACTGGGATAGTCCTGCGAGCAGTAGGCTCGGGTTATAAGGAAGGACTGGGATAGTCCTGCGAGCGGTAGGCTCGGGTTATAAGGAAGGACTGGGATATTCCTGCGAGCGGTAGGCTCGGGTAATAAGGAAGGACTGGGATAGTCCTGCGAGCGGTAGGCTCGGTTTATAAGGAAGGACTGGGATAGTCTTGCGAGCGGTAGGCTCGGGTAATAAGGAAGGACTGGGATAGTCCTACGAGCGGTAGGCTCAGGTTATAAGGAAGGATCGGGATGGTCCTGCGAGCGGTAGGCTCGGGTAATAAGGAAGGACTGGGATAGTCCTGCGAGTGGTAGGCTCGGGTTATAAGGAAGGACTGGCATAGTCCTACGAGCGGTAGGCTCGTAGTTTAAATATAAGACTAGTGTAGTCTAGTGAGCGGTATGCTCGTAGTTTAATTATAAGACTAGTGTAGTCTAGCGAGCGGTAGGCTCATAGTTTAAATATAAGACTGGTATAGTCTGGCGAGTGGTAGGCTCTACTTTATAATTGTTGATATAGAATTGCGAACTGGAGGCTCGGTAGTAAATGGCCAATACTTGTTGCTTGTGTATAAGATGTGGTGGGTCTTCGGTTCTGTCTTAGTCGTCACACCGACAGCAGTTCGTTGACTCGGCAGTGCTAGAGGTTTTATTGGGGCCAGGTTGTTTTACTGCGCGTCTGACGGGACGAATTCCCTAAACCCTGCCTGGCCATTTCTGTTTAGTACGCAGGAGCTCGTGAGTACCGGGTACCGGTATCACAGCGTACGTTTGGGCCTAGGTCTGGTAGTGTGACTTACCCACCTAGGTGAGGAGACGCCCGCTCCTCTGCCACCGTTTGACCACGACGGGAGGTGCCCGAGAGGTTAGCTACCTCCGAAAAGTGGGAACTAAAGGTCTGTACGTACAGAGTCGTGTAGGTGAGTTGCATGTGTATGAACTAATAATACATACATTGCATCATTGCATTGCACATCATAGCATAGCATTTCTGCATAAACAGAGACCTCATCGTATAAATTAGCGTGGGCTCTTTTATACGATGAGTTTACTTCTTGCCAGATCCCTTGACTTATGTGCCTTGTGTGTATGCATATAAGTTAAGGTTAATTTTTCTAGCTGCTCTTCATATTACTTTACTTGCTCATGTTACTGTTATTGTAGCTTTCTTCTATTGTTTGCTCTCAATTATAAACCAAATTATAGAACTGCTAGAACAATCTTAATTGGGTACTCCTGCTAACTAGAAGTATGTATCTTTTACTTTATATACATTGCTAGTTTTACCAATTGTCACCTGCTTCTTTTGAATTACCCCTTGATGTCCTCCGCTTCCTTCCCCCGCACGGTGCCTAGGAGTCGCGGGTGGAGGCGGTGAGGAATATGATGAGTCTTTTAGACTGATGATCAGTGGACCATATCATTTTAGGGATGATGTACCGGAGCAGCAGGACCCCATTTAGGAGATAGGATAAGAAGACAGGATGGAGCAGATCAACCACTACACGTCGTCGCAGCAGCAGCTACAGTTGTATGAAGACAGAGTTTGATTGCTTCCGCATAAAAGTAGAATGAGAGTATTGATGTACTATATTTGAACATGTAGCGGGCATATGCCCTTCTTTTAAGTTCTTTCTCATCATGGACATTATAATCTTGTATTATGATAAATATATAATGTGATTTTGTGGACTTGTTTCTTTTAAATACTTCAATTACTGTGATTATGGTTGGCCTGGATGATGATGAATAGCCGGCAGGATCGACTCGTAAGGCCTTACTTGTGTGCTTAGAAGCTAATACTGCACACTCCCACCCTCGAAAAACCATCACAAAGGAAGGATGTCAAACGTGGAATGAGAATTCCAACTTAGAAAAGATCACTTAATAGGCACACGACCTTTAAAAAAAAGTGATGACAAATGGCATTTTGAGGGTAGAGAACCCTACCATATACACAAAGCTCAAGGACTGTATGCCCATAAGGATTATGTAAATAAGCGAGATGCCCAAATTGTCGGATATAAGGAACTCATCACAAGATTACGGGAGGCTAATCTTGTTTCTTCGTTTATTGGGCCACTAAAATATTGACTTGGCTTATTTTTTTTAGAAATATAAAAGCCCCTGTAATACAACTCCCTGGGCACCTATTTTAGTGCAGGGTATATAAAGTGAACCCTAGACCCAAATCAGTGCACCCCCGCCATCCAACTTATCTAAACGATCTGAATTTTACAGCGTACATGTAAATTTAGTACGATACACATGCTGTCCAAGAACCAACTTTTGGGGATAAAGTTCTATGGATTTGGAAATAATTTTGTTTCATACGATTGTGGTAGACCTAAGCCTTAATAAAGACTAAGGTAGCTTAGGATAATACCCTTGTTGTTACACACTTAGAGTTTTATGGATAAGGATTTTTTTTCCTTGGTCAACTCTTTGAGATTCGAAACATGCACTTATTATCAAGAGATCCTTCATCCCTGAAGGAATCAAGACTTTGAGGATTGAGTTCCGTAGGAATTGGGGTTTGTGAACTCTTGTTACAGTAAACATTATTGAGAATTCCAGGGTCAAGTTTCCCTGGATCATTATGAAAATCTAGTATATTACAGAAATGAGTAGATAGACTTGTAGTCTCCATTGAACCTATAAAATTTTTTTTATATACTTAACTATTGATTAGTTATCATACTTCTTTCGCGAAATGGGTTTTGTACCCTTAGCCACACAATTAATCTTCTAGAATTATTTTAAGAAGGAAAACTCTGAACTTCTGCTGAACACTGTCTTGGATCATGATTAGTCTCTGGAAATTCTGTTAAACCTATTGGCCCATGATAACTGATACTTGGGATACAAATTGGAGACCCCATGGTTATGAAAGAAATAGGAATGAGGCCAAAAACAAACACGACATTATGAAGAGATGAAATCTGTAGAGTTATCACTTGCAAAACTCTGGGAGTGATTTAGAGACTAATTTACGACATATTCACGATAGTTGATTCATAGGTGATAGGTCTCGTACAATATTTGAGCTTGGTTTGCGTTTAACAAAAATGAGGACTATAGATTTGATCGTTATTAACACGTGATTGGGATAAAATCAGGAATAAGGTTTCAGGACGTTAATTTGATTGTGCGCACTTCAGGAATTAATCTTGGAGGATTTACAGTATACAAATTTTATGAGCCTTGGAATTGACGACTCACGTGAATTTAAGTACCAGAATAAGGTTTGATTATTACCGGAGTATCCTTTAGTTTAGTAAACGACCGTGGGCATAATTACATTTACTAAATATCATTTGGATCTTAGAGGCATGATTAAGTGTTGACTTAAAATATTAAGGAATGACGATATCATGGAAAAATTAGGAGAACCAATGTTGCCCAAGCTATAAGCATAGCATGATCTTGGAAGACAAGTCTAATTTCTAGTTGCAAACACCAACAGATAAGGGTACGGACATCATATTATGGATAATAAGACTCGATGGATTCCTACACTCGCCTTGATTTGGCTTGAGGTTGAAGGAAACTCGTGATTGCCATGGCCAAAATCGAGCTCCAACTTCCTGCTTGATCTTCCTCCTCAGAGCTGGTCTCCTCCTGAAAACATGGGGGTTCTTCTCCTTGACACATTGTGAAGCTAATGGGGGGTTTGAAAGTGATCGGGGGAGGCTATATTCAGAGCAGCCATTATGGGCGATTTCACCAAGGATGGCACCTCCCTTAATATCCAACCACAACACTCCAGATCATAGGGAAATTAATCCATGAGCTGTGAGGAGTCGATTAGGTGTGTAATCCAGGCCTAACTCCTCTTAATTCTTGGATCACCATTAATGGTGGCCGGCCCTTTCCTTGTTTTCTCCTTCCCCCCCCCCCCCCCCCCCCCCATCACTACTGCTGCCACCCCACTCCTATTCTTGCAGGGATTCCATGGGGAAGCTGAGAAGATGCTTTGGGGGAGAGGGGAGGCATGCCATGTGGCATCCACTCCATTAACTCCTCCTTTTTCTCATTCTTGTCTTCTTCCTCCCTTTCTCCCACTTGTACAAGCCAATTAATCCCCTATATTTCGAAATTCAGATGGGCATGGGGGCTGATAAACATGTGGGCTGCCTTCTTGGGCTATGGAGTTGGGTTAAGTCCACCTAGCTTGAGTTTGGCTCACTTGACCCAAATAGACAAAAATGGGGACTTTTGGGTTTTGGCTTTGCTCAAGCTCTCATCACGTAATGTGACTGACCCACATTAGTGCCTTGGACCCTTTGGACCCATTCCAAGAGGAATTGAGTCATGGTGGAGGTCATATGGGGCTTGATTGCACTTAATTGCCTATAGGGGCAATTTGGGAATTTTTGGTGATTTTGCCCTAATCCTAAAAGATTGAAGGTGCACCTTGGCTCATTTAGGTCTCATATATTCCCCTTAGGTTCAAGAAGGGTTGTGCTAAGTCAAACTGGTCATCCAAAACCTAATTGACCTTATTTTGGGGGGTTTGACTTTATAAAGCTCAAGGTTGACTTTTGGTCAATTTGACCAATTTGGTTGACCCCAAGGGTCCCTAGTGGCCTACTTACTTCCTTGGGTGGTCATAGGGGTCATAGTGAGGTTATGTTGGCTTATTGGAGTCTTTTGGTCACCCCTAGGCTAGGACATCAAGATTTGTTAAACGCACCCCAAAGTGTATTCCTTCCTATTTGCTGAGTTCATGGGGCCTCTTTGGCCCATTTTGTGTGTTTGATTCATCCTAGGGGAATCTCCATGGATATGTGTGATGCATAAGATATATTAGCATCTCTTTAGTTTGCTTTACATTAGGGTGGCTCATGGTGGCTAAGTGCACACCATGAGTTTTTCATTCCTTTCAATTTGTCATCCTAGTGCTCGGTGTCACTTATCCTATTTTTGTCATGGCTTGTCATGACAAAAATTCTATAGGGGCCTAGCAGTTTGGGGGATGTTACAAAGGGGGGTCGAACCGGATTATCGATTTAATCCACCTTCTCTTTGATTAAGTTATTATTATTATTATTAATACTATTATTATTATTATTCGCCCACGCGAAAGTGGAGGAGGAAGCAGTCATCTCCGCCACTTGCTTATTTAGCCGCTCTACCTACGAGGCTAAGTGAGTAGTGGTATCCACTTCAAAAGTCCCAGCCGGTTTATTTGGACGTGACCTTGCCACATTCCACTGGTACACGTTCATGGTCATTTCCTCGAAAAGATCATGGCACATTTCTGGGGTTTTGTTATTTAACGTCCCCCGGAGGCCGCATCGATCATTTGTCAAGTTTCAAAATTTAGGTCGTTATAGAACGTTTGGACCTGGAGCCAAGATGGTAGCGCGTGATGAGGACACCTAGCAAACATTCTTTAAAACGCTCTCAAGTCTCGTAGAGAGACTCGGAATCGAATTGTATAAATGATGTGATATCTGTGCGCAATTTAGCGGTTTTTGATGGAGAAAAATACTTAGTTAAAACATTTTCCGTCAACTCAGCCCACGTGGTCATGGACCCTCTTGGAAGAGAAGTCAACCATGTTTTGGCCTTTGTCTGCAAAACAAAAGCAAATAAGCGCAAGTGAATGGCGTCATCAGTGACGCCATTAATTTTAAATGTGTCGCATATTTCTCTAAAATTTGAGACGTGCAGATTTGGGTCCTCATCTAACAAACCCTCGAACTGTATCGACTGTTGTACCATCTGGATTATACTGGATTTTATTTCAAAATTATTATTAGCTACCGCGTGGCGAGTGACGCTTGACCCAGTATCTTCCCAATTCAGCCTAGCATAGTAGGCCATGGTCCGCTGCGGGGTAGCGTTTGGAATGAGATATGTCATGTTATCGGCTATAGTATCGCCGGTTAACTCTTCAAGATTTAAGGGTTGATGTTGGTCACGAGATCGAAGGCGCTCGTGAAGAGTGTGCTCGATTTCAGGATCAAAAGCAATTTTCGGATTATCAGAAGAGCTTCCCCGAGTCATGTACTTTCATAGAAAAAAAAGTTTTCCTTTTTTGTAATTAATAAATTTTTTTGATTTGATTTTTGGGTTTTTTGGAGAGAAATAAATACAAGAGAAAGAGAAAAGACTTTTTATAGACAAAAAATTGTTTTGATTTTTAGTTTTTTTTTTGTGAAGATAATAAATTCAAGAGGAAAAGAAAGAGAGCTTTTAAAATATTTTGATTTGAATTTGTGTGCTCTTTGATGATAATATAAATAAAAGAAAGAAAGAGCTTTATAATTAATTTTTTGATTTTTTGGATGAAAATATATATAGATGATTCGATTTTCAAATTTTTGGAGGTTTTTGAGCTTTTTCTATTTTTTTGGCATTTTTTAAGCTTTTTCTATTCTTTGGATTTTTTTTGTTAAGAAAATATATGTACAAGAGAAAAAGGGGGAAGGAAGAAGTAAAAGATAAAATTAATAGCGATTCTATTTTCGAAATAACAACAAGTCCCCGGCAACGACGCCAAAAACTTGATGAGTTAAATTTAGATTTTTGCAAATTCCTTTATTGTGATGAGGATAAGAATTAGGCTGGCGTTTTCGAGGAGTCTCGCGAGTACTCCTACTTCGAGAAACTAACCATTATCTTATCGAGAGATAGAAGTAACCGTCTTTTCTTCTTTCGAAATATCAACGATTACGCCCCGGCTACTGCGCTGAATTCTTTTAAATGTGTAAATAGAAAAGGAGAGTTTTGCAAGCTTTTGTAATTATTATCCAAACTAATCTTTCGATGAAGGCAAGTATACTTTATCGCGTATAGTATATGATATTTTTTTTTTGGAAAATATTAAGGTCGTATTTTTCCAGATCCTGTTGCTTATTTTTACTTTTTAAGAACGCGTTATTATTTTATCGATTAAACGAGCGATTAATTTTGCAAATCTGAAAGAGCGATGACGATAATAATTTAAGCGATTGTGTGCGTTGGCAAAAACAAAGAAAACAGTTATAAGGAGAAAAATGAAAAAAAACACTAAATTAAAAACTCACGCACTCTACGGAAATTTAAATGACTGAAATAAATAAAGCAGAAAAACTATCTCTTACACGCACGCAGTCTACGGAAATTAAATGACTGAAATAAATAAAGCCGAAAAGTTATCTCATATACGCACTCACTCTATGGAAATTAAATGATCGAAATAAATAAAGCAGAAAAACTATCTTTTACACGCACACACTCTACGAGAATTGAAAGCTAAATTAAAAGAAAAGAAAATCTAAACTCTTACACTCACACACACATAATAAAATTGAAAGCCAAATTAAACTAAACAAAAAGAATATCTAAATCTCTTACACACACACTTACAAAAAGGAAACTAAATTAAAAGAAAACAAAAATTATACAAATACACCCACACACACAACTTTGAATTAAAAACTAAATTATCAAAAACTAAAATAAAAATTATTCACATACACACACACTTACATAAAGAAAAAGAACTAAATGAAAACAAAAACAAAACAAAAGCTAAAATTAAACTCTTACACAACCACAAACTTAAGAACAAACTAAATTAAAAAGAGAACAAATTATAAAATGAATTACTCTCATACACACGCACACACAGACACACTTACATAAAAAGAGAAATAAAAAAAAGGAGAAAAACAAAAATATAAAAGAAAAAAAAACTAAATTAAAAGTAAAATAAAAAATTACACTCTTACACACACACCCAAACATTAAGAAAGAGAGGGAACAATTCAAGGAAACAAGCTATTTCATTATCAAAAGAAAATATTACAACCTAGGAGAGAGAAAATGTTAGGAAATGAAAAATTACATAAAAGCAAAAAACAACAAAGAGTGGTCCACAACTCCAAAAAAGACAAAAGAATGTGAACCTCCACCATCAGCTAAGTCCTGGTATAGAGAAAATTATTGAATTACACGCCCTCAGTCACGGTCGTGACCGAGGGCGTGACCTATGGGGTGCGGATAGAGGGCACCAGTTGGCATCTTCTGGAAGATTCTGGAAGCTTTTCACGGGAGAGGTGGAGGAACACGGGTGTGACCCGATTATCACGGGCGTGACTTGTAGTCGGCAGGCGACAGCGGCTGAGGGCGTGACGACTGGCATGTCCTTTCTTCTGGAAGTTCGGCGGGTCACGAGCTGACTTTGGGGACACGGGCGTGACCTTTGCAATTTCGGCGAGACAGCAACCCGATCATAGAGAGAGAGAGCAACCTTTCGTCGAGATAAGTACACGTGTGTGACACAGTACACGGCCTCGGGCACAAGCGTGACTTGGGCGTGACTGGGCCATTCGTCGAGATAATAAGTCGATTCGTCGAGAGGGCTGAAAATTGGTACTTGAGCTGACACGCCCTTGGTCACGGGTGTGATCCAAGGTCACGAGCATGACTCAAGGTCACGGGCGTGACCAAGGGCGTGACCTAAAAAAGCAGACAATATTGAAAATGTTAGAAAAATTAATTTAGAAATGAAAATAAATAAAAATAAGCATTTTATTTGTTAATTTACATAGATTATTCACAATTTTTAGGTTAAAACTACATAAAAATTGAACTAAAAATACGTGTAAATACTATTCATCAGTCCTCGAGGGTGACAAGACACCGTTCGTTAGAATGAGTTTTCAAAGAATGTCGGAGTTGTTGGGGGGTGGAGCGCAGAGAATCGCGCACTGAAGTCGTTGAGGTGTCAAACGTTGTAACTGGAGTACTGAACTCGGGGCATGAAGATGAGTGAGATCTGTGAGTCATCTTCTGAGCTTGGCATTGGAAGTTAAGTGAGATCTTCGAGTCGCCTTCTCAGCGTGGCATTGGAAGCCAAGTGAGATCTTCCAGTCACCATCTGAGCTTCGCGTTAGAGGTAAAGTGCGATCTTCAAGTCACATTTTGAGCTTAGCGTGGGAAGCCAAGTGAGACCTGAGCTTGGCATTGAAGGCCAAGTGAGATCTTCAAGTCGCCTTCAAAGGGCTGAATGAGATTTTCAAGGACGAAGGAGAAATTCGAGAGGCTGTAAGGAGATCTCCAAGGGCGAAAGAAATCTCCAAGTGTGAAGAAGATCTTCGAGGGGCTTTGTTGGGAATCCTGCTAATAAGTGGTATTTTTATAACTTTTTAATAGAAAATTTTGTAAATATTTAATGTGAATTTTCCTTTTTATGTCAATTTTAGGTTATAAGTAGTTCTTTTTGTAATTTTGATTCTAACTTAGCTTAATTTCAATATTTGCATAATTTTGGGACAAATCGGGAAAAATGGCTTGTCACGCCCTCGGTCACGCCCGTGACCAAGGGCGTGTAACCTAAAGATCAGTCCAGAAGGATGTCGCGCTGTCTGAGCTAGCCCACACCAAGTCACGACCCAGGTCACGCCCGTGACCCAAAGTCACGCCCGTGACCCAAAGTCACGCCCGTGACCAAGGGCGTGTAAACTTAGAATCTTTCACGTGGATCCGCCGTCGAGACGTGGAGATGCTGTCGAGAAGTCAACCTAAGTCACGCCCGTGACCCACATGTCACGGCCGTGACTTTCCAGCATGATCCCTGCTCTGCCGCCGCGCCGAATTCCAGCCCACGCCGCATTTAATGCAGCCGTCCAAAGTCACGGCCGTGACCCGACATGTCACGCCCGTGACATGTCACTTTTCGCCGTGCCATCTAGAAATCCCACGCCGCTGTCGGATCCGATGTGAATAGTGCAGTCACGCCCGTGACCGAGGGCGTGTAATCTGAAATTTTTTCCTATAAATTCAGAGGCTCTCCTTGAGTTCAGGGTTCAGAAATTTGGAGATGGGGAGGTGCTGTTGGAGATGAGAGTGAGTTTTTCAAATTGATGTTCATGTTTTTTAAGGCTTTCATGTTCTCTTCCCTTTCAAATTCATGCAATGTTTTGAATGTAGTTTTCATGCACTAGTTTCTTCAAGTTTGTAATCTTTATTTTCCTTAGCCTTGCCCTCTTAAATTAAGGTTTGTAATAGTTCTTTGATTTTCAATAAAATTAGTTTTCTCTTTCATGTTCTCTTTCTCCTTAAGTAATTTCTTCCTTTTCATGCAATGTCAATCTTTCTCTCCTTAGTTATATCTTTTTTTTTGCAATGTCAATTTCTCTTTCTTTTCATGCAACGTTTAATCCTTTCATTTAGCTTGCAATTAGTTTTAATTTTAGTTAAGCAAAAACAAACCAATCAAACTTTCGTCGATAAGATAATGGCAATTTTCCTCGAAGTAGAAGTAATCAACGCGCCCCGTGGAATACGACCTTGATATTCCTAAATATCCTATACTATAGACGATAAGGTACATTTGCCGTTATCGGATATAGTTTTGGAGAAAATCTCAAATCTTCACTAAATTTCAAAACCGAAAAATCAATATCAAGTTTTTGGCGCCGTTGCCGGGGACTTTGCGTAGATATTTTGAAAAGAGGATAGCTATTAATTTTATCATGCTTCTTTTTATTTTATTTTGCTTTTTCTAAATTTCAAAAAAAAAAATAGTTTTTCTACTTCCTTTCTTCTCTTTTTAGTGTATGACCCGAGGTAGCACTTCGATTCTTCCTTTTGATCCGGAGATCGAGCGAACCCTCTTGAGGCACCGCCGTTCTCGTGATCAGGGAAATCAAGTAGAATCCGAAGAGTCGATCAGGGACACTAACGCAGCAAATATGGATCATAATCTTAATCCTCCTAATCTTAACGAGCCAAATCCTAATGAGGACGCGCAACAGACCATGTTGTTGGGATCATTGCCCACAATGTCTTAGATTTGGAGAAGTCCATTCCCAAGTCAAAGATATATCTCAGAATGTATTTGACATACTCTCTAGAATCAATGTGCAGGAGATCAAGTCAGGCAAAAAGTTCATGGAATTCATTCAAGTCCACAAGTGTCGAGACATCATACATCGCTCGACGCCTGTGACTCAGAAGCGTTGACTCATGTCTACTACTCAAATAGACAAGGTCACCGCTGAAGTTCTGAGACCAAGTTTGGAAACGTCGAGCCAAGTTATATTGCTCGACGCCTTGGAAAGAGAAGTGTCGACTTAACCTCAGTCAGCGCAGCGCCAACCAGAAGTGTCGAGATATGAAGGCTTAGTTAAGAAGCGTCGAGCTCCTGGACGTTGCTCGACTTCTTCAGATAAAAAGCGTCGACTAAGTGATGTTTGCTCAACGCCTGAGAAGTAGGAGTCGAGAGCCTCAGTCTAAGGAGTAAGCGTAGAGTGTCTAAATACCGCTCGACGCCTAACTGGAAAAGCGTCGACAGAGATGTTTAGTGCTCAACGCCTTTTCTACAAATACTCTGAACTGAATAATATCTTACACAGATAGCTGAGCTCTTTGTTTCCATTGAGGACCGTTGAAGACGTAACGTCATGCTGACGTGGAGGAGCGTAACAGACATTGCAGATGGCGGGCTATAAATAGAAGGCATGACCTATGGGTTTTGCAGTTAACATTTCTGAGAGAAAAGTTTTGAAAAAGAATCTGGAGAAGTCGTCTTCTCTTTCAGAACCAACCTAAACTGAAGATTTCATTCAGCAATCTGGTGCTGATACCTCTCTCTGAAAGAAGAAGATCAAGAAGGAAGAATCTGTCTTCCTAAGAAGAAGAACAGTCATCACAGCCTGTTGAATCAAGAAGATCATTTGCTGCTGCTGTTCTACTGAAGATTTTTGTCTGATCATTCAGACAGATCAAGAAGGCTCAACAATCTCGAATCTGAGTCTAAGTATTTGTAATCCTCTTTATAAATTTCTGTAGGATCTGAGTTGTCAGATCTGAGTGTAGGATCTGTCAAGGATCTGAGTTGTAAGATCAGGTGTGATCTGAGTTGTAAGATCAGGTGTGATCTGAGTTGTAAGATTCAGGGGTGAATCTGAGCTGTAGGCCTAGTTATAAAGGCTGAGGTAGGATCTGTTTGATCTGAGTTAGTAAGATCTGTGGATCTGAGACTGTAAGATCAGTTGTGATCTGAGCTGTAAGACCTGTTTGTGGTCTGAGATCTGGAGGAGCTATAACCTCTATCTAGCACACTGCTAGAAGGGGAGAAGGGGGAAAGTGGATTACCCAAGATACGGGGAACCACTATAAAAATTCTGTGTGTTCTTTTCTGTGTATATCTTTATTTCTTGAAAGCTCTGATTAGTTTTATCTCGATTATAGTCAAGAATCGTAATAGTTTTTAAATAACCTATTCACCCCCCCCCCCCCCCCTCTAGGTGATTAGCTACCCTTAATTAAAGTCTTTCAAGTGGTATCAGAGGAGGTTTTTCAAGAAAAGGTTTAACAGCCTGAACAAGATCCTCCTAAGGGTAGATTTCTAAAGTCATGATGGCTAATACAGAAGGAAGCAAAGAATTCACATCTATGAAGCTTCCCATCTGCAGAAAAGAAAACTTTGGTATTTGGAAAGAAAGAGTTAGACTTTTCATGGAAGCATCTGATCCTAGGATTTACATAACAGTTATAGAGGGACCTTTTGTTCCTATGAAAGTTTCATTTACAGATGGAAATATTAAGACTCCTAAAACTTATTCAGAGATGACCAAAGATGAAGTGATCCTGGCCTCTATGGACAAGAGAGCTCAGAACATCATTGTTAGTGCTATTGAAGATTCAACCTTCCAAAATTTAGTCCATTGCAAAACTGCCAAAGAAATGTGGGAATCTCTTATTATCTATATGGAAGGGACTGAAGAAGTCAGAGATGACAGGAAGTCACTTCTAAATCAGCAATATGAAGCCTTCAGACAAGACAAGAAAGACTCAATAGCAATATGCTATGAAAAATTCTTCAAGATTGTAAATGGCCTAAAGACTTATGGAAGAACTTTCTCAGATTATGAGCTGAATGATAAGTTCTTAAGATCACTGAGCAAAGAATGGGATATCAAGATCTGTGCAATCAGAGAAATGGGAAATCTGGGAAACATTCAGCCACAAAATTTATATGGGAAACTATTGTCTCATGAACTTCATCTGAATACCAGAAAAGCTGAGGAAGGACACAGCAGGGAAAATCCTATTGCCTTGAAAGCAGAAAGTTCAAAGAAAAGCAAAGAAAGAATGGTATTATCTCCCAGGATTCCATCTGAATCAGAAACCAGTAATTCTGATTCTGAAATATCAGATGGTGAATTGGCACTCTTTACCAAACAACTAAAAAGAATGTTGAGGAGAAAACAACACTAGAAAACTAGACCCTCTCAGTTATCCAAATCTAAGAAGCATTCAAATTTGTCAGAGGGATTCAAACAAGACTCCAAGAAGGACAGGTACAATTCTAAACACAATAAAATTAATTCAGAAGAAATTGTGTGTTTTGGTTGCAGGAAATCAGGACACATGATTGCTGATTGTCCTTCAAAGAGAAAGAACAACAAGAAATCTGATGAAAGAAAGTACAAATCTGACAAAAGACTTGAGAAGAGTCTAATTGCCAAAAAGGGCAAGGTCACTCTTAGTGATAGTGAATTTTAGTCATCTGACTCAGATAGTGAGGAGGCACTCATAGCTCTGATGGCTGCCAATGAAAATGAAGACAGTCTAAATGATAGACCTATGATAAAAGCCCCACTATCAAGGTCTGATAGTGAAGAGGATGAAGAAGAAAATGCAGGACTCATGGCATTGAGTGATCAAGAAAATCAGGAGACAACTACTGATATAAAGGTACTTGATAAAACTCCTCTTTCTGATTCTAATTCTGAAACTGAAATAGATTCATTCTCTTCTGATGAACATGACTCACACTCTAAACTTCATATAGATGAAATTATTGAAAAATATCAATTAATTCTCAAAGCACTTAAGAAGAGCAAAAGGCATAATAAAAGGTTACAAAAAGAAATATCTGAATTAAAGCAAACTGATTCTCAAAACTCTGAGACAGCTGAGAGGCTGAATCAGACAAATAAAGAACTTAGTAAACTAAAAGTCATGACTATTATTCACATACAAACTTTGAGCACCAAGGAAAAGTTAATAAAAGAACTTGAAGCAAAACTCCTAGCAGAAAGAAAACTTGTAGCTAAGTTCTCAAAACCACAAACTATTCTTCCTATAATAGACACATTCTCTGCACAATACAGATGTGGCATAGGATATGATGAGAATGCAGATAAAAATCCTAAAAATAATGACAAGGCACCTATACAACCTTTAAAGCTTGACAAAGCAATGCCTATAACAAACAAGCATGATCAAAAATGTGTGCATAAATTTTATAAGGGTGAATGCTCTAATAGCAAATATAATTTAATTCAACCAAATAACCATAATGCCAAACCTCTATGCAAAGAAAAAGTATTAACTCATCATGACTCATTTGTATTTAAAGCAAATACTAAATGCAACAGAAAGGAACTAAGACCTGGAGTAAAAACTACTGATAGTAAGAAAACTGAACAAGTAAAAGACACT
The DNA here is from genome assembly GCA_033032865.1 of Dactylorhiza incarnata. NCBI lineage: Eukaryota > Viridiplantae > Streptophyta > Magnoliopsida > Asparagales > Orchidaceae > Dactylorhiza > Dactylorhiza incarnata. The sequence goes on along the minus strand of JAWHQI010000160.1, from coordinate 2,788,223 downwards.
AAAACAAATTACATAGCACCTGTAAATAAAGTAATTAAGCAAAAGATGAGCCAACATAAAGAAGTAGCAAGACCTCCAAGGAGATATAATAAATATGAATGATGGTGCTGTGGAAGGGTTGGGCATTTTGCACTTGACTGTTGGTTCAATCCAACTGTTCCAAGATTCAACTCTGGGAGACAAGTATTCAGACCTATGACAACTCTTACAGCTCCAAGAAGTATTCAACAACTAAATATTCCAGCTTATACTAATAAGGTTCTAGGACCCAACTTGGTGTGGGCTCCTAAGAAAAGGTAATTTCTCTTTGTAGGGTTGTCCAAAGACCAATCAACTTTCAATCTGGTACTTGGACAGTGGGTGCTCTATGCATATGACAGGAACAAAAAGTTTGCTAAATGATTACACTACTGTAAGGAATGGACCAAAGGTTATCTTTGGAGGGTCTGAAAGAGGTAAAACTAAAGGTTATGGCAATATTTCAAATGGGATTGTCACCATCACCAAAGTTGCTCATGTTGATGGATTGCAACACAATCTCATTAGCATAAGTCAATTATGTGATATTGGGTATGACATTTCATTCCACAAGGATGAGTGCCTGATTAAGAAAGAGAATGAGATAATTCTCTCAGGCACTAAGATTGGCAACATTTACTGCTTAAACTTTATATGTTCTGATCAAGTTAACTCCATATGTTTAGTATCAGAAAATAAAATTTTTGGTAGTGTTCAATGGCACAAAAGGTTAGCTCACATAAACTATAAGACTATAAATAAACTTATTTCAAAAGATCTAGTGAGAGCTGGGCATAAGTGGAAGTGTGTGCAGGAAAGTCCTTGCCATGCTTGTCAAATGGGTAAGCAGACAAAGTCATCCTTCAAACCAATTGGTGAGAAGGATTCCATTAGATGTCTATATCTACTTCACATGGATCTATTTGGACCAATGTCAATCCATAGCTTAGGAGGAAAGTCATACACTCTTGTAATAGTTGATGATTACTCCAGATTCACTTGGGTATTCTTCCTCAAACATAAGTCAGACACTTTAGAAATACTCACTAGTTTTGTTAGGAAAATCACTAATGAAATAGGAAATTCTGTAGCCAAGATTAGAAGTGATCATGGGACTGAATTTCAGTCAGGTGCAATGACCAAATTTTGTGAGAATCTAGGAATTTCTCAAGAGTTCTCATCACCTAGAACACCTCAATAAAATGGGGTCGCTGAGAGAAGAAATAGAACCCTTATTGAAGCTAGCAGGAGTATGCTGAGTGATTCCTCTCTTCCTGAGTACTTTTGGGCTGAAGCTATAAACACAGCATGCCATGTGCAGAATAAGGCTCTTTTAAACAAAAGACTGGATAAGACCCCATATGAGTTATTGAAAGGTAGAAAACCCACATTAGCCTATTTTAAAATATTTGGTAGTAAATGTTTTGTATTAAACAATGGAAAGCACCATCTCACTAAATTTGCTGAAAAAGCAAATGAAGCAATCTTTGTTGGGTATAGCTCTCAAAGTAGAGCCTATAGAATCTTCAACAAAGAGTCTAATAGGATAGAAGAATCTGTACATGTTGTATTTGATGAAACCAGCCTTATTTATAAGGATCTGGGAAGTTTATCTAGTTGTGCAGGTTCTACACAGAAATTGAAGGAGATGAATATCAATGAACAGCAAAATGAAAATAATGAAGAAACTAATGAGACTATAATTGTAACTAGAGAAGATGAACTTCAAGTTGAAGACAATTATGAAGAACCTATTGCTGTTGAAGAACCACTTCATCCAGAACCCCTAGAAGAACCCACTCAAACAGAAGCACCAGAATTTCAAAGGGAAAACGAAAGGTGGAGGAATGCTACCAAACATCTGAAAGACCATCCAAAAGAACAGATCATAGGAAATCCAAATGATGGAGTGCAAACCAGAAGAGGAAACTCAATACATGAGGCTTTGCATCACAGCTTTCTTTCCAAAATAGAACCTAAGAAGTTTGATGAAGCAAATAAAGACACTTCATGGATATCAGCTATGCAAGAAGAGCTAAATCAATTTGAAAGATGCAAGGTCTGGATATTGCTCCCAAGACCAAAGAAACACAAAGTCATAGGGACCAAATGGGTATTCAGGAATAAGCTTGATGAAAATGGTGTAATCATCAAAAACAAAGTTAGGTTGGTTGCCCAAGGATATAGACAGGAGGAAGGCATAGATTTTGATCAAGTATTTGCCCCTGTGGCAAGATTGGAGGCAATCAGGCTATTCCTGGCATTTGCATCTCACACTGGTTTCATAGTCTATCAAATGGATGTAAAGTCAGCATTCCTAAATGGAACAATATTGGAGGAAGTATATGTTGAACTACCCCCAGGTTTTATTGACTCTACTCATCCAAATCATGTTTATCTATTATTAAAAGCACTGTATGGTCTGAAACAGGCACCTAGAGCTTGGTATAAAACATTATTTAGATTTCTTATTAAGAACAAATTCTCAAGAGGAAAGATAGATAAGATATTGTTTCACAGGATAGTTAAAGGTCACATTATTTTAGTACAAATATATGTAGATGATATAATATTTGGCTCCACTGATAATAACCTTTGCAAAAGATTTGCAAACCTTATGCAAGGGAAATTTGAAATGAGCAGTATGGGTGAGCTTAAATACTTCTTAGGACTGCAAGTGAAACAGTCTGAGGAAGGAATTTTCATTTCTCAGACCAACTACACAAAAGAAATTATTACGAAGTTTGAAATGGAAAATTCCACTATAATGTAGACACCAATGGCAGCAAATATGTCACTGGACAAGGATGAAAAAGGGAAACCTATTGATGAAACATTGTACAGAGGCATCATTGGCTCACTGCTCTACCTAACTGCTAGCAGACCAGACATTATGTTTTCAACATGTGTGTGTGCTAGATATCAAGTGAACCCTAAAGAATCTCACTACACTGCTGTCAAAAGAATCCTGAGATATCTGAAGGGCACTCTTGATCTTGGCCTTTGGTATCCTAGAAGCAATGATTTTGAACTAATTGGCTTTTCAGATGCTGATTTTGCAGGATGCAAGGAGGATAGAAAGAGTACATCTGGTACATGTCAATTTCTTGGCAAAAGACTAATATCTTGGAGTAGCAGGAAGCAGATAAGTGTGGCTATTTCAACAGCAGAATCTGAATACATTTCAGCTGGAAACTGTTGTGCTCAGCTACTATGGATTCAACACCAACTCCAAGACTATAAAGTTCAGCTAAGTAAATCTCCTCTATTTTGTGATTCAACTAGTGCAATTGCTATAACCAACAATCCAGTATCACATAGCAGAACTAAGCATATAGAAATAAGATACCATTTCATTAGAGAACATGTAGAAAATGGAGATATCTCAATTGAATATGTTCCAACCGAAAAACAGGTTGCTGACATATTTACTAAACCCCTGGATGAAACTAAATTCAATAATTTTAAAATTGAATTAGGTATGTTAAAAATGGATTAAAACTATTTTAGATTAAATAAATAAAAATAATGATTGAGATCCATAAGGTGAGTGAAGAAGTTATCTGGCGTCAAAAGAAGATACTTAGCGTCGAGAGAAGACACCTGGCGTCGAGAGAAAGTATGTGGCGTCGAGATATAACCTGGCGTCGACTGAAGATATATGGCGTCGAAGCGATCTCAACGCTTATGCAAACATAGCTAGACCATCTCGACAGGGTCAATTTAAACCACTAGATCAATCTTGTCAAATAAGTTAGGCGCGCGGCTATTCATCTTCTTGAACTAGGACTTCTATAAATAGTGAAGACACTTCGTTAGTGCCCTAGTTCTCTAAGTTTGAGATTGTCTGACCTAGAAAACCACTCCATCAATTCTCTCTCTCTTCGTTCATCAACAATAATGCCTCCCAAAAGCAATGAGTATCTCTATGAGGGAAGTGAACTTGTTCGAAATGGATTCCAATCAGCTTCTGTGGAGATAAAATCAACAATCGAATTAATCTACAATGCCGGACTGGAATTTGTACTGTCTGAATCAACTCTCATCTGGAAACGAGAGGTATTAGAGCTATACTCTAACATAGTAATAGACTCTGTCAATTCAAAGATTAAGTCCAGTGTGAATGGTAAGAAGATTAAAATAACTCCTTCTAGACTAGCTAAGGCACTAGAATTGCCTAGGTTAAAAAGGAATGCAGAAGAAGAAGAGGTGACCTCTGAACAGATTAGATTAGCACAAATCTGGTGCGGAATTGAAATGTCACGAGAAATCACTGGAAGTATTCAGAGAAAGGGAATGAATTCAAAAGGTAAATTGATAACAGATGTTATAGGAAAGGGACTGTTGTGCAAGACTGGATCACATGACAAAGTTTCTAGAAAAATGTTTATTCTACTAACAAGGATTATTCATTCTCTGAGAACAGACTGGGGAAGAGTTGTGTTTGATAGGATAGTTGAATGTATCCAAGTACCCAACATGGGTAGGATATTGTCTTTATATTTAGTAAAAGTCTCTCCTGATTCCTTGAATAATAAACCTGGATCAAAGATAAATCACATGAAGAAAATGGATATGAGAATGATAGAGAGATGGGACAGAATTTTATCTAACCCTCCTCCAGCAGATCCTTCTCCCAAGCAGAAGAAAGCAAAGAAGCAAAAGAAGAAGAAGGCTTCTTCAAGCTCTTTAAGTTCATCCAGTTCATCCTCCTCCAAAAGAAAATCTAGATCTACTCCAATTCATGATCCAAACCTTTCAACATCAGAAGATGGAGCAGGGAATAATGCAAGGGTTAGTCCTCCTGATACTCCAAGGGATGAGAGTAAGAAAGGAGAAGAAGAAGGAGGAAGTCTTCATGTATCTCCTGCTGGACTTGAAGGAGTTGTACTAAATGAGAAAGAGACACAAGATGAGATTCCTGCTCAGAAAAATGATGAAATGAGCAAGGTAGCAGTTGAGGGAGAGGGTCAGGATGAGAATCCTGCTCAAGATAAAATTGATCTGATCAATGCAGAGACTGAGGGGGAGCCTCAAGGTGAATTTTTAGCTGAAGGTAATGCACCATTTGAGGGGGAGCCTCAGGCTGAGATCCATGCTAAATAGAATTCTGAAATAAATGCTATGGAAGTAGAAGGAGAACCTGAAGCACCAAAGAAATCTGCTGAGAAGATTATCAAGATAGAATCCTCTAGCTCCCATATGAGCCAGAGAGATGATTCCTTCATCAGAGAAGAAAGTAGCAAAGGTGTTGAAATGGAAAAGGAGATCCATGTGGATCTTAGTCCTATTCTTCCTCAGCTGGAAGTGTTGCTGAATAATCAAAGAAGATTATTAGAACAATATATTGAGGAAAATAATACAAAAACGAAAAATGAAGTAGATTTCCAACTGAAATTGGTTAGATTTGAAGTGAATCATCAGATATCTGCATTAAGGAAAGAGATGGTAAAGTTTTTTAAGAGGGCTGGTGTTTCAGTAGACTATACAACTGAACAGCTTGATGTACTCAAAGAAACATCAAAGATTATTAAAGAATCTCAAGCTGAAATTACAAAGACAGTAAATGATGTGCAGTCAAACCAAGGAATACTAAGTAACAATATGCAAGTTCTATATAAAGAACAGGTAGCTCAAATCTTAACAAGTGCAAATAAGGTTGAAGCTAGACTGCAACAGCAGAAGGCTGATATCTTGGCTAAAATTGATGAGAGCTCCTCAGTTCTAAAAGATCAAGCAAAGCTGCATGCAGATACTATAGATGATCATCTTTTTAAAGTAAAGAAAACCATTGAAAGTGGGGTTAATCACTTGGAAGGTCAGGTCAGATTTCAGAAGAATACTTTGAGAGAACACATTGTTGAAGAAGTCCTAAAGGGGGAGAGGTCAATGATTCAAGCCAGTTCTGAACATGCTATGTGGACCTCAAACTCTATAAGAGAAACTTTTGGATATTCCCCTATAGACTATGGGAATGATCAAGTCTCTGAGACAAGGCCAGCATCTCTTACTCAGGTTCAAAAACAGATTGCTAAAATGTATAGTCCTGAGAATAAAAGTAAAAGAGAAAATTTTACTAGTGAGCAAGTAGAATCAAGTAAAAGAAAGTTCAGAGAAGAGGTTCAATCAAGAGTTGATTTTGAACATTGGTCTCCCTCTTCCAGAGAATTGATTCTATCAGCATGGGAAGTTGTGAAGAATAACCCAGAGGAAAGAGGAAAGTGGTATTCTGAAGATGAATGGTTAAAGCATAGGGATCAAGAGGAACTAAAGATCAAATTCAAGGCTGACAAAATGGCTGGGAAGGTCCAGGCAGGAGAAATGGAGCCAATCAGATACTTCCCAAAGCCATTTGGCTATTTTAAGAGGAAAAAGGAAGTTGCTGAAGCTCTCTCCAAAAGAGCTAAAAGAGGAATAGAATTCAAGGATCCTGGACAGCTTTAGAAATTTAATCTTTATCTTTCACTTTCAGAAGAATGTAATTGATATATTTTTGAACAATCTTGATGAATTCCCAGTGTGAACTATTCTTCATGTTCATATATATACTTATGCCTGTGATGTGATTCTGTCTCTCTACATGACATTTTTTTCTTTCTGAATTGCCTATGTTTTTATGCTTATATAAGAAACCATGTCTGAGATAATTTTTGTGGATAGAATGTTTTAGTAATCTAATTTTATAAAGTTTGATACTCTTTATTTTTGATTATCTGTGTAGAGTTTAGAACACATTGTTTATCTTTGAAAAGAGAGATATATAATTGACTGAGATTATGACTTCTTCAAATAGGGGGAGATTGTTGGGATCATTGCCCACAATGTCTTAGATTTGGAGAAGTCCATTCCCAAGTCAAAGATATATCTCAGAATGTATTTGACATACTCTCTAGAATCAATGTGCAGGAGATCAAGTCAGGCAAAACATTCTTGGAATTCATTCAAGTCCACAAGTGTCGAGACATCATACATCGCTCGACGCCTGTGACTCAGAAGCGTTGACTCATGTCTACTACTCAAATAGACAAGGTCGCCGCTGAAGTTCTGAGACAAAGTTTGGAAATGTCGAGCCAAGTTATATTGCTCGACGCCTTGGAAAGAGAAGTGTCGACTTAACCTCAGTCAGCGCAGCGCCAACCAGAAGTGTCGAGATATGAAGGCTTAGTTAAGAAGCGTCGAGCTCCTGGACGTTGCTCGACTTCTTCAGATAAAAAGCGTCGACTAAGTGATGTTTGCTCAACACCTGAGAAGTAGGAGTCGAGAGCCTCAGTCTAAGGAGTAAGCGTAGAGCGTCTAAATACCGCTCGACGCCTAACTGGAAAAGCGTCGACAGAGATGTTTAGTGCTCAACGCCTTTTCTACAAATACTCTGAACTGAAGAATATCTTACACAGCTAGCTGAGCTCTTTGTTTCCATTGAGGACCGTTGAAGACGTAACATCATGCTGACGTGGAGGAGCGTAACAGACATTGCAGATGGCGGGCTATAAATAGAAGGCATGACCTATGGGTTTTGCAGTTAACATTTCTGAGAGAAAATTTTTGAAAAAGAATCTGGAGAAGTCGTCTTCTCTTTCAGAACCAATCTAAGCTGAAGATTTCATTCAGCAATCTGGTGCTGATACCTCTCTCTGAAAGAAGAAGATCAAGAAGGAAGAATCTGTCTTCCTAAGAAGAAGAACAGTCATCACAGCCTGACGAATCAAGAAGATCATTTGCTGCTGCTGTTCTACTGAAGATTTCTGTCTGATCATTCAGACAGATCAAGAAGGCTCAACAATCTCGAATCTGAGTCTAAGTATTTGTAATCCTCTTTATAAATTTCTGTAGGATCTGAGTTGTCAGATCTGAGTGTAGGAACTGTCAAGGATCTGAGTTGTAAGATCAGGTGTGATCTGAGTTGTAAGATCAGGTGTGATCTGAGTTGTAAGATTCAGGGGTGAATCTGAGCTGTAGGCCTAGTTATAAAGGCTGAGGTCGATCTGTTTGATCTGAGTTAGTAAGATCTGTGGATCTGAGACTGTAAGATCAGTTGTGATCTGAGCTGTAAGACCTGTTTGTGGTCTGAGATCTGGAGGAGCTATAACCTCTATCTAGCACACTGCTAGAAGGGGAGAAGAGGGAAAGTGGATTAACCAAGATACGGGGAACCACTATAAAATTCTGTGTGTTCTTTTCTGTGTATATCTTTATTTCTTGAAAGCTCTGATTAGTTTTATCTCGATTATAGTCAAGAATCGTAATAGTTTTTAAATAACCTATTCACCCCCCCCCCCCCCCCCGTCTAGGTGATTAGCTACCCTTAATTATAGTCTTTCACATGTCCTATTATGCGCGACCGAATTTGGAAGGCACACAATCGAGTATTGTTTGCCCCACGGTGGCGAACAATAATTTTGAGATCAAGTCCAGCATCATACAAATGGTGCAACAATCGGTGACCTTTGATGGTAACCGGACGAGGATCCAAATTCACATATCTCTTACTTTCTTGAAATTTGCGACACTTTTAAGATCAATGGCGTCACCGATGACGCCATTCGACTACGACTTTTTCCTTTTTCTTTGCGGTCTAAGGTCAAGCAGTGGCTGGGCTCCCTACCAAGGGGATCCATCACTACATGGGCCGAAATGGCGGAAAAATTTCTTAATAAATATTTCCCGCCTTCAAACACCGCTAAATTGCGCACGGATATTGCGTCATTCATGCAAATCGACTCGGAGACTCTCTATGACACATGGGAGCGCTTCAAGGAGCTTTTGCGTCGATGCCCTCACCACGCACTTGCCACTTGGCAACAAGTTCAAATATTTTATAATGGCTTAAATCTCCAAATGAGGCAAATGATTGATGCGGCCGTCTGGGGGACATTAAATAACAAAACCCCGATCTCCGCTCAAGAGCTTTTCGAAGAGATGGCCACAAATGCGTATCAATGGAACATGCCCCGAGTGCGGCCTAATAAGCCGGCCGGAATTTTTGAAATAGACGCAAACGCAAATTTGGCTTTACAAGTTGAGCGCTTAACAAAGCAAGTGGCGGAGATGTTTGCTTCCTCCGCCACTCCTCCTTGGGCTAATAACGTTTTAATTGAATAACATGTTGACTACATGGGAAATCCACCTCGGCCTTCCTATAACCCGAACACCGCTCCGTATAATAACACCTACAATGCGGGTTATAGGAATCATCCAAATTTCTCATGGAGCAACCAAGGAAATGCTCAGCGTCCTATGAATTTAAATCAACCTCCCCCTAATCAACTTCTTAACTTAACTCCGCCTCCAAATTTGATTTCTCAAAATTATAATCCACCCGTTTTCCACCGCAACAGCAAAAACTATCTCCGATTGAAGAGGTTTTTGCAAAATATGTTGCTACAAATGAAACGAACATCCGGAACCTTACCGGATCGATCAAAAATTTAGAGAATCAAGTGGGCCAACTCGCAAAGAAGATTTCTGAGCGTCAACAAGGAGCACTACCGGGGAACACCGAGCAAAATCCAAAGGAGAGCGCGCACGCGATTACACTCCAAAGCGGGAAGGAGGTGGTTCAAAAACAGGACGAACCCAAGGTAATTTCCTCTCCTCCTCCTACTTTTAATTCATCTTCGAATTTGCCCGCTACGATAGCTCCGCACACTTCTATTTTAAATCCGCGCGCTCCTACTTCTAATATTCCGTATCCATTGAAATTTAAAAATGAAAGCGCCGAAAAAAATTATAAAAAGTTTTTAGATGTTTTAAAACAAATCCATATTAATGTACCTTTCTGCGAGGCTATCTCACAAATGCCTAAATATGCGAAATATCTTAAGGAGTTGCTCTCCAATAAGAAAAATTTAGAAGATATTTCGCATATTTCTTTAAACGCAGAATGCTCCGCGGTTGTACTCAACAAATTGCCGAAAAAAACAAATGACCCGGGACGGTTTTCCATCCCATGTCTATTTGGCAATTCGTTAGTAAAACACGCCTTAGCGGATCTTGGAGCAAGCATCAACCTTATGCCGTTTTCTTTGTTCAAAAAGCTAGTTCTAGCAAATCCAAGGCCCACTCGAATGAGTATCCAATTAGCTGATCGTTCTTTAAAATATCCGATAGGAATAGTGGAGGACGTGCTCGTCAAGGTTGACAAATTCATCTTCCCGGTGGATTTTGTCATTCTTGACATCGAAGAGGATGCCGAAGTACCCCTCATACTCGGCCGCCCCTTCCTTGCCACCTCCCGCGCTATTATCGACGTAAGTAACGGAAAGCTCCTCCTACGGGTTGGAGACGATGAAGTTACTTTCGGCATAAATTCCTCGATGCGGAACACGCTAGAAAATGACGATTTATGTTTTTACTTGGAAGAGTGTTGTGAGTTCGATTCATCCCTCGAGTTAGTTTCATCGGCGAGTAGTGATTCCGAGCCCGTACAGCTCTTTTGTGATGAAGAAGAAGTTTCTCACCCCACACCACCCGAACCATTATTTTTAGAAAAATTAAAAATCAAGACTTCTTATGAAGAACCACCCGTATTGGAGTTGAAACAACTCCCCCCTCACCTTAAATACTTGTTTTTGGAAAAAGAGTTTAAGCTACCCGTCATCATTTCATCCAATCTTAGCAACTCAGAAATTTCTGAGTTGACTATAGTCTTAAGAAAGCACCGCCACGCAATTGCGTGGCAATTATCGGACATTAAGGGTATAAACCCATCTTTCTGCACTCATAAATATTTCTCGAAGATAATTCCCGAAATTCGGTCCAGCCTCAACGACGGCTAAACCCTAACATGAAAGAAGTCGTTAAGACCGAAGTTATAAAACTTCTGGACGCGGGAATCATCTACCCGATATCGGACAGTACTTGGGTTAGCCCAGTACAAGTCGTGCCAAAGAAAGGTGGTGTCACGGTAGTTGCGAACGAAAATAACGAATTGATCCCAACTTGTACTGTTACGGGTTGGCGGATGTGCATCGACTATCGGAAATTAAATGATGCCACCCATAAGGATCACTTCCCTCTACCATTTATCGACCAAATTTTAGAACGCCTTTCGGGTCACTCCTAATACTGTTTTCTAGATGGTTTGTCGGGATACTTCCAAATTCCGATTTCGCCCGACGACCAAGAGAAAACCACTTTCACTTGTCCCTTTGGCACCTTCGCTTATCGAAGGATGTCATTCGATCTTTGTAACGCGCCAGCTACATTCCAAAGATGTATGCTGGCAATTTTTGACGAGTTAGTGGAGGAGGTGATGGAAGTATTTATGGACGATTTTTCTGTGTACGGGAGTTCATTTGAAAACTATTTAAAAAATCTCGAGCGCGTGTTGCAGCGATGTGAGGAAACGAATTTAGCGCTTAATTGGGAAAAATGTCATTTTATGGTCAAGGAAGGACTAGTCCTTGGCCATAAAATTTCCGGCAAGGGGATCGAGGTCGATAGGGCCAAGATTGAAGTAATTGAAAAACTCCCCCCTCCCACAAACGTAAAAGCTATTAGGAGTTTCCTAGGCCACGCGGGGTTCTATCGGCGCTTTATACAAAAATTTTCAAAAATTACAAAGCTGTTAACCCATGTTCTCGAGAAAGATTCAACTTTTCTTTTTAGCGATGAATGTCATTTAGCTTTTCAACTTATCAAAGAGAAACTTATAAACTCCCTGATTCTAGTCGCCCCAGATTGGTCGCTCCCTTTTGAAATCATGTGCGACGCGAGTGATATTGCAGTTGGTGCCGTTTTAGGCCAACGGGTGAGTAAATATTTTCACCCGATCTATTATGCGAGCAAAACACTCACGTCGGCACAAGCAAACTACACCACGACCAAGAAGGAACTTCTAGCAATCGTTTTCGCCTTCGATAAGTTTAGGTCGTATATCACCCTCTCGAAAGTCATCGTCTTCATGGATCACTCCGCACTTAGATATCTTTTAAGCAAATCGGACGCCAAGCCTCGTCTTTTGCGATGGATCCTCCTCTTGCAGGAGTTTGACTTAGAGATCCGGGACAAAAGGGGAGCCAAAAACTTGGCGGCCGATCACTCTCCCGTTTAGAAAACCCCACCTCGGACGTATTAATAGAATCTGACATTAATGATAAATTTCCCGAAGAGCGCCTCCTTGCTCTCGAAAATATTAATTCATCTTCTACCCCCTGGTTTGCAGACCTGACTAACTATTTAGTAGCCCGGGTCCTGCCAAAGGAATTCTCAAGTCAGCAAAAGAAGAAATTCTTTTCTGATTTAAAGAATTACTTTTGGGAGGACCCCTTTTTATTCCGAGTATGCGCAGACCAGGTTGTGAGAAGATGTGTTTCAAGTGAGGAAGGCTTTAAAATTTTACGTCATTGTCATGAGGGACCCACCGGTGGTCATTATCATTCAAACCGAACCGCAAGGAAGGCGCTGGAGGCGGGCTTTTATTGGCCCACGCTCTTCAAAGATGCTCACACCCTTGTGAGTACTTGCGACAGCTGCCAGTGGTCGGGGAACATCTCTCGCCGGGATGAGATGCCCCAAACATTTTCTTAGAATGCGAAATTTTCGACCTTTAGGGTATCGATTTTGTTGGTCCTCTCCCTCCATCTTTTTCAAATAAATATATTCTAGTGGCGGTCGACTACGTGTCGAGGTGGGCGGAAGCGCAAGCTCTCTCCACCAATGATGCGCGAGTCGTCGTTAATTTCTTAAAAAAATTATTCTCTCGATTTGGCACTCCGCGCACTGTTGTGAGTGATCGGGGCACCCATTTTTGCAATACTCAATTCACAAAAATCTTAGCAAAATATGGAGTCACACACAAATTATCCACTGCATATCACCCACAAACGAGCGGCCAAGTCGAAGTTGTTAATCGAGAATTAAAACAGATTTTAGAAAAAACAGTTTCTATCAATCGGAAGGATTGGGCAATAAAGCTCGATGCCGCGCTATGGGCCTATCGAACGGCGTACAAGACCGCTATCTGTTGTACACCGTATCGAATGGTTTATGGCAAGGCTTGCCACCTTCCGGTCGAATTAGAACACCGCGCATTTTGGGCGCTTAAATTTTTAAACCTCGATTCCACTCTAGCGGGAGAACAAAGAAAATTCCAAATGAACGAATTAGATGAGTGGCGAGCAAATGCGTATGAGAGCAATAAATTATATAAGGAGCGAACAAAGTTTTATCACGATAAGCATATAAAATTTCCAAAAACTTTTTCGCCGGGCGATCTCGTCCTCCTTTATAATTCCCGTCTTCGCCTTTTTCCGGGAAAACTAAAATCCCGATGGTCCGGACCCTTTATTGTTAAAGAGGTTTGGTCCTATGGGACAATTTTAATTTCCCACCCGGAAAAAGGTACCTTCAAAGTAAACGGCCACCGCCTTAAATTATATCTTCCGGGAGAGTTAACTAATGAAAAGAGTGATTCGATTGTATTTCAACCTATAATATGATCGGCAAGTGGTTCAAGCTACGCGACCTTAAACAAAGCGCTTTTGGGAGGCACCCCAAAGTTATCTTTTGTTATTTTCTCTTGTCTTTTCTTTTCTTCTTTAACAACTTTTGCAGGTAATCGCGGCTTCCCCACAAAAGCTTCAAAAACTTCAAAAAAAATCAGGGAAGCCCTTTTTCCTTCTCTTCTTTCATTTTTGCATTTCTTTTACCTTTTCTTACTTCATACTTATTTTTAAACATTGGGGACAATGTTTACCTTTAAGTATGGGGGTGTAAATAGCCCTTTGTAAATAGTTTTAAAAAAGAAAATTTTCAAAAAAAAAATGAAAAGAAAAAAAAAACATAAAATTTTTTTTAATTTTGTTTCTATGTTTTCCTTTATTTAAGCACTTGTAAAATCCAAAAACTCAAAAAAATTAGAAAATCGAAATTTTAAATCTTGGAAAGGGACGTTTGGGATTTCATCCCATCACACCTCCTAGTACCTTGCGAACCCTTCACCGGGTATCCCTTGGGAAGTCCAAGACTTAACAAAAATTGTTAAGTTTTAAAGCTAGTTTCCTTTCTTTGTAAATAGTTAGTTTTTAATGAGAAAAATTCAAAAAAAGATAATATCAAAAATTCCAAAAATTCTTATATCCCTCCTTCTTGTTGTTTTTGTGATTTCTTAGAAATCTAGTTGAGAATGTTTATAAGTATGTTTAAGTTTTTAATTGGCTAAAATTTTGCTTATCATAGTTTGTTAATTTTAAATTTGAGGTAATCTTGATTAAAGAATCATCTTATGATTTTAAATTGATTAGAGAATTTTGTTAGCATGACTTCTCTTTTTATTTTTAAATGGCTTCATTTTGTAGTGAATTTCCTAAACCTCTTTAGATTTCAATTATATTTTCTTCTAACTTTTTAGATCTTAGGAAATTTAATGTTACTAGAATTTGCTCTCAATATAATTTAAAGCTAGCTAGATTTATTTCCCTTCCTTACCCCCTTTGTGGCATAAAAAATGAACTTTAAAAGATCATATGTCATGGGAATAAGAGGATAAAATTCATTATTCCCTAAAACATATGCACCCAAAATATTTGAAAAGATTATATGGCATGGAGTAAGAGGATAAAATTCATTACTCCTAAACCATATACATTTTGGGTTTTTATTAGAAGAGAAAAAAATAAGGAAATTTCATGATAAATTCCATTTCCTCCATTCAAAAATTTCTCTTCTTATGCCAAATTTTATGAAATCCCCCTTAGCCAATTATCATTGTTCTAGTTTTAGTTGAAAATTATGGAGAGAGCAATATTTAATAATTTACTTTTCCTTAAGATTTTTTTAAGAAAGAGTTCTTATAATTTTAATTTAATTTAGTTTTATAATTTCTACAATTTTGTCAAACTACTTAATTTTCTTGAGAAGTTCTTGCCTAAACATTTTTCCCTCTTTTCAAATCATCATCATAATTTAGGACTTAACTCCCCCTTGAATTTACTCTTAACTTAACTTTTGGTTAAATGAAATTTTAGTTTTAAATTAAAAATTTTTAAGGATGTCTTATAAATTATGTCTCACACTTTTGCTCTGGAATAACAAAACCTCAAGTATGGGGGTATTTGATAAGTAGTATTTTTATAACTTTTTAATAGAAAATTTTGTAAATATTTAATGTGAATTTTCCTTTTTATGTCAATTTTAGGTTATAAGTAGTTCTTTTTGTAATTTTGATTCTAACTTAGCTTAATTTCAATATTTGCAGAATTTTGGGACAAATCGGGAAAAATGGCATGTCACGCCCTAGGTCACGCCCGTGACCAAGGGCGTGTAACCTAAAGATCAGTCCAGAAGGATGCCGCGCTGTCTGAGCTAGCCCACACCAAGTCACGCCCCAGGTCACGCCCGTGACCCAAAGTCACGCCCGTGACCAAGGGCGTGTAAACTTAGAATCTTCCACGTGGAGCCGCCGTCGAGACGTGGAGATGCTGTCAAGAAGTCAACCTAAGTCACGCCCGTGACCCACATGTCACGGCCGTGACTTTCCAGCATGATCCCTGCTCTGCCACCGCGACGAATTCCAGCCCACGCCGCATTTAATGCAGCCGTCCAAAGTCACGGCTGTGACCCAACATGTCACGCCCGTGACATGTCACTTTTCACCGCACCGTCCAGAAAGCCCACGCCGATGTCGGATCCGATGTGAATAGTGCAGTCACGCCCTTGGTCATGCCCATGACCGAGGGCGTGTAATTTGAAATTTTTTCCTATAAATTCAGAGGCTCTCCTTGAGTCCAGGGTTCAGAAATTTGGAGATGGGGAGGTGCTGTTAGAGCTGAGAGTGAGTTTTTCAAATTGATGTTCATGTTTCTTAAGGCTTTCATGTTCTCTTCCCTTTCAAATTCATGCAATGTTTTGAATGTAGTTTTCATGCACTAGTTTTCTCAAGTTTGTAATCTTTATTTTCCTTAGCCTTGCACTCTTAAATTAAGGTTTGTAATAGTTCTTTGATTTTCAATAAAATTAGTTTTCTCTTTCATGTTCTCTTTCTCCTTAAGTAATTTCTTCCTTTTCATGCAATGTCAATCTTTCTCTCCTTAGTTATATCTTTTTTTTTGCAATGTCAATTTCTCTTTCTTTTCATGCAACGTTTAATCCTTTCATTTAGCTTGCAATTAGTTTTAATTTTAGTTAAGCAAAAACAAACCAATCAAACTTTCGTCGATAAGATAATGGCGATTTTCCTCGAAGTAGAAGTAATCAACGCGCCCCGTGGAATACGACCTTGATATTCCTAAATATCCTATACTATAGACGATAAGGTACACTTGCCTTTATCGGATTTAGTTTTGGAGAAAATCTCAAATCTTCACTAAATTTCAAAACCGAAAAATCAATATCACCTGCTCACATGATTCCTGATTTAAAGAAGTCAACAACTCAAGAATACTTCACTTTGTATTTGACATTCCATCAAGTTCATGCTTGCAGAAATCGATAATATGTCATGTACCTTAGTTATTTTATTAAGTACATATCGTCAAAAAGAACAGGAGATATCGTCGACAATGCGTGCTTGTCGTCGTAATGACGGGCAGAGCAGAGAAGCAAAGTATTTGTCTCATCGACCGCTGAGACGTGGCGAGATCGTCGAACGAAGAATGGCGATCGTCGAACAAAGGATGGCAAGTTCGTCGATCGCAGAATGCTGTTCGTCGAACGCAGAGCTGACACAGGACATCGTCGTGTGTAACTCATGTCGTCGAGAGAATACATGATCACGATGACATGATGCAAGAAGGAAGCTCACGACGACACTGTCAGAGAAAAAAGATCGTCAAATATACAGAATCGCTAGGATATCTTGTATCGTCGAGATACCTCCATCAGTGGCACAAGGAAGATCGCGACGACAAAGTCAGAGACAGCTTGTCATCGTAATGATGCAGATATCTTCAAGCCAGAATTCAAATCTTGCCGACATGATGTCAGCAGTTAATATCGCCGCCTGATTGTCCAATCAACGCGTGGACCTAAGGAATGGATCCATCAGTGCGTGCTCTAATGAGATGGGCATCTGACAGAAAAGGACATTGCATATTACCGTTGTGCGATTCCTCTGTCCTATAAAAAGGAACGATGGGTGCCCTAGGAACTCTCTCGAACATAAGAGCAAGGAAGTATCCCGCCGCTACTCTTGAACAATATATTCTGCGGAGAAGAAGAAGGACAAGTAGAGAGCAAACATCAAGTGCTCTCAAAAGAATCAGTCATCATCATCGACTGAAAAGTAGTCGATCAACACTAGGCAAATGAAGTGAAGGCTGAAGAAGATCCAGTGTTAAATCTCCAAATCAAGAAGCATCTTCTTCAACCTAAAGAAGCCGATCTCCATTTGGCTAAGTCGTCAATCACCATCCGGCAGAAGAAGCAGTTTTATTTACTGTAATTTCTTGTAAGGCTTGCGGGCCAAATTGTCTAGCTTGAGGGCTGGAGAGCTGTGAGGCTTGAGGGCTAGGGCAGTGCACTTGCGGGTGCGATTTGTCGAGCTTGAGGTCTCGGGCGCAGTAGGGGCTTGTGGGCCTAGGCTGTAGTCGCAGGACTCGCGGTTCTGTGTTGTGTAGGGCTTGCGGGCCTGAGTGTCGAGCTTGCGGGCTCGGGGGCAGTTGGGGCTTGCGGGCCTAGGCTGCTGGACTTGCCGGTTCGTGTTGTAAGGCTTGAGGGCCTGAAGCTTTTGGTGGCATTTGCCGAGCCTAGCACACTGTTGGTTAGGCGTAGAGCGAGAGAGGATAACTCAAGACACCCGGTCTTGAGGAACCTCTATAGATCGTTGTGTGCTTTCTGTGGCTTGTTCTTTATTTCTTAGATCTATTAACCAGAAAGAAAGAAAAACCTAAAAGGGGATATTATAAAAAGAAAAACCTATTCACCCCCCCTAGGTGATTTAGTAGACACCCCATAAACAACAAGTGGTATCAGAGGGAGGTTGTTCAAAGAAAAGCTTAACAGCTTGAACAGATCTGCCAGAGGGTGTCTTAGTACCATAGGCTATGGAATCAAGAATAGCTGAATGCTCCAGGGAGAACTTTGCCCTATGGAAAGTAAGAGTAAGAATATTTATGGAGGCAATAGATCCTAGAATGTTCGGAGTTGTTCAAGAAGGGGCTTATTTCTCTCAGTCAGTGTCCAAGAAAATCCTAGGCAACTTGGATAAGAAAGCCAAAGACATTATTGCTGGTGCAGTTAATATCTCCACGTTCCAGAGACTGGCTCACTGCTTGACAGCAAAAGAGATGTGGAACTCTCTAACTTTCCTTATGGAAGGACCTCAAGAAGGGAGTCATCAGGATGAGTTTGGACTGGCCGTCTTATCTGCGTCAGAAGAAGAGAGTCATCAAGATGAGGTTTGTCCAAAGCGCATAAAGGCTCCTCTTTCTACTTCAGACTCAGATTCGGAGACAAACTCATCCAGCAATGATGATTGGTCCAAGTCATACAATGATCTTCTAGAAGAGGTCAAGACTCTCAAGATGTTGTGCAAGCAGCAGGATGCAAAAATCTCCTCTCTTCAAGCAAGAAATCTTGATCTCTCACAGAAAGCAAAAAAGCTAACTCTAGAGAGTGCTGAGTCTTGCCAACTCAAAAAGGACTTGATAGACAAATTTGGAAAAACTCTGAAGGCACTGATTGAAAGCAAGGAGCTGTGCCGCTCACTCACTAGAGAAGTAGTTCTTCTGAAGAAGGACAAAATGCAACCCAATGTCCTGAAGGTCAAGAATATCAACACCAGAAGGGTGGAGGATAAGCTTGTCACTGCAGTAAAGCCTGGTGCAAGCTCCTTCAAATCCAAGATCATGCCTAGAATCTACAAAGAGCCCCAGAAAGGTGTGAGGAGGCAAAAACATGTTGAGCTCAAAGAAGAGAAGAAATCCTTAAAAAAGACTGACTCTAGAAGGATAACTCTGGTCGACAACAACAAGAATCTTGTCCACCATCAGCACAGTTCACCTTCTTTTCTTCATTCAATCGTTCGCACACAAAGAACCCCTGCTCATACAGTCAGACAGAAGGAAAGATACAACAGGTTTGAATGCTGGTGCTGTGGAAAAACAGGATACTTTGCCATTGACTGTTGGCACAACTCTAGTGTGCCCAGTACAAAGAAGAGACCTTCCGGATCGGCTGAGGTAAGTATAAGAATTCCTTATTGGGCTAACAAGAACCTAGGACCCAAGTTATCTTTGGTTCCTAAGGGATTTTAAATCCGTTTTGCAGGAAAGTACACTTAGCCAATCAGCTGCACACAAGGCTAATGGACCATAAGTGATCCAGGGTCAACTCTGGACTAAAGAAATCCTAACCCCATGTCAATCCAAGGGGCGTTATCACATCTAGGGGGAGTCACTCACTCAAGAAAATCTCAAGTGGAGGAAAGAAGTCAGAAAGGGGGAGAATGGCATCAATATGCTCTAGACTAACATGCTCATGAAGAACTCAAAGATAGGGGGAGCAAAGATGTCAAGAAGAAGGGGGAGCCACAAAAGAGGAGGCATCGAATCTAGGGGGAGACACTAGATTTATGTACTCATATGCTCAGCAAAAGATAAGTAAACCCTTCTATGCAAGATTATAATAATTACTGTCAAGTGAAAGTAGTCTTGAATTGAGATTCTGACTTCTTCAAATAGAGGGAGATTGTTGGGAATCCTGCTCACATGATTCCTGATTTAAAGAAGTCAACAAGTTAAGAATACTTCACTTTGTATTTGACATTCCATCTAGTTCATGCTTGCAGGAATCGACAATATGTCATATACCTTAGTTATTTTATTAAGCACATATCATCGAAAAGAACAGGCAATATCGTTGACAATGCGTGCTTGTCGTCGTAATGATGGGCAGAGCAGAGAAGCAAAGTATTTGTCTCGTTGACCGCTGAGACGTGGCGAGATCGTCGAATGAAGAATGGCGATCGTCGAACAAAGGATGGCAAGTTCGTCGATCGCAGAATGCTGTTCGTCGAACGCAGAGCTGACACAGGACATCGTCGTATGTAACTCATGTCGTCGAGAGAATACATGATCACGACGACATGATGCAAGAAGGAAGCTCACGACGACACTGTCAGAGAAAGAAGATCGTCATATATACAAAATCGCCAGGATATCTTGTATCGTCGAGATACCTCCATCAGTGGCAGAAGGAAGATCGCGACGACAAAGTCAGAGACAGCTTGTCATCGTAATGATGCAGATATCTTCAAGCCAGAATTCAAATCTTGCGGACATGATGTCAGCAGTTAATGCCGCCGCCTGATTGTGCAATCAACGCGTGCACCTAAGGAATGGAGCATCAGCGCGTGCTCCAATGAGATGGGCATCTGACAGAAAAGGACATTGCATATGACCGTTGTGCGATTCCTCTGTCCTATAAAAAGGAACAATCGGTGCCCTAGGAACTCTCTCGAACATAAGAGCAAGGAAGTATCCCGCCGCTACTCTTGAACAATATATTCTGCGGAGAAGAAGAAGGACAAGTAGAGAGCAAGCATCAAGTGCTCTCAAAAGAATCAGTCATCATCATCGACTGAAAAGTAGCCGGTCAACACCAGGCAAATGAAGTGAAGGCTGAAGAAGATCCAGTGCTAAATCTCCAAATCAAGAAGCATCTTCTTCAACCTAAAGAAGCTGATCTCCATCAGGCTAAGTCGCCAATCACCATCCGGCAGAAGAAGCAGTTTTATTTACTGTAATCTCTTGTAAGGCTTGCGGGCCAAATTGTCTAGCTTGAGGGCTGGAGAGCTCTGAGGCTTGAGGGCCAGGGCAGGGCACTTGCTGGTGCGATTTGTCGAGCTTGAGGGCTCGGGCGCAGTAGGAGCTTGCGGGCCTAGGCTGTAGGCATAGGACTCGCGGGTCTGTGTTGTGTAGGGCTTGCGGGCCTGAATGTCGAGCTTGCGGGCTCGGGGGCAGTAGGGGCTTGCGGGCCTATGCTGTTGGACTTGCGGGTCCGTGTTGTAAGGCTTGAGGGCCTGAAGCTTTTGGCAGCGTTTGCCGAGCCTAGCACACTGCTGGGTAGGCGCAGAGGGAGAGAGGACTACTCAAGACACCCGGTCTTGAGGAACCTCTATAGATCGTTGTGTGCTTTCTGTGGCTTGTTCTTTATTTCTTAGATTTATTAACCAGAAAGAATGAAAAACTTAAAGGGGGATATTATAAAAAGAAAAACCAATTCACCCCCCCCCCCCCTCTAGGTGATTTAGTTGACACCCCATAAACAACATGCTTGAAGGAGATCTTCGATGGACCAAAGGAGATCTTGAAGCATCGATGGAGAATCCTGAGAGATCTTCGAAGGAGCTCTCTCTGGTGTGGAATGCAACCTATCTTCAAAAGGTGGTCCAAGGCCCTTTTAATTGCTTCACAGAGGGGGCGTCTTGGTAATTGCAATAATAGGGGGTGCGGTTCTCACCCCATGATTGGGGATTTTAGTATTCGCACAACCATGATAGGTATTTTACTACTCGCACCCCCATGGTGGAAGATTTTACTATTCACACTCCTGTGGTGGGAGATTTTACTATATGTTTTCCCATGATGGAGGATTTTACTATTTGCACCCCCGATGATGGGGGATTTTACTATTCGCACACCATGCCGGAGAATTTTACTATTCACACCGCCATTGTGGGGATTTTATATATGCACCCCAATGATGTAGGATTTTACGATTCGCACCCCCTTGATGGGGAATGCGATGACGGCGATCGGGAGTGAGCATGCACGACGTCGAATGCGGCGGCGGGCGACGAGCACGACGAGGCCGGCGGTGTGGAGGCGAGCGTGGAGAGGGCGACGAGTGCGGGTCTCGTGACTACGCGATAGTGGGAGCTGTGGAGCCCATGCCTAAGTGGTTTCCGGTCGTGTGGAGGCTCCAAGCTCGCTCGGCGTGCGCGACCCATTTTGCCTCCGCGGCAAGGGCCTCGTGGCTGGCGCGACCTCCAACTATGCGGAGGTAGGCGCATGTGTGGCTTGTTGCGGCCTCCGACTGCGCAGAGTCAACGAGCTCACACGGGGGAGGACGTGCAGCCCGCGCTGGGGAGGCCGGGCGGCCCGCATGGGGAAAACTGGGCGGCCCACGCGAGGGAGGCCGCACGGCCCGCGTGGGGGAAACTGGGCGGCTCGCACGGGGGAGGCCAGGCGACCCGCGCATGGTAGGCCAGGCGGCCCGCGCGGAGGAAGCTGCACATCCCGCGCGACCTCCGACCATGCGGAGGGCGCGTGCATGCGCAACCTCCGATTGTGCGGAGGCTGCGTGCATGCGCGGCCTCCGGCCGTGCGGAGGCCACGCTCCGGCGCGACAAATGTCGCGCGGCCGTACATTTCTGAATCCATTTGGAAGAACAAATAGACTCGGAATTGCACAAGAATGAGCCCACTGGAATCATATCGGTAGAGCTCGCAGCAAAAAATATACGATTTGACTGAACCTATTTTTGGGAAACACTATGTATTATAATAAATAAAACTATTAGATTAATAAGAATAATTGATACACACTCATACAAGACTCCCATTTATTTATATGCATAAGAAGAGGTGGTTACTCCCCAAAGCCACTAGCATGAAGAGGTGAGAGTGGGGAAGTGGGCAAGCCCACTTCCTTCGTAACCAACCGCTCTCGCCGGACCGCAACGCCTACAACCGCACAATAACGCTACCGCACGACACTACCGCATGGTAACGCGCATGCGGTAGCGCGCAGGCAACCCCCCCCCCCCCCCCGAGGGGGCGCCGCCTAACCACACCCCTAGTGGGGTGCGGCCGAGCCGCACCCCCTTGTGGGGTGCGGCCGATCCGCACCTCCTTGTCGTGGGGTGCGGCCAATAGCGCCCTGAGGTTGTGGTCGATTCGCCTCCATGTGGAGGGGTTCGGGGGCGTCCGCCCTCTCCAAGCTCGATGTGCGCCCTTTGGGCTCCGGATTCCGCTCAGGGCGCTTCTGCGCTCGTAACATGCTCAGAACGCCTCTAAGCGCGTTCGGAGCACTTCCGTGTTCGTTGTACGCTCAGATCGCTTCTGTGCGCACTTGCGCCCGGAACACTTTCACATTTCTGACATGCTCACATTTTGTCTTTCGGACATGCTCACATTTTGTCTTTCTGATACGCCCTCATTTTGTCTTTCTAGCATGCTCACATTTTGTCTTTCTAGCTTCTCAGATTTCAGGAACAACCCGTCGCATTTTTTGCCTCCAGCAAAACTGCCCAAACTGTCTGAACTGCCCGAGGGGCGAGATGGTCATTTACGAAAAATGGCAATCCGTGTGCTCCGAACCGGAAAATATGATTCGTCCGCCAGGTGGTTACGGTGGTTACAACGGTGAAATTACCGGGCTACCCCCGGCCAAAGCTATAAAAGGAGCCCCATGGCTTCATTTCAAAGGACCTGGCCTTCTGCACCCGGGAGAGCTCCTTGAAGATTTTCACGGAATTCTCCTTCGGCGCTTGAAGATCTCCTTCTTGGACTTGAAGATTTCCACCATCCCGAAAGGCGACTCAGCATTCTCACTTTCGTTCCCCGGAGCATTCTCACTTTTGTTCCCCACAGTTCCCAGAAGGTAAAAGACTTAGTTTTCTGAGAGGTGGCCTGTCACCCTCGGAACTCTCTCTCTCTATTATTGTAACGAGCGGCGGCCTGTCGCGCTCGACTTCTAAGTACCTAATTGTAAGCTCTGAGAAGATAGTGAAGTTTGGTCGGCACAGCTCCGGCCACGTGGTTTTTTACCCTTTCTGGGTTTTCCACGTTAAAAAGTCTATGTGTACTCAAAGAATCTCTAATTGACTGTTTGCGCGCTCAGTTCGCTTCCGAGCTAAGGTGGTTCAATTCGACCGGTCTACCAGAGCACCCGAGCGACCCGCAACAGTTTGGCGCCTTCTGTGGGAATCGAATTCTCAAATGCCGAGCAAAGGATTTCCGAACGCAGCGCCCGCTTCCCCTGAGTTCACGGAACCAGCAAGAGTGGACACCTCCCCCGAACTATCCGACGCATGTAGTTCCTCGATCCCTGAAGGTCCGGAGAAAAGAGCGCTCATCGTTGCGCCCATCCAGCCCCAGCGGATTGGATCGACTAGCAAGCTGGCCCCTCTCGTAGCGGGGCAAGATTCGAACGATGTCACGCACCAGCAAAGGCGATCCCCCTGTCAAAGTCAATTTTGGCATACCCAGTTCCGTCGTGGCTAAAGCTCCTGCACTTTAAGGAGTTCCGCGGAACAGAGGACCCGTACGGGCACGTTAATCACTTCTTGATAACGGTGCGGACGCTCGGACTTCCCGACCAAATAGGCTGCAAAATCTTCACCGAGACACTGCGTGGAGATGCCCTCCGCTGGTATCAATCCCTGCCAAATGGAGCGATTCACAACTTCACCGAGTTGTCCCAACTGTTCGTTGAATGGCACGAAGCGTGCGCGCCAAGGATCCAAGAAGAAGAGCCCGAGGCGGACAAGTCGCCCCACCTAAGGAAAGCGGAGCGGATCAAGCAGCACGAGAAGATCTACACCATCTTTCACCAAGAGCGTCCCCGTGGATGGTCGGACTTCGCCTTAGACGCAAGCATAGGCAATCCAGCCTGTGAGCTAAGAAGGGCGTTGATAACCCATCACATCTCGTTCAACATCTTGTTCGTGGCAGCCGTGGTGCGGCTCAAACTCCTAAGCGGGAATCTCAAGCTCAGGGCCAGCTACGCAGAGCTCCCAGACGGAACTATGGTACCCACCATAGGAGTCGTCACTCTTCCCGTCCAAGTAGGGATGCACTAGGAACCAGTCCAGTATTACGTTCAGTTCGTCATCGCAGAGGCAGACTCCCCCTACGACGCAATATTTGGGAGCCTCCTACTCGACGCCCTGGACCACGACGTTTCCATGTCTGGACGCATGGCCAACAAAGGGAGAATCCTCAGGGATGCAATTCGTGGCTTCGACACGGACGCAGCCGAGCTCCCTTGGATCAACTACGACCCGTCGCCAAAACCAAATTCTGAGAAGCAAGGCGTGCGAGAGTGCCGCGCAACCCACACATTGGCAGAAAAAGCTGATCTTCCGACACCGGCAAACCAACTGCAACTTAGGGATACGTGTCGCAAGAGAAAGGGACATCAACATCAACTCGAGAAAGCTGTACCGCCCCTTCAGAGTCAAGCAGACCGCTCCCGAGGGCTAGCAAGTCAAAGCTCCCAGATCTACACCCCATTAAATGCCCCCCGCGAGCATATACTGTTCGTCATTTACAACAGCAAAATCATCAACTGGCCCAGAGCGCTCTCCCAGCACAGGGGAGATCAATCCCAATTTTGCAATTTCCACAAAGGTCGAGGACACCGCACGGAGCACTGCGCCAGGTTGAAAGAAGAAATTGAACGCCTTGTCCAGTCAGGACACCTTGAGGCCTTCCGCAAAGAAGCACAAAAGGATGCCACCGAGGGTCGGTCGTCGGGTCACCGCCGCCCACCATGCTGAACGACCGAAAGATCTCGAGAGAGCGCAGCGCCAGGAGGAGCACGATGTTACCTTCTCTCTCGTCAAACTTGTATCAGAAACTTATTGGCTCAGAAGCCGCAAGATTACACTTGCGCATGTATCAACGTTCATTTTCTAATTATGTTTTACCTGTCCTAAACTATTCTACTGCAGGAACCCATTCAGGGCCCTGCCCCGGGGACTTTGCACCGCCGTCGATTGAAGGTTCGCCCTTCTCCTCCACCGTCGAGTCCCGGCGTCGTAGGGGCATGCCCCCCTTGCGTTCGCCCTCGGTTTGAATACACCAGCTATTCACCGGCCACTTTGGGGCCCTGCCCCGGGGACATTGCGCCACCGTTGGTTGAAGGTTCGCCCTTCTCCTCCGCCATCGAGTCCTGACGTCGTAGGGGCCTGCCCCCATTGCGTTCGCCCTCGGTTTGAATACACCAGCTATTCACCGGCCACTTTGGGGCCCTGCCCTGGGGGCTTTGCACCGCCGTCGATTGAAGGTTCGCCCTTCTCCACCGCCATCGAGTCCCGGCATCGTAGGGGCCTGCCCCCCTTGCGTTCGCCCTCGGTTTGAATACACCAGCTATTCACCGGCCACTTTGGGGCCCTGCCCCGGGGACTTTGCACCGCCGTCGATTGAAGGTTTGCCC
Organism: Dactylorhiza incarnata; assembly: GCA_033032865.1. Classification (NCBI taxonomy): domain Eukaryota; kingdom Viridiplantae; phylum Streptophyta; class Magnoliopsida; order Asparagales; family Orchidaceae; genus Dactylorhiza; species Dactylorhiza incarnata. Next base: position 2,762,102 of record JAWHQI010000160.1, on the reverse strand, counting down.
TTCTCCTCCGTCGTCGAGTCCCGGCGTCATAGGGGCTTACCCCCCTTACGTTCGCCCCCGGTTTGAATACACCCGCTATTTACTAGCCAAATCTATATTTAAAAAGCCGCGAGCTCAGACTCGCGCAAACTAATTTTTATTATGTAAAAGTCGCGAGCTCAGACTCGCGCAAACTAATTTTCTATTATGTAAAAGCCGCGAGCTCAGGCTCGCGTAAACTAATTTTTTATTATGTAAAAGCCGCGAGCTCATACCCGCGCGAACTCATCTGTAATTTTGGAAATATCATCAAGCTACATAGGTGACAACAACCAGAACAACAAGATCACACAAAGGAATAAATGCAATGTGTACAATAAGGGAATACAACCGCCCCAAACGCAGCGCTACACGCAAACAAACAACAACACTGAAAGCAGGAAAATGAAAGATAACCAACATCAGTCCTCGGCTACATTCGAGTAATCATCCCCTGAAAGGTCCCCAACTCCGAGGTCGGCGGTATCGCACCCAAACTACTTCCCCATCATGCAGAGAGTCTTCTTAATGCCTCTCTAAAAGGCAACTTCGCGCTCGTCCGCTATCAAGGGCTCCACCTCCTTCGTCATAACCTCGCCGCGAATCTCCTCCGCCATCTGGAACCGCTCCTCTACAAAGGTAAGAGAATCTTTGTACTCGGTCACTCCAGCTGCCTTGGCCTCTCCGAGGCTGCGCTCGATCGACGACAACCAGTCCACCTCGCTCCTCAGAAAGCCCAACTTCCCCTCCAGGTGGAACATCACCCCCTGAGCTTCCGACAGCTGGCGAAGGCCATCCTGGGCAAGTTCCTTGTCGCCACCATACTCCGCCCGCAGCTTCTCGACCTCGGATCGGGAAGAAGAGATGTCGGCCTTCAACTGCTTGATGTGAGACAAGTCGCGATCCCTCTTCTTCTGCAAAATGGACAAATCACTCCTCACCGCGTGCAGCTCCTCCTGAAGAGCGAAGTAGCTATCCTTGAGGCCCACATAGTAGTTGTTCCACGTGAGAGCAACACTGGTTAGAACATCGGCCTGCGGACAAAAGATAAACAGTCAGCATACCAGAGCAACAATGGGAAAAAGGTATCTGAGGCCAGAAAAAAGAGAACTTTACTTACCGCCGAAGTCATCTCCTGAAGAGAAGAAGAAACTCGCCTCGTCGGCGGCATGGGGGGAGGAGGTGGCAAGTCTCCCTGTGGGACCCGGTCGGCAACAGGAGACGCCAAAATCTCAACCTCCGCATCGGACGGAATCGGCTCCCCCCTGCGGCGGCTCGGGCCGGCCTCATGATCATGGATCCTGGGCGCCGGTGGGATAGAGCACGAGCTAGAACCTCCATTCTTGACAACAATCCTCCTCCTCTTCCCACGGTCTAGGGGAACAACGGCCGCCCGCTCGGCGTCCCAGGAAAGCCCCACCGAGAGCAGTCGACTTTCCTCCATGCAACTGGAAATACAGAACAGGGCCTTCGAAATCCCTTCTCGGCCAGGGAAACCAGGGATAGGAAGGAACTCATACTCCCGTCCAGTCTGTCGGCGACAACGTCCAGGAAGTGCTCTCCATAGCTCCGACAGCTCCCATCGATTCCGAACATATCCATAAAGAGTGTTCCCATGGCGGTAATCGGTCTTCTCCCCAAAATGAAACCATCTCTTGTTGCTTCGAACTTCAACACGGCCACCTGAGTCGGTAGAAACCTCACACCAATCCTTAAAAATCTCAAGCGAAAAGTGCGCGCTATGCTCCCGAAAAAACACCACCATCCCCATAATGTTTGCCATCCCGGCAGGGGTAAACTGGGTAATCGGAACACCGCAAAACCGGAGTATCTCAACAACTTCCTCAGAGGGAGGAAGACAAAACCCGGATTTCAGACAACTCTCAGAAAGGGTCATGAAACCAGTTGGCGGATTTTGAGCGCGCTCCTCCACCCGCGGAATCTTCACTTCGACGTCAGAAGGCAAGCCAAACCGCTTCCGCCATATATCAATCCGCGCAAAGTCAAGAGTGGAGCGCAAGCGCATCGGCCTTGACTGGCCACCCCGTTTCGAAGCCTGAAAGCAACAAAAAATATATATAAAAAAAAATGAGAAAGACGCATATCAAGTAACTGATCGCACGCACATCAAGCCGCGCGCACAACTAATCACGCGCGTAACTAATCGCATATCAAGTAACTAATTGCACGCAACTAATCGCGCACATATCAAGCCGCACACACAATTGATCGTGTGCACACATCAGGCCACGCGCGCGGCAAGCCGCGCACGCGCGACAGCCCGCACGCACGGCAGCTCGCGCCCTCGGCAAACCCACGCGCGGCAGCACGTGCGCAGCAGCCCGCGTGCGGCAGCCCGTGCGCGGCAGCCCGCGCACACAGCAAGACCGCGCGCGGCAGCCCGCGCACACAGCAAGACCGCGCGTGGCTGCCCGCGCGTCGGCCGGGCGCGCAACCGCCGCGCTCAAGGTTCGCCCGGCGCGAACCGCACGGCCCCCCTCACCGGCGACCTGCACCCGCGGCCGGCAGCACCCGCGTGCGGACAGCGCACGCCCGCCAGTGGCTTGCTCCCACGGCCGACCACGCCCACGCACGGGTATGCACGCGGCCTCCGGCCGTTTGCTCCCTTGGTCGGAACCACCCCCGCGGGCACACTCCTCCGCTCTTTCTCTCTCTTTGTTCCTACAAAATGGAAAAAGAACTCACCTCTGTCATGATCCAACGCACCGTGCAACAAATCGGAATTACCGCGAACAAGAACGAAACCTTCGCACTCCTCCGCACGAAAGCTTGGACTCAGAAGGTTTTGGGGGCTTATGATACACACTCATACAAGACTCTCATTTATTTATATGCATAAGAAGAGGTGGTTACTCCCCAAAGCCACTAGCATGATGAGGGGAGAGTGGGGAAGTGGGCAAGCCCACTTCCTTCGTAACCAACTGCTCTCGCCGGACCGCAACACCTACAACCGCACAATAACGCTACCGCGCGACACTACCGCACGGTAACGCGCGCGCGATAGCGCGTAGGCAACCCCCCCCCCCCCCCCCGGGGGGGGGGGGGGGGGGGCCTCCTAACCGCACCCCTAGTGGGGTGCGGCCGAGCCGCACCTCCTCGTCGTGGGGTGCGGCCAACCGCGCCCCTGAGGTTGCGGTCGATTCGCCTCCATGTGGAGGGGTTCGGGGGCGTCCGCCCTCTCCAAGCGCGTTCGGAGCACTTCCGTGTTCGTTGCACGCTCAGAGCGCTTCTGAGCGCGCTTGCGCGCCCGGAACACTTTCGCATTTCTGACATGCTCACATTTTGTCTTTCTGACATGCTCACATTTTGTCTTTCTGATGCGCCCACATTTTGTCTTTCTAGCATGCTCACATTTTGTCTTTCTAGCTTCTCAGATTTCAGGAACAACCCATCGCATTTTTCGCCTCCAGCAAAACTGCCCAAACTGCCCGAGGGGCGAGATGGTCATTTACGAAAAATGGCGATCCGTGTGCTCCGAACCGGAAAATATGATTCGTCCGCCAGGTGGTTACGGTGGTTAAGGTGGTTACAACGTTGAAATTACCGGGCTACCCCCGACCAAAGCTATAAAAGGAGCCACATGGCTTCATTTCAAAGGACCTGGCCTTCTGCACCCGGGAGAGCTCCTTGAAGATTTTCACGGAATTCTCCTTTGGCGCTTGAAGATCTCCTTCGTGGACTTGAAGATTTCCCCCATCCCGAAAGGCGACTCAACATTCTCACTTTCGTTCCCCGGAGCATTCTCACTTTTGTTCCCCACAGTTCCCAGAAGGAAAAAGACTTAGTTTTCCGAGAGGTTGCCTGTCACCCTCGGAACTCCCTCTCTCTCTATTATTGTAACGAGCGGCAGTCTATCGCGCTCGACTTCTAAGTACCTAATTGTAAGATCTGAGAAGATAGTGAAGTTTGGTCGGCACAGCTCTGGCCACATGGTTTTTTAACCTTTTCGGGTTTTCCATGTTAAAAAGTCTCTGTGTACTCAACGAATCTCTATTGACTGTTTGCGCGCTCGGTTCGCTTCCGAGCTAAGATGGTTCAATTCGACCGGTCTACCAGAGCACCCAAGCGACCCGCAACAATAATAATTTTTTATATTTATATAAAATTTTAAAAATATAATTAATATTAATATATTAAATTATTAATAAAATTGTGGGCCCGACTGGCTTGCAAGGCTTGATCAATTTTGAAGGTGCACCTAGGCCAAGCATGCCTTTGCCTGTCTGGTCTTTGGAACACGGCTAGCTCTAGTATTATACATACAACTAAATTGAAGAATTGATGATCAATTTTGACCTAGCATCAAAGTCATGTGGGTGGTGATGTGTTCTAGAAAGATTGGTGCTTTAGCCAACTTCGACGCACTACCGGCCCCACGGGCAGGAGTAATTTTTAGGTACAAGTAGCGTGCACAGAGCTGTGCACGCTACTTAACAGTTACAGCCGTAATTTACATAATTACAGCCGCAATTTCAGGTTACAGCCGTATTTTACATAATTACGGCTGTAACTATTAAGTAGCGTGCACAGCTCTGTGCACACTACTTGTACCTAAAAATTACTCCACGGGCAGAAATGATACGCTTGGCTAAATTGTACTGGCACAGTTTTCTATTAAATGAAGGCCGGTGTGAAGACCGGCAATAATGGACCAAAATGGGACAGCCAAAATGATTTTCTCCGTGACACGATTGTGAAGGTGATTCCCAAAACGCCGAACCAAACACACCCAAGGGAGTTCTTTAAATCTCCCAAATAAAATTCAAAAGTGCTGTACACCACTTGGGACGAACTTAAGGATAATATTGAATAGTAGTCTTCGCCACCAATCTAATTAAGAACGAGTCTTGGTCATGTTTTTCCAAGTCCACCTATTTCCAACCGATTCCGGGCCCCACATTATAGTAATTAATATTTTTTCTGACCCGCTAATGGATCTCCCTTCCCTAGTTGGAGTCTGGGGATTAATGGCTTGTTTTCGGGCAGGATATTCAAACCTAAATCCTTTAATTAGGATAAACTAATGACCTGTCCTCACGTCTGCATCCACACTTGTATCTGATTAAAGAAAGAAGAAAAGATAATGACACAGATATTGTTATTAATAAATGTCCCTTAGGTGGGTTGACCTCAACACTCCTAATATACTTCATCCGCACCTTTGTTGATTAAAGTGCAGTATTTTTGCTAGTCTCACCGTTTTGTTTAAAGCACCGTATTTTCTCGTATTTTTTTAAAGACACTTAAAATTATTAATTGTATCGCAATAGTGTTAAATGCATCACAACTTAAATTAAAAAAAAATCATAGAACTACATCATAAATTTCAGCAAAAAAAAACAAATTGTTGCAAACAAAAAGTCATTAATTTTGTCCTTCTTATTCGTGATGGTCTTCATATTCTTATAAATATGAAAAATAAATCACAATCAAAATCAAGTAAAAATATAATTTTGAAAATAAAAATAACACAGTTATAATTTCACGTCAGAAAAATGAGAACCGTATATAATTCTTTCATGAAAGCAGTGGCTTTCATGAAAGCTTGCGCCTAATAGCAGACGTCCTCGTCGAGCAGATCTCCATACGCGGAGGCGGTACTTTGCCGAGTCTCTCGCGGACATCCTTGCTTGCCTCGAGCCTAAACATGCTCAGTCCCTTTCTCCGGCGAATGGTGAATACGGCGTTCCTGAGGTCGTCACAATAAACTCAGTTTTCAAACTAATGCGATGTGAGTTAGTGCGGTGCATTAATGTTTTTTGGAGAGTAATTTTAAGGTTAAATTAGGAGAAATTGCTCTATGACTAGCCAAAAGTGGTGTCTCTAACGACTACCTTGCATTAAATATAGGTTTCATTCTTCAATCTTTTCAAACTACAAAAATCTCCATTATAAATTTATATTTTATATAACACGCAAGAAGTATCCCAATGGGGCTCTTCTTCGCGATAATTTTTTTTGTGCATGCTTGTTATGAAGTTTCAAAAGATATATGGAATGCAAGGTCCAATAAACATCATATATATATAATTGTGCCTGCGGAAATATCAGTTAAACACCAAGTGCGGGTTTTTTATAATTACAAAAGTAAGAGGGGTGCAAGTGCAACCTGTAATTATGCGAAATTTTAGTAATTATTTCAATACACATACATAACTTCTCTTGCTCAAGATATTTAATAAAGAGCGAGGTTAAATGCAGGCCGGTTTTGATTATACGTAGGTTGCGGATATATGCAGGCCAAAAAATTATTTCATATTTACATATCATATTCAAAAATCAAATTAATATTTTCCTAAATAAATCACCAAGCAAAATAGCATTCTTAAAATAAGTAAGTAAAATATCACGCGTGCGAGGTTACGTTGAATGTCACTGTTTTGTCAGTAAATCTGGGAGAGCTATTGATGGAGTATTCCTAAAGGCGCTAACCGCACCCTATCCATGGGGGTGCGGTTATCCAAAGAACCCCCACTACGACGTAACTACCCGAAGTATAACCATCGCCGTCATCGCCGTCATGGCCGTCATCGCCGCCATGGCCGCCATCGCCGCCATGGCCGCCATGGCCTCCATGGCCGTCATCGCCGCCATGGCCGCCATCGCCGCCATGGCCGCCATGGCCGGCGACGTCGCGATCGTCGCCATCGCCGCCGTCACCATCGCCATAGCAAATACCCATGAATAGCTTTAGGCAAGTTGTAATTTAAAAACACATCACACTCGGACAAACGAGTAAACTCCTTGGGGACACGGTTGCACGGAAGGAAAAAACACATAATACATGAAGTATTAAACTGCTCGAACCATTTTTCCTAAAGTTTTAAAAGGAAAAATGATATTATTTTTTTTTAAATTGTGGCCTGCATATAGCTAAAATCGACCTGCGTTTAACATCGCTCTTTTTAAAATAACGTGGCCTGCATATAGCCAAAACTGGCCTGCGTTTAACATCACACTTTAATAAATTATGTGCAATTTCATCTGTAACAAATTGGTTTTAAGTTAATTAAATGCATATGTTCTAATATAAAATAGAATTGTTGTTGGTCACTCAGCGCTCTGATAGACCGGTCAAATTAAATCACCTTAGCTCAAGAGCGAGCCGAGCGCGCAAACAGTCAATGAAAGAGTTAATAAACGACACGAACACTTTTATCGGGGAAAACCCAGAAAGGGTGAAAAATGTGAAGAGTGTTGCTCGAAACATCCGAAGGAACATCAAAGTGGAATGAACTCTCTGTTGCCCCTAGGTGGGTATAAATAGGCAAACCCTAGCTCGGAGTAGCTACGGGTATCGGGTAGTATCTGTGTACTCAAACGAATCGTTAAGCCTTCGAACACGTTAATTGCCCGAATATACACTTTTAATCTCCTCCTATATTTGTCACAAATAATGTATACGTTTCGAAGTGCAGAAAGTAGTGAGTAACATAAAAGGAGTTTTTTAACTTAACGCAATTTCATAAGAGTTAGCGCATTAAACATCAACGGGAGTTTAGACACAGCAAAAAAAAATATGCAGAAATAAAGTGCTACTCATGAATATAAGTCGGAAAAATATAATGACAATGGATCAATACATATAACAATTCTACTCAACTAGTAGATCATTAGCATCCATGTCAAAAACTATTTTCTCTCCTTCAACTCCATCATAGCCTGCAAGGAATTTCATGAGTTAATACTCTATGAATTCATAAAACATATATAGTGACGTTTAAAGTAAGCTAGCTCTACCTGAATAAGCTTAGTGCTTGTAGCAATAGTGAAGTAACACTATCAGCATCTCTATCTAGTTTAGCAGGAACCAGTCTAGTGTTGATTTTGTAAATCAACAGTTGTTATCTTACTCATTAGTGATCATTATGTACCTCATCATCACATGTGGAATAATTTGGTGCACCAACGTTTGCAACATTATCAGGTGTGAAATAAAGTGCTTATGATCATTAATGTTAGATTAACCGACTACAACGACTTTCTATTCCTAGTTGAATAACATTTGAGTCAACTTGCAATGAGAGAGATGTTAAGTCATCAAATGTGGAATAACTAGCATCTAACCATCTTGAGTTTTCATCAAGAAATTATTTGGGATTTTCAGTCTGTTATTAGATGCTTGAATGTTGCGACTATATAGGTTCTCACTATGAAAACATAAACAACGGAGGAAAGTTTCATATTTCTATGAACTTTAGTCCCATCTCCCCAGATGTTTTTATTGTGAGAGCTCTATTCAGGCCTTTGGTCAAGGCGTATGCAACATTGTCTTTCGATCTCACATCAATCAAAGTCATAATCCCTTGAATTGTGAGTGAGGTCAACCAGGATTGTTTCAGCCTTAGTTGCCTTCTTTTGCCATTGAACAAAGTGTTCATGGCAATCATTTTATTAGCTTGATTATCACAGTAAACTGCAATAGAACTCATTTTCAGGCTCGACAGTGGAATGTCCATCACCAAATCTCTTAGCCACTTTGCTTCTTCTCCTGCTGTAGCTAGAGCGTAGAGTTCAGATTCCATAAAAGAGAGTGCAATACAGGATTACCACTTGGACTTCCAGGCTACAGCTGCTCCTCCTAGTGTGAATACAAACCCACTAGTGGACTTGTTGTCGTTTAATTCCGAGCACCATGATGCATTAGAATTATTGGAGTTTCTGAGGTGAACTCAAAGCAATCAAGCAGTTAGTCTTACTGCCAACGCAATTTGAGCCTATAAGGTCGCACATAAAAGTGTTTGGAGAAGTTGGAGAAAGGATTATGTTGGCCTTACTCATATTGGATATGAGTGGAGAACCAATCCTATGACTGCTCGGAATTGAATTGAGAATGTCTCAAACGAGAAATAAGTACTATTGATGAATCATCGAAATGGTTTAGACGAATTCTATAGGACTTAGCAAATTCGTCGAAAGGATAACGACGAATGGATTTATACTTGACAAATTCATTGAAAGAGTTTAGACAAAGTATGTCAATTCGTCTATTCAAGTTCGTCGAAATTGTTTCGATGAATAAGATACAAATTCGTCTAAAGCGTTTAGTCAAAATTGTATCGACGAATTCGTCGAAAGTGTTTTGACGAAAATATGATGATTCTTTGAAAGTGTTTAGACGAATTATATCATATTCGACGAATTTAAATCCCGGCGGAATTGATCTGTTTTTCCCGGGTCTGCGGATAACCTGTTTTATGCCTTGCGTATAAAAGAGACGAGATTAGGTCTTCTGAAAAAAGATCCTGGTTCGCGATTTTAGAAGGGCCGAAACGACGGAAGTGTTCTGATCCCTCTCGCCCCGTCCGTCGACCTCATCGTTCGTCGACCGTCGCCGCCTCCTCTTCAACGGACCTAGCAGTTCGTGGGGACGCAGAGGGTTGTTCTTCTCCGACCCATTCCTTGTACGACAAGGCATTGAGGTTCTCCTTCCTTGTGTGGATCTCTGTAGAGGGGCCGATCCATTTCGGTCCTTGGAACTCGAAGTTCGTCTACCAAATTTCTTCTTGGAGCATCTTGGTCGAGTATTGACTCAATCCCGAAAAGTTATATCGCATTTTGTTTTCCTAATCTCTTGATTCATGAAATCCGCAAGATCCTTACTATTTGGGTTGTTCTTGTAATTTCTTCCGATGCGCACATTTGATGTGCCTTTATCATTATGAATGGTATATAGAAAACCCAACAGTGGTATCAGAGCTAAGTTCGCGGTTAAGTGCATGTAAATCAGGAAATTTAGAATCGTTTTAAATGCCTAGATTTCTTCTTGGAACATCAATTTTGATGTGTTCTGTGTGGTTTATAGTGGTGGGATTTCAAAAATTGGTCGGGGCTCTGCCCCTTGACCCCGCTCGTTGATCGGTCAGAGAGACCACCGCCAGGGGAGCTGCCCCTTGGACCCCGTTAGGGGCTCTGTCCCTAAGACCCCGCCAGGGGCGCGGCCCCTTGGAACCCCGCCAGGAACGCCTGTGATTGCATTGCGTTTTTCATGTTTCAGAGATTGTTTCTCCTTTGTAGTAACCGTCCCTCAAGATGGTTTGTGAAACCAAATGTCTGGGATTTTGAATCTGACATTGAGAGACGAGCTTGTCTACTGCATAAATGGATTTGTTTTTCCTGTGTTCAATGCATGTAAGTCCGGAGATTTAGAAGTGTTCTAAGTATTCAAATTTAGCTCCTCTTATCAAAGTGTTGATAATTTGTTTTTGTGCACATAGGGGATGCATTAGGTTTGCGAATGCTTTATTTCTAATTTGTGAATGTTCACTGTGATTAAACGTTAATCACGATGAAATGTTCATCGATTGAATTATAAATTCTCTTATCTAATATTAAGTATACGAATGCCTTCTGATGGATGACACTCTTCCTGCCTCTATCGATGAAATGTGGGCTTGCCAAAGCAAGGTGCATTAATCTATCTTGTTAAGGGTGCGAGCGGATAATTGTGATATCCCACTGCCAACATCGAGTCCAACTTAACTAGGTGTCCTCAAAGGTTGAGTGCCTAGAGGCATAGGGTTGGCATGGTCCATATGATGGATGCGAATAAAGAGTTATTCACCAACACGGGACCCAGCTGGACCGCCAACACCCTCCCGGCCCAGGCCCGCCAACATGGGACCCAGCTGGCACCGGAAGGGTTCAGCCTAACCAGATGGTCTGCAGACCATGCACCTCAACCCCTCTCTGTCCTACCACAAGACACAATGGGTTGTTGGAGACCGCAGTCCCCCTTTGATGAGAATTGAGCCAGTTATGTGACAGCGCGTGGACTTCCCAGGAGGTTACCCATCCCGTGATTACTCCAGCCCGAGCACGCTTAACAATGGAGTACTTTCACTTCTCATCACCAATTGAGCTGCAGCTCAATTGGTGATGAGAAGTGAAAGAACTCCATAGTTAAGCGTGCTCGGGCTGGAGTAATCACGGGATGGGTGACCTCCTGGGAAGTCCACGCGCTGTCGCTTAACTGTCTCAATTCTCATCAAAGGGGGACTGCGGTCTCCAACAACCCACTGTGCCCTGTGGTGGGACACAGAGGGGTTGGGGTGCAGCTCAGTTGGTGATGAGAAGTGAAAGTACTCCATAGTTAAGCGTGCTCGGGCTGGAGTAGTCACAGGATGGGTGACCTCCTGGGAAGTCCACGCGCTGTCGCTTAACTGGCTCAATTCTCATCAAAGGGGGACTGCGGTCTCCAACAACCCACTGTACCCTATGGTGGGACAGAGAGGGGTTGGGGTGCATGGTCTGCAGACCATCTAGTTTGGCTGAACCCTTCCGGTGCCAGCTGGGTCCCGTGTTGGCGGGCTTGGCCCGGGAGGGTGCTGGCGGTCCAGCTGGGTCCCGTGTTGGCGGGCCTGGATCATTACACAGACTGGCAGAGCACCAGCGCAGAGAGCACGCGGTCTCTGCGGTCATCAATACAGACCGCCGGCCACCTTCCACTCAACTTCAACAATTTCAACACTTCAAAGATTCGAATGAGATTTTCGAAGGCCGAACGATATCTTCAAGAGCCGAAGGAGAATTCCAAGGAAATCTTCAAAGGAACCCTCTCGAGCGTAGAAGGCAAGGTGTCTTGAAATGAAGGCCCTGAGCTTCATTTATAGCCTTGGGCAAGGGTACCCAGTAATTTTGTCGTCGTAACCACCGTAAACACCTCACGAACGAATCATGCTGGTCGATTTGGAGCGCACAGATCACCACTTTTTGGATATTCCCGTCTTGCCCCCCGGGCAGTTTGGTCAGCTTGGGCAGTTTGAGCAACTTTGTTGACGACGTTGAATGAACTGAACTGGACCTGCAACCTACGAAATTGGGAAAGGTTAACTGCCACGCACGTCACGAACGTTGAAGCGTTCTGAATGCACAACGAACACGGGAGCATTATGAGCGTGCAACGAACACGAGAGCGTTCTGAGCGCGCAACGAACACCGAAACGTTCTGAGCGCGCAACGAACACCGGAGCGCTCTGAGCGCGCGATGGAAGTGTTCTAGGCGCGCAATAAACATGGAAGCATTCTGAGCTTGTGGTGAACGCCGAGGCGTTCTGAGCGCGCAACAATCCCAGAAGCGTTCTGAGCGCGCAACGAACACTGAAGCATTCTGAGAGGGCAACGAACAAAGAAGTGTTCTGAGCGCGCAACGAACGTGGAGGCGTTCGACGAGCGGCTTGCACTTGGGTGCGTTCCGCACGTGCCGTGAATGTCGACTTAGGAGGTGGACGTGACGTGAGCGTGTCATTCACCAAGTCTTGCACGGTTAAGGAGGTGCGACCTGCACTGCGCGGCGAGTGCTGGGCGGCGGGTGTCGAGCGGCGAGCGTCGCGCTGCAGCGGCATGGCTTGCGCTGCGTCGGAGTGATGTAGGTTAGGGGCCGGAGGCGCGCGTGCGGCGCTGGCTATACCTGAGAGGTGCGGCCTTGGCGCGCCGCACCTTGGAGGGGTGACCATGGCCGCATCTTTGGAGGTGCGGCCTAGGCCGCGCCTGGTTGGGGCGGCCTAGGCCGCGCCTGGGATGGGCGGCCTTGGACGCGCCTGGGAGGCGCGGCCATGGCCGCACACCTTCCAGGTGCGGCCATGACCCGGACGGCGCGGCGGGTCCGGCTAGCGCCGTGCCGGGTAGGCGCGGTGGTCGGCCGGTGAGGTGCGAGCGAGGTCGGCAACGGTGGGGAGAGAGAGAGAGGGAAGTTATATGCATGAAGAAGAGAGAGAAAAGGTGTGTGTGTGGGGGGGAGGGGGATGATGGGGGTGCTGTTAGCATGTACGTGAGCGCTCCGGAGTCCGTTTGAAGGTCGAAAGGGACTCGGAATTACGCGAAAATGGACCCGTTGGAATCGTATCGGCGAGCCGATCGAGGTTGCGGTGAAAAATCACAGGTCCGATTAGGTCCGACCAGGTCCGTTTTGGGGAACCCCATCAAGGATAAAGTTATATTTGTAACACCGGACATATAAGGGATTTAATTATAGGTAAATTTTGTATTTTAATTTTAGAAGTCATTGGCATTTAACATGAAAATGAATATAATTTCATAATGCGCATAAGAGGTATGCTTGGCTTCTTGCTGAAATACTAGATGCTTCCACCAAGTGCGTGTAAAAATTTACTATATCTTCAAAAGAAAGGTTTGTGAAGGGAATCCTAGTTATAAAGATTATAATCTATGTATTAAGTGGACTATGAATTGTGAGACTATATTTTCAACCTGCTCTATCCCGGTAGGATTCAATCTCTAATGTGCACGATGAAAAATCAATGTTAAAAGAAAATTTCATTTTACTTGTTTATGATGATTATTTTGTTGCTCAAAACATACTTGCATGAAAAAATATAATGATCAGTCAAGCGACCAATGAAGCGTAGTTCGGTAAAAAACGACTAGTGAAGCGTAGCTCGGTAAAAAACGACTAGTGAAGCGTAGCTCGGTAAAAAGCGACTCCTCCGGATAAACATGTCCGCCAAGGGGGCCAAATCGCATCAACCGAGTACCAGAATTTGTGTCCTATGCATGAACCTAATAATGTATCTTAGAGTGAGCCGTTTTGACTTACCTGCCCCCAGTAATTTATTAAAAAATATGAATTTTTCAATGCGCGGCAATATATATTCTCACCAAGAAAATTGACTTTTTATGGTTTTCAAAGCTTTGATCCTATCCAAAGGTTGCTTCTTCTTTTGATTTAGTAGTTTTACTTCTCTCACTTAGCTGTTGTATGAATTCTAGTTTTCTCGTGAAACTCATAGGTACGAATCCTAGCGATAAAATTTTGTACATGGCCTCCAAGTTAACCATGTGGACGCATTTGCACCATCCCGTTCAGCACCAATTCCCCAACCCAAAAAACTTATCAATCTCCGGAAAGCTTTTCTTCCACCCCACTCAACCCAGAAAACATAGTTAAAATTTACAGACAAACTCGGCTCTTACGCATAGGAAACAGTTGACTAGACGCCCTAACTAATCCCGGCTATTCACTTCCAACTGCCTTCTTGACTTTATCGGTGGAGAAGACTTTTTCTCTTGTCACCGTCTGGGAAAGGTGTTAATTAACCAACAATTGACGAGTTCCACGTTGATCATTTCATGAGTCCAATTTGACCAATCAAAACCGGAGAATTAAGCGTAATTTAGCACTAATTAAGTAATAATTATCATGAAGGGTGCGTGCGTCTACGCACGCTGATAACATTTACATAATTAATCTCGCCGGATAAACGCGTATGAATGAAATGGCTTCCTTGACCCAAAGCCCTCAGTTTGAATTTAAATATCCGAGTGGTAGAATTTGAATCGACTATATAAATCCGCTGTGAACAACATGCTTCCATCACTCCTACCTCCTTGTCCCTTCTACTGGCATGGCAGCTCCCTCTCTAATAACACTCTTCCTTGTTAAGGATAGAAACATGAGGTTTGCAGGCCTTTTTCTTTTGTTCTTTGGGCTACTGATTTGTCAAGTGTGGGCTGATCATACTTCCGAGCACGACTTTATCGTAAGTAATTAGCCTTTGATCAAGTTCTCCATTCCATCCAAACGAAAGGATACTTAGCAAAGTCGAAAAAATATAACAAAGAGAAGCATGATTATCGCTAGAGTTATAAACCATATATATATCATGCTTCATGTTTCAGGTTCGAGAGAAGCGATATAGTAGACTCTGCTTGACAAAAAAGATTTTGACGGTAAACGGAAAGTTTCCTGGGGAGACTATATATGCAAGGAAGGGAGACACTGTCATTGTTAGGGTTCATAATAAAGCTAAATACAACGTCACCATTCATTGGTATGATTATCAAGCCACTGCATTCATCATTAAGCTAATTAATGACATTTATAGATTTAATTTCTAACGGACAAAATCTTGATAGGCATGGACTGAGCCAACCGAGAAACCCTTGGTCGGATGGGCCGGAGTACATCACGCAGTGCCCGATACAGCCTGGAGCTAACTTTACCTATAGACTTTTCTTCAGCGAAGAGGAAGGCACCATCTGGTGGCACGCGCACACAGACTGGGATCGAGCAACAGTACATGGCGCCATTGTCGTGCACCCGAGAAAAGGCACCGTCTACCCTTACCGCAAACCCTATAAAGAGATTCCAATCATACTAGGTATTATTAATAATTCACATATAATCTATATATGTAGAATCAGCAGATTCCCATATGCATATAATTCATCTAAGGCCTTACTTATTCTGCTTGATAATATTATATTGTATCCATAAAGGCGAGTGGTGGAAAGCCAACGTGAGGGATATCATTGCCCAATCTATTCAAACCGGAGCCGGCGCCAATATCTCCGACGCCTTCACCATCAACGGCCAGCCTGGCGATCTCTACCCTTGCTCGAACCAGAGCGCCTTCACCGTCAAAGTTAAGCATGGGAAGACCTACCTTCTCCGTGTGATCAACGCAGCAATAACAACCGAGTTTTTCTTCGCCATCGCCGGCCACCGTCTTACCGTTGTCGGCAACGACGCAAGCTACACAAAACCATACACCACCGACTTCATCATGATCACCCCGGGTCAAACCTTTGACCTTCTCGTCAAAGCAGATTCAACCACCGGCGGTCGCTACTACATGGCGGCGAGATCTTACTCAAGCACAGTAGGCATCCCCTTTGACAACACCACCACCACCGCCGTTCTCGAGTACGACACGGTTTCCACGAACGCACCGGCATTCCCATTCCTTCCAGACTTTAAGAACACCACAGCAGCCGCCCAGTTCGTCGCCGGCGTACGCTCGCTGGCAACCAAAGCCCATCCAGTCGACGTACCGCAGACGATAGACGAGCGTATCCTCATCACCGTGTCAGTCAACCTTCTCTCCTGCGAACCGGGGCGGAACTGCAGCGGCCCTAACGGCGATCGTCTATCTTCTAGCCTCAACAACGTAAGCTTCGTCACGCCGACGACTGACGTATTGGAGGCATACTATAAAAATATAAGCGGGGTGTTCGGGACAGGGTTCCCCGGCCAGCCGCCGCTATTCTTCAATTTCACCGGCGAGAACCTGCCTGGATTTCTTCTATTTCCGAAGAGGGCGACTGAGGTGAGGGTTGTGGAGTACAACACCAGCTTGGAGATCGTGTTCCAGGGGACTAACCTTCTCGCCAGAGAGAACCATCCCATGCATCTCCATGGCTACAACTTCTACGTGGTGGGAAGGGGGTTTGGGAACTTTGACAAGGATAAGGACCCGTTGAATTACAACCTCGTTGATCCTGCTTATAAGAACACCGTCGGCGTTCCGAGGAGCGGTTGGGCCGCCATCCGGTTCAAGGCTCAGAACCCAGGTAAGTTTGTTTAATATCTGGCATCATTTTGATTAAGTTCTGTATTATTCTATGAGCTGAATCGCATGTGCTGTGTTTTCTTCAGGAGTTTGGTTCATGCACTGCCATTTGGATCAACATATGGTCTGGGGAATGAATACTGTGTTCATAGTTAAGAATGGCAATGGGCCGGAGGAAAGCTTTCTGCCCCCACCGCCGGATATGCCGCCATGCTGAACAAGTAATAAGCATGGTAGTTATCTCTGAAAATATGTTATTGTAGATATGTTTACTGGTTATTTTAAAGGAGGAGTGAATAATTGAGCAGGAGGCAGTTGAAATTCTTTTGTAAACCTGTATTTGTGGATCTCATATATTAATATCTTCACATTTTCATTGAAGTTGTTTCCATAATTGATTGTTATATGTATGCTTTAATTTATATATAATAAATTATATTTTTCTTAAAATTAATTCCAGCCGAGCTAGCTTCTGAGCTGGCAGAAACGGAACATTTTAACCGACGAGGTTACTAAGAGCACAGTAGCGTAAGACTGCGTTCGTTTTGCGGGTTTTGAGAGGAAAGAATTGATTTTGGGTATATCAAAATCAATTTTTTGTTCGTTTGACATTTTTTAGGAAAAATTGACATTCACAAAAAACCTACGGGTTTTAGAGAAAGGTGTTTGACCAAATCCAATTCTAGTGTTCGTTTGCTTATTTTAAAAGAGGGGATTGGTTTTGGCCCAAAATCCATTTGCTTTTTGAAAAATCCTTCTATGCCAAAAACTTACCTATTTAGATGGATTTTAGGATAGTTTTGACACTGTTCATCATCATTGTGGTCGAAGTTCATCATCATTTTGGCCGGAGTTCATCATCATTTTGACAATGTTCATCATTATTTTCTCTCAAAACCTTCTCCAAACGAACACAAGAATTTATTTTTTACTCATTTCCAAAACCTCTGCGCCATGCGTTTTCGGCCAAAACCAATTTCTGTCTCTCAAAACCTACCAAACGAACGGAGCCTAAAGGAAAATGATAGCAATATAAGGTTTCTATATTGAAACTTTTTTTGAAAAGAAAAGGCTACGGAGTGCAGCCAAGTTTCTGAGAAAGTCCACTCAGTCAAGTCGGACTTTGTTTGGGACGCTAGTTTAGTTAGAGGGTCTGGGCCGGGCCCGACATCCAAAAGCTCAAGCATGTTAATCCTTTTTTGTACGCCTAGATTCTATTGATAATAGAATGAACTCCTTCCGTTATTCGAGGAAAGTCGGTTTACTACTTTACTGAAAGTTATGTTACCATGTAGACCCTATATCATAAGATTTTGGGAAGGTTAGAATCTATTCCGGGCTTCAAATTTGAGGAAGTCCACAAGGCCTTCAGGGACTTCAATGAGCTTTGATTAATCTTTTTAATCAAACTTTGAACTGTAGTACTATTGAGCTTCACAGCTGGGCACGTTTGAAATGGCCTTCGGTTACTTAATGAAGATCTTCAGACCTCATTGTATTCAGGATTCAGATTCGAGCAAAGTCTTTGATGTGTTTTTGGCTCTTCGACCAGTTTTGTATATGATTATTGATACAAGGCTTCATAAGCCATGAATTTATCTTGGATTCTTCAACTTGACTCCAATCTTAGTATTTTTTGTTTCAAGATATTTTTTGTTGAGTTGACTTTAGACTAAGTTATTCAATTTAAATTTATCAAATTGGCTCTTAACTTAATCTATAATCCCACTCAAATCCTAACTTTGCATCACATATAACCATTGAGCTCATATTCTCTAAGTTGGCTCTAGAGACTAAGCCACTTAGGCCCTCAACCTCTCAACTTGAGAACAAATTTTTGATATATTTTTTGAGTTCACAAGTTGTGATCGAAGTTTGTACTTATCACTAATATTGATAATTAAAGTATCACAGAGTTAGGATGTTACCTTAAGCAGCGATCAATGGCGGCGGTCAAAGAAGGCAGCTCATTGGAAGAATCAATAAAGCTTCAATATGGATACCATTGGAGGGTAGTGGCATCAATAACTTCCAACTATGAAAATAACAGAACTAATCTTGATAGGAGACTAATGAGGATCGAGGTTGAACTCTGTAAGATATTTAGGCGCCCTTAGGAGGGGGGGGGGGGGGGAGAATAAAGGTTTTAACATTAATTTTAAAGTTGTCTTAAATTAATGAAAATTTTTTAATCTATTTGAAAATCAACAATAAATTTGTTTATAAAGAAAAGATAAAGACATGATTTTATTGCTAATAAAGGTGATTACAAAATTAGGTTTTTCTAACGTTTGAAACCGAAGCGACGAATGGAAAATAGCTTTTTGTTTTCTATACCGACCCGCTCCTTGAACCGGTTGACATTAGCTTATCTCTCCCTAGATAGGCCTCAAGCAGCCCCTTAGACCTACACCTAAGTCTAGTCGCCTATGCAAGAGGAAAATTACCCCATAAGCCTCACACGGACCTAGTAAGCCAAAACACGAGTAAATTCCTCTACGCTCAAAGAAAGAGTGACAAAAAACAAAAGATAAATACAAGAGAGATATCAAATAAAATTTCTTGAAATAGAACTCGGTCCCTAAAAGATCCTTGAGGCGGAGATGAAGGAACGAGAATGATTGTCGTTGGCGAAGCGTTCGTCCTTCGTGTTAAGTAAGATTTGATCCAGATCGCCTTCAAGATCTCATTTGAATGCCCAGGTATGCTGCAAGGACGATCTTCTGGAGGTGTGGAACGGGACTCATCTTTAGAATATTCGAGTTCACTCATTTGGAGATAGAGCAAAGGGATCTTTTTGTAGAGTTAGTCTATTATCGTCGGCGATAGAGGCTACCGCGTGGATGTACCCTTTAGGAAATTATTTCTCGCTCTAGCTTGCCTGAAATGGCATCTCATTTTGTTCATTAGGAACTAGTTAGCGCTCTGTAATAGGTCTATTGTGCCGCGGTAGAGCAAATATTTTGTCCCTCTAGATTTGATATCATGCTTCGTTTGGCTCCTTGATTAGCTTGATAGTGCAATCACAGTGTGGTAGGTGTTTCCAAACTAAGCTTTCAGCTCCGACCAAGTCTTATTTGAAATGACCCTTTCCAGCTGTCCTCATGTAACACAAACTACCACCAACGGTAGTAGCTATATCACCGCGCGATGGTGCTCATTACAGAGCACGTCTACAATTGTTTGTCTCGTTCGATTCCTCTTGTACATTATGTTATTGTACATGTATAACTTGCACAATATAAACACAACCAAGCTAGATCAAATACATATTGAGATTTTTATTCTCAAACTAAGAAATGCAGAACCAATGTTCCAACAAACTCAATAGTAGTTTAAATTTTTTGCTCAATGTTAGTTAAGTTGCTTACAAAAACAATAACCTAGCTGACATTTAACTTGGAGATGAACATATCCCAAGGTTGGTTCTAAAGACCATAAATAGATGTATTAAGTATATGCTTAGGTGATTCAGAAGGCTGTGAAAATCCTAGATGAAGTTAGTGAAAGAAAGGTCTAGGCGAATTTAATAAGACTCAGAGGAAAAGCTAAGGGAGGTGATTTTATTTGAATGACCCCATGCGATACAATTAGAGAAGATAAAGGTGTTATAAGATGATATGTGAGAGAATCTCACCAAATTTATATGATTGTAAAATTTATATCTCTATTTTATAATAATGTTTTACTCTTTTTTTGCTTCAGTTGGGCTAATTCAGCTTTCAACAAGTTAACATAGTTTATTGTTGTGGACATCCATATTTGCAAGCATGAGAACAAGGAGATTGAGCTAGTGAAAAATATATGGAATATTTACGGTAGATATAAGTACTCTTGGAAGAGAGTGATCGACATGTGGGAAGAGTTCCATAAACTATTTGATCAAGTATGTTCATTATTGACCAATTTTTTTAAGGAGAGTAAGATTGTAACACCCCACAATTTGAGATTCTTTTTCCTATTTTTCTCGAAGGCCTATCGTCCAAGCCTTGCTTCCTTGGGTTTTACGCTTCTCAACTGCTAAACATTTTAGTGATAACGGGGTATTGCCTGAGGTAGTTGGGTTCAGGAAGGTTGTTTAGGGGGGAGGGTGCACTAACTATTGATCGTAGTAGGGTGTACCACTATAGGTGGTAGGGAAACAAAGATTATCACCCTTGGGCAATGGATTACATAGTGTATCGCCATGGAATTGAAAGGAGTTATCTTCACAGTAGTAGGGCATTATGAGGATACAACCTAGGTGATTGAAGCTACTAGTAGGGCGACACAACTATCATAATAATTTTTATTTGTAATTTCGAGTTTGTGCGAACAAATGAAGGCCACGTGGTAAGCATGAAATGACTAGCTTCATATATGAGAGACTAAGGGATACCTTATTTAATGGATTTGAGGCCCTATTTGTCACATTATGTAAGTTTGAGAGCTAGTGAGGAGGAGAAAAATCCTTCCTCATACCTTTTATGTTCATCCTCAGATCGTAGAGCAAGGAAGGAAATCTCGTGACATAGTGTCCATGAGCGCATCAGATGTATGCTTGTGATAGTGCTAAGATTTTATGAAGGAGACACCATGCCTATTTATTGGGGGGAGAAAGTAACTATTTCTCTCTTTGAGTTTTGGATTCTCACAATATTTCTATGGTGGGTTCTTGTAGTCCATATGTTGGATTAGAGGTGTGCTAGTGCTTTTATCTAAGGGGCATGTAACCTTAGCATATCCATTGAGATTTTTTGCTTTATTTCATAACATCAAGCTATGAACTTTGGGATGAATTCCATCATGCCGATTTGTCCAGGATAAGTGGTGGTTGTTTGGCGATGATCATTTAGTTTTCTGACCTATAGATGCAGATCCATGGTAATGTTTCTGTACAGTTTGTGATTTTTGTACTTCAGTAAAGTGAAAACATTGATATGATATTCAATTGAGGATTACACGGTGGATATTTAGGGGAAACAAGAAAGGCATCATAGGGAGACAACCCTTAGTTCCAAATTGAGTGTTGAATTTGTGATGAGTATTGCAATTTATGTTGAGGTATACAAGGATGGATCAGATTGTCTATTGAGCCCTATGTTGTTTTGAAGAACATAATTGTCACAATATGACAATTTAGCTAGCTGAATCACGAGGATAAGTCCAATAGATGTTGCAACCTGGTGGCAAGCTGGGGGTATACGTGAGTTTCTCAATGCAGGTGGGCGTGAACGTCCCATTACAAAGGAACAAGAGTGTTCCATCATACACCACGTAATATGCATGAGTATTCCAGTTGTAAGTGCTGATGAAGTCTGTTTGTGTATGATGCCTTGGGTGCGTTGATTTATGAAAATGATATGTGGAAAAATTTCTTAGAATAAGAGGTTGATTGGTCTATGATGAGATAACTTGGAAGTAATTAAAGGTAGTGTATTGTATAAAATTGTCCATAATTGCATATCAATATTACACAATATTGTTTGCTATATAATGATCTCTTTAATTACTTGATTCTTACTACAGTGGATATTTTATTTCAATATGAATGTGCTAACTTGTTGGTTGATGTGGTTCCCAGGCCATTTTGGAGCTTATGAGGAGGGGACTCATTACACTGTTTGGTCATATATCCACCGAGCCATGTTTAAAATTACATGGGCTTTGGGCTTGTAGGAAAGTTAGCTCAAGGCTAAGGAGGGTTGACCTAGAAAAATGTTGGAGTCTTTGTGATCCAGAAGTAATCAACGAGTTAGAGTCACTGCCAATATAATATGAGTTTATAAGGTCGCACATAATAACATATGAGAAATTGGTTATTTGATCGGGTTAACTCAACTTATATGGGATATGCGTGAAGAGACAAGTTTAGATTGAATGAGAGAGAACTTGTGTCGGTTGGACTCTATGTCGATATGGTGATATCGACTAGAGATCAAAATGACATAATGTATATCGACTTGATAGTCTACTGACAAAGAAAATGTCGACTAGACGTCTCGTCGATATAATTTATATCGACTGGATGTCTCGTCAATATAATGTATATCGATTGGACAATGTCGGCTAGAGCTTTAGTCTGTTTGAACTATATTGACTACACATCTTGCCGATATAGTGTATATCAGCTTGATGACTTGTGATATCTGTCGACTAGAAAGTCTGTCATATAGACTTCAAGTCTATATAATGTATATCAACTTGAATGTTTGCTGACCGAGACTTTGTTGACTTGACGTCAAGACGACATAGTGTATGTCGGCTACACATCTCAACGATATAGTGTATATCGATGAAATAGTGTCGACTAGACAGAGTCTGCTAGGCATCTCGTCGATATAGTGTATATCAATGAGACGTCTCGTCGATATAATATCTATCGATGAGACCGTGTCGGCTAGACATATCACTGATATTGTGTATATCGATTCGACGTCATGTCGATACAGTCAAAGAAAGTTTATTCTCCTGTTTTGAACCTTGAACCACGTTCAGCTTTTCTTGGTGTAATTTATTTTGTGGCTGAACCCGGTTCACTAGGTATTATATATAGATATAATATTTAGTTTTAGGGTTAAGAATATTTTCATTTCCTGAGCCGCAAAATAAGTGTTCTGTAGAGCGGCAAGAACAAACCCGACTACTTTTATTTTGCGAATTGGAAACCTAGCGCCGACAATCTTCTCCTGGAATCAAATCTAGGATTATGTGGAGGCAAAGGCCCCGATTCTGCTAGCCTGCTTTCGATTGTCGACGACAAGGTGTTTCTCCCATTAGTGTGGAAATCCCGTAAAGACACAAACCTATTTCTACGTAATCGGAACTCGATAGACCTAGTCATTGTTTTCGAGAGCATCTTGATCGAGTTGTGATTCTATTCACCATAGGTAACCTGTTATTGCATTTTATGCATTTATTTCTTTATTCATGATTATCACAAGATCCTATTATTTCTCTTTTGAGTTGTTCTTATTTCTATTCTGCTGCACACATATGATTTGACTACCCATAAGGAAAACCCAATAATGGTATCAGTGATAGGTTTTGTGATTTCCATGTTTTCGAAATTATTTCCCTTAGCAGTAACCGTCCTTCTATGTTAGTTTGTGAAACTATAAGCATAGAGAGACGAGTTTGTTTATTGTAATAAGTGTGTTTTCTTGTGCTAGCATCTGATACATGTAAATTGTTCAGATTTAATCCAAAACATCAATTGTTGATGGGTTTGTGCATCTGGAATGTATCTTGGGCATTCTTATTATTTTTCATGATTATGAAATTGTGTGCACATTGATTAAATGTTAATCAAGATTAAGTGTTAATTAAGTATCATGAAAATCCCTTAAAACTAATATTAAGTGTTCAGATGCCTTCTAATGGATGACATTCTTCATGCCTCGATCGATGAAGTGTGTGTTGGGAACAGTGCCCAGCAATATTCCTGATTTGAAGAAGTGCTCAGGTCAATGATAAAAACACTATGTATTTGATGAAATCCTCTATTTATAGCTGTAGAGAATAGACTGTATGTCCAGTACTTCTATAATCTTTCTAAGTCCAAAATTGTTGAGAAGGACTGAACATATCATCGAAATAAGTATATATATCGCAAAGACTACGCGCAGAGACCAGCATAAGGATTGTGTTAATAATCATCGTGATAATCTGGACAACACATTGAATCAACAAAGTACACACGATGATATCATTGTAAGAACAAGAAGAATCAACCAAGTCATAATATCGTCGTGTTAACAAGTATCACACTACAATATTGTTGAGAAGTCTAGCATGATGAAGCTCTTCAGAAGACTTAAGTTAAGTATCCGGCTAAGTCGACGACATTGTCGTAAAGAAGTCCTGTCATCGGGAAGACTAAGACAGATCTCATAGAGACATTTTGCAGTTGAAGTGTTCCTTATCGTTTGGAAGAACCCGATGATATCGATGATAAGTTAGGATGCTCGCGATGATATCGACGAGAAGACCTCAAGTCGCTAAGATGTTCACGACAACATCGCTGAGATGACTTTATGTCGCCGTGAGTACCATTGTAGCTGTAATATCTCGTATCGTCGAGTTATCCTTCTCAGAAGATGTTTTAAGAAGACTTGAAGAATTGTTCAAGTCCAAGATGGATTGGCGTGATGGCCAGCTTTGTCATTGAGATGTTACTAATATCGTCGAGACAGACCAAGACATTTCGAAATGCGTTGTCTGCATTTAATACCGCTGCCTGATGGTCCAATCAGCGCATGCCATTAAATAATGGGTATCTGACACTTAAAGGACATCTGAGTAGACCGTTAGACGGTCCCTCAGTCATATAAAAAGGATAAGTGTCTGCCCTAATGCATAACGCAAAGTATATATGAATCAATAGAATAGTAAAAACGACTGTGTGAAGAAGGACCAATCTCTCGAGAAAAATACTCTCTTGATATTTGTTCTCAAAGTCTCAGTCAAGCAACATCGACTGATAAGCTGTGTTCCAGATTGAAGAAAGGATTGGATTGGTGAGACGCCTGTGCTCTGTAAGATAATATCTATATCATTTTCTCTTCAAGTCTAGAGGGCTGTCAACATCTGGCCTCAGAAGAACTAGCCAACATTTTCTTTACTAGGTTAAGTTTTCTTCAATATTATATCCTATTCATTCTTTGTAGGGCTTGAGGGCCTGAGTTTGTAGGGCTTGAGGGCCTGAGTTTGTTGGGCTTGAGAGCCTGAGCTATAGGACCTGTATGCCTGAGTTGTAAGATCTGTGAAGTAGATCTGAGTTTTGGTGGGAGCTTGCTGACTCTAGCAGACCGCTAGATAAGCATAAAGGGACATTGGACTACTCAAGACACATTGTCTTGAGGAACCACTATAGATCTGGTGTATTTGTGTGTTGTGCCTTGTGTCTCTTGACCGTGATGTAAACTGTTCTGTGCATAAAACTAAAAACAACCTTATCACCCATTCTCCCCCTCCAGGTGATAGTTCTATATATAACAAGTGGTATCAGAGCTATGTTAATCAAGGGTGACTTAACTGTCAGATCTAGATCTTGGAACTATTCCCTATGGATGGAAGTGAACAGTACAGAGAAAATGAGATCCATTAAGCTCCCAAACTGCACCAAATAAAACTTTCCCATTTGGAAAGAAAGGGTCAGACTGTTCATAGAAGCTGATGACCCTAGAGTCTTTGTGGCTGTTCAAGAGGGACCCTTCATACCCATGATTGCATCTACCATTGATCCTAACTTGAGAGTGCCAATGAAATATGCTAACATGACCAAGGATGAAATTGCTCTCGTGGGTCTTGATAAGAGGGCTCAGAACAATACTGTGAGTGCCATTGATGACTCAACCCTCCAAAATCTTGTTCACTGCAAAACTGCCAAGGAGATGTGGGACTCCTTGGTTTCCTACATGGAGGGGACTGAAGAAGTGAGGGATGACAGGAAATCCCTCCTAAATCAGGAGTATGAGGCCTTCAAGCAAGGCAAGAGTGAAAATATCTCCAACAGCTATGAGAGATTTTTCAAGATAGTAATTGGTCTGAAAAACTATGGAAGGGAGTTCACAAACTCTGATCTAAATGACAAATTTCTTAGATCCCTCACTAAGGAACGAGATATTAAAATTTGTGTTATCAGGGAAATGAGTCAACTGAGCAACATGAAGCCCAAGAACTTATATGGGAAATTGATGTCTCACAAGCTTCAGCTCAACTCTAGAAAAGCTGAAGAAGAAAGCTTAAGGTGGAGTACCAAAGAAAGATCCATCACCCTCAAGGCTGAAAGCTTGAGGAGAACCAAGGACAAGACTCCTGCAATTCACGATAGCTCTGAAAGCAGTGAAGCCTCTGATGCCAGCACATCAGAATCTGACAACACTGATACAGAACTGGCTCTCTTCTCCAAACAGTTTAAAAAGCTAATGTCTAGAAAGAGAAGAGACATCCATAGGTCATCCTCTTCAAGCTCCAAAAGATCTGGTCAACATGATAGACATAAATTTTCAAGGGGGAAAGGTATAAATCTAAACCTAGTAAATTTGATTTAACTAACACAGTTTATTTTTGCTGCAAAAAATAGGACACATGATTGTTGATTGCCCCTCCAAGAAGAGGGAATCAAAGAATTATGAGGAGAAAAGAAGTTCAAGGGACAAAAAGAAATCAGAGAAAGGATTCATATCAAAGAAAATCAGAACCCTAAGTGATTCTGATTCAAGCTCTTCAGAAACTAAGGAGGAAGCTCTGATTGGCCTAATGACCATAAATGAAGAAATCCAGGATGATAACAACTCTCCTGGGAAGGTACTTATCAGAGATCCTTTGCCTGCCTCTGATTCTGAATCAATGGAAGATTCTTTGCATGATGATGAAAGTGAGTCTGCTCACAGCAACACATCCTCAAGGTCCCCACATGAGGATGAATCTGAATTAATGCAGCAATATGAAGCTTTTTGGGAAGCTTCTAAGAAAAGCAAGAAACTCCTTAGAGTTCAGTCTAAGGAGTTGGCATCCCTAAAAACTGCCAACTCTGAGCTCCAGGGGTCAGCTGAGAAGCTGACTGTTATGAGCAAAGAAGTGGAAAAATTCAAGGAAGCCACAAAGCTCAAAACTCCTGAATTGGCTCAGAAGAACAAGGTCATTAAGGAGCTTGAGGAAATGTTGCTGGCTGAAAAGTGAATTATTGCCAACTTCTCAAAGACCAAGACTGTCCTTCCTATCATCGACAGTTTTTCTGCACCATTCAGAGCTGGTGTAGGATTCAATAAGGAGATAGTCAAGGGCAAAGCTTCTGAAGCTCAACCTTCCTTTAAGAAGGTGCTGCTGACATCAAATCCTTTTGACCAGGAATCTTCATATGGTCATCTGACCAATGCTTGCTCAACAAGTGGCAGTAAGCCCTCTACCTCAAATAGAAGAGCATGCTTTGGGCTGAGTGCTTTTAAATCACCTCATGAAGAGATTCAAATAAAGAATCCAGGTCCTTTTGTCCATGGACCTGCATCAACAACACCCAAAAGAAAGGGAAAGGCAGTTCCTACCATGCATGTTCCCAAGAAGGTGAAGCAAAAGGTGATGAGACTAGCTCCTCCACACATTCACACTTGTGAGGTTCACCAAAGGTCTGTTAGGCCAGCTGTCTTCACTCCTCGTCACCAACATTGCCATCCTACTCAGATGGTGAGGCAGAAGAGAAGATACAACATGTATGAGTGCTGGTGCTGTGGGAAAGTTGGTCATTTTGCATTGGACTGTTAGTTCAACCCAACATTGCCAAGAGCAAGAAGAGTGCAGACCACTCAGAGGTTTGATCTTCCAGCTTGTCCCCCTAACAAAAACCAAGGACCCAAATCCAATTGAGTACTTAAGGTATTTTGATTTTTCTTGCAGGTATGTTCAAAGACCAATGAATCTCCAATTTGGTATTTGGACAGTGGTTGCTCTAGGCACATGACTGGAGTAAGGAGTTACTTGAGAAACTTCACCCCAGTGGAGAATGGACCAAAAAATATATTTGGAGATTCAAAAAAAGGGGTGACAAGAGGTTATTATAACATCTCTAATGGCTTAGTCACCATCACAAAGGTAGCCTATGTGGAGGGATTGAATCACAATCTCATAAACATAAGTCAACTTTGTGATCTAGATTTTTGTTGGGAAAATGATTTCTCTTAACCCCTGAAAATGAGTCAAATATGAATTCCAAGAATGA
This sequence comes from Dactylorhiza incarnata, assembly GCA_033032865.1. Taxonomy (NCBI): domain Eukaryota; kingdom Viridiplantae; phylum Streptophyta; class Magnoliopsida; order Asparagales; family Orchidaceae; genus Dactylorhiza; species Dactylorhiza incarnata. The sequence goes on along the minus strand of JAWHQI010000160.1, from coordinate 2,734,055 downwards.
AAAACAAGGCTAAGTAAATATGCGTCGAATAGTGTTCGACGCAACGTCAAAATGTAGTCGACGTCTCTTTCAGATTAAGTCGAAGTAACTCTAGGAAGATTTCGACGTATGTGTTGTCGACGTTACTCTGATTTCTAGTCGACGCAACTAGTGAAGTCGACGCACCTTAGCCGACGCACCTTCCTTATTCACCTCTCGACGTCCAGACAGGATGTACTCGACGCTTGCGTCGAATGGCAATCGACGCACGTCGATTTATTTGACAGACTTAAATATGCGCCAGATCTCTTTCCTTCTTTCAGTAAATCTGATTTGTATGGAATAATGTTAATATTTTATAGCCGTTCTGAATCATTCTTTCCTTCTATTTGATTCTTGGCTAATCTGATTAACTCTATTTTGGATATTATTTGAAATCAGAATTCATTCTTTCCTTCTACAGAAATAAACATTATGGAAACATTTTTTCTTTCTATTCTCTCTAACTGCTAATTGATTATCCTCCTATAGTGTTATGTTGAATTAACAGAGCTATAAATAAAGAGGAGGTCGGCAGAAAATAAAAAAAGAGTGATCTACCACACACATTTGAAATAGAGGAAAAGCTCCCAAGAGAAAAGAGAGAAATTGAGAAAAAGCTCTGCAGCAACATTCAAGCACTTCTTCTTCTGCTTCTGAAGTCATACTGCTGCAAAATCTGATAGCTCTCACAAAGAGAGAAAGGCTGCAAATCTTCTTCTCTCTATAGAAGAAAGATTCAATTCACTTCTTGTGCTTCCAATCTTCTTACTAGGAAGAAGATTCTTTCTTGTTTTTTATTTCTTCTCCTTTCTTTTTTTCTCACTTAAACATTGTAAAAGAGTTTTTAGAATCTCTCTCCAAAAAATTCAGTGTACTGGTTCTAAGAGTCTCCTTATCAAAAGACTCAGTTGGTTCTAAGAGTCTCCTTGTCAAAAGACTCAGGGTGGTTCTAAGAGTCTCCTTATCAAAAGACTCAGTGCAAGATAGTGAATTCCTACCAAGGGGGTAGAAGAGTGGACTACCCAAAGTTTGGGGAACCACTATATTTTCTTGTGTTGTGCTGTGATTTATTTTCTTGCATTTACTTTATTTTCTTGCTTAATTCTTGTTGGTGTGTGGGAAGCTCTAATCTGTGATCATACACATATACATATTAACTTTGCACAAAATAATTTTTAAATCTCTATTCACCCCCCCTCTAGAGAATTCTAGTGAGGTTAATTGTGCAATTTCAATTGGTATCAGAGCCAGGTTGATCTAAAAAGGACAACTCCTTGATCAAAAAGATCCTACCTCTCATATATATATATATATTTTCAAAACTATTTTATCATATGACACAAATCAAAGATTATGCTTCCACCAGACCTCCAATGTGCAATCTTGAAAAGTTTGCAGTTTGGAAAACAAGAATTAGAATTTATATGAATTCCATTGATGCTGACTTGTTTAATATTACTATGATAGGTCCCCCAAAGCCTTATAGAAAGGATGCAAATGGCAATGTCTCACAAACACTTGTTCCAAGATCTGAGTGGACAGAAGATGAAAAGAAGGCAAGAACATATGATCTAAAGGCCATGAACATACTTGTCTCAACTCTCTCAGATGACATTTTTTAAAAGGTTGTTGACTGTGAATCATCCAAAGAAATTTGGGATGCTCTCAAAAAGATGGTGGAAGGAAGTGCTGATGAAAAGAAAGATAAAAATGCTCTATTGATTTCTCAATATGAGAACTTCCAAAAGAAGGCTGAAGAAAGCATCTCTGAAATGTATGACAGATTCAGTCAGATCATCAATCAACTAAGAGACTTGGACAGAGAAATCTCTCTCACTGAGATTAATGACAAATTGCTAATGAGTCTCCCTAGTTCATGGGACTCAAGAATATGGGCAATAAGAGACACAAGAGGACAAAAAGAGATTTCAACAGATGCTCTCTTAGGAAAACTCAGATCCTATGAGCAATTGCTGAAAACTAGAGAAGAGAAGGAAAGAAGAGAAAACACTCCAATTTCCTCAAAAGGCAGGAACATTGCTCTAAAGGCAACAGAAGGAGGAAGCCCTGTCACTGAAGAAGAACTATTCAGTTTCTTGGCCAGAAGATTTAAGAAATGGGTCAAGACAGATGGATCAAATAGGAGGGAGTCAAAACCAAGGTATGACAAAACCCCACTAAAGAAATTATTTGCTATTCTTGCAGGAAAACTGGACATATTGCCCCAGAATGTCCAGAGAATGCTGAAACAGAAAAGGATCTGAAAAAGAATGATCTGAAGAAAAAGGGGAAGAAGAAAGAAAGAGGCTTCATTGCAGAAGTCTGGAGTGAAACAAACTCTGAGGATAGTTCATCCTCTAAGAGTGACAATGAAGAATCTAGGCAAGAAGACCTATGCTTAATGGCCTTTGAAGACTCAAAGAATGATGATAAATCATGGAGTGAAACAGGATCAGAAGAAAGCATATCTTCTGATGATGAAAAAGAAAAGAACCTCATTCTCATAGAGGAATCTGAGGATGAGGATGAGGTAAGCATGTTTGATGAAATAGATTTTCAAAGTGATAACTTTAGAAATGATTTTATGAGAATGTATCTAGATCAACTAAAAGCAACAAAAGAAATTAAAGATCTAAAAGAACAAATCAATGTAGCTAAAAACCAGAGAAACACAGAAATTAAATCCATTAAAGATTATGAATCAATAGCTAGCAGAATAGAAAAGGAAATAGAAAGGGCTAGAATAGAAAATCAGTTCCTTAAGGATAAAGTAACCCAGGCAAAAGCCTTTGAAGAATCAATAAAAATGAGAAGCCAAACTCTTGAAGAGATCACTGAAAAACAAACAATAAGACACAAGAATCTTGGGCTAGGGGCTGATCCCTCAATCAGCCTAATTCCATCCAACAAACCTGCTTGGATGAGCCCTGTAAAATTCACTAAACCTGTCAAATTAGACAACCAAGAAAAAGAATCACAACATAAGAAAGAACACCTCTCCAAGGAAATTGATGATACATCATATTATTCAGCTGATGACTCACAAACTTCATCTGAAGAGATAACTAAACCAAGAGAAACAACTCATAAAGAAGTAAAAACAGAAAAAGGAATAGTAAAAATCTATGAAGATTCAGTTGCGTCGACTTCATATCGACGCATGCATAATAGTGCGTCGACATCTACTCAACGCAACCTCTCAGATGCATCGATCTCTTCTCGACGCTTAAACAAAAGTACGTTGACTTCCAATCGATGCAACTCTTTTTACGCGTCGAAATCAGATCGACGCCACCTGGAGAAAGCGCCGAATAGAAATTGACGCGACTATCAACATGCGTCGAATCGATATCGACGCACACATATTCAGAGCAACGTAAATGTCTTCCCTTCAAAAATCTCTCATCTAAACCCCTATTCAGGACCCATTCATCATGATCAAAATTTCTACTCTAAACAATATTCCTATCCCAATCAACACTTCTATCCTTCTCTAAAATCAAATCCTTACAACTCTAAGACAATCAAATGCTATATATGTAACAAACCCGACCACCTTGCCAAACAATGTTGGCATAATCAATCAAATTATATATAAAAGAAAATCAGTCCAAAATTGACTTAGAAACCTTTAGGAATAGGAAGAGACAAAAATAAATAAGCACATAGAGCTGTTCTGAAAAATTAAAAGTCACGTCGACTTATAATCGACGCACCGTCGACGACTCAGATCAATAGGCATAATCGACGCATACGTCGACTATTATCGACGCGTACGTCGACTAGAAATCTCTTCATCCCAAAGCAGACTATATCGACGCTCACGACGAATCCCACTCGACGTAACGTTGACTTCATAAAAACGAGCGGCAAGGCTGAATCATTTTCGGTCACATCCACTGAAGTACCTAATAAGCCTCGAATTGAGTCCTGTTTCGACGCTTCACCTGACTTAAATAGACTCTTCAGTTAGAAACCTTCACGACCTCTGTATCTTTTATTCTCCTTGCTCCTCCGTCCAGCCGTCTCTTTCTCTCTCTTTCCCACTGATCTACAATTACTCCAAAGATAAATTCTGGGTTCGACATTGACCTTGAGTCCTTCCAGGCTGCCGCAGAAAACTACAAGAGCATCATTGCTCTCTTCACAGAAGCTGGATTAGACAAACTCATCTCCACAAGGTGCAAGCTACTGGAAACAGAGCTCACAGAGCTGCTGACTCACGTTCAGATATCTGAACAAGGAGAAATCCAGGGAACACTATATAAGACACCTGTCTCAATCTCAGCAGAACATGTTAGGGCCACCTTTGATCTTCCATCAGGTATATCCTAATATCATCCTTATTTAAATGAAAAAGGGGAAGAAAATAAGTTTGAGAAGAATGACTAAATAAGTCTTAATTATCCCCCTATTAGGTGATGAATCCATTAACCTCACACCTGATGAAATCAAGCATGTGCTCTCCACCATGAAATTCTCAAAAGACAGACCAATCCATCTGAAAAAGATAGACTTTTCAGATGAGTACAGATTGCTGGAAGATATAGTAGGGAAGATACTGCTACGCAAGATTTCAGCCCATGATGCAGTGCCCAAACAGCAGCTGAACATCATGGGGGCCCTTGTGCTGAAGAAGAAGGTGGATTGGGCCAGCTGTCTTCTCAAAATGATAGCCTCCAAATATTCCCACAAGGAAAATGCTTATATGAGAATCATGAGTCAGGTTCTCTTCTATTCCTTCCCTGATCTCTGCAGGTCAAAAGGAATTCCTATCCCTCCTGGAAAGAGGATGTCCATTGCCCTCTTCTCCAAATGGACCAGGCAAATTCCCAAGCCTGGTTCCATCCCTGAAAATACTCCATCTCCTCCTATCTCTCCTGCTCATCCTCCTCCTTCTCAAACAGTCACATCTTCTGTCCCAGCATCATCCTCACCAATACCTCCTCAATCACCTACTCAGCCTTCTTCTATCCCTCCACCTCCTCATTCAGATACACCTCATCCAGATAATAGACTACCCTCTCCTCCTCCTCCACCATCACCTCATCATCTCTCACACCATGAACCATCTGAATCCACTGAGGCTCTCATCACCCAGTGCATACAATCCACAGCTCAAAGATTCCAAGCAATGCTAGATGAGCATTGCTCCCAGATTCATTCCTCCATCCTTCACATGCACACCCAAATAGATGGGGTCAGTGCCTCTGTGCAAGATCTGAAGTCATCTCTCTCTTCCTCTAGAGTGACTAAGTCTTTCTTAACCTCCTTGGCCAAGAAGGTCAAGAAGGGGGAGAATCTAAATGAAAATAAGCCCTCCAATCCTAAATCTCCTTCTCACAAATCCCCTTCTTCTTCAAAATCTGACAGTCTTGCACTGCTCAAGACAATTGGGAATGAGTTAGTACCTGAGCTCCATATTGATGAACAAACAATTGAGGTACTCAGCATAGCAAGAGAGGCTGCAGATCAAGTGGTACTACTGCAAGGGGAGGGAAGCAGAGCAGAAAATGAGGCTGAAAAGGAAGAAGGTGAGAAAGAATTGAATACTGCTATAAATCAAGAAGAAAATGAACCAGCTGCTGAAACTGAAAAAGGAAATGAAGCTGATGCTTTGATGGCTGAAGAAGGGGCTCAGGAGTCAGGGGCAGGGGGAGCTGAGACCCAGGGGGAGCCGAGGGAATCACCTGCTACTGGGAAAGAGCAATCCACAATAGTATTCAAGAGAAAAAGAAAAACTCCTTCTACTCCTCCTGAATAATACTTGAAAACAATGTTTCACATACTTTACTTTGTGATTGGTCTGAACATGAAGTTTGTTTATATATTCTCTTCTGATTGTGTGAAATCTTCATTATCTTTACAAATGCTTTGCTATGTTAATTATATGCTAATTTCTCTCTAAGAAGGGTTAAGACAAATAGGGGGAGATTGTTGGGAAAATGATTTCTCTTAATCCCTGAAAATGAGTCAAATATGAATTCCAAGAATGAAAAACAAGGATAAGTAAATATGTGTCGAATAGTGTTCGACGCAACGTCGAAATGTAGTCGACGTCTCTTTCAGATTAAGTCGAAGTAACTCTAGGAAGATTTCGACGTATGTGTTGTCGACGTTACTCTGATTTCTAGTCGACGCAACTAGTGAAGTCGACGCACCTTAGTCGACGCACCTTCCTTATTCACCTCTCGACGTCCAGACAGGATGTACTCGATGCTTGCGTCGAATGGCAATCGACGCACGTCGATTTATTTGACAGACTTAAATATGTGCCAGATCTCTTTCCTTCTTTCAGTAAATCTGATTTGTATGGAATAATGTTAATATTTTATAGCCGTTCTGAATCATTCTTTCCTTCTATTTGATTCTTGGCTAATCTGATTAACTCTATTTTAGATATTATTTGAAATCAGAATTCATTCTTTCCTTCTACAGAAATAAACATTATGGAAACATTTTTTCTTTCTATTCTCTCTAACTGCTAATTGATTATCCTCCTATAGTATTATGTTGAATTAACAGAGCTATAAATAAAGAGGAGGTCGGCAGAAAATAAAAAAAGAGTGATCTACCACACACATTTGAAATAGAGGAAAAGCTCCCAAGAGAAAAGAGAGAAATTGAGAAAAAGCTCTGCAGCAACATTCAAGCACTTCTTCTTCTTCTTCTTCTGCTTCTGAAGTCATACTGCTGCAAAATCTGATAGCTCTCACAAAGAGAGAAAGGCTGCAAATCTTCTTCTCTCTATAGAAGAAAGATTCAATTCACTTCTTGTGCTTCCAATCTTCTTGCTAGGAAGAAGATTCTTTCTTGTTTTTTATTTCTACTCCTTTCTTTCTTTCTCACTTAAACATTGTAAAAGAGTTTTTAGAATCTCTCTCCAAAAAATTCAGTGTACTGGTTCTAAGAGTCTCCTTGTCAAAAGACTCAGTTGGTTCTACGAGTCTCCTTGTCAAAAGACTCAGGGTGGTTCTAAGAGTCTCCTTATCAAAAGACTCAGTGCAAGATAGTGAATTCCTACCAAGGGGGTAGAAGAGTGGACTACCCAAAGTTTGGGGAACCACTATATTTTCTTGTGTTGTGCTGTGATTTATTTTCTTGCATTTACTTTATTTTCTTGCTTAATTCTTGTTGGTGTGTGGGAAGCTCTAATCTGTGATCATACACATATACATATTAACTTTGCATAAAATAATTTTTAAATCTCTATTCACCCACCCTCTAGAGAATTCTAGTTAGGTTAATTGTGCACTTTCAATTTTGTTATTATTTTCTACAAAGATAATGCTTAGTTAAGAAGTCATTGGAATATGAGGCTATCCTAACCGGCACTAGGAGTGGAAATATTTATTGCCTAAATTTCTTTCATTCAAAATCTTCCATGGCAATGTGTTTTGTGGCTAATTAGAAAGAGGCTCTCCGTGTTCAATGTCAAGAAGCTTGCTCACATTAATTACAAAACCATAAGCAAGATTTTCTCTCAAGATCTAGTTAGAAATGGACTCAATATTAAGTGCATTAAAGAAGGTCCCTGTCAGGCATGCTAACTTGGCAAGCAAACTAGCACCAACTTTAAGAGCATCTCTAATAATGACTCTTCTAGGTGCCTATTTGTGTTGCACATGGATTTGTTTGGTCCAATGTCAGTTCACAACTTAGGAGGGAAGGCTAATACCCTTGTAGTAGTTGATGACTATTCAAGGCTCACTTGGGAGTTCTTCCTTAGAAAGAAGTCAGAAACCTTGGACAACTTGAAGAACTTTGTCAGGCAGATCCAGAATGAATTGAGCTATACTGTGGTCAAGTTAAGAAGTGACCATGGTACAGAATTTCAATCAGGAGCCATGACAGAATTCTGGCAAGAGCTGGGTATCTCCCAAGAATTTTCCTCACCTAGAACTCCTCAACAAAATGGAGTTGTAGAGAGGAAAATATAACCTTAATAGAGGCTAGCAGGACAATGCTGAGTGATTCCTCTCTACCAGAATACTTTTGGGCAGAGGCTGTCAATACCGCTTGTCATGTAATAAATAGAGCCTCCATCATCAAAGACCACAAGAAAAATCCCTATGAGTTGATGAAAGACAAAAAAACCCACCTTATCCTATTTCAGAATCTTTGGTAGCAAATACTTTATACTTAACAATGGAAAATCCAAGCTAACTAAGTTTGCTGAGAAAAGCATTGAAGGTATTTTTGTTGGCTACATCTATTATAATAAAGCTTATAGGGTGTACAACATCAATACCCAAGCAGTAGAAGAATTTGTTGAAAGTGCACATTGTGCCCTCTGAGTTTTCTCTAGGGGGGGGGGGGGTGAATAGAGTCTTAAAACTTTTGCCCTAATATGCACACATAATAAAAACTCTTCTAATAACTATGCAGTCAATAATACCAACACAGAATAATATAATCACAAAAAACAGTAAGAAGTAAAGAGACAGCACAGAAATGTAAACACAGAAGACACAAAGTTGTATAGTGGTTCCCCAAAATATAAGTAGTCCACTCTTCTACCACCTTGGTAGGAATGCACTATAAGTGCCTGAGTCTTTTGATAAGGAGACTCTCAGAACCAACCACTGAGTCTTTTGATCAGGAGACTCTTAGAACCACACACCGAGTCTTTTGATAAGGAGACTCTTAGAACCACCGAGTCTTTTGATAAGGAGACTCTTAGAACCAACTGAATCCTTTGGAGAGGGATTCTTAGGACTCTTTCTCAATTACAAAATAAAAATGAGAAGTAAAGAAGAAGAAGAGGAGGAGGATTCTGCTGTGTGAATCCTTCTACAACTGTGAGCTTTTGATGTCCTTCAGGATCTGTATAAAATGAGCCCTTGCTTATAATAGAGAAGAATGCAAGGGTTATGAGCTTTTGATCCTTGTGATCTCTGTACTCTGGTTTGCTTGCTTCCTTAAGATATGAAAAAGAAGCAGCAGCCATGTTTTCCTGTACAGAGTTCTTCTTGTTATTTGTTTGAGAGAGCTTGAGGAAGAAGAAGGAGACAGAATAATAATCTTGGTTGTGTTTTTTTACTTTCCTGTGTATACTTATTCTTTGTCGAATAATATTTGAATTTCTTTCCTCTTCTGTTGTGTCCTTAGAAAGAATATCCATTGGACATTAGATTTTTCCTTCTATTTCTAATTCCTGACCCGTCCATCTGATTTGAATAACTTCCAAGAATGTTCTTGCTGTCTATCTAGAGCACTCCATTCCATTCTTGGCAATAAATGAGCCATTAGAAGTCAGACCATAGCCTTGGATAGCTTCTGAAAAGGCATTAGAAAAGACAGTAGAAGACCTTCCATTTTTGACTGTATTCGACGTAGCGTCAATTTCATTTTCCAGTCTATTCGATGCACCTCTGAGTTCTTATAGAAGCAATTTCGAATTCCTTCTTAGCTCTGATTGAACTCAGATGTTGATGGTGCGTCGAATCCTTATCAACGTATCCATCGAGTTGAAGACTTGGATTTGAACTTCATCTTCTGTGTCGAATTGAAATCGAAGTTACGTCGACTTCTAAGATGGCTTCGACAGGCTCTTCCTTCTGCGTCGAGTTCATTTCGACATTGCGCCGACTTCACTCGATACTTCGACTTCAGTCTGAGTTACTTCTACTTGTATTAGAAGTAGCTTCAACTTGTAGTCGAAGTTGCATCGACTTCTATTCGACGCAAGTTTAACTCAACTGAATTTTGTGCTTGTTTTGGGCAGTCTTGACACTCTAGTGTGATTGTGATATCCTAGGACATATAATGACTAGATTACCCTCTCTATATAATTTGGGTAATACATCATAGATTATGAAATTAATTTAAGATAATTTGTTAGATAAATCACAAGGGCAGTTTTCCCAACATTTGTGGATGTTGTTTTAATGAGACTATCCTTATTCATAAAAGTCTGGTCTAGTTCATAAGTGGATGCATGCACAACAAAGAAAATGAAAAAGCTATCCATTGAAGATAAGGCTGAAACTTTAGGGAAAGATAAAGATCATTCAGTGGCAGTTAAATTGGAAGAAGATGTAGTGGAAGGCTTGGATACAGCAGAAGAAGAACAACCTGGAGAACCTACCACAGAAGAAATCCCTGGAAGACTGCCAGCTGCCCTTAGACAAGTCAGACATCATCTTCAAGAGCAAATTATAGGGGATGCCAGTCAAAGAGTGCTGACAAGGAGCATGACATTGAATGAAGCATTGTACTTAAGTTTTCTATCTCAAATTAAACCCAAGAAATTTGAGGAAGCAAATCTGGGCCCATTCTGGATTGCAGCAATGCAGGAGGAACTAAATTAATTCAAAAGATACAAAATTTGGAAGTTAGTTTCCAGACCCCAAGTACACAATAATATTGGAACCAAGTGGGTCTACAGAAATAAATTAGATGATAATGGAGTAATCACAAAGAATAAGGACAAACTAGTTGCAAAGGGTTATAGATAGGAGGAGGGCATTGATTTTGATCAGACCTTTGCTCCCGTTGAAAGATTGGAAGCTATCAGACTATTCTTAGCATATGCAGCCCATAATGGATTCAAAGTCTACCAGATTGATATGAAGTCAATTTTTCTGAATGGAGACCTCAAAGAAGTGTTCGATCTTGAGGCGCCCTTATAGAGGGGGGGGGGGTGAATAAGTGTTTTAAAGCTTTTGTTATTTTCTAAAATACTTGAAATGATAAGTGTTAGTAATGGAACGTTCACCTAGAGGGGGGTGTTAGGTGATCTCGGTTCTTTTCAAATTATTTGCGCGCGATTCAAATATTCAAGCACATCACAGAAATATCGCATAGATAAGCACATATAAAACACACCAGACGACACAAGATCTATAGAGGTTCCTCAAGACAGGGTGTCTTGAGTAGTCCTCTGTCCCTCTGCACCTACCCAGCAGTGGGATAGGATCAGCAAACTCCGCCAAAAACTTCAGGCCCTCAAGCCTTACAACACGGACCCGCAAGTCCTACAGCCTAGGCCCGCAAGCCCCTACTGCACCCAAGCCTGCAAGCTCGACACTCAGGCCCTCAAGCCCTACCTAGCCAGACCCTCAAGTTTAGCCTCTGCCCTGGCCCTCAAGCCTCATAGGTCTCAAGCCCTCAAGCTTGACAATCAGGCCCGCAAGCCCTACCTAGCTAGACTTCCAGGCCAGACCTGCAAGTCTAGCCTCTGCCCTGGCCCTCAAGCCTCACAGGTCTCCAGCACTCAAGCTAGACAGTGTTGGACCCGCAAGTCCACTTCCCTGGCCCTCAAGCCTCACAGCTCTCCAACCCTCAAGCTAGATAAATAGGCCCGCAAGCCTTTACAAGAAATTACAGTAAAAAGACTGTTTCTTCTGCCGGATGAAGATTGGCAGCTTTAGCCTGTTGAAGATCGGCTTCTTAAGGTTGAAGAAGATGCTTCTGAATCAGATCTTGAGCGCATAGTTCTTCTTCAATATTTTCTTAGCCTGATGAGGATTGGCTTCTTATCAGTCGATGGAGATGACTGCTTCTTCTTTTTCACTTTCTTTCTTGCGCCGCTTTTACTGTTCTGTTTTTTGTATGCGCAAGTTCTTTTTAATTGATCGATTGATTCCGCATTAGGGCAACCTATTATCTCTTTTATAAGACTGCGAGGCTCCCAACAGTCTTTTGAAAAAGTTCCTTAAGTGTCAGACGCTCCTTTCCTTAAGAGCATGCGCTGATTAGATAATCAGGCGGCGACATAAAATGCTGACAGCGCGTCCGCAACATTTGAATCTGTCTCGACGATATTTCCATTGTTACGACGACATGGACAGTATCTCGACGACAGGACTTTGTAGATCTTCAGTTCTTCTTGATTCTGCGTTTGATGCTGATATCTTGATGATACAAGACATTCTGGCACTTCAGCATATACGATGATATGCTGTCTATGACTGTGTCATCAAAATCACCTCGTTCTCTCGACGACATGAGTGATTATATGTCGACAGATCATATTTTAGCAGCTGCTTGTCTTCAGCTGTCCTTTTTCAATCTTCTCGACGACAACCTTCTTTACGACGATGATCAACGCCATCAGTCATACTTAGCCTTTTCAGCGTCAAGGATTCTTCGCGACAATGTCTGTTCTTCTCGACGACAAGGCCACTTTGGTGAAGTTGACGATACCGCGTCTTCTATGTGTTCGACGATCTTGCCGAGTCTCAGCGGTCGACTGACTCGCCAAGTCTCAGCGGTCTACGATCTTCCTTCTGAGTTCGACGAACACGCCAAGTCTCAGCGGTCGTCGATCTTCCTTCTGAGTTCAACGTTTGACGAACTCCATTCTTCATTCGATGAACTTCCTTCTGCGTTCGACGAATCTTGTTCTACTAACTTCCTGAGATTTATAAGCTAGAGAAGTGATCAAATACAAAGTGAAGTTTTCTTGACTTGGTGACTTCTTCAAATCAGGAATCGTGTAAGACCCCATTTTTTTTCTCTTTTGGGAACACCGGTTCTTAGGCCCAGAACCGCCTCTTTGCAGTGACACCTTCACTCGAGAAGGTCACCACTAAAAAACACCGATCCTGCCGGCCAAATCGATCACAAAGAAAAGTGCATTAAAGAAGACAAGTCCACAAAATCAACATGAAATATAAAACCATAAAGGTAAATGTCCACAGATAATAACTGAATAAAAGATTGTTACAATAATAAAGGGCACATGACCTGCACATCATGTCCTCACTACAAGATCACTCGCGGAAGCTAACTACTAATCACTCACTGATCCTGAATCTGGTGCTCCTGTAATAGGCTGGCCCGCCTCCGTCTGCACTGGCCTCTGGTGCTGCTGCATCTCCTCGATCCCCTAAAATGATATGGTCCACCGACCGTTAGTCAAAAAGACTAAGCCAATCCCCCACCCCTCCCCCGGTGACTCCTAGGCACCGAGCGGGAAGGATGAAGCGGAGGACAATAAGGGGTACAATCAAAAAGCAGATGACAGCGAATTTTGTTTACAGGAAATGTTTCTGCACTACACATGTGTATATATATAATTGAAGCAGTAAAAGAGCATAATAAGAGCAGGTAAAGAGTAAGTAAAGTGCAGTAAGTAAAGACAATAATAAAATAAAAGTAACCATTGATTTATAGGAATGCCCATACAAGCCTATAGACCAAGGGGTCGTTTAGCAAGGCCTATTGTATAAGAAGTCCCATAATCGAATTATACGATAGGGGTAGGGGTTGAAATGCAATGTTTATGCTATGACAGGCAAGGTATGCAGTTATTCTATGTTCATACAAGTGCAACTCACCCACTTCGACTCTATGCGCATAGACCTTTAGTTCCCCCTTTTTGGAGCTAGCTAGACTCCCAGGATACTTTCGTAGTGGCAAACAGAAGCGGTGGATTGGGCCTCGCCCACCTATAGGTTGGTATTCACACTACCCTACCTAGACCTATCGTATGCCTCAATGCAAAATCGTGGAGCATCTGCGTACTCTTACTGGCTGGACCACCAGACTTTCAAGGCTAAGTGCAAATTCCACACTTGCCGAGTCAACGTATTGACGTCAGTGTGAACGACCGTCCAATACCGGAGACCCACCACCTTCATGCACATGCAACATGTTCTACTATATCCCGAGCCATAAAATCCCCGGGCTAACCTGCCCGTCATCATAACCTTCCGAGCCACCGGCTCGCCGGACCAACCCGTCCACACCAACAACATTACTGAGTCACAAGCTCACTAGACTAACTAGTCTGCTGCTACAACCACCGAGCCTACCACTCGTACAACCAAACCAGCTAACCTTCCGTAACTACAGGGTGTGCATGTGTGCATTATTTAGTTCATCTTGTACATCAACTTATAACTACAATTTATGGTTAATCTTGGACTTCCCGAGGATTACCCTGTAAGGGGCTCGCTACGGTACTAGGAACTATAATGGGATGACACCCCAAAGTTTCCTTTCTCGAGACACTTAGTGTTGTTGGTATCTACCCATAAGATTACCCCCTCCTTGTTATTACACTTGGACTACCCTTAGTGACTTATGACTTTCCAAGACGATCTTTCGTCGACCCCGAGTGCAACGTACCTCTAACTCACCAAGCACACCTTTACCATCTATAATCCTTCTTGTTGACCATCACATCTTTTAAACTAAACTAGGTAACCACTTACCTCCCATTACCTCCTAAGGATCCACTTGATTCTCAAATTTCACAGTTTTACTATACGCAGACCAAACTAATTAAATGAAGCTCATAACTAGAGGTACTCCAAATATTCATCCAACTGACCCAAGCTATTTATTGGAGGTCTATCATGATATTATAAGACTAATTCTAGAGAATCATATTTTTCCCTAATTGATTAATATTTATTTTAATTTCTCCAAACATTTGCCAAGTATGAAAATGATCATGAAGTGTAAGTAAATCTTATGATATGGCTCTCCAAAAATCATGATAATTCTAGGATGACAAAATAATAACAAATACATCATATCATATTTTTACAGTAAGAAATTCTCCTCAAATTTAATTATTTATCATCTATCCAAAATCATAGTTTTATGAAGGAACCACCAAAAAGATCAACACTAAAATTATGGGAAAATTACCAAGCTCTTGTATTCACCAGAAAAGGCTACTGACTAAGTTTCAGGATTTAAGAAAATCATTTTCTCACTAAAATAAATACTTTAAGAAAACCTCAAATTAAATGAATTGTGAAGTAGCCTACTGATTTACGTCTTCAAAAATTCAATAAAAATTCATAGAGATTCCTAATGTTCTGAAAGGTTTTATCACCAATTTGCATAATTTAATAACGAGTTTTAGACCCTCAAATATTTTTCTTAAGTCTAAATCAAAAACAGGTGCCTTGTGAAAGAAGTACTGATTAAATCATTTAGTAAAATTTACAAAAATTACCAGAGGTCTAAACCATGATTATAAGGGCACGACCAAAGTTTCATCATCATCCAAGACTTTTTAAGCATGAAAATGTTTCTTATGGGAAGTTTCCCTAAATGGGTTATGTCCTAATTCAAAGGGAACATTGGCTCCTAAAATTCTTATAAAATTAACCAGTGCCTGTTTACACCCTATGAACCTATCCACCAAGTTTCATAACCATCCAGGTACTTTTGACCACATGGCCTTCACAAGGTTCTAAATGCACACCTAGGAATAAAACTAGTGTTCTAGGGCTTAATCACCTCTACACCACCCCAAATCACTCATGAGGATACTTTAGGTGATCCTAAACCAGTTACCAAGGTGCCACTTCATGGTGATGAGTTTTGACCACCATACCCCAAGGAAAACACCATACCCTAACTTTGACCCTATTTGATCTAACTTGGGTTTACAAAATACTCCAACAAAACAGTCCCAATTGGGCTGAGATTTTTACCTAAGTCATACAGTAACCCTAAGGAGCACCTCCCAAATTTGGGGGGCATTGGAGGTCTTTTGACCCACTATTTAATTAATATATTAATTATGAAATTATCTCAAAAACCTTAGAAAAAGGTTCTCCTAAAAATCCCATCTTTAGATATGATGTGTGTGTGGGTATAAGTAGACTATGTTTCAAATCTCAAGTCCATATCTTTTCTCAATCAAAAGTTATTCAAGAAATGGTGGCTGTCCTACACTAGGGACCAACCCCACCAAAATGGACCACAGGGAGCTACAGAACTCCTTTTGGGGTAAAATCAATTTTAAAATAAAGTAGACTCCAAGGGATACAACTTTGGTGTTGGACACTTTTTAATCAGAGGTAATCTAGTATTTTTAGCAATTAAATTAAACTACAACAAAAAGGGTGTGACAGAAATCATATAAACATTTAATTATATAACCGTTTCTGTGTTCGACGAAATTCAAACTCTGCGTTCGACGAAAGCAGATCAAATCTGCGTTCGACGAAAGCAGATCAAATCTGCGTTTGACGAAAACTATTTCGTTCGGCTAATATACTTAATAACAGCGCTCGACTAATTTAACGCAGAACTGCGTTCGACGAAACTTTACAAAAGCTGCGTTCGACGAAAGCAGATCAAATCTGCATTCGACGAAAGCCGAATGTAGCTATGTTCGACTAATTTCTCCACTAACAGCGCTCGACTAATATCTATAATAACAACGCTCGACTAAAGTTGAACACCTCCCGTTCGACGAATTATTCATTCGACGAATTTCGTACAGCGCTCGTCGAAATAAATGATATAATCATAAACAATAATAAACAAATCTGACGGTTCTCCTCCCCAATCGTTTGACGGCTCGCAACATCCCGTCCTGGGCCTCCTTGCGGGGTGATTTCCTAGCCACCTACGCCTCTTTCCGGCCGGCCAATGCCACCACCACCTCCGTTGAGGTGGTGGCCGACGATAGGGGTGGTTGGCTGGCTGGAGGTGGTCGGATCTAGTTTTTAGAGGAGGGAAAAAGATTACGAAACGTACTCCTTCGGAAACACAATCCGAGCCCTATTGTGCACGGATCAAGCCCCGAAATATGAAGAGATCTAGCACTAAGAAAGGAGAAGAGGATCGGACCTGTGTGGGGGCTTGGTGGCGTGAATTCCGGCGAGTTGCCATTGACGGTGCTGGAGCTTTTGGTGCCATGCCGATCCTTGCTCCTGGTGCTCGATTTCTTCGGGGAAGAGGGGGGTTTCACTCCTTTCCAACCTTAGAAGATGTTAAAAGGGTCGATTGAGGCTAAGGGCGGGGAGTTACTCGGATTGCCATTAAAGGCCATAAGTGGAGATTTCAGTTACACTTAGGGGGGGTGAATTGGCCATCAATTAGGCCGGGAAGAAGCTGAACACTTCTCCTCTCCCCAAGGGGAGATGAATGGAGCAATTAATTGCTCAGATTGAGGGGTTTCTCCTTCTCCTCCATTAACCCCCTTCTTTCTCTCTTTTCCAAAATGGGCTTTCTCTCTCCTGGCCGACTCTCTCCAAATTGAATGGCCACCTCAGCAGCATTCAATCCCCATTAGGTGGTGGACCACCTTAATTGGGTCTAGCCCAAGTGGATTGGGTCCAATTTGGGCAAATTAGATCATTTTGACCTAAATTAGGGCAAGGGTAAATTGTTCAATTTGCAAGTCCCATGATGGGGCTTTTTGGTCCATTAGGCTCCTAGTACCCATATAAGGGTAGGGGCAGGGTCAATTTGGCATGGTGGGGGCCAATTGACCTTAGTTGAGTTAGTTTGACCAATTTTAGAATTAAGGTTGACTTTAGTCAAATTGGCCTCTTAGGTTGACCCCAATGGGTCACTGGTGCTTCAAGGATACCTCTAATGGGTTAGGGATGATATTGTGGGGTCAAGGTTCAAGGTGGGGTCCTAAAGTCCAACCCAAGGCTTGGTATCTAAAAATTGCTATTTGTAGACCACTTGGGTTTTCTCCTTCTCACCTATGTTCACAAGGTCTTGAGCTCTTCCTATGGTTTTGTCATGACCTAGTCATGACAAAACCAACTTAGGGGTCTAGCTGTTTGGGGGATGTTACAAATCGCAATAAACAAAAAAATAATTTCGTCCTCGAAATTCAGGCTAGGCTTGCGAGGTTTTTAACCAAGAGTGACTGAACGTAACATCCCCTAAGAATTGAAACTATTCCTAGCTCAAAGAGCATCGACTATCTCTGCCACACCAACTCTAGTGGCTCCCAGGTTTGCTCCTCCTGTCCATAATTTTAGAACATGATTTTTACCTACGGAATCTTCTTGCGTTGCAAGATTCGCACCGTTGTATCGTCTATCCTGACCGGGGTGACCTAGCTACCTTGGTCAATCTATCCTCGATCTTTCACTCTAACCTGGGCAGATTCTTATGCCTCTAAAGTTTTCTTCACACGTTCAATTTCTTACTCCTTCAGGTGCGTCCGAGTAATCACTCATCTCTACTCTATAACTTTTCCAGTTCTTACTATTGATGGAACTAATCGGATTGTCTAGCGTTCCAATCATCCTTAAATTTAAATGGTGGTGCACTTGTGAACCTTTCTGAGTACATGTTAACCAACCAAAATTAGTATCCATGTTGGTAAGACGACTCTCAATCATTTTCTACGTGGAGTTTGATTCATAAGGTATACGGGTAAAATCTTTTGAAACCCTAAGATTTTCACAAGTCAATTTCATCAAGAAAATATCTTCACGTTTATTTCACCAAATTTCTATCACTTCAACTTATGCTAGTCTTGATCTCTTTCAAATGGTCTTAAGTAAAATAAACTTAGGCCGTTCTTGTCATACTAAACTCAGATACTATATTCTAATTCCAATAAGTCGTCATCTAAGATCTCAGGTTATTCATCGTCATAGCTCCCAAGGTATAAGGGTTATTATTGTAGTTAAAATTTTCCACCATGACAGGGCGTGGTTTTTAACGAATCATAAATTAATCACTTCCGAAGCCCCAAACTACCAGAACTTTCAAATATAACTAAAGCTTGCACAACCTAATTTCAGTTCCCAACTTCCAGAAGGGCATCTGCATCCCTAAGTGATTAATCTTGGCAACTTACATTTCCAATGATTCAACTAAGGTCAAGATGTTGTTCTATCTACGATGTCCTTTCATTATCCTGGTAACACCTCAGATCATCATTCCAAACCTACTTTTACACCATCTCATCTTTGTCCAAGTGACATCGAATATGATCAACCTCAAAATCATTATTGTTCACGACACAAAATTTTTCTAACTTAGGTCTAAGGGAAATCCAAGTCCGTCATTAATTTGCCCAATAAACAAAAGGTAATCCTCAATAAACAAAAGATTAGCCTCTATCTATCTTTGGGCGAAGTATCTTCAATATCACCATGTTATACTCGTCCCAGGTATGCGAGCAATCCTTAGGGCATACTGTTGGAGCTTGCTTTCCGCATCTCTTGGTTTGAGAATAACAAATACCGTGTTGTATTTGATCTAGTCTTTTGTGTGTTTATAGTGGCCAGGTTGTACAGGTTCAATGAGGAGACAAGTCCTCGTTCATGGGCATGATCCGAGAACGACAAGTCTCAGGTTGGATGAGTTTTGTGTGCTGATCTTAAAATGGCCATAACTTTCAATCCAGGAAGAATTACAGAACGTGCCACCCCATTTCGAGATGAGAACGACTCAATCTACAGTCTGGAGTAGTTTCGGACGACAAAAATGAAGAGGAGCTGTCGCCCAGGCGACAGTGGATGTCGCCCAGGCGACAGCTGATGTCGCCCAGGCGACAGTGGATGTCGCCCAGGCGACAGCAGAGAAGTTACAACTACTTCCCCCACGGCAGCATGACGAAAGGCAGTTTTGAGCTGTCGGAAATCCGACATCGATGTCGCCCAGGCGACAGCTTGGAGGTTACAACAACTGCCCACGACAGCACCACGACCGGCAGTTTTGCGTTGTCGGAAATTTCCGACAGCTGATGTCGCCCAGGCGACAGGGAAATTCTATAAATTGGCTCCTTTTGTTCGTGCATTCAGAGATCTGAAGATTCTAAGTCCCTTCCTGAGTGCATTCCATCCCGAGAGCTCCAGAACCTCATGAACTCCCATTTATGCTGAGAAGGTTTGAAATTGAAGACGAGATCGGACGCGCTTCTACATCAAGGATCATCTCGAGGCTTCAACCTTCCTTTCAGAGATCTGAATTTCTAGGGAGTTCTTATTTTATCTTGTATTTTCATTTATATACATTTTACTTTGTATTGGTAGGGAAAATCGCTTCCTTGTGCGGAGCGTCTAAGTCCTTGCGTGGCTTAGGGGAAAATCGCTTCCTTGTGCGGAGCGTCCAAGTCCTTGCGTGGCTTGGTGGGAAATCGTGGCCTTGTGTGCTACGTCTAGATCTTGGGAAGATCTAGAGGATAGGCTTGGGCTTGGTCTAGGGAGAGACAAGTGATAGCCTTCTGATCCTTGGGAGAAGGATTGGTAAACAAAAAAGAAATTTACATTTGTACGCCTCCGATTTCTAGCGATATAGAAATCAAATTTATGTAAACACTTTTTCATATAATATAATCATGTCTCTTTTGTGTTTACTTGATTTCTATCATTTGGCGTAATCTCTATTATATTGTGTTCTAAGTTTTCAATTCTAAATCTAAATTGTTTATGTCAATCTCCTTCATTATAAAACAATTTAGTAATTATCTTGAAAATTATAGAAAGAATTTTATTCCCTTATTCACCCCCCCTCTAAGGGCGCCGTAAGATCCAACAAGTGGTATCAGAGCTAGGTTATTCCAAACGGTTTAAAAACCAAGAATAATGGCATCTCATGATCTCGCTTCTACTAATAGGGGAAATTTTCTTATAAATGAAAAATCTTTAGCACCACCTTTATTTGAAGGGAAAAATTATAATGGGTGGAAATTTCTAATGGAAAAATTTCTTAAATCTTTGGATATGGAAGTATGGAATATTACAATTAAAATGCCCCCAAATATTTTAAATAAAAATGAAATGTTTTTAAATGCCAAATCTATGAATAGTCTATATTGTGCATTAGATCAAAATATTTTCAAACTTATTTATACACTTCCTACTGCTTATGAAGTTTGGAAATTTCTTGAGAATACTTATAGTCTTCCTTCTACAGATGATGAACAAGAGGAATTCCTTATGGATCCAAGAGAAGAAATCGACAAGGACTCATTCTTGGAGGATGATAAATCTAAGAGAGAAATCGACGAGGAATTTCTTATGGATCCAAGAGAAGAAATCGATGAGGACTTATGCTTGGAGGAAAAAGAACACAACATCACAATATTGGACTCATTTGTTGGCAACACATCAAGCAAAAGAGAAGACGGAAACAATTGCAAGGTAAGAAAATCAAAAACTTCTCTTTTTGTAACGAATTCTATTTCTACATCTCGTATGCTTAAAATTGCTAAACGTAAAATTTTAAAATTAAAAATTGCTAATTCCAAATTACGTTTAGAAAATAAATCTTTAAAAGCAAACGATAAATTGATGTGTTAAATTCTCTTTCATGCTCTTTAGTTGAAATTCCTGTTCCTTGTCTTAATTGCAATTTATTAAAAGAAAAATTCAAGGAAATTGAAAAAGGGCTCTTAATTTCTAAAAGGCATAATGAAAAATTGTTAATTGAAAATGATGTTTTATCTTGTAAGTTAATACAATTAAAATCTTTTGTTGAAAAATTTCAAATGTCATCTAATAAATCTCATCATAAGATTTTGAATAACAAGGATAAATTAACTTACAAAATCATTTCTAAAAAGAATCATTTTCATACATCAACTCAAAAGGAGTTAAGTTTCAAAAAGAATTATGACCATCACAAAATTCTTAAGAGTCACTATTATAAGTCTCAATATATTTTCAATCATGACTCAAACTTAAAAACTCTTTTTCATGAAAATCAAAATATAAAATATTATCCTTTATATTATAAGAGTATGTCTATAAGAAAGAGTGGAAATGAAAATCATCAAAATAATGATCAATCTTCTAAAACATATTGTAATCCACTCTTTCAACAATCACTTCTAAAGAAAGACAATCACTCTTATAAAATTTTAAACAATCCATATAATAAAAATCATTATGATTATCAACATCAAGCTATTTTGAAAAATAATTTAAATAAACATAAACCTCCAATGAATTATTTTTCAAACAATTCACATAATCATTATATGGATTTAAGTAATAAACAATCAATGTATGAATGGAGATCCATAAAGAAAAATGACATATCAACATTAATTAAAAAGGCTCATTCATCATTATCTTCTCAAAAGCCATCACGCCATATTTGGGTGCCCAAAGGAACCATTACACATGGTCAACTTTGGATACCTAAATCTCTTATCATTTAGTATCTTTCACTTGCATGAAGTAGAAATAATTAAAAATGAAATATCAATACTCTACTTCATGATGTGCTTTATTTCTTTTTCTTTTGTTTGTTTTTGTATTTATTGATCCAAAATGCTTATGGTCCCTCTATATTTTATGAAATATGACTTTCACATATTAAGCCTAATGTTTATCAAATCAAATTGAATTAAAATTAAACATAAAGTCATATGATTTTAAAAGAGACCTACCTATTTTTTTTAATTGTTATATATATCCTTTTTAATCCTTTACCCTTAATTGTCTTGAATTATCATTAGAAATTGAATATTGAAATTATTATCAAGACTAGTGAAACTATTTTAAAGATTGGATTTAAATGGTTTATTTAAGGGCTTAAACTAAAAATTAAAATGCGCAACATTTTTGATTCCTTTCTATTTGTTGCATTTGATAGCCCTTATAATGAAAAATATTATCAAATAAAATCGAAAATAAACATTCATCTAAATGCATGTTTCACTCTTTCAAAAATGCGAGTTTTAAATCAAAACTTCAAAAGCCATATCTTTTGATCCGCTCGCCTGATTTTAGCGTTTAATATACTTTCAGAAAGAGCACAAAAATCTCCATCCAACGGCGAACTAGGCTTGCCTATTTGAGTTTGTTTTGGGCTGTCAATTTGCCCAATTTTAACTCCGTTTTAAAAAGCTATCTTAGTTTGCTTGATTCGGAAATTTCTGTGCCTATGGATTTTATTTTCATCACATGCTATCCTAAGTATAATTGTTTCATATATTAATTTAGATATTATGTGTGTGATGTGTGTCACCATTGTTTGCATGTAACTTAGACCTTAGAATCATCTTGTATCATTAAGATCAAATCAAAAGTTTAATCATTTCATTCTAGGTCTAAAGAAAATTAATTTGAAAACTTCTCATATTACATGCAACATAATATCCATTAATCCTATGTAATAACATTGCATTCAAACTCATCATCCTAGCATTGCTTCTTGGTCTATGCTTATATATTTATGCTGGGTAGAACACTTACAATGTTATTCAACTTTCATGATAACCATGTGATTTTGAAATTATAATAGAATACCAAAATTCCAACAAATACATAGTTTATGGATTAATCATTAGTATATATATCATGAAACTATATATCATCATGGAAAACCAAAGATCAATAAATCTAATTATCCAATGCAATTTTATTATAAATTTCAAAATGTTATATATGTGATCTTTGTCTTTGATATGATTACATGATCATCAATTTCTAGACTTAAAAATCAAACATGCTCATTCAAACGAAAATCACCAATTCATATTGTCATAAGTCTAGAAGAATTAGAATTTACACACATCATGATGATCTAACATATATTCTATGCAAAAATTCTCTTTAATCATAAATCATAATTCATGTTCTATCAAGACATCTCAAATCGATAATAGGAATTATGAATCTTATGATAAAAATTATGAATAATGTTTTCTTTACATTATTTGATGTATTGATCTGCTTTGCTAGTGATTGCATGTATCTCTCATATTTGTAGACTCTAGAATCAACTTTGTAATGAAAGTATAAATCAAACTAAATCATCACTCCATTCTAGATCTATAATTTGAAATTCTATTTTGGAATACATCCAATATTAATATTAATCTTATGACATGACTTTAAACCCAAAACTCATCATACTAGCTTGATCACTTATTGAATATTAGTAATTGTGCTAGTTATCTCATATCGTCGTCTCATAAAAGTAGATAAACTATGCGGCTTTATATAACTCATCACATTAAACAAAACCCATAGTTTATGTATCAACCCTTAGATTTAAAAGCATAGGTTTTCCAAAAGATTATGTCACCTATGACTTCATATCTCACAATAGCGGGGGTGTAGGGTTGTATGCATTAGAGACCTAACTTATAAGACATGTCTTGTCCTTAACTGGGGAGGGTTCCAGTGGGGTCTTGCGAGGCACTGTGGGGAAAGAGTGCTAGGTTGAGTGTTCTCTAGTGTGTGCATATGGGACTAACACCCCAACCTACGGTATGCGTGCAGCTCCTCATGCCCATCCGTCACTTAGTACGGGGCTAGGGTGTAGACATTTAGTCGGGGTAATCTTTAATCTTAGGATGTACTTATATTACTCTTTGCATGATCATTTTATTTACTTATCACTTAAATCATGCATATTTTGAGTTGTTTAATAAAAATGTCCTCTTGTGTCTTCATAGTTTATATCTTCATGTTTAAATGGTTTTGTAAAACATAAGAATTTGAAAAGCCAAAGTTTCATGCAAATTTGATCCACCTAGAGATCTCCAAAAATTATGAAATTTCAGCATGGAACTACTTTAAGGACACTTAATCAATATCAATAATCAGAAATTTAAAATTTCTAAAAATCCACAAAAATTTGTTTTTCTTTATGTGTGTTTATTATTTTGTGCATATATAAAAAAAAATTCAAAAATTTATAAAAACAAAAATGATTGTTATTCATTGCCATTGTCAAGGATGGATGATTAATTATATCAATTAAAGATTAAATACAATGTTTAATTTAACTTTCAAGTTTCTTAAAAACATTGTTTTGTATTTGTCATGCCTTGAAAATTATCTTGTTATGTGCAATGAAATTGATTGTAGATAAACATGTGTAGAAATGTTTAGCATGCCTCTAAGTATGAGTAATGTATTTGATAATGATTCATTCACTCACTTATTTTTGATAACCTACATGTGTTTACAATCTTATTCTTACATGATTGTGTAGTGTAATAACATAAATAATTAAAATGCCTAAATAAATTACCTACACAACATTGAATTGGTTATTACAATTCTTTGTCTTTCATGCACTTATTCTTTAGAGAAATGTGGTTTAAAATGCTATGTTTGCAAAACAAGTGAATTCGGAGTCCTTAGTCACTAAACTAAAAAGCAAATAATAAATGACAAGGAAAACTCCACCAAGCACTACTCACCCTCCTGATAAGTCTTAATGAGCATTGTGAGGTTCAGCACCTTGGCTAAGAATTGTAAAGTGTCTTGTAGCAAACAATTTATACACCACTTCTCTTTTGTACACCGGATCACAAAAAAATTGAAAATAAAGCTAATAAGTATAAAAGTGATCCCCCAAGCACTACTTTGCACCCTGATAAGTCTTAATAAGCATTGTGTGTGCAGAGCACCTTGGTAGTTGTACTATTTATTCATGTGCATTGAAATAGTGTGGAAATAATATTATTTGTGTATTTTAATGTTGTGTTATTTCATTATATATGTCATGTGTTTTTGATTGATTCACTTGTATACTTTATCAAAACACTGCTTTGTACACATCATTATCTTTAATAAAACTTCTACTCATGAGAATTGGATCCTAATGCTCATCTACTCAAATCTCTACAAACTTAAGTAAATGCACTAGATAACAAAGCATGACCGCTACAATGTTTATGTTTACTTGAAATGAAAATTTTATTACATTGTAGTTTGTGTATCTTTTCTTGATATTATGAAATCATGCTTGCAATTTTTTTTATCTTAATGGAATAGCATCTCTTCAATCTTTAACTCAAACATCAACTTTTTAAATTTAAAACTCATTATCCTTTATATGGTTTTATCTTCTAAAATGATGTTTATGTTTAAGAGTGCTTATTATTTTTAACACTGTGTTTTCCTTTAAGCAAGTGATATCTTAAAATAGAATGCTTACTTTATCATGTTAGCTATGTTGCTTACTACTTTATGTTACATCATGCCTATATTTTTCTCAACAAGTAGTATTTAACAAGCTTTTGATTGCACCCTATTTTTCTTCTCGACATAAAAGCTATTACTCGTATATACTCCCATATTTATTATTTCTTCATAATTATTCATTCTTTATTTCAAAATAACTTTTGATAATATCAAAAAAGGGGAGAAATATAAATTCAAGAAATCTCTTACTAATCTCAATTTTTCAGAATGCACCATTGCAATTAATTATAACATTTAGGGGGAGCATACATTTAGGGGAAGAATGCAATTTAGGGGGAGTATATTAAAAATTTTTCATGGAAAGCGTCTATGTAGAGGGAGTGATATTGCTCGATCATGACAACCCACTTTTGGTAATAACAAAAGGGGTGAATAAAATGAGAAATCTAGTGACATATATATTTAGGGGGAGTAAAATTTATCACGCAGTAAACCTTTTATTCATGCATATCTTTTATCGCACTTATCTATAAACTCACTAATTTCTCATATGGGTATTTGTTATTATCAAAAGGGGGAGATTGTTGGAGCTTGCTTTCCGCATCTCTTGGTTTGAGAATAACAAATACCGTGTTGTATTTGATCTAGTCTTTTGTGTGTTTATAGTGGCCAGGTTGTACAGGTTCAATGAGGAGACAAGTCCTCGTTCATGGGCATGATCCGAGAACGACAAGTCTCAGGTTGGATGAGTTTTGTGTGCTGATCTTAAAATGGCCATAACTTTCAATCCAGTAAGAGTTACAGAACGTGCCACCCCATTTCGAGATGAGAACGACTCAATCTACAGTCTGGAGTAGTTTCGGACGACAAAAATGAAGAGGAGCTGTCGCCCAGGAGACAATGGATGTCGCCCAGGCGACAGCTGATGTCGCCCAGGCGACAGTGGATGTCGCCCAGGCGACAGCAGAGAAGTTACAACTACTTCCCCTACGGCAGCACGACGAAAGGCAGTTTTGAGCTGTCGGAAATCCGACATCGATGTCGCCCAGGCGAAAGCTCGGAGGTTACAACAACTGCCCACGACAGCACCATGACCGGCAGTTTTGCGCTGTCGGAAATTTCCGACAGCTGATGTCGCCCAGGCGACAACGAAATTCTATAAATTGGCTCCTTTTGTTCGTGCATTCAGAGATCTGAAGATTCTAAGTCCCTTCCTGAGTGCATTCCATCCAGAGAGCTCCAGAACCTCATGAACTACCATTTATGCTGAGAAGGTTTGAAATTGAAGACGAGATCGGACGCGCTTCTACATCAAGAATCATCTCGAGGCTTCAACCTTCCTTTCAAAGATCTGAATTTCTAAGGAGTTCTTATTTTATCTTGTATTTTCATTTATATACATTTAACTTTGTATTGGTAGGGAAAATTGCTTCCTTGTGCGGAGCGTCTAAGTCCTTGCGTGGCTTAGGGGAAAATCGCTTCCTTGTGCGGAGCGTCCAAGTCCTTGCGTGGCTTGGTGGGAAATCGTGGCCTTGTGTGCTACGTCTAGATCTTGGGAAGATCTAGAGGATAGGCTTGGGCTTGGTCTAGGGAGAGACAAGTGATAGCCTTCCGATCCTTGGGAGAAGGATTGGTAAACAAAAAGAAATTTACATTTGTACGCCTCCGATTTCTAGCGATATAGAAATCAAATTTATGTAAACACTTTTTCATATAATATAATCATGTCTCTTTTGTGTTTACTTGATTTCTATCATTTGGCGTAATCTCTATTATATTGTGTTCTAAGTTTTCAATTCTAAATCTAAATTGTTTATGTCAATCTCCTTCATTATAAAACAATTTAGTAATTATCTTGAAAATTATAGAAAGAATTTTATTCCCTTATTCACCCCCCCCTCTAAGGGCGCCGTAAGATCCAACACATACAACCTTAGACTTGGGGTTCTATCTTGAGACTTGTTGGTATACTCCACACTTTAGACTCTTCTAGGTATCCTCTACTACAACCTTATCAGGATCAACATGTCACCCAATCCCAAACGGGTCCCTTCAATTCTTATCTGACCCTCGGTGTTTGTCATGGTGGTTGTCTTAATGTAATCATGTCACAGATATGAGGATTGAGTCTATGAGTCTCATACCATTCTGCTTCTGAGTCAATCTCTCTTTCTTTAGTCTCTTTGGGGTATCCTTGTACCCCCACCAAATTCATACCTATGGTCTATTTCAGACTAGGGCATGGAATAAATTGTCATGGTAAGTCACGTGTCCCAGTGGAGTTGAGTCTAACTTATTGACTAAAGGACTATCTAAAGAGATCTTTGTAGCCAGAGGTATTCCCTGCTGGGGGCAGGGTTTGCCGCAGGCTACAAAAGAAAACTTGCCAAAAGATTCAGTTAAAAGTGGACTTTTCCATGTGATTTCCTATATGGGCACACCATTACTTCCACTGCTTAGTTTGTCCTCAGACTAAACTCGCGCGGGGTGGCCCAGGGTTTGTGAACTTCTTTTCTTCGGATCGAGGTTACCTCTGATACCACTTGTAAGACCCCATTTTTTTTGCTTTTTTGGGAACACCGGGTCTTAGGCCCAAAACTACTGCTTTGCAGTGACACCTTCACTCGGGAAGGTCACCACTACAAAACACCGATCCTGCCGGCCAAATCAATCACAAAGAAAAGTGCATTAAAGAAGACAAGTCCACAAAATCAACATGAAATATAAAACCATAAAGGTAAATGTCCACAGATAATAACTGAATAAAAGATTGTTACAATAATAAAGGGTACATGCCCTATACATCATGTCCTCACTACAAGATCACTCGCGGATGCTAACTACTAATCACTCACTGATCCTGAATCTGGTGCTCCTGTAATAGGCTGGCCCGCCTCCGTCTGCACTGGCCTCTGGTGCTGCTGCGTCTCCTCGATCCCCTAAAATGATATGGTCCACCGACCGTTAGTCAAAAAGACTAAGCCAATCCCCCACCCCTCCCCCGGTGACTCCTAGGCACCGAGCGGGAAGGATGAAGCGGAGGACAACAAGGGGTACAATCAAAAAGCATATGACAGCGGATTTTGTTTACAGGAAATGTTTCTACACTACACATGTGTATATATATAATTGAAGAGTAAAAGAGCATAATAAAAGCAGGTAAAGAGTAAGTAAAGTGCAGTAAGTAAAGACAATAATAATAGAAAAGTAACCATTGATTTATAGGAATGCCCATACAAACCTATAGACCAATGGGTCGTTTAGCAAGGCCTATCGTATAAGAAGTCCCATAACCGACTTATACGATAGGGGTAGGGGTTGAAATGCAATGTTTATGCTATGACAGGCAAGGTATGCAGTTATGCTATGTTCATACAAGTGCAACTCACCCACTTCGACTCTATGCGCATAGACCTTTAGTTCCCCCTTTTTGGAGCTAGCTAGACTCCCAGGATACTCCCGTAGTGGCAAACGGAAGCGGTGGGTTGGGCCTCGCCCACCTCTAGGTTGGTATTCACACTACACTACCTAGACCTATCGTACGCCTCAATGCAAAACCGTGGAGCATCTGCGTACTCTTACTGGCTGGACCACCAGACTTTCAAGGCTAAGTGCAAATTCCACACTTGCCGAGTCAACATATTGACGTCGGTGTGAACGACCATCCAATACTGGAGACCCACCACCTTCATGCACATGCAACATGTTCTACTATATCCCGAGCCATAAAATCCCCGGGCTAACCTGCCCGTTATCATAAACTTCCGAGCCACCGGCTCGCCGGACCAACCCGTCCACACCAACAACATTACTGAGTCACAAGCTCACTAGACTAACTAGTCTGCTGCTACAAACACCGAGCCTACCGCTCGCACAACCAAACCAGCTAACCTCCCGTAACTACGGTGTGTGCGTGTTTGCGTTATTAAGTTCATCTTGTACATCAACTTATACCTACAATTTATTGTTAATCTTGGACTTCCCGAGGATTACCCTGTAAGGGGCTCGCTACGGTACTAGGAACTATAATGGGATGACACCCCAAAGTTCCCTTTCTCAAGACACTTAGTGTTGTTGGTATCTACCCATAAGATTACCCCTCCTTGTTATTAAACTTGGACTACCCTAAGTGACTTATGACTTTCCAAGACGATCTTTCGTCGACCCCGAGTGCAACTTACCTCTAACTCACCAAGCACACCTTTACCATCTATAATCCTTATTGTTGACCATTACACCTTTTAAACTAAACTAGGCAACCACTTACCTCCCATTACCTCCTAAGGATCCACTTGATTCTCAAATTTCACAGTTTTACTATACGCAGACCAAACTAATTATATGAATCTCACAACTCGAGGTACTCCAAATATTCATCCAACTGACCCAAGCTATTTACTGGAGGTCTATCATGATATTATAAGACTAATTCCAGAGAATCATATTTTCTCTAATTGATTAATATTTATTTTAATTTCTCCAAACATTTGCCAAGTATGAAAATGATCATGAAGTGTAAGTAAATCTTATGATATGGCTCTCCAAAAATCATGATAATTCTAGGATGACAAAATAATAGCAAATACAGCATATCATATTTTTATAATAAGAAATTCTCCTCTAATTTAATTATTTATCATCTATCCAAAATCATAGTTTTATGAAGGAAGCACCAAAAAGATCAACACTAAAATTATGGGAAAATTACCAAGCTCTTGTATTCACCAGAAAAGGCTACTGACTAAGTTTCAGGATTTAATGAAATCATTTTCTCACTAAGATAAATACTTTAAGAAAACCTCAAATTAAATGAATTGTGAAGTAGCCTACTGATTTAAGTCTTCAAAAATTCAATAAAAATTCACAGAGATTCCTAATGTTCTGAAAGGTCCTATCACCAATTTTCACAATTTAACAATGAGTTTTGGACCCTCAAATACTTTTCTTAAGTGTAAATAAAAAATAGGTGCCTTGTGAAAGAAGTACTGATTAAATCATTTACTCAAATTCACAAAAATTACGAGAGGTCTAAACCATGATTATAAGGGCACCACCAAAGTTTCATCATCATCCAAGACTTTTTAAGCATGTAAATGTTTCTTATGGGAAGTTTCCCTAAAGGGGTTATGTCCTAATTCAAAGGGAACATTGGCTCCTAAAATTCTTATAAAATTACCCAGTAACTGTTTACACCCTATGAACCTATCCACCAAGTTTCATAACCATCCAGGGACTTTTGACCACATGGCCTTCACAAGGTTCTAAATGCACACATAGGAATAAAACTAGTGTTCTAGGGCTTAATCATCTCTACACCACCCCAAATCACTCATGGGGATACTTTAGGTGATCCTAAACTAGTTACCAAGGTGTCACTTCATGGTGATGAGTTTTGACCACCATACACCAAGGTAAACACCATACCCTAACTTTGACCCTATTTGACCTAACTTGGGTTTACAAAATACTCCAACAAAACATTCCCAATTGGACTGAGATTTTTATCTAGGTCATACAGTAACCCTAAGGAGCACCCTCCAAAATTTGGGGGGCATTGGAGTTCTTTTGACCCACTATTTAATTAATATATTAATTATGAAATTATCTCAAAAACCTTAGAAAAAGGTTCTCTTAAAAATCCCATCTTTGGATATGATGTGTGTTTAGGTATAAGTAGACTATGTTTCAAATCTCAAGTCCATATCTTTTCCCAATCAAAAGTTATTCAAGAAATGGTGGCTGTCCTACACTAGGGACCAGCCCCACCAAAATGGACCTACAGGGAGCTACAGAACTCCTTTTGGGGTAAAATTAATTTTAAAATAAAGTAGACTCTAAGGGCTACAACTTTGGTGTTGGACACTTTTTAATCGGAGGTGATCTAGTATTTTTAACAATTAAATTAAACTACAGCAAAAATAGTGTGACAGAAATCATATAAACATTTAATTATATAACTGTTTCTGTGTTCGACGAAATTCAAACTCTGCGTTCGACGAAAGCAGATCAAATCTGCGTTCGACGAAAGCAGATCAAATCTGCGTTTGACGAAAACTATTTCGTTCGGCTAATATACTTAATAACAGCGCTCGACTAATTTAACGCAGAACTGCGTTCGACGAAACTTTACAAAAGCTGCGTTCGACGAAAGCAGTTCAAATCTGCGTTCGCGAAAGCCAAACGTAGCTGTGTTCGACTAATTTCTCCACTAACAGCGCTCGACTAATATCTCTAATAACAGCGCTCGACTAAAGTTGAACACCTCCTGTTCGACGAATTATTCGTTCGACGAATTTCTTACAGCACTCGACGAAATAAATGATATAACCGTAAACAATAATAAACAGATCTGACGGTTCTCCGTTATCGTCCCCAATCATTGGACGGCTCACGACAGCCCATCCTGGGCCTCCTTGCGGGGTGATTTCCCGGCCACCTACGCCTCTTTCCGTCCGGCCAATGCCACCACCACCTCCGTTGAGGTGGTGGCCGGCGATAGGGGTGGTTGGCCGTCCAGAGGTGGTCGGATCTAGTTTTTAGAGGAGGGAAAAAGAGTACGAAATGTACTCCTTCAAAAACACAATCCGAGCCCTATTGTGCACGGCTCAAGCCCCGAAATATGAAGAGATCTAGCACTAAGGGAGGAGAAGAGGATCGAACCTGTGTGGGGGCTTGGTGGCGTGAATTTCGGCGAGTTGCCATTGACGGTGCTGGAGCTTTTGGTGCCATGCCGATCCTTGCTCCTGGTGCTCGATTTCTTCGGGGAAGAGAGGGGTTTCACTCCTTTCCAACCTCTGAAGATGTTAAAAGGGTCGATTGAGGCTAAGGGTGGGGAATACTCGGATTGCCCTTAAAGGCCATAAGTGGAGATTTCGAACACACTTAGGGGGGGGGGGGGGGGGTGAATTGGCCATCAATTAGGCCGGGAAGAAGCTGCAAATTTCTCCTCTCCCCAAGGGGAGATGAATGGAGCCATTAATTGCTCAGATTGAGGGGTTTCTCCTTCTCCTCCATTAACCCCCCTTCTTTCTCTCTCTTCCAAAATGGGCTTTCTCTCTCCTGGCCGACTCTCTCCAAATTGAATGGCCACCTCAGTAGTATTCAATCCCCATTAGGTGGTAGACCACCTTAATTGGGTCTAGCCCAAGTGGATTGGGTCAAATTTGGGCAAATTAGATCATTTTGACCTAAATTAGGGCAAGGGTAAATTGGTCAATTTGCAAGTCCCATGATGGGGCATTTTGGTCCATTAGGCTCCTAGTACCCATATAAGGGTAGGGGCGAGGTCAAGTTGGCATGGTGGGGGCCAATTGACCTTAGTTGAGTTAGTTTGACCAATTTTAGAATTAAGGTTGACTTTAGTCAAATTGGCCTCTTAGGTTGACCCCAATGGGTCACTGGTGCTTCAAGAAGACCTCTAATGGGTTAGGGATGATATTGTGGGGTCAAGGTGCAAGGTGGGGTCCTAAAGTCCAACCCTAGGCTTAGTATCTGAAAATTGCTATTTGCAGACCACTTGGGTTTTCTCCTTCTCACCTATGTTCACAAGGTCTTGAGCTCTTCCTATGGTTTTGTCATGACCTAGTAATGACAAAACCAATTTATGGGTCTAGCTATTTGGGGGATGTTGCAGGATAGGACTTTTTGTAACGATCCAGGCCCGCCAACACGGGACCCAGCTAGACCGCCAACACCCTCCCGGCCCATGCCCACCAGCACGGGACCCAGCTGGCACCGGAAGGGTTCAGCCTAACCAGATGGTCTACAGACCATGCACCCTAACCCCTCTCTGTCCCACCACAGGGCACAGTGGGTTGTTGGAGACCGCAGTCCCCCTTTGATGAGAATTGAGCCAGTTAAGTGGCAGCGCGTGGACTTCCCAGGAGGTCACCCATCCCAGAATTGCTCCACCCTGAGCACGCTTAACTATGGAGTACTTTCATTTCTCATCACCAACTGAGCTGCAACTTAATTGGTGATGAGAAGTGAAAGTACTCCATAGTTAAGCGTGCTCGGGGTGGAGCAATTCTGGGATGTGTGACCTCCTGGGAAGTCCACGCGCTGCCGCTTAACTGGCTCAATTCTCATCAAAGGGGGACTGCGGTCTCCAACAACCCACTGTGCCCTGTGGTGGGATAGAGAGGGGTTCGGGTGCATGGTCTGCAGACCATCTGGTTAGGCTGAACCCTTCCGGTGCCAGCTGGGTCCCGTATTTTTGGGCCTGGGCCGAGAGGGTGCTGGCGGTCCAGCTGGGTCCCGTGTTGGCGGGCCTGGATCATTACAAATCGTGTGGGCATGATTCCCAACAATCTCCCCCTATTTGAAGAAGTCAGAATCTCAATTCAAGACTACTTTCACTTGACAACAAATATTATAATCTTTACTTTTGAGCATGTAAGATTGTACTTATCTTTGTTGAACTCTCTGAGTACATCAGGCTTATATCTCCCCCTTGATTTGATGTCTCTTCTTTTGTGGCTCCACCTACACCTTTGCTCCCCCTATCTTTGAGGTCTTTCTACTTGAGTTATTTCTCCCCCTTTCTGTCTTCTTTCCCGGAGCTCTTCTTTAAGTAGACAATCGTCCAAGCTCCCCCTTGCTCGGTCATAGTTCATCCAAATCCTGAGAGATTTTCTAACCAAGCATCTAGAAAGGGATTAGTGAAAAATAAGTAGAGGATTACTCTAAGTTTAACATCCCCGGTTGGAATTTGAAGAAATTAAACTTAGCTTCATCTAGGGGCTTTGTAAATATATTAGCCACTTGTTTGTCTGTTGGGACAAACTCAAGGGCAATATCTTCATTTTCCACATGTTCCCTGATGAAGTGATACCTGATCTCAATATGCTTAGTCCTGCTGTGAGAGACAGGGTTCTTAGCAATTGAAATTGCACTTGAAGAGTCACAAAACATGGGTGTTTTGGTCATCTTTAGATTGTAGTCTTCAAGTTGATGTTTGATCCATAGCAGTTGGGCACAACAGCTCCCAGCAGAGATATACTCTGATTCTGCTGTTGAGATTGCCACACTGGTCTGCTTCTTACTGCTCCACGAGATCAGTCTTCCACCAAGGAATTGATATGTCCCTGAGGTACTCTTCCTGTCTTCCTTGCACCCTGCATAATCTGTATCTAAGTAGCCAGTTAGTTCACATCCATTGTTCCTAGGGTACCATATGCCAAGATTTGATGTACCCTTTAGGTATCTTAAGATTCTCCTTACAGAGACATGATGAGATTCCTTAGGATTCACCTGATATCTAGCACAGACACATGTAGCAAACATAATGTCAGGCCTACTTGCAGTTAGATAAAGCAAAGATCCAATCATGCATCTGTACTTGGTTTCATAAAAGGGTATGCCCTTCTCATCCTTGTCCAGAGACACATTGGTTCTCATTGGAGTCTTCATTGAAGAAGCACTCTCCAATCCAAATTTCTTGACTAGCTCCCCAGTGAACTTGGTCCGTGAGATGAATATACCATCTTCAGATTGTTTCACTTGGAGACCTAGGAAGTATTTGAGCTCACCCATACTGCTCATTTCAAGCTTTCCCTGCATCAAGTTGGCAAACTTTTTGCATAGATTGTTATCTGTAGAGCCGAAGATGATGTCATTCACATAGATCTGCACTAGCAAGATCTTGCCCTTCACTTCCCTTAGGAAAAATGTCTTATCAATCTTTCCCCTTGAGAACTTGTTCTCAATTAGAAAGCTTGACAGAGTTTCATACCAGGCCCTAGGTGCCTTCTTTAAGCCATAAAGGGCTTTTCTAAGAAAATAAACATAGTAAGGGTGAGTAGGATCTACAAAACCTGAGGGCTGCTCTACATATACCTCCTCTTTGAGGTCACCATTTAGGAAGGCTGACTTCACATCCATCTAGTAGACCTTGAAACCTTGGTATGCTGCATAGGCTAGAAAAAGTCTTATTGCTTCTACTCTGGCTACTGGAGCAAATGTCTGATCGAAATCTATCCCTTCCTCTTGTCTATTGCCTTTTGCCACCAGCCTTGCTTTATTCTTGGCGATGATTCCATTTTCATCCAACTTGTTTCTGTAGACCCATTTAGTCCCTATGATGTTCTGTCCTTGGGGTCTTGGAACCAGTTTCCAAACCATGCATCTCTTAAACTGTTTCTGTTCCTCCTGCATTGCTGCAATCCAAAAATGGATCTTGATTTGCTTCCTCAAATTTTTTGGGTTCAATTTGAGAGAGAAAACTCAGGTACAATGCTTCATTTGCAGCTCTGCTCCTTATCATCACACCTTAGTTGACATTTCCTATTATCTGCTCTTGGGGATGATCTCTTACTTGTCTCAAGGCAGTTGGTAGTATTTTGGGCACTTCTGCATTAGCAACTTCTTCAGGTTGCACTTCTTCAGCAGTTTCTGAGCTTTCTGCAGGTTCTTCCTCGATTTCAACTGTCACTGACTGATTCTTATCCCTGAGTGAAGTGCCAGTATTGTCTTCAATGGATAACTTCTCTATTCTCTCCATTGTACCTACATTCACTAGAGAACTAGACCAACCCTTATGTATAAGGCTAGTTTCATCAAATACCACATGTTCAGATTTTTCCACTGCTTGGGCATTGATGTTGTACACTCTATATGCCTTGTTATGAGAGCTGTAGCCAATAAAAATACCCTCACTGCTTTTCTCAGCAAACTTAGTCAGCTTGGATTTCCCATTATTAAGGACATAACATTTGCTACCAAAGATCCTAAAGTAGGATAAGGTTGGTTTTCTGCCCTTCATTAACTCATAGGGAGTTTTCTTGTGGTTTTTGATGATGGAAGCCCTGTTTATCACATGACAAGCTGTATTGACAGCCTCAGCCCAGAAGTATTCTGGTAGAGAGGAGTCACTTAGCATTGTCCTACTAGCCTCTATCAAGGTTCTGTTCTTCCTTTCAGCAACCCCATTCTGTTGAGGAGTTCTGGTTGAGGAGAATTCTTGGGAGATACCTAGTTCTTGGCAGAATTCTGTCACGGCCCCTGACTGAAATTCTGTCCCATGGTCACTTCTGAGTTTGACCACAGTACTGTCCATCTCATTCTGGATCTGCCTGACAAATTTTTTCAAGATATCTAGGGCATCTGATTTATTTTTGAGGAAGAATACCCAAGTGAACCTTGAATAATCATCAACAACTACAAGGGTGTAGGCCTTCCCTCCTAAGCTATGAACTGATATAGGACCAAACAAGTCCAAGTGCAGTAGAAATAAGCACCTAGTGGACTCTTTGTTAGATATGCTCTTAAATCTAGTCCTAGTCTGCTTTCCTAGTTAGCAAGCTTGCCTATTGTCTTATAGTTGATGTGTGCAAGTCTCTTGTGCCATTGTACACAGAGAGCCTCTTTACCATCAGCTACAAGACATATGGGCATGGAAGAATTTGTATTGAGAAAATTTAAACAATAAATATTCCCACTCCTAGTGCAGTTAAGGTAGCCTCATAATCTAAGGACTTCTTAATTAGACACTCGTCCTTGTGGAAGGTAATAACAAAGCCTAAGCCATAAAGTTAATTTATTCTTATGAGATTGTGTTTCAATCCCTCCACATAAGCAACCTTTGTGTTGTTAACTAACCCATTTGAGATGCTGCCATAGCCCCTGGTCACTCCCTTTTCTGAACCTCCAAAAATCACTATTGGTCCATTCTCCACAGGGGTGAACTCTTTCAAATACCTTCTGACTCCAGTCATGTGCCTGGAGCAGCCACTATCCAAATACCAAATTGGGGATTGGTTGGCATTTGGACCTACCTGCAAGACAAATTACTTCGCCTTAGGTACCCAATATAGATTGGGTCCTCGGTTTCTGTTAGGTTGGTATAAAGGAACACTAAACCTCGGAGGGTTCTGCACTCTCTTTGCATTGAGCCATGTTGGGTTGAACCAACAGTCCAAGGCAAAGTGTCCTACTTTCCCACAGTACCAGCATTCATGTCTGTTGTATCTTCTCTTCTGCTTCACCATCTGAGTGGGGTGGCAGTGCTGATGAGCAGAAGAGCATGCTTCTTGCCTAACAGATCTTGGGTGAACCTCATATGTGTGAGTTTGGGGTGGAATCGGTCTCACCACATTTTGATTCACCTTCTTGGGAACAGGATTTGTAGGAACAACCTTTCCCCTACCCTTGATTGCTGTTGCTGCAGATTTGTGGGTTGAAGGACCTGACACCATCACCTTCTTATAGGAAGGTCTAACTTCAGAATCTTTGCCCGTAACTGTCTCCTGATTAAAACCAACACCAGCTCTGAACTGTCCAGAGAAGGTGTCAATGATAGGCAGGATACTTTTGGGCATTGAGAAGCTGGATGCAAGTTTCTTCTCAGCCAACAACATTTCCTCAAGGTCCTTGATGACCTTGTTCTTCTGTCCCAATTCAGCATTCTTAAGCCTTATGGCTTCCTTGAATTTGTCCACTTCTTTGCTCATATCAGCCCGCTTCTCAGCTGTCTCCTGGAGCTCAGATTGAACAGGCTTCAAGGGTTCTAACTCCTTGGTCTGGACTTTGAGGAGTTTCTTACAACCCTTGAAGGCTTTCCACAAGGCTTTGTATTTCCTTATTAGTTCAGATTCAACTTCATATTGGGATCTTGAGGCTGTGCTGTTGGCAGCAGACACATCCTCATCATCATGCAAAGAATCTGCTACTGATTCAGAATCAGAGTCAGATAGAGGAGTTCTGTTGGTTACCTTCCCAGGAGAGATATCATCCTGGTTGTCTTCACCTATGGCCATCAAGCCAATGAGTGCATCTTCCTTAGTGCCAGAGGAACATGAGTCAGAATCACTCAGTGTTCTGACCTTCTTTGCCATGAATCCTTTTTTTGATTTCCTCTTGCTCCTTGAGCTTCTTCTCTCTTCATAGTTCCTTGACTCCTTCTTCGTAGAAGGGCAGTCAGCAGCCATGTGACCCGTCTTGCTGCAGGAATAACAAACAATATTATTTAAATCATGTTTACCAGGGTTAGACATGTACCTTTCCTCCCCGGGGGCTCTGGATCTGTCATGATGATCAGATCTTCTGGAACTTGAGGTTGAATTTCTGTGATTATCCCTCCTCCTTCTGTGTATCAGATTCCTGAACTGTTTTGAGAGACGGGCCACCTCTCTGTCAGTGTCATCAGAATCTGAAGAGCTAGCTTCTGATTCCTCACTGCTCTCAGATCTGCTCTGAGTTGCAGAGATCTTTCCCTTGGATCTTCTGGTGCTCTCAGCCTTTAGAGCCACAGATATCTCTCTTGAGCTCACTTTTGAGCTTTCTTCTTCAGCCTTCCTGGTGTTGAGCAGAAGTTCATGAGACAACAGCTTCCCATACATATTTTTGGGCTCCATGATGCCCAGCTGACCCATCTCTCTGATGGGACAGATCTTGATGTCCCATTCTTTTGTGAGGGATCTGAGAAACTTGTCGTTTAGATCAGAGTTGGTGAACTCTCTTTCGTAGTTTCTCAGACCATTCACTATCTTGAAAAGTCTCTCATAGCAGTTGGAGATTGTTTCATTCTTGCCTTACTTGAAGGCCTCATACTCTTGGTTGAGAAGGGATTTTCTATCATCCCTTACCTCTTCAGTACCCTCCATGTATACGATCAGGGAGTCCCAAATCTCCTTGGCCATTTTACAGTGAATCAGATTTTGGAGGGTTGAGTCATCTACGACACTTATAATGACATTTTGTGCCCTCTAATCTAGGCCTGCCAAGGCTAGCTCGTCCTTGGTCATGTCCTCATATTTCCTTACCACCTTCTTTGTTGGATCAATGGTGGAAACAATTGTAGGGATAAAGGGACCCTATTGGATTGTCAGATAGATTCTTGGATCAGCCGCTTCCACGAACAACCTATCCCTTTCCTTCCAGATAGGAAAGTTCTCGTTTGAGCAGATTGGAAGTTTCATGGATCTCATCTCCCGATTCTGATCTCCACCAACCATAGTGAGTCGTTCCACGATCTAGATCAGACGGTTAAGTCTTCTTTTGATGAACCTCCCTCTGATACCACTTGTTAGTAATGGAACGTTCACCTAGAGGGGGGGGGGGGGGGGAGGGGGTGTTAGGTGATCTGGGTTCTTTTCAAATTATTTGCGCGCGATTCGAATATTCAAGCACAGCACAGAAATATCGCACAGATAAGCACAGATAAAACACACCAGACGACACAAGATCTATAGAGGTTCCTCAAGACAGGGTGTCTTGAGTTGTCCTCTGTCCCTCTGCGCCTACCCAGGAGTGTTCTAGGATCAGCAAACTCCGCCAAAAACTTCAGGACCTCAAGCCTTACAACACGGACCCGCAAGTCCTACAGCCTAGGCCCGCAAACCCCTACTATACCTGAGCCCGCAAGCTCGACACTCAGGCCCTCAAGCCCTACCTAGCCAGACCCTCAAGTCGAGCCTCTACCCTGGCCCTCAAGCCTCACAGGTCTCAAGCCCTCAAGCTTGACAATCAGGCCCGCAAGCCCTACCTAGACAGACCCGCAAGTCTAGCCTCTGCCCTGGCCCTCAAGCCTCACAGGTCTCCAGCCCTCAAGCTAGACGGTGTCGGACCCGCAAGTCCACTGCCCTGGCCCTCAAGCCTCACAGCTCTCTAGCCCTCAAGCTAGACAAATAGGCCCGCAAGCCTTTACAAGAAATTACAGTAAAAAGACTGTTTCTTCTGCCGGATGAAGATTGGCAACTTTAGCCTGTTGAAGATCAGCTTCTTAAGGTTGAAGAAGATGCTTCTGAATCAGATCTTGAGCGCACAGTTCTTCTTCAATCTTTTCGTAGCCTGATGAGGATTGGCTTCTTATCAGTCGATGGAGATGACTGCTTCTTCTTTTTCACTTTCTTTCTTGCGCCGCTTTTACTATTTTGTTTTCTGTATGCACAAGTTAATTTTAATTGATCGATTGATTCCGCATTAGGGCAACCTCTTATCTCTTTTATAAGACTGCGAGGCTCCCAACGGTCTTCTGAAAAAGTTCCTTAAGTGTCAGACACTCCTTTCCTTAAGAGCACGCGCTGATTAGACAATCAGGCGGTGGCATTAAATGCTGACAGCGCGCCCGCAACATTTGAATCTGTCTCGACGATATTTCCATTGTTACGACGATATTGACAATATCTCGACGACAGGACTTTGTCGATGCCTTGAACTTGGTAGATCTCCAGTTCTTCTTGCTTCTGCCTCTGATGCTGATATCTCGACGATACGAGACATTCTGGCACTTCAGCATATACGACGATATGCTGTTTCGACTGTGTCGTCGTAATCACCTCGTTCTCTCGACGATATGAGTGATTATATGTCGACAGATCACATTTTAGCAGTTGCTTGTCTTCAGCTATCCTTCTTCAGTCTTCTCGACGATAGCCTTCTTTACGACGATGATCAACGCCATCAATCATACTTAGCCTTTTCAGCGTCAAGGCTTCTTCACGACGATGTCTGTTCTTCTCGACGACAAGGCCACTTTGGTGAAGTCGATGATACCGCATCTTCTCTGTGTTCGACGATCTTGCCGAGTCTCAGCGGTCGACTGACTCGCCAAGTCTCAACGGTCTCGATCTTCCTTCTGAGTTTGATGAACACGCCAAGTCTCAGCAGTCGTTGACCTTCCTTCTGAGTTCGACGATCTTGCTTCTGCGTTCGACGAACATCATTCTGCATTCGACAAACTCCATTCTTCGTTCGACGATCTTGCTTCTGCGTTCGACGAATCTTGTTCTACTAACTTCTTGAGATTTATAAGCTAGAGAAGTGATCAAATACAAAGTGAAGTTTTCTTGACCTGGTGACTTCTTCAAATCAGGAATCATGTGGGCAAGATTCCCAACAATAAGAAATTAAATTAAAGATAAAACCACACAAAAAGAGGAGATCAAGTAATATAAATGAAAGACATGATTTTATTAACTTGAAATATAAGATTACAAAATTTGATTTCTTATGATGCTAGAAATCGTAGGCGATAAAGTAAAATATTCTTTTTGTTTTGTATACCGACTCTTCTCACCAAGAACCGGTTGGATTTAGCCTATCCTTCCCGGATAAGACCTCAATCCGCTCTAGCCCTTCGATCCTCAGAAGGGCCTCGAGCACCCCCTAGATCTA
Organism: Dactylorhiza incarnata; assembly: GCA_033032865.1. Lineage (NCBI taxonomy): Eukaryota > Viridiplantae > Streptophyta > Magnoliopsida > Asparagales > Orchidaceae > Dactylorhiza > Dactylorhiza incarnata. The sequence goes on along the minus strand of JAWHQI010000160.1, from coordinate 2,692,350 downwards.
CTCCCTAGACCCAGTCGCCAACACGAGGCGAATTCCTCTCTAAGTTCTACCGAGACCTAGTCGCCAAGAGAAGGCGAATTTACTCAACGATAGTTATGAAAAGAGTTACAAAACAAAATACAAAATACAAAATTAAAACTCCCTATGAAGAATTCTGGAGATGGCGAAGACTCGCTAAATATTCTCGAAGTCGAAGTGCACATTCTTCGCGTTGAGTAAGCATTGATCCGATCCTCCTTAAATACTTCTCTCAAAATTGTGTGGGAGATGATGGTCTGGAAAATACGGCCCTCTCAGAGTTTCTGAAGTGCTAGAATAGGGCTCTCTTCAATCAGTAGTTGGAGAAGACAAAATCCACCAATTTATAGGACTGGAGGCTAACGCCGACATTAAGGCTAACACCTGGTGTTAACCCAGAATTGAATTATTTTGATGGCTCAGATCTTCAAAACGGGAAGGAGATTCTGCACTTTAGGAAACATTCATTTTAGGCAACCCTAACACTGACGTTGAGGATAATGCTGGCGTTAGGTCAGATCATTCCTAAAGTGCCCCTTCAATCACGGCTGCTTCCCTTCCTTGCCATAATCATTGAGAGTTAACGCCCAACGTTAAGACCTAACGCCTGACGTTAACACTCTTTCATTTTCTCAGCGGCAAGCCATCTCGTCGATTATCTCAGCGGCAAGCCATCTCATCGATCGTCAATGCCCAGCGTTAAGTTTTAATGCCTGGCGTTAGACCACAATCATAATTTCTGCTTTTGGGCAGTTCCATACCAATAATGCAGCAACCTAGTGTCATATCAGTTCAAACATGCATGCTAAAAGCACAATGACAAACAAGATCAAATACAAGTAGTATTTGTTATTCTCAAATCAAAGGTATGCGAAAAACCATGTTCCAACAATCACTCCCTTTTGATAATAACAAATCCAATATAGATAAATCAGATTCATATATAAGAGAGGTGTGTTTTTAGAAGGATATATGACACTAAGCAATATAGAGACAATAATAGGAATTATAGATTGTTTAAGTTTTGCCCCCCTACTTAAGTGCTCCCCCTTAGTATATGCTCCTCCTTAATCTAGTGAATCTTACTCCTTTAATCATTAAGATTTATCATTTTATTCTCCCCCTTTTGATATTAGCAAAAGTGGGTGGAGTTGAAACAAAACTAGAAAAGAGAAGACAAAAGTTAGGACATAACTAAGAGAGGATTAAGAGTTTTGTTTAAGCATAAGGTAAGTCGTGATCGAGCTAAGGGAGAGAGTAGAACAGCAGAAAAATATATGATAAGCGTGAAAGAGCAATATTCCATGATTGTACCAAAGGAATTCTACCACTTGCTTTGCAAATTAATTTTAAAGAATAATATTACTTGTTGAGAGAGATGCAATATAGTTTGACAAGCACAAGTGAAGAAAAACCTAAGAAGTAAGCATGATAAACCATGGTAAACAAAATACATGACCAAAAGAGAAATGCGGGAAACAAAAACAAAACAATTAAGAGTAGTATTTTTGTTATAGTTTGACCATTCCAACAATATGTCTAAACTCTTCACATTTGAGCATTTAACTTTGAAATTTTTCATAACTAATGGGAAAGCATGATTTAACATATTAAAAAAGATAATAACTACAATGTAACCAATTCATATTTCAAGTAAAGAAAACATTGTAGAAATTATGCATTGCAATCTAGTGCTTTTACTTAAGTTCTTAGAGAAATATGTAATTTTGCATTAGGATCCAATTCTCATGAGTAGAAGCTTTATGAAAAATAATGATGTGTGCATAAGGTGTTTTGATAAAAGTATACAAGTGAAATAATCAAAACACATGACATATGTAATGAAATAGTAACAACAACATTAAGATTATAATCTTATAATTACTTTCACACATCAAATCTGGAATAAAATTTCAAAGCACATAAAAAGAGTACAACTACCAAGGTGATTCACCCACACAATGCTCATTAAGACTTATTAGGGAGCAAAGTATTGCTTAGGGATCACATAAGCATTTTTATGATTTTTTTAGTGATCCGGTGTACAAATAAAAGTGATAAAAAGGAATGTGTTTGCACAAGACACTTTACAATTCTTTTCAAGGTGCTCAACCTCACAATGCTCATTAAGACTTATCAGGGGGTGAGTAGTGCTTGGTGGAGTTATCTTTGACTTTTTATTTCATAATTTTTTTTAAAGTTTGGGCTGAAGGTCTCCGAATTCACTTGTTGATGCAAACATTAGCAATTTTTGAAATAACACTTCTATGTGTGCAAGAAATTTATTGTTTGAGAGATAGTGTAGGTAATTTAGACTACAACTTAATATGTTAAAAACTATTACACTATACAATCACACAAGACTAAGATTATGAGCACATGTAGATTACCAAAATAGTGAGTGTAAGAATCATTGATTAACATAAAATATTACTCATACTTAGAGGCATGCTAGACAATCATACACAATTTTCTATAGACTATTTCATTGCACATAATTAGATTAAGGTCAAGGCATGATAAGATATATAAATGTTTAGGAAATTTGAAATAAAAATTAGACATTGAAGAAAATCTGTAAGTGTATGCCAAAATCAATTTTGACCATTTGAAAGAAAAATAACTAAGATGTTTGCTCTTGTGAAGTCTAATAGGCATACCATTGTTTTGTACATATTTAAAGCAAAACAAATAACAAAAACATATTTTTGATTATTTTGAATTATTTGATTTTTTTTGTATTTTGGAATAGAACAACCAAATTAATAACAAAATAATTTCAAAACTGAGAAAAGAAATAGAGAAAAATCATTAAAAAATACCAGAAATAGTGTAGAGAAAACATAATTTCAATTTGGCAAAAAGGGCTAACGCCTGGCGTTAACTACTTAACGCCCAAACAGAACAATGTTTTTTAAAATTTTTGAATTTTTTTCTCTGGAATAGGGAGTAGGTATATAGGCCTTCTTAGTGTTGAAATCTCAGAGAATTTGGGGATGATTAGACGGCTATTTAAACATAGTTTTGGTGGTTTTGAAATGGTTTTTATATTTTATATTTGATTTTGAATTTTCTGGTAATGAAACAGTAATTAAGATGTAAACATGGATATATAATGATATACAAATGTATAGGCAGAAAAATTTCAATTATAGAGAGAAAGAGGAGTTAACGCCTAGCGTTATACTCAACGCCGACGTTGAGTCCACTTTATATACAAGCCCCAAATCCGAGTTCTTTTCTTATTCTCTCAATTTCAAACCATTTATCTTCCAGTTTTGCCGTCTCCCCTTCTCAGATCAAGGTAAAATCAATGTTTTTCTTTTTATATTTTTTGATAAAAACATTTCTCTACCATTAAATTGTTATCCTTTCAAGTATTGAAGTGTTTTATTATGGTATATGATAGATCTAGGATTTTGAGATCTAGGGTTTTAAAGTTTTGAGTTGTTGAGAGGGGTTTTGAGATTCTTATCAAAGATGAGTTTTTGTTTTATCCTTTTTGCTGTTTTTGAGTTTTATCGGTGATTTTCCATTTATTCCTTAATTTTTACGAGACTTTTGAGTTCTAAGCATGACTGAAGACCAGCATTGTGTGCTGGAGGTGATAGGAAGTTTCACAGAATGCGCCCGACGTTAACATTAACGCTGGGCATTGTTTAAAAAAGTGATTTGTGTTGTGTCAAAATGTGCAGGTTATGGCTTCTTCTAGTGCACATGGGGTCCATGCAAGAAAGTCTTCTTCTTCCCGAGCAGCACACAAATCTTATCAGTCTTATGCGGGGATTGAAAAAGCATTTGCTGGTGTAGGCATGGTGTTGCAAATAGACCTCCCCTGTTATGCCCATATTCAGAACCTCCTGGCTGCATCAGGAGTGTTATCAGTGATTACTGACGACTATTTTTCTACATTTTTTTTTGGGAATTCTATAACCATTTGTTTAATCCGTCAAAAATAGAACTTCATGGAGGAGTGATGTCTATGATACAGTTTGAAGTTGTCCAAATCACACATGAAGATCTATGGAATGAGTTTGGGTTAATAGAGAGTGAGAATCGTCTGGATGTGGTTGAGAAGTATAGGGCTGAGCGAGACTGGACACTAGTGAATTTGGTTTTGCATGGGAAGGAGACTAGAGAGCAAATTACAGATGTTTCTTCACTTAGGGAAGAAGCATTCATAATTTAAGATATTTTGCGACACACTATAATGTTGAAGTCCGGAAATACAAAGAACATCACTGTACAACTGAGTATTGTTACTTATCATATTATACATGAAGAAATTTTTGGGGTGGCAGATCCTTTACTCTCACAGATTTGTTGTACATTTAAGTTGAAGGATCCAAGATGGTCTCGACTCAAAACACTTCCCTTAGGAGGACTCATACAACGGGTGGTGATGGAGAAGTATGCGTACATAACCAAAAGTAACTATATTAATGATCTTGTCCCTGAACTTTATTCTACTTCAACCCTTCGAGTTCCTTTGCCACGAGATATACCATCATCTTCTCGGCCACCCCTACGATGAGGAGTCTCGCTCCGTGAGACAAGTCAGGACCATTAGGAGTCATTTGAGGAATTCATGGAGAATGCGACACGCCGTATGTCACGGATCGATAAGATGGTGCGATATATGATCATGGCCCTGAAGTTGAAACTGACACCTACAGAGGACGTTCCCGTGGAGGATCCCCCACACCACTCAACACATTGTACATGAAGGTCAAGAGATCCAGGAAGTTCAAGTACATAGGGGACATATTCTATTAGTGAGAGTAGAGAGTTTTAGGGTGCTTACTGTTAAATAATAATAGTTTTTAGAATTTGGACAATTTAGTCTAACGCCTGGCGTTACCACTTGCGCCTAGCATTAGCTATTATCATGCTTTTTTACCTTTTTCTTGTTTTTATCTATTTTGTGAACTATTTCTGTGCTGTGTTCTAGTTTTTATTCAGGCTTACACAGTTATAATTTTGATGCTTTAAAAAAGATTTTCACTTAATCTTTGATGGATTTTATAATGCAAAAACTATCTATAATCTGTTTATAGACATTGGATCAGAATAATGGCCTATTTAAAGATGTAATAGCATATCACGTTAGTTTTAAAGTTATTCAATGAATTGTAAGGATAAGTATTGGTATGACGTTTTATTTTATTAAAACCCTTTTTAATTACGAACTATGAATATGCATACTTTTTTTGTTAGGCAAGATATGATAGTTTCCTTTGTCGGATATTTGTAATGATGCACATGAGTCTATAGTTTATCTTTAAGAGACATTAGTTGGACTTAGCAATTTTGAGTGGATCTTGGAGTTCTCGAGGTCTACCCTGTGAAGGGTTCGCACCGATACTAGGAGATATGATGGGGTGACATCCCAAATCTCCCTTTCGCAAGATACATGAAAATAGAAAATATAAGTTTAAAAAATAATTTTTGATAAGTTTATTGTTTTATAATTTTGTATTTGATTTTTCAAAGATCACACAAAGGCAACAAATAAAGATAGGTAGTATATAAAAAATGTTTTTAGAGATTTTCAAAATTTTAAACAACATAGAATATTGGACATTCAAGCTAACGCTGACGTTAGGTCTTAGCGCCTGCGTTAGCTCATAGAGAGTGCATATTTTAGTCGTATAGCCTATATTTTCTTCGATTTCACTTCCGATTTTGCTCAATTATGTTTGTGCAATATAAGACCTGTCTAATGAAGTGAAAAAATGAGAAGAAATCGCAAAAAGTTGCGGAAGTTAAAATTTTAGATCATTGTCTCCAACAACCTTAATTCTTGAGTTTTGCACAATCATTTAAGCTTAATATTATAGGATATGCCAGAAAAAACATGATTGAGCAAGACAAATATGCATGATTTTAGTGATAATAGATTGGTCATTTATAAATGTAAACTTGGCTTTTACTTTTGATTTAATTTAATTTGTAAACTTCATTTAGGCTTTAGGGGACAAAGTCAAATTTCAAATATTATATTAGATGACCATGGCATGATGTTTAAAAATAAAAACAAAAAAAATGTTAAAGCATATCATGAAGTAGAAATATGTATATTCTATTTTGAACGGATTCTACTTCATGGATTTGATGATACCTAATGAATTTGAGATTTAGGTATCCAAAGAGGACCAAGTGGGATGGTTCCTTTGGGTACCCAAATACATCGTGTATGCTTTTGGGAAGACAAGGATGAGTGGACCCATTCAATTGACTTTAGTGCGTCATTCTTACGTATGGGTCTCCATTCATACCATGGAAGAACGTTTTTTATTTTTCAAATTTCCATAGTCATTTACTTGAATGTTTGGATAAAAATGACTTTTGAATTTATTATTTAAGGGAAATTTGTTTGCGTTTAATTTTATGTTGGGAGAAGATTGATATTGTAAATGATAGTGATGATAATTTTTGGACATTCATTTAATTTCCTATGTTTGGCTTAGTCAAATTAAGAAAGTTCATTTTTAACTTGCTTTTGAATTTTTCTAGAGATTGTGAATGTATGTTTTGAGAATATTTCTGTATGATTTCTTTAAGCAAGTTGATTTTAGTTTCTAAATCATTATTCTTAATTTTGAGATTATGTTTAGCTTTATTATAAGCAATTGTGCTATTTTTAAGAGTGGTGACAATAGATTCAATGTGAGTTTGATAGTCATTTCTTAATTCCTCAAATGTTTCATCCATCTCTTTAATTTCAATTTTATAGTCTTTACACATAGCACAATTGCTTTTTAGAGAAGAGTTTTCTAAACATAATTTTTATTTTGTACTTTTGCATAAATAAAATCCTTTTCAAGTTCCTTTTAATTATCTTTTAAATCATTACAAGAGTTACAAGGTGAAGCAATTTTAACTAAAAAGCAAGAGTGAGAACTAAGTAAATCAAAATTTGATTTTACATTAACATTAGCTTTTAACCTTTTATTTTCTAAATGTAATTTCTTATTAGCAATTTTCAATTTCTTCATTTTAAGTTTAGCAATTTATAGCATATGTAATGTGTAAACGGACTTTGTCACAAAAAGAGAAGACCTTGATTTCCTTATATTGCTATCGGAAGAGGCAAGATTTGAACAAATAGTTCCTTTGACATCTTTTTGACATTCCTCTTCAAAAGATATGATTCTTCTTCTCTTCCTCTTGATGTGCACTCCATCGATTCATCATGAGAGGAGCATTGTTGACCATGTGTGCAATCTTGTATGTTCTCCATTTCTTGCGTTTGTTCCGTACCTGTGAGAGGAAGATCATACATTTCTTCAAGAAATTTCCATACTTTGTATGCACTACAGAAATAATATATCAATTTGAAAATTTCTTGAGATAAAGCACAAAAAATACTATTTAAAGCCTAGGCATTTAGGTGACGTTCCTTTTTAATTGTTTCGTCCCCTGGTCTTACAATTGCAATATTCTAGGCTTCGATATCTAAAGTTTTAATAAATTTTTCCATTAAAAATTTCCACCCTTTATTATTCCTCCCTTCGAATAAAGGTGGTGCAAGAGATTTTTCTTCTTCATAAAAATTTCCCCCACTAATAAAAGCGAGATCATGAGATGCCATTATTCTCGGTTGTTAAGCTGATTTGGAATAAACCCTCTGATACCACATGTTGTATCTTGAGGCACCCTTAGAGGGGGGGGGGGGGGTGGTGAATAAGGGTTGTAGAACTTTTGTTATATTTTAAAATGCTTGAAATGATAAGAGATTAAATTAAAGATAAAACCACACAGAAAGAGGAGATCAAGTAATATAAATGAAAGACATGATTTTATTAACTTGAAATATAAGATTACAAAATTTGATTTCTTATTACACTAGAAATTGTAGGCGATAAAGTAAAATAATTTTTTTTGTTTTCTATACCGACTCTTCTCACCAAGAACCGGTTGGCTTTAGCCTATCCTTCCCGGATACGGCCTCAAGCCGCTCTAGCCCTTCTATTCCCAGAAAGGCCTCGAGTACCCCCTAGATCTACTCCCTAGACCTATCGCCAACACGAGAAAAATTCCTCCCTAAGTCCTACCCAAACCTAGTCACCAAGACAATGAGAATTTACTCCACGATAGTTATGAAAAGAGTTACAAAACAAAATACAAAATACAAAATAAAAACTCCCTATGAAGAATTCTGGAGATGGCGAAGACTCGCTGAATATTCTCGAAGTCGAAGCATGCGTTCTTCGCATTGGGTAAGCATTGATCTGATCCACCTTGAATTCTTCTCTCGAAATTGTGTGGGAGATGATGGTCTGGAAAATACGGCCCTCTCAGAGTTTTTGAAGTGCTGGAATAGGGCTCTCTTTAATCAGTAGTTGGAGAAGACAAAATCCACTAATTTATAGGACTGGAGGCTAACGCCGGCGTTAAGTCTAACGCCTGGCGTTGACCCAGTATGGAATTGTTTTGATGGCTCGGATTTTCAAAATGGGAAGGAGATTCTGCACTTTAGGAAACATTCATTTTAGGCAACCCTAACGCTGGCGTTGAGGATAACGCTGGCTTTAGGTCAGATCATTCCTAAAGTGCCCCTTCAATCATGGCTGCTTCCCTCCTTGCCATAATCATCGAGAGTTAACACCCATCATTAAGACCTAATGCCTGACGTTAAACCTCTTTCATTTTCTCAGCGGCAAGCCATCTCATCGATCATCTCAGCGGGAAGCCATCTCGTCGATCGTCAACGCCCAACATTAAGTCTTAACGCCCGGCGTTAGACCACAATCATAATTTCTACTTGTGGGTAGTTCCATACCTATAATGTAGCAACCTAGTGTCATATCAGTTCAAACCTGCATGCTTAAAATACAATGGCAAAAAAGTTCAAATACTAGTAGGATTTGTTATTCTCAAATCAAAGGGATGTGGAAAACCATGTTCCAACAAGAAGAAGTATATGTAGAACAACCCTCAGGTTTTGTTGATTCTGAACACACTGATTTTGTCCACTTTTTTAGAAAAGCTTAATATGGTTTGAAACATGCTCCTAGAGCCTGGTATGAGACATTGTCAAGCTTTCTCATTGAGAACAAGATCTCAAGGGTGAAGATTGACAAGACATTGTTCTTAAGGTAAGTAAAGGACAAGATCTTGCTAGTGTAGATCTATGTGGATGACATCATTTTTGGATCTACAGATGACAATCTCTGCAAAAAGTTTGCTAACTTAATGCAGGGAAAGTTTGAAATGAGCAGTATGGGAGAACTGAAATACTTCCTATGTCTCCAAGTGAAACAATCTGAAGATGGTATATTCATCTCACAGACCAAATTCACTATTGACCTACTCAAGAAATTTGGATTGGAGAGTGCTTCTTCTATAATGATTCCCATGGGATCCAATGTGTCTCAGGATAAGGATGAAAAGGGAATACCTTTTGAGGAAACCAAGTGCAGATGCATGATTGGGTTTTTTCTTTACCTAACTGCTAGTAGGCCTGGCATAATATTTGCCACATGTGTTTGTGCTAGATATTAGGTGAACCCTAAGGAATCTCATCACTTCTCTGTCAAGAGGATCTTAAGATACCTGAAGGGTACACCCAATCTTATCCTATGGTACCATAGGAACAATGAGTGTGAACTAATTGGCTACTCAGATGCAGACTATGCAGGGTGCAAGGTAGATAGAAAGAGTACTTCTGTGACTTACCAATTCCTTAGAGGATGACTGATTTAATGGAGCAGTAAGAAGCAAACCTGTGTAGCAATCTCCACAATAGAATCATAATACATATCTGCTGGGAGTTACTATGCTCAACTATTGTGGATCCAACATCGGCTTGAAGACTACAATTTAAGATGACCAAAACACCCATGTTTTGTGGCTCTTCAAGTGCTATCTCAATTGCTAAGAACCCTGTCTCACATAGCAGGACTAAGCATATTGAGATATGTATCACTTCATTAGGGAGCATGAGGAGAATGAAGATATCATCCTTGAGTTTGTTCCCACAGACAAATAAGTGGCTGACATATTTACAAAGCCTATAGATGAAGCTAATTTTAACTTCTTCAAATTCCAATTAGGGATGTTAAACTTAAAGTAATCTCTAACTCATTTTTGACTTATCATCATTCATTTTTTATCACAGATAACATACATGCTAAGTGATGCAAGATCCTCTCAAGAAGTGCTGAAAATTACTTAAGTCAGACAAGTATCTGATGATTGTCTCAATGACATAATCAGACGTCTCAATGACATTGCACAAATCTTGATGACAAAAAGGCATATCGTCGAAACATAATCCAGCTACTTAACATTTTATCATATCGTTCTATAAGAGCCGACCAATGATTTATTAACCAAATCATCAGAACAAACAAAAGGTATGTCCCCCTTCATCTATCCTTACCATAAATAGGATGAATGCTTAGGACAAAATTACACATTCATTTGCCCTAAGTCATCTCCATGACAAAACCTGTTCCGTCTCCAACACTCGTTCGTTCCCTCCATTATGATTCATGGCTCGCAAGAAGGAAGAAGTCCCCATCATTTCTGGTTGTGAGCTACAAAGAGGAGGATTCAACTCCTGCTCTAAAGAAATCAAGTCGGTTATCGATATGCTGGAATCAGCCAGACTGGAGTATTTGCTCTGTGATCCTTGTGTTCTAATGAACATAGATCTCCTGGAGTTCTTTGAGTAGGCTAGTGTTAATCACTCTAAAACTACATTAAAGTCGATGATGGCTGGTAAGAAGATAAAAGTATCGGCCAATATCTTGGGAAAAGCATTGAGACTTCCCAGACTGGAGGCAGAAGACAAAGAGGAAGGGCTGACTACTGAAGACTTTTCTTGAGGATATGCCTGGTGTGGGCATCGTGGAAAGACCTATGGGTCCATAAAGAGAGCCGAGTTTAATCAGAATGGAAACTCTTAGAAGATATTATGGGTAAGGTTCTGTTGTGCATGTCTGGTTCTCATGACAGGATTTCAAAGGAAATGTTTGAAGTGATGTGTAGAATAATTCTCTCAAAGAAGACTGACTGAAGAGAATTCATGTTTCAAAAGATAAAAAGCAGCCCGAATACCCCTTCTTATGGAAGAGTTTTGTCTCTCTTCCTTTTGAATTCTCTAGGGGAGGTGCTGAAAAGAAAGATGAGAGTGCCTCTGCATTACTCTACGAGGTTGGACTCCAAGATGTTGGACAGGTGGGATAGAGTCATATCCAAAACATCTAAAGATGTTCCTTCAGTACAGAAAGAGAAGAAAAAGAAAGTTGTACAGGTTGTTGACTCAGAGGAGGAGGAGTCCTCAAGTAGTTCTGAGGAAGAAGGAGTCCCATCTCTACCAAACCCTGCTCTGACAGAGGAGGAGGTATCTCTTAATCAAGTAATCCTAGAAAAGTTGCATGAACCTACTAACATAGAGGTTGTTGAAGAGAGAAGAAGCCCTATTCATGGAAGTGATCCAGTTGAGGGGGAGTTTCAACTTGAGAGCTCAGCCCAAGATACTAAAGTTGTTGAGGCGGAGACCCATCTGGGGTGCTCTACCCTAGTAGATCAGGGTGAAGATCGTGTTGCTGATAAGACTGGAACTTCAGCTCAAGCAGAAGTGTTAGATATGGGTTTTATTAAACTACACCTAGGGGGTGATTAGGTGTTTTCAAAGTTAATTGCAACTTTAAAATCTATCTATCACAGCACAGAAGCAACACAGAAAACACACAAAATTTATAGTGGTTCCCTACAAGGAAATGTGTCTAGAGGTAGTCCACTGTCCCTCCCACCTATCTAGCAATGAGCTAGACTAGGAAACTTCTCAGATCTCTTCTGAATAAGCAGATCTTATAATCTCAGGCTCACAAAGAACCCTACCAACAACTCAGACATAACAAGTCTTACAACAACTCAGACCTTCACAACGATCCTACCAAACTCAGGCTCACAAAGAATCCTACCAACACAGGCTCACAAAGAACCCTACAAAACTCAGGCTCATACAGAACCCTACCAACTAAGCCTCACAAAGAACTTTACCAACTCAGGCTCACAAAGAAACCTACCAAACAAGAAGGATGTTGTTCTATTGCAGAAGAGAAGACTTAAAGATATAAGCTTTTGAATAACAGGTCTTTTTCTTCTTCTTGCAAATATAAACCCAAAGATCTTTTGAATCTCAGAACTGTTCTTGAGAATCTTCTTCAAGTAAATATCAGATGAACTTTCCAGCAGGGAAGAAGATTCTATCTTTCTTTTTTCTTTTATCTTCACAGTACAGTAGTGAAGTGTTCTTGTTGAATACTTTTTCTCTCTTTTCTGCTTATAAGTATATAACTAAGAATGAGAGAGAATAACTGTGTCTGCTACTTTTTGAAATTGACAATTCCTCTTTTATATTCTTCTACAATTTTGCATAAAGGCCCCTTACTGAATTCTTCCATTTTTAATTTTCCAGATAGGGAAATGATAGAATAAATTATCATAAATGCCTTGCCATTGTTGGAACTTGTAGAATATGGAAGTGAATAATATTCTTCATTAATACTGTGTAACGACTATATTTTTTGGAGAATATATCATTTACTATTCCTTGATTAGTGCGCATGACAGGTGGCGTGTACATTCTCTGTATATCAAATTTTGAGAAAAACGACGCATTAATTGCAGTTCAGCATCTGTCAAGATGATAAATGGCCTTCAAGCCGATATCGCCTTGATCGTGTAGACGATATGTAATCTATATGACGAAATTATTGACATACATCTTTCTTTTAAACTCTACATGATATCTCAATGATACTGCTTCTTTTAGACAATATAGTCGAGATGTTTCCTTATATACGATATGTCTTCTTCAAGACGATATCGTCGACATACATCTTTCTTCAAGACTTTACTTGATATCTCAATGATATTGCTTCTTTTAGATGATATCGTCGAGATGTTTCTTTTTATATGACTTATACTTATTTTTAGGTTGATAATCTTTCTTCAAGACGATATCATCTTGATCTTCTATACGATATAAAATCTTCAAGCCGATGTTGTCTACATGATCCTTTCTTCAGGACTTAATGAGTTATCTCGACGATATGTCTTCAATATTCAAGACTATACATCTTCTTCAAGATGATATCATCGAGTCATCTGAACTTAGCTTTCTCAATGATAAACATTCTTCAAGACGATATCGTCAAGACTGTCTTGACGATATGTTTCCTTTCTCAATGATTTATCTACTGAGTTTTGAGATGATATTTTTCTTGGTGAATTTTCATTACTTTTATAGTCTTGATACTAATGATGTGTCTTTGATGCATTTCAACTATATGTGTATCATCTCAATGATATGTCCAGTCCTTCTTGATGATTTTGGACTTAGAGAATTACTGGACATAGAATTTATCCTCTGCAGTCATGAATAAACTATACCATCAAATGCATAGTGTATTTATCTTTGATATGAACACTTTTTCAAATCAGGAACATTGCTGGGCACTGTTCCCAACAGTCTCCCCCTATTTGAAGAAGTCATAACTCACTTCAATGATAAATGCCCAATGATAAATAGAATTAAAATTTGAAGATATTCAACAAATGTAACATGATTCATCCATCAACATTACATAAATAGGGATAATATTTTAAAGCAAAATATTTCATAGTCATTTGCCAAAGTCATTTTCAGAAAAAACATTCATTAATCTTCAGGTCCTGCTGCTGCTTCCCTTTCCTTTTCTTTTCTACCATTCATAGAAACTGATTAGCTTTGGAATCTTCTTTGGAGATGGAGGAGGACCATGAGGGAATGCTAGTTTGTAATTCCTCCTTTTCTCCATTTAGGTGAGATGAAGATTCCAGTTAGCAGAATAGTTAACTCTCTCAGACCCATCTTGAGGTTATCCAAACTTCATCCAAGCTTCTGAGATCAGGGTCCTAGAGTTAGCACTCCACTTGCCTGACTGTAGATCCTGCTCAATTTCGCTTAGCCTTTTTTGCCTGTACCTTTTGCTCTGAACCCTCTTCCTTTTTCTTGAACTGGCAAATTCTCCAATTTCAATACCATATACTTCTAAGGCAGTGCTCATAGATGGTTCTGCTAACTCATAGGCTGAGGGAGGCTTCTGTAAAGCTTGCTTGACTTGATTTACAATCCACATGGCTTGATTTGAGCCAACATTTATCATAGCCTTCTTCCCCTTTACGACTTCTTCAATAATGTGATCATCAAGGGATACTTATACCAAATTTATCCTCTCACGTAGGTGTTGTTCAGCCTCATCAAGTTATTTCTTACTTCTAGTAGATGTTCATCTAGGGTTTGAGTATTCACATCCATTCTGTTTAGAATTTGATCTCTATCTGAATTCATAAAGCCTGCTATTTGTTGAAAGGATCTCTCAGTATTCCTTGACATAGTGCCTTGGTTTTGAATGATTTGGTGAGACTGATGCCCAACCTTGTTGATCTCCTCACCAAAATGTTCCATGGCTGAAGCTGTTAAGTGAAAGAAATGAGTGTGCTGAGTGTTCAGATGATGCATGTCATCTTTCACACTCTGCAACTCAACCTTTATCTCTTTCCTGAGGCCACCAACTACCTGCAGAATGAATTGTTCCATCTTCTCACTTTGAACTTTCAACAATACTGAGATTATGTGGAATAGGGAGCCTGAGTTATCAGTAGATGGTCCAGCTACATTCACCTCTGGAGCTGCAATTTCCTCTGGAGGGCTTCCATGAGCACTCCCATGACCCTGAAGGTTAGGAAGGTCTACTGGCATTTGCTCTTCTTCCTCTTCTTCAATCAACACTTCTTTGCCTTTGAGAAGAACTAAACTAAGCCCAGCATGGGGTTCATTGCTCTCAACTTTTCTGGCTCCTTGCCATCTTCCTTCTCTAGCTCTTGTCATGTCCTTTACTCTTCTGGATCATGGTCTACAACCTCCTCCTAGACTACTTCTCCATGATTTCCTAGGGTAGAGTATACTAGATTGCTCTCCACCTCAACATTTGCAGTCTCTTGGACTGAGCTCCCAAGCTGGGACTCACCCTCAACTGACTCACATCCTAAAATAGGGCTTCTTATTACTTCAATAACCTATGTGTTAGCAGGTTCATTCACATCCTCTAGGATCATTTGATTAAGAGCTACCCCCCTCTATCAAAGCAGGGTTTGGTAGAGATGGGGCTCCTTCTTCCTCAGCATCTTTGAACAAATTTGGGTCTGTAATTGATGGCGCTCCTTCTTCAGAACTGCTAGAGACCCTACCTCCTCTGAGTCATCAACTACTACAACTTTCTTTTTCTTTCCTTTTATAGCTGCTTGAGCATCCTTAGGGGTTTTGGAGATAACTCTTTCTCATATATCCAACATCTTTGAATCTAACCTCTTAGAGTAATGTAGAGGTGCTCCTATTTTTCTCTTCAACACTTCCCCAAGGGAATTCAGGAGGAAGATAAATAAGATTCTTCCAAATGAAGGGGTCCTCAAAGTGCTCTTTATCCTCTGGAACACAAACTCTCTCCAGTCTATTTTCTTTGAGATAATGATCAGACACATGACCTCAAACATTTTCTTGGAAATCCTGTCATGGGAACCAGGCTTGTATAGTAGTACTTTCCCTACACTATCAGCTTGAAGTTTTCCCTTCTAGTTGAACTCTACTCTTTTAATAGACCCTTAGGTCTTGCCACTATGCCCACACTAGGCATATTCTGCAGAGAGGTCTTCAGCTGTCAGACCTTCCTCTTCAATCTCTTTCTCCACTCTTGGCATTCTAAAGGCTTTTCCTAAGCTCTTGGCAGACATCATAATCTACATGTGTTTTTAATCATATTCTTGCATGATTGTGTAGTATAAGAACTTATCATAGTGAATTGCATAAATAGATTACCTACACAACATTAAATTTTGTCTTGAAATTCTTTGTTTTCATGCACTTGTGATTAGAGAAAAGTTGTACATATATAATAAAATTTCTATGTTTGCAAAAACAAGTGAATTCAGAGTCCTTAGTCACTAAACTAAAAAGCAAATAATAAATGACAAGGAAAACTCCACTAAGCACTACTCACCCTCCTTATAAGTCTTAATGAGCATTGTGAGGTTGAGCACCTTGGCAAGAATTGTAAAGTGTCTTGTGCAAACAAAAGTTTCACCACTTCTCGTTTTTAACAATTTTTTGTGCATTGAAATTGTGGAAGTAAATTTAGTTATGCTTATTTAAAAGATTGTTCTTATATTACATACTTTAATGTGGTTGATTTATACATTTGTATTCTTTATCAAAACACCTTTTTGAACACAGCATTATCTTTTCTAACACTTCCACTCTTGAGAATTGGACACTAAAGCTTACCTACATTATTCTCTACAATCTTAAGTCAATAAGCTAGATATCAAAGCAGGATCTTTGCAATATTTATGTTTACTTGAAATGCGAATTAATTTACATTGTAAAGCACATCTTTTATTGATATTTGTAATCTTGCTTGCTAATTTTATGATAACAAATTCAATGAACTTGCTTCCTGACTTCCTCCATTAAAATTTATTATTTCTTAAAGAAGTTCAAGATTGATTCTGCTGTGTTTACTATTTGTAAAGTTGATTTTATTTTTATCTCTGCATATTGCGCAATAGTACATATTCATACTGCTCTACCCCACCTCTTTTTGATAATACCAAAAGGGGGAGAATAAATTAATGAAATCTATTATTTAGGGGGAGTAAACATATAATGCATCTATGTATGAGGAGCATCCATATAGGGGGAGTATGCATGTTTATCATGCTTATCATATACTATAAACACTACTCTAGTTATAGTTTAATTCTTATTAGAAGATTTATTATTATTAAAAGGGGGAGATTGTTGGAGCTTGAGTTCCACATCTCTTGGTTTGAGAATAACAAATTCCACAATGTATTTGATCTTGCTTGTCGTGTGTTTATAGTGTACAGGAACTATACTCCTACAAAGAACGATGCAGAATGATCATGGAGCTCTGAATTTAGAGCTACCATGGAGCGGTAACTACTACCACTGGCGGTTGATGAGATGACAACTAATGACTGACGACAGACAGTTTCTCGAAGATCAAATGAAGGAAGCTAATGCGACACGTTAGATCTTGCCGCAATGTGATAGGTCCATGATCCGTTGTGGTTAGCATGATCTCCATGAAGGCAGATATGTTGCAGCACGATAGCGGGCATGACACTAGCGCGACGCGGTAGAACTACCGCACGCGGTAGTTTTCAGAGTCTATATAAAGAATGGATCTCTTTGATCTATGTTACGACCTTTCAAGCCATAACTCCAACATTTTGTGAGAGCCT
Organism: Dactylorhiza incarnata; assembly: GCA_033032865.1. Lineage (NCBI taxonomy): Eukaryota > Viridiplantae > Streptophyta > Magnoliopsida > Asparagales > Orchidaceae > Dactylorhiza > Dactylorhiza incarnata. The sequence goes on along the minus strand of JAWHQI010000160.1, from coordinate 2,675,010 downwards.
TCATCCTGAGTTTTAGAGCACTCCAAACTTCATCATCGAAGAACAAGAGTGAGAAGGAGATTTCCACAGGGTAATATTTGAAGAAGGACGCACACTTCAACTCTGATGATGTTCACGACGACTTTTCATCATCTCCTTCAAAGCTCTTCATATTAGGGAGTTTGTATTTCATAATTTACTTTATCTTCTTCTTTTTATTATTGAAATGGTAGTGAATTCACCTCGGTTGTTGGCTACTAGGCCTTGCGAGGTTAAGGGGGAATTCACTGCGGTGTGTGCGATGACTAGATCTAGGTTTTGATCTAGGGGGAGGCTAGAGGCCAAATCTTGGGAAGATAGTCTATAGCCAGCCGGTCCTTGGGAGAAGGACAGGTGAAAAACAAAAAGTGATTTTCTCATAGCCTAAATTTCAAGCGTTATTGAAATTATTAGTTTTGTAATAATTGTCTTTTAAAATAAAATCTATTTTCAGCTTCTCTGATTTTTCTGGGATTTTATTTCGTTCAAGAGATTTTTAAGAGAAATCACTTGAACGAAATAATCTAAATTTCCGAGAGCTTGCGCCGGGCGTTAACTCTACCGCCGGAATTAGTAACAGAAGTCCGTATTTTGTTTCCTTTCAACTTTAATCTCAGAACTTATTTTACGTTTTATGTAAAAAATTTAAAGCCCTTATTCACCCCCTTCTAAGGGCGCCTACAGATCCAACACTTGGTATCAGATCTATGTTATTCCAAAATAGTTTCACCACTGGGAATATTGACGCATCATGATCATGCTTTTCATGCGGGTGAAGGGATTAATAGACCACCTCTATTTACCGGTACCTATTATAATTATTGGAAAACAAGAATGCGTTGTTTTTTGACTGTCTCCCCATCGCCGTAGATGGGAGGCCATTCGACCACCCGTCCTTGGTCGCCGTCTCTAACAGGTGTTGGATCCACTGGCGCCCTTAGAGGGGGGTGAATAAGATCCTACATGGAATTCAACATTTTAAAAGGTATTTCAACAAGTGTACAGAGTTTTGTATGCTAATGCAGGGCAGTAGGGTTAGCGCCGAGTGGTATCACACTGATCCTGTATTCCGAAGACTTCTTTTGCTTTGATCCGTACAGGTGATCAATATGTCATACTCAGTATTGTAGTCTCGGCCAGTGCTTGTTATAGTAGTAATAACAAAAATTACAATGCACATAAAATTATTGAAAAGCAGTTATACAATTCTCATTAATCAAAACACTATTGAGAGTGTACGATTACAAAATGATGATCTCCATAATGCCGGAGATCTGAGGCGATCAATTGCATAACCTTGGGTTTTCTATACCGACCATAATTCAAGGACCGGCTGGCTCTCTCCCTTTTCTCCCCGGAAAAGTCTTCGAGCCGGCTCTACACCTTCCTCCCAGGAAGGGCCTTGTAGCCCACTAGATCTCCCAGATCTAGACGTCCTCCCACGATAATTTCCCACAGAATCGTCCCGAGATTTTGATGACCTCCTCGGTCGATTTCCACGGATTCCGAACTGAATTCCGACATCCACCCTAGACAATTTCACACACCAAAATAATCATTGATGAAAAGAGAAAACTTAGAAGAGATGAGAAAGTTGTGCTCCATCAACGTATGTCTCTGAATGCGGTGAGCGAACAATGCTTTTGATCTTCGTGTAGAATGCGCCCGTTGGTGTCCAGATTCTCGTTCCTTTTCCACACTCCAATGACCTTCTCCGTTATATCTTGAGGGAAAGTGTTCTTCTTTTCCGGTGATGGCTCCCTGGTGCAGAAATGGTGAAACACCCGACTTTCCCTTTTAGGTTTTGACAGCCACCCACTTGGAAAAGAAAAGAACACTTTTATAGCTGATTCAATAAGTTACCGCCAACGCTAGGGTTACCGCGTGGCGGTAGCATTCTTTATGCATTTTCTCCGCTGTCCAGCACCAAATCAGGAAGTTGCCAGAAAATATTCTTTTGCTGTCATTGGATAGCGTGGTGCGTTTGCAAGTGTGTTGCGGTAGTATTACGTCAATTTTTCTTGACGGCAGCAGAGCATCTAGTCGACATAGTCTTTTGGTCGAAAAAACTAGCGTGTTTCATTCGGCTAGCACCTGTAGTAACATTCACGTCGATATCATCGTGACGCTTTCATCTCGACGATATGGGTTCAAGTCGATGCATCCTTCAAGTCGATGTAAGTTGTCTCATCGACGGAGCTCGTGCCCGCAGTATGTCCTACCGTGCGGCGATAAATTTCTCGACGACATTGTCTCGATGCCATAAGTCTTCACGTCGATATTTGTCTTTGCATCGAAGTATGTCATGTCGATATGGATATCGCCGGCTGTAGGACTAGCATCCAACGGTAGGTCATAGAGAGTGGAATTCTCTAGGTCTTCACACTGTAAACCTGCACACTATACCCAAGACATATATGATCAAATACAGAATGTGATTTAATATTGTCAAACTAAAGAGATGTAGAATGCATGTTTCAGCAAACTCCCCCTTTTGATAATATCAAATCCCGTTCATGAGATATAAATCATTAAAAGCATGGTATAGTGTAATCAACAATAGTCATGAAACATGAACAAGTTTATATATCAAGATAAAACATAAAGTGTGAACTTTCTCTAAAGAAGTATGAATCCCCCTATATGCGTGCTCCCCCTATCGATGTGCACTCTATAAGAGTATCTCTCCGTATAAGTGATCTTCCCTAGATGACTAGCAGATTACTAGCTCATGAACGTTAATTATTCTCCCACTTTGATGTTAGGAAAATGGGTGAAGTAGATCAAACTAACATAAATATATGAGAAATGCGACATATTTGAAGAATAATGCACACATAAAAAGTAAATCATGATAGGAATAAGGGTTGACCGAAAGATAATCAGAGAATTGAAAAAGGACATGAGTCACAACGCATGGGGAAATCAAAATACCACTTAAGATGAAACCGTTTTGAATTTAAAAACTTGGTATAAAGTATATGAGTTGGACACATTACACGTGATTGAATACACATGAGTTCGCACAAAATGTCAAAAGATTTAGAAAACTAATTCAAAGAAACATTGTATGGGTCATGAATGACAATCAGGTAGTAGTACAGACATGCAAGAGAGAGATAATATAGTTCATGTTAAATTTTTTGATTTGAATCGTTTAGGAGTAAGCAGGAGTTGCATCAACTGAGTTATAGCCAAACAACCACAATGCCACACAACAACACAATAGCCTTTATTGAATCACAAAACTTCATTACATTTCGAGACATACATGGCGAGACATGATTAATAAGAATCACGAAGGAGAGAAGAACAAAACACACCAAAAACACAAATCTGGCGACCTGACAAAGCAGAGACCGCACAGACCGCTGCACTCCAGAGACTGCCCGGCTTGACCTGAGATTGCACAAACAGAATACAGGCAAGATGACCTGCACTGCAAGACCGCCACCTCAGACCGCACGAATTGGAGCTTATTGAACTGAACAACGAATAGAAGCTGTCGCCAGACCGCAACTTAGATCGCCTAACCGCAGAAGGTCGCCTGATCGCTGAGCTCGCTGCGAATAGCACAAGAACAACATAAATCAGTATGCAGACAAGCCGCTGTCGAACTGTTTATTCAAGCCTCTAGGAAATCACCAAGGAAGGAGACCGCAACCTGCTGACCGCAAACAGTTCTCGTTATGAATGACGGGACCGACACCCCTATTTATAGGCGAGAGGACGGATGTCGTCACCGCCGCAAGAGAGGTACAGTCAACACCCATCAGATCGCGAGTGGTCTCACAGAGCAGACTGCGCGATCACACCACTTGGACAACATCCTGTCTAAGACCGCATATCAGCAGCAGACTGTGCACAAGCCGCGCGGACACAGACCACTCCTTCCTTAGACCGCCTAGAGCAAATCAAGAACATCTGGCCGACTTCAGACAAGTCGCCAGATCAACCGAGAAGAGATCGGATCATTACAAGAACACACCAAGCAACACAGCAGACCGCCAGAGCCAGAGACCGCGCAGTCTCTACGATAACCAATAAATAGACCGCCGACCACCTTCCACTTCACTTCAATAATTTCAACAGTTCAAGTCCAATTCTTATGCATGGAAGTGTTATACTAAACAATGACAAGTGTTCGTATAGCATCAATGGAAATAACATCAAGTTAAATCAACATTAATACAAGCTATGTTTCAATAATTCTATATGCTGACACACGAGTAATGATGTGATAAATCAAGTAATGTTTGTCAATCGTACATGAATACCAAGTATAGAACTAGGGCATAATTTATTTTTCGGGTTTGCACAAGATCGTAATGATTCTTTTAACCAAGGTGCTCATCCTCACAAGACTCATGAAGGCTTATCAGGAGGAGTGAGTAGTGCTTGGGGGAAATCCTTGTCAAAAAGATTAATAGCATATAATTCTCATTATTTGTAGCACTATCAAGTTTATCATTTTATTTTTCTTTCTCTTAGACAAAGTTCCCTAATCAAACAAAATCTACCAATGATGAGTACTTTTTGTACTCATCCTTTAATATAATTTTAATGATTTTTTAAATATGAATTTGTATAAATTGCATGAATTATCCCATCAAATTCATTTCTTTTTATTTATATAAACTAACTTAAGCTTATTCTGTGTTTTTTAGGTTTTCTGGGCACTTTGAGCAAAAATGTCAAGTACACGCCCAAGGTCACGGGTGTGACCAAGGGCGTGACAGCCCAAGATGTGTTCTAGACCTGCTGTCGACACTCCAGGCTCATTTCATGAAGATTCGCCAAGTACATGCCCCAGGTCACGGGTGTGACCAAGGGCGTGACCCAGGTCACGACCATGACCCCACTACACCATATCATGCATATGGTAGCGCTTCAAAACCGCTACTATATATTAAAAAACCGTTACCGTAGTGATACGGTAGCGGTTACGCGTGTGTTGTATCTGCCGCCGTGGTCGTAGGGTATGGTAGCGGTTACACAATGTATTGTTGCGCCCTGAAACCATTACCATAGGTACATCTATTATAGAAATTATGGTTTTCAATGGTAGCGGTTATTGAGCGCTACCATTCTACAACAATGACTACGATTCTTCTTCGCCTGGCGTTTATTCTTGTATTTGACAATGTTTATTCTTCATCGCCAGATGTTTAATAAATTCAATTATTTCCTATTAAATTGACTAAAATATATATTAAATTGAATAATAATGGAGACAATATCTATTTGTAAAAGAATTCAAATAATTTTTTTATTAATAATAAAAAGAAGGTGGGAGATAGCCCAAACCCTTCATGAATACAATCAATATATAGATCTCACTTAATTTTGAGGGTTTCTGCATGACCCAAGGGGAGTTGTGCCAATATGATCTTCCTCCCCCATCACAACATATATACAAGCACCAACCATTTCTCTCTCTCTCTCCCAGTGATGATGTCGCCGTAGATAAATATCATTTCTCCGCACATCAAGTCGATATCCATGTGATCGAGCATTGCGGGTGCTCGCCCATCCCCCTATCATCGATGAAGTGTGGCCGGCCATAGGTGGAGACCCTGAAAGAGCAGAACTTATACTTTCCCCTCCTTCCACATTTCAGAAGACTCTTCAGAGCAACAATAGCCTGTACAGGAATTTATATAGGAAATTTAGCTTCTTGCAAAATAAATAAGTTGAAACTTCTAGTTTTAATAAAATCAAAAGCAGTAACATAAAAGAAACTAAAACAAGGGCATTGCGATCAACTAGTTGTTTGTATCTTATCAAATTGGCTCGAAAACTAGCTGGAGTATTTACTTTTCATATATTTTTCCAAACTTTTCTAATCAAGTATATTTTAAGAAAACCACATATATTATAGAGTGATATATATAAATATATTAGCTGTAAGGTTTAAGGTGTGCCAAATACACATCCTCATAATCACTGCTTCTATTCTTTTCGTTACTCAATTATCCATAACAATTTAGTTTGTTTACATTAGAAGCATTTCTTGAAAAGAAATCATCTCACTACAATTTGGTAATATGGTAAAGCAATTAAAATTCTTATTTTGACAAAATCGAATCATGGAATGAAGTTCAAAGTTGCAAGCTAGTAAACATGGCTACATCACAATCGGTTTGCCCCAATCCGAGTGTTGTTAAGAAACTAAAAAAAAGAAATTTTAATGCATGCATGGGATTTCCGTAAACCTGCAGTTCAGAAGATAAGATCCTCCATGTGCTTCAGAGCATGGCTGGCAACAGAAAAGAAGGTTGACAAAATGGCTCCTGTAGCTCCATGGTTATAGAAGAAGCCCACCACCCATTACCATCCATCTGCTTTCAACAATATGCCTCTTGTATATCAACAAGCAAATTATATCAATTTCATCAAAATCACACATCGAAGTCACGATGTTTTATAATCGCAACATGGTGAAAAAGGAACGAAGACGAGGTATATAATTTCAGCATTTATGTTTATGCTCCTGCAGCTTGATAGTGGAGATTAGATGGCATTTATATTTATTCCTACAGTGATCTTCTACAGCATTTATGTTTATTCTGACTGAGATCTTCTACAACATTTATGTTTATACAACGGTGCCGACGGTGAAACTATATATCTCCTGAAGCTCCATTATCAAGCTGCAGCTCTCCTATTTTATTCCACGATCAAGCTCTCCTATTTTATTCCAAAACAAAATATGCAAAAATCTGACCATTCAAGGTTCGATTATGTGCAAACTGAACAGGAAGGAGAGAAACTAGTGATGTAGAAGATCAATGTCAGACTCATTTCAGATCACCGAACCTTGATGCTCTTCTCTTTCTCTAGATCGCCGGACCTTGATGCTCTGCTCTTGCCCCTTGTTCACTCGTAAAAAGCATTGAGGAGAAGGAATGCACCGTCACCGGAGAGGATTTTTGTTCTCTTCTACCTGGAATGCATTTCAGTTTCTGATTTGCACTTTTTTGTTGTAAAGCATCCTAAGAAACTTGGCAAAATCAAACTAAACACAAAACCTCAAGAATAATGTTCATTAGGTTTTCTCAAACCTGAAGAAGGATCAAGAAACATAAAGGGCTTTCAGAATCAGGATCATGGCACAGTGAACAAACAGGTATTGACTCTTCTTTGACCTCGTCAACTTCTGGAAGAGATGCCTTCTACTTATACAATTCATGCTCCACATTATTGGAGCTAATACTATCAATAAACTTGGATTGCTCCGCTTTCATCTTTTCCTGCAACAAAACAGCAGGGAAATATACCTATCCTCACCCAGTGATCACAGAGAATATAAAGGCATAAATTAACTTCTTCAGCACAGTACAAGGTCATAGATCAGTTTCATGTTCATGAAGATCATGTTAAGCTTAAATGTGCAAAAGTGTTAATACTCAAATATTAACTTTGTACTAAAGACAGCCACAGGATCAATCAGTAAATGTAAGAGAAAACCTTTGTTAGAGTCACTCTATGCATGACAAATAGTACTCTGGCAAGAAATCAAATTCCTTTCAATGTTGCAAAGTCCTAAATAGGCATATCAGATACCAATGGATAACAATAATGAGAAAGAGAAAAAGCAAGACTTCAAAAAAATTATTATATGAACTACTAATACTCCAATTCTTTTGTTTGGGTCCATCCTAAAATAGATATAATCTAACAAACCAACCATTTATATTCATAGTCAGTCAAAAACTTGCAAATAATAACACCTGAAAATGAAACATTGCCTAATACCAAATGCAGCTGTGCATACATCAAGTACAAGCAGTAACAAGAACTACTAAACCTGCAGAAGAAGAAGAGTAATAAGAAACTATTTTAGGAATGCAAAGAATGCCCTGTTAATTGCTAAACCCGCAGCTCGGGTTCTGCTGCTGTTGTACCCTGTCAACCAGTCCTGCATTGGGTCAGTTTCAGCAAATTGAGTTTCCTGCAGAGGTCCTAATTAAACCCATCTATTGCTTCAATCCCTACCATCCACCCAGATGTTGTCCCCTGTCATCCAACTACTAAAAGAGAAATAATTGTGAATCCATAATCAATGCGAGTATAAAAACAATCAACTACTTAAAGAGAAATAATTGTGAATCCATAATCAATGTGAGTATAAGAGTCAACTAAAAGACAAATTTTCATAGTCCAATATCATCATCAAAATGTCCAAAAATAAATCATCACCATAAGAGCATTATCCGAACATGAAAGGCATGTAGGCTACAGCAGTGCGGGTACATAGGATAAAAGAAGCATGCTTAATCTTTGTCACACAAACCATGCTGATGTTGCTATTAAAACATGTTAATTATGCATGCATCCTGCAAACGAGACATTACTCCAAATGAACATAAGATGAGCTGCTTGCATTCCTTGTCATCCCATGTCCACTAACGACATCTCCTAGAGATTGGACCCCTGCAGCCAATCCAGCAAGAATAGAATCTGAATCAATATTAGGAATGACACGTTGGAGGTTGATTAAGACTATTGAAAGAATCTCCTGCGTCAACTCATCCTTAACCCTTGCTGTGATAGACTTCACAAGCTCTACCGGAACTTTTACACTGATGCCATCAACCAATGTACTACTATTACTTGATGATGATGCCTTAAGATCAGATTTAGTGACACCCTTTCCTACTATCCTAACACGACCCGTATGTTCCTTCGGCATCACAACATTGAACGGATCACTTGTTCCCTGTTGCGCTTGCAATTGCTCCATTTCAGCCTATATTACAACCTAGACATTTTAGTAATTACTAAAACAAAAACTAAAGACTTAAGCAAGATAGGTTGCATAATTACAATTTTTCTTTGGGTATCTTCATAGGATTTCTTGTACTCTCGGGTAACAACTCTTTTACGGGTCTCGGTAAACATCTGCACTGCTGTGGGAGGTTCTTTTTTTGGATCTGCCTTTTACTGTAAATGACAACAAAATTAAATATAATTAAGCTATATTCTTTAGTAGACACCAATTAAATAATCACAAAATTAAATCACATACCAGCTCATTTCTTACGCATGCAAAACTTGTTCGGCCAGTTTTGTGAATATTTTTTTTCTTTTTACGACATCGCTTATTTCTTCTAGTCAATTTCTGCACATTAATTATCAAAATGTATAAACTTAGCAAATTAAAAAAGGAAAGGTAAAACATCTAATTATAATTACTTTTAATAACCTTGGAATTATATAAAATCAAAATAGCATACCTTATATTGCTTGGATCCTACCATCTCCATATATCACTTGAATTGTTCTTCAGGAATGCCTTTTGGTCGATTGGAGAGTCTCTCCTTGTCATTGTCATATGGTTTATAAAACTTTTGTTTGATTATCGTCTTATATCTTCGCCAACTACAATTAATTGTTGCAAGAACCCACTTCTTTCCTTCATCCGGTAATTATCCACTTTTTCTACAAAAAAAGCAATTTACTTGTGCAACTTATATATAAATCAAAAGTAACAGAACAAAATAGAAGTAATAGAAATTTACTTGTGCATAACTCCACATCTTTTCTTTAGTCTTCATCAACCTCCAATCTGTACAATCTATACGACAAAGACTTGGAATTCGAGCCAATGTACCCAAGAAGCTTGAAAATTGGTTCACTGTTGCTTTATCAGGGCCTATTGGCTGGTTGTACTCATTTAACATAATGGCAACACGATGCTCAAACTTTCTACTGTGTATCTCTTTCATCATGGTTCGCCCCTACACATTTTTGCTTCAACTGCGGCAAAAATCAAAGAATATCAAAAATATGTTAAAATACATGTTGAATTATAAAGGACAACACCAAAAGAGTAAGAAAACACTCCACACACACATATGTACCTTTCTCTGACTCTGGATTTGTCTCTTTCCCTATCTCTATATCAGGCAAACATATTTCACGTCGATCCTCCTCATAATTATTAAGTTCTGCCTCTTCTGGAACTATATCTACCCAATTATCCGGAAGTAAATTTTCATCATCATCCACAACAACATGAAGATCTTGTAAATTTACATCAGCATCCACAACAACATGAAGATCTTGTTCACCATCAGCATGAAGATCATGTAAGTTTACATCAGCATCCACAACAACATGAAGATCTTGTTCATGTAATTCTAACAAATCAGCATTCACATTTTTTTCTCTTTCTCATTCGTAGATAATGGACCATGGAGCCCGATTTACAATATTTCACCGGTTGTTTGGTCTGATTTTTTCCTTGCATTGTGCCTTAGAAGCTTAAAAATTAAAACACAATCAACATCAACCAATATTGCATATACAATATAACATTATCATTGTAATAAGCTAATAGCACAACACATTAACTAATTAGTAAGAAAATCTACAAAAGAGGTTAATTTAATTAAGGCACTAAAAGCATACATGGAAGTTATAATATGAAAGTACAAGAACAAAGAGCCTGCATGGAAGTTATAATCTAAATACACATCCAAAATCATTCAAAATCATCTTGAATTTCCTGTCTATCAAGATCACCGGCACTAAAAGGCATTTCAAGAGCCACATCACGTCTACACCAAGTATCATCATCATCCGTAATAGCTGGACTCACATCAACCCCAACATTACGCGCATCTGCCCAATATGATTCTTCACTAGCTACTAGAGATTGGTCAAGATCTAACAAATCTCTAGGAATGTTTTGTAGGACATAGTGACGTTCTTCTTCTAAAGGATCTTGAACATAAATAACTTGATGGACTTGAGAAGCCAACACAAAAGGATCATCCATGTAGCAGAGCTTCATGAAGTCATGTAAGCCCGAATTCATCCTTCAGAACATCAAACCAGACACATCTAAATAGCACAACACTAGATGTTCCCCAATAATCTATCTTAATTATGCCATCTATTGCCCCATAATATTCTACATTACCGACAATAGGGTTTTGGTCCCTTGAGCTAGCAAAACTTGGAGTTATTGTTGTAAGAGTAACTCCACTATTTTGAGTCTTGCATTTCCCATCTCGTTCCCTGGTATAAAATTTATAACCAGAGATACAATAGCCTTTGTATCTCCTTGCCACTGGATTAGGAAATTTGGAAAGCCAGCTTATGTAATCAGGAAATTGTTCATTAGTTACTCTAGCCTCAAACCAATGCACAAATTCTTGACTATGCATCTTTTCTTTAGCCCATTTACTCGATCCACGTCTACTGTCAATCAAATTTTTATGCTCTCTGCATTTACATGAAATAAAGTTAGGATGAATAATCTGATGATATTGAATCAAAGTAAAACATGTGTATTAATTGGAAAAAGAGTCAAAGTAATTATTATCTTACGTTATGTATTTCTCAACTGTTTCGTCTCCACAATTGAAGATAGCATATCGATGGGCTAGTGTTAAAGTATGATTATCTAGCATAATAGCCACACCCTTCAGCTTTTTCTTCCCTTTTCCTCTTTTCTTCTTTCTCCCTAGCGGATAACCCTTTTGTACAAAGGGAAGAATGGAATGTGTTTCACCTGAGTTTTGACCCCCAGAATACCTATTCAATCTTGTTTTCACCCCATCATTTATACCTTGAACAAAATGTTAAACATTCATCAGCCAAGTATGCTTCTGCAATAGATCCTTCTGGATGACTCCGATTACGAACATATGATTTCAATCTACAAAGATATCTTTCCATCCAATACATCCATTGGAAATGTACTGGTCCACCCAGTCTAATTTGATGAATGAGATGAATTGGCAAGTGTACCATTATGTCAAAAAAACTTGGAGGAAAAATCTTTTCAAGTTGACAGAGTATTTCAACAATTTTTCTCTGCAATTGATCAAGGTCGTGAACTTTGATAACTTTACTGCATATGGACTTGACAAAAGCTCATAGTCTCATTAAAGTAAGTGCAACCTGTTTCGGTAATGCCTTCCTAACAACAACTTGAAGCAAGTACTGCATTAAAATATGTGCATCATGACTCTTATATCCTCCAGAAAGATTTTTGTCTTGCACAAAGTGGGATATTTTGGATGAGCAAGCATATGGCAACTTAGCGTCCTTTAAGACACTACAAAAGGTTCTCTTTTCAGCATCTGTCATAGAGAAAGTTGCTGCCCTGAAGATGGTTTTTTACGTTTCTTACAAAAAAAAGGTTGAAGTTCCCTTCTGATACTCATCTCTTTAAGGTCATAGCGAGCCTTTGCATGATCTTTTGTCTTTCCTAGAATGTCTAGCAAAGTTCCAAGCACATTCTCACATATATTCTTTTCAATGTGCATAACGTCAAGGCAATGACGACAAGGATTATGCTCCCAATAGGGCAACTGGAAAAATATTGATCTTTTCTTCCATGGGGTGTCGCTGACTGACTTCCTCTTCTATTTTCTTACAAACACTGTTTTAAAATTCATCAACTCCATCACTTCTTGCCCTGATAAGGGGGTAGGAGTGGTCCTTACTTCCACTTTCCCATTGAATGATCTTGTATCGAATCTCCAAGGGTGGTCTTCCTCTAAGAACAACCTAGAGGACAGATAACAAAACTTCCTACTATGCTTTAGGTATTGAGAAGATGTTTCATAATTGCAGGAAGGGCATGCAAAGTTTCCTTTAGTGCTCCACCCTGATAACATGGCATATGCTGGGAAGTCGCTGATTGTCCACAATAAAGCTACACGCATTTGAAATGTTTGATTCTTTGAAGCATCATATACTTCCAAACCAAACTCCCACAACTCCTTTAATTCCTGAACCAATGGTTGCAGATAAACATCAATATTATTTCCAGGAGATTGGGGTCCTTGAATTAGAAGAGACAATATAAAAAACTCTAGCTTTATGCTTAGCCATGGTGGTAAATTATAATTGATCAACACCACATGCCATGTGTTGTAGACACTACTCATTGTTCGAAATGGATTGAATCCGTCACTAGAAAGGCCAAACCTTACATTCCTTGGGTCCATAGCAAAATCAAGATCTAAGGCATCAAGAGTCTTCCAAGCTTCACCATCAGCTGGATGCCTTAAATTTCCATCCTTTGGCAATTTATTAGCCTGCCAAGTCATCAAATCAGTTGTTTTAGAGCACATGAACAGCCTCTGAAGCCTAGGCTTCAATGGGAAATGCCACAGATCTTTTGTTGGAATTTGACGAGCCTTCTTAGCTAATGAATCAGCTTCTTTTTCTTTATTATCTCCTTCAGATTTCCACCTAGAAGATCCACAAATATGACAAGATGAAGCATCACCGTGCTCCTTCCAGTACAACATACAATCATTTTGGCATGCATGTATATTTTGATAATGAAGACCTAAATCCTTCACCATCTTTTTTGCATCATTGAAAGAATCGGGAAGTTTTGCATTTGGGAATGCTTCTCTTAGCAGACTTAAAAGATCATCAAAAGCTTCATTGCTCATTCCATGGACACACTTGCTGATATACAAACGAATAGTAAAGGATAGCTTAGAAAAGCTAGTACACCCAGGATACAGCTGTTCTTGGCCTTCCTCCACCAACTTATAGAATTTTTTGGCGTCTTCATTTAACCCTGCCCTTGCTTCTCCCCTATCTTCTTGAGGCGTAGGAGAATCTTGTTCAACATTTCTATACATGTCATGCAACATACCATCGATGTCATCATGGATGAACACACCATCATCAATTCGATTGTCATTATTCATCTCATTACTTTCCCCATGGAAAACCCAGTCATCGTAACCATCAATAAAGCCATCAACAATCAAGTGATCTCTCACGATATCCTTGTGTTGGGGAAATGATTTATCTTAACCCCTAGAAATGAGTAGAAAATGAATTCTCAGAGTGAAAAATTAGTTTAAGTAAATATGCGTCGAATAGTAATCGATGCAACGTCGAAGTGAAGTCGACGTACCTCTCAAAATGAGTCGAAGTAACTCTAAACAGAATTCGACATAAACGTAATCGACGTAACTCTGATTTCTAATCGACGCACGTCGATTTCTATGACATTCAAAAATGTGCCAGATCTCTTTGCTTTCTTTCTGTAGATCTGAAATTATGGAATTGTATTATTCTCTTATAGCCGTTCAGAATTAAATCTTTCCTTCTAATTGATTCTTGGCTAATTTGATTAAGATTATTATGGATGTTATTTGAAAATTGAATGACTTCTTTCCTTCTACAGAAATATTAATTATGGAAGATTTCTCTCTTACCATTTCTCTGGAAGCTAATTGATTATTCTCCTATAGCAATATTTTTGAATAAACAGAGCTATAAATACACAAGGGGGTCGGCAAAGAAAAAGCACAAGTGATCCACTCCATTTTTGAAAAAGAGGAAAAGCTCCCAAGAGAAAAGAAAGAGAATATTGAGAAAAGTGAAAGAGTGCTGCAGCAAGAAAAAGTCTTCTTCTTCTTCCTTCTGAAGTCATACTGCTGCAAATTTCTGAAAGCTCTCACTGAAAGAGAGAAAGGCCTACAATCTTCTTCTCGCTATAGAAGAGAGATAACATTCACTATACTTGTGCTTCTAATCTTCTTGCTAGGAAGAAGATTCCTTCTTGCATAAATTGTTTCTTATTCTTCTTCTTATTCTTCTTCTTATTCTTATTTCAATTTCAATAGTGTAAAAGTGTTTTAAGAATCTCTCTTCAAAGGATTCAGTTGTAGTGGTTCTAAGAGTCTCCTTATCAAAAGACTCAGACTGGTTCTAAGAGTCTCCTTATCAAAAGACTCAGTACAAGATAGTGAATTCCTACCAAGGGGGTAGAAGAGTGGACTACCCAAAGTTTGGGAAATCACTATATTTCTTTGTGTTGTACTGTGATTTTCTTTTTGCTATTTGCTTAATTCTTGTTGGTGTGTGGAAAGCTTAAAACTGTGAATATTATATATATATTTGTTAACTTTGCACAAAATATTTTTAGATCTCTATTCACCCCCTATAGAGAATTCTAGTGAGGTTAACTGTGCACTTTCAATTGGTATCAAAGCGAGGTTGATCAAAAAGGGGTAACTCCTTGATCAAAAAGATCCTACCTTATATATATATTTCTAAAAAAAATTTTTATGGCACAAATCAAAGATTATGCTTCCACTAGACCACCAATGTGCAATCTTGAAAAGTTTGCACTTTGGAAAACAAGAATTAGGATCTATATGAATTCTATTGATGAAGAATTGTTTAATGTTATTTTGACAGGTCCTCCCAAGCCTTATAGAATGGACTCAAGTGGTAAAGTGACTCAAACACATGTCCCAAGGGCTGAGTGGACAGATGATGAGAAGAAGGCAAGAGCATGTGATGCAAAAGCTGTGAAGATTCTTGTCTCAACCCTCTTTCAAAAGGTTGTTGACTGTGAATCAGCCAAAGAAATCTGGGAGGCTCTTACAAAGATAGTAGAAGGAAGTGCTGATGAAAGGAAAGATAGGAAGGCTCTATTGATCTCCCAATATGAGAACTTTCAAAAGAAAAATGAAGAAAGCATATCTGAGATGTATGACAGATTCAGTCTGATCATCAATCAATTAAGGAACTTGGACAGAGAGATCTCTCTCACAGAGATCAATGACAAATTATTAATGAGTCTCCCAAGTTCATGGGACTCAAGAATATGGGCAATAAGAGATACTAGAGGACAAAAGGAAATCTCAACAGATGCCCTCTTAGGAAAACTCAAATCCTATGAGCAACTACTGAAAACCAGATAAGAGAAGTAAAGAAGGGAAAACACTCCAACCTCCTCAAAAGATAGAAACATTGCATTAAAAGCAACAGAAGAAGAAACCATTGTTACTGAAGAAGAATTATTCATCCTCCTGGCCAGAAGATTCAAGAAATGGGTCAGGACAGATGGGTCTAGAAGGAGAGAGTCAAAACCAAGGTATGATAAAACTCCTACCAAAGAAATTATTTGCTACTCCTGCAGGAAAACTGGACATATTGCTCCAGAATGTCTAGAAAATGCTGAGAAAAAGAAAGATCTGAAAAAGAAAGATCTCAAGAGAAAGGGAAAGAAGAAAGAAAGTGACTTCATTGCAGAAGCTTGGAGTGAAATAGATTCTGAAGACAACACTTCATCAAAAAGTGACAATGAGGAGTCTAAGCAAGAACACCTATGCTTAATGGCTCTTGGAAGCTCAGAAAAAGAATGTGTTGCTGAATTATGGAGTGAAACAGGATCAGAAGGAATCATCTCTTCTGAAGATGAAAAAGAAAATTCAACAACAAAAGCAAATAGCCTTATTCTCATAGAGGAATCTGAGGATAAGGATGAGGTAAGCATTTTCGATGAAATAGATTTTATATGTGATGATTTCAAAAATGATTTTAAGGGATTCTGTTTAGATCAGCTAAAAGCTAAACAAGAAATTAAGGATCTAAAAGAACAAATTAATATGAGAAATATAGAGGATACATGTTCAAAAAATTATGAACTAAGGACTAAAATCTATAAAACAGAAAAGGAAATAGAAAGTGCTAAAATAGAAAATCAACTCCTTAGGAATAAGGTATCCCAGGCAAAGTCTTTTGAAGAATCAATAAAAGTCGGAAGCCAAACACTTAAAGAAATCACTGAAAAACAAACAGTAAGATCTAAGAATCTGGGACTAGGGGCTGATCCTTCAACCAGTTCAATACCATCTACCAAATCTGCTTGGATGAGCTCTGTTAAATTTACTAAACCCATCAAATCAACAAACTTAGAAGAAGACTTCACCTCCAAGGAGATAAACCATTTTGATGAATCATCATCATACCATTCAGAAGAAGACGCACAAACTCATTCTGAGAAGACAACTAGGCCAAAAGAAACAACTCATAAAGAAATAAATCTCCCACCAGAAAAAGGGAAAAATAAAATCTGTAAAGACACTATTGCGTCGACTTCATATTGACGCATGAGTGATAGTACGTCGAACTCTACTCGACGCAATCTCTCAGAAACTTCGACCTCAAATCGACGCATGAATAAAATTGCGTCGACTTATAATCGACGCAACTACTTCCATGCATCGATTCCAGATCGACGCAATCTAGAGGAAGCGCCAAATATAAATCGACGCAACTCTCAACATACGTCGAATGCCTATCAACGCATAAAACCTCAGAGTAACTTAAAATCAGGACATATCTATCCTTCAAAAAATTTCTATCTTAACCCCCATTTAGGACCCATTCATCCTAATCTAAACTTCCATCCTAATCAACAATTTTATCCTAATCAACACTCAAATTACCATAATCTAAAAACAAACAGGTGTTATATCTGTAATAAAACTGGCCACATTGCCAAACAATATTGGCACAATCAATCCAATTATGTATAAAATTAGTCCAAAGCTGACTTAGAAAACCATAGGATTAGGAAGTAATAATCTCTCAAGAAAAACCTAGAATTTTCAAAAAAAAAAGTCACGTCGATTCCTTGATCGACTCATCGTCTATAACTAAAAGTGTTAAATATAATCGACGCATACATCAAACTGGAAACCCTAGCATCTCAATACTGAAACATGCGTCAAGTTCCATTCGACGTAACGTCGGCTTCACGAAAATGAGCCGCAATACGAAATTATTTTCCGTCTCATCTACTGTAGTACCGAATAAACCTCGAGTTGTGTCTCGTTTTGACGCTTCACCTGACTCAAATACACTCTTCAGTTAGGTATCTACACGCTCTCTGATCTCTCATTCCTCTCAGTCCAGTCATCTTTTCCTCTATCTCACTGACCAAAATGTCTCCCAAGATCAATTCTGGTTTCAACATTGATCTTGATTCCTTCAAAGCCGCCGCAGAAAACTACAAAAGCATTATAGCTCTTTTCATTGAAGCCGGTCTGAATAAACTCATCTCGACAAGATGTTGACACCTGGAAGTAGAACTTACTGAGTTGATGAATAATGCACAAATATCTGAACACGAAGAGATTGCAGGAACAATCCATGAAACACCTGTTTCAATCTCTACAGAAAATCTTAAGGACACCTTTGACCTACCATCAGGTACATACCAACACCATCCTTGTTCAAACCCAAAAAGCAAAAAGGAAATTAACTAAATCTCCATCATCATTCCTCTATCAGGTGGTGAACCTGTGGAACTCACCCCTGAAGAAATTAGAAATTTGTTAACCACCATGAGATTCTCCAAAGATAGAGCAATCAACTTGAAGAAAATAGATTTCTCTGATGAATACAGGCTCCTGGCAGACATAGTAGGAAAAATACTACTATGCAAATTCTCTGCCCATGATGCAGTGCCCAAGCAGCAACTGAACATTATGGGGGCCCTTGTGCTTAAAAAGAAGATTGACTGGGCTAATTGCTTGTTAAAGATGATAGGCTACAAATATTATCATAAGGAGAATGCCTTTATGAGGATAATGAGCCAAGTACTCAGACACTCCTATCCTGACCTATGTAGGTCAAAAGATATTCCCATTCCCCCTGGCAAAAGAATATCCATAACACTCTTCTCCAAATGGGACAGGCAGATCCCAAAGCCTGGATCCCAGCCTGAAAGACCCTCTTCACCACCTGCTTCTCCTCCTCCTATGGACTCATCTATTCAACCCACCTCTATTCCTCCTCCTCCTCCTCCATCAAACACACCTCACCTTCTTACCTCAACCACTAATCTCAGTAATACAGTCATCTCTCCACCTTCATCCCCTCCACCATTATCTCCTCCACCAACACAACCTGAACCATCCTCATCCACACAAGCACTCCTTCTCCAGTGCATTCAATAAGCAACCCATAAATTTTAGGCCATGCTTGATGGGCACTGCTCCCAACTTCACTCCTCCATCATGCACATGCAAACCCAAATCGATGGGGTCAATGCCTCTGTGCAAAGCTTGAAGTCCTCTATCTCTTCATCTAGGGTCACTAAGTCTTTCTTAACCTCCTTAGCTAAGAAGGTCAAGAAGGGGGAGAAGTTAGATGAAGAACAACTCTCCAGTCACAAATCTCACTCACACAAATCCCCTCCAACATCAAAATCTGATAGTCCTGCTCTGCTTAAGACCATTGGAAATGAAAAAGTACCCGAGCTACATACTAATGAACAGATAACAGATGTACTTTTTATAGCAAGAGAAGCTGAACAACAAGTAGTTGTATTTCAAAGGGAGGCAAGTAGAGTAAAAAAGATGTTGAAAAGGAAGCTGTTGAAACAGCAAGAGAACTGAAGGATCCTTCAACTCAGGGGGAGCCAGATGCTGATATGGCTGAAGCTAATACTGAAACTAAAAAAGAAACTGTGAAGGAAGCTCAGGGTCAGGGGGAGCTAAATAAAGATACCATCATAACTAATGTAGAAGATGAAAAAGAAAAAGAACTGAAGGAACCCTCAACTCAGGGGGAGCAGACTGCTTTGAATCAGGGGGAGCTGAATGAACATCTTGCTACTGAAGCGCATGAAGAGGAAGGGAAACTCACCCCTTAAGAAGACCTGATCTCCCTTTAGTATTCTCTAGGAAGAGAAAAATTCATCCTACTCCTCCTAAGTAACTTTTTGCAAACATCATAAGTAGTTTACAATTCTGATCCTTATTCTCTGAAAATGATTTTGTATGTGAATATACATGTCTTTCCTTTCTTCTGATTACCTAATATATCTCTTTCCTATAAATATGCTTTGATGTGTTGATTAAAGCTGATAAAATTTCTCTCTGATCAGGGTTAAGACAAATAGGGGGAGATTGTTGGGGAAATGATTTATCTTAACCCCTAGAAATGAGTAGAAAATGAATTCTCAGAGTGAAAAATTAGTTTAAGTAAATATGAGTCGAATAGTAATCGACGCAACGTCGACGTACCTCTCAAAATGAGTCGAAGTAACTCTAAACAGAATTCGACATAACCGTAATCGACGTAACTCTGATTTCTAATCGACGCACGTCGATTTCTATGACATTCAAAAACGCGCCAGATCTCTTTCCTTTCTTTCTGTAGATCTGAAATTATGGAATTGTATTATTCTCTCATAGCCGTTCAGAATTAAATCTTTCCTTCTAATTGATTCTTGGCTAATTTGATTAAGATTATTATGGATGTTATTTGAAAATTGAATGACTTCTTTCCTTCTACAAAAATATTAATTATGGAAGATTTCTCTCTTACCATTTCTATGGAAGCTAATTGATTATTCTCCTATAGCAATATTTTTGAATAAACAGAGCTATAAATACACAAGGGGGTCGGCAAAGAAAAAGCACAAGTGATCCACTCCATTTTTGAAAAAGAGGAAAAGCTCCCAAGAGAAAAGAAAGAGAAAATTGAGAAAAGTGAAAGAGTGCTGCAGCAAGAAAAAGTCTTCTTCTTCTTCTTCCTTCTGAAGTCATACTGCTGCAAATTTCTGAAAGCTCTCACTAAAAGAGAGAAAGGCCTACAATCTCCTTTCACTATAGAAGAGAGATAACATTCACTATACTTGTGCTTCTAATCTTCTTGCTAGGAAGAAGATTCCTTCTTGCATAAATTGTTTCTTCTTCTTCTTCTTATTCTTATTTCAATTTCAATAGTGTAAAAGAGTTTTAAGAATCTTTCTTCAAAAGATTCAGTTGTAGTGGTTCTAAGAGTCTCCTTATCAAAAGACTCAGACTGGTTCTAAGAGTCTCCTTATTAAAAGACTCAGTACAAGATAGTGAATTCCTACCAAGGGGGTAGAAGAGTGGACTACCCAAAGTTTGTGGAACCACTATATTTCTTTGTGTTGTGCTGTGATTTTCTTTTTGCTATTTGCTTAATTCTTGCTGGTGTGTGGGAAGCTTAAAACTGTTAATATTATATATATATATATATTTGCTAATTTTGCACAAAATATTTTTAAATCTTTATTCACCCCCCTCTAGAGAATTCTAGTGAGGTTAACTGTGCACTTTCACCTTGGTATGATAATAACGAAAAACACACTTGATGCATGGATAACAAATTTCTTCCCCTTGAGTTTTTTGGACAAATGCTGTTTGAAGGAAATGATCAACCCCTTCAACGAAATCATGATGCCATCTAGGAAGGGTCATCCAACTCTTATCTCTATCCATCAGCAAGATCACAAATCTATTTCTAAAGAAGAAGAAAATGCATAGTGATATTGATTAGAGAATAAAGATAGGCATAAAGAAAAAAATTCGACAATTAACAAGAAAGCATTCACACCCAAAATTTCAGAAGTTGAAATAAAAATAAATGCTGGACCTGTAAAATGAATCGCCGACAATGGATGCTTCGGGAAGAAAGGAACAAAATACATGCAAAAATGAAACTACACTCAAAACCTAGCCGTCGGAGATGGGTATGGAAGCAGGAAGAAGGAAGACCTACCTTTACGAGCTTCTTCGTCTTCGTCGCCGGCAATAGGAGCACTGGAATGGGTACTCGTCGTTGTGAAGAGCACTGCCGGGACCGGGAAATGTCTTGAGGAGGAAGAGCGCCATTGGGTCGGCCGCTGGAAGAAGAGTGCGGTCTCAGATCTGGGAAATGTCATGAGGAGGAAGAGATTCGCGGCTAGGGCAGAGAGAAGAATCGCGGCTGAGCGAGATCAGGAGTTGTGAAAATAAAAGTGGCAGCCTTAAATAAAATGTGGTCAAAAGCCAAATATATATGTTCTAGTGTTAATGCATGAAATTGGTTGCATTTATTTATCGACCGTTGCGCTTATAAACGCTACCATAAATAAATTTTGGTAGTGTTTACATAACCGCTACAAATTAAGCGTTACCATATGCATGATATGGTGTAGTGCCCGCCTCCCGCAGCAAGATTATCCGCCACGTCATTTAAAATTACACACCCCTTGTCACGAGCATGACCAAGGGCGTGACATCCAGTCACGGGCATGATCTCTCCCGCGCCGCTTCCCGCTGAAAGCTTCCCGCCAGATGCAATTTTGAAGAGTACACTCCCTAGGTCACAGGCGTGACCAAGGGCGTGATGCACATGTAACGCCTATATTGAAGGCAGAAGGAGCCCTCTCCGCACCAGCATCGATCATGCCCCTTATAGGCCCTTGGTCACGGGCATGACCGAGGGCGTGTAACCTCAAGCCCTTGGTCACGGGCGTGACCGAGGGTGTGTAACCTCAAATTGAAGTCTATTTAAAGCCAGCTCCATCAGAATTTTAGGGACAAATTTTGGAGGCCCAAGTCTTCTTTTCTTGCTTTGTTTTCATGTTTTAAGCATTTCTTGTATTTCTCTTTCTAGTGTAATCGTAAGTTTCAATTCGTGTACTTTTTTTTTTCTAATTGTAGCTTTCATTTCAATAGTTTGCAAATTAAATTCCTTAGTTTGTAATTCCTTTTGAAAGACATAATAAAAATTAGTTATTATTCTTCGTCATCTCTTCTTCATTTCATCATGAACTCATTCATTTTCGTCGATTCCTCCATCTCCATGAGTAGCTAAATTTCAATTAGTACTCGGTCGAGATGATCCACGGAATAATATAATTTCATGAGTCAAATTTAGATTCTCTTTTTTCCCCCTTATAATACTTACGATTTATCCTTGATTTTAACATAATGATATCATATTATCGATACATGATTCTCGTTATTATTTTCGTTCTTTAGTTAGACGAACCAGCTCATATGGCGAATCGATCATTCAAGGATAAAGTGAGTTGCATGAAACCCTCGAGTGAGGATGATATAAATCTCCCAGATTGGAGTCAAATCCAATAGAGGGGTTCACCTCAGTAAAGCGAGTTTTAGGGGTTTTGATTCTAGAGCAAAAGCTCGATTGATCTACCTAAACTCAGCTGGGCGTATCCTCGACCCAAGGTGCGCTCAGAATATGGGAACCTCCATGGTCTAAGTATTTCTTTGAAAGAGAATTAGAATCTTATTTTATTCTTGTTATTTTTATTCTAAGGTGATTCAGGACCGAGTGCTAATCGTCCTTATTATTGTTTTAATCGTTATTCTAATTCACCATATTTTCTTTAGAAACAAACCAACTCCAAGCTTTGTTGATAAAATAATTGAGATTTTCTTGAAGTAAAAGTACTCAACCACCCCGAGTCTAATACGACCTTTGTTTTATAAACTTATACTACTTTCGATACAGTACACTTACCGTTATCATTTGCGGATATAGTTCAGTCCATCAACCAACATAGATAGATACACTTTAACTTGTATACACAACCCATTTACCAATACAACTTTTGCCCAAAGTTCTATGCCTTATATAGCAAAGATGAGTATCGTGATATTGATTTATCAAGTCATGCCTATAGGGTTGGCCACAGTTTTATGAGTTATGGAATGTAAGCATTTGGATTTCCCCTTTAGTGCATTCTCTAAGGATGCGTGGAAGTGCAATTGCATTGTCTAGCCTAACTCCTCACACATACGTAGAGACATAATAAACATACATTTCTAATCTATTAGCATTCAGTAGTTGTTACCTTTAGATTAGGACATATCATGAAGAAGACATACAATGTACACAAGGATTAAAAATCATATATCAAATAGTCTATATAATGATGTAGCTTCAGTTTCACGTCATGTATGCCCCTTAGCATGAAAATCTTCAGTGTATTTTTTGTGATTTTGAGTTTTTCAAAATTTTATGTGATTTTTGTTTATCTAGACACCGTTCGAGATTAAGACACCAAAGATATGACTACACCTTAGCTCCGTACTAAGTGATGGATGGGCATGAGGAGCTGCAAGCATGCTGTAGGTTGGGGTGTTAGTCACATATGCATACACTAAAGCCCACCTAACCTAACACTCTTCCCCTTAGTGCCTCACAAGGCCCCACTGGAACTCTCCCCAGTTAAGGACAAGACATGGTTTATAGATTAGCATCTCTAATGCACTCACCCTACGCCCCCGCTAAAGTGAGATAAAACCAAAGGATCTATAGTTAAGAACAAATATAAAAAATAATAAATGAATGAAGAACAAACATTTATAAGAAATAAAACAGAGGAAATATTTTTAGGCATTTTTAGATCACTCAGTAAAAATGAAAATATTTCATATAAATAGGCTATCGCCGATGGTAAAGGTACCGCACCGCGGTAGCACTCTTTACAAAACTTTGACTAGATCTGATCCCCACACATCTTCTCTTACCATTTGCTTTCATTCTTGCAGTTTCTGCCCGCACTACCTACGATTCAAGGTAAAATCCCTCCCTTTGTTTTCCCATTTTTGTTTTATGTTCAAATTTTTTGCATTTCCTGATGGATTTTCGAATTTGAGTTGGATCTATTCAAATAGGTTAGGAAGTCTGTGATTTCACTGAAATTTGAGTTTGAGGTTTTCATGTTTCTTCTTGGATTCTCAAATTTCTTAGATATATTATGTAATGACCCTATCTCACCAATTTCTCACTTTACATGGCTGGATCTGGAATTTTTGGTGAGGGGGATTCAGAGGAAAATGATGGGCTCATGGTCATCTGACTACCACGTGGCGGTAACAACGTTATCACGTGGTGGTAACTTCCAGAACCCATTTTTCTAATTATTTTTCTTTTCTTCCTTATCAGGTCATGACATCTTCCAGCTCACTCCCACGATGCAGTTTTTCAAAGCGTCACCATTCTACTACCCAATCCAACACTGCGGTGGAGAGTGCTACTGTGAGTGCGGCTATGGCCATAATGATCGATGTGGATTGATATCCCCATATCTGCACATACCTGGCCGATGCGGAAATCCTACCAGTCATTACGTCTGAAGATGCATTTTCATCGGTGCTGGTCTGTGAGTTCTACAACAACCTCCAAAATCCAGCGCTCATAACACTCAACGGAGGGGTGCAGTCCTACATCGGTTCACAGATTGTGACCATAGAGCACGAGGACTTGGAGAGAATGTATAGCTTGACTCCCTGCCCCCATCGAATCAATATCGTCAAGTCCTTCTGGACTAATCATGATTTTACCTTGATAAATCAGGTCCTCTACGGCGAGGGGAATAATCAGGACCTTATCATGACCATGACTTCTCTCACTCCAGATGCTCTCATCATCCAGAATGTCTTACGCCACTCTCTCATGTACAAATCAGGGGACACGAAGAAGATTACCGCCCAGCTCGTGATGGTGACTTATTTTATCCTAGCTGGCATATCATTCAGTGTGTCTGATTTGATATTGTCTATTATGAGATATACATTCCGATTGAGAAATCCCGAGCGCCAATGACTGAACACAATGCCTTTGGGTAGTGTGATTTAGAAAGTGTTTGCACATAAATATCCGACTATCGATTGGACACCATTTCCAAACGATAGTCATCCTAAGACATATGTAGTCGAGGATATCTCATCAACACCTAGCACACATCCATCTACTTCACATTCTCCTCTTCGCCGTGGAGGTTCACTCCTAGAGCCCCTACGAGATATGTATGAAATGATCGAGGAACAGAGATGGGAGATAATAGAGACGAAGAAGGTTGTTGGAGAACTAAAGAAGATGATGAAGAAGATAATGAGGAAGTTAAGTATTTCACCGACTACCTCAGACGGCAGTCAGGACTAGACATTCATTTGCTTTTGTATTGTAATAAGACAGGTTGGACACATATGTTAGTTTACGTATTACATGTTTTTATTTTATCCGTTATGATTGGTTTTGTGACGGCAACCTGCTTATATTTATGTTATGGTTTTCAAATATCTATTGCTAGTAAATTTTAATTTTAATTAGCACTCTTGATAACTAGCCTTTGAAATTTATTTTAAAGTTAGTAAAAAGATTTTGGTCACTTGTGAAGAGATGATTTTTATCTAGTTCTCGGTACATTAATTTAATTCATGAATTTTGTCTTAGTACTTATAAATCATCTTGCAATATATGTTAGGTGAACAAATGTGTGTTTGCTCAAAATAAAGGATAAATAAAGAAAAAAGAAAATAAGAAAATAGAAAGAGGAATCTTTATGCATATCGTGAAGAAGAAAGGTATAGTCATTATTTTGTCTTAACCTCACGCAAATCGAGGATATTATCAAATAATCATTTTAGGTATCCTATAGGGACCAAGAATGGTGGTTCCCTTAGGTTCCCAAACTTGATGTGATGGCTTTCGTGGAGACAAGGATGAATGGACCTTTTCAGGAGGAGACAATGTGTTTCAATTTAGTATAGGTCTCCATTCATACCTTGGTTGAATATTGGTTTTATGGTTCAAATTTCCATGTTGATTATTTTGAAATTGGTTCTTAGGAATTTTGATTTCAGTTAATTTTTCCAATGGAGTGGTTCTATTGTAAGACCCTATTTTTTATTCCGCTACAAAACCCGGTCTTATGCCCAGAACCGCCGCTTTGCGGTGACACCAACACTCGGGAATGTCGCCACTACAAAACGTAGATCTTGCCGGCCATATCGATCACAGAAGAAGAAAAGTATAAATGAAGCAAAAGTAAGCCCAAGCCCACATCACATGAAATATATATCATAATGAAAAGGACATGTCCACAATAATAACTGAAATAAAAGGTAGCAACATAAAGGGCTCATGCCCGGTACATCATTTCCTCACTACAGAATCACTCACGGAAGCAAAAATACTAAAGACACTCACGAATCCTGTGACTGGTGCTCCAATGATAGACTGGCCTGCCTCCATCTGCATCGGCCTCTGGTGGTGCTGTGTCTCCTCGATCCCCTAAAATGATATGGTACACCAACCGTTAGTCAAAAGACTAAGCCTCGTTTCCCCCCACCCATCCCCTAGTGGCCCTAGGCACCGAGAAGGAGGATGGAGCAGAGGACAACAAGGGTTATAAAACAAGCAGGTGACATGTCTTAGCTACAGGAGTGTCTATCACTACGCAGGTGTTAATATATAATTGAAGCAGTAAACAATAAGTAAGCAGAATAAAGAACAAGTAAAGAACAGTAAAGTAAGCAGGTAATGTAACATCCCCCAAGCAACTAGACCCCTAGAGTGATTTTGTCATAACTAGGTCATGACAAAACCCTAGGAAGCAAAAAAGACCATGTGAACTTAGGCAAGAAGGAGGAAAACCACAGTGATCTACAAATAGCAGTTTCCAGTTAACAAGCCTAGGGTTGGACTTTAGGGCCTCAACTTGACCCTTTGACACCACCATAGCATACGTAACCCTTTGGAGGGTCCCTTAGAGCATCTAGGACCCATTGGGGTCTACCAAAGAGGCCAAATTGACCAAAGTAAACCCTAACCTTAAATTGGTCAAGGTAGCCTATTTTTGGTCAATTGGCCTCCACCATGACAAATTGACCTTGCCCCTAACATTATAAGGATATTAGGGACCCAATGGACTAAAAAGCCCCATCATGGGGCCACCAATTTGGCCAATTTGACCTAAGTCAACTCTAGCCCTATTTTGGTCAAATTGCCCTATTGTGGGTCAATTGACCTCCACTTTGCCAAATTGACCCCACCTAGACCTTCCTAACCCTTAGGGGAGGCCAATGGGTCACTACCCACCCATTGGGGCTAACCCAAACGGTCAATTTGACCAGAGTCAACCCTAGCCCCAAATAAGTCAAACCACCCTATTTAGGGTCAATTAGGGTTCAAATGGACCAATTGACTTTCCCCAAGTTCCATTGATCACTAAGAGAGGCCAATGGGTCAAAATTGACCCATTGGGCCTAATTAATTTCTCCAATTTTACCAAAGTCAACACTTGGTCAATATTGCCTAACTTAGGTTAATTAAGCCCAAAGCTCAATCCCTTTGGGCTAAGCCCAATTTCAATGACCCAAATTTTTAGTCACCACTGAATTTACATGAAATGCCATGAAATTTCTGGAGGGGGTGACTAGAAGAGAGAAATTGGGAGTTTCCCCCAATTTGAAGAGAGAGAAAGTGGACATTCAAGGTGAATTCATGGTATTCAAGGCAAATTGACCCCCCATTCATCTCCCCACACCCTCCATTCATCTCCCCATTGAATTCTAAGACGTTTTCAAGCCTTTCCCATGCCATACGATGAAGGATTCAAGAGTTTTCAAGTGAAACAGAAATGGCCATTTATGGCACTCCTCTATTAAGCCTCCCCCTCCTCAAATTGACCGCTCCATCACCTTCAGAAGGGAGATATCAGTTGAAATCGAGTCTTAGATCATTTCATTTGGTGGAGAATCAAGAGATTGGCAAGGAGCACAACTTGAAGTGGGCGGCCATGGCAAATCCGGGAAACAACCACCCTCGAGCCCGATTAGAGGTCTGGTTCTTCTCCTCTCTCTCTATGGATATATCTTAGATCAAAATAGGTGAGAAATCGGGCTCAATTGAGCCCGATCCAAGTGAGAAAATCTGAAATTTTCCCTAAAAAAGGCTTGGGCGGGTTCGCCGGAAACTGCCCCTCTGGTGGCCGTGCCGCCGCCCAGAGATAACCACGACCTCAACGGAGGTGGTGGTAGTGGTTGCCGGCCAGGGAGGGGCCCGGGTGGCCGGGAAACGGGGCTGGAAAAGCTTCAGGATGGGTCAATCTCGGCTGTTGGCTCAAGGAAGAAGACGCAATCATGGCCCTTGATTGCTTTCCTGTATAGATTTTTATAATAATGATTATTATTCTGTTTTATTTTCTTATTACTGGCTGTAGTTAGAAATAATTATAGAAAATACATAGGTCCCTCTAGAGAAAAAGTTTTCAACACCAACGTTGTAGCCCTTGGAGTTTACTTTATTGTAAAATTTGTTTCAACCCAAAAGGAGTTCTGTAGCTCCCTGCAGGTTCATTTTGGTGGGACTGGTCCCTAGTGTAGGACAGCCACCATTTCTTGAATAACTTTTGATTGGTTTATGGGATTGACTTGAAATTTGAAACCTAGGCTATATGTACCTATATCTATAACTTATCCAAAGATAGGAATTTTAGGAGAAAATGTTTCTTAAGGTTTTTGAAATAATTTCATAATTCATATACTATTTAATTATTGGGTCAAATGACCTCCAATGACCTCCAAATTTTGGTGGGTACTTCCTAGGGTTATTATATGACCCTGGTAAAAATTTCAGCCCAGTTGGGACTGATTTGGTTAGGAAAATTGCTAACCCAAGTTTGGTCAAACTAGGTCAAAATAAGGTATGGTGTTCATTTTGGGGTATGGTGGTCAAAACTCATCAACATGACGTGAAACCTTGGCCACTAGTTTAGGATCACCTAAAACACCCCCATGAGTGATTTGGGGTGGTGTGGAGGTGGATATGCCCTAGGAACCTAGCATTATCCCTAGGGGTGCATATAGAACCTTGTGAAGGTCATGTGGTTAAACGTCCTAGAATGGTCATGGGACTTAGTAGATATGTTCATGAGGTGTAATAATGCCCTAGGGAATTTTGAGAGAATTTTAGGAGTAATTATTCCTCCTAAATTAGATTATAACCCCTTTAGGGCTTTATCTTGTAAAGAGAGTTTACATGCTCATATGGTCTTGGATGATGATGAAACCTTGGTAGTGCCTTTATAATCATATTATAGACCTCTGGTATTTTTTGTGTAATTAATTAAATGTTTTAACCAGTACTTCATTCATAAGACACTTGTTTTATCTTAGGCTTAAGAAAACTAATTAAGGATCCAATACTCTCTGGAAAATGTTGCAACTTGGTGCCAGGACATTTCACGGCACTAGGAAGCTTTTTAAATTTTTAAAGAATTTTTGGAGATTATTATCAGTAGGCTACTTCACAACATGTGCAAATTAGGATTTACTTGGATTAATTATTTGAGCAAGAAAATGTTTTCCATAAATTGTGAAACTCTGTCAGTAGGCTTTTCTGGACACTATAGAGATCTAGTAATTTTTCCATAATTTTTGGGTAAGTAATTTTGATGGTTCCTTCATTAACCTTCAAATTTGGATAGATGCTAAATATTATAATTAGAGGACAATTCCTGATTGTAAAATTGTGACACTCTGTACTTATGGTTATTTTGGCATGACAGATTTATCTTAATTTTATGGGATCCATATCATAAGAATACCTTACACTTCATGCTCATATTCATACTTGGCAAATATTGGAGAAAATTAAAATAAATGCTAAAATGTTAAGGAAAAATATGAATCTCTGGATTTAGTCTTATGATGCCATGATAGTCCTCCAGTAATAATATTGTGTCATGAGGATGAGTGTTTGGAGTACTTCCACTTATGTGGTTCATATAGTTCGTTTGGTTTGCGTATAGTAAAATTGTAAAACTTGGGTAACTAGTGGTCTACTAAGAGGAAATGGGGTTTGACTAGAGTTTATGGTCAGG
The DNA here is from genome assembly GCA_033032865.1 of Dactylorhiza incarnata. NCBI lineage: Eukaryota > Viridiplantae > Streptophyta > Magnoliopsida > Asparagales > Orchidaceae > Dactylorhiza > Dactylorhiza incarnata. The sequence goes on along the minus strand of JAWHQI010000160.1, from coordinate 2,644,760 downwards.
TTGGAGAGGTTGAGCTCACCAAAAAAGAGTTCATGTGGTAAGAGTGCTTGATTAGTCCAGGGTAAGGTTGTACTCGGGATTGACGAAAGATTGTCTTTCCCCTAGAAGTGTCACATACTACCTAGGGTTAATATAAGTGAAACGGTAAGAGGGTTATGCATATGGGTCGATACCAATAACATTAAATGCTTTGAGAAAGGGAGCCTTGGGGTGTCATCCCAGTATAGTTCCTAGTATCGTAGCGAGCCCCTTACAGGGTAATCCTTGGGAAGTCCAAGGTTAACCATAAATTGCAGGGTTAAGTTGTATACAAGATTAATTTAGTAATATACTCACTCACACCCCGTTGTCACGGGTATGTTAGTTGGTTTGGTTTTCAAGCGGTAGGCTCGATGGTTGAAGCAGTGGACTAGTTAGTCCGGTGAGCTTGTGACTCAGTAATGCTTGTTGGTACGGACGGGTTGGTCCGGCGAGCCGTTGGCTCGGAAGGTTATGATGACGGGCAGGTTAGCCTGGGGAGTTTATGGCTCGGGTATAGTAGAACATGTTTGCATGTGCATGAAGGTGGTGGGTCTTCAGTATTGGATGGTCGTTCACACTGACGTCAATACGTTGACTCGGCAAGTGTGTAATTTGCACTTAGCCATGAAAGTCTGGCGGTCCAGCCAGTAAGAATATGCAGATGCTCTGCGGTTTTGCGTTGAGATGTACGATAGGTCTATGTTAGGTAGTATGAATACCAACCTAGATGTGGGCGAGGCCCAACCCACCGCTTCCGTTTGCCACTACAGGAGTATCGTGGGAGTCTTGCTAGCTCCAAAAAGGGGGAACTAAAGGTCTTTGCCCATAGAGTCGAAGTGTGTGAGTTGCACTTGTGTGAACATAGCATAAACTGCATAACTCTGCATGTCATGACATAAGCACTGCATTTCAACCCCTACCACTATCGTATAAATTGGTTATGGGACTTTTTATACGATAGGCTTTGCTAAACGACCCCTTGGTCTATAGTTTTGTATGGGCATTCCTATAAACCAATGGTTACTTTTTTATTATATACCTTCTTAACTTACTGTTCTTTACTTGCTCTTTACCATGCTTTATATTACTGCTTCAATTATCTATATACACATGTGTAGTTGTAGCCATTTCCTATAGACAAGATCCGTCGTCATCTGCTTTGTTTTTTACCCCTTGCTGTCCTCCGCTTTGTCCTCCCACACGGTGCTTAGGAGCCATTGGGGGTGGGGTGGGGAACATAAGTCTTAGTCTTTTTGACTAACGGTCGGTGGACAATATCATTTTAGGGGATCGAGGAGACGCAGCAACACCAGAGGCCAGTGTAGACGGAGGCGGGCCAGTCTAGTACAGGAGCACAAGTTTCAGGATCAGTGAGTGATTAGTAGTTAGCTTCCGCGTATGATCTTGTGGTGAGGATATGATGTACAGGGCATGAGCCTCTTATTATTGTAGCTTTGTTATTTCAGGTATACCATGTGGACATTTATATATATAGTATGTGATTTGTGGACTTGAACTTCTATTGTTCGTTTATACTTTCTTCTTCTGTGATCGATATGGCCGGCAGGATCGACGCTTTGTTGTGGCGACCTTCCCGTGTGTTGGTATCACCGCAAAGCGGCGGTTCTGGGCATAAGACCCGGGTTTTCAAAAGAAAAAAGGGTCTTACAAACTAGTATCAGAGCCAAACCTCGATCCAAAGAAAAGAAGTCCACAAACCCTGGGCCACCCCGCGCGAGTTTAGTTTGAGGACAAACTAAGCAGCAGAAGCAATGGTGTGCCCATATGGGGAAATCACATGAAAAAGTCCACTTTTAACTGAGCCTTTTGACAAGTTTTCTTTTGTAGCCTGCGGCGAACCCTGCCCCCAGCAGGGAATACCTCCGACTGTAAAGATCTCTTTAGATAGTCCTTTAGGCAATGAGTTAGACTCAACCCCACTAGGACACATGACTTACCATGACAATTTATACCATGCCCTAGTCTGAAATAGACCGTAGGTATACATTTGATTAAGGTACGAGGATACCCCAAAGAGGTTAGAGGAGGAGCTTAATGCAGGAACCTAAGCCATAAACTCGGATGTCCCTACTTCACATACCAAGGATTATCCAAACTAATAGGACCGCCTTGGGGAGATTGAAACATAAGAAGAATGGTATGAGACTCGAAGACTCAACCCTCGTATCAGTGACATGATTATATTGAGACAACCACCACGATAAACACCGAGGGTCGAATAAGAATTCAAGTTCAGAAGAGACCCGTTTGGGATTGGGACACATGTTGACCCTGATAAGGTTGTCGTGGAGGGTACCTTGAAGAGTCTAAAGTATGGAGTACACGAAAAAGTCTCAAGATAGAACTCAAAGTCTAAGGTTGTGTGCCCTAAGGATTATTTGCATAACTTGGGACGAATATAACATGGTGATATTAAAGATACTTAGCCCAAAATAGATAGTGGCTTATCTTTTGTTTATTGGGGGTTATCTTTTGTTTATTGGGGCTTACCTTTTGTTTATTGGGCGAATTGGTTACTGACTTGGGTATCCCTTAGATCTAATTTAGCAAGTGCTGTACTGTGAGCATGATGATTTTGAAGTCGATCTTATTCAATCTTACTTGGACGATGATGAGATGGTGTATCCCAGAATGTGTATTTCCCCGGAATGAAGAAAGACGTCATAAGTTCTGTGATGCCCGATGAAGGCCAAGTGCAAAAGTCTTTGTAGAACAACCACAGTCACTGCCCAGGTTATAGTGGAAGTTCGAGGATATAATTATGGATTTCATACACAGGTTACCACATCCCCACTCTGGGCACAAGTTTATTTGGAACATCAAAGATAGATTGACCAAGATAGCTAGGGTCACCCCGGGCTGGAAGGACGCTCCCATTGGTGTTTGGTGGGATTTGTTGAGCAGTTTGTCCATTATTGTTGTGTGACCAGGACGATCGTGTCAGATCAGGATGGACGATTTATGTTCAAGAAGTGAAGATCAGTACTCTAGGATTATCTGAGCTCTTGGTTGATGTTCAGCATAACTTTCCACCCTCAGAGGGACAGAGGCGCAGAATTCCACCATCTTGGACCCAGGATGAGGATTTAAAGAGACTCAGCTCTGAATTTGTGAAGTACACAGATGCCCGGGTGCGACTGATTCGAGTTAGGATGCTAGAAGCCCAGAACAGGCAGGCCAAGTATTATGATGCGCGACATCGTGCAGTAGAGTTCAAGGTTGGAGACTAGGTGTCCCTGAAGATACGTCCGATGCACGGAGTCTCGCGGGTTCACAGACGGAAGAAGTATAGTCTAAGATAAAAGGGGCTCTACCGAATCCTGGAGTAGATAAGCCCGTTGGCTTATAAACTAGAGCTACCGCCGAAATTAGCCGGATTGCACAATGTCTTCCTTGTCTCCTCCCTTAGGAGAGCTCTACTATGGCCGGAGCAGCATATATCTATTACAGAAGGGCCAGTAACTTCTGACTGATCAGTTTGCATGGAGCAGATCAGGATAGACGATACGAAGAAGCGGGTCTTGCAACGCAAGAAGGTCCCACTGGTCATGGTCCCATGGAGAAATCATGGACAGGAGAAGCTTATCAGGGAGCCTCTAGAATTGATGTAGCAGAGATAGTCGGTGCTCTTCGAGTCAGGAATAACTTCAATTCTTAGGGGATGTTACGTTTAGTCACTCTCGGTGAAAACCCCGCAAGCCTAGCCTGAATTTCGAGAACGAAATTCTTATTTTTGTCTATTGGGATTTGTAAAATCCCCCAAGCAACTAGACTCCTAGAGTGATTTTTTCATAACTAGGTCATGACAAAACCCTAGGAAGCACAAAATAACATGTGAACTTAGGCAAGAAGGAGGAAAACCACAGTGGTCTGCAAATAGCAGTTTCTAGTTAACAAGCCTAGGCTTAGACTTTAGGGCCTCACCTTGAACCTTTGACCCCACCATAACATACCTAACCCTTTGGAGGTTCCCTTAGAGCATCTAGGACCCATTGGGGTCAACCAAAGAGGCCAAATTGACCAAAGTCAACCCTAACCTTAAATTGGTCAAGGTAACCTATTTAGGGTCAATTGGCCTCCACCATGCCAAATTGACCTTGCCCCTAACATTATAAGGATATTAGGGACCCATGGACTAAAAAGCCGCATCGTCGGGCCACCAATTTGGCCAATTTGACATAACTCAACTCTAGCCCTATTTTGGTCAAATTGCCCTATTGTGGGTCAATTGACCTCCACTTTGCCAAATTGACCCTACCTAGACCTTCCTATCCTTAGGGGAGGCCAATGGGTCACTACCCACCCATTGGGGCCAACCCAAATGGTCAATTTGACCAGAGTCAACCCTAGCCCCAAATAAGTCAAACCACCCTATTTAGGGTCAATTATGGTTCAAATGGACCAATTGACTTTCCCCAAGTTCCATTGATCACTAAGAGAGGCCAATGGGTCAACATTGACCCATTGAGCCTAATTAATTTCACCAATTTGACAGAAGTCAACACTTGGTCAATATTGCCCAACTTGCGTTAATTAAGTCCAAAGCTCAATCCCTTTGGGCTTAGGCCAATTTCAATGGCCCAAATGATTAGTCACCACTACAATTACATGAAATTCCATCCAATTTCTTGAGGGGGTGACTAGGAGATAGAAATTGGGAGTTTCCCCCAATTTGAAGAGAGAGAAAGTGGCCATTTAAGGTGAATTCATGACATTCAAGGCAAATTGACCCCCCATTCATCTCCCCACACCCTCCATTCATCTACCCATTGAATTCTAAGACGTTTTCCATCCTTTCCCATGCCATCCGGTGGAGGATTCAAGAGTTTTCAAGTGAACCCAAAATGACCATTAATGGCACTCCTCTATTAAGCCTGCCCTCCTCAAATTGACCCCTCCATCACCTTCAGAAGGGGGATATAAATTGAAATCGAGTCTTAGATCATTGCATTTGGTGGAGAATCAAGAGATCGACAAGGAGCACAACTTGAAGGGGGCGGCCATGGCAAATCCGGGAAACAACCACTCTCGAGCCCGATTAGAGGTCTGGTTCTCCTCCTCTCTCTCTATGGATATATCTTAGATCAAAATAGGTGAGAAATCTGGCTCAATTGAGCCCGATCCAAGTGAGAAAATCTGAAATTTTCCATGAAAAAGACTTGGGCGGGTTCGCCGGAAACCGCCCCTCCGGCGGCCGTGCCGCCGCCCGGCGATAGCCACTACCTCAACGGAGGTGGTGGTAGTGGTGGTCGGCCAGGGTGGGGGCCGAGTGGCCGGGAAATGGGGCTGGCAAAAGCTTCAGGATGGGTCAATCTCGACTGTTGGCTCAAGGAAGAAGACGCAATCGTGGCCCTTGATTGCTTTCCTGTACAGATTTTTATAATAATGATTATTATTCTGTTTTATTTTCTTATTACTGACTGTAGTTAGAAATAATTATAGAAAATACTTAGGGCCCTCTACAGAAAAAGTGTTCAACACCAAAGTTATAGCACTTGGGGTCTAATTTATTTTAACATTTGTTTCAGCCCAAAAGAAGTTCTGTAGCTACCTGTAGGTCCATTTTGGTGGGACTGGTCCCTAGTGTAGGACACCCACCATTTCTTGAATAACTTTTCATTGGGTTATGGAATTGACTTGAAAATTGAAACCTAGGCTATTTGTACCTACATCGATAACTTATCCAAAGATAGGAATTTTAGGAGAACATGTTTCTAAGGTTTTTGAAATAATGTCATAATTCATATGCAATTTAAATATTGGATCAAATGACCTCCAATGACCTCCAAATTTTGGTGGGTACTTCCTAGGGTTATTATATGACCCTGGTAAAAATTTCAGCCCAGTTGGGACTGATTTGGTTAGGAAAATTGCTAACCCAAGTTTGGTCAAACTAGGTCAAAACAAGGTATGATGTTCATTTTGGGGTATGGTGGTCAAAACTCATCAACATGAAGTGAAACCTTGGCCACTAGTTTAGGATCACCTAAAACACCCCCATGAGTGATTTGGGGTGGTGTGGTTGTGGATATGCCCTAGGAACCTAGCTTTATCCCTATGGGTGCATATAGAACCTTGTGAAGGTCATGTGGTTAAACGTCTTAGAATGGTCATGGGACTTAGTAAATATGTTCATGAGGTGTAATAATGCCCTAGGGAATTTTGAGAGAATTTTAGGAGTAATTATTCCTCCTAAATTAGATTATAACCCCTTTAGGGCTTTATCTTGTAAAGAGGGTTTACATGCTCATATGGTCTTAAATGATGATGAAACCTTGGTAATGCCTTTATAATCATATTATAGACCTATGATATTTTTTGTGTAATTAATTAAATATTTTAACCAGTACTCCATTCATAAGGCACTTGTTTTATCTTAGGCTTAAGAAAACTAATTAAGGGTCCAATACTCTCTGGAAAATGTTGCAACTTGGTGATAGGACATTTCAAGGCACTAGGAAGCTTTTTAAATTTTTAAAGAATTTTTGGAGATTATTATTAGTAGGCTACTTCACAACATGTGCAAATTAGGATTTACTTGGATTAATTATTTGAGTGAGAAAATATTTTCCGTAAATTGTGAAACTCTGTCAGTAAGCTTTTCTAAACACTATAGAGATCTAGTAATTTTTCCATAATTTTTAGGTAAGTAATTTTGATGGTTCCTTCATTAACCTCCAAATTTGAATAGATGCTAAATATTATAATTAAAGGACAATTCCTGATTGTAAAATTGTGACACTCTGTACTTATGGTTATTTTGGCATGACAGATTTATCTTATTTTTATGGGATCCATATCATAAGAATACCTTACACTTCATGCTCATATTCATACTTGGCAAATATTGGAGAAAATTAAAATAAATGCTAAAATGTTAAGGAAAAATATGAATCTATGGATTTAGTCTTATGATGCCATGATAGTCCTCTAGTAATAATCTTGTGTCATGAGGATGAGTGTTTGGAGTACTTCCACTTATGTGGTTCATATAGTTCGTTTGGTCCGCGTATAGTAAAATTGTAAAACTTGGGTAACTAGTGGTCTACTAAGAGGAAATGGGGTTTGACTGGAGTATATGGTCAGGTTGGAGAGGTTGAGGTCACCAAAAAAGAGGTCATGTGGTAAGAGTGCTTGATTAGTCCAGGGTAAGGTTGTACTCGGGATTGACGAAAGATCGTCTTTCCCCTAGAAGTGTCACATACCACCTAGGGTTAATACAAGTGAAACAGTAAGAGGGTTATGCATATGGGTAGATACCAATAACATTAAATGCCTTGAGAAAGGGAGCCTTGGGGTGTCATCCCGGTATAGTTCCTAGTACCGTAGCAAGCCCCTTACAGGGTAATGCTTGGGAAGTCTAAGGTTAACCATAAATTGTAGGGTTAATTTGTATACAAGATTAATTTAGTAATATACTCACTCACACCCCGTTGTCATGGGTATGTTAGTTGGTTTGGTTTTCTAGTGGTAGGCTCGGTGGTTGAGGCAGCAGACTAGTTAGTCCGGTGAGCTTGTGACTCAGTAATGCTTGTTGGTACGGATGGGTTGGTCCGACAAGCCATTGGCTCAGAAGGTTATGATGACGGGTAGGTTAGCCCAGGTAGTTTATGGCTCGGGTATAGTAGAACATGTTTGCATGTGCATGAAGGTGGTGGGTCTTCGGTATTGGACGGTCATTCACACCGATGTCAATACGTTGACTCGACAAGTGTGGAATTTGCACTTAGCCATGAAAGTCTGGTGGTCCATCCAATAAGAGTACGCAGATGCTCCGCAGTTTTGCGTTGAGGCGTATAATAGGTCTATGTTAGGTAGTGTGAATACCAACCTAGAGGTGGGCGAGGCCCAACCCACCGCTTCTGTTTGCCACTACGGGAGTATCCTGGGAGTCTTGCTAGCTACAAAAAGGGGGAACTAAAGGTCTGTGCGCATAGAGTCGAAGTGTGTGGGTTGCACTTGTGTGAATAACATAAACTGCATAACTCTGCATGTTATGGCATAAGCATTGTATTTCAACCCCTACCCATATCGTATAAATTGGTTATGGGACTTTTTATACGATAGGCCTTGCTAAACGACCCCTTGGTCTATAGGTTTGTTAAGGCATTCCTATAAACCAATGGTTACTTTTCTATTATGTACCTGCTTTACTTACTGTTCTTTACTTGCTCTTTACCATGCTTTATATTACTGCTTCAATTATCTATATACACAGGTGTAGTTGTAGCCATTTCCTGTAGACAAGATCCGTCGTCATCTGCTTTGTTTTATACCCCTTGCTGTCCTCCGCTTCATCCTCCCACACGGTGCTTAGGAGCCATTGGGGATGGGGTGGGGAACATAAGGCTTAGTATTTTTGACTAACGGTCGGTGGACCATATCATTTTAGGGGATCGAGGAGACGCAGCAACACCAGAGGTCGGTGTAGATAGAGGAGGGCCAGTCTAGTATAGGAGCACAAGTTTCAGGATCAGCGAGTGATTAGTAGTTAGCTTCTGCGAGTGATTTTGTAGTGAGGATATGATGTACAGGACATGAGCCCCTTATTATTGTAACTTTGTTATTTCAGTTATACCATGTGGACATTTATATATATAGCATGTGATTTATGGACTTGAACTTCTATTGTTCGTTTATACTTTCTTCTTCTGTGATCGATATGGCCGGCAGGATCGGCGCTTTGTTGTGGTGACCTTCCCATGTGTTGGTTTCACCGCAAAGCGGCGGTTCTGGGCATAAGCCCCGGGTTTTCAAAAGAAAAAAAAATGGGGTCTTACAGGTAAAGACAGGTATATAATAGAAAAGTAAGCATTGATTTATAGGAATGTCCATACAAACCTATAGACCAAGGGGTCGTTTAGCAAGGCTTATCGAATAAAAAGTCCCATAATCAATTTATACGATAGGGGTAGGGGTTGAAATGCAATGTTTATGCTATGAAATGCAGTGTTATGCTGGGTAATGTTATGATCACACTAGTGCAACTCACACACTTTGACTCTATGCACACAGACCTTTAGTTCCCCCTTTTTGGAGCTAGCAAGACTCCCAGGATACTCCCGTAGTGGCAAATGGAAGCGGTGGGTTGGGCCTCGCCCACCTCTAGGTTGGTATTCACACTACCTTACCTAGACTTATCGTACGCCTCAACACAAAACCGCGGAGCGCCTGCGTACTCTTGCTGGCTGGACCACCAGACTTTCTTGGCTAAGTGCAAACCCACACTTGCCAAGTCAGCGTATCGACGTCAGTGTGAATGACTGTCTATACCGAAGACCCACCACCTTTATGAACTTGCAACATAATTATTGTGTACTTCCGAGCCATAGGCTCCCCGGGCTAACCCGCCCGTCGCAACAACCTTCCGAGCCACCCGCTCGCTGGACAAACCCGTCCGCAACCACATCCACTGAGCCTACTGCTCGCCCAACCCACAAGGTAACACCCGCAGCAGCGGGGTGTAGGTGAGTGTATTATTGAGTTAATCTTGCATCACAATTTACTCCTACAATTTAGGGTTAATCTTGGACTTCCTGAGGTCTACCCTGTGAGGGGCTCGGAATAGTACTAGGGGGTACGATGGGATGATAGCCCAAATCACCCTTTTCAGGACACTTACTATTATTGATAACTACCCATGAACATACCCCTCTTACCATTTCACTTGAGTTAACCCTAAGTGTTTTATGACTCTCCAAGGGAAATGCGATCTTTCGTCGATCTCGAACACAACCTTGCCCCTTAGCTTATCGGGCACACTCAACGTATAGACTCCTATTGGTGACCTAAAATCTCCTCAACCAGACTAGGTACACCATCTACCTCCCATTCCCACCTAATGGTCTACAAGTTATCTTAACTCCACTGTTTTACTATTCGCAGACCAAACGAGCTACATGGAGTGCATGAGAGGAGGTACTCCAAACATTCATCCGAATGACCCAAGATTATTATTGGTGGTGTGTTATGATATTTTAACGCCATCTCCAGAAATTCATAATTTTTCTTCATAATTTGTTAATTATTATAATTTTTCCAGAATCAAAGTACCCATGATTTTGTACATCAAGTATGGTTTTCTGACATGGTATGGCTTCACTAAAATTTGTACAACTAGATAACAGCAAAATAACAGCCAAACCTGAATTTCACAATTTTCCAGAAAGATTCTAACCTCCAATTAAAATATAAACTAATTTATCAAATTCAACAATTTACAAAGGAAGTACTACAAATCCTCATTCAAAAATTACAAGAAAATTAACAGATACCCAAAGTGATTAGAAAAGTTCACTGGTTGAGTTTCATAATTTTCCAGATTTAGTTGACCATATAAATCCTATATTTAAACAAACAAATCATAGGGCACTTTGTGAAGAGAACCATATAAAAACTCCTCCAAAAATAATACCAATTTTATACAGATCATATTCTTGCCCTGAAAAGTGCTCTGACCAAGTTTCATGATTTTCCAGTGAGTATTAAACCCAGAATTAATTTTTATATGACAAGGGCACAGATTGAGTGTTATGAATGAATTACCATAAATAACGCTTCAAAATTCTTGACAAAACTACCAAGGAACTATATCATCAATATATGCTTACTGCCAAAATTTCAAGAACATCCAAGGTATTATGATTACGTAAATTCTTAATATAAGAAAGTGACCTAATTGATTCTTAATTAATTCTGAGAGGATAATTGTCCCTCAAAATTCCAGATAAATTATCTAGGACTCTACACCACTCTATGAACCTCTCTACCAAATTTCAAGTCAATCCAAGGAAATATGAGCCTATGTCCTTCAATAGGTTTGATGATGCATAATTTGACCTAAGTTATTAATATCGATATTTAAATATTATAACATAAATATATATATTGTTAATTTTATCCGTTAAATCGTATCTTTTTATAATTATATCCTAACCACGCATATTTGACTATTTTTGCAGGATCCCGGGACAGTTGCATTATCATTTCTAAAGAGCACGCCTTTATTTAGGGTGTGCCAAACTAAATATCGAGCGCAACAATGTTACCGTGTTACTGAACCATATTCAAGAAGAGAATGAAGCCCAAATGGTCTGATGAGATATTTTATCCTAAGTATGAAAGAGGCTAGCCACCTTTGACTATAAATTCAGCATGTGTTCATGAAGGAAGCTTCTTGGAAAGAGAGAAAGCTAGCCAACTTTGATCATACTTTTCAAGGCATGATAAGTGTGAAAAAGAGTAGCCGTCATTGACCTTTAAAACCAACATGTGTTTTTGACCAAAGGAAGCTTCATGGAAGCTTCATCCTCATGTCATCTACCATCTCTACCTCTTTGGTTTTGGCCCTATAAATAGGCATGAAGGAAGAGGGAGAGGAGATCATCCTTTCTTCCTTCATTTGAGCCTTCTAGAGAGCTGTTGGGAGTTTATGCTTAGAGTATTTTAGCTTAATGTTTTCATGCTTTAATGTTCTTGCAATCTTTTTTATCGTACTTGTAATCATTTTGCAAACTCGCTTTGTAATATCCTTATGCCCTTTTGATAACTTTGTTTCAATAAGAAATAAAATAGTTTGCTATTCCCTTTCTCTCTTTGTCTGTCTTATTATGCATATTCTTAACATGATTTTCATTTCCTACATTATTATGAGTAACTAAACTTTGTTTAGTGCTTGATCAAGATGATCCGAGGAATGTAATGATCTTCTCTTCTTAATTTAATTTCTTTTTCTCTTTTAACGACTGCTTAGGATTTACCCTTGATTAATATTTAGTGAGATCATATTATCGATATATGATTTTCACTTTTGTTCCCATATTCTAGTAGCTGAAAGTATCGTGTGTACAGAATGATCACTCACAGGTAAAGGGAGTTGAATGCAATCCTTGAAAGAGGACGACGTAAATCTCCTAGATTGGAGTCGAATCCAATAGCGGGGTTCACTACGTAAAGCGAGCTTTAGGGGTTTCGATTGTAGAATGAAAGTTCGTTCGATCAACCTAAACTCAGTTGGGCGTAGCCTTGAAAGAGGTGCGTTCATGTTTCGGGAATCTCTACGGTCCAAGTATTTCCGTTAAAGTGATTTAGAAAATTATTTATTCTTATTTTGATCGCTTAATCATCCTCTTTTATCGTATAATTGTTTTCTTATTTGCAAACCAACTCAAGGTATCTAATTGATAAGATAACGGAAATCTCTTTGAAGTAGAAGTAATCGGCGCGCCTTGGTTCTAATACGACCTTGATAATTCATATCCTATACTATAATCGATAAGGTACACTTGCCTTTATCGAGCATAGAATTGGAGAAAATCATTTCTTTTATAAAATCAAACAAATTCTCTATCAAGTTTTTGGCGCCGTTAAGTTTTTGCATTTTTTTATCTTCTTGTCTTTTTTCTTCTAGTGCATGACCCAAGGAAGCTCTTTGAGTAGTCCCGATATTCATTTTGATCCAGAGATCGAGCGCACCCTTCTGCAGCACCTCCGAACTCGTGATCGGGATTTTGATTTAAACTTTGAAGAGTCGATCGGAGACACTACTCCAGGAAATATGGGTGAGCCTAATCCGACCAATCCGCCCAATCCGAATGAGGTTCAGCAACGAACCATGTCCTATTATGCGCGACCAACTTTGGAAGGGACACAATCTAGGATTGTTCGCCCTACGGTGGCAAACAATAATTTTGAGATCAAGTCTATCATCATCCAAATGGTGCAACAGTTAGTAACTTTTGATGGACTGCCGGACGAAGATCCAAATTCACATCTTGCTAATTTTCTTGAAATCTGCGATACCTTTAAAATCAATGGTGTTACTGATGACGCCATTCGATTACGGTTATTTCCTTTTTCCTTGCGGTCAAAGGCCAAATAGTGGTTGGGCTCTCTTCCTAGAAGATCCATCACTACATGGGACGAAATGGCGGAAAAATTCTTAACTAAATATTTTCCTCCTGCCAAGACCGCCAAATTGCGCACTGATATCGCTTCTTTTATGCAAATCGACTCGTAGACTCTCTACGATACATGGGAGCGCTTCAAGAAACTTTTGCGTAGATGCCCTCACCATGCACTTCATACTTGGCAACAAGTACAAATTTTCTATAATGGCTTAAATTTTCAAACAAGACAGATGATTGATGCGGCCGCTGGAGGTACTCTTAATAATAAAACTCCGGAGGCCACTCAAGAGCTTTTCGAGGAAATGGCCATGAATGCTTACTAGTGGAATGTGCCTCGGTCACGTCCTAATAAGCCAGCCGGTCTTTTCGAAGTTGATGCCATGACAAGTTTAGCTTTGCAAATTGAGCGCTTAACCAAGCAAGTGGCGGAGATGTCTGTTTCCTCCACCACCCCATCATGGAATTATAATAATAATGTAATAGAAGAGCGGGTTGACTATATGGGGAATCTTCCTCGGCTTTCCTATAACCCGCCTAATGTACCGTATAATAATACTTACAACCCGGGTTATAGGAACCATCCGAATTTCTCATGGAGCAACCAAAGCAATGGCCAACGCCCCCCAAATATGAATCCACCTGGTTTTCCTCCACAACCACCAAAGCCATCTTCATTGGAAGAAGTCTTTTCTAAATATGTTGCCTCCAATGAATCCACCATCCGGAATCTTGCCGGATCAGTTAAAAACTTAGAAAATCAAATTGGCCAACTTGCCAAAATGATCTCCGAGCGCCCACATGGAGCTTTGCGGGGCAACACAGAGCCGAATCCAAGAGAAAATGCAAATGCAATCACCCTCCGCAGTGTAAAAAAGGTAACTTCTTCAAGTGTGATCGAGCCTGAGGTAACTGTTTCTGCTCCACCCCCTCCTATTTCATCGTCAATCACTTTATCTCCGAATGCTTTGAATTTTGCGCCGCCTTACCCGTCTAAAATCAGAAACGAGCGAGTAGAGGAACACTATAAGAAATTTCTAGAAATTTTAAAACAAATTCACATAAAAGTTCCTTTCTGCGAGGCACTCTCTCAAATGCCCAAATACGCAAAATATCTCAAGGAGTTACTCTCAAATAAAAAGAAACTTGAAGATATTTCGCGTGTTTCTCGCAATGCAGAATGCTCGGCAGTTTTGCTGAATAAATTGCCTCAAAAATTAAATGATCCGGGACGGTTTTCCATTCCGTGCTTATTCGACAATTTATTGGTAAAACATGCCCTAGCCGACTTGGGCGCTAGCATAAATCTAATGCCTTACTCTTTGTTTAAGAAATTAGGATTGGGTGATCCGAGCCCAACAAGAATAAGTATACAACTAGCGGATCGTTCAGTTAAGTATCCGGTAGGGGTTGTGGAGGACGTGCTCGTCAAGGTTGACAAGTTCATTTTTCCGGTGGACTTTGTTATTCTTGACATCGAAGAGGATGCCGAAGTACCCCTCATCCTCGGTCGACCCTTCCTCGCCACCTCCCCCGCAATAATAGATGTGAGTAATGGAAAGCTCCTCCTTCGAGTTGGAGATGATGAGGTTATTTTTCATATTAACCCCTCCATGCGCAATTCTCTTTCAAATGACGATTCATGCTTTCATTTAGACGCATCATTTGAAGAAGATTTTTCATTATTTTCTGATTCTGTTTCATCATTTTGTGACGATTCTGAGTATGCCGAATTATGTTGTTTAAAAGAATTCTTTCGTTCGTCGCCACCTGAGCCGATTAGCGTTGAAAATTTTAAAATTAAAACTTCTTATGAAGAGCCGCCCACTCTTGAACTAAAACAACTCCCTGATCATCTCAAATATGTTTTCTTAGAAAAAATTTCTAAATTGCCTGTCATCATTTCTTCTAATTTAAGTGATTCGGAAAGTTTTGAATTAATTCATGTTTTAAATAAACACCGTCGTGCCATAGCTTGGCAAATTTCGGATATAAAGGGGACTAGCCCTTCCTTCTGCACCCATAAAATATTATTAGAAGATAATTATCACAACACCGTTCAGCCGCAATGATGACTTAACCCCAACATGAAAGACGTCGTTAAGGCCGAAGTGATTAAGCTTTTAGATGCGGGAATAATCTACCTGATTTTAGATAGTACGTGGGTTAGCCCCGTACAGGTCATGCCAAAGAAAGGTGGAGTAACGGTAGTGGCAAACGAAAACAACGAATTAATTCTGACTCATACTGTTACGGGTTGGCGGATGTGCATCGAGTATAGAAAATAAAACGATGCCACCCGGAAAGACCACTTTCCGCTACCTTTTATCGATCAAATATTAGAACGTCTTTCCGGTCACTCCTACTACTGTTTTCTTGATGGTCTTTTGGGATATTTCCAAATCCCAATCTCACCCGAAGACCAGGAGAAAACAACTTTCACTTGTCCCTTCGGCACTTTCGCCTATCGAAGGATGCCGTTTGGTCTATGCAATGCGCCGGATTCATTCCAAAGATGTATGCTAGCAATCTTTAATGAGTTGGTAGAGGATGTGATGGAGGTTTTTATGGATGATTTTTCCGTTTTCAAAAATTCTTTTCAATCATGCTTAGCTAATCTCGATCGTGTTCTTCAACGCTGCGAAGACACGAATTTAGTTTTAAACTGGGAGAAATGTCATTTCATGGTCCGAGAGGGGTTAGTCCTCGGTCATAAAATATCTGGTAAAGGGATCGAGGTTGATAAGGCCAAGATCAAGGTAATTGAGAAACTTCCCCCTCCCACAAATGTAAAATCTATTAGAAGTTTTCTAGGTCACGCTGGTTTTTATAGACGGTTCATACAAAATTTTTCAAAAATTACAAAGCCGTTGACCCATTTGTGGGAAAAAGAATCTTCTTTTTTTTGATGACGAATGTTTATCTACGTTTAAAATTATTAAAGATAAACTTATCAACTCGCCAATATTAGTAGCGCCGGATTGGTCCTTACCGTTTGAGATTATGTGCGACGCGAGCGATTTTGCGGTAGGTGCCGTGTTAGGCCAACGAAGAAACAAATATTTCCATCCTATTTATTATGCTAGTAAAGCACTCATATCCGCACAAGCTAACTACACCACAACCGAAAAGGAACTTCTAGCCATTGTCTTCGCATTTGATAAGTTTAGGTCTTATATTACTCTTTCTAAAGTCATAGTTTTCACTGATCATTCTGCCCTCAGGTACCTACTAAATAAGGCAGACGCCAAGCCTCGATTATTGAGATGGATCCTCCTGCTGCAAGAATTTGACTTGGAGATCCGGGACAAGAAAGGAGCAGAGAACTTGGCGGCCGATCATCTCTCCCGCTTAGAGAACCCTGTTGCGGATACACTGGCAGAGGCTGACATTGATGACAAATTTCCTGAAGAGCGCCTCCTCGCAATCAAAAAGTTAATGAATTCTTCTACCCCTTGGTTTGCGGATTTGGCCAACTATCTAGTGGCACGGGTCTTGCCAAAAGGTTTTTCAAGTCAGCAAAAGAAGAAATTCTTTTCCGACATGAAGAACTACTTTTGGGAGGACCCCTTCTTATTTCGTATCTGCGCAGATCAAGTGGTAAGAAGATGTGTTTCAAGCGAGGAAGGCTTGCAAAATTTGCGGCACTACCATGAAGGACCAACCGGCGGACATTACCAAGCAAACCAGACCGCAAGAAAAGTGTTGGAGGTCGGTTTTTACTGGCCCTCGATCTTTAAGGATGCTCACTCTTTTGTGAAGGGATACGAAAGCTGTCAAAGGTCAGGTAACATATCTCGTCGAGACGAAATGCCCCAAAACTCCTTTTTGGAGTGTGAAATTTTCGATCTATGGGGTATCGATTTCGTAGGTCCTCTACCTCCCTCATTTAATAATAAATATATTCTCGTTGCAGACGACTATGTGTCGAGGTGGGCAGAAGCGCAAGCTCTCCCCACCAACGATGCGTGGGTCGTCGTAAATTTTCTAAAAAAAATATTCTCTCATTTTGGCATGCCACGCACTATAGTTAGTGATAGGGGCACCCATTTCTGCAATAGCCAATTCGCTAAAATTTTAGCGAAATATGGTGTCACTCACAAACTCTCCACTGCATATCACCCACAAACGAGCGGCCAAGTTGAAGTCATAAATTGAGAATTAAAAAGAATATTAGAAAAAAAATCGTTTCCATTAATAGGAAGGATTGGGCACTCAAGCTCGATGATGCGCTATGGGCCTATCGAACGGCGTACAAGACCTCTATTGGTTGTACACCGTATCGATGGTTTATGGCAAGGCTTGCCACCTTCCGGTTGAGTTAGAGCACCACGCTTATTAGGCGCTAAAATTCCTTAACCTTGATTCTACTTTGGCCTCCGAGCAAAGAAAATTCCAACTGAATGAACTAGATGATTGGCGTGCCAACGCCTATGAAAATAATCAATTTTATAAGGAGCGCTCAAAATTCTACCATGATAAAAATATTAAGTTTCCTAAAAGCTTTTCACCGGGCGATCTCGTCCTTCTTTACAACTCACGCCTTCGTCTTTTTCCGGGTAAATTAAAGTCCCGATGGTCCGACCCCTTTGTTGTTAAAGAGGTTTGACCATACGGGACCGTTCTTATCTCCCACCCGGAACTCGGCTCCTTTAAAGTGAACGGTCACCGCTTAAAATTTTATTTTTCTAATGAGACTTTGGCCACCAATATTGAAACTCTCACCATATAATCTTTCATGCCAATTAGTCATGCTACGCGACGGTAAACAAAGCGCTGTTGGGAGGCACCCAAAATTTTTTTTTATCTTCCTACTATTTTGTTATTTTGTTTTAACATGTTTTTGCAGGTTTCTGTTATCGCCTCCCCGACTTTGCTATCAGGGATGTCATCTTTCCTCTCTTCTTCTTTTAATGCATTTTTATTACTTCATACTTAGTTTTAAACATTGGGGACAATGTTTAACTTTAAGTATGAGGGTATAGCACCTTAATCTAATATAAAAAAAATATAAAATCCAAAAAAAAATCCATAAAGATGAAATATTTTTCTTTCCCTTGTCTTTATCATTTACAAAACAAAATATAATAAAACAAATTTTGAATAAAACTTATATAAGACTATTAATAATTTGAGTTATTTTTTTGCTAAATCATTTAGTACCCCATAACTTTGCATTTTCTTGTTTTTATTCATTCACATACTTGTTTAGTTAATATAAATTAGATTAACTTTCATATTGTCTATGTTTCATGAGTAATATGTTGACTCATGTGGTGTTTCTAATTAAGGTATATGATATTTTTGAAAAAACTCTTAAATATTTGCACTTTTTCATAGCCATTTTTCTTTATGTTTTTCACTATTATAAAATCTACCATCTCATGTTTTCCCTGCTAAAAATCTTTGAAATAATTGATTACTGTTAAGTATATTAGATTCGAACCGATCTAGACGCTTATTATCTTCATTTTTCATGAAAAGTCAATTATCTTTATTTTCTATCCGGAATTTACTTCTCTTTACTTTCTCAATACTTTGCTTTAAGTAGACTAAAGAGCATGAATATGATTTAGGCATCCTTTTGATCAATTTGAGCTTTTGTATCCCGAACCTTAAATTCTTAATCATTGCTAGCCACGTTGCGCTTTTTCCATTTTCTTTGTAAGCCCCACCTATTTCTCACCAAAGCCATATAGTTTACCCATTTTGCACACTTAAAACTTTTGAGCTTTATTTGTCACTTGTGTGTACTATATTTTGTGAAAATGGTGGAGATTTATATTATATCTCAATTGCTACAAAAGAAAAAAAAAGGGAAAAACCCAATTGTTTCAAAAGAAGGAAAAAGATATGATATATATATATCTATATATATGAAAAAAAGGATTATTAATGACATTTTAACCTCAACTTTATATTGCAAAATTACTTGGGGTGTCAAAATTTTATTTTCTAGCAACAAGTTCTTTGCAAAGCTCTTCTTTTTTGTTTTAAGTGTGCTTTACCCTTCATGTTTATCTTTTGAATTCCACACCCATAAAGCCTAAGCCAAAAATATACACCTAATGAAAGTCCTTTTGATTCATGCTCCCAAGGTTTATGTTTAGTACGATAGCGAGAAAGTAAATTGAGTAAGTTTCTAGGTAGCAATATTGATCTTTGATTTAGATTGATATGATTATAAATGTCTCTTAGATTTTAGTAGCAACTCAATATCCTTTTCATTCATCACATTACTCAATTTTTAATTTTGCTTAAAACATGAGATGATTTATTTTTATAGTGAAAATTGTAAAACTTTGTGCCAAGACTAAGTAAGAATGTTTAGGTTTCTTTTCATAATTTCTCTATCTTAATTTCGCATCGTACTTGTGTTTGACATAGCCAATTAGTTTGGTTAGTCCTTTTTATCTTCGCTAGCTCGTATGTCTTTGCTTGAGGACAAGCAAAATAATAAGTTTGGGGGAATTTGATGATGCAAAATTTGACCTAAGTTATTAATATCGATATTTAAATATTATAATATAAATATATATATTGTTAATTTTATCCGTTAAATCGTATCTTTTATAATTATATCCTAACCACGCATATTTTACTATTTTTGCAGGATCCCGGGACAGTTGCATTATCATTTCTAAAGAGCACGCCTTTATTTAGGGTGTGCCAAACTAAATATCGAGTGCAACAATGTTACCGTGTTACTGAACCATATTCAAGAAGAGAATGAAGCCCAAATGGTCCGATGAGATATTTTATCCTAAGTATGAAAGAGGCTAGCCACCTTTGACTATAAATTCAGCATGTGTTCATGAAGGAAGCTTCTTGGAAAGAGAGAAAGCTAGCCAACTTTGATCATACTTTTCAAGGCATGACAAGTGTGAAAAAGAGTAGCCGTCATTGACCTTTAAAACCAACATGTGTTTTTGACCAAGGGAAGCTTCATGGAAGCTTCATCCTCATGTCATCTACCATCTCTACCTCTTTGGCTTTGCCCCTATAAATAGGCATGAAGGAAGAGGGAGAGGAGATCATCCTTTCTTCCTTCATTTGAGCCTTCTAGAGAGCTGTTGGGAGTTTATGCTTAGAGTATTTTAGCTTAATGTTTTCATGCTTTAATGTTCTTGCAATCTTTTTTATCGTACTTGTAATCGTTTTGCAAACTCTCTTTGTAATATCCTTATACCCTTTTGATAACTCTGTTTCAATAAGAAATAAAATAGTTTGCTATTCCCTTTCTCTCTTTGTCTGTCTTATTATGCATATTCTTAACATGATTTTCATTTCCTACATTATTATGAGTAACTAAACATTGTTTAGTGCTTGATCAAGATGATCCGAGGAATGAAATGATCTTCTCTTCTTAATTTAATTTCTTTTTCTCTTTTAACGACTGCTTAGGATTTACCCTTGATTAATATTTAGTGAGATCATATTATCGATATATGATTTTCACTTTTGTTCCCGTATTCTAGTAGCTGAAAGGATCGTGTGTACGGAATTATCACTCAAGGGTAAAGGGAGTTGAATGCAATCCTTGAAAGAGGATGACGTAAATCTCCTAGATTGGAGTCAAATCCAATAGCGGGGTTCACCACATAAAGCGAGCTTTTGGGCGTAGCCTTGAAAGAGGTGCATTCATGTTTCGGGAATCTCCACGGTCCAAGTATTTCCGTTAAACTAGGGTTCTAGGGCACTTCAACCCTAATCCACCCAAAAACACTTGTGTGTGTGTGTGTGGGGGGGGGGGGGGGGGGGGGGGGGTATTTTATGTGATATTAAATTAGTGGCCAAGGTTTCATTACTTTTGGATGAGATTTGCCCATTCAACCCAACAAGTGCACTTTTGACCTTTTAACCCCTAGTTTGTCCAATCTTGGGTTACTCAATTACTCAAACAAATAAATCCCAAATGGAATGAAATTTTTACCAGAGACCTGAAGTGACCATTAGGACCACCCACCAAAATTTTGAAGGGTTTTGATGTAATTAGACCCTATAATTATTTATTACATGAATTATTAAATTTATACTAAAACTATAGAAACAGTTTCTCCAAAAATTGCCATTTTTGGATATGTTGAAGGTAAGGGTAAATTCTAACCTATGCTCAAAATTTCAAAGCATTTGGACATCTGGATTAATGGGGGCACACAAATCAAGCTCTGGTCAACACTTTGTATAGGTTGCACCATTTTTAGTGCTGCAGTCAAACCAATGGGCCAAATTGGCTCAAATTAATTTTAAATTAAAGTAGGCATCACGGGCAACAAGTTTGGTATAGATCACTTTTCCAGTAGAGAGCTCTAAGTATTTTCTATAATTATTTTTAACTACTGCCAGTAAAGGGGCAGGAATAGGAATATCAAATATATTATTACATAAACTTGCACAGATCTTATAACACAAACAAAGGGCATCCCTTCATCTTCTCCAATCAGCCAATGACCATGGTTGGCCCATCATGTAGCAACTTGGGAGGTGATTTCCCGGCCACCTAGACATTCTCCTGATCGGCCAATGACTCCACCACCTCTGTTGAGATGGCGTCCGACGATATACGATTGTTGGCCGGCCGGAGGCGGCCGAAATCAAGGAATTTGAACAAGAGAAGAAAGCTTGAAACACAAGCTTTCGGCCATGCCGATCCAAGACTAATTGGACTCAGATCTAGTGGCCAAAATGAAGCGATCAACCCACTAAGAAATAAATGAGAGGAGAGGACCTGAATTGTGGCTTGTAGTCGTGCCGATCGCCGGTCCGCCATGGTTGGTCGAGAGATCTTGGGTGCCATGCCGATAGGTGCTTAGGTAGGAAAATCATTCTAGAAAAATGGGGGAAACTCATTCCCTCCACCCCTTGAGCCCTTTTATAGAACCAAATCCTGGTGGGGGAGGAGATGAAGCTTGGGATTCCTCCATTAACACCATTCATGGTGGAAATTTCGGCCATCCCCAAAGGTCACCACATTCACCCTCCTTAAAAGTTGGAAAACCTATTAGTATTCTTCTAATTGATAAGGGGAATGATCCCCCATCAATTGGGAGGACTTTTGGACTCCCTTGGTGTTGGAACCATAGTTTTGATTTGAGTTAGGATCCATCTTTGGTCTAAGTTTCTATCATAACATATCTTGTATAAACTAGATTAAATCTCATTAAGACAAGAGACTCAAAAAAGAAAATAATATAAGTTCTCTGCGTTCGACGAACTCCTCGCTGCGATCGACGAAAGGCCAGCAGCGCTCGACGAAATATCAAAGAAGCTGCGATCGACGAAAAGCTAACTGCGTTCGACGAACGACTTACATTCTGCGTTCGACGAATGACTTACATTCTGCGTTCGACGAACGACTTGCTTCAATCTCAGAGGCTCAGCGGTTGACGATTTTATTCAGTCTTAGCGGTCGACGAATTTGCTCAGTTCTGCGATCGACCAAAGTTCTCTTCAGCTGCGTTCGACGAAATCCAAGCAGCGCTCGACGAAAAGTTCATTCAATAATGATCGACGAACTAATTAATGATCAGATTGACGAACGACGAGCTCAGCCCGACGAAATTCAAGCTGATATCGACGAAATATTTTCAGCTATATAAATTATCATTTCTTAGCTCGACTAAAATTATATATGTTGCCAGATTTGATAATGCAATATTTTAAATAGTTTAGACTTATATATTGCTGCTCTTCTATTTGTTTAAATTATCACTGCCTCACAATAATTGATATAGCCATTGTAGAACAACAATTAATATAGTCGTTGCAGAACATTAATGTATAGCCGTTGCAGAAACAGCTAAAATTAAAGATGGCAGTTTACCTTCTCGAGGAGTCAAGTTAAAAAAAGAGACTTTATCTCTTCCCCTTCTCAACAGAAGAAATACAGACAGAGAGAGAGAGAGAGAAGGAATAGAATGAAGAATTGAACATAAGAGAAAAGGCTCTCCAAATTACATACAGAGCAAGCACTGAAAACAACATATTTTATCTATCTTGTTTACCAATTCTTCTCTGCAGATCATCTTCATCCTGAGACACCTAATCCAGATCATTTGCTCAGGATCTCAACTGTAGAAGAAGAAATAAAGGAGTGCTACATTCTAAAGAAGAAGCTTCCTCACCTGATCATCAAACACTAATCAAATCAGGGGGAGCTCTTCAATATCATCAAGGATCAACTAAAGTCTTCTTAGAAAGAGAAGAACAATATATTTTCTGTTTTCTTTTACTGTATAAAGGGTTATAACTCCCTTCAAAAGTTACAGCCATTGGTGGCAGGGCACCTGATCAAAAACCTGTAGTTGGGTTAGAGCACCTGATCAAAAGCTCACTTGGTGTGTGGACACCTGATCAAAACTCCCTTGGTGACATGGCACCTGATCAACAACCTATAGTGGAATCCTACCAAGTGAGGTAGAAGAGTAGACGTACCCAGGTTTAGTGGGGAACTACTATAAAATTCTTGTGTCATCTGTGTTGTGATTTGCTATGATGTGTGCTCTCTTTGTGTTTGCATTTATTACTCACTCAGTACACATATATATATCACTATTTTAATTCCGCTATAAATTAAGTGAAAAACCTTTTAAAACTCTATTCACCTCCCTCTAGAGTAAATCTAAGATCTAACATCACTTTCAATTGGCATCAAAGCGTGGTTGATTATATCAATCACTTTCAACTGATATCAAATTGACTTTCAATTGGTATCAGAGTGAGGTTGATTGTATACAGGCTCACACCTGAATCCAAAGATCAATTAGATCTTAAATTTATTTTAGAGTTTTATCTTTTTTTATGGTTCAAGAAGAATTTTCATTTTTCAGACCACCTATCTGCAATTTGAATAACTTCTCTCTATGACAAGCTAGAATTAGATTATATATGAATGCAATAGATGAAGAAATTTATAATTCTATTCTGACAGGACCTTCAACTTCATCAACATCAACATCAACAGATGCTCAAAAGATGCTGAAAAGTGCTGATGCAAAGGCTATGAATATATTAGCCCAATCAATGTCAAATGACATTTTTCAAATAGTTGCTGACTGCACTTCAACAAGAGACATCTGGAACTCCCTCACAAGAATGATAGATAAATCTTTTTCCACCTCAAGTGATTCAGATACAGAATCAACATCTAGTTCAAGTGAAGAAGAAGAAGAACAAAAAGCTATAGAGTTCTGCATGATGGCCATAAATGGCTCAAACCACAACTCACATGTAGAATCTGAATCTGATGAAGATGAGGTAATTCTAAGTTTTGATTTTACTCCTCAAAAATTCAAATCAGATTTTGAATTGCCATGTACAGATTTAATAAAATCTGAGAAAGAATTCACATCTCTCAGAAAAGAGTTAACAGAAATAACCAGTTTAACTTCTGAAAGTAATAAACTTAAAGAAGATTTAGAATATCAGAAGAACAAATTATTTCTTTGAAAAATAATTCAATTAAAGCTGAAATTTTTAAACAATCTCTTAATAAAAGAAATATCAAAATATTGAATATCACAAGCACTATAAATGCCAGATTAATTGGCATTAAACTTAGCTTAGGATTTGTCTCTGCTAAGGAAAAAGAGATAACAGAAAATTTAATAGAAATCGTTAAAATTTTATGTGTTCAACAAAATTCGTTGAACCAAGATCGACGAAATCAAATGACTTCGTCGAACACTGATCGACGAAAGTCGAACACAAAAATCAAACATAAATTTCTTGTGATCAGAGCTCAATGAATCAGAGTTCAATGAACTCTGAACACAGAGAATAAATATAACTATTCTTTAATCAGAGATCAACGAAATCACTGCACCTTGTCAACCCGAGATCGACAAAATCAGAACAGTTTATCAAACATATATCTTAATGATTATCAAAGAAAAATTTCAATTGGTAAAACACTTAACAGATACAAAAGCCAATATAACTAACTATAAGGCAATACTTGACCTATTAACTCCAATTGTAATCAAACAAAAAGTTATAGGATTCACTTGAATTTTCTATCTTAAAAACAAAGTCAGATAACTTTATGTTCTAACAGAATTTCTCAGGTCCATCAAGATTTGAGTACTCTACTCTAGTTGCATTGATCAGAAATGATCATAGCACTGAGTTTGAATCTCTTCTGATGAGAGAATTCTGTAAGAAGGAAGGTATCAGGCAATGTCTTTCTGAGAAGATAAACATTTCCTTAGAATCCATTAACAGCTGTAGCAACTCATCATATTAATAAAAACCTATTGAAACAAAATCTAGGAGAAAATTAAAAGAAGAAGGGAATTAAAAGAAGACGAGAAATTTAAAAGAAGAAGGAAAGTAAAAAGAAGAGAAACTAAAAGAAGAAGAAATTCAGTAACTTATGATTAAGAACAATTAATTTTATTATCTGTTTATCTCCTTAAAAGCTTTATAATATCTTTTGAAATACTTTATGCTTTGAGTTATTCTATTTTTCTCTTGCTTGGCATCCTAACCCAAATATGGGGAGATTGTTGGATCACCAGTATTGATTTGGATTAGGATCCCTGTATGATTTAATTAGGATCCCTGTATGATTTTAATTAGGATCCCTGTATGTTTTATATGTCTTAAAATTTCAAATCTGTATCCCAACTCAAATAGGGGGAGATTGTTGGAACCTTAGTTTTGATTTGAGTTAGGATCCATCTTTGGTCTAAGTTTCTATCATAACATTTCTTGTATAAACTAGATCAAATCTCATTAAGACAAGAGACTCAGAAAAGAAAATAATATAAGTTTTCTGCATTCGACAAACTCCTCACAGCCATCGACGAAAGGCCAGCAGCGCTCGACGAAATATCAAATAAGCTGCGATCGATGAAAAGCTAACTGCGTTCGACGAATAGCTTACATTCTGCGTTCGACGAATGGCTTACATTCTGCATTCGACGAACGACTTGCTTCAATCTCAGCGGCTCAGCGGTCGATGATTTTATTCAGTCTCAGCGGTCGACGAATTTGCTCAGTTCTGCGATCGACGAAAGTTCTCTTCAGCTGCGTTCGACGAAATCCAAGCAGCGCTTGATGAAAAGTTCATTCAGCAATGATCGACGAACTAATCAATGATCAGATCGACGAACGGCGAGCTCAGCCCGACGAACTTCAAGCTGAGATCGACGAAATATTTTCAGCTATATAAATTATCATTTCTTAGCTCGACTAAAATTATATATGTTGTCAGATTTGATAAAGAAATATTTTAAATAGTTTAGACTTATATATTGCTGCTCTTCTATTTGTTAAATTATCACTGCCTCACAATAATTGATATAGACATTGCAGAACAACAATTAATATAGTCATTGCAGAACATTAATGATATAGTCGTTGCAGAAACAGCTAAAATTAAACATGGCAGTTTACCTTCTCGAGGAGTCAAGTTAAAAAAAGAGACTTTATCTCTTCCCCTTCTCGACAGAAGAAATACAGACAGAGAGAGAGAGAAGGAATAAAGTGAAGAATTGAACATAAGAGAAAAGGCTCTCCAGATTACATACAGAGCAAGCACTGAGAATAACATATTTTTTCTATCTTGTTTGCTAACTCTTCTCTGCAGATCATCTTCATCCTTAGACACCTAATCCAGATCATTTGCTCAGGATCTCAACTGCAGAAGAGGAAAGAAAGGATTACTACATTCTAAAGAAGAAGCTTCCTCACGTGATCATCAAACACTAATCAAATCAGGGGGAGCTCTTCAATATCATCATGGATCAACTAGAGTCTTCTTAGAAAGAGAAGAACAATATATTTTCTGTTTTCTTTTACCTGTATAAAGGGTTATAACTCCCTTCAAAAGTTACAGCCATTGGTGGCAGGGCACCTGATCAAAAACCTGTAGTTGGGTTAGAGCACCTGATCAAAAGCTCACTTGGTGTGTGGACACCTGATCAAAACTCCCTTGGTGGTAGGGCACCTGATCAACAACCTGTAGTGGAAACCTACCAAGTGTGGTAGAAGAGTAGACGTACCCAGGTTTAGTGGGGAACTACTATAAAATTCTTGTGTCGTCTGTGTTGTGTGCTCTCTTTGTGTTTTCTTTTATTACTCACTCAGTACACATATATATATCACTATTTTAATTCCGCTATAAAATTAAGTGAAAAACCTTTTAAAACTCTATTCACCCCCCTCTAGAGTAAATCTAAGATCTAACCTCACTTTCACTTGGCCATGAATTTGGCCAGCAAAATGAGTCCCGTCCGCCTCCCGTAAATTGAGCTACCACCGACGCTAGTACTAGCGTTAGCGCTAAAATCTCGACGACATAACGCTTGCTGGTTTGGCAACTACTAGGCGCTACCACTACCGCCAACACTAGCGCTAGTGCCTGCGTTAGCATTTCGACAGTATTTGGTTTGTCTCAGCGGCTCAGTGTTCGTTTCAGCAATTCACCTAAATCACCACTACCGCCAGTGCTTGCCGCTAGCGCCGGCGCTAGTGCCGCATTCAATACACCTCCTTCTTTCTATAGTTGGATAATCGGGGTATTATGAGGGGATACTTTTATTGGGTTAGTCATGTCATGGTGGGGTCATGGGTCACGGTGATGCCCTAAGGCCAACCCTAGGCTTGGTAGCCAAAAATCACTATCCACAGACCATGGTGATTTTTTCCTCGAGCCTAAACTCTTATGTTCTCTTTGCGCATCCTAGAGTTTTGTCATGACCTAGTCATGACAAAACTGTCATAGGGGTCTAGTCATTTGGGGGATATTAAAAATCCCAATACATAAAAATAAAAATTTCGTCCCCGAAATTCAGATTAAGCCTGCGGGGTTTCTAAAGCAAGTGCTCGAATGTAACATCCATAGAGAATTTAAATTGTACCTGGCGTGAAGAGCTCTGGATACCTCTGTTGCTGCATCAGGTCTAGTGGCTACTAGGTGTGCTCCTCCTGCCCATGATTCCTCCACAGGACCTTGACCAGCAGAACCTTCTTATGCCATAGAGCTCGCATCTCGGTGTCGTCTATTCAGATCGGCTCCAGATGAATTGATTGATCAGTATCTTCTGTCTCATCCGCTATAGATATATGCTGCTCCGGCCGTAGTAGAACTCTCCTAAGGAAGGAGACGTGGAAAATGTTATGCAATCCCGCTAGCTCTGGCAGCAGCTCCAGTCTGTACGCTACAGGACCGATCCGCTCCAGGATCTTGTAAAGACCCATATACCTAGGACTGAGCTTCTTCTGTCCGCGTACCCGCGAGACTCCGTGCATCGGTCGTATCTTCAGAAACACCCGGTCTCCAACCTGGAAGTCTACTACACGATGCCGCGCATCATAATACATGGCCTGCATGCTCTGGGCTTCCAACATCCTGTCTCAGATCAGTTTCACCTGAGCATCAGTATCCTCCATGAACTCCGAGCCGAGTGCCTTAGGATCCTCATCCTGTATCCAAGACAGTGGAGAACTGCACCTCCATTCATATAACGTCTCATAAGGGGCCATGCTTATGCTGGACTGATGACTGTTATTGTAGGAAAACTCTACAAGCGGCAATAGTCTCTCCCATGGCTCTCCACAGTCCAAAATGCATAGGCGTAATAGATCCTCCAACGTCCAGTTGGTATGTTCTGTTTGCTCGTCTGTCTGTGGGTGGAATGTTATGCTGAATGTCAACCGTGTACCCAAATAAGCCTGGACCGATCTCCACTCTTGGAACATAAACCGTCCATCCCGATCCGACACGATTGTCCTAGGAACACCATAATACCAAACAAACTGCTCCACAAATCTCTATACCAAATCTTTGACTGGAGCGTCCTTCCTGAGCGGGATGAATCTGGCCACCTTCATTAACCTGTCGACGATCACCCATATTAAATCATTCCCCGCATGTGATCGTGGAAGTCCATGTATGAAGTCCATCATGATGACGTTGAACTTCCACTCCGACATCGGGAGTGGCTATAATAATCCGGCCGGGCTCTTGCATTCCTCCTTCATGAATTGGAAAGACTCGCAGTGGGTCACAAAATAAGTGATGTCCCTTTTCACGCCTGACCAATATATGGTCCTCTTCAAATATGTTGTCATCTTGGTGATACCTGAGTGCACCAAATACCTACTGTAGCGAGCCTCCATCATTATATTGTCCCAAATTCGGCCCCCTGCCGGAATATATACTCGGCCTCTAAAACTCAATAGGTCGTCCTTCAACGAATAATCTCCGGCTGTGCCTGCCTCCAAGGACCTAAATATTGGCACCAACTTGGCATCCTGCCTCTGCTCATCCTTGATACGGTCTCATATATCATCCGTAGTACTCATCGACGCCAGGTACTGCTCATATAGCTTCGGATCATCCTTGGATACTAAGGAGATCTGCATGTCCTCTTGCATCTGTACTAGCTCCACGACCATCAACTGAGGCTCTGCTTTAGATGTGGTAGCTCTCCTCCTCAGTGCGTACGCTACCACATTTGCCTTCCCTGGGTGGTAATGCATGGTAAAGTGTGTGGAAGTAAAATTATTTATGTTTTATTGTGCACTTTACTCTACATATGTCTTATATTTTTTTATTAAATCATTTGTTCACTTTATTCAAAATACACTTATGTGCACATCATTATCTTCCATAACACTTCTTCTCATAAGAATTGGACCCTAATTGCTAATTCTATACTCTCTTTATATTTAAAATGAACTAGATAACCTAGCATGCTCTTTTCAATGTTTGGTATGTCTTGAATTTGTGAATTAAAATAACATTGTAGTAGTCTCTTTGTAATATTTTTTTTATGCTTGGTTACTTTATTGTCAAAATTTTAAATGAATAATGATTTACAAAAACAATTTTTTTGGAACTTAAACTCATATCTTTTCTTATGAATTATCATGATTACAAAAAGATGTTTCTTGTATTTCAAGAAGACTTCCGCATCATTACGATATTCTTTTTTACCTTACGCTTTTATGCTTATTTAAAGTCTTCTCTTTTGTGTGCATCATCACTTGAATCTTAAAATTCTTTTCCTTCTACAAGTGATAGACTTGCTTGGTAAAATTTATAGTGATTACTCTAAACATGAATATTATTTTTATGCTAAAACCTCTGATTTATTTCAATGAAAATTCTTATGCTAAGAACTCCTTATCATTTCATTTCCTCTAGAAGCTCGATCATGCCTTATCTTTTCTTATCAAAAACTTCTTTCTATGTCCCTTGCTACCTTGCCCAGTTTTGCTAATAACAAAAGGGGGAGAACTAACATGATAAATAATAAACGCTATCAAATTAGAAAACTAACATGATTAAAGATTAAGAAAATAACTTACATATAAGGGGAGCATTCACATAGGAGAGCATGTATTTAGGGGGAGAAATTCTAAATACATAAAACGACAATTATCCTAAGTCATCACTCTGTTGGAGTTTCTGAGGTGATCTCAAAACAATCAACAATTAGTCTTACTGCCAACGCAATTTGAGCCTATAGGGTCACACATAAAAGCATTTGGAGAAGTTGGAGAAAGGATTGTGTTGGCCTTACTCATATTGGATATGAGTGAAGGACCAATCCTGCGACTGCTTGGAATCGAGTTGAGAATGTCTCAAAAGGAAATCGTTTAAAGTATTTAAATGAATGGATTTATACTAGATAATTCGGCTAAAGGGTTTAGACGAATTCGGCTAAAGGGTTTAGACGAATTTGGCTAAAGGGTTTAGACGAATTTGGCTAAAGGGTTTAGACGAATTCGGCTAAGTCAAATTCGGCTAAAGTGTTTAGTTGAATAAATGACAAATTCGGCTAAAGGGTTTCGCCGAATTTATATAGATGAAATTGTTTCGTTGAAATCATATAACCGAATTTATATAGACGAATTCGTCGAAAGGGTTTCGCCGAATCTGAGTCGAATTCGGTTATATTGTTTAGTCGAATTGTCGAATTCGGCGAATGTGTAAATCTCGACAGAAATGTTCTGTTTTTCCTCTGGTCTGCAGATAGCCTATTTTATACCTTGTGTATATAAGGAACGCGATTAGGTCTTCGAAATATACGGAATAGATCGACCCCTTTTTGCGATTGAAGAAGAGAACGGCCGTCCGGAAACATTCCGCAAGAGGAGTTCTCGTTCTTCCCGTCCGCCGAGATCCGCCGCCGACGGTCGCCGCTTCCCCTGTCTCGGACCTAGCAGTCCGTGGGGACGCTGAGAGCTTCCTACTCTGACCCTTTCCTTGTTCGACAAGGCTTAGGGGTTCTCCATTGTTCGTGTGGATCGCTGTAGAGGAGCCCATACATTTCGGTTCTTGGAACTCAGATTCAGTCTACCGGATTCCTTCTTGGAGCACCTTGGTTGAGTATTGACTCATTCCCGTGAAGGTATATTGCATTTTGCTTTCCTAATCTTTTGATTGATGAGATCCGCAAGATCCTTACTCTTTGGGTTGTTCTAGTTTCTCCGCTGCGCACATTTGATGTGTTCATATCATTGTGACTGGTATTTAGAAAACCCAACACACACTCTCACACACACAAGTAGGTTTCATCATGCTTATATATTAATGCTCTGATTTATCATTAATGGATTTGTTATTATCAAAAGGGGAGTTTGTTGGAACATGATCTTTCGCATCTCCTAGGTTTGAGAATAACAAATCCTACGCGTATATGTTCTTGTGTGTTTAAGTGTGCAAGAAACAAGTCCATATGACTCAAGGGCAGCATAAGAAGGTTGCCCCCAAATTTGAAGCCAAAATTCCAACATGTACACAAGCATCTGCGGTAGCACCTAGCGCGGGCACTAGCTCTGATTAGAGCAATTTCGGGAGCTATTGGAAGTAGAGGGTTAAATTGCCCATATTCAACAAAGCCAACTTTGGCATATGGAAGTAGAGGGTTAGATTGTTCAAGGAAGCATCTGACCCTATGATCTATATTACTGTCAAGAAAGGTCCCTTCACTTTCAAAACTGCCTCCACAATAGATCCAACCAGAAGGGTGGACAAGGCATTTAATGACTTAAACACAAATGAACTCACTCTGTTCACTATGGACAAGAGAGCCCAGAACATCATAGTAAATGCTATTGATGACTCCACATTTCAAAACCTAGTACACTGCACTACTACCAAGGAAATGTGGGACACATTAGAAGTTTATATGGAAGGGGCTGCAAAAGTGAGAGATGACAGAAAGTCACTCCTAAACCAAGAGTATGAAGCCTTTAGGCAGATGAGCCAGGAGAGCATTTCCATGTGTTATGAGAGGTTCTTTAAGATAGTGATAAGTTCCTTAGATCTCTAACTAGGTATTTGGACACAAAAATTTGTTCCATCAGGGAAGTGGCAAGGCTGGGAGAAACCCCTACCCACACACTATTTGGGAAACTGCTCTCATATGAGATGCAACTGACTGCAAGAAAGGAGGAGGATACTTCCTCCAGGGCTCACACAAGGGAGAGAACTGTAGCTCTCAAAGCTGATAGCTCAAAGAAGAGCAAGGGCAGATTACAGTCACCTCCAAGAAGGACAGCTGAATCTGAGATGTCTGAGAGCTGCACTTCAGACTGCTCCTCTTCTGATGAGGACTTTGCTGCCTTCACTAGGCAGTTCAAGAAGATGATAAGGAGGAAACAATGGAAGAACAAACCTTCCTCCTCCTCTCATCCCAGGAAGGATCACCATTGATCTGAAAGGCAGCACCCCAAAGGGGACAGGTATGATTCTAAATCTAGTAAACATGTTTCAAATAACATCATTTGCTATTGCTGCAGTAAGCCTGACATGTCATTGCTGACTGTCCAGTCAAGAGAAAAGAAAGAGATGACAAGAAGACCCATCACCAGAAGGAGAGGAAGGGAGAAAAATCCTTTCTAGCCAAGAAAGGAAAGAGCTGGAGTGAATCTGAATCTTCATCTTCAGATTCAGATGGAGAAGAGGAAGCCTACATAGGGCTATTTGTTGCTCAGGAGGAAGAGGACTATCCAGCTGCCAGGACAGGAATCAGGACCCCTCTATCATATTCTGACAGTGATGTAGAGCAGGATGAAGTCATTCAAGATGACCATGGGCTGATGGCTCTAACTGAAGATGAGGACAACCACAACAATTCAGAACATGAGCAGGTATTAGTTCATTCCATATCCTCTTCTGATTATGAGACTGGTCCAGAATCTAAAGCATCTTCATCAATTGGTGGAAGTAGTTCATAAGCTGAGGAAGAAGTCAATCAATTGATTTACAAGTAAGGTGTTCTTTTGGAAGCACTGAAGAAGAGCAAGACGCTTGCCAAGAGGCAAGCCCAGGAAATTGCTTCCCTTAAAATGACTAAAAATGACTACACTGAACCTACCTCCCTGGTGGGTCAGATGAGTAGATAGATAAGCCATTTATAGGGGTTAACAATTGTGCAATTAAGCACTATTTCCCTAAAGAACAAGGTCATCAAGGACCTTGAGGAGAAGCTTGTGAAAGAGAAGAGCCTGGTGGCTCAATTCTCCAAGCCCAAATCTGTGCTCCCTATTATTGACACCTTCTCCTCTCAAACCAATATGAGAGGACTAGGATTCAATAAAATGGAAGTAGGAGAAGGGAGTGGAGAGAAGAGCAAGGGGAAGGCTAAGCCTCAAACCACCTTTCAAAATGTGTTACTTTCTTCCAACAGGTATGCCCATGAAAGCATTTATGGTCACTGGAAAAATGGGAGTTTCTATAGGAAGGAAAATACTCCTTCCTGTAGTGGAAGAAAGGGCATGGGATTGAGTGTTATGAAGGCTCCCCATGAGAAAATTCAAATGGACCTACCTGGACCATTTGTATTTGGTACTTCAGCCCCTCCAGTCAAGAATAAGGGTGCAAGCTCTTTCAAATCTGCTTCTACAAAGAGCAAAACTGATGTCAAATCTGTTGATCAGCCTTGTTGCTCAGTGTCAGATGCCATCAGATCTTGTATGGATATCAAGCTAAAGTAAGCTGATGACATGAGG
Source organism: Dactylorhiza incarnata (assembly GCA_033032865.1). Taxonomy (NCBI): domain Eukaryota; kingdom Viridiplantae; phylum Streptophyta; class Magnoliopsida; order Asparagales; family Orchidaceae; genus Dactylorhiza; species Dactylorhiza incarnata. The sequence goes on along the minus strand of JAWHQI010000160.1, from coordinate 2,610,843 downwards.
ACAAAGAGCATCAAGACAACACCTAGATTGACTTTCAGTCAAATCATTCCTGAGAGAAACAGGAAGAATGCAGCTGTCTCTCCTCCTGAACATGTTCACAGTGCTGCACTCCCCTCAAGAAATGTTCAAAAGAGGAGATACAATATTCATGAATGTTGGTGCTGTGGTAAAGTGGGACACTTTGCCATAGATTATTGGTATAATCCCAATGTACCTAATGCAAAGAAGAGCCTTCCTGCTAGGAGTGCAGCTAGGGTGAGATTCTCTCATCAGACTAAGAAGCACCTAGGACCCAAAGGTTTTTGGGATCCTAAGGATAACTAAACTTCTTCTTGCAGGTTAGTTCAAGTACCATCCTAAACCAAATTTGGTACTTGGACAGTGGGTGCTCAAGGCACATGACAGGAACAAGGAGTCTTCTACAGGACTACAAGCCTGTGAAGAATGGACCCAAAGTTATATTTGGGGGATCTAAAAAAGGAATCACCAAGGGATATGGTATGATATCCAATGGCAATGACTCCATCACAAGGATAGCTTATGTTGAAGGGTTGCAACACAACCTTGTAAGCATAAGTCAACTGTGTGACCTAGGCTATGTCATTGAATTCGACAATGACAAGTGCTTGATTAAAAAGTCTAAGGACTTAGAGACTAATCTCTCATGCACTAGGAGTGGGAATGTTTATTGCTTAGATTTTATTTGCAGTAATTCTCTTACATATGTTTGTCTTGTGGCTAATGAGAATGAGTCTCTCTGTGTTCAATGGCACAAGAGACTTGCTCATATTAATTACAAGACAATGTATAGACTTTGCTCTAAAAACCTTGTTAGTGTTGGATCGGTAGGCGCCCTTAGATGGGGGGTGAATAAGGGTTTTCAAAAACTTTAGTGATATTTCTATGACTTTGGAATAATGCAAGATTAAGACAATAGATAGTCAAGTAAAACAATTGAAATAAAGTAGAGACATGCTTTATTAATATTGAATACGGTTTTACAAAAGTTGACTTCTATGACGCTAGAAATCGGTGGCGATGAATAGTAAACTTTTTTTGTTTTCTATCCCGACTCGCATCCCCACGAACCGGTGGCCCTAGCCTATCCTCCCTGGATTTGGCCTCAAGCCGCTCTAGCCAACCCTTCCCCGGATGTGGCCTCGAGCACCCCCTAGACCTAGCCTAGATCTAGTCGCTAACACGAGGCGAGTTTCCCCCTAAGTCCTACCCAGACCTAGTCGCCAATACGAGGCGATTTCACTAACCGTTTACAAGAAGAATATGAAATGTGAATAAATAAAAACTCCCTTCTGAAGTCGGAGATGAAGATCCGCTGTAGAGTAAGCGTTGCAGAAGCGGACTTCATTCGGATCTGGCGTGATGACATTCTCCTTCAGAAGTTTGCAGAACTTTGGTAGGACTTCAACTTTCGGCCAAGATAGCCTCTGGAATTCTGGCACTCTATCTCTCTATGATATCTCTCTGATGTGTATCCGAAACGAGAGGAGAGGAGTCCTTTTTATAGCTTCAGCGCTAGCGCCTGCGCTAGTGCTACCGCCGGCGCTATCCCAGTTTAGGAAATATTCTCCACGTGAGAATCCTTCATTTTAAACAAGCCGGCCGCCTTCCTCTATTGCTTTGCGCTATCGCCGGCGCTATCAGCTACCGCCGGCGCTATCCCAAATTAGGACATATTTTGCGCGGCAGAATCTTCAATCTGAGGAAACAATTCTCCCTTGCCTTCTGTGTGCGTCGCTACCGCCTGCGCTATCGGCTACCGCCAGGCGTTATCTCCTTCCATATGTGCTCCCGGAATTGCGCTATCATTGCTAGCGCCAGGCGCTAAGTGCTACCGCCGGCGCTAGTGGGAGTACAGTCTTCTGTTTTCATTCGTCGGAATTCGTCAGGAGTTCTCGAGAACATTCGACGAATTGACTTAGCCGCACAATTTCCTTCACAAGTCTGCCTTTTTGACTTCTGTCTGCGTTCATCGATATTCGTCGGGAGTTCACGAGAACATTCGACGAATAGACTTAGCCGCGGAAATTTCTTCTTCAAACTAGAAATTTGGCTTCTGTCTGGATTCGTCGAGATTCATCGGAGCTTCACGAGACATCTCGACGAATTGACTTAGCGCCTGCGTTAGTACTACCGCCAGCGCTAGTAGGTGTTTTGGATTTGATGGCTCAACTTTGGAGGCAACCTTCTTATGTAATCCTTGAGTCATGTGGACTTTGTTATCCTGCACACTTAAACACACAAGATCAAATACACATAGGATTAGTTATTCTCAAACCTAGGAGATGCGGAAGACCATGTTCCAACAAACTCCCCCCTTTTGATAATAACAAATCTATTAATGATAAATTAGAGCATTAATAAATAAGCATGATGAAACTATATTTTTGTGTGTGTGAGAGTGATGACTTATGATAATTATTGATTTTAGCATTTAGAATTGCTCCCCCTAAATACATGCTCCCCCTAAGTGAATGCTCTCCTAATATGTAAGCTATCATCTTAATTAAGCATCATAGTTTAATAGTAGATTAATATTTATCATGTTAGTTCTCCCCCTTTTGTTATTAGCAAAAGCGGGTAAGGAGACACCACTTAAAAATTGATAATAAGATAAAAGCATGATCGAGCTTGTAGAGAATGAAATGAGGAGTTGTAGAATTCTTTTCATTGAAATTGATCAGAGTTTGAGTATCAAAATATTTTCATAAATCAGAGTTTGTAGCATAAATGTAAAGTTGCGGAAGTCTTAGAAAAATATAAGTAAACATCTTTTGTAAGACAAGATAATTAAAAAATATTGGAGTTTAATTTTATAAAGAAGATATTTTGTAAACATTTTAAAATCAGTAATAAATTAACCAAGCATGAAATGATGATATCAGAAAGATAGTACTATAATGTTATGGTAATTCATAGTTTCAAAACACTAACCATTGTAGAGAGCATGCTAGGTTATCTAGTGCATTTCATAAATAAAGAGTAGTATAGAATTTGCATTAGGATCCAATACTCATGAGAAGAAGTGTTATGGAAGATAATGATGTGCACATAAGTGTATTTTTGAGTAGAGTAAACAAATGTTTTAATCAAAAAATACAAGTAATATGTAAAGTAAGAGCACAAGAAAACACAAATAATTTTACGTCCACACACTTCAATGCACAAAAAAATGTACAACTACCAAGGTGCTTTGCACACACAATGCTCATTAAGACTTATCAGGGTGCAAAGTAGTGCTTGGGGGATCACATAGTTTTATTCTTCAATATTGATTTTTATTGTGATCCGGTGTACTTAAGAATAAGTGGTTTTTATTTTGAAAGAAAGTTATGGTTTGCACAAGATACTTTTCTATTCTTTCCAAGGTGCTAAACCTCACAATGCTTATTAAGACTTATCAGGAGGTTCAAGTAGTGCTTGGTGGAGGTATCTTTGTCACTTTATTTTATGATTTTTGTCTTGTACAAAGTTCTCCGAATACACTTGTTTTGCAAACCAAGATAATTTATGAGAAAGATAACCACTTTTCTTAATTTTTAAAAGTGCAACTAAAGGAGTGTAGGTAAGATACTTGTGCAATTTTAATTCATAGTACTAATACAGAACATACACAAGCATTCTTAAATTAAGCGCAAATGTAGACAATGTCAAAAAAAGTGAGTGAATAAAGATAATTATCAAACATAAAACATTTACTCATACTTAGAGGCATGCTACGCATAGTTCTACACAACTTTCAATATAATTGATGCACATGGTAATAGATATATCAAAGCATGATGAAAATAATGTTCAAAGAGTTTGAAAAGATAAATTGCAACATTATAGAAGTTCTAAAGAATAGATTAAATCATGCTTGATTTTCATAGGAAAATCCATACAGTTTTTTTTGATAGTTTTAGTGTTTTATATTTTTGTATTTGATTTTATTTTGCAAAAAGACATAACCTTTAAACAAAAAACAAAACATATTTTTTGTAATTTGGTTTTTGTAATTTTGTATTTGATTTTTGCATAAGACACAAACATTTTGTTTTGTAATTTTAGCGTTTATATTTTTGTATTTGATTTTTGCATAAACCAAAGAAAAACATATTTTTTGTAATTTGTCTTTTGTATTTTTGTATTTGATTTTTCAAAAATTAATTAGAAGTGCAAAAATAGATAGTACATATAGAATAATATATTTTTAGGTATTTTTCAAAATTTTAAAAACACAGAAAAACAAATATGCACGCTAGCGCTGGCGTTAGCGCTAGCGCGGGAAACAGTACACGATTTTTTATGATTTTGAAATTTTTAATTGTTGATCTTGATTAAGTGTCCCGATAGTAGTTTCATGCTGAAATCTCAGATTTTTAGGAGATGTTTTCGATGGTTAAAACATGCAAAAATTGTGTTTTGTGAATGTGTTTTAACACGAAAGATCTAGGACACCTAACTCAAGTCATAATAATCAAAATCTTGTATCGGGAAGAGGTTTAGTAAATATGTCAGCGAGTTGAGAGTCCGTGCCAATGAAGCTTACTTTTTCATGCTCTTTCTTAATGTGATCCCTAATGAAATGATGACGAACATCGATGTGTTTGGATCTAGAGTGGTGTACGGGATTATATGTGAGGTCTATTGCACTTTTGTTGTAACATTTAAGATTAATGTTTTTAAGATGAAATCCAAAATCCTCTAGTGTTTGACTCATCCATAAAGCTTGTGCACAACAACTACCAAGTGCGATATATTCAGCCTCCGTGGTGGAGAGTGCAACCGAAGATTGTTTTCGACTAGACCAAGCTACTAAAGAGGGTCCTAGAAAGTGACAAGTGCCGCTAGTGCTTTTTCAAACTAGTGAACACCCGGCGTAGTCTGAATCGGAATAGCCGTGGAGTGTGAATGAATCATTGTGTGGGTACCATAATCCTAATTTAGATGACCCTAATAGATAACGAAAAATACGTTTTACCGCTTTTAAATGAGATTCTTTTGGATTGGCTTGAAAGCGAGCACATAAACATACGACAAACATTATATCTGGTCTAGATGCACTTAAGTAAAGAAGAGATCCTATCATTCCTCTATATAGCGTTTGATCAATTGAAATTCCGGATTCATCTTTTCCTAGTTTTAAAGAAGCACTCATGGGAGTAGAAGCTTGTTTGAGATTTTCAAATCCAAATCGTTTAAGCATATTGTGAACATATTTTGTTTAACAAATAAAGATACCATCAGTTTGTTGTGAGATTTGAAAACCAAGAAAATATGATAGTTCTCCTACAAGACTCATTTCAAATTCATTTTTCATTACTAATACTACTTCATTACACAACTCTTCATTAGTGGCTCCAAAAATGATATCATCAACATATATTTGTAAAATAATTAGATCGTTATTATTATGCTTAATGAAGAGTGTGTTGTCCGCACTTCCCATAACATAACCGTGCTTTAACAAAAATGATGTAAATCGATCATACCATGCACGAGGCGCTTGTTTTAAACCATAAAGCACTTTTTCTAATTTGTAAATATGATTAGGGAATTTTTCATTTATGAAACCGGGGGGTTGTTCTACAGAAACTTCTTCTTTTATAAACCCGTTTAAAAAGGCACTTTTAATATCCATTAGAAATAATTTTATTCATTTAAAACTCGCAAATGTCAAAAATATTCGTATAGATTGTAAGCGAGCAACGGGTGCAAAAGTTTCTTCAAAATCTACCCCCTCAATTTGAGAATAACCTTAAGCAACTAAGCGTGCATTATTTCTTATAATCCTAGATTCACCATCTAACTTATTTTTAAAGATCCATTTTACGCCAATAATTGGATGATTAGATGGTCTTTCTACTAGATTCCAAACTTTATTTCATTCAAATTGTCCTAACTCTTCATTCATAGCCAAAAACCAAAGTTCGTCATTTAAAGCGGTGGAAACGTTTTTAGGTTCGATTTCGGAAACAAAACAAATATTTGATAACGTTTCATGAAGAGAGGATCGAGTTCTTACCCCAGTAGAGGGTTCCCCAATGACTAGCTCTTTTGGATGATTTTTTGAGAAGTTCAACACACTTGGAGGTACATATTCAACTTCATTTGACCTCTCCTCCTCTTCTTTGGATGGTTCTTCTTCGTCGTGCTCCAAAGATGGCAAAGGTTCATCATTTGTACCTGTAGAAGGCTTCTCTGCACATGGAATAAACTCATCAAATTTAACATTAATAGACTCTTCAACCTTACTCGATCTTTTATTAAATATTCTATAGGCTTTACTGGTTGAAGAATATCCAAGGAGTATTCCTTCATCACATTTCTCATCAAATTTTCCTAAAGAATCTTTCATATTAAGAATAAAACATTTACATCCAAATACTTTAAAATATGATACGTTAGGTTTCTTTTGAAAATATAGTTCATACGGAGTGAGATTTAGTGATGGGCGAAGCATAACTCTATTCATTACATAGCATGCTGTGCTTACGGCTCGACCCAAAATGACTTAGGTAATTTTTATTCAGATAACATGGTGCGTGCTAGTTCTTGGATTGTCCTATTTTTTCGTTCTACAACACCGTTTTGTTGAGGTGTGCGTGGAGCAGAGAACTCATGCTTAATACCTAACATTTCACAAAAAGATTTAAAATTTTCATTTTCAAATTCACCTCCATGATCTGAGCGAATGCACTTTATTTTTAAATCTAGTTCATTTTGAATACGAGTACATAATTTTGAGAATTCGCAAAACGCATCAGATTTGGAAGAGAGAAATAAGGTCCAGCAATATCTTGAGAAATCATCTATTAGAACGAAGGTGTATATTTTACCACCAAGACTTGCGGTGTTAACGGGACCAAAGAGATCCATATGAATTAGTTGTAATGGTTTTGAAGTGGAAATTTCATTTTTGCTCTTAAAAGATGATTTTGTAAATTTTCCTTTTTGGCATGGTGAACATAGTGAAGATAAATTTCCATTCAACTTAGGCAATCCTCTAATCAATTCCCTTTTTGCTAGTTTTAAAATGAGCTTTGTACTAGCTTGACCTAAACGTCTATGCCATTGTTCTAATTCATCATTTTTGGTTATAAAACATTTTATAGATGATTTGGAAAGATCATGAAACGAAACTATGTAAACATTGTGAATTCTAGGTGCAGTTGGTAACACATCTTTTGTTTTAGGATTAACTATTTTGCAAAGATTAGTGGATGATTCAAATAATACGTCTAATCCTTTATCACATAGTTGACTTATAGATATTAAGTTATATTTCAAACCTTTAACATAAAGAACATTTGAGATAAGAAAAGATTCGTTACCCACTGTACCAACTCCCATGATCCTTCCTTTACCGTTATCACCAAACGTTACGATCCCTCCTTTCTTCTTTTCTAGGCTAAGGAATTTTGCTTTGTTGCCCGTCATGTGCTTGGAGCAGCCTGAGTCCAAGTACCACACGTCCTCCGTTTCCTTAGCCTTCCTGCAAATCTAGAGAGAAGATGAGAGTAAAGATCCAGATACCCAAGAGGTACCACCCATAGAGTAAGTGGATTTCTTAGGTACCCAGATTTGTTTTAAAGAACGTTGTTTTATATTCCTACAAGAGCTAGACGTGTGTCCAAACTTAAGACAATTAGCACACAAAATAAAGGGAGTTGAGACCCTTTTCTGAGTTTCTACGTTGCTCTTGTTGGGTGATGCTTGAATATTAGAAAAAGCAGAAGATTTTTTAACACTTGAGCTACCGCCGGTGTTAGTGGCTAGCGCTGGGCGGTAGGGTTCACTTTTATATCCGACCACAAATTTTGCAGAACCATAACATTGGTTTCCCAAAATCATATCCAGGGATTTTTGACCAATCCCGAATTTTTTAATGGCTATATTGAGGTCATGATTTTGTTTTTTAAGAAAAGTATTTTCTTGTACAATCATAACACATTTGTTTTCAAATCCCTTTTTGTTATTTTGAATTTGTAAAAGAGAGGTTTTTAATTTTCTCTCTAAGTCCCCCTTTTCTTTAGCAATAGTTTTGTTTTGTGAGAGGGCTTTAGAAAGAGAAACTTCAAGTTCTTTTGCCAAAAATAAAGAGTGCTCACACTCTTGACATGAAACCTTTCTTTTTTCAAGGGAATTCACCTTTTTTGTGAGTTTATGATTTTCTTTGATAATAGATTCATTTTCACGATTTAATATAATATTATCTTTTATACTTTGATCATAGGATTTGCAAGTTAAGACAAATTCATCATAGAGTTCTTCGAAAGTAGGAGGAATTACCTCAGTGTCGCTAAGAACACTGGTGTCGTCATCGTTGCTCTTCACCATTAAGCATAAGTTTGCTTCCTCCTCGCTACTTGACTCAGACTCATTTGATTCTTCAGAGGAAGAATCATCCCAAGTTGCGGCTTTTAGTACTTTCTTCTTCTCTTTTACTTTGTGTTGTTCTTTTTGCTCCTTTTGATACTTTGGGCACTGGCTCCGAATGTGCCCGGTCTTTCTGCAGTGGTAGCACTCTGGTGGTGGTCTTTCTTCTTCATCTTCTCTTCCTTTTTCTTTCCTTGATGAAGAGGAAGATCCCTTCGTCGAGTATCCTTTTGGAAGTATTTGCGGAATGTGTTCCTTCTTTCCGGGTTCCTGATGAACTTCCTGAAGTTCTTCACCAGGAGACCTTCTTCATCTTCATCATCATCTTCGATGCTCTCCTTTTTTGACTTTAGTGCTAGCGCCTTTTTCCTTGGCTCTTTGTTGTATTCATCGTGTTGAATATGGAGTTTTACCTCATGGGTTTTAAGATTCCCAATAAGGTTCTCGATCTGGAGCGTTCTTAAGTTGTGCGACTCCGAGATGGCTGTCACCTTTGGATTGAACCTTGGAGGTAAGGAGCAAAGAATTTTCCTCACCAAGTCCCAGTCTGAGTAGGTCTTTCCATGTTCCTTTGAAGCGTTGACGATCTTGGTGAAGCGGGTGTACATCGAGTTAATGTCCTCTTCGGTATCCATCCTGAATTTTTCATATTCAGATTCCAGTTGGAATAGCTTTGCATCTTTCACCTGCGATGTACCTTCATGAGTAACTTCCAATTAATTCCAAATATCATAAGCAGTTGTGCATGCAGAAATTCTATTAAACTCAGTCCTATTTAAAGCGCAATATAAAGCGTTCATTGCCTTAGCATTATTTTTACACCTTAGTTTATCGTTATCATCCCATTTATCTTTAGGTTTTGCTAGTGTCGCTTCTCCCACTACAGTTGTAGGCGGAGAGTACCGAACTTCTACCATGTTCCATACTTCTACATCCATGGTCATAAGAAAACACATCATTCGATTTTTCCAGTAGTTAAAATCTGACCCAATAAAGAGAGGTGGTCGACTAACCCCTTGACCCTCAGGAAAAGTGAGATCATGAGACGCCATTATTCCCGGTTGTTAAGCCGATTGGAATAACCTGGATCTGATACCACTTGTTGGATCGGTAGGCGCCCTTAGAGGGGGGTGAGTGAATAAGGGTTTTCAAAAACTTTAGTGATATTTCTATGACTTTGGAATAATGCAAGATTAAGACAATAGATAGTCAAGTAAAACCTTTGAAATAAAGTAGAGACATGCTTTATTAGTATTGAGTACGGTTTTACAAAAGTTGACTTCTATGACGCTAGAAATCGGTGGCGATGAATAGTAAACTCGTTTTGTTTTCTATCCCGACTCGCATCCCCACGAACCGGTGGCCCTAGCCTATCCTCCTCGGATTCGGCCTCAAGCCGCTCTAGCCAACTCTTCCCCGGAGGTGGCCTCGAGCACCCCCTAGACCTAGCCTAGATCTAGTCGCCAACACGAGGCGAGTTTCCCCCTAAGTCCTACCCAGACCTAGTCGCCAACACGAGGCGATTTTACTAACCGTTTACAAGAAGAATATGAAATGAGAATAAATAAAAACTCCCTTCTGAAGTCGGAGGCGAAGATCCGCTGTAGAGTAAGCGTTGCAGAAGCGGACTTCGTTCGGATCTGGCGTGATGAGATTCTCCTTCAGAAGTTTGCAGAACTTTGGTAGGACTTCAACTTTCGGCCAAGATAGCCTCTGGAATTCTGGCACTCTATCTCTCTATGATATCTCTCTGATGTGTATCCGAAACGAGAGGAGAGGAGTCCTTTTTATAGCTTCAGCGCTAGTGCCTGAGCTAGTGCTACCGCCGGCGCTATCCCAGTTTAGGAAATATTCTCCACGTGAGAATCCTTCATTTTAAGCAAGCCGCCGCCTTCCTCTATTGCTTTGCGCTATCGTCGTCGCTATCAGCTACCGCCGGCGCTATCCCAATTTAGGACATGTTTTGCGTGGCAGAATCTTCAATCCGAGGAAATAATTCTCCCTTGCCTTCTGTGTGCGTCGCTACCGCCTGCGCTATCGGCTCCGCCAGGCGTTATCTCCTTCTATATGTGCTCCCGAAATTGCGCTATCATTGCTAGCGCCAGGCGCTAAGTGCTACCGCCGACGCTATTGGGAGTGCAGTCTTCTGTTTTCATTCGTCAGAATTCATCGGGAGTTCTCGAGAACATTCGACGAATTGACTTAGCCGCACAATTTCCTTCACAAGTCTGCCTTTTTGACTTCTGTCTGCGTTCGTCGATATTCGTCGGGAGTTCACGAGAACATTCGACGAATAGACTTAGCCGCAGAAATTTCTTCTTCAAACTAGAAATTTGGCTTCTGTCCGGATTCGTCGAGATTCATCGGAACTTCACGAGACATCTCGACAAATTGACTTATCGTCTGCGTTAGTACTACCGCCAGCGCTAGTAGGTGTTTTGGATTTGATGGCTCAACTTTGGAGGCAACCTTCTTATGTAATCCTTGAGTCATGTGGACTTTGTTATCCTGCACACTTAAACACACAAGATCAAATACACATAGGATTTGTTATTCTCAAACCTAGGAGATGCGGAAGACCATGTTCCAACAGTTAGGAATACTCCTAACTTAAAATGTATTAAAGATGGTCCCTGTCATGCTTGCCAAATGGGTAAGCAAACAAGGGCCACCTTTAAAAGTATTGGCACCAAAGACACTGAAAGATGTCTTTATCTCTTGCATATGGACTTGTTTGGTCCCTTGCCAATTCACAGCTTAGGTGGGAAGTTGTATACTTTGGTGATTGTTGATGATCACTCAAAATATACATGGGTATTCTTCCTAAAGAAGAAGTCTGATACTCTAAATATCTTTATAACTCATGTCAAAGCAATTCAGAATGACTTGCAATGTGCTGTGGTCAGAACTAGAACTGACCATGGCACAGAATTTCAATCTGATGCTATGATAAGGTTTTGTCAAGAATATGGTATCACCCATGAGTTCTCCTCGCCAAGGACTCCACAACAAAATCGTGTGGCTGAGAGGAGGAATAAGACCTTGATAGAAGCTAGGACAACACTGCTAAGTGACTCCTCACTCCCAGAATACTTCTGGGCAGAGGCAGTCAATACTGCATGTCATGTTCTCAATAGAGCTTCCATCAATAAGGTTCATGGAATAACTCCCTATGAGATTCTGAAAGGCAAACAACCTACAATTTCATATTTTAGCATCTTTGGTTCAAAATGCTACATTTTAAACAATGGAAAATCTCAATTAACAAAGTTTGCATAGAAATGCAATGTAGGTGTTCTTGTTGGTTATAGCTCTCATAGTAGAGCTTATAGAGTGTACAACAAGAAAACTAATGTTGTAGAGGAGTCTATGCATGTAGTATTTGATGAGACCAACCTAATATATAATGGCTGGTCTAGATCTTCTGTCTTGACAGGAAATGAACATGATTTGGAAAGGATGTCTATACAAGACACACCAAGCAGCAACAAAGCTCATTCTGATGCTGCCATCCCTGAAGAGAAAGCAGTCAATATTAATGAAGACACTGATGAACCAGCAGAAACAGCACAGCAAGCAGACTCAGAGAACAGACTGACTGCAGCCACAAGACATCTAAGGGATCATCCCATGGAGCAGATTATTTAGAATGTTCAGCAAGGTGTGACAACTAGGAGCAGGGCTCACAATGAGGCCTTGTTCCTCAGTTTCCTGTCATAGGTAGAGCCTAAGAAATTTGAAGAGGCCAACTTGGATCCATTCTGGATTCAGGCAATGTAGGAAGAACTGTTGCAATTTAAGAGATTCAAAGTATGGAAGTTGGTGCCAAGACCACAGGGACACAACATAATTGGCACCATATGGATCTTCAGAAACAAGATGGATGAGAATGGGACAATCATCAAGAATAAGGCAAGGTTGGTTGCAAAGGGGTATAGGCAAGAGGAAGGAATAGACTTTGACCAAACTTTGCCCCAGTTGCAAGGTTGGAGGTCATAATTCTATTCCTTGCATATGCAGCCCACAAAGGCTTCAAGGTGTACCAGACGGATGTCAAATCAGCATTCCTGAATGAAAATCTGAAAGAGGATGTTTATGTAGAGCAGCCATCAGGTTTTGTCCATCCTACTCTCTCATCTCATATTTATCTACTTAGGAAAGCTCTATATGGTCTTAAGCAAGCCCCCAGGGCTTGGTATGAGACATTGACTAGCTTTCTCATCAAAAACAAGTTCTTGAGGGGAAAGATAGATAGCATATTGTTTCTTAGGGAAACAAGGGGCAAGTGTCTCTTAGTCCAAATCTATGTTGATGACATAATATTTGGGTCTACTGATGACAACCTCTGCAAGAGATTTGCCAATCTAATATAGGGCGAGTTGAGATGTGTAGTATGGGTGAAATTAAATATTTCCTTGGGCTCCAAGTGAAATAGTCTGATGATGGAATTTTCATTTCCCAGACTAAGTACACCAAGGAGCTCATCAAGAAATTTGGGATAAAATCAGCCTCCACCATGAGAACACCCATGAGATCTAATGTATCATTAGACAAGGATGAAAAGGGGAAGGCCTTTTATGAATCCATGTACAGGTGTATCATTGGATACATGTTGTACTTGACTGCTAGTAGGCCAGACATTATGTATTCTACATGTGTTTGTGCTAGGTATCAGGCTTGTCCTAAGGAATCTCACTACACCTCTGTCAAGAGGATTTTGAGATACCTAAAGGGCAGCCTAAATCTTGGCCTTTGGTACCCTAGGAACAATGACTTTGAACTAATAGGCTATTCAGATGTAGATTTTGCAGGGTGCAAAGAAGACAGGAAAAGCACAAGTGGCACTTGTCAATTCCTAGGGAGGAGGCTGATCTCTTGGAGCAGCAAAAAGCAAACCAGTGTGGCCATATCCACATCTGAGTCAGAGTACATTGCTGCAGGTAGTTATTGTGCTCAACTTCTGTGGATCCAACATCAATTGGAGGATTACAACATACAGGTTAGTCAATCTCCCCTGCTGTGTGACTCATCCAGTGCTATTTCTATTGCCAAAAATCCTGTCTCCCATAATAGGACCAAGCACATAGAAATAAGGTACCATTTTATTAGAGAGCATGTAGAGTGTGAAGATATCAAACCTGAATATGTCCCCACTGACAATCAAGTAGCTGATATCTTCACCAAGCCACTCGATGAGGCCAAGTTCAATTCTTTCAAAATTGAATTAGGAATGTTGAATTTAGAATGAGTTCATTTATGAATCAATATCCACTGTTAAAATGCTTATGTTCTCATTTGTACAATTCTCACAATATGTACTGTTATGATAAACTGAAATATGAATTGTTCAACTTTACAGTAGGCATAGTCCACATGATAGGGTAGATAATCTCCCTAAAATGTTCATTGTAGAACAGTATAATGTAGGATGATCAGCTGGATCAGAAAAATCTGGATCAGCTGAGCTTCAGGTTACCCTTAAACAGCTGGGAAAATTCTGGGTTCGACAAACTCTTTCCTTGGTTCGATGAACGTCGAGCTTGTGTTCGACAAACTCAACTCTAAGTTCGACGAACTCAGCTCTATGTTGAGTTCAGATGAACTAAGCCTTGAGTTCGATGAACTCCAGTCTAAGTTCGACGAACTCCAGTCTGTGTTCGACGAACTCAACTCTGAGTTCGACAAACTCAAGCATAGGATGTAATTTCATTTACACTTACAGTCAAAAGGTCAATATTAATGCTCCAAGTGAGGGGGAGCTAGAAAGGGTTGTTCAAAATGAACAAGAACAGCTAATAAAGCTAATAGTACTCACATTGAGGAGGAGCAATTTCCTGCTCAGGTTGAGGGGGAGATGATCAATTTTAAGAAATGAAGGTTGACCTAAGGGGGATTTGGAAAATGATTTCTAAACCTTCCATGGGTCTATAGCTGTTCCCTCCCAATTACTAGAGGGAAAAATAGTTGAAGAAACCAAAAAGGGGGAGATGGCCAATGCTATGACCAAATCAGAATTAGCCCTCTGATAAAGTTATCAGAGTTAGTAATTATGAATATGCTATATAATCTGAGTTAGAAATGGGGAGATATCCTATGAGCTAGTCAAAGCTTTACATAATCTGTCATGAGGTATCAAAGCATGCTTAAACAATGTTAATGCTTAAACAATGCTATTTTCTAGAAGCAATGTTATCATGAATGCTATATATATCATTTTCATGATATGTTTTTATTTGGGTATGTACCTTAGCATTGTGAATGTTCCGCCTTCTTCAAATAGGGGGAGATTGTTGGGAATATTGCCCTCAATATTCCTTTGATTTGAAGAGGCATCACTCATAATGCTAAGTACAAAGTTGTATTTGATAAAGCTATATTTGTGCAACAAAATACAGGCTCAGGTAACTCAAGAGAAAGGGTCAATCATGCCCTTAGTTTAGGAGAAATCAACTCCTGAGAGATGAAGAATTGTCTCAGCAGAACCGCTGAGATGAAGGGTCAAATCCGCTGAGACGAGCTCACTTTCTCAGAGGATCCGCTGAGACGGGAAAGGATCTACAGATAGAAGAGATCTGGCGTGTTTTGTGAACGCAGAACACAGTTTGTCGAATGCAGAACTGAGTTCGTCGAACGCTGAGACGAGACAGAAGAAACCGCTGAGACTTGGCGTGTTCATCGAATTCAGAACACAGTTCGTCGAACGCAGACAGAATAGAAGCAAATAGCTGAGACTTGGCGTGTTTGTCAAACGCAGAACACAGTTCGTCGAACACAGAGACAAAACAGAAGCAAGCGCTGAGACTTGGCGTGTTTGTCGAACGGAGAATGGAGTTCGTCGAACGCAGAGCATGATGAGTTCATTGAGCGTAGAGTATGGTGAGTTCATCGAACTCAGAGCTTGGCGTGTTCGTCGAACACAGAGTTGGTCAAGTTCGTCGAACCCAGTATGGCGAGTTTGTTGAACGCAGAGTGCAAGTTTTGCCCGTGGCGCAAGCTGCAGAAAGACATTATGGGGTCCACCAGTCTCTCCCATACTACTCAGAAGGACGGCTGAGAACTGTTGAAGGCCGGGGATGTATAAAATAAGAAGTTAGGGCACTTTGGAAAGGTGTTGGTCGAGTGCTAAAACAATTTTACTATTCCATTGACGGCAAGAGCTCTCGTCTTTCTCCTCCCGCTCACTGAACAAGCAAGAAGAAGAAGAGAGAAAAAGAAAGCTCCTCTACAAGAAGGAACAAGGTGATCTTCCATCCTTCATCTGAAGAGGAAGATCAGAGTGTAGCTTCCATCAACATCTCCAGCTACAAGGAAGCACCAGGTGTGCAGGAACTACAGGGGACTTCTTCTGCTGTCTGCTGTAGTAAGCTTCAACAAAACTTTTACTGTAGGGATTTTGCCTGAGTTTATAGGGCTGAAGGCCTGGGTTTGTAAGGCTACTTTAGCCTAAGTTGTAGGGCTTTATTGCCTGAGCTGTAGGAGGAGGATTCCTCTGAGGTAGGACCTGGAAGAGGTCTGAGTTGTAGGAGGTGGATTACTCTGAGGTAGAGCTTGTTGGCCAGAGATTCTAGGACCTGCTGTGGTCTGAATTGTAGGATCAGTGGCTGATCTGAGGTAGGGCTGCTGTGCCTGAGGTAGGGTTGGGAAAACCTGAGAGATCCAGAGGGATCTGTGCTGTAAGCTATTTTAGCTGAGTTTGGAGGAGTTGGCCCTATCTAACACACTGTTAGAAGGGTGAAGGGGGAAAGTGGACTACCCATAGACACCCTGTCTTGGGGAACCACTATAAACACTTGTGTGTTTTCTGGTTGTGCTTGATTACTGGTTTAGAATAATATTAAACATCTAAATAAAATAAGTAAAAATCAAAAGACCTATTCACCCCCCTCCAGGTGAATTAGATCATATACCTATATAATCTTTCATATTCTCTAGAGGAGGGTGAATAGAGTTTTAAAAACTTTTCTATAATATTATGCACACACAATAAAAATACTTTTAATTCCAATGCATACAGCTTATCAACCCAGAATGAAATAATCACAGAGTGCAAAAATAAAATAAGTGGACAACACAGAACTTCACAGCACACAAAGACAAGAGCTATAGTGCTTCCCCAAAACTTATTGGCACATCCACTCTTCTAGGAATACACTAATTTATGTATGAGTCTTTTGATAAAGTGACTCTTAGAACCAACTTCTGAGTCTTTTGACAAGGATACTGTTAGAACCACTAAATCTGTTGGTAAGGAGACTCTTAGAACCACACTAGATCTTTTAGTAAGGTGATCTCAAACCAACAGAATCCTTTGTAGAGGAATTCTTAGGCCACTTTACTCAAGTTACAATAAGAAGCAGACAGAGTAAGAGAGAGAAGAAGAAGTGAAGAAAGTTCATCTGATTGAATGCTCCATCAGCAATAACAGAGGATTCAGGCACTTAGTGTTCTATAGATGGATCTATATTGTAGTAAATGAGTCCTTGCTGGGAGAAAAGAATTGCAAGGATTGTTTTCCTGCCATGTTTGTCTTTCTGAGAGAGGGGGAGAGAGCTTCAGAATGAAGAGAGAGAGTCAAGACTGATAGATCTTATTGAATTATTATTATCTGAATCTTCTTCTATTCCATTATTCCTTTGTCGAATAGAATTCAAATTCATTTCCTTTTCTGATGTATCCCAAATAGGAAAGTCCATGGGATAAGAACATCCTCTTTTTAATTTGATGACCAATCAAATCCTTTTAGAATAACTTCCAAAAATAAATTTATGACTCTCTGTAGTCCTTTCCATTCTTGGATATAATCGACCCATTAGAGATTAAACTTCTACGTCAAATATAAGTACAAGTTGTGTCGACTTGATATACTGCTTCGACTAACTCTGTCTTCTGCATCGACTATATCTCAATATTGCGTTGAATTCACTTATACATTGACTTCAGTCTGAGTTACTAGTACTTTTATTTGAAGTTACTTTGACTTTTAGTCGAAGCTGCATCGACTTCTATTAGATGCAGGTTTAACTTAACTAAATTTTGGACTCTTTCTAACACTAGTCTTTGACACCCTAATTAGAGTGTGACATCTTATGATATCTAATGACCAAATTACCCTTTCAATACAACATGGGTAATACATCCTAGAAAATTAAATCACTTGTATATAATTTGTAAGATAAATCAAAAAGGTGTTTTTCCCAACAATCTCCCCCTATTTATCTTAACAAATTTTACAAATTGTTTAAGTAATTTCAATCATACTAAGACATGAAATTAAATACAAATTAATATACAATAAATAGTAATGACATTATTGAAAAGAAGCATAGACCATATAATAAACTTCCAATTAATCAGATTGTTTCCAATAATTGTATCCACCTGATAGAATAATTGAAATTGTTCATTTTCAGTTAGTACCTGTATTGTGCTATAATTTGGGTGGGGTTTTAGTCTTCCTTTACAAGACCTGAGGTGTCACCTTTCTGGGTGGAAACACCAAAGGCTCATCATCCTCTTCAACAGCCTTATCATCCTCTATGTCATTTTCTTGAGCAATGTCTTCTTGAGCTATCTTTGCAGCCTCTTTGGCAATGCTAGTAACATTATCTAAGAGTTGTTCAGTGATAAGGTGCTCCCCCTGGGTCAATGCAAGAATTTCTATAGTGAAAACTACTTCATGATCTATTGTAAGAGGCTCCACCTAATTTAGTGCATGCAACTCCCCACTATATTGTTTTATTCTTTTCTGTTACATGAACTGAAGCACTTAGAACTTTATTGAATATAGTGGTCTTGTTAGGATCTCCAGATTCCTGAACAAGATTATTATCATCAGGGGTAGGGATTTTCTCTTCTTGAATAATCTCCCCCTTCTGAACCTTACTTGCAAGTGAGGTTAAGAAAGTTCTAGTAACTCTAGAGGAAGATATTACTGCCCTTATTGACTGTATAGAGTTATGTGACTCCTTTAATTCTTTCTCTATCTGTGAGTACTTACTATTGAACTTTCTTGCTTGTGTGAGCAGTAGATCACCAAATTTCTCAGTGGACAGCCCCACTACTTTAGAGATAGCCTAGTCAATATCAAATGGAGGTGTAGACTGGAAGGTAGAGATAGGGTGTGTTTCAACTGGAGGTGTTGATATGATAACTAGAGAAGGTGGTGAGAGATGAGTTTGTACTGAGGGAGCTGGATGGTTGACTATGAGGTTTTTTTCAGTAGGAGTAACAGATGGTTGTTGTTGGGGAGAGATCCTTACTGGAAATTCTATTATTGTATCTTGCCGAACTACTGCAGGGTCCCAAGCTAGATTATCATTTGGAAGGTCTGGTAGTATTGACTCATGATCCTGAGGAGCTGGAGAAGGAGGAGGAGAGGGTGCAGCTTGACCAGGCTTTAGAATTTGTCTGGTCCACTTGGAGAAAATTGAAATATTAATTCTTTTACTAATAGGAATTGGCAACCCTTTTGATTTACAGACCATTGGATAGTGTTGGATCATGATTTGGCTCATGATTCTCATGTAGACATTCTCCTTATGGGCATATTTGTGACCAATCATCTTCAGGAGGCACCTCCCCCAATTTATCCTCTTTTTCAGGAACAGAACTCCCATAATTTGAAATTGTTGTTTAGGAATAGCTTCATGAGCAAAGATTTTACATAGTAAAACCTTGCGTACTATGTCTGCCAGAAATCTATATTCTTCAGAAAAGTCATTCTTCTTAAGATTGATTGCCTTGTCTTTAGTAAAGTTCATTATCTGTAATGCTTATTGAGTTTCTGCAGTAGACAGTTTAGATGACTCCTCTCCTACTAGTAAGTCAAAGGTGGGATTCAACAATTCCTCAATAATATGAATATATGTATCAAAAATTCTGCCTCGAAGGGACCCATCCTCGTCAATATGAATATTATCTTTCAGCTCTATTAATTCAACATCATATATTTTGCTCCTTGTAGAAATCAATTTTGTGAGTCATGCGGTTTGGAAGAGATCCATGATCGCTTTGAAATTTTTTTGCAGCAGCATTGAATGATTCAATATCAATGTAAAACCCTGAATTCACCTTCGGGGGAGCCATCGAATCTTTACTTTTAGTACCTACAAAGGGAAGACAAGAAAGAGAGAGAGAGAGAGAGAGAGAGAGAGAGAGAGAGAGAGAGAGAGAGAGAGAGAGAGCAAGAACACAAGAGAGCTAGAGAGATAGAAAGCACAAGAGCAAGAGAGAACAAAGAGAGAGTTTGAAAGAATGATATAATCTAACGTCTAAGTTGCTTAAACGAGATGATTCATCAAAACTTAGGGTGTATTCGAAGCAACGTCGAAAAGAAATAAATTTAGCACCAAAACATGTCGAAGTAGCTTCTAGAAGCAAAACGGCGCGTGCTTGGCATGTCGACGTTGCGCTGATTTGTAATCAACATGACTTCGAATTTGTGCAGCAACTATTAAATCGACGAATGCGTTAATATGTAGTCGACGCTGCATTGAATGCTATTCAAATTATCTATTCCAGGCTGCTCTTGAAGCTGGTATCGAGTAGAAATCAATGGTGCGTCGAATTCTATTCGACGCAACTCTGCATCTACAGTTGCGTTTCTTCAAGAAATTTATGATGTTTTTACCAGCAATAGTGGTTATTGAAATTAGAATTTATAGGATTATATGTGTGAATTAGAATGCAACATCAAGTGTTGTTAGGGAAAGAACCACTCCCTTTTATTATTTTAAAGTTCCATGTTGAGGAGTTAGTTTTTCCCTTTCCCTGCATTATCTCTAAGGAAGGGACTCTTAGCTTTCATGCACATGTAGTTCAAACATTAGGGGTACCCAGGTTACCTTGGGACCTTTGCTTTTACCATTATAGGGCGACATAAAGGAATAAGTTGGTCTTTTATTATGTCCTTTTGGATGGCAAAAGATGAGTTTATCTGGTCTAGGTTTATTATTTTGGTATTAAAAGTTGGCATAGAATGTGTCTTGATATAATAAGTTTGTAGAATGTCTAAGATTCTACTCTTAGTTGTACCTTTTTGATCTGGTTTCATTATTGTGTCTGAGTTGTTCTTCCCTAGGGTTTTCTTCCCATTATTAGAGTTCACTCTATTAAATATAGTGATTCTATCAGGATGATTATTTTTTTCTTTATATGCTGACTTGCCTTCATTTACTTGATAATCACTAGGTCTAACAAAAATTACTAGGTTTTCCTGGCTGGTTTGCTGGAACTTGTTATGCTAGTGGATGATTCTGCTCCTAGACCAAGATATTTAGGTCTCTTAGAGAGACTTTGTGTAATATCCTTGAGCTTTTGACTCCTCTCATTGAGTGAGTCTTCAAAGGCTTTTGCCTTTGTAAGCTCTTCATTTAGAGTTTTATTCTAAGTTGTTAAATCACTTATTGCTATTTCCTTTTTATATATTTGATTTCTTAAGTCATATTTAACAGAATATACATTTTCCTTCTTAAGTTCTTCTAGTTTTTCCTTAACATTTTCAGCTTCTTTTTGAATCTTAAGGTAATCATTGCAAAAATTCTTTAAAACATTTTTTAAATTCATCTGAAGAAAAATCAAATTCATCAAAGAGTGATGATACATGATCTTACTTAGAGGAATCCTCCAAAGCCATTAGGCATGCTTCTTCTGCAGTAGTTTCTTCATCACTTTCAGATGAAGAGCAGTTTGACTCAGTTTCTGAGTCACTCCAGGTTTCTGCAATGAAACCTTTTCCCTTCTTCTTATCCTTCTTCCTGAAGGACTTGTTCTTGTGCTCCTCTTTATTGCTTCTTCTGTCTCTTTGCTCTTCAGGACATTCAGGGGTAATGTGTCCTAGCTTTCTGTAGGCACAACAGATAATCTCCTGCATTGGAGTCTTGTCAAATCTGGGTTTGCTTAAGTTCCTATCCTTTCTTCTGGAGTCTTTTGTTTTGACCCATTTTCTGAATCTTTTGGCTAAGAGATTGAACATATGTTCTTCAGATGTTGAAGGCTCTCCTTCAGCAGCCTTTAGAGTAATACTCCTTTCTTTAGGAGCCGAGACTTTCTCCTTAGCTTCTATCTCAACCCTGCTCTTTAGTAGTAGCTCATATGACTTGAGCTTTCCTAGCAGAGCATCAGTTGAGATTTCTCTATGACATCTGGACTCTCTAATAGCCTAGATCCTTGAGTCACATATGCCTGGGAAGCACATGAGGAGCTTGTCATTTATCTCTGTTAGAGATATCTCCTTGTCCAGTACTTTCAGCTCATTTATAATGATGCTGAATCTCTCAAACATCTCAGCCACATTTTCTTCAGCCTTCTTTTGAAAGTTCTCATATTGGGATTTGAGAAGGGACTTTCTGTCTTTTCTTTCATCTGAGCTTCCCTTAACCAATCTGGAAAGGGATTCCCAGATTTCTTTGGTTGAGTTGCAGTTAGCCACCTTCTGGAAAATGTCATCAGACATTGTAGAGACCAGAATGTTAATGGCCTTGGCATCACACGCCTTCTTCTTCTTTTCAGTATCTATATATTCAGCTCTAGGCACAATTTCCTGTATCACAGATCCACTTGCATCTTTTCTGACTGGGGTCGGGGGACTTGAAATAATTATATCAAAGATGTCTTCATCAATAGAGTTAATATATAATTTTATTCTGGCTTTCCAGAGTGTTAACTTATTTAGATTACACACTAGTGGTCTGGTGGATGCATAGTCCTTAGAACTCATTTTTTTAAAAATAATTTTAAAATATAAAATTTAAAGTGAGAAGAACTTTTGATCAAGGTGTTAACTTTTCATGATCCACATCCCTCTAATACCAATTGAAAGTGCACAGTAAGACCTCTGAGTATTCTCTAGAGGGGGTGAATAGAGTTTTATAAACTTTTCTATAATATTATGCACACAATAAAAATACTTATAATTCCTATGCATTCAGCTGATCAACCCAGAATAAAATAATCAGAGTGCAGAAATTAAACAAGTGGTCAACACAGAAATTCACAGCACACAAAGACAAGAGCTATAGTGGTTCCCCAAAACTTATGGGTACATCCACTCTTCTACCACCTTGGTAGGAATAAATTAATCAATGCTTGAATATTTTGACAAGGAGACTCTTAGAACCAATTACTAATTCTTTTGACAAGGAGACTCTTAGAACTACTGAGTTTTCTTGGTAAGGAGACTCTTAGAAACACACTAGATCTTTTGGTAAGGAGATCTTGAATCAACTGAATACTTTATAGAGGGATTCTTAGGAATCTTTACTCAAGTAACAATAAGAAGTAGACAAAGTAAGAGAGAGAAGAAGAAGTGAAGAAAGTTCTTCTGATTAATCCTCCTTCTGCAATAATTGAGGATTCAGGCACTTTATGTTCTGTAGATGGATCTCTATTGGAGTAGATGAGTCCTTGCTGGGAGAGAAGAATTGCAAGGACTGTTTTAGCTTGATCCACAGAATCTCTACCATCTATAGGCTTCTTTCTGTAGAGCAGATGATGAAGAAGAAGAAGCCTTTATGTTGTTGGTTTCTGTACAGAGAATTCCCGCTATCTCTGTCTTTTTGAGAGAAGGAGAGAGAGCTTCAGAAAGAAGAGAGTGAGTCAAGAATGATAGATCTCATTGAATTGTTATTATCTGAATCTTCTTCTATTCCATAATTCCTTTGTTGAATAGAATTCAAATTCATTTCCTTTTCTGCTGTATCCCAAATAGAAAAGTCCATGGGATAATAACATCATCTTTCTAATTTGATGACCCATCATACCTTTTAAAATAACTTTATTGACTCTCTGTAGTCCTTCTTTCCATTCTTGGATATAATCGACCCGTTAGAGATTAAATTATTCCATGTATAACCTCTGAATCACTTTTAGAAAAGAATAAAGGAGAATTTCTAATTCTGTCTATATTCAACATAGTGTAGAATACATTTGACTTCTTATCAACGTACCTCTGAAATCTACTGGAAGCTGCATCGAAATCCTCATTAATTTAGAAATGATCTCTGCAGTTGATGTTGCGTTGAATTGTTATCGACGTATCCATCAAGTTGAAATCATGAACTCAGAGCTCTTCCTTCTGCGTCGATTATAAGTACAACTTGCATCGACTTCACATACTGCTTTGACTGACTCTATATTCAACGTCGACTACATCTCAACGTTGCATCGACTTCACTTATACATCAACTTCAGCCCGAGTTACCAGTACTTCAATCCAAAGTTACTTCTACATTTAGTCAAAGCTGCGTCACCTTCTATTCGACGCAGGTTTAACTCAACTAAATTTTGGACTCTTTTTTAGACTGGTCTTTGACACCCTAATTAGAGTGTGACATCATAAGATATCTAATGACCAAATTAGCCTTTCTATCAACATGGGTAATAAATCCTAGAAAATGAAATCACTTGCATATAATTTGTAAGATAAATCAAAGGGGTGTTTTCCCCAACAGTTTTGTACTAAACAATGGAAAATCTTACCTAATCAAATTTGCTGGAAAGTTTTTTGAGGGCACCTTTGTTGGATATAATAGCCATAGCAAGGCATATAGGTTATTCAACAAAAAGACCCATGTTGTATTTTATGAGACAAGCATGATTCATGAAGGCTTGTCCAGTTCTTCAAGTATTGCAGTAACAGGTTTGAAGCTAAAAGAGCTAAGCCAAGAAGTCTCTATATCTGTAGACTTCATCATTGAAGATGGAAAACAAATCCAAGGAGAATCACAAGAAATAGTGCTTGGACAACAACTAGCTGAAACAGTGATTGCAGATAATCAAGGAGCACTACCTCCAGCTTGGAGACACCTTAAAGACCACCCAAGCAGTCAAGTCATTGGAGATATATGCCAAGAAGTTAGAACAAGAAGATGTGCTCATAATATGGCTATATATCTGAGTTTTCTATCACAAATTGAACCAAAGCAATTTGAAGAAGCCAACTCAGATCCCTCTTGGATCATGGTTATGCAAGAAGAACTAAGTCATTTCAAAAGATGTAAAGTAAGGAAGCTAGTTCCTAGGACCCAACATCATAATGTTATTGGAAGAAAGTGGGTCTATAGGATCAAGCTGGATGAGAATGGTGTCATCATCATGAAAAAAGCAAGGCTAGTCGCAAAGGGATACAAACATGAAGAAGGGATTGATTTTGATCAGAACTTTGCACCAGTAGCCAGACTTGAAGAAATAAGGTTGTTTTTAGCATATGCAGTTAACAAAGGATTCAAGTATATCAAATGGATGCGAAGTATGCCTTCCTAAATGGATATCTCAAAGAAGAAGTATATGTATAGTAGCCTCTAGGTTTTGTTGTTCCTAACCTAACTGATCATGTTTATTTCTTGAGAAAAGCATTGTATGGGTTGAAACAAGCACTTAGGGCTTAGTATGAAACCCTATCTAGCTAACTCATTGAAAATAAATTTTCAAGGGGGAAGATAGGTAAGTCATTATTTCTAAGGGAAGTATAGGGTAAAATCTTGATAGTACAAATATATGTTGATGACATAATATTTGGATTTACTGATGACAACCTTTGCAAGAAGTTTGCAAACTTAATGCAAGGGAAGTTTGAAATGAGCAGCATGTGGGAGTTAAAGTATTTCTTATGCCTCCAAATGAAACAGTCTGAAGATGGAGTCTTCATCTCTCAGGCCAAGTGTTGGAACACGGTCTTCCGCATCTCCTAGGTTTGAGAATAACAAATCCTATGTATTTGATCTTGTGTGTTCAAGTGTGCAGGTTAATTAGGTCCAAATGACTCAAGGTTTACATATGGTGGTTGCCCCCGAAATTGAGTCATCAACTCCAAACTGATCACTAGTGCAGGCGATAGTGGATAGTGCCGGCGCTAGCTCGATGCACAGAAGGCATGGTGAAATTGTTGCCTCGGATTGAAGATCTTGCCGCGCAAAGAGTTTCCTAACCAGGGATAGCGCTGGCGATAGCGGATAGCACCGGCGGTAGCAGAGCGCACAGAAGGAATAGAACAACGGGTTGCCACGGATTGGAGATTCGGGCGCACAAATTGTTTCTTAATCCGGGCTAGCGCCGGCGGTAGCGCTAGCGCCGGCGGAAGCGCTTGGGCTATAAAAGGACCCCATCTCCTCGTGTTCGATATACCAATTGTATACACCTCAGAGAGAGAGATTGCTCGAGTTCCAGAGGCCCATCTTGGCCGAATCTTGAAGACCCAGCGAAGCTCTGCCGATTTCTGAAGGAGGATTCCATCAAGCTGAACCCGAGCGAAGTCCGCTTCGACAAACGCTGATTCTCCAGCGGATCTTCGTCACCACTTCAGAAGTTCATCATAAGGGAGTTTTTAATTATTGTTATTTCTTTTTCATCTTGTAAACGGTAGTGAAATCACCTCGTGTTGGCGACTAGGTCTGGGTAGGACTTAGGGGGAAACTCGCCTCGTGTTGGCGACTAGGTCTGGGTAGGACTTAGGGGGAAACTCGCCTCGTGTTGGCGACTAGATCTAGGCTAGGTCTAGGGGGGCTTGAGGCCACATCCGGGGTGGGATTGGCTAGAGCGGCTTGAGGCCGAATCCGGGGAGGACAAGGCTAGGGCCACCGGTTCGTGGGGAAGCGAGTCGGGATAGAAAACCAAAAGTTGTCTTTTCTATTTAGCTTTGATTTCTAGCTTTCATAAGAGATCAAGTTTTGTAATCATGTCTCTCAAGTTAATACAATCTTGTCTCTATTTTCTCTTTACTTGATTGTCTTGATTGTCATATTCAAAGCTTTTTTCTAAAATAATCAAAATAGTTTTAAAATCCTTAAAACCCTTATTCACCCCCCCCCCCTCTAAGGACGCCTACCGATCCAACAAGTGGTATCAGAGAGGTTTTGTTCCAATCGGCTTAACAACCGGGAACAATGGCGTCTCATGATCTCGCTTTTCCTGAGGGTCAAGGGGTTAGTCGACCACCTCTCTTTACTGGGTCAGATTTTAACTACTGGAAAAATCGAATGATGTGTTTTCTTATGACCATGGATGTAGAAGTATGGAACATGGTAGAAGTGCGATACTCTCCGCCTACAACTGTAGTAGGAGAGATGACATTAGCAAAACCAAAGGATAAATGGGATGACAACGATAAACTAAAGTGTAAAAATAATGCTAAAGCAATGAACGCTTTATATTGCGCCTTAAATAGGACTGAGTTTAATAGAATTTCTGCATGCACTACTGCTTATGATATTTGGAATCAATTAGAAGTAACTCACGAAGGTACATCGCAGGTGAAAGATGCAAAGCTGTTTCAACTGGAATCTGAATACGAGAAATTCAGGATGGACACGGAAGAGGACATCAACTCCATGTACACTCGCTTCACAAAGATTGTCAACGCATCAAAGGCACTTGGAAAGACCTACTTCGACGGGGACTTGGTGAGGAAAATCCTTCGTTCCTTACCCCCAAGGTTCAACCCGAAGGTGACAGCCATCTCGGAGTCGCACAACTTAAGAACACTCCAGATCGAGAACCTCATTGGGAATCTCAAAACCCATGAGGTAGAACTGCAAATTCAACATGAAGAATACAACAAAGAGCCGAAGAAAAAGGCGTTGGCACTAACATCAAAGAAGGAGTGCACCGAAGAGGACGATGATGATGAAGAAGGACTCCTGGTGAAGAACTTCAAAAAGTTCATCAGGAATCCAGAAAGAAGGAACACATTCAGAAAATTCTTCCAAAAGGACACTCGACGAAAGGGATCTTCCTCTTCATCAAGGAAAGAAAAAGGAAGCGATGACGAAGAAGAAAGGTCGCCTCCAGAATGCTATCACTGCAGAAAAACTGGGCACATTCGGAGCCAGTGCCCAAAATACCAAAAGGAACGGAAAGAACAAATGAAAGCAAAAGAAAAGAAGAAAGTGCTGAAGGCCGCTACTTGGGATGACTCTTCCTCTGAAGAGTCAAACGGTTCTGAGTCAAGTAGTGAGGAGGAAGCAAACTTGTGCTTGATGGCCAAAAGCGACGACGACGACACCAGTGTTCTTAGCGACACTGAGGTATATCCTCCTACCTTTGAAGAACTTTATGATAAATTTGTTTTATTAAATCATGAAAATGAATCTATTATGAAAGAAAATCGTAGGCTCACAAAAAATTTAGTCTCTCTTGAAAAACGAAAGGTTTCATGTCAAGAATGTGAGCACTCTCTATTTAAGACCAAAGAACTTGAAATTTCTCTCTCTAATGCCCTCTCACAAAACAAAATCATTGCAAAAGAAAAGGGGGACTTAGAGAGGAAATTGAAAATTTCTATGTTAGAAATAGAAAAGAACAAAAAGGGATTTGAAAATAAATGTGTTATGATTGTGAAAGAAAACACATCTCTTAAAGAACAAAATCATAACCTCAATCTAGTCATAAACAAATTCGGGATTGGACAAAAATCCCTGGATATGCTTCTGGGTAATCAATGCTTTGGGTCTAAAAAATTCGGACTTGGATATAAAAATGATCACTACCGCCCGGCGATAGCTACTAACGTCGACGGTAGCTCTTATGTTAAAAAAATCTTCTATTTTTTCTAACACTCGAACTTCATCCTGCAAGAGCAACATAGAAACTCCGAAAAGGGTCTCAACCCCCTTCATTTCGTGTGCAAATTGTCTAAAATTTGGACACACGTCTGACTCTTGTAGGAATATAGCACAACGAACTGTAAAACAAATCTGGGTACCTAAGAAAACCACTTACTCTATGGGTGGTACCTCTTGGGTATCCGGGTCTTTACTCTCATCTTCTTTCTAGATATGCAGGAAGGCTAAGGAAACAGAAGACGTGTGGTACTTGGACTCAGGCTGCTCCAAGCACATGACGGGCAATAAAGCAAAATTCCTTAGCCTAGAAATAAAGGAAGGAGGGATCGTGACATTTGGAGATAACGGTAAAGGAAGGATCATGGGTATTGGTACAGTAGGTAACACATCTTTTCTTATATCAAATGTACTCTATGTGAAAGGATTAAAACATAACCTAATATCTATAAGCCAACTGTGTGACAAAGGTTTAGACGTACTATTTGAATCATCTACTAACCTTTGCAAAATTGTTAATCCTAAAACAAAAGATGTATTATTAACTGCACCTAGAATTCATAATGTTTATATAGTTTCATTTCATGATCTTTCTAAATCTTCTATAAAATGTTTTATAACCAAAAATGATGAATTGGAATTATGGCACAGACGTTTAGGCCACGCTAGTTCAAAGCTCATCTTAAAACTAGCAAAAAGAGAATTGATTAGAGGATTGCCTAAACTAAATGGAAATTTATCTTCATTATGCTCTCCATGCCAAAAAGGCAAATTTACAAAGTCATCATTTAAAAGCAAAAACGAAATTTCTACATCAAAACCATTACAATTAATTCATATGGATCTCTTTGGTCCCGTTAACACTGCAAGTCTTGGTGGTAGATTATACACTTATGTTCTTATAGATGACTATTCTAGATACTGTTGGACTTTATTTCTCTCCTCCAAATCTGATGCGTTTTGCGAATTTTCAAAATTATGTACTCGTATTCAAAATGAATTAGATTTAAAAATAAAATGCATTCGCTCAGATCATGGAGGTGAATTTGAAAATGAAAATTTTAAATGTTTTTGTGATATGCTAGGTATTAAACATGAGTTCTCCGCTCCACGCACACCTCAACAAAACGGTGTTGTGGAACGGAAAAATAGGACAATTCAAGAACTTGCACGCACCATGTTATCTGAATACAAATTACCCAAGTATTTTTGGGCAGAAGCCGTAAGCACTGCTTGTTATGTAATGAATAGAGTTATGCTTCGCCCATCCTTAAATCTCACACCATATGAACTCTATTTTCAAAAGAAACCTAACGTATCGTATTTTAAAGTATTCGGATGTAATTGTTTCATTCTTAACACAAAAGACTCTTTAGGAAAATTTGATGAAAAATGCGATGAAGGAATATTTCTTGGTTATTCTTCAACTAGTAAAGCATATAGAATATTTAATAAAAAATCAAGTAAGGTTGAAGAATCAATTAATGTTAGATTTGATGAGTTTGTTCCATGTGCAGAGAAGCTCTCTATAGGTACCGATGATGAACCCTTGCCATCCTTGGAGCACGACGAAGAAGAGCCGTCCAAAGAAGAAGAAGAAAAGTCTAATGAAGATACACTCGTACCTCCAAGCGTGTTAAACTTCTCCAAAAATCATCCAAAAGAACTCATCATTGGAGAACCTTCCACCGGGGTGAGAACTCGTTCCTCTCTTCATGAAACGTTTTCTAATATTTGCTTTATTTCTGAAATCGAACCTAAAAACGTTTCCACCGCTTTAAATGACGAATTTTGGTTTCTGGCTATGAATGAAGAGTTAGGACAATTTGAAAGAAATAAAGTTTGGAATTTAGTTGAAAGACCATCTGATCATCCAATTATAGGAGTAAAATGGATCTTTAAAAATAAATTAGATGGTGAATCTAGGATTGTAAGAAATAAAGCACGCTTAGTTGCTCAAGGTTATTCACAAATCGAGGGGGTAGATTTTGAAGAAACTTTTGCACCCGTTGCTCGCTTAGAATCTATACGAATATTTTTGGCCTTTGCGAGTTTTAAACGAATAAAATTATTTCAAATGGATGTTAAAAGTGCTTTTTTAAATGGGTATATTAAGGAAGAAGTCTATGTTGAGCAACCCCCCGGTTTCATAAATGAAAAATATCCAAAACATGTTTACAAATTAGAAAAAGCGCTTTATGGTTTAAAACAAGCGCCCCGTGCATGGTATGATCGTCTTACATCGTTTTTGTTAGAGCACGGTTATGTTATGGGAAGTGCAGACAACACACTCTTCATTAAGCATAAAAACAATGAATTAATCACTTTACAAATATATGTTGATGACATAATTTTTGGAGCCACTAATGAAGAGTTGTGTAATGAAGTAGTTGAAATAATGAAAAATGAATTTGAAATGAGTCTTGTAGGAGAACTATCATTTTTTCTTGGCTTTCAAATCTCACAACGAAATGATGGTATTTTTATTTGCCAATCAAAATATGTTCAAGATATGCTTAAACGTTTTGGCTTTGAAAACCTTAAACAAGCTTCAACTCCTATGAGTGCTTCTTTAAAATTAGGAAAAGATGAATCTGGTATTTCTATCGATCAAACACTATATAGAGGAATGATAGGCTCTCTTCTTTATTTAAGCGCATCTAGACCAGATATAATGTTTGTCGTTTGTTTATGTGCTCGCTTTCAAGCCGATCCAAAAGAATCTCATTTAAAAGCGGTAAAACGTATCTTTCGTTATCTAATAGGGTCATCTAAGTTAGGATTATGGTACCCACACAATGATTCTTTCACACTCCATGGCTATTCAGATTCAGACTACGCAGGGTGTTCACTAGATAGAAAAAGCACTAGCGGTACTTGTCATTTTTTAGGACCCTCTTTAGTTGCTTGGTCTAGTAGAAAACAATCTTCGGTTGCACTCTCCACCACGGAGGCCGAATATATTGCACTTGGTAGTTGTTGTGCACAAGCATTATGGATGAGTCAAACATTAGAGGACTTTGGTTTTCACCTCAAACACATAGATCTTAAATGTGACAACAAAAGTGCAATAGACCTCACATATAATCCAGTACATCATGCTAGATCCAAACACATAGATTTTCGTCATCATTTCATTAGGGATCACATTAAGAAAGAGAATGTAAAAGTAAGCTTCATTGGGACGGACTCACAACTCGCTGACATATTTACTAAACCTCTTCCCGATGCACGATTTCGTTTACTACGACTTGAATTAGGTGTTCTAGATCTTTCTTGTTAAAACATGTTTACAAATATAATTTTCTTCATTTTTCACCATCAAAAACTTTTTCAAAAATTCTGCAAATTCAGCATGAAACTACTAATGGGACGCCTAATCAAGATCAAACATCAAAATTTTCAAAACCCTAAAAAATCACTTACTGTCTCCCGCGCTAGCGCTAGCGCCGACGCTAGCGTCAAGTTTCAAATTTCTGTGATTTTAAATTTTCAAAAAAAATCTTAAAAATATGTAAATCTATTTGTACTATTTAGTTTTGCACATCTGTTTTTCTTCTATTTTAGAAAAATCAAACAAAACTACAAAAGACAAAATTCCAAAAATATGTTTTTCGTTTAACTTTTGTCATTTACCAAAATCAAATATAAAATTACAAAAAAAAACAAAATATGTTTTACTTTTATTTAAAGTTATGGTACAAAACTCAAAACACAAAAACATAAAACTTGCAAAACCCAAATTTTTTTTAATGATAATCAAGCATGAGTTACGCTATTATTTCGAATTTCTATAATGTTGCAATTTATGTTTCAAAATTCTTTGAACATTGTCTTTACCATGCTTTGATTTATCTATTTCTATGTGCATCAATTATATTAAAGGTTGTGTAGAATCAAGCTTAGCATGCCTCTAAGTATGAGTAAATGGTTTATGTTAGATAATGATATGAATTCACTCACTTTTTGGCATTGTCTACATATGGTTTCACTTAAAAATGCTTGTGTATGTTTTGTAATTGTACAATGAATTAAAATTGCACAAGTATCTTACCTACACTCCCTTCTTTTGCACTATGAAAAAGTTAAGAAGAGTGGTTATATTTTTTTTTTAAAATTCTATTGGTTTGCAAAACAAGTGTATTCGGAGAACTTTGTACAAAACAAAATCATAAAATAAATAACAAAGATAACTCCACCAAGCACTACTTGAACCTCCTGATAAGTCTTAATGAGCATTGTGAGGTTGAGCACCTTGGAAAGAATAATAAAGTGTCTTGTGCAAACCATACTTTTCAAAATAAGACAAACCACTTATTCTTAAGTACACCGGATCACAAGTCTCAAAACAGTCAAAATAAAATCTGTGATCCCCCAAGCACTACGTTGCACCCTGATAAGTCTTAATGAGCATTGTGTGTGCAAAGCACCTTGGTAGTTTCACATTTTTTTTTTGTGCATTAAAGTGTGTGGAAGTAAACATATTTGTGTTTTCTTGTGCTCTCTACTTTACATAGTACTTGTATTTTTGATTAAAACACCTGTATACTCTACTCAAAAATTACACTTATGTGCACATCATTATCTTCCATAACACTTCTTCTCATAAGTATTGGACCCTAATGCTATTCTATACAATTTTTTTTGTTAAGAAATGTACTAGATAACCTAGCATGTTTTCTATAATGTTTGGTATGTTTTGAAATTATAAATTGGAATAACATTGTAGTACTTTCTCTTGAATAACATTATTTCATGCTTGGTTACTCTTATTATTAATTAAAAATGATTCACAACAACATCCTTTTTGCAATATAACTCATATCTTTTTTGGATCATCTTGCTTATGATGTTTTTGTATTTCTACAAGTCTTCCGCATCACTCTCATATTATGGCTTTACCTTGCATGCTTACTTAAAAAGTCTGGTTTCTTTTTACCAATCCTTTAGTTGTTTTATCAAATATTTTCCTTGCATGGTAAACCGTCTATTAGTTACTATTAACAGATTATTTATACTCACACTCTGATATTTCTCTAAAGGGGATCAATTAAAGCTATAAACTCCCTATCATTCACCTTTTAACCTTCAAAGCTCGATCATGCTGCTATCTTATTATCGCTAATGTGGTGCCTTCTAACCCACTTTTGCTAATAACAAAAGGGGGAGAACTAACATGATAAATAAACTCCGCTATCAAACTAAAATTCACATGAATAAGTATAGTGATAGTCAACATATTAGGGGAGCATTCACATAGGGGGAGCATGTATTTAGGGGGAGCAACTCTCAAAAAACTAATCATTTATATTTATCCTAAGTCATCATTCTCACACTCACACAAATAGGATTTCAACATGCTTATCTTTTAATGCTCTGATTTATCATTAATGGATTTGTTATTATCATAAGGGGGAGTTTGTTGGAACACGGTCTTCCGCATCTCCTAGGTTTGAGAATAACAAATCCTATGTATTTGATCTTGTGTGTTCAAGTGTGCAGGTTAATTAGGTCCAAATGACTCAAGGTTTACATATGGTGGTTGCCCCCGAAATTGAGTCATCAACTCCAAACTGATCACTAGCGCAGGCGATAGTGGATAGCGCCGGCGCTAGCTCGATGCACAGAAGGCATGGTGAAATTGTTGCCTCGGATTGAAGATCTTGCCGCGCAAAGAGTTTCCTAACCAGGGATAGCGCTGGCGATAGCGGATAGCGCCGACGGTAGCGGAGCGCACAGAAGGAATAGAACAACGGGTTTGCCACGGATTGGAGATTCGGGTGCACAAATTGTTTCTTAATCCGGGCTAGCGCCGGCGGTAGCGCTAGCGCCGGCGGTAGCGCTTGGGATATAAAAGGACCCCATCTCCTCGTGTTTGATATACCAATTGTATACACCTCAGAGAGAGAGATTGCTCGAGTTCCAGAGGCCCATCTTGGCCGAATCTTGAAGACCCAGCGAAGCTCTGCCGATTTCTGAAGGAGGATTCCATCAAGCCGAACCCGAGCGAAGTCCGCTTCGACAAACGCTGATTCTCCAGCGGATCTTCGTCACCACTTCAGAAGTTCATCATAAGGGAGTTTTTAATTATTGTTATTTCTTTTTCATCTTGTAAACGGTAGTGAAATCGCCTCGTGTTGGCGACTAGGTCTGGGTAGGACTTAGGGGGAAACTCGCCTCGTGTTGGCGACTAGATCTAGGCTAGGTCTAGGGGGGCTTGAGGCCACATCCGGGGTGGGATTGGCTAGAGCGGCTTGAGGCCGAATCCGGGGAGGACAAGGCTAGGGCCACCGGTTCGTGGGGAAGCGAGTCGGGATAGAAAACCAAAAGTTGTCTTTTCTATTTAGCTTTGATTTCTAGCTTTCATAAGAGATCAAGTTTTGTAATCATGTCTCTCAAGTTAATACAATCTTGTCTCTATTTTCTCTTTACTTGATTGTCTTGATTGTCATATTCAAAGCTTTTTTCTAAAATAATCAAAATAGTTTTAAAATCCTTAAAACCCTTATTCACCCCCCCCCCCCCCCCCCCTCTAAGGATGCCTACCGATCCAACACCAAGTTCACTAAAGAGTTGATCAATAAATTTGGGATGGAAAGTGCCTCCACAATAAGAACTCCCATGGGATCCAATGTATCACTTGACAAGGATGAGAAAGGGGAACCTTTTGATGAAACCAAATATTGATGCATCATTGGCTCCCTTCTCTACCTAACTGCTAGAAGGCATAGTATTATGTTCTTTATATCTGTCTGTGCCAGATATCAAGCAAACCCTAAGGAATCTCACTACTCTTCTACAAAAGGAATCTTGAGATACCTCAAGGGAACATAAAATCTTGGCTTATGGTACCATAGAAGTAATGACTTTGAGCTAATAGGCTATTCAGATACATACTTTGTAAGTTGCAAATAAGGCAGAAAAAGCACATGAGGCACCTGTCAATTCCTAGGGAAGAGGCTGATCTCATAGAGCAGTAATAAGCAAACAAGTGTAGTAATCTCTGATGCTGAGTTAGAGTACATCTTAGCAATGAGTTGTCATGCATAATTGATGTGGATACAACATCAACTAGAGGACTACAATATCAAGATCAACAATACCTCAATGTACTGTGACTCTTCTTGTGCAATATCAATTGTTAAAAAATTTGTATAACACAATAGGACCAAGCATATTGAGATCAGGTACCACTTCATCAGGGAGCATATAGAAATGAAGGATATATGTCTTAAGTATGTCCCCACTGACAGACAAGTAGCAGATATCTTTACAAAGCCCTTGATGAAGCCAAATTCAATTTCTTTAAATTTGAGCTTGGTATGCTAAATCTAGATTAAGTATATTAATGCTCACTCGTATTCAAATATTGTGCATGTGGATGCTAATAATGTTCTTGCAGGAAGTCAATGTGAAAATGCAAGAAAATCTCAAGTATTATCTATGTTATCGAGTATTCAAGATGATATAGAGGTCCTATCAATGGGTTGTCAAACCAACACAATAGTTGTATCATCATAGTGAACCTTAGACAATCAAAATAATAACATATATTGGATCTTTCATCACAACCATTGAATTGTGAATCAATTTACTAAAGTATATTGATTGTACATTATTTATAGTTATTTTTATATAATATTTTAGTAGTAATTAATTAGTTTTTATATAATTTTAGTTTAATATTTATCTAATGTACTTTGTTTTGTATTTTCAGGTAATCTGGGGCTGCTAGTAGCAAATTCAAGCACACAACCATGTTCAGGAAAAATTCTAGAACAAATCTGCAAAATTCCTCAGTACACGCACCCTATCACGGGCGTGACCCCCTGTCATGGCCATGTTCAGCTGTACACGGCCATGCTCAGCTCTACACGGCCATGTTCAGCTATACATGGCCATGTTCAAGCATACACGACCATGTTTAGTTATACACGACCATGTTTAGTCGTACACGGCCATGTTCAAGCTTACACGCCCCCTCTCATGGGTGTGACCCCCTGTGACGGCCATGTTCAGCTGTACATAGCGATGTTTAGCTCTACACAGCCATGTTCAAGCTTACACACCCCCTGTCATGGGCGTGACCTTCAGGTCACGGGCGTGACTCACCCGACAAGCATTCAATACATACAATTTCTGCCACATTATGTTTCCAGCTTACACGCCCTGGGTCACGGGCGTGACCCAGGGGCGTGACTTCTCCCACAATTGCCAGGATTACTCCTGTTCCCATTGTTTTCAGCCGTTCTCTGTCTCAGTCAAGACACGCCCATGGTCACGGGCGTGACCAGGGGGCGTGTATTGCAAATTAATGAAATTTGGCAGTTTTGCTCCCAACTTTCCCGGGCTTTCAAGATACTGGTTCCGTACATTACACGCCCTAGGCCACGAGTGTGACTGAGGGGCGTGACTTCCAGAACTTTTACCTATAAATTCCTGCTGCTGCCATGAAGCTGGGGATCCAGTCCATGCTTCGATTGGGTCAATTTTAGAGTAGTTTTGCAGCATTTTCTTATTGTATTTCCTTTATGTTTTGCAATTTTAATTCATAATAATTTCTATTTCTCGCAATTGTAATTTTCTTTTCATAGTTATAAAATGTTCTTTTTCTTCAATCATGAGTAGCTAATTTTATAACATTTGATCGGATGATTTCTTAAGTTGTGTTATTTCGTAATCTCTTCTTCTTCATAGTTTTGGTTTTGGAAAATTATGATTTGCCGTTGATTTGCAAGGATTTGATATCATATTTCTTGGGTATGATACTCAATTTGGATCCGTATTCTAGTTGACCGAGAGATCCGTGAATACGTGTAGATCGCTTATCGGTAGAAAGAATTGCTTACACTCCTCGAGAGAGGGTGACACAAATCTTATGGATTGGAGTCAAATCCAATAGTCACTACAACAAAGTCACTTTACAATGACAATTTTAGTGACGTTTTTGAAAGCGTCGCCGTTTGTTTTCTATTTAGCAACGATTTTTTTTCAAAAATGTCGCTAATACAAAATTTTAGCATTGCCCACGTTTTTCATAAAAAACATCAACATACATGTTTATCTTTTGTGACGGTTATTTTAAAAACATCATCAAAACAAACTCAAATAGACAACTATGAGTAAAGAACTCGATGATCGATAAGAACTTGATGTCGTTCGCTTCATTCAAATCATGCGAGAATTAAGAAATTTGACCGAAATAGGTCGCATTGATCTACACGATAACTCAAATAGACAACTATGAGTAAATAAACTCAGAATTGACTTCGATTGAGTTCATTAGACTCATATGTTCGTTACAAGCGCAATGACATCTTCAACAAATTTTTCTCATGCGTACTTTTGATATTTTATTTATCTTTGGTAACACACACATATATCTATATATATCTATGAGTCGAATGGCATGGGCCTCCGACCCTACCTGAGTGTCATCGGCTGGATTTTCCCGCCCCCGACGTGCCCGCCACCGTCGGGATTCGCCCGCCACCGGTGGGATTCTCCCGCCCCGGAATGCTATTAATTTAGGTGGTAGTTCTCTCGAGAGAGGCTCTACCATATTTTGGGAACCTCCACGGTCAAGTTTATCCAAACCAATTTATGATGTTTACGAAATATTTTACTTAAGAAGGATTCTCGATCAAATGTTTCCTTTCTTTTATAATTTCTTTTATAAATTTTTTTAACTATTTTTCCGATAAAATAATAATAATTTGTGTGAGTAGAAGTACTCAACAACCCTGTGGAATAAGACACTTGATATTTATTTTTAAATATCCTATGCTATGAACGATAGGTGCTCTTGCCTATAGTTCGTAGAATTTGGAGAATATTATTTATATAATAAATTTTACGTATCAAGTTTTTGGCGCCGTTGCTGG
Source organism: Dactylorhiza incarnata (assembly GCA_033032865.1). NCBI lineage: Eukaryota > Viridiplantae > Streptophyta > Magnoliopsida > Asparagales > Orchidaceae > Dactylorhiza > Dactylorhiza incarnata. The sequence continues at coordinate 2,573,027 of JAWHQI010000160.1, read as the reverse complement.
GGAAATATTTTTGTTAATAGTTTGAAAGCGTGAATTTTATTACTTTTATCAATCTCTTTCTCCGCCCCATTTCTCTTTTTGCTTTATTTTTTTTAAATTTCATTCTATTAAGTGACGGCTGTAAATTTTACTTTCTTCAAATATGATGTTATCGCAATTGGCCGCAAAAGTTGCTGAGCTTCAAAATAAAGTCATTCTTTTGGAAGCCGCACGAATGCGCCAAATTATTTGTCCTTTTTGTGGGGGTCATCCTTCTAGTGAGGAATGTTATTTTTCATTTCAAAATTTTTCTAATGAAAATCAATATTATTTTTCTAATGAAAATAATAATTTTTCTAATGAAAATAATTTCTTTAAATAATGATTTGAGTGAATTTTCTTCTTGCTCTGATGTTGATTATTCATGGTGGCAAGGTCACCCGGATAGTTTTCAGTGCGAAGAAGGAAATTCCTTCAATCATAATTTGCATTCCTCAGCTTTTCCACAAATTTGTTCTTCTTCTGATCTTGAAATTTTTTCGCCTTTTTCTCCAAATTTAAATGATTATTCTCAAGATGAAGAAGAACAATTGTACCAAGAATTTCACAAGATCATGGAGACACCGGGCGAATTAGAACACAAAAATTCCCTTTCTTCTTCTTCGCCCGCCCTTTCTCCTTTTTCTCATGAAATTATAATTTGTGAAGAAATTGTGTCCCATGAATTTACTCCCCTTGGTATTGATTTTTCAGATAAAAATTTTATTTTAGAAAATGAACAACTGCTGCTTAATCATGAATTTTCACAAGAAACTCCTCCTTGTGAAAAATTTTCTGACTCGCTTAATCTTGATTATTTTTATGTTAACAATTTTCATGTAGAGGATGAGCCGTTGCAACCATACGTCTTCACCGATCCATTTGCCGCTCATCTCCAACAATCCAAATTACCTGAGGTATGTATGGGTAATTTGGATTCTCAATTTCAAGCTAACGGAAAACGAAAGAATCAAGACTATAGCGGAGGAGTCGTCGGGCACCTGATTTCGGTATATTCACCTCAGCGTGAATTAAGGGAGTTGCCAGTGCATTTTCAAATTAAATTTCCATTTAGCTAACCCTTAACGTCTAGCTAAAAGATGGTAAACAAAGCGCTCTTGGGAGGCACCCCTTGCTTATCTTTATTTTTCTCGCACTTTACTTTTTCAGCATTTTATTTACTTTTCCCTCCTACCTGGCTTATAAACATTGGGGACAATGTTTATTTTTAAGTATGGGGTGTATTCTCGTATTTTCTATTTTTATTAAAAATCCAAAAAAAAAATAGAAAATCTTTTTCAAAAAACATCAAAAATTGTTTTTCTTTCTTTATTTTCAATTTTGTTATAAAAAATTTACAGAATTAAGAAAAAAAGGTTTTATTTTAAATTTTTATGTCTTTGTGTGTTATTTTCTTTTTATACAATTTAAAATACCAAAAAAAAATAGAAAATTAGAAAACACTAATTTCTTGCGAAAGGGTCGTGTTGGGCTTTCATCCCACAAAACTGCCTAGTACCTTGTGAGCCCGTCATTGGGTAGCCCTTGGGAAGTCCAAGAATATTAAAAAAAATTGTTTTAATATAAAAAAATCCAAAAAAATTCTAATTAACTAAATTTTGTAATATTAAATTTCTCCAAACTTCTTTTATTCAAAATCAATTTTAATTATGAGCTGCTTTTTATAGGCTTTTTAAAGAGTTTTCTTTTTATGTATTTTTAATCTTATATTTCTCTTCAAAATATGATAGCGTTATTTTTTAGATTAATTTGATTTAATAGGTTTTTCATTATCTTGATTTGTTTAGAATATTTCTTAGTTTTATTTTCTCTTCTTAAAATATCATAATTCAATTTTGTAGAAATTGTGTTAAATATCTTTAGATTTTACTTATATTAAGTTTACCTCATGGTTTCTTAAAGATTGCTCAAATTATTTTCTATGCTTTTAAAATATATTTTTAGAATTTTCGTAGCCTTTAAACCCTAGCCCCTCCCCTACCTTTTTGTTCAACCCTTTATTTGGCATAAAAAAGTTTGAAAAGATCATATGTCATGGAATGAGAGGATAAATTTCATCATTCCTAAACGCATGCACCCAAATTTATAAAAGATTATATGGCATGGAGATGAGAGGATAAAATTCATCACTCCTAAACATATACATTTGGGATATAAAAAGAAGAAGGAATTTAAAAAAGATGGAAATGAGAGGATAAAATTCATCATTTCCTATACACAAAGTAACTTCATCAATTCCAATTTTACCACAATTAGCCAAGTTTATTTGCTTATCCAAGATATTTTTGAGAGAGCATAGTTAATATTTTGTAGTTTTCTAAAAGTTTCTCATGATGTTTACAGTTTCTATAATTTTAATCTTGGATTAATTTACTTAATTCAATGCAATTTTGTTCATGAAGATTTAGTTAGAGAGTTTCAAAACTAATATTTATTCTACTCATTTCAATTTTTGAATTATTAATTATTTCTTATAAATCTAAATTTTAATTTCTTAACTTATTTTGATATGAGTCTTATAAAATTTAAAGTACATAATTAGAAGTAAATTTTTTTGGAAATGTCCTGTAAATTCTTCTCATACTTATAAATTAGTTTTGCTCTGGAATAACAAAAGATTAAGTATAAGGGTATTTGATAATACATTATTTACAGATATTTTTATATAATATTTTAGTAGTAATTAATTAGTTTTTATATAATTTTAGTTTAATATATATCTAATTTACTTCTTTTTTATTTTCAGGTAGTCTGGGGCTGCTAGTAGCAAATCCAAGCACACAACCATATTCAGGAAAAATTCTGGAACAAATCTGCAAAATTCCTCAGTACACGACCCCTGTCATGGGCGTGACCCCCTATCACGACCATGTTCAGCTATACACGGGCTTGTTCAGCTCTACACGGCCATGTTCAAGCATACACAACCATGTTTAGTTATACACGACCATGTTCAGTTGTACACGACCATATTTAGTCGTACACAGCCATGTTCAAGCTTACACGCCCCCCTCTCATGGGCATGACCCCCCTGTCACGGCCATGTTCAGCTGTACATAGCCATGCTCAGCTCTACACGGCCATGTTTAAGCTAACACGCCCCCTGTCATGGGCATGACCTTCAGGCCACGAGCATGGCTCACCCGATAAGCATTCAATACATGTAGTTTCTACCGCAGTACATTTTTATCTTATACGCCCTGGGTCACGGGTGTGACCCAGGGGCATGACTTCTCCATCAACTGCCAGAATTACTCCCGATCCCGCCGTTTTCAGCCGTTCTCTGTCTCAGTCAAGACACGCCCAAGCTCACAGGCATGACCAGGGGGCGTGTACTGCAAATTGATAAAATTTGGCGGTTTCGCTCCCAACATTCCCGGGCTTTCAAGACGTCGGTTCCGTACCTTACACGCCCTAGGTCACGGGAGTGACCAAGGGGCATGACTTCCATAACTTTTGCCTATAAATTCCTGCTGCTGCCATGAAGCTGGGGATTCAGTCTATGCTTCGATTGGGTCAATTTTAGAGTAGTTTTGCTGCATTTTCTTATTGTATTTCCTTTATGCAAATTTACTTTATGTTTTGCAATTTCAATTCATAATAATTTCCATCTCTCGTAATTGTAATTTTCTTTTCATAGTTATAAAATGTTCTTTTTCTTCAATCATGAGTAGCTAATTTTATAACATTTGATCGGATGATTTCTTAAGTAGTGTTATTTCGTAATCTCTTCTTCATAGTTTTGGTTCTGGAAAATTATGATTTACCGTTGATTTGCAACGATTTGATTTCATATTTCTAGGGTATGATAATCAATTTGGAGTCGTATTTTATTTGATCGAGAGATCCGTGAATATGTGTAGATCGCTCATCGATAGAAAGAATTGCTTGCACTCCTCGAGAGAGGGTGACAAAAATCTTTCAGATTGGAGTGAAATCCAATAGTGGGGCTCACTGCATAAAGCAAGCTTAGGGGTTTCGACTAGTCGTGGGGTCTTAATCGATCAACCTAAGGTTAGATGGTAGTTCTCTCAAGAGAGGCTCTACCATATTTTGGGAACCTCCACTATCAAGTTTGCCCAAATCAATTTATGATGTTTACGAAGTATTTTACTTAAGAAGGATTCTCGATCAAATGTTTCCTTTCTCTTATTATTTCTTTCATTAAACCTCTTAACTATTTTTTCGATAAAATAATAATAATTTGCGTGAGTAAAAGTACTCAACAACACCGTGGAATAGACACTTGATATTTATTTTTAAATATCATATGATATGAATGATAGGTACTCTTGCCTATAGTTCATAGAATTTGGAGAATATTATTTATATCATAAATTTTACGTATCATATATGCACCCATGTATGTGCTTCTTGACATTCCTAAAATAGAATATATAAATAGGTCAAATACTTAGAACTAGATTACAACTTCATTTGCCTGAAGCTGTCAAAACAAAAAATTCATACCGCTTGACAACTTGCGACGTTACTGACCTTCAGTTCTCTAGTTTTTCTTGCCATGGCGCAAAAGAAAGGAAAATATTCTTGCAATATTGGATGTGGATTAGTCATAGGAGCGTTTGTTAGTTTTGGGTGTAGTCTAATTACCTAGAGGGGAGGTGAATAGGTATTTTAAAATTGTTTTAGTCGATTAGAGTTTGAGACTTAATTAGCTTAAGAGAACACAACCACAAATCACACCACAAAAAGCACACTAGTATTTAAAATGATTCCCAGTGTGGGTACTCCATTGTCCCCCTTCACCTATCTAGCAGAATGCTAGACTCGACCAACTTCTCAAGATCTCAGATCTCTTTCACAGATCCTACACCTCAGGTACAAAGGTCATACAGTCAGGCACTCCATGCCCTACAACTCAGATCCAGTCAGGATCCTACCTCAGGTTCCCAGAACCTTATAACTCAGGCACAAAGTCCCTGTAGCTCAGATCTTCAGCAGATCCTACACATAGGCTATCAACACAGCCCGACAACTCAGAGTGCAAGCACTCCTACAACTCTGATCTCAAAGAGATCCTACAGAAGATATTTGGAAGATGATTTTTACAGACTTTGACTCTTAGAAATAAGCTTTGAATATCTTGAGTCTTCTTAGGCCTTTCTAAGTAGAAGACCTTCTTTAACAGTAACACAAGATCTTCAATATTATGAATATTCAAATATTGATCTGTGCTGAGCTTTTCTCGACTGAAGAAGTCTTCTTTCTCTCTAGAATGAGAGCATTCTTGTGGAAGCTTTTCATCTTCTTCTTTCCTTCTTTGAGAAGGCTTTTCTTTTTTACTATTCTATTGCCTTTTATTTTTATCATCAAGTTTTTTCGAAGAATACTAGGGCTCGATAATTTCCAAGTCATTAGGGTTTGCTGACCCTCTCTTCTACTTTTATAGCTCTGACCCCTCGAACGGTCAAAACCTTAAAGTATTGATGTCATAGCACTTTACAGAAGTGGTTGAATTGACATATGAATTTGTCATCTTTGCCATTTTATATTTCTGCCTTCTGATCTTGTCAAGATGATATAGTCGCGTGAAGATAGTTGACACGACGATAAAGAACTTAACAAGCTTTCTTGATTCTTCACAATGATATCGTCGTGTGATACTTGTTGTCACAACGATATCTGACTTAGCTAACCTTTCCTGAGTCTCCACAATGATATCATCGTGTGTACCTTGTTGACACAACGATATCATTATATTCTTCTTATCGTCATGACGATTCTTGACTTAGTTGTTTCTTCTTGTTCTCACAACGATATCGCAGTGTGCACTTTGTTGACACAACGATATCGTCGTGTTCTTCTTATTGTCACGACGATTCTTGACTGACTTCTTCTGTTGTCTTTTGTGAGTGATCTCAATGATATCATCATGTGTACCTTGTTGACACGATGATATATGCCTTAATTATTTTTTGCTTGATCTTAAGGTATTATATTTAGAATATATGATGTTATAACCTACTCATGTCATATCAAATGAATATCGAATACAAATTGTACTTATCATTGACTTAGGGACTTCTCAAAATCTAGAACATTGTGGTCAGTGCTCCCAACAATCTTCCCCTATTTGTAGAAGTCATAACCCAGTCAATGATAAAGCACTTTTAATGAAAACCAACAAATAAGAAGAGCATTTCAATCCAAATTATAAGAGCATTAACATATGATAGATAATATGAAATGGTCATTTCAATTCACATCATAAGAAATATCATCATCACATTACGAATTTATAAATATTAAAATGTTTTTGAAATTTCCAGCATCTCTACATTTGCCCAAAATAAGAAAGCCAATTATGCTTCCGGTTCCTTTATAACTATTCCACTCCTTGCTCTCTTGGCAACAGCCTCCTGTTTCTTCTCAGATAGCCTAGTGAAATAGCCTTCCTGCCAGCTTGTCTCTCTTGTGGCTTCTTCTTTGCTCTACTTGATTTTCATACTTTGACCATTCATGAGTGTTATACAATTTGCCCCTTTCAGTCTTATTTGTTTTGATGTGCTTCCATGCACTTAAAATTATTTCCTTTGATTAAGGGCTCCATTGCTCATGGTCTTCTCTATATCTCTTCTTTCTTGACTTTGTCTCATCTTCTTCAACAATCTCCTTTCCTTTCCTTTGTTCAACAACAGTAGGTGCATCAGCATGCTCATCATAGAAGATAGGAGGGATATTCATTACTTCCCTTATTGAATTAGAGGTCCATATGCCAGGCTCACCACTCGCCTTTATCATAGATTTCTCCCCCTTTATGACTTCTTCTTATATGTTTCTTTGTAGATTTTCCTGAAGATTAAGATTTTTGTCCTTTAGCATTCGAATTCCATCTTCCAAATGATTCTTAGTTTGAAGCAGAAGCTATTCAATTCCTGAATGCAAAGATTCAGTCTTCCTTGGATGATTCTTTTATGCTCAGTAATTTGCCTGACAGTGGTTATGAAGACTTTCTCTAGATTGTTAGATGTTGCACACTGATTTTCAATGATATCAGCTAGACCCTTATTAGTGAGTTCTAGATGTTTGGTAGTGTGATCTACTACTGGATCATCTTTCTCAAAGCAACTAATAGTGTTCTCTTACAGATACTTCATCTCTATCCTTAGACCAGCAGTCTTATAGACAGGTTTATTCTAAGTCATTAATAACAGTGTCAACATAGCTTTCAAGCTTAATTCTTTGCTCATCCAAGAGCATCCTTATCTGGAGTAATAGTGAAGAACCATCTAGCATTTGTCCTGTGGAGGAGCTAGGCATTTTAGGTTCTCCCTTAGATTTTTTTCTTCATTACTTCAGATAGATAGTCTTCCATTCCTTCTGCCTCATCAAACAAGGGAGAAGGAGATCTTCTGAAAGAAGATTGTCTAACCTCGTCCACAGGGATATTGAATATTTTAACAGCTAATAGATCTTTGCTTATTTTGACAGCAAACTCTTTTTGGTTCAGTTCCTTTCCAGCTTCAACTGGGTATTTTTTGACTACTGATCTAGGACAGGCAACATCCTCAACATCGGTGATCTTGTTGATCACTTCTTCTACATGAGCAGGTAGCTCAGTGTCATGCTCCCCCTCACTTGCAGCATTACTTTGACCAGTTCCTTCAGTGGCCCTGATTCAATGCTATGTGTTAAGGATTGGAGTGCGACATCCCTCTACTCCACCTCCTCCTCAGATCTTCATAGATTGGGATTTTGTAAAGGCTCACTCTCTGTGGAAGAGCTTCCTTCTTTACTCTCCACACTCTTTGCTGCTCTCTTCCTTTTGGGAGACTTTGTGAGAACTCTCTCCTATCTTTCAAGTACCTTTCTATCCATCCTTCCCATATGATGGATTTTTTCTCCTAGTTTCTTGTTAAAGTTGTTAGGATAGGATAGGAGTAGGTAAAGGGAAAGGATTTTACCAAGATTTGGGGCTTGAAAGCTCTCTTAAATTTTTAGGAAGACAATCTTGGCCCAATTTGTCTTCTTGGTTTGGATTATCCTAGCCATCAGATCAAACATCTATTTGGATATCCTATCATGGCAGCCAACCTTGCATAGTAGGGCTTTCCCATCTATATCAGTCAGCAACTTCCCTTGTTGTTTGAAGATCTCTCTCTCCAAGGATCCGTAGGTCTTTTTTGATTTTCCACACCATTCTAGGGCATCATTTAGATCTTGAGTGGTCACTTCCTCATCCTCTTCTTCACTCGCAAAGGATGGCTACTTGAAGAGCTTGACCATTCTCTTGGCAATTACCTTTACTTTTATTCTATTTATCTTGCTCTTTATTGATGTCCCATTTGAGCCAACTTTTACATTTTAGTAGTATTCAAGGACTTCTCTTTTCATTATTATAGTAGGTTCGGATAGCATGAATTATAAGTTGATGGAGTCGAGCAGTCTTATAGTTGCTTGAATTTCTTCAGGAGCCATCTGAAATCCATCCCTTACTAGCTCACTTCCTTCATACAGGTATCATTCTTTCTTTGGATCCATCTCTTAGATTCTTGAAGGAGAGCTGAGCGTATCGACCTGTTTACTACCACCCGACTGAGAGCACTCAACGACTTTTAGGGCAACTGTAGCATATGCTTTTAATTTCAATACATTTGACCCTATTTATAATTTCTAGTGTAGGAAGCGAACAGCCGCGTATTAGAGCTAGATTTGATTAATTCAGATTTAATGGCTGTGATTGATTCATTTTAGATTTCAAAATTGACGGATTGATAATTAGGCATCGTCGTGTCATCACGACGAAATCGTAGTGTCATCACGATGATACCATCATTCATCACGACAATATCATTTTGTGGACAGAATGATATTGTCTTGGAATGCACTTATGCATAAACAGCGTAAGCACATCTTGTGTGTCAGCTGCAACATCATTCTTAGCAGTTTGTATGCTTTCCTAAGGATGCATTATCAATTTAGTGACACTAGATTATACATTAATTCTAGTGATTAAAACTTTTTATCTGAACAATATTAACTATCATTTGTTGACTATCATTCACAGTATTTAATCACAAATCAGTTAATTATTAATAATATGTCAGCATAACTTAAGCATGTATCAGAAACAAAAATGAGTACATAAATAAGTAGTTCATAAACTTCAGTAGGATTTTATAAATAAGCCAAATGTTTTTAAATAGAGTTACAACAACATTTGCTTTTAGCTATCACATGTGCATGTACTATTCTAGTAGTCCCTTTCTTTCCTATATCTTTATCCTTGCCCTGTAGCTTCTGCTCTTGTTCTTCAAAATAGGAGAATGGATTTGGGATGTACTTGTCAGGAATAGGAGGTGCATTCTATGGCAGTGTTCCTTCCTATTGGTGTCTTGTATAGAGCCTTCTCCCGACTTCTGTCTTCTTGTGTTTATACCAATCATTTGAGGGATAGTGTCTGGAGATGTCTTCTCCAATATTTCCAAAATTTCAAGTTAATGTCTCTAGACCTTGGACTTAAGCTTTTAAAGTTTGGATCATTGGCCCATTCTTCCTCCCTTTTCCTTTTAAGATATATTACATCATCTAACTGTTTGGGATTACTATTATGACTTGATTCACCAAGATGTCTTGATGGGTTTTGAGGCTTTGTTGATTGTGTAGGATTATACAATATGGGAGGGAGTCCTAGGGAGTGATGAAGTTGATTCACAATCAAGATTGCTTGGCTATCTCCAGTCTTGTCTTTCTTCCTGACTTCCTCAACAAAATTTTGTATAATTTCTTGGGTAATTTGCTCTATCTTGGGTGTTGAGAGTTTCATGGGTGAATTCATTTGAGTTGATACATCTAGTAATGATCACCTTCCGACTTTCAGCTATCATCTTAGTGATCTATCTGACTGCACTTTTCAGATTCTCTTCTTCCCTTTGATTCTGTTGAAGAGAAGTGTCTATTCTTTCTCTTAGAGACTGGAGAGCATTCATGTCGCTGCCCATAGTTCTTTCTGCTCTGATGAACTAGCTGGTTATCTGATCATTGATGTGATCAACATCAGCTTTTAATTCATTTATCTATGCACACATTTCATCCTTGACTCCTTTGACAACTTGGTCCACATAGGCTTGATAATGTTGTCTTTCCTCAGTAAGCAGATTTTTAATTTGATCTATTATGGAGCTTGGTGCTGGATCATGAGATGGTTGTGTGGATGATCCTGGTTGATCTTACTCTTTATTAGTAACTTTACCTTGCAGATCTCTTACCATACCAACTATGATCTCATCATCAAGAGGATTATTAGGAGAATCCTGTCTTTGATGAGCATCTTCAGTTTCTTTTGCATCTTCTTTATCTGGAATTAAAATGAAATCTGTGCACGATTCTCTTGCACAATTCTCCACTTCCAAAGGACAGTATTCTTAGCATCCATCCTGTAACTTCTCTCCTTGGACAACATCCTTAGTGTGAGTTGCTTCCTCAACCTCTAGAGCAGGGAGTTCATTGTGAGACTCCCCCTCAATAGCAGCCACATCCTCAACAGGAATCATAGTCTCTTGGGTTGAGAGATCAGCGTAGGTATCCCCCTCAATAGGAGCACTTCTCTGTCTGGTGGCAGATTCTTTAGGCACTATCTCAGTAGTAACAAAGGCCTCTACCTGTGGTTCTGGATTTGGTGTGTTGTCATTGCTTGCAGTTGAGTTGTCCTCACTGTCACTAATCTTCTTCCTTTTCCTTGCAGTTTTAGGGATAACTTTCTCCCATCTCCCCAGAATCTTTAAGTCTATTTCTTCATGTGATGTATGGGTGATCCCATCTTTTCATTCTACTGAAGAGGGTTAGGGAGATATAGGGAAAGGATTCCTCCAAAGTTTTGTACTTGGAAACTTTCCTGGATCTTTTTGAATAGTAACGAGAACAAGTCAATTTTCTTGCAGAGAATTATTCTGGTCATTATCTCAAACATGTCCTTGGATATTCTGTCGTGAGATTCATGTTTGCATATCAGTGCATTGCCAACAATATCAGCCATGAGTTTTTTGTTTACATTGAAGTCGACTTTCTTCAAGGTTCCATGAGATTATCCTTTGTGGATGCACCACTCTTTTGTTTTCGAAAGGTCTTCCTCCAAGATCTCATCCTTTATCTTGTCCCCTGAGATTCTAGGCAGACAAAGTGCATTGGAGAGTCCTTTTGCCATTACTCTCAATAGGGTATTTCCAACCCTAATTTTAATAGCATTTCTAGAGGTACTTTTCTTTGGCTCAACATAGAACTCCAGAAGCTCTCTATGCATGATGACAGTTGGCTCTAAGAGCACGTATTCTAGCCCCACTACATCAATTTGCCTGATTACTAACTTTATCTCCTCATCGGCATTGATAAACCCGCCTTGTACCAGCTCGCATCCAATATTACAGGTATCGTCATTCTTCACAGGAGCCATTTCTTTAGAATCGTCGAGTTTGCAGAGGTTCAACATCGTGAGAACTTGTTGTGATGGCTTAGAGCAAATATAGGTTGTACTCTATTTCTAAACATGTGACCTATTTATATTTGTCTTACTTTAGAATGTGAAGAGGAGCGTACCTTAGCTGGCAGACTTGCGGTATTGATCTTAGAATCAACGACTATGATTGCAAGATCCAATATACTTGTTAAGAATAAAGTTTTTCTTTAATAAAATGCTTCTTAATCCAGACTTATGCATAGATAATCTATTGTCCAATAACTACATTTGCCTTTGGCTGGCCATAGGACAGACCTGCAAAACAAGATTAGTATTACTTAGGAACCCAAAAGAATTTGGTTCCTAGGTTCTTGTTAGCCTTAGCTACTGGAAGTTTAACAACTAAATGACTGGTCACTATTGGCAGGCTTCTTATACCTTGCTCTAGGCACTGTTGGGTTGAACCAACAGTCTATAGCAAAGTGCCCAACCTTGCCACAGCTCCAAGATTTGAATTTATTATATCTCCTTTTCTGATTCACCTACTGAGTGGAGGACAGGTGACCAGAAGAGTATGCTGCTTCACAGTAAGAATTTCTACTAGTCATGTGGTTGTGCATTGACTTGGAAGGTGGTTGCGCAGTCACTGACTTCACTTTAGGAGTAAACTTTTGAGGTAAGACTTTTTCATTCTCTTTGGTTGATGGTGCATGGGGTGAGACACCCTTTTGAAAGATAGTTCTACCTTGGGAAGTGTCTCCAACTTCCTTATTATTACCTAGTCCTCCTTTATATTGATAGGAGAAACTATCTATAATAGGGATAACCGTTTTGGGCTTAGAGAAGCTAGCCACAAGCCTTCTTTCTAAAAGAAGCTTGTTCTCCAAGGACTTAATCATCCTATGCTGAGCTTCAGAGCTCTTCTGAAGTAGGATAAGCTCGTTGGACAATTTATTCACCTCCTTGGTCTTCTCAACTATTTGAGATCTGAATGGCTTGAGGATCCTTATTTCCTCAGCTTGAGATTTCACCAACTTCTTGCTCTTCTTGAGTGCATCCAAGAGAATACCATATTGTTACAATAGATCGGTATGGTCAACATTGTTGCATGATGAACAGTCTTCTGCTTCACTATTAACATTGCTCTCATCAGATGATGAGCAATCATCTGATGCATCTTCTTCTTTTCAATAGACTCAGGTAATGAAAATATGGGAGGAGTGCATACCTGAGAAGGATGAGAATCATCCTGAATATCTTCACCAGATAGGGCAACAAGCCCATAGAACTTCTCATCCTCAAATTTACTATCTAAGAGAGTGAGAGGTGTTCTTATCCTTCTTCTAGCAGCAGAGCAGCCTTCATCTTTAGTCTCACTATCTGAGAGAGAAAGAGATGCTCTAATTCCTCTTATAGTTAGCCCTCTATAGGCTTCTTCTTCAGAGTATGAGGTGCAGTAGTTGCTTTCACTTATAGATCTGAATTCCATGGCATTATATCTTCATTCCTTCTTCATGGAGCTTAACTCTTTGTAGTTTTCTCCAGAAGCCATGGTGAAAATTTGACACACCCAAGGGCAGATCTGTTCAAGCTATTAAGGTTTCTTTGAACAACCTACCTCTGATACGACATGTTAGTTTTGGGTGTAGTCTAATTAACTAGAGGTGGTGAATAGGTATTTTAAAATTGTTTGTCTTTTAGAGTTTGAGACTAAGTTATCTTGAGAGAACACATCCATAAATCACACCACAGAAAGTACACCCGTATTTATAGTGATTCCCCGGTGTGGGTACTCCACTGTCCCCCTTCACCTATCTAGTAGAATGCTAGACTCGGCCAACTTCTCCAAATCTTAGATCTCTTTCATAGATCCTACACCTCGGGCACAAAGGCCCTACAGTTCCGGCACTCTAGTCCCTACAAATTAGATCCAGTCAGGATCCTACCTCAGGTTCCCAAAACATTACAACTCAGGCATGAAGTCCCTATAGATCAGATCAATAGCATATCCTACATTCAGGATGTCAACACAGTCCTACAACTCAGAGTGCAAGCACTCCTATAACTCAGATCTCAAAGAGATCCTACATAAGATATTTGGAAGATGATTTTTACAGAATTTGACTCTTAGAAATAAGCTTTGAATAGCTTGAGTCTTCTTAGGCCTTTCTGAGTACAAGGCCTTCTTTAACAGCAACACAAGATCTTCAATATTATGTATATTCAAATTTGGATCTGTGTTGAGCTTTTCTCAATTGAAGAAGTCTTCTTTCTCTCTGGAATGAGAGCTTTCTTGTGGAAGCTTTTCTTCTTCTTCTTCTTTCCTTCTTTTAAAAGGCTTTTCTTTTTACTGTTCTATTACCTTTTCTTTTTGCCGTCAAGCTTTTTAAAGAATATTGATGTTATAGGTCTTTACAGAAGTAGTTGATTTGACATATGAGTTTGTCATCTTGGTCATTTTAAATTTCCACCATTTAAACTTGTCAAGACGATATAGTCGTGTGAAGATAGTTGACACGATGACAAAGTACTTAACAAGCTTTCTTAATTCTTCACAATGATATCATCATTTGATACTTGTTGTCTCAACAGTATCTGACTTTGCTAGCCAATCATGAGTCTTCACAGCGATATCATTGTGTTTACCTTGTTGACACAACAATATCATCGTGTTTACCTTGTTGACACAACAATATCATCGTGTTCTTATTATCATCACGACGATTCTTGACTTATTTATTTCTTCTTATTCTCACAATGATATCGTCATGTGTACATTGTTGACACAATGATATCATCATGTTCTTCTTATTGTCAGGATGATTCTTGACTGACTTCTTATATTGTCTTATGCGAGTGATCTCAACAATATCATCATGTGTACCTTGCTGACACAAAGATATATGCCTTAGTAATTTCTGGTTGATCTTAAGTTATTATACTTAGAACACATCAAATGAACATCAAATACAAATTGTACTTATCATTGAATTAGGGACTTCTCCAAATCTGGAAAATTGTGGGCAGTGTTCCCAACGGGGTTCAACAGAGCAGATGACGAGATAAAATATGTTATTGGATTATTGGCTTCCGCCAGCTTGGAGTACATATTATCTGAACCTACTGTTATTATGCATAGAAAATTGGTGGAGTTCTATTCCAATCCCTAAATGAGCTCCTCTTGAAAATCCATCAAAACAAGGGTTGGTGATACCTTGTTGAGAGTGACAGTTCAAGATTTGACGAGAGAACTCCATCTACCAACATTTGAAAAGGATGATGAGGAATATGACATTTCCAATGAAGATTATTTCGAATGTCTAAAGTGGTGTGGACATGATGCAGAGTGTTGTGGATCATTGAAAAGGGCCAACTTCAACTCCAAAGGAAAACTTCTTGCAGTTGTCATTGGGAATATCCTAATCTGTAAGCCTGGTTCTCAAGTTAGAATATCAAGAGAAATGTTCGAAATTATGACAAGGGTCATCCTGAGCAAGAGAACTAACTGGGCTCATATCCTATTTGACAAAATTAGGGAAAGTTTCAGTGCCCCAAATTTTGGAAGGATTCTATCTTTATAGCTGCTGACTAGCCTGTCATATAAACTTAACAAAAATTTTGGCACCCCCATCCACTGCATGAAGAAAATGGATATAAGAACTCTAGAAAGGTGGGAGAAAGTATTCTCTAAGGCTCCAAAGAAATCCATGGAAATCAGTTCAATAAAAAGGAAGAAAGTTGTTGTGAATAAAGAAAGCTCTTCGGAAGAAGAGGAACATGCTGGCAGTCCTACCCCTGCACACACTGAGGGCGAGACTTGTCAGACCTCTGTTCAAAGTTTCATACCAAAACCATTGGGTGTGCCCATAATTACTGATGAGGTTGTTCCTAATAGTTCTACTACAATAGCTAATGATACAGAAGATGTTGCTCAAGGAGGTGCTCCAGTTGAGGGGGAGATTTAAAGTGAGCTCCCTGCTCTAGTGGTTAAGGAAGCAACCCTTATTGGGTTAGTTGTCCAAGAAGACCTAGAAAATTCTAAGACTGTTGTGGATGATGCTATTCTTGAGCAAGAAGGACAAGGAGTTATTGTTCAAATATAGGACTCCCCTGACATTCTTTTTTATGATAATGTTATGGCTGGCATGTATTAAGATCTGTAAAGAAAAGTGGTTGAGAAAGAGCAAGATGTTCAAGTACATCTTCTCCACAGCCTCAAGAAGAAGCTTTAGGATCCATGATTACTCAGATAAAAGCCTTGCTAAAAGAAGAAAGGAAACACTATCAAACATATGTTGATAAAGTGGTAAAGGACATCAAGGAAGACATATCTGTTTAGATGAAAGAGATGAAGGCCGAGATAGACCACGCCAATGCTCAAATCACTGGCTGGTTTACCAAAGCAGGAACAATTGTGGGTTGTAACATGAATGTCCTACAATCTCTAGGTGCTAGAATGGATTCCACAGTGGAATTTAATCAAAAATCAGTGGAAGACTTAGAAAGTGCAGTTGACTGGATCACAAATAGAATTGCTGACTGTCAGAAAGTCATCATAAACAAATGTGTGAACACTCAAGAGTTCACAAATGAAGCTTTATCTAAGAAGTTAGAAGAATGAACAAAGGACATTCAGAGAAGCATTATTGAAGAAGTCAAAAAGGGGGAGAAGATTTGAAGTGATCAAGCTCTTTGTATAGTGAATGAACTCCTTCACTCCCTGGGACTCGATCCCATAGTGTTTGTGCCTCCAAGGTCTGACAGTCCTTTTCATACATTTGGAAATACATAGTTGGAAGCTGGATCAAGTCAACAAAAGAGGCAAAGGCTGTCAAAGGAAGAATTGGCTTCCAAGAGAAGAAGCTAGTGCAAATGATCCTAATTTTGAAATGTGGAGTCCAAAGTCAAGACACATAATACTACAAACATGGAATGACTTTGGAAGCATTGGAAAAGACATAGACAAATACTACTCCACTTATGAATGGACTAAACATATGAAGACTGAAGCCCAGAGGAGAAAATACATGAAACAACAGAGGGAGGGAACATTGCTAAAGAATACTTCCCTTATCCCTAACAAATACATTCCCAAGCTATTTAGTTTCATTGATAGACAAAAGCAGATGGAGAAAGCTGAAGGAAAGAAGAAGAGTTCTTAAGTTTTAGATGGACTGAAGAAAAATGTAGTTTTTAATAATTTGTTTAAGAACATTTGACATACTTCTATATATGATATTTTGAGTGTCATTTCAATTCTTTGTGTTATTATCTTTGATTGAGGTTCTGACTTCTTCAAATAGGGAGAGATTGTTGGGAACCTTGCCTACAACGTTCCTAATTTGAAGAAGTCGTCAAGTCAACGGTAAATTTACTTTGTATTAGAAGCATATGTTTAGAATGTTGTTTTCAGGTATTAGATAGTGCAAGCCTAGCATAGGGCTGGACTTAGTGTCATTAGACCTAGTTTTGCAAATGTAATCCCTCATTGTGCAAAACACCATGTTGATCTATGATCTAGACTATATTAGATTTATCACTCACTTATTAGCATCAGGAAGAAAGGTCTAGAAAGTGGGTTAGAGCAAAGGATCTGAATTAAGGATGATCAGAAAGTGTAAAAGTCATATCGTCTTATAGAGCCCAAATATCATCATGTATAGGTATAGATATCAGCTTGATGACCTTAAGCTTCAAGACGATATTGTTTTGTAGACTCCCAGCTAAAGTATCATATTGTCATGATTAAAAGAAATGGCTCAAGCTCCAAATATCGTCTTGGTAATACACTAACCAAGACGATATTATCTTGACAATGAACAGTTATACTCATATCGTCCTGAAGATGATTAACAAGATGTTTGGAAGCTCTTCATAGAAGGAGGAATTTGTCTAAGTCCATTATCGTTGAGGCAAAGCCCTTTATCGTCGAGGCTATGTCAATTGTCTTCGAGAATAAGTGAAATGTCATCTAGGAGCCCATATGACATTTCAGAAATATATTGAGTTGAGGATAACTTAAGTCCATATCATCTAGATATGGCACCCCTGTTTCCAAGGCAATGCTCAGAACTAAATGTTATGTTTTATCGTCTTGACAAACTAAAATGTCATCTGAATAAGCTTAACATTCTGTTAGAAGACAATGAACATGATGAACACAGAATTCAACTTGATAAGCTTAATATTTGGCTGGAACACAGTGATCATGTTGAACACAGAATTCAACTTGATAAGCTTAACATTCGGCTAGAAGACAGTGATGTAAGACCTTTTTTTTTCATTTCCACCTGGTCTAATGCCCAGAATCGCTGCCTGGCGGTGACACCAACTCTCAGGAAGGCCGCCACTACAAGACGCCGATTCTGCCAGCAAATTCACATCCAGGCCAACCATACATCATAGAGAAATAAAGTAGAATAATATAAGATTAAGTCCATATCACAAGGTGATATAATAAAATATCACAAAATAGTCCACGATAACAAATACTGAAGATAAAAGGGCTCCACCCCAGTACATATAGTCCACACTACAGATCGCTCATGGAAGTAATAAATACTAAATACTCACGGATCCCGTAGTCACCGTTGCTGCTCCCGAGCTAGGCTGGCTCACCTCTTCCTGCATCGTACTCTAGTTTGCGTTGGATCTCCCGGGGCAACTCCATGTCTCCTATTCGGAGCCCCTCTAGTGTTTGGTCACAACCGACTGTTAGTCAAAATACTATGCCAATCCCCCACCCCTCCCCCGGTGACTCGTAGGCATTGAGCGGGAGAAATGAAGAGGAGGACATCAAAGCAAAAGTACAAGCAGATGGCGGTGGCGCTCACAGACATAGATTGTACACAGAATGTTAAACTATACTAGCAATTCTACTATGTAAGAAATAAAAGGCACTGAGCAGCAAATAAGTGCAGTAAAAGAGCAATAAAGAAGCATTATAGAAATAACAATAAAGGAGCCATCACAGAGAAAGGTAACCTTAACTTATAAGAATGCCCATACAAGCTCATACGTTAAGGGGTCATTTTGTAAGGCCCGTTTTATAAAAGATCCCATAATAATTTATACGATGAGGGTACAGGTTTTATGCAATATTATGAATGATAAGAAATGCTATGAAAGATTTAATTATATGTTTCACACCAGTGCAACTCACCCACACGAATCAGCGCGCACAGACCTTTAGTTCCCCGATATGGAGTTAGCTAAATTCTCAGGTACCTCTCGTAGTGGCAAACAGAGGCAGTGGGTTGGGCCACTCCACTCCTAGGTTGGTATTCACACTACCTAACCTAGACCTTATGTACTACTCGGTACACCAAGCCAAGTGCTACAGAGCATCTTGTACTAATGTAGGAAACCACCAGTCTTTTCTTGGCTAAGTGAATAATCACACATGTCGAGCCAACGTACCGACGTCATTGTGAATGATAGGCCAATACCGATTACCCACCACTTATATGCACTAGTACATAAACTACAATTGAACTCCTGAACCACGGACTCACTGGACTAACCAGTCCACTTCAACAAACATCAAGCTATAGCTTGCATCACCTTTGCTCAATAAACTTGAAAGTACACAGTGTGCCTCTGAGAATCCTCTAGAGGGGGGCGAATAGATATTTAAAATATTTCTATCCTAACTGTGTAAACAATAAAATTAACTAAGGAATTATGCTCAACAAAATCACAGGCAGAATAATAATAGTGCAAGAAATAAATTGCTGAATAAAAGGAATTGGGACAGCACAGAAAATAAGCAACTAGAAGACACAAAGATTTTATAGAGGTTACCCAAAATGTGGGTAGTCCTCTCTTATACCACCTGGTAGAATTGCACCACCTATGTTTGAGTCTTTTGACAAGGAGACTCTCAAAATTGCTGATCTTTTGATAAGGAGATCATGAACCAACCAGATCTTTTGATAAGGAGATCTTGAACCAACCAGATCTTTTGATAAGGAGATCTTGAGCCACTGAATCCTTTGGAAGATGAATTTTTAAAACTCTGTACAGGGGGTGTAATTAATGAAGAGTAAGAAGGAGAAGGAAGATTTAGAAATCTGTTTTTCATGATTCTGTAACAGAAATCCTTGAGGTGCTATTCTTTGAGTGCTCTTCAGGATCTATATCAGATTAACCCAAGCTTATGATAGTGATGATTGCTAGGGTTTTTATAAGATCTTGATCCTTTTTCTCTCTGCTCTTATAATAGTGCTGCTGCTATATAATATTGATGAGGAAGCAGCAGTTGTTTCTCTGAGCAGAGAGTGTATTATTCTGTAGATCTTTCTTCAAAGGTTTGTGTTGAGGGGAATAAGATCCTTGACTGAGAGAGAAGGCATCACTTTCTTTTTTGTGTTTTCTCTATTTGGGTTCCAGGAGGAAGAAGGAGAAGAGGGAACCCTAATTGAAAAACCTTCATCGATTATGATAAGTGCTCTGCTTTTTTTCTTTCTGCTCTTCCATTTTATTGTCCCACCACTGATTTGAATTTATTTTCCTTTCTGGTAAGTCTTGAGAAGGTATTCAGCACTGGACAATTTCTCTTTCTTTTTTTCTTTAATTCTCGACCCGTCCACCAACTGTAAGCTTGTTTCCAAGAAAGCTTTTTGTCCTCTTTTAATTCTTCTTTCTACTTGAGGAAATTAATGAGCCGTTGGAGAATGGTCTTCAGTGTTGTGGGCCATAAGAGAGGGTCCAAAATGACAGCTGAAAAGGTTTCCTTTTCAGACTGTATTCGACGTAGCGTTGAGTTCTCTTCCTCTCTTATTGACGCACCTTCGAATTCATGTAAGTGTGGCTTCGAATTCATCCTTGCTCGGATTGAACTCAGCTAGTCGACGTTGCGTCGATACCTTATCGACGTAACCATCGAGTTGATGGCATGGCTCTGAACTTCATCATCCGCGTCGAATTGTTGTTGATGTTGCGTCAACTTCAGATGGCTTCGACAGCTTCTTTCTTCTGCGTTGAGTTGAAGTAGAAGCTGCGTCGACTTCTCTAGATACTTCAACAAGTTCTTGGCCATTACGTCGATATCTATTCGACGTAACGTCGACTTGATCTACTCCTATAGAAAGAGTGTTTTTCTTGGAATTCTTATCAGAGTAGCGTCAACAATAACTCAATGTTGTGTCGAATTCTATTCGACGCAAATGTTAACTTTGCCCAAATTTTGCTTCTCCTGATCTGGTCTTGACACCCAAAGTTGAGTATGACATCCTAAGACATCTAATGACCATATTACCCTCACTATACAATGGGTAATTCAACCTAAGGGATAAAATCACTTTTTAGATAATTTGTTAAGTTAAATCAAAGGGTTTTTCCCAACAATCTCCCCCTATTTATCTTAACAAATTTTACAGATTGTGTTGGGAAAATGATTTCTCTTAACCCCTGAATATAAGTTGAATATGAATTCCAAGAAAAGAAAATCAAGGTTAAGTAAATATGCGTCGAATAGTATTCGACGCAACGTCGAAATAAAGTCGACGTTTCTATCAGAATGAGTCGAAGTACCTCCAAGCAGAATTCGACGTATCCTATGTCGACGTAGCTCTGACTTCTAGTCGACGTATCTTGAGAAGTCGACGCACCCTAGTCGACGCACCTTCCTTATTCTCCTCTCGACGCTCTGCCAGGATGAATTCGACGCCTACGTCGAATAGTAATCGACGCACGTCGATTTCTATGGTTAATTCAAAAATCGACAGATCTCTTTCCTTCTTTTATAGATCTGATTTATATGGAATCAATTTATTCTTTATAACCGTTCTGAATCATTCTTTCCTCTAATAGATTCTTGGCTAAATTGATTAAATCCTTTATGGACATTATTTGAAATCAGATTGAATACTTTCCTTCTATGGATATAACTGTTATGGAAATTTCTCTTTCTTTCTAACACTCTGCCTGCTAATTGATTACTCTCCTATAGTGTTATTTTAATAAACAGAGCTATAAATAACCAAGGAGGTCGGCAGAGAAAAAGAAGAAGTGATCCACCATTCTACATTTGAAATATAGGAAAAGCTCCCAAGTGAAAAGAGAAAATTGAGAGATAGTGCTGCAGCAAAAATCAAGCTTCCATCTTCTCCTGCTTCTGAAGCCACTCTGTTGCATACTCTGATAGCTCTCACAAAAGAGAGAAAAGGGCTACAATCTCCTTCTCACTATAGAAGAGAGATTTTATTCACTACTTCTTGTGCTTCCAATCTTCTTGCTAGGAAGAAGATTCTTTCTTGTCTTTTTATTATCTCTCTTTCTTCTTTACCTTATTTTCACTTTCAAATATTGTAAAAGAGTTTTTAGAATCTCTCTTCAAAAAATTCAGTTGTACTGGTTCTAAGAGTCTCCTTTTCAAAAGACTCAGTTGGTTCTAAGAGTCTCCTTGTCAAAAGACTCAGGGTGGTTCTAAGAGTCTCCTTATCAAAAGACTCAGTGCAAGATAGTGAATTTACTACCAAGGGGGTAGAAGAGTGGACTACCCAAAGTTTGGGGAACCACTATATTTCCTTGTGTTGTGCTGTGATTTCTTTTCTTGCATTTATTTTCTTTACTTAGTTAATTCTTGTTGGTGTGTGGGAAGCTCTAATCTGTGATCACAACACACATATATATATAATTATTAACTTTGCACAAAAAATATTTTAAATCTCTATTCACCCCCACTACAAGATATAGGCTCTACGGCGACGTTTTTTTGCGACGTTTTTGAAAGCGTCGCTGTTAGTTTTATATTTAGCGACGTTTTTTTTCATAAACGTCGCTAATGCAAAAAAATAGTATTCGCTACGTTTTTTTAGGAAAACCGTCACCATACGTGTTTAGCTCTTGTGACGATTATTTTTAAAACGTCACTAAAATAATGTTTTTATTGTGACGTTTTTGAAAACGTCGTTGTTAGTTTACATTTAGCGACAATTTTTTTTTAAAACCGTCGCCATTATAAAAAATTAGCATTAGCCACGATTTTCATGAAAACATGTCAGCATACATGTTTATCTTTCGTGACGATTTTTTTTAAAAAAACGTCATCAAAATACATGATCTTCTGTCAAAATTTGTTATCAAACATTTCAAAAGATTTTTTGTTAAAAGGGATATGAGTGATATAGTTATTATCATTTATCAAATGACTGAACATGAATCATCTCATGTACTTAGTGAGCATGATGCATGAAATACATGAAGTATGTATACGACGCACATTATGCATGTTTAAGTCGATGATATATATCAGTCTTATCTATATGCGCATGTGCATGCACACACCCATAACCATACAATTGGTTATGCGTACTCCAATGATATATGGTAGTTTGTTATGCACAAATGCACCCATAATCATGCGCTTGGGGCTATATATGCGCATGTACACCACATGATCGATGGCCGGATATTTTGTTATGCGCACACACTATATTTATGCACACACCCATGCATGTGTACGCTGGGTTATTTCGCTATGCGCACACCCATAGCGCTATGCACACCTGGCCCGGCCCCATGATGGGGTATATATTTTGATATGAGCACCACCCATAACTACGCTTGGCTATGCGCACCCTAGCCTCATGATGTGGGTGTTTTTCTATGCGCATACATATAATCATACACGCTTGGCTATGCACATCGCCATCATAGGGTATTTTGCTATGCGCACACCCATCACCATACACCTGACTATCCGCACTCCCATGATCGATCGGGAGACGGCTGCGGCAGACAGTGAGCGCAGCGTCATCAAAACATACGTACGATCTTCTGTTAAAGTTCTAATAATGATATTTTTGATGCTAGTGAAGTTATATTGATGATAGCGATGATCTCGATCGTAAGCTTGATACGAGTAGTTAAATATATATAATATGAATGTGTTCACTGTGGATATTATATATCTCCACAAATGTACATATTATATAACTGTTAGGGTCGACATACATACGTACATCATGTAGCCATGTATTCTTCGGCCTGTAGCTCAATGATCTTGTCAAATGTTACTAGTTATGAAATACCCTGCAATCATTCCAAGATATTTCTTTATGTATGGAGAATATGTTTACATTAATCGATGATGCGTTAGGTGAATGTTCCAATATTGTAAGTATTATGAGTTGCGCTAACGATGAAGATGACTGCATCGATCAATGATGAGTCAATTAAACAAAATCTAAGATAAGAGATCATAACCTCATATCAAATGCTCCTACGTATATGAATTTTGAGTTTACCTTCAAAAATAGCGCTAGCAACTATTTTTGTTGGTGCAAAAATAACAATGAATTGTTTTGTTACGAAATACATATTTTTAAATAAAAATGAAATATACATTTCCAAAATTTTCATGCTAATATTTTAAGGGAATTGTTAAAGGCAAACCCAATATGGCTATCCGCAAACCAATTTCTATGAGTTATTATGCGCCTTTTGAAAATACGCCGTGTACATGCATTTTTAGGAAAAGTATTCAACACGAAAATTGTAGATCTCGTCGAGATCTACAACTTTCATGTTGAATAATTTTCCTAAAAATGCACGCACAAGGCGTATTGCCGCCCTGATCGTAACTATAACGATTTTTTTGACGATTTTTTGAAAATACGCCTTGTCCATGCATTTTTAGGAAAAGTGTTCAACATGAAAGTTGTAGATATCGACGAGATCTACAATTTTCGTGTTGAACACTTTTCCTAAAAATGCATGTACAAGGCGTATTTTCAAAAGGCGGGTAATAACTCATAGAAATTGGTTTGCGGATAGCCATATTGGATTTACCTTTAACAATTCCCTATTTTAATATAAAATTATTTATGGAGGGAAAAATTCATTTCCCTCCAAAAATTTATGTAGGGAAAAATTCATTTCCCTCCAAAAATTTATGGAGGGAAAAATTCATTTCCCTCCAAAAATTTATGGAGGGAAAAATTATTTATGGAGGGAAACTGGTTTGCGGATAGCCATATTGGATTTGGCTTTAACAAGACATCATGGAATCACAGCCGTTCATCTAAACAGCGCTATCCCCGTATAAACGCAAACTCACTCTCAAACCTAATTTCTATCGCAAACCCTACTCCCTCCCGGTCTCGACGCCCGCGCTCTTCCACGCCGTCGCTCTTCCACGTCGTCGCTCTTCCACGCCTTCAACCGAGCAATCAAATACGCCCCCTGTGTCTCGCAATTTCACCGACGCGAGCTTCCCGGCCCTGACTACGACCCCTGTGTCTTCTCCAGCCACCGTCCCTCGCAAAAAGGTAAGCCCTAAATCCATATATTGACTCACCCAAATGCAAACCCCTAACTCCATTCCATCCTCATCGATTCATGTAGGAGGATCTCCGACTACGCTCTGCGACATCCGCCGGCCGATTACGCTCTGCGACATCATCATCAATCCCTATACCCAGCAGGCTCTCCGACATCGCCATCTAACATAGGTACTCTACATCTCCTCATTCCACACTGCCTGCTATCACACATACTTTCTGCTATAAGGTTTCTTTTTACATACTCTCTTTGATATTGATTCAATTTCTTTTCAGGGATCCACATTTCTGCTTCAGTCTACTGAAGATCTTTGCTCCATAGGTTCGCCTTTCTCAATACTTCAGATCAATAATTTTATATATAAGTTCTAACTAATTTCCAAGATGCGTTCATTCTTCTTTCAGTATAAATCTAATCTTTTACACTCATTTTAAATAATCAACCAACACATGTACTTTGCTCCATCTGAGATTGTGCAAAGTACATCTAGATTTCTAAAAATATTTTCAATTATTTGCTGGAGATCAAAAGGCGTTCATTCAAAGCTCTCAAGGTATCATACAACCTTTCATTGCAAGATATACTCATTGTTGTTTTTTTATACTCCCATTCCTTTTTGGAGATATATAGAATGTTTCAATGAAGTACACCGTAAATGTTTTCATTGAAATATTAAACACAATAGGGATTCACATTTCTGATTTCAATCGATTCAACTTGAGGGGATTATATAATATCTATATTATCCTTTGGAGAGCTCTATGATAATTATCCTTTAAAGCACCTTGCATCAGGAGTGTTTACCTGGATACAGTCTAAAGCAACATACTGTAACTTTGCCTATGCAATTAAACAGAGTGTCATATATGTTCATTTTGCATATTAAAAATAATAATGCTGCATTATTATTTTGTTTAAATTAATATTAATTTGATGCAATTCATATTCTTTTGATGCAAATAAACATAACCATTTGATGAATATTTTGTTTATTCATCTTCATTATTTTGATTTAAATGAAAATCTGCAATATTTTGTTTACTCTGCTGCCATGTTAGCTGCTGCATTTCTCGATTGTTTTTAATAACTTCCTTTGATGAAATTGAATTCCTCCTGGGTATTTAATGGCTAAATATTGCAATGGTGGGAAATTAACCTTAATCTATATTTTTCATGCAAATGATGCAGCATTTCTCGATTGTTGTAAATTTTGTATCAAAATAACCATTTGATAAAAATTTTGATGCAAATAACACAGCAGCTATCATGACCATTTAGTGTTCATAATAATATTAATTAGCTAACATGACATGTTCATCTGCATTATTTTGATTTAATGCAGCTAATATGAAAATTATGTACATTATATTATGATTGATCAAACTAAAATGTGTTCATAAACATGGCATCAAAATTATGTACATTATATTAGAAACATGGTAGACTCTGTCCGTCTATTATACTCATCACCGTTAAATTATGTTAGACACAGGATGATCATAAATAACTTATTTATTGTTTTCTTTTAATGTGAGGCGATGAAGAATGACAACTTGAAATGATATAGTGGAGTTTTACTCTACAATGTTTAGGGCATTGAGGACCTTTGGTGTCGAAATAGGGGTACAAAGACTACTCTTCCCATGGTGCCAATTTCGTGGACCTTTGGTGTCGAAGTCAAGGTAACAACATTTCCTAACCACCCCACTTACCATAACTACCCACCGCTCAATAATCACTAATTAACCGCCCAAAACTGCCCGCTGTTTTCTCCTGTTTCCTGCTGTAATCATCTCTTTCCCATGCCTCAAATATATGTAATCACCAATAACCACCTTCCCATTACCCATAACTACCATAACCACCTATTACCCTCACCCATCATCCAATTAACTACCTATAAACCCCTGCAACTACCTTTTAATTCTACCAAAATTCATATTCCAACTGCTGTAACTGCCAACTAAAAACAATTTTTAAACAGTTTACCCCACTTTGCAGCCCAAACGTGAACTCTCCACTCTCTTCTCCAGCCTTAATCAACACTTCCACCTTCAATCTCCACCCCTCCCCTTACAATTCCAGCACACAGTTTTGGTTTTTTGCATCCGCCAGCCAACCGTCCAGCAGTATAACTTATCCGACCACCACAATTCATTCCCAGCAACACCACAACATTTTCACTCATAACCAACCCATTCCCAGAGTGCAGAATTTCAGTCCCTGAAGCCCAATCAGCACCGGATTTCATTTAAATTGCTGTCCAGCCCCAATTCAGCCACCAATTTACCTTCTGGGCTCCTATTATTCGGGTAAGTTCTTGTGTGAAGTCTCATTTATTTTAGATAATAATTCGTATTTGCTGTCCAGCCCCAATTCAGCCACCAATTTGCCTTCTGGGCTCCTATTATTCGGGCAAGTTCTTGTGTGCAGTCTCATTTATTTTAGATAATAATTCGTATTTGTTTGTCTCATACTTTGTTCTATTTTGGGATCTATTCTCCTAATATTTAATTTAAGCATTCTTAACTTTAACTTACCTAGCAATTGCCATTTATTTAATACTTTAATATCACTTGTGGCTATTTGAGGATTTCTTTATTAAATTCAAAATTTATTGCTATTTAATTGTAGGAAAAGTGCTCGTGCATCACATCACTTAGGTTTCCCTACACTACACTTGCATTCATACATTAGAGTTCCCATTAGGACACATACACACCCTCTACATCTATTCAGCGTCACATTGTTGATTTTGTCTCATTATGCTTCGTCTCACCCCGATCAATCAAATTCCTTATCCCCGCTTCGTAGATTTCCTTTGTTCTTACTGCTTCGTCGCTCCCGCTTCTCCCTGCTTCATCAATTTCCTTGGTTCTTCCTTCTTCGATGCTCCTGTAGGTGTCGATCAGGGCCAGCCCACATTCTACTTCGTCACTCTTGTTCCAGAATGTGGTTCTCCATTCTTGTTGTCCGGTCTGCTCCAGTGGAGGACTGATATTCCTCCCTCATGTATTCTGCTCCTCCTCAAAGGTATTCAAAAGTCACTTGGTGTTCCCTATCTTTGGACATCTACCTCATTCTCGTTAACCATGAGTGCTCCTGAGGAGAGGATATTGTCGAATCGTTCGCTTGTAACTAATGTGGTTCACGCTCAACTTACGAATCGCAAAATGAAAGAAGAGGAGAACTACCTAGTGTGGAAGAATACAATTATGATGAGCCTGAAAGGCCACGACAATGTCAATAACCTTACAGTGAATTCCCCTGATGTGTCATCCACGAGAGGGGCACACAATGTCAACTTGTGAATCTCATATGGGACAACATGGACACTCATGTTTTAGATCTTGTTTCACATTGCCTTAGTGTGAAACTTTGAACCTACTTGGAGATGACCTATTCAGGACAAAATAATGTCAGTCACATATATAAGGTGCCCCGGGCATGGACTGGACGTGCTATGAGAAATAAATTTGTCACCGAGTTATTTGGCAAATTCTGGAAACTTCATGAAGAATTGAATGCCCTACTACCTATTACAATTGACGGGGAATTGTTGTCCATGATAATATTCTTAGGGCGCAATATACCATGAATTCAGTGCACTTCGTTCTCAAACATTAAGGGATGTTTCTGTGATCACTTTATCAACAACATTTTAGAGTTATGCGAGCAGTTTTCAGCCATGTCATATTTCTTGTGCAAGGTTGCGTGCATGACAAATTGATATAACTTGTTCAAATCTAATCTATATGATGCATGCATGATAAATTGATAATCATTATTCCATATTCATAGTTTCTTCGTCCTTTCCATGTCATATTTCTTTGCCACAAAATTTTCTCCTACCTCTTGGAGATTGAAGTGGACTAGTAAAGATTTTGAGAATTGAAGAATAATCTTTAATCATTTTGTTGTTCTCTTATGTAGGCACCAATCAGATTCATTATTAACAATGGACACAAGTTGGATGAGAGAGTTACGTCATTCAAAGGCTTATTTAGATGGCGTGAAATATCTGCTAGATTCATTCTATTCATATACACCAATTGGTGAGAAGTGCCCATGTCCTTGTAAAAAGTGCGTAAATCTAAAGAAGTGGGATAGGGATGAGGTAGAGGGGCATCTTGTGTGGAATGGTATTATGGAGAACTACACAAATTGGATTTACCATGATGGACGTCTAGCTAACAACGGAGTCTTACAAAATAATAATTTTCCTTTTATGGAACCTCTGATCCATGATAACAACTCGAGTGATCTGATGAATGAACTTCTACATGCCGCTATTCCTAATTTAACAAACAATGAGAGCTTGCATGAACAAGAATTACCCTATGATGGTATCAGTGTAGACACATATTTTGAGAATCCTCAAGCTCCAATTAATGCAGATGCGAATAATCTATACACATCTCTCTTAGAGGAAAATAAGCCATTGTGGGAAGGATGTCAAGAGTACACTAAACTATCTTTCTTATTGAATCTCCTTCATATCAAGACACTTGGAAATTGGAGTAATATACATTTTGATATGTTATTGAAAGTTCTACAAGGTGCAATTCCAGGCGGATATGAATCAGTGCCAGCTAATTATCATGAGGCCAAGAAAATCACATCTAAATTGGGTCACAAATATATTAAGATTGATGCATGTGAAAATGATTGTTCATTATTTTGGGATGTACACAAAAATGATAATGCTTGTCATATATGCGGGCAATCACGATGGGTTGAAATACAAGACGATCAATTGACACATCAACCGAGAAAATGTAAGCAACAAGATATGATCAGCATGAGAAAGACTGCCAAAAAAGTATTTCGATATTTTCCACTAAAAGAACGTTTGGAGAGACTATTTCTTTGCAAGCAAACTGCCGAGATGATGCAGTGGCACGCCAAAGAGCTTTATCACGACAGTTTCATGCATCACCCTAGAGATGGCATGGCATGGAAAGATTTTGATCAACGCCATAAAGAGTTTTCAAGCGATCCTCGCAATATTCGTTTAGGACTTGCTACCGATGGATTCAATCCATTTGGTGATCTTAGCAGTACACATAGCACATGGCCAATTATGCTAGTGATATATAATGTGCCACCTTGGGAGTGCATGAAAAAAAGATCTATCATCATGTCGGGTTTGATACCTGGACCGAAGATGTCAGGAAATAACATTGATGTGTATCTACAACCATTAGTAAATGAGTTGAATGAGTTATGGCATGTGGGTGTAGAAGTGTTTGATGCTTCAGATGGGAAAAAATTTACACTACATGCTGCACTTTTATGGACTATTAGTGATTTTCCGGCACTTGGTAATCTATCAGGATGGAACACACATTCCAAACTTGGATGCCCATCATGCGGGTTGGACACTCAATCATGTTGGCTAAAGAATAGTCAAAAAACAGTTTACCAGGCTCACCGTCGATTCCTACCAGTTGATCATCCATATCGAAAAGCAAGAAAGTTTGGTCGACATGAAGTACGTATTGGTTGTAAAAAACCTCCTAATGGACGAAGAGTATCCGAGGCAACACAAAATCTTCAAGTTGTATTTGGTAGAACAAATCAGTTGGGAGGACCTACTAAGTATTGGAAAAAAAGAAGTATATTTTTTGATCTTCCTTATTGGAAGACAAATTTACTCCGCCACTGTCTTGATACAATGCATATAGAAAAAAATGTGTGCGATAATATTTTGAACACTATATTAGGTGACCCAATCAAATCCAAGGATAATGTGCGTGCCAGAAGGGATTGCAAGGATCTCGGGATTCTAAAACATCTATGGCTCCAAGAAAGAGATGATGACACTGAGATTATTCCTCCAGCTTGCTTCACCATGAGTAAGACAGAGAAAGATACTTTTTTAGGAATGATAAAGTCATTACGAGTTCCTGATGGATATGCCTCCAACATATCACGTTGTGTTAAACTGAAACAATGCAGAATACAAGGTTTAAAGAGCCATGATAATCACATTATAATGCAACAATTATTGTCGATTGGTCTACGATCAGTGTTATCAAGGCATATAGTGTCACCATTGATGGAGGTTTCCATGTTCTTTAGAGAATTATGTTCAAAAAGACTAAATGTTTCTGATTTGTTAAAGATTGAAGATCGCATTATCTTGGCTTTATGTCATCTCGAATTAATTTTCCCCCCTTCATTCTTCACTGTAATGATTCACCTTATGGTTCATCTTTCACAAGAAGCTATCTTGGGTGGCCCGGTACAATTTAGATGGATGTATCCTATCGAGAGGGAACTTGGACATTATAAAAAATATGTACGAAATAAAGCAAAACCAGAAGGATCTATAGCAGAGGGTTATATAGCAGAGGAGACTTTAACATTTTGTTCTCGATTCTTAGAAGGGATTGAGACTCGATTTAATCGACCAAGTCGTAATAGTGCAAATTCCACATCTCCAGTCCCCGCATTTAGGATGCTTCCACAAGTTGGGAGTGCAATAAGAGGCGCCGTCTTGAAGGCACTTGATCCAGTTAGTCTTCTGCAAGCTCATCGATATATTTTATTCAACTGTGTTGAGCTTGAAGTTTTTCGTAGGTGAGTTTCAATAAACTTCAAAATTATTTCTACTCAAGTTAATTATTATTAAAATGTACACTAATTAATAATTTTTTTAATAGTGAACTCCGAGAAGAATTGAAGAGTCGTTGTCAATCCCTACATATTGACGTGGAGCGCTTGGAAAATCTACTTCATAAAGAATTTTCAGAATGGTTTAGGCAAAGAGTAAGAAACACCATTTTTGCACACTAGTGCTCGTATCTAGATTTACAAATGAACACTGTCAATGAAATGAATTATTTTCATTTGATCTTAGCAGGTTGATCGTGATGGCGCGATTGTTGATGACCCTCAATTACGACAATTGGCTCTCGGACCAAACTCTATTGTTCGTAGCTATAAAGGATATAACATAAATGGGTTTTCATTTCGAACTGTAGCAAGTGAGATTCATAAGAGGACGCAAAATAGTGGGGTTGAAGTTATGTCAAACCATGACGAATCTCAAGATGATATCAATTATTTTGGTAGGATAACTGAGATCATAGAATTGGATTACTTTGACTTTGCAAAAGTGATGCTTTTTAAATGTGATTGGGTGAATCCTACAAAAAATGTAGGTGTGAAGAAAGATTTTTATGGGTTCACATTAGTTAATTTCACAAACTTAATACATACAGGAGCAACACTTGAGCACGACCCATACATTTTTCCTTCTCAAGCAAGAATGGTATATTATATTCGTGATCCTACACAAACAAATTGGGAATTAGTCATCAGGATGGTACCACGGGATGAGTACGAAATGGGAGATATCGAAGCTACAAGTGTTGATGATCATGAAAACTTCATTCAATGTGTTAGTAATGATATACAAAATATTCAAAATGCATATCAAGATGATGAAGGCATCGAGATGGTTAGAACAGATGTTGAGCCTAGAATTGTGGAAAGAGAAATATAACTTCACATGCTGGGTGTAGGCTCGGTGAGATGGAGGTATTATAACTAGACCATACTTGCAAAAAATCTAACACTTCCTAATGTTTTGGAACTCAAGATGTTTAACTCTATGCAGTGATATGGGATCAATAAAATTGTATCAAGTTTTCACGTCCCAAGTTCTGAACATCAATTCCTGTGTTTCTAGTGTAAGGAAAATACTTGCTCCCTTCTTGTTTTTGTGAGCTTATGCTCTTCTCTATTGAATGCCATTTTTTCCATCAAATTATATTTTTCTGTTTGCTTGGTTAGATGCAATCTTGCAAGTCCTTCATTTATAAAATGTACAACTTAGTTATACTCTTCTTGATAATGTTGCAGAAGAATTTCTGCAAGAGGACAAAAACTGCATGCTATCAGAACTTTGGCCATACTTGGATTGGATAGGCAGACCTTTGTACCATACATGGATAGAAAGGGATGCTGGCCTATTCAAGGGAGATCAGGCTATGAGAAGATGGGTTGCATATGACTAGAACTCTGCCCAGATTTCTCGACATTTCTGGGCAGAGTTCTGCCCAGATTTCTCGAGAAATCTGGGCAGAAGTACGCCCAGATTTCTCGAGAAATATGGGCAGAAATCTGCCCAGATTTCTCAAAATTTCTGGGCAGAGTTCTGCCCAGAAATGTCGAGAAATCTGGGCAGAACTCTGCCCAGATTTCTCGACATTTCTGGGCAGAGTTCTGCCCAGATTTCTCGAGAAATCTGGGCAGAAATCTGCCCAGATTTCTCAAAATTTCTGGGCAGAGTTCTGCCCAGATTTCTCGAGAAATCTGGGCAGAGTTCTGCCCAGATTTCTCGAGAAATCTGGGCAGAAGTACGCCCAGATTTCTCGAGAAATCTGGGCAGAAATCTGCCCAGATTTCTCGAAATTTCTGGGCAGAGTTCTGCCCAGAAATGTCGAGAAATCTGGGCAGAACTCTGCCCAGATTTGTCGAGAAATTTGGGCAGAACTCTGCCCAAATTTCTCGACATTTCTGGGCAGAGTTATGCCCAGAAATCATTGATATATTTAGTTTGATATATTTAGTTCTGGGCTAAGTAAATCATTGATATATTTAGTTTGATTTATGAAAATACCTTTAGGCTGCTGTGAGATACGAAGTCCCAGAAAGTAGTTCATTTCCCCTAAATCTGACATCTCATAACTTTGCATCTCATATTATGCAAATATTTGATTTTGTTATCATACAGGTATATGATGGTTCCTAAGAGAACATTTGCTCCAAGAAAATTATTTGTTTCAAGAGATAACACTCTATCTAAAGATCAATACAAAGGTGTTAGCGGTGGCCCTCATGTGAGCACTTCAAATGCCCAAAAGGAACCACCACATGATCCAACAACTACGCATTATTTTTCAACAGATGAAAGCTCTGATGAGGATCAACATAGTGATCAAGAAGCTGTCAATCTTAGTAAGGAAGCCCAAGAGACTTCAGGTAAATAGTGCATGTTTTTCTGTATATGATTTGCTATAAATGCAAGTAGAATAATCAAAAATTTTATACGTAGGTAAAAATAGAAGTAAAAAGTTACGAGGAGCAACGACATGTAAGGATATTCATCTTATGCCATCAGATAAAGTTATCTCATTGGAGCGAAACAAACATGGGCAATTTGTTGGAAGTGGCGCACCTCAACTTTCATCATTCTTAGGGACACTTGCACGAAATACATCATTATTTCCAATGACCCCTCTATCTTGGACGCATGTGTCTCGATATAGCAAGGAAACTGCATGGAGTATGGTTAAGGTGAGTGCACATAAGCAAAAATCATGATTTCATTGAATATAACAATAGTTTTATAAGCTTTATGTTTTATTCTTGCAGCAAAGATTTCTCGTATTTGAGACCGACAAAAAGCTTATCATGGAAATTATAAGAGAAAGTTTTAGGAATTGGAAGTCAACTTTTAAAAAACAATATTATGACCCATTGGACACTCCGGAAGCACTTATTGCACGAGGTGGTCCTACAGATATGCCAGAGAGCCAATTTGTTGACATTGTGACATATTGGTATTCTACAAAAGGAAAGGTATTGTATCTTTATTTGTTTATTCTTCCAACATTTTTGTTTAAATTTCCAACATATTAAAAGTTTAAGAGTATGACTTTTCTGATGTGGCAGAGTATAAGTGAAAGAAATAAAGCTTGTCGCAAAAAAAATATTGGTGCACATACTCTTGGACGGATGAGCCTTGCTAATCGAAAAAAAGACTTGGTATACATACATATATATATTCTTTATTATTTCTTATTTTATTACAAAAAGCTAAATAATTTATTTTTTATAAGGAAATTGAATTGGGCAGAGAGCCAACTCGCATTGACTTATTCTTAGACAGCCGCACAAGCAAAAAAATGGGAAAACTTTGGTGAATGACGATGCAATATCAAAAAAAGTAAGTGTTTCGTTCTTTAGCTAAATTAGTTAAACGTTTAAATAATATCCAAATTGTTTATTAAAGATTTCATTTGTGTACTTTTTAATAGGTTGCATTGGACAAGGCTATAGAGGCACAAATATCTCAGCATCCTCCTGACACACCAATAAATGAAATTCATGAAGGTGCTTTTAGGTAAAAAATGTTTTATTACACTTTATTTCAATTTAGAGTATTATACAATATATTTTTATTTCTTCTTTAGATCTACATTTGGACCGGAATACTATGGCCGATGTCGTGGTATGGGAATGGGTGTCACTGCGATTCAGATATACCCTGATTTATCACGTCGCTCAAGAACAACTGGCTTGAAACATACAAATCCAGAAGAGTTGCAGGAGATTGAACAATTGAAATTACAAATGTCTATCATGCAAAAGACCATAGATCGTCTTGTCGATGCCAGGTTGCAGCAAGATTCTAGGGAAGATTCATCAGGAACATCAGTGGGACAAGGGATACATCTATCACCAGACCAAGTAATAATTTTGTGTTTAAATTCAGTTAATAATGCTTAATTTAATTACAATAGTTTAATAAATATTTATTATGTGTGCAGTTCTTGAGAATGATGACTTCTATTCAAAGATCAAATACAAATTTGTCCACCCCTAACAACAACCCAACACCATCTTCTACTACAAATTCCAATCCGAACCAAGGTTTGGTTTCTCTCTTCTATTTATTTTTTCATGATTGTGTGATGCATGATCAGTTTTCATTCTGATACCGTATGTAGAGAGTACTATTTAAAAGCTAGTATTATAGTTTACTTAGGTTACTTGAACTCAAAATATAATTTCAGTGGAGAAGTACATATCCGAGATTTGGACTAGATATTTTTTGGGGCGCGAATAGCTAAATTTGAATTGCCTATAACATCACCCTTTGCAACCTGCTGCCAGCAGGCCTGCGGGCAGCAGGTTTGTGCAAACCTGCTGCAGTTTGCGCAAACCTGCTGCCCGCAGGCCTGCGGGCAGCAAACCTGCTGCCTGCAGGTTTGCGCAAACTGCAGCAGTTTTGCGCAAACTGCAGCAGTTTTGCGCAAACTGCAGCAGGTTTGCGCAAACTGCAGCAGGTTTGCGCAAACTGCAGCATGTTTGCTCAAACTTGCTGCCCGCAGGCCTGCTGGCAGCAGGTTTGCGCAGCCTGCTGCCACTGCCGGCAGCAGGTTTGCGCAGCCTGCTGCCACTGCCGGCAGCAGGTTTGCGCAGCCTGCTGCCACTGCCGGCAGCAGGTTTGCGCAGCCTGCTGCCACTGCCGGCAGCAGCTTTGCGCAAACTGATGCCACTGCCGGCAGCAGCTTTGTGTAAACTGATGCCACTGTCAGCAGCTTTGCGCAGCTTTGCGCAGCTTTGCGCAGCTTTGCGCACCTTTGCGCAAAGCTGCTGCTACTGCAGTTTTTCGCAAAGCTGCATCCAACTGTGCTGCTGCCAGTACTGCTATTTTCCACAAAGCTGCTGCCATCAGTTTGCAATTAAAAACGTCTCATACAGTTTGTAATGACAAATATTCATTATATGCACATACTCATTACATTATATTATGTGGAAAGTTGACTAAATTTTTAAGTACCCCACCTGCTCGTTTCATTTTGAGTTCGTTGTCAATATTGAATTGTTTGATTGGTCTTATTTTTATTCGTTCATGTGGATACATGTGACCTCTTTATTTTTTGTTCTCCACATTGTTATGGTGCTTTTCCTAGTTTTATTTATTTTAACCTTAGAAGCTTTTAGAATGAATATTCAACCTGTGTTTCAATTTTGTTTGTTATGCAGGCAATTGATGGATTTTGCTTGTTATGCTTTAATTTTGAAAAGATGACGTGGTAGATGGTATATGAACGAAGTTGAATGCTCATCATGCATGTTTCAATACAATGCCAATGAAGCCAATGGTTAAAGAAGAAAATCTTCAAGTTGTTTGGTGCTTGTTTTGTTTCAATGAGTTTTTTTGTACTGAAAACAATGTATATATTGAATGATTATATGTTTTTTTGCAAGCTTATATTACTTGAAACAAGTTTGGTTTATCATTAATGTGATCCTTTGCAAGTTTACACTCTTCAATCTTATTGATGATGTATTATGTGAGTATTTTAATTAATATTTCATTTCTTTTGCTATAATTGGAAATATATTATTTGGACAAGTTGTAGAAAATCACTAACATATCTTAATATCACTCTCAAAATTATTTGAAATATGAAATTATTTTTATGACGTTTTCTGGAAAAGTGTCATGGTAGAGCAACTGTCAAAAATGACGTTTTTGAAAAAATGTCACGGTAGAGCAACAGTCAATTATGACATTTTTTGAAAAAGTGTCACGATAGAGCAATTGTTAATCATGATGTTTTTAGAAAAGTGTCACGATAGAGTAACTATCAACTGTGACATTTTTTAGAAAGTGTCGCGATAGATCAATTGTCTATCCTGACACTTTTTTTAAAAAGTGTCACAATAGATCAATTATCTATCTTGACATTTTTTTTAAAAAGTGTCACGATAAAACAATCATCAATCGTGATGCTTTTCTGTAAAAACGTCACGATAAAACAATCATCAATTGTGACGCTTTCATGTAAAAGCGTCATCATAAAATAATCATCAATCGTGACGCTTTTCTGTGAAAGCGTCGCAGAGGGCTACGGCGACACGCGCAATCACGACGATTTTGTGACGTTTTTATAAACGTCACCGAAACTATCGCGACACTTAAAAATCGTCACTAAAGATATAAAAAAACGTCGTCGTAAAGCGATTTTGTTGTAGTGCCCCCCCCCCCCCTCTAGAGAATTCTAGTGAGGTTAACTGTGCACTTTCAATTGGTATCAAAGCGAGGTTGATCTAAAAAGGTTAACTCCTTGATCAAAAAGATCCTACCCCTTATTTATATATATATATATATATATATATTTATCTAACAATTATTTTTCACATGGCACAAATCAAAGATCATGCTTCCACCAGACCACCAATTTGCAACCTTGAAAAGTTTGCACTTTGGAAAACAAGAATTAGAATTTATTTAAACTCTATTGATGATGAATTGTTTAATGTTATCTTGACAGGTCCCCCCAAGCCATTCAGAAAAGACTCAAGTGGAAAAGTGACTGAAACACTTGCTCCAAAAGCTGAGTGGACAGAGGAAGAAAAGAAAGCCCAAGGATATGATGCCAAGGCTATGAATATCCTAGTCTCAACCCTCTCAGATGAAATCTTCCAAAAGATTGCTGATTGTAAGTCAGCTAAGGAAGTATGGGAAGCTCTCACCAAAATGGTAGAGGGAAGTGCTGATGAGAAAAAGGATAGAAAGGCACTACTCATCTCTCAATATGAAAACTTTCAGAAGAAAGAAGGTGAAAGTGTTGCTGACATGTATGCCAGATTCAGCCTCATAGTGAATGAGTTGAGAACACTTGAAAAGGACATATCTCTCACTGAGATAAATGACAAACTGCTAACTTGCTTCCCTAGCTCTTGGGATTCAAGAATCTGGCCAATTAGAGACTCCAGAAGTCAAAGAGAAATTTCAACACATGTCATGTTGGGCAAATTAAAATCTTATGAACATCTGTTGAAGACAAGAGCTGAGAAAGAAGAGAAAGAAAAGGCTCCTTCACTCTCAAAAGAAACGAATATTGCATTGAAGGCTGTTGAAGGTGAACCCTCTACAAGTGATGAGGAGCTGATCAGCTTACTGGCGAGAAGGTTCAAGAAATGGATCAAAACAGAAGGATCCAGAGGAAGAGACTCAAAAACCAGGTATAATAAAACACATACTAAAGAGATTATATGTTACTCTTGCAGGAAACCTGGACATATTGCACCTGAATGTCCTAAGGAGATCAGCAAAAAGAAAGATCTGAAAAGAATAGATCTACAGAAGAAAAAGAAGAAATAGAAAGGTCTCATTGCTCAATCATGGAGTGATTCAGAATCTGAAGAAAGCACCTCATCTGACAATGATCAAGAAGAGGCCAAGCTAGAGGAAACCTGTTTGATGGGCACTGAGAATCCCAATGATACATCTATGGTAAATATACTTTATGATATAGATTTCTCTCCCACTGATTTCAAAAACAATTTCAAAGAACTCTGTTTAAATCTAAACAAATCTGAAAAGAAATTAAAGAACTAAGAAATGAATTAAACAATCTCAAACAAGTAAATACACAGTATAATAACTATGAGCTTAGCCTAAAGGAATTAGACAAAATCTATACAGAAAATCTAACACTGAAAAATGAGCTAGCAAAGGCAAAGGTCTTTGAAGACTCTCTAAATGGGAGAAGTAAGAAGCTCAAAAACATCTCTAGAAATCTTACTGAAAGACTTAGACAACTAGGAGATAATACTAACTTAGAACCAAAAACTCAATCACCTAGAAAATCTGTTTGGAGACATACCATTCACTTCACTAGGGAAGGTCATTTGACAGGAGAAAGATCACAGGAAAATCCAGAAACAACCACTGTCTTTAATAAAACTAATCCCATTACATATGAAGGAATCCTAGGAAAATATCCTCAGAAAAGAGTCAAACATGCGTCGAATTCTTATCAACGCACGTCGATTTCTAATCGACACTTGCACCAAAGTGCGTCGACTCCTACTCGACGCAACCTCTCTCATTCTTCGACTGAAAATAAATGCTGAATGGAAAAGGAAGCATCGATTTCATATCGACGCAACCATAAACCTACGTCGAATCCATATCGACGCAACCAATCAGACAGAAATTTCTCCTCTTCCAAACAGGTCTCTCAATCCATTTCCTTTTACTATGACCGCTATTTCTGTAACATCACCAAAGAAAATTGGTATGATAAACCAATACCCCTAAAAGAGGAAGGATATTCAGAAAAACCTACTTATTCTTTCATTAATTCTTTCACTGATGGGAGGAAGGGACCCCAGCTCAGCAGGCTCCAAACTAATGTGTAAAACTTTATGTGCAGATGTATCACATCTCTAGGCTGGTGTGGGACTTGGACAGTGGATGCTCCATGCACACGACAGGATGCAAAAATTTATTGATCAACTTTGAGGATAGACTTGGACCATTAGTGACCTTTGGAGACTCTAGCTGTGGCCAAACCAGGGGCTTTGGAGACTTCAAAGAAGGGAAAGTCACCTTCAAGAATGTGGCAGTAGTTAAAGGACTGAAGCACAATCTGATAAGTATAAGTCAGATATGTGAAAATGGTAAGTATGAGGTAAAATTCTCCACACTACTCTGCCATATTATTGATATCAAGACTGGTGCCACAGTACTCAATGGAATTTGAAAAGGAAAAGTATATGTAGTGGACTTTAGCTCCTCACCCACAGAAGTCTGTTTATTCAACAATATTATTGATAAAAGTGACTTATGACATAGGTGACTAGGTCATCTAAACTACAAAACCATTAGTAAACTAGCAAAGAATAACCTAGTTAGAGGCTTACCAAAGGGTAGGTACTCTAAGGATTCTCCATGCAGACCTTGCCAACTAGGAAAACAAACCAAATCATCCTTCAAACCAATTGGTAAGGATGACTCCCAGGGTCCTTTACTTACTACACATGGATATCTTTGGTCCCATATCCACTCAGAGCTTAGGTGGAAAATCCTATACCCTAGTCATTGTGGATGACTATTCTAGATTCAGCTGGGTATTCTTTCTAAGGGCTAAGTCTGAAACCCACAAGACTCTCTCAAGATTCATAAAACAAATTCAATCTGAACTCAATAGTCAGGTTTCCATAATCAGAAGTGATCATGGGACTGAATTTGAAAATCAGTTTATGAGTAGTTTCTGTGAAGATATAGGTATCAAACAAAGTTTTTCAGCCCCTAGAACCCCTCAGCAAAATGGAGTTGCTGAAAGAAAGAATAGAACTTTAATAGAATCAGGAAGAACCTTACTTGTAGAATCAGGTTTACCAAAAACTTTCGGGGCTGAAGCAGTCAACACTGCCAACTATGTTCTAAATAGAAGCCTAATACACAAAACTAAATCAAAAACTCTATATGAGCTCCTGAAAGGAAAAACACCCATAGTTAAATATTTTAAGATCTTTGGATGTGCTTGTTTTATCCTAAATAATGGAAAAGATCATCTTGCCAAGTTTGACAAGAAATCTGATGATGGAATATTTCTGGGATACTCAGCATCTAGTAAAGCCTATAGGTGCTATAATAAGAGAACTCTTAAAATTGAAGAGTCTATGCACATTATATTTGATGAAAGTAACATGCTGTTCAAGGGGGAGGGAACTCCCACCAACTCTTTTCCACAGGAAAGCAGCAGCATAGAAACACAGCTTGAACAACTGGTTCTAGAGAACACAAATAATGGAAAAGAAAACCAGATAGAAGAATCAAGTGAGGAATCTGAACAAGAACATGAAGAAGATTCAGAATAGAGCATTCAAAACCAACTCCCACAAGAGAACATGGTTCAGGAAGGCCAGGTGGACAATGATCCTATCACCAATGAGGAAGAAGAACATCTGACAAGTCCAGGCAGGACAAGGGTCAAGTTGAAAGATCATCCACAAACTCAAGTAATTGGAGACCCCAATACAGGAGTAAGAACAAGACACCAGGTCTCCAATGGGATGATGCTCCAATGCTTCCTATCACAAGTTGAACCAAAGAAGTTTGAGGAAGCAAATTGTGATCCTCACTGGATTATGGCCATGCAAGAAGAGCTAGGCCAATTTGAGAGAAACAAAGTGTGGAACCTAGTTGAAAGACCAAGAAACTACCCTGTGATTGGTACAAAATGGGTATACAGGAACAAACTAGATTCCACTGGAGTAATTGTCAGGAACAAGGCAAGACTTGTAGCACAAGGATATAGACAAGAAGAAGGGATAGACTACAACCAGACCTTTGCTCCAGTAGCCAGATTGGAGGCAATCAGGCTCTTTCTTGCCTATGCAACCTTCATGAAGATGAAAGTCTACCAAATGGATGTCAAGAGTGCTTTTCTGAATGGTGACCTTCAAGAAGAGGTATATGTGGAGCAACCTCCAGGTTTTGTTAATCCCTCTTCTCCTAACTTTGTTTATAGACTTAACAAAGCACTATATGGTCTTAAGCAAGCACCTAGAGCTTGGTATGAAACTCTCTCCAATTTCCTCCTAGAAAATTCCTTTGAAAGAGGAAAAGTGGACAAGACACTCTTTACTAGAACCCATAAAAACCAACTCCTCCTTGTTCAAATATATGTAGATGACATCATCTTTAGCTCAACTCATCCTAAACTGTGTAAAAGATTTGCTAATCTAATGCAATCTAAATTTGAAATGAGTAGTATGAGAGAACTCTCATATTTCTTAGGATTACAAGTAAAACAAAGTAGTGAGGGAATCTTCATCTCACAATCCAAATATACTATAGAGCTAATTAAAAAGTTTAGTATGGAATCAGCATCTACCATGAAAACACCCATGGCAACCAATGCCATTATAGAAAAAGATGATAAAGGAAAATCAGTAGATCAAAAGACTTATAGGTCCATCATAGGATCCCTTCTATATCTAACAGCTAGCAGACCTGACATCATGTTTGCCACTTGCATATGTGCTAGATTTCAGGTTGATCCAAAGGAATCCCATCTCACCTCTGTAAAAAGGATTCTTAGATACCTAAAGGGAACCCCTGAACTAGGTCTATGGTACTCAGTAGAAACCAAC
This sequence comes from Dactylorhiza incarnata, assembly GCA_033032865.1. Classification (NCBI taxonomy): domain Eukaryota; kingdom Viridiplantae; phylum Streptophyta; class Magnoliopsida; order Asparagales; family Orchidaceae; genus Dactylorhiza; species Dactylorhiza incarnata. The sequence goes on along the minus strand of JAWHQI010000160.1, from coordinate 2,530,588 downwards.
TTTGAATTAATAGGTTTCTCAGATGCAGATTATGCTGGATGTAGGGTTGATAGAAAAAGCACATCTGGCACTTGCCAATTCCTAGGTGACAGATTGATATCATGGTTTAGTAAGAAATAAACCTCAGTCTCAACCTCAACAGCTGAAGCTGAATACATAGCTGCTGGGAGCTGTTGTTCACAAATCCTGTGGATGCAAAATCAGCTTCTTGACTACAAATTGGAAATACATAACTCTAAGATCTATTGTGATAGCACTAGTGTTATATCCATTGCATCCAACCCAGTCCTTCATAGTAGGACCAAATATATAGAGATCAGACATCACTTCCTTAGAGGCAATGTTGAGAAGGGTAAGATAATCTTAGAATATATTTCCACATACAATCAAAGAGCAGACATCTTCACAAAACCCTTAGATGAAACTAAGCATAATTATTTCATCAACACCTTAGGAATGATTGATGGTAGTCTGTAACCACCATTGTTGTGAAATCTAAAAGAAATCAGGAAATCTAAGACAGTATTTGAAGATGCGTCGAATACATATCGACGCATCGTCGAAACGAACTCGACGCTGGCGTTGATTTCTTCCGGGCAAAGTTACGTTGATAACGTATCGACGCACCATCAAACTTATATCGACGCAGGGTTATGAACACGTTGACAGAATAGTAAGTCGACAAATCTCCATGGAGCGTCGACTTCATATCGACGCATATGTCGACATCAATTCGACGTAACGTCGACATCTGGTTACAATTTGAATCAAATCCTTACTTCCTCTTTTGACGATTGGATTACCTGATATACCTTGATTTCTGTTTCCTTTCTCGACGTTTCACCTCCTTTAAATAATACCTCTTATTTCATAACATATACTCTCCTAAAACCCGCCAAAACTTCGTCTTCTACCTCTCTCTCTCTCTGCAACAATGGCACCAACTCCTGATCAATCGGCCCTCATCAAAACGATGAACGATGCTCTCGAACACCTAGTAAGTGATTTCCAGAATCGCGTGAATCACTTCGCCGACGAATGTGCTGCCATGATCAACACCTGTGCAGCCAAACTGGCAACCCACTCTTCTTCTCTTCCTGAGCTTAATGCTCTCATTCAAGAACGGCCTCTGTCGCCAGAAAGGTTTAAATCCTTTTTGCAGGATAGAAACCAGGGGGAGAATGGCTCCAGAAACCCACCTTGTCAGGTTATCTATCTCTCTTAAAAGCTCAGGATTAATTTCCTTTTCAACTCTAAACATTATCTCTAAAGAGTTACACCAACCTCTTCTCTTATAATAGGCTCCACTCCTCTCCAATCACTCTGACTACACATTCAACAAATACATTGGAGATACCTCCTCTTATCACACTGAAGGAGATCATGCTGTGGATTCAGCATTTAGAACTGATGCCCTATATACTCAGGGGGAGCTTCCTGTGGTAAAGAACTCAGGAGTTCAGGGGGAGGAAAAAGCAGCCACCTCTGATGACTGGAAGGGACAGATGTGGACTGATGCACCCCTATGTGAAGAAGAATTTCAGCATCACTCTCCTGGCTTCTCTGCCAGTTACATCAAACTGAAGACACCTCTACTTGAGGACATCCCTTCAGAAGAGCCTGGAAGAGACAAAACTCCCTCAGCAGAGATTACTCTACCAGAGGTCATTCTGCCTTCTATTGCAGAACAAACTCTTTTTCTTGAGAAAGTTCCTTCTCCACCTAAAGAGAAAACTCCATCTCCCTCTCCTTCTCTACCTCTACCTCCATCTCAACTTCCTTCTCTACCTTCATATCCACCTCTACCTCTACCTCCACCTCAACCTTCTTATATACCTCCACTGCTACCTTTACCTCCTCCAATAGCAAAACTCACTAAGCAGATTCTACCTTGGAAAAGTCCAGAAGGACAAATGAAAAGGAAAAGAGAAGCCATTCCCTACTGGCAAAACTTCTCCAAAGAAGAAATGAAAGAGTATGCAAAAGAAAAGAAGTATAGAAAAGCATGTGAGGAAATAAAAAGGTTTGAAAAGATGCCTATTATCACTCCTAACAGCCCTGTGAAGGAGTACCATGACCCTGACATGGAAAAGAGGCATGAAGAGATAAGAGAAAGAGAACCGTATTAATATGAAGCAGCTAGGAAAGAAGTGGAAGATAAAAGGAATGCATGGATGGAAAAGATCAACAGGGGAATGACCAAGGAACAAATTCTTGCTGAATCTTCTGTCAAAATTCCAAAGAAGTTGTTTGATATTGAAGCTTATCAAAAGAAAAACCCTCAGGCAGGGGTCATCCTAGAGAAAGGCCAAAAGCACAAGAGTGGTGTAGGGTGTACAGAAGATACTTACATTCCCTACAAGAAGCCCAACAGACTTGTAAAATTAGACAAGTGGCATGCCTCACCCTGGAAAGGGAAAGGGAAAATGGCTGAGATTCCTGAGAAGCAGCAATCAGAAAAGAAAACAAAATATAGGCCCAAGGTTGATAGCAAGGGACCACCTGAGATCAAGCCTACTGAAAAGAAAATTCAAAACATTACAATTGAGATGATTGATGAAAAGGCAGCAATCTTCATCAGCAAAGGCTACTCCATAAATGACACTATCCCTTATGGTGATAAACTCTTGGAAAAACTGCATACAATCATCAGGAATGTCCAGGAACGACCTGATAGAGCCAGGGCTACATTTTTGATGCTATTGAAAACTTATCTAGGAAACTTTATTCTGCTTTTGTCAACTTCATGTACAGAAAGAAGTTTCTGGTTTAATTCTTGTGAAAGACAAATGCTTATCATATGCTTTCTTATTCCAATTTCTCTTATGATTGTTTAATATATTTCTTATCTTTACAAATGCTGTGAAGTATTAATTATATGCTTTCTCTCCTATAGGGTTAAGACAAATAGGGGGAGATTGTTGGGAAAATGATTTCTCTTAACCCCTGAACATAAGTTGAATATGAATTCCAAGAAAAGAAAATCAAGGTTAAGTAAATATGCGTCCAATAGTATTCGATGCAACGTCGAAATAAAGTCGATGTTTCTATCAAAATGAGTCGAAGTAGCTCCAAGCAGAATTCGAGTATCCTATGTCGACGTAGCTCTGACTTCTAGTCGACGTATCTTGAGAAGTCGATGCACCCTAGTCGACGCACCTTCCTTATTCTCCTCTCGACGCTCTGCCAGGATGAATTCGATGCCTACGTCGAATAGTAATCGACGCACGTCGATTTCTATGGATAATTCAAAAATCGCCAGATCTCTTTCCTTCTTTTATAGATCTGATTTATATGGAATCAATTTATTCTTTATAGCCGTTCTGAATCATTCTTTCCTCTAATAGATTCTTGGCTAAATTGATTAAATCCTTTATGGACATTATTTGAAATCAGATTGAATACTTTCCTTCGATGGATTTAACTATTATGGAAATTTCTCTTTCTTTCTAACACTCTGCCTGCTAATTGATTACTCTCCTATAGTGCTATTTTAATAAACAGAGCTATAAATAACCAAGGAGGTCGGCAGAGAAAAAGAAGTAGTGATCCACCATTTTACATTTGAAAAAGAGGAAAATCTCCCAAGTGAAAAGAGAAAATTGAGAGATAGTGCTGCAGCAAAAATCAAGCTTCCATCTTCTCCTGCTTCTGAAGCCACTCTGATGCATACTCTGATAGCTCTCACAAAAGAGAGAAAAGGGCTACAATCTCCTTCTCACTATAGAAGAGAGATTTTATTCACTACTTCTTGTGCTTCCAATCTTCTTGCTAGGAAGAAGATTCTTTCTTGTCTTTTTATTATCTCTCTTTCTTCTTTACCTTATTTTCACTTTCAAATATTGTAAAAGAGTTTTTAGAATCTCTCTTCAAAAAATTCAGTTGTACTGGTTCTAAGAGTCTCCTTTTAAAAAGACTCAGTTGGTTCTAAGAGTCTCCTTGTCAAAAGACTCAGGGTGGTTCTAAGAGTCTCCTTATCAAAAGACTCAGTGCAAGATAGTAAATTTCCTACCAAGGGGGTAGAAGAGTGGACTACCCAAAGTTTGGGGAACCACTATATTTCCTTGTGTTGTGCTGTGATATCTTTTCTTGCATTTATTTTCTTTACTTAGTTAATTCTTGTTGGTGTGTGGGAAGCTCTAATCTGTGATCACTACACACATATATATATAATTATTAACTTTGCACAAAAAATATTTTAAATCTCTATTCACCCCCCCCCCCCCCCCCCCCCCCCCTCTAGAGAATTCTAGTGAGGTTAACTGTGCACTTTCAAATTGTTCAAAATGATTTTACACATTCCTTTTATATAAACAAAGATACATTCAAGACAACATAGACATAAGATATATCAAAACAAATAGCTGAATAGACTGGCAGATAAGAGAAATCTGATTAATTATCAGTAAGTGTTTATCAGAGTTTTACCCCAAAAGAAAATCTACTTCCCTCCTTTAAGAAAAGTAGATAGGTCCTCATAGACCAACCTGAATTTCCTTTCCACATATTTGAAATTTGCAAGAGTGCCTCTCTCTAGATTCTTCTGGATCCTTTCATGACCTTTGAACAATTTGGCCAAATCCACTTCAGTATTAGGATGAACATCCTTGAGTGTGAAGCCAAGACCAAAAACTTTTGCTGTCATCAAAATTATAATTTCTAGGTTTAAATCACCTAAATCAGGTTCTTTATTAGGATTAGATTCAACAGCAGTTGCTTGTGCTTTCCCATAGGTTGAAGCCTTTGTGAACATAATCTTCCTTTTCTTCTTCTCATCTTCAAGTCACTTTTCTCCTTTCTTTCTTTTCTGAGGAAGTTGTACTGCATCCTCTAGATTGCACCCAATACCTCCTCTGTGGAGTTGCCCTACTCCTTCTAACATTTTGTCTTGGGGATTCTTTGTAGTATACATTGTATGATCAAATAGAGTAGATTTTATTGGAATTGCTTTGGCCAATTCTTCCTTTTCAACAACTTCTTTTCCTCTTTTCAGAATATCCATAAATCTGTTCTTCTTCTCTTCAAGCTCCCTTTGGGCTGTCTCATATTCATACCTTTCTCTATTAGCAATCTCCTCTAAAGCTTTGTCAATCTCTGGATTAGTGTAAGTTTTCTTTGTGTTCTCAGGAATTTCAATCCTTGCATACTTTTTGTAATAAATATGATTTATCTTTTATGTACTCCTTCCTTTGTTCTTTTGTGTACCTCTCCCAAATGGGAATTCTTCCTCTTCCTCTTACTCTTCCTCTACCTCTATATGGAGGCCATCCCCTGATGACAGGTGTTGGAAGAATTGATTGGTGAATTGGAGCAGGTGAAGATGAGACCTGAGCTGAAGGTGGAAGTTGAGGTGAGGGTGGAAACTGAGCTGGAGATATTGGTTGAGCTAGTGCTGGATCAGATGAAATAGGATCCTGATCAGCCACCTTGACTAGAGATGGTGCTGTGGAGGAATCTTCAGAAGATACTCTGAATGAAAGTGGATCAGGGATAGATGGTTTAGTGTCTTCATGGAATTTTTGTAAAGAAATGAGGTAGGCCTGATCATCTGAAATTAGAGGAATCTCCCCCTGAATTGAGGACTTCCCCTGAGCAACAGGCGGGATCCTTGGATGTGATGACTCCCCCTGAATGGTTGTATCTAGAAGCTGTAACTTAGATGAAACAGCTAGCTCTCCTTCAGAGATGAAGGAGAGAGGGATTGTTGTTGTGTAGACAAAGTCTTGAGGAGGTTGCTGCCTGCTGGTACAATTCTCCACCTGCTTTATATCATTGAAGAAGGATATAAAGCCAGCCGTAGGCACAGCTGTCGATCTCACTTCCCCATCAAAAACCTAGATTTCAGAGGTAAAGACTTGCAACCTTTTGTGTTGGTGGCATAATTTACGATAATAATCTGTGGAGAAGTCAAGATAGAGTGAGAAGAACTTGGATAATAATGTCTCGAGGGCTAGATTGTCTGCCTCAACAATATCTTACTGATTTGAAGGAGATGCCATTGGAATGCTATGAGAACCTGCACTGAAACAAGGAAAAGAGACGAAGAGAGGGAAGAAGGAAGAGAGCGGGAGGGCGAGAATATGAATAGCACAATATAATTAAACGCAAAAGTTGCTTTGAGTAGATGAATCGTCACAACTTAGAGTTTTATTCAAAGCAACATCGAGAAGGGCGGAATTCAGCGCGCCAAAATATGTCAATGTCCGTGATCTGTCAAATCGATGGAGCGTCTATTTAATGTCGACGTGGCTTCGAAATATAGTCATCAATGATGATGTCGATGTAAGCGTCGACAAGTATTTGATGTTACATCGAGTGGTATTCGAAGGATCCGTCCCAGAGACCTCTCGAAGTTGACGTCGAGTAGAAGTCGACGGTACGTCAATTTGAATTCGACGCAGCTCTGATTAAATAGTTATTATTTTCTTTAAGATTCTAGCTATTTTCCCAGCGATAATTTTATATAGAAATAGTTCTGTATACATAATAAAGGGGACCTACAAAGCTCCATCAAGCATCCCCAGTGCATTGATGAGGAACTTGTGCTTACTTTCATCAAGAGGCTTAGTGAAGATGTCATCCCTTTGAGTGTCAGTAGATATGTATTGAAGGTTTATCTTACCCTTCTCTACATTGTCTCTGAGAAAGTGGTTCCTTGTCTCTATGTGCTTAGTTCTGTCATGGAGAATAGGATTGGATGCAATTGAAATAGCACTAGATCTGTCATAATAGATTGTGGAATTGACAAGGGAAAACTTGTAGTACAACAACTGATTTTGCATCCACAAAATTTGTGAAAAGCATCTTTAAACTCAGTCTATATATAAAAGATGGAAAAGTTAGATAGACAAAACCTGGTGGCTGCTCCACATACACCTCTTCTTGTAGTTTTCCATTGACATCCATCTGATATACTTTGATCTTCATGTGTGCAGCATATGCTAAGAACATTCTGATTGCCTCCAGCCTTGCCACTGAAGCAAATGTCTAGTTAAAGTCAATTCCTTCCTCTTGTCTGTACCCTTGGGCCACCAGTCTAGCCTTATTCCTGATTATGACTCCTGTTGAGTCCATTTTGTTTTTGAACACCCACTTGGTGCCAATAACTGGGTAATTCTTTGGTCTTTCAACCAATATCCAGACCCTGTTCCTTTCAAACTGTATTAGTTCTTCTTGCATAGCAGATATCCAGTGAGGGTCACTATCTGCTTCTTCAAACTTTTTGGGTTCATATTGTGATAGGAAACATTGCAGCATTGTCTCACTTGTTAGTAGTTTCCTTGTTTTACTCCTTCTTTCAAGTCTCCTATTACTTGAGTTGGAGTAGGATGATCTTTTTGAGTCATCCTAGATCTTGTTGTGTGATCTAGGAGATTCTCTTCTTCCTGAGCTACCACTTGCTTAGTGACAGTGGGAGCTTCATCCTCATTTACTTGAATAATGTCTGTGGCTAGTAACTCAGGGGCTGCAGTTTCCTCTTCATCTGCTGCACAATCTTCACCCGAGTCAGTGTCAATCTCCTGTTGTCCTTTTTCCTGACATCCAAGTGGATGGTCTACTAAGCTCATCCTTTCAACTTGTTCTGCCAGCTATTCTTCTTCCTGCAGAATAGGATTGGTGGAAGTTTCCTTCCCCTTGGTAAACATGTTAGTTTCATCAAAGACCACATGCAAAGACTCCTCAATTTTGAGAGAGCTTTTATTGTAGCACCTATAGGCCTTGCTTGATGATGAATATCCCAAGATATCTCATCATCAGCCTTCTTTTCAAATTTGGCAAGATGGCTCTTCACATTGTTGAGGATAAAATAGGTACACCCAAAGATTCTAATGTAAGTGACTATGGGTGCCTTTCCCTTCAATAACTCATAGGGTGTCTTTAATTTAGTCTTGTGAATGAGACTTCTGTTTAGAACATAATTTGCTGTATTCACTGCCTCAGCCCAAAAGGACTTTGGCAAGTTGGATTCAACTAATAATGTCCTACCAGATTCAATTAGGGTTCTATTTTTCCTTTCAGCCACCCCATATTGTTAGGGAGTTCTAGGAGATGAAAAGCATTGTCTGATCCCTTCATCCTCACAGAATCTACACATTAACTGATTTTCAAACTCAGTGTCATGATCACTTCTGATCACAGCAACCTGGGTGTTGAATTCAGATTGAATCTATCTAATGAATCTTGAGAGGATCTTGAAAGTGTCTGACTTTGCTTTCAGAAAGAACACCCAACTGAATCTAAGAAAATCATCCACAATGACTAGTGTGTAAGACTTACCTGCTAATCTTTGAGTGGAGATGGGACCAAACATATCCATGTACAACAGGAAAAGGGTTCTAGGGGAATCATTCTTACCAATTGGTTTAAATGACGCTTTAATCTGCTAAGGATGGTCCTTATTAAATTTAGCAGTTGGTAAACCCCTAACTAGGTTAAGTTTGGAGTGTTTGGAGATGGTCTTAAAGTGTAGGTGACTAAGTCTCCTATGCCACAACTCACTATTGTCTAATTGGGAATTGAATAAGCATATCTCAGACTTTATGTACTCAAAGTCTACAACATGGACCTTACCATTTCTGAGACCAGTCAATACAATTTGATCAGTCTTAGAACTGACTATATGACACTGAGATTTGGTGAATACAACTTTGTATTCACTATCATATAACTGGTTAATGCTAATCAGATTATGTTGAAGTCCTTCAACATAAGCAACCTTAGAAAAGGAGATTTCTCCAATCCTGAGCAAACCATATCCTTTGGTTTGACTAGAGGTGGAGTTCCCAAAAATTACCTTGGGCCCTTCCTTGGCCTTGAAATTCTCCAGCAATTCTTTTGCTCCAGTCATATGCATGGAGCAGCCACTGTCCAGATACCACTGTTGGTTCATGGTAGAACAGTCTTCCCTCTGCACATTGAATTAAACATTAGTATAGATCCTCTTATGTTGGGGTCTCTTTCTTCTATCATCATATGGAGACATGAAAGATTGAGATGGTCTTCCATTGTTCCCCCTTAGGTGAGGAAGTGCTGCATAATTATGCCAGCAATGTTTGGCAATATGTCCTAGTTTAGAGCAGCAAAAACATCTAGGAATAGAAGTAGAAAGAGGTTTTGATGTTTGAAAATTTTGTGCAAACAATATGCATCGAGAAGAATTCGACGCATTTTTAGAGCTGCGTTGAATGGAATTCGAAGTACCTGCATAGTCCCATCGATAGTCATTCGTAACATGGTACTGGTTGTGTTGTGTGTAATTTGACGCACCCACATAGTTGATTCGAAATGATGTCGACGCATATGTTGGATTCCGTCGAGTTAGATTTGACACATTCTTAAAATTGCGTCTAGTTCTATTCGACGTATGATTCTTGCCATTAAGATTTTCAATTGATTTTTCTAAGAGATGTTTGCCTAAGATTCCTGGTTGATCACTCATGTTTACCCTATTAAATATGGTGAGTTTATAAGGGTTATTATTATTTTTATCTTTACATTATTCTAAACAATTATTAGGTCGAGATCTAAATGATGTTACAGGTTTTTCCCAAGGATGATTGCTAGGGATGTGGGTGCTAGTGAATGGTTGTGATTCCTGAACAAGATGATCAAATCTCTTTGAGAGATTTTGTGAGATTTCTTTGATCTTTTGAATCCTTCCATTTAGGGACTCCTCGAAGGCCTTTGCCTTTGAGAGTTCTTTATCTAGGTCTGTATTTTCTATGTCTAATAAGTATATTTCTTTTTCCTTTCTAAATAATTCACCTCTTAGATAATAATTGATTGAGTATAAAGAGTCTTTCTTAAGGACTTCTATTTCTGATTTAACTATTTCAAGTTCCCATTGATTGTTAATGTAATCTTGGCAAAATTTCTTGAAGCATTTTTTAAAATCTTCTGAAGAAAAGTCAAAGTCTTCAAAGATGCTTACCTCGATTTTGTCAGTGGAATTATCAACAGCCATTAAGTAGGCTTCTTCTGGTCCACCATCTTCATCATCATCAGATGAGGAGGAGCTTGATTCAGAGTCTGAATCACTCTAGGTCTCAAATCTGAAACCATTCCCTCCTTTCTTATCCTTTCTCGGGAAGGATTTCTTCTTATGCTCCTTCCTCTGGTTGTTTTTCTGGTTCTTTTCTTCCTCAAGATATTTAGTAGAAATGTGTCCTGGCTATCTGCAGGAAAAACAAATAATCTCCAGTTTAGTAGGAGTTTTATCATACCTTGGCTTGCTTGAAGACCTCTCTCTCCTTCTGGAATCTTCTTTCCCGACCCACTTTTTGAATCTCTTAGCCAAGAGATTAAACATTTCTTCTTCAGTGGTGGAGGACTCTGCTTCTGCAGTCTTTAATGCAAGAGTCCTTTCTTTAGAAGTTGGTGTCCTTTCTTGGGCTTCTAACTCAGCCCTGCTTTTTAGTAGAAGCTCATAGGACTTGAGCTTTCCCAGGAGAGCATCAGTTGATATCTCTCTGAGGCATCTAGAATCTCAAATGACCCAGATTCTAGAGACCCATGTGCTTGGGAAGCACATGAGGAGCTTATCATTAATTTTTGTCAGGGAAATTTCCTTGTCAAGCCCTCTCAGCTCATTTATGATGAGGCTGAATCTGTCATACATTTCTGTTATGCTTTCATCAACCTTTTTCTTGGAATTCTCATATTGGGATATGAGAAGAGCCTTTTTGTCTTTTCTCTCATCAGAGCTTCCTTCTACTAGTCTTGAGACAAATTCCCAGATCACTTTTGCAGAGTTGGAATCAGCAACTTTTTGGAATATATCATCAGACATAGTTGAGACCAGTATGTTCATGGACTTAGCATCACATGCCTTAACCTCTTCTCATCATCAGTCCATTCTGCTCTGGGGACTGAGGTTTTTATGACATTTCCACTAGTGTCTTTCCTTATTGGGACTAGGGGACCTGTGAGGATTACATTGAAAATTTCCTCATCAATAGAATTCATATAAAGTTTTATTCTGGCCTTCCAGAGTGTCAACTTGTTCAGATTACACACTGGAGGTCTTGTAGAAGCATAATCTTTAGAACTCATTTTCTTTATAAAATATTATTTGTAATAAAGAAAAAGTGTAGGAGGTCTTTTTGATCAAGGTCCTAACCTTTTAAAGATGAACCTCCCTCTGATACCAATTGAAAGTGCACAGTGTGCCTCTGAGAATACACTAAAGGGGGGTGAATAGAGATTTAAAATATTTCTATCCTAACTGTGTAAATAATAAAATAAACTAAGGAATTATGCTCAACAAAATCATAGGCAGTATAATAATAGTGCAAGAAATAAATTACTGAATAAAAGGAATTGGGATAGCACAGAAAATAAGCAACCAGAAGACACAAAGATTTTATAGAGGTTACCCAAAATGTGGATAGTCCTCTCTTCTACCACCTGGTAGGATTGCACCACCTGTGCCTGAGTCTTTTGACAAGGAGACTCTCAGAACCACTGATCTTTTGATAAGGAGATCATGAACCAACCAGATCTTTTGATATGGAGATCTTGAACCAATCAGATCTTTTGATAAGGAGATCTTGAACCACTGAATCCTTTGGAAGAGGGATTCTCAAAACTCTGTACATGGGGTGTAAGGAAAGAAGAGTAAGAAGGAGAAGGAAGATTCAAAAATCTATATTTCAGAATTCTATAACAGCAATCCTTGAGGTGTTATTCTTTGAGTGCTCTTCAGGATCTGTATTAGATTAACCCTAGCTAATGATAGTGATGATTTCTAGGCTTTTTATAAGCTCTTGATCCTTCTTCTCTCTGCTCTTATAATAGAGTTGCTGCTATATTATATTGATAAGGAAGCAGCAGTTGTTTCTCTGAGCAAAGGGTGTATTCTTCTGTAGATCTTTCTTTAATGGTTTGTGTTAAGGGGAAGAAGATCCTTTACTGAGAGAGAAGGCTGCTCTTTTTTTTCTGTGTTTTCTCTATTAGGGTTCCATGAGGAAGATGGAGAAGAGGGAACCCTAACTGAAAAACTTTCGTCGATTGTGATAAGTGCTCTGCTTTTCTCTTTCTGCTCTTCCCTTTTATTGTCCCACTGCTAATTTGAATTTATTTCCCTTTCTGGTAACTCCTGAGAAGGTATTCAGTACAAGACAATTTCTCTTTCTTTCTTTTTTTAATTCTCGACCCATCCACCAACTGTAAGCTTGTTTCAAAGAAAGCTTTTTGTCCTCTTTTAATTCATCTTTCTATTTGATGCAATTAATGAGCCGTTGGAGAATGGTATTCAGTGTTGTGGGCCATAAGAAAGTGTCCAAAATGACAGCTGTTAATGTTTCCTTTTCATAATGTATTCGACGTAGTGTCGAGTTCTCTTCCTCTCTTATCGACGCACCTTCTAATTCATGTAAGAGCAGCTTTGAATTCATCCTTGCTCTGATTGAACTCAGCTAGTCGACGTTGCATCAATACCTTATCAACGTAACCGTCGAGTTGATGGCATGGCTTTGAACTTCATCATCTGCGTCGAATTATTGTTGACGTTGCGTCGACTTCAGATGGCTTCGACAGCTTCTTTCTTCTGCATTGAGTTGAAGTAGAAGCTGCATCGACTTCTCTAGATACTTTGACAAGTTCATGGCCACTATGTCGATATCTATTCGACGTAACGTCGACTTGATCTACTCTGACAGAAAGAGTGTGTTGCTTGGACTTCTTGTCAGAGTAGCGTCAACAATAACTCGATGTTGCGTCAAATTCTATTCAACGCAAATGTTAACTTTGCCCAAATTTTGCTTCTCTTGATCTGGTTTTGACACCCTAAGTTGAGTGTGACATCCTAAGACATAATGACCAGAATACCCTCACTATACAATGGGTAATTCAACTTAAGGGATAAAATTACTTTATAGATAATTTGTTAAGTTAAATCAAATGGTTTTTCCCAACAAAACTCACTCCAAGCCCACTACTCGCAGGACTAGACCAGCCAAAACTATCTTCCCATTATATGGGGGTGTGTGTGTGCTTGAATCTCTTATTATTAGATTAATCTTTCTTATTATATGCCCTATGAGTATAGGGGTTAGTCTTAGACTTCCCAAGGTCTACCCTATGAGGGGCTCGCAGCGGTACTATGAGGTACGATAGGATGACACCCCAAACCTCCCTTTCACAATACACTTAATTTTGTTGGTGACTACCCAATATCACTCTCTTATGTTTCTCTAGATTCCTAAGATGGATTAAGATTTACCGGTGGTATTAATGTTCTCTTGAACACCAACACTCCATGCTAAGAGCATACAACTCACACCCATAACTAGGGGAGGTCTTGAAGGGACATTTGCCCCTTCCACTATCGAGTTAACCTACATAACCTCTCACTGAATCATCCCTACCCAAGGAATCATGAAAAGACCTAAAACCACCAAACTTCTTTTTGGCTATCTGCAGACCACTTCAATCCTAAGGGGAAAATTTAACAATTATGAATGTCCCACATGACTCGAAGTTATCCTTATGATAAATTATGTATACAGAGATTATTAAAGGACCAATATGACGGAACATCAGTAAATTATATTTTTCTCCCGAATTAATTCCATGAAAGTCATTAAATGAATAATTATGGCATAACCCAAATTTTTGAAGGAACTTCAACTTCCACATGCCTAAAAGGTCATGAATAAATTTTTCAGAGGTTCTAATGGGCTTAAAATGTCCTCTAAATGAGTTTGACTATTTTTCAAGATGAAGGGCCCATATAAATTAATTAGATTATGAATGCTACATTTTACAATTGTATGAACAAAGTACTGAAAAGAATCATCCAAAAATTACCCTAAATTTTCCAAAGGATCATATTCACCCTAGAGTCTCTATGACCAATATTCACATTTTTCTAAAGTAAGATAACCACCCAATTTATTTATATCATTATAATTGAATCTAGGAACAATGTGAAGGAACTACCAAAAATCTTTATCCATTAACTGTAGGAAAACTACCAGAGCTCTATAATGACCCTAGAAACTCTCTCGCTAAATTTCACATTTTTATAAAATCAGAAAGCCACATAATTAATTTAAATCATGGAAATTGACTTTTGGCACATTATGAAGGAATTACCAAATTATATTATCCAAAAATTATAATAAAATTTCCAGAGACTCATTTCATCATAAGCAGTTCAATGTCCAAGTTTCATAACTTTCATAAAGCATGTCCATAAATTTTGCGATTGAAATGAAAGTTACCAATTTAAATATTAAATATTCAGTGGGTGATAATAAATCCAAAAATTGCAATAAAATTATCTAGGGTACTCACCCTATGAAACAATCTACAAAGTTTCAAGCCCATCGAAGGTGATGTGTCCCCATCTCCTTCATTAACCCCAAAATTTAACCCTAGGGTTTGAACTGGGTTTCTCATGCACACCAACCCAAAACCCTCAAAAATTACTTGAGAATGTGTATTATTTGATAGCAAAGTTGTGACCAGAGTTTTACCTCTTTTTGGTTGAGGGAAAGTCACTTAAAAGAACTAAGTGCACTTTTGAAGAAACCAATGTTAACTTTCCCTAGGTGATTAAGATTGAGCATTAGTTTACCTAATCAATGCAAGCTCAAACGGGCTGATAATTAAACCATGACCATAAAATACTCCAGCAAACCATCCACCAAATAAGTAGGGATATTGAGGTACACAAGACCTATATTTCAGCCATGTGTGTATTATCAATTATTACAAAATACTATAGAAAAATCATCTCCAAAAATATTTATTATTGGATATGATGTGGGTCATAACTAGACTGGACTATGGTCAAATTTTTAGGTCATTTTACTAAGTAGATTAATGGGGGCACTCAAATACATTTATGGTTAGCCGTAGGGACACCTTGCACCAAAAATGGTGCTGAGGGAGATCCAGTCAACCAAATTGAGTGAAACAAATTGTAAACTAAAATAGACACCAAGGGCAACATATTTCTTGTTGACCACTTTTTCAGTAGAGGCCACTAAGTATTTATAATAAATAAAAACATCCACTGCATAATATGTGACAGATTGCATTAATATCTATATTAATTCATTTCGGCATGCGATTAGCACATTGCACTGGATCTAACGGCTGTGAGTCAACATCCCCAGAAATTTGACGGTCCCCGACAACCATCCTTGGTGTCTTTTGTGGTTGATTTGTTGGCCACCCATGCTTCCTCCGGGCCGGCAATTGCCACCACCACATTCGTCGAGGTGGGGGTCGGCGATTCGCGGTGGTTTGCCGGCCGGAGGTTGCCGGAAGGGGGATCTCTAGTGGGGGAAAAGAGCTCAAAAACAAGCCCTTTCGGAAGCTTTATTCGAGCCCAATTTGGCTCGAATAAAGCCCCAAATAGATTTTGATCTATACACTAAGGGAGGTGGAGGGGATCAGACCAGTGAGGTGACTGTTTTCCTTGTCGATCGCTGGTTCACCATGGATGCTTGAGAATCTTTGGGGGCCATGGAAATCGCCTGCTAGGGAGCACTAAATTCTCTGGAAAGATGAGGGTTTCACTTCCCTCAAACCTCTTAAGGTGATAAAGGGCTCAATTGAGGGAGAGGGGGTTACAAAGTTGAATGCCATTAATGGCCCTTAATGGTAAATTCTGGCCATGTGAAACTCCCATGAAATTCACCTCCCCTTGGCATGAAATCATCAGAAAACTCCTCATAACTGATAGAGGGAATGAATGCTCATCAATTAGGAGAGAATGAAGGGTCAATTTGCCTTGAATGCCATGAATTCACCTTGAATTGCCACATTCTCTCTCTTCAAATTGTGAAAAACTCCCAATTTCTCTCTCCTAGTCTTCCCCTCTAGAAATTGGATTGTATTCCATGTAATTTCAGTGGTGACTAATCATTTTGGCCATTGAAATTGGGCTTAGCCCAAAGGGATTGAGCTTTTGGCTTGATTAACCCAATTTGGGCAATATTGACCAAGTATTGACTTTTGTCAAATTGGTGAAATTGATTTGGCCCAATGGGTCAATGTTGACCCATTGGCCTCCCTTAGTGGGTAGGGGGACTTAGGGAAAGTCAATTTGGACAATTGAACCCTAATTGACCATAAATATGGTGGTTTGACTTATTTGAAGCTATGGTTGACTTTGGTCAAATTGACCAATTGGGTTGACCCCAATGGGTCCTTTCTGACACAAGGGTCTCCCTTAAGGGTTAGGGTGTCATGGTAGGGTTAGGTGATCATCTTGATACCTAGGACTCCAACTTTAGGTTTGGTAACTAGAATTAACTATTTACAGTCCAAGGTGACTTTACCTTTTTTTCCTTAAGCTCTTAGCGCATCCTTGATCATCCCAGAGCATTGTCATGACCTAGTCATGACAAAAATCTCACCTTGCGGCCTAGTTATTTGTGGGATGTTACAAATCCCAATATATAAAAATAAAAAATTTGTCCCCGAAATTAAGGTTAGGCCTACGGAGTTCCTACTAAAATAAATGTTTGAGAAATTTTCAGGCGGTTAAAGTTATACCTGTCTTGAAAAGTTCCGAATACTTTTGTTGCATAAGGTCCAGGGGCTCCCAAGTGTGCTCATCCTATCCGTGATTCGACCACAGGACCTTGACCAGTGGAACCTTCTTTCGCCGCAAGATTCGTACTGTTATATCATCTATCAGTATTGGCTCCAAGCGGACCGACCGATCAGATGCTACTGGGCCAGTTGTAGTAGAAATCTGCTGCTCTGGCCGTAAGAGAGCCCTTCTCAGGGAGGAGATGTGGAATACGTCGTGCAAACCCGCCAACTCTGGCGGTAGCTCCAGTCTATAAGCCAAGGGCCGATCCGCTCCAAGATCCTATAGGGCCCCATATATCTAGGACTGAGCTTCTTCCGCCCGCATACCCGCGAGACTCCATGCATCAGATGTATCTTCAGGAATACACAGTCTCCAACCCAAAACGTAACCTGACGATGTCGCACATTATAGTATTTGGCTTATCTACTCTGGGCCTCCAGCATCCTGTCTCAAATCAGTCGCACCTGAGCATCCATATCCTACACAAACTCTGAGCCATGTGCCTTTGGATCCTTGTCCTGGATCCATGATAGTGGAGTCCTACACCTCCATCCATACAGGGCCTCATAGGCCATGCCTAGACTGTACTGATGACTATTGTTGCATGAGAACTCGATAAGTGGCAACAGTCTCTCCCACGGCTCCCCGCGGTCTAGGATACATAGGCGTAGAAGATCCTCCATCTTCTGGTTGGTACGCTCCGCCTGTCCATCCATCTGAGGGTGGAATACGGTACTGAAAGTCAAATGAGTGACCAGGTAAGCCTGGACTACCTACCACTCCCTCGACGTAATCCGACCATCCCGATCTGATACGATCGTCTTAGGAACGCCATGGTAGCGAACAAACTTTTCCATAAACACCTGTATAAAAACACCAACTAGAGCGTTCTTCCTGACTGGAATAAATTGAGCAACCTTCGTCAGCCTGTGAACGATCACCCATATCGAATCATTGCCAGCACTAGAATGGGGAAGCCCATGTACGAAGTCCATCGATATATCATCAATCTTCCACTCTGGTACCGTTAGTGGTTGTACTAATCCTCTCGGGCTCTTGCACACAGCCTTCACGAGTTGGCAAGTCTCGCAGTGCGTCACGAAATAAGTTATCTCTTTCTTCATACCTGGCCAATACATAGTCCTCTTCAGATTGGTTGTCATCATCAAGATCCCAGGGTGCACTGGGTACCTACTATAGTGTGCTTCACTCAAAATATCCTCCCGAATCTGACCTCCTTCCGGTATATACACTCTGCCTCTGAAAAGAGAGAGATCATCCATCAACGATTAATCCCTAGCCGTCACTAGTAATGCTCATTGAGACTGGATAATCCTCGTAGATCTCAGGGTCAGTCTTGGACACCAAGGTTATCCGCATGTCGTCCTGCATCCGCACCAGCTCCATAGACATCATTTGTGGTTCTGAACTCGATAGAGTAGATCTCTTACTAAGAGCATATGCTACCACATTAGCCTTCCTTGGGTGGTAGTGCATGGTATACTAATAGTCATAAAGAAACTCCACCCACCATCTCTACCGCATATTCAGCTCCTTCTGAGTATCCATATACTTGAGTTTCTTGTGATTTGAGAAGATATCACAATGGACCCCATATAGATAATTCCTCTAGATCTTTACGGCTAAGATCACTGCCCCTATTTCTAAGTCATGCATCAGGTATTTTGTTCGTGCTTCTTTAGCTGGCGGGAAGCATAAACTATCACATCCTCGTGATGCATCAATACAACACCCATCCCCTGATATGACGGATCTGTGTAGACTTGGAATCCTTCCTTCCCAAATGGAAGGGCAAGAATGGGAGTCGAGGTAAGCCTATCCTTCAGTTCCTGGAAGGCAAACTCGCATTGAGGCATCCATGCGAATGGTGTTTCCTTCTTTGTCAAAGATGTGAGTGGAAGGACAATTCGGGAGAATCTCTCCATGAACTTCCAGTAGTAACGGATGAGTTCTAAGAAACTCCGTATGTCGGATGCTGTCTTCAATGGTGGCCAATCTCGCACGGCCTGAATCTTCACTGGATCCACAACTAGCCCAGCTCCACAGATAATGTGACCTAGAAAGGCCACCTCCTTTAACCAGAACTGACACTTACTGAACTTTGCACACGAGCTATGCTCCCAGAGCTTCTACAAAGTCAGTGCCAAGTGTCGTGTATGCTCCTCCTCTGTCCTCGACTAGATGAGGATATCGACTATAAACACGATGATGAAGACGTTGAGGTAGGCCTCAAACACTAGGTTCATCAAACTCATGAATGCAGAGGGTGCATTCGTGAGCCCGAATGGCAATACCGTGAACTCATAGAGGCCATATCAGCTACTAAATGTTGTCTTCAGAATGTTCCCCTCCTGGATCCGTAGTTGAAAATACACCGATCTCAAATCAAGCTTCGAGAACCAATGGGCTCCCTCCAACTGATCAAATAGCTTGTTTATTCTCGACAAGGGGTATGTGTTCCAGACTGCCAGGCTGTTCAACCCTCTATAGTCAATGCACAGCCCGAGTGTTCCGTCCTTCTTCTCCATAAACAATACTGGGACTCCACATGGCGAGGAGATCGGCCTAATGAATCCTACCTCCACTAGTTCTTGAAGTTGGCTCCTGAACTCTACCAGTTCCTTTGGAGCCAACCGATATGGAGCCCTAGAGACTGGCTTCGCCCCCGGCACTAACTGGATCAAAAAATCTTTCTCCCTGTGCGGCGGTAACATGGGTAGCTTCTCTGGAAATACGTCACGGAAATCACGCACAACGATAATAATGATTAGGGGAGTCTCTGCTTCCTTCATCTTGAAATAGATCATATACACCTCATCTCCCTGTAAATGGGCCTTAACGACCTAAGTAGAGGACAGTAAATGAGGGGAGGCTGGGATAATATCTTATAAAGTCAAGTATGTGTTGTCGTATCTTAGCACGATCTTCTTTTCCGGGCAATCTATCTGAGCATGGTTCTAGGTTAGCCATGTCATCCCCAAGGCAAGGTCGAAGTTTGGTATTGGGAACAGTGCCCAGCAATGTTCCTGATTTGAAGAAGTACTCATATCAATGATAAGTACAAGTTGTATTTGATGCTATATTTGGTTCATGCTTGCAGAGACCAGACAATATGTCCAGTACTTTATTAACTTCACTAAGTACAATATCGTCGAAAAGGACTAGACATATCGTTGAAAAGAGTATGCATGTCGTTGAAATGATGTGCAGAGCAAAGCAGAAGGATCATGTCAGTTATCGTTGAGAAAACATGCACATGATGATATCGTTGTGACATCAACACTACAACACCACACGACGATATCGGGATGCCGAGATGAAGGAAGAAGACTTAAGTATAAGTACAAGACAATGTCGACGACAGCGTCGTAAAGAAGCCCTGACATCGAAAAGGCTAAGTAAAACAGATGTCGACAACATCCTAGTAAAGAAACCATATAGTTGAAAAGGCAAAGAAAGACTGATATCAACGATATCGTCGTAAAAAAGGCTTGACGACGAGAAGGCTAAGGAATTTCTTATGAAGACAAACAGTTGCTGAAGAATAGCTTATCGACGTAATGGTGATTATGTTATCGATAAGACAAGGTGGTGTCAACGACATCGTGAACAAGACATCGAGCAGTCAAGATTACTTCGACATCAATGAGATGACTTCATGTCGTCTTAAGTGCAAGTGCAGGAGGGATGTCTCTTATCGTCGAGATATCCTTTTCTGAAGTAGAAGGAAGAAGACTTTAAGATCTGTCCAAGTCCAAGACAATGACAAGCTCTGTCGTCGAGATATTGCCCATTTCGTCGTAACGATGGAAATATCGTCGTGACAGATTCAAAAGTTGTCAGATGCGCTGTCAGCATTTAATGTCGCCGCCTGATTGTCCAATCTGTGTGTGCCCTTAAATTATGGGCGTCTGTCATTAAAGGACATCATAGGAGACCATTGGACTGCTCCTCTGTCCTATAAAAGGGAACAATGGATGCCCTAAAAGCACTCTCGAACCCAAGAACGAAAGAGTATCCAGCTCAGCATATAAATAAAACAGTAAAAGTTGCGGAGAAGTATCAAGAAGAGGAAGAAAACAAAATTCAAATCTTGTGTTCTCTAAGAATTAGTCAATCAGCATTGACTGAAAAGAAGCGTTCGAGTTTGAAGAAGGATTGAGGAAGATCTATGTTATCAAGGTTCATATCAGATGCATCTTCTTCATGTCAAGAAGCCGATCTCCATCAGGTAAAAGAATCATTAATTACTCTTTCTATGTTAGGCTTGCGGGCCAAAAACTGTAGGATCTGTTTACAAATCTGAGTGTCGAGCTTGCATGCATGAGAGTTGCGAGGCTTGAGGGCAAGGGAAACAGAATTGCGGGTCTGATCTTGTCGAGCTTGCGGGCTTGAGAAATGTGAGGTTTGAGGGTCAGGGCAGTGGACTTGCAGGTCCAAGTGGCAAGACCCGCGGGTCTGTGCTGTGTAGGGCTTGAGGGCCTGAGTGTCGGGTTTGCGGACCTGAGTGCAGTAGGGCTTGCAGTCCTAGGCTGTAGGACTTGTGGGTTCGAGTTGTAAGGTTTACGGGCCAGAGACATTGGCGGAGTTTGCCGAGCCTAGCACATTGCTAGGGAGGCGCAGAGGGAAAAAAGACTACTCAAGACACATCATCTTGAGGAACCTCTATAAATCATTGTGTGTTTCCTGTGTTATGCTTCTTATATCATAATCTAACAAACCAGAGAACAAGAACACCAAAGAGGGTCAAAGTTTTGAAATAACTATTCACCCCCTCCCCTCCCCTCTAGGTGATAAGTCGACACCCCATAACTAACAATTAGTATCAGAGGGAGGTTGTTCAAAGAAAATCTTAACAACTTGAACAGATCTGCTCTTGGGTCTGTCAAATCAACTGCTTATCATATCCTAACTCCATGGAGAAAGTCAGAAGATCTGACATCAGGAAGTTCAGATCCTTAAGTGAAAGCAGTTGTAGCTCCTCCTGTACTAATGAAGAAAGATTTACAGGGATCACAGCACCCCTAACTCCTTAAGATAGTGAATCTGATGATGAAGAATGCTCTGTGGCATAAAGAAGGATAAGAGCACCCTTGACTCTCTCAGACTGTGAATCTGAGGTTGAAGAGATCTATGGGCCGGTTGCTCATGATGAATCACATCATGATCAGGTATGCATCACTCACACACTTTTACTACCTGCTTCAATTAAAAAGACCAAGAATGTATCAGATGATCACTCATCATTTGAAGATGATGAAAAAACTTCTCAGCATGTAACAACAAGGATCATACTGATCTAATTGAGCAGTTTGGTACTCTCTTGGCTGCTCTGAAATGGAGCAAGAGGCTTGTTAGGAAGCAAGCTAAGGAGCTAGAATCACTCAGACCTATTAAGGCTGAGATCAATGAGAAAATGGGTATGTCACACAATGAGGGCACCAATTCCTGTGAGCTCAAGAAGATCATATTCAAGCTTTCTGATGAGGAGAATCAAAAGGATGAACTCATAAAGAGACTTGAGATTGATCTTCTCAAGGAAAAGAATTTAGTGGCTCAATTCTTAAGCCCAGATTTATACTGCCCATTATTGACACCTTCCCCTCCTATAAAAATAGGAGAGGATTGGGCTTTATGGAAGGGAATGGAGGAAAGGGCAAGACTATAGCTAATCCTCATACCACATTTCAGAAGGTAGTGATTCCCTCCAACATATATGACCATGATAGTGTCTATGGTCACTGGAAAAATGGGAGCTCCTATAGTAGGGGGATAGCTCCTAACTATGGGAGGATAAAGGGCAGCATGTGGATGAGTGCTTTGAAGGCTCCTCATGAGGAAATACAGATGGCCCATCATGGACCATTTATGTTTGGTACCTCAGCCCCTACACTCAAGGGTAAGGAAGCAACATCTTTCCAATCCCTCTCAGCAAAGGAGCAGGCTGGTAGCTCCAGTATAATCAATTCCCACTTGATCATATCTGATGCCATCAACAACATGGCAGCTACCAAGCTAACATCTGTTGCTGACAAACATATAAAGTCAAGAAGAAATGATTACACTAGAGCAGCTAGTCAGCCCCCAACTAAAAGAGATAGGAAGAATGATGTTGCCCTCTCTGCTGAACATAAGCAATCTAATGCCACCTCCTCAAGAAATGTTCAGAAAAGAAGGTACAACATCCTTTAATGTTGGTGTTGTGGTAGAGTGGGACACTTTGCCGTTAACTGTTGGCAGAGCCCAAGTGTGCCTAATGCAAAGGAGAACCTTCCTGCAAAAGCTGGAGTGAGTAGAAATATTTTTATTGCACTAAAAAGGACCTAGGACCCAAACTCTGTTGGGTTCCTAAGTTATGATAATATTTGTCTTGCAAGTATGTCCATTCAGCCAGTCTAAAGTACATAAGGCTGATGGACAATAAGTCATCCAGTGATAACTCTAGACTAAGAAAAATCTCATCACACACTAAGATGCATTGATCAAGGGGGAGAGTTCAGAAAAATCAGAGGAAAAAGAAGACCTCAAAAAGGAGGGAGCTGCAAGATTGAGAAAATGCAAAGATTATTACTCTAAAGTTCAACAAGAGCTAAGGTGAAAGTAATTGTGCTTTGGATATTAATGATTGCTACATAAACTTATATTTATCGCTATGTGAAAGTAATCTTGATTTGAGTAAGCAAAAGTTGTCACTCAAAGAGCACATATATATGTCGCAGCTAAATCACAACACTGATCATACAAAAGAGTGAACAAGACAATATCATTTTGAATACAAAATGATATCGTCAAAATAATGATTGGTATCGTCCAAATGATTCCTCGACATCTAATTAAGGTCACGACGATACCTAAGTGTCGATCTAAAAAATAAGATATCTAAAATTAACCGATCACAACCATTCAATCTATGTTAGTCAGACTTTTAACAAATGACACTTCGCCTTCCAATCCTGAAACTATAAAGAAGGTCAGATGTCTTGAAGTTAAAACACATTCTATATTTGCCCTAAAAAGCCATCGTGTTCTCTGCAACTTCAAAGAGTGAATGAGTCGACAGCGCTGAAATCCTCTCGGATCAAGTAAGAGATGGCGCCAAAGAAGGATGGATTTTTGTGTGAAGGAAGCAAAGTGGTGAGGAATTTTTTCTCAGAAGGGTTAGAAGAGATTCAGAGTACCATTAAGCTATTGGTCGCCGTCGGCCTAGAGTTTGCTCTATCAGAGCCAACAGTAATATTAAAGAGAGAAGTGCTGGAGTTCTACTCGAATGCCAAGGGTGGCTCAAAAGGAACATTCGTGAAGAGTTTAATCAATGGAATGAAAGTCATGGTGAACCCTAAGAGATTGGCCAGGATTCTTCAGTTACCGACCTGCGCCAAGGGGGGGAATAAGGAGGTCACCCAGGAGGACCTTAACAAATATCTGGCATGGTGCGGGCACTCCAGCAAGACCTATGGGTTTCTGTAAAGGAAGACTTTCAACCAACAAGGAAAGATGATGACAGATATCGTAGGATAAGCCCTCCTCTTGCAAGGTAGGGTCACATGATAGGATATCTATTCCCATGTTCGAGATAATGGCAAGGATAATCCTAAGAAAGAAAACCAACTGGGGTCAGATTATCTTCAAGAGGATTCAAGAAAGTTTCCAAGTACCCAACTTGGGAAGAATTCTGTCTCTCTTTTTACTACTATCTTATCCTGAGACTTTCAACATGAGAAGGATGGATATCAAAATACTTGAGAGGTGGGAGATGGTTCTGTCTAAATCTTCCAAGAAGCTAAATACTACAGAGGATATGATGAGAAAGGAAGAAAGCTCATCTGAAGAAAGTGAGTCTGGCAACAACTCAGACTCATCTAACTCTGAAGTCCCTGTGGAGGCAAGGAATGTCTCCCTCCAGACCTCTGTTCTAAGTTTAGGATCCAGGATAATGGTATCAGTAGGAACAGAATAAGAAGGTGCTAAATCTGAGGGGGAGAAAGATAGTGAGATCCTTGCTCAGGTAAATACTGTGATCAACAAGATCACTGAGGTTGAGGATGTCGTCCATTCTGAACCAACAGTCCAAGAGGACCCAAGAGGAAATCACCAGGAAGGCAGTCAAGAGAATCCTGATGATGAGATCAATAGAGATCTGCCAAATCTTGAAGAGGCAAATGAACCTGAAAATGAGTCAAACCAGTCACCCATCAGAAGATCCCCATCTCCTAAGGTCGATGAGAATAAAAAGGAAGAACCAGGACAAGCCAGTTCACCTTCAGAGAATAGACCAGTGGAGTCCTCACTACTGCCTCAGATAAGAATGCTCCTGGAAGAGCAAAGACTAAAAATTTAAAGTCATGTTAACTCTGCTGTCAATGAGCTAAGAAGGGAACTATCTGCTGAAACCGCAACCCTAAGAAATGATGTGAAGCACCTGCAAGAATACACTCCCAAAGAAATAACACTTACTCACCAGGGTCTATCTGATGCAATGCATAATCAGATAATGATTGACAACAACATAGAGAAGGCCTACATTGCAACCAATAGATGGATGGTTCAACACAGAACTAATCTCCAATAAAGTCTAGATTACCACAACCAAGAACTAGATAGTCATCTACTGGAAACAAAGAACTATCTGGAGAAAGGTATTTACATGCTGAAAGACAAGATATTGGTCCTTCAGAAGAACCTCCAAAGGGAGATATCAGATGAAATCATAAAGGGGGAGAGATCAATGATAAAGGCCAGTGGTGAGCATGCCATCTGGACCACCAATACCATCAGGGAAGGCATGAATCTCCCTCCTCTCCATTTTGATGAGCCTGCTGAAGAGTACCCTGCTGAAGATCAATATGTTGACATTCCTGATGCTGCTGCTGATCAGAATAAAGGAAAGGAAATATTGGAAGAAGATGAGGTAAAGATGAGAAAGAGAAAATACAGGGAAGAAATAGAGAAGAAGGGTGACTATGAGAGATGGAGCCCCAAATCTAGATCGATCATACTAAAAGCATGGGAGCT